>CM062862.1:21878985-24324256 GCA_031772225.1 Eubasilissa splendida | reverse complement strand
TCAAAAATATAATATAATTTTGTTTTTTGATATATTAGATTAATTTAGATATAACTAATAAATTGCAGTGCAATCTTATTATTAATTTTGGAAATTTGGATCATTGAATTAATTTTCACATCTTTCATCATTGTAAAAATTTAAGTTATATATTTTATTTTTTTTATAAATAATTTTATAAGCAATTTATAATAAAAAAACAGTTAGACACATTATTTTTTTAAGAAAAAGGTATTTTTAATACAAATTAAATGATTTTATATGTATATCTTTCTAAATAATAAATTTTATTTGTATTTAAAAAATCATAGACCTATGCTCTGAATAATTACAACTTCACAGTAAGAATGTGTTCTCCTAATAATATATAAGATGTATCAATGTGTCCAAAATTTAATAAAAAATAATTATTAATTCTGGCGTCCCTAATGGATTACTCAAAGGTATTTGAGATTCCGTAAAAATAAAGAAGATAACTCTCAAATAATAGAACGATAGATGTATTAATTTAAAAAGTGTAACATATAGGTTCGAAAATTTGTCGTCAAAGCGTTGTGTTGGTATAGCATAATCGGTTAATGCAAGTTCCCCGGATTGAAAGAGATCCAGATTCGAATCCCAGTAGCAACAATAATATATTCCGATAAAATTGATTTTATATGTATATCTTTCTAATGAATACATTTAATTTGTATTAAAAATGTCACAGACCTACAATTACAACATCACATTAAGAATGTGTTCTATTTAATAAAAAAGGTATTTTTCCGAAACCGGTTGAATATAAATAACTCACAGTGGTATATAAAATAAAATAAACTTAATAGACTATTAATTATTAAAAATGAACCACATTGTATTTGCTTCAGATGTTACAAATTAAAAAAAATGATTAATACGGTTTCGGTAAAGTATCTACAAGTTGACATATAAAACGGTCAATATATAGAATATAATTAATATTAGTAGTCGCACTAATTACTTAGCTATCAAAGAGATTCGAGCGATTTAATATATTAACGAAGTGGGCTTATGAATATTAATTATATTTTAAGTATTTTCTTGACCTTCCATAATTTGTCTACGTCTGAATTTAAATAAAAATATGTGTCTCTGTTCTTTACTTACTCAATACACTTTTCTCAAACTAATATTTTTAACCTAAAGATGTACGGATATTATTTAAATAATTACCTATCTATGGTACATTACAGCTTTACAGTTTCCCAATTTCAAATATCAGACATTAGAAATGGACTTGTTTGTTTTCTATTCGAAAAATATCGGTCTAGAACCGAATTTATCTACCCATGTCGTACTTTATAGGAAGTTGAAATATCAATTCAATGTATTGCTATGGAGAATATATTTTTGCTGTGAAATTGCATTTTCAGAACATAGTTCTGTGGTATTTTAATACAAATTAAATTAATCAAATAGAAAGATATACAGGAAAAATCTATCTATCGAAAAAATATTTTATTGCTACCGGGATTAGAACCTGAATCGCTTCCAATGCGGGGAAGCGCATCTTCGATTTCACTATAGCAATCGAATACATTTTCGACAAATTTTGAACTTATATTCGATAACAACGATGTCGATACACGAGTCATGCGACAGCGTTCATAATATCGCACACCTAGATCAAAACTAAGACAACTAAAAAAACCCAAGAATTTTGAGTTACAACTGTATTAGGATACTCCATCATGTGTCATTTTAGGATACATTTATGATCTAAAATGTTATTTAGTTTCATAACTTTACTAATAAAAAATGGAGAAAAATGTTTATTTTTATGTCTACTGAAAAATGACTTTTTGAGTTATCTTAGTTTTGATGTAGATGTGCGATATGTAGGACTTAACTGTTCATCTGATCACTCGAGAAAATATAAGTCATTTGACGTGATTGTGGTTTACTGGTTACGATAATCGCCTAGTGATCTAGTGATCGGGGGTTCGTTCTAGGAGGCTATCTGGTTAATCCTATTTTCATAGCACAAGCGTTTAGCTTAGTTTGAAAATAGTAAGAGTATTGATGTGACATGTATTTCGTGTAAGTATCTCTATTTTTAACAAAAAAAAAACAAACATGAACCATTTTCTCCCACAAAAAAACTGCCGAGGGTAACTGTCAAACAAATAATAACGTTTTAGTTTAAGTATTGGAATCACGAAACGTTCAGACTAGATGCCTATCACAACAATATCACGTACATTGATCCGATTTTACGAATGTGTAGAATGTAAAAAGTATCCAGCGGAAATTTTTTAAGTTAAATATTAAATTAAAAAAAACTACAATGTTATTCTCATATTTTATTTACACTTAATAGAATTTAACGATGCGGATTTTACGTTTTATAAACAATATTGTCTAAATGCCGTTCATTTCTCTCAAGACACTCTTGCAATCGGACTCTTAAATTTGCGAACACGCGAGAGCAAAGCGTCAGTTCAATGGCAGCAACTTCACGGCGGATATTTTCTTGTAGGGCCTGAATTGTTCGAGGATTATTGCTGTAAACTCTCAATTTAAGGTATCCCATTTGTTTTAAATAGTAAATATTAATATTATTCATCAACTGATCTCGGAAAATACCATCGTTAGGGTTATGTCAAATTTGTTCTTTATTTTTAAATTTAGTTATTTAGTTAATTTAATTTCTAATGAATTTTTTTTAGGATAGGACTTGTAGTTAAATATAGTTGATTATTTATAATATTTTGGTTAATTAATTAATTAACTAATTTATTTTCCGAAACCAGTTGGTGAATATAATTAACTCAGTGGTTAAACACGACGTCTATTAATGATTTATTATTGAAAATGAATATCCACCACGTGGTTTTTGTTAAATATTAAAAAAAAAAATATACAATTATTTGTAAAAGGTTTAACGACCATATTTTTATTGTATCTCATTTATTCTAACCTATATAATGCATTCAACTGTTAATTTGTTTTGCCCTGCTCGCGTCTCACAAACCTGGCCGTTTAAGCAAGCACTTTACAGCAAAAAATGACACTACCAAAGCCGTCACATCCAGAAAGTCATAGATATAGATGGGGAAGCTTAATATTATTATGGATGCTTTGTATAATATAAAATATGTAAAATATTATTCTGTTATTCATATATAAATGAAAACGTTTCGCGGTGTTACGCGAAAATGCCTAGGGATATTTTCAATACAAAACCGTGATTCGAAGTAACTTAGAAACTAAATTGTACTACAAAATACACTTCGTCGGTTTGATTAATAAAAAAATCATACAGTTCGTATTGAGTTTGATATCGTTCATTCATTTGAAAAGCCGACGATGAAATTCGTATTAAGCGTAATTAAAATTCCGAGAAATCGACGAAAACTTTCAAAAATGTCAATGTTTGAATAACTTTACTATATTCAATAAAACAGCCGTCACCTGCAGAAGCCCACACACACGAGTTTGCCTTTAGTGAGATTAAATCTTTAATTTGCTTCGATAACTTTTTAAACTAATAAAATAAATAAAGTGGGACACAAATTTATATATATAACGATAAACATGTTGACCAAACCAATTCCAGAAAATGTATTATTTATTTATTCAAAATAGTACTTGTCTATTTTAAATTTCAGTTCACAGTAGGTACAAATATTATAATTATATTTAATTATAAAGTACAGAAATAATTTTAATTTTAAGTATATACTTACTCGTATATAATATTGGGTTATCTAATAAGTCTTTTCGGTTTTGTTTGTTTATTATTAATTATTGCGGTGATTCTGCACTCACCTAATAACCATATAGAGCAGACACCAATATGACCAAACAACAGATACCTTTCATCGTGACGGACACTGCTCTAGGAGCTAGCGACCACTTCGTAGCTGTCTGCTCTTTCATCCATATTCAACTGCATACGCGCATTCAACTGTATACTCGTCGAACCCGCTTATGTATAATTCATCCAGCAATAAACGCCAAGTATTTTTTTAATAAACAGACTCTAGATAGAACATTAATAATCACACTCGCACACCATATATACTAACACGCGTGAGATTAGAAGATAGTTTCAGTTTCATAATTCAATGAAACCTTCTGATACAATCACAGTCAATAATATTTTAAAACAATCCCTACATAATAAAATCAAATTTTTAATCTATTATTGTTCAGGAATTCATTCCATCGTTCAACCAATTTATCGATGTTTTTTCTAAAAAAATCGGCTGGTCTGGTATCGAAATAGTTATAGGGCCAATTAAATTGGAGAGCGACCGAAAAATGTGATATTCTGCGAGGTCGAGATTGTAAGTTGGATGCGTCAGAATTTTCCAGTTTAGCTCTTGGATAACTTTTTTGACCTTGATTAAAGGCGAAAATAAATATGTGTCAGAAATGTTCGTTTTTTTTCAAGTTGATACTCCATTATTTAAGTCAAAAAATTAAGAAAAACATTAAGATATACAAAACGGCGACACTGAAAAAATGCTATGAATGTCATTTTTTGTCACAAAGAAATAAAATAGTTGGAAATTAGCATTAAAAAAACCACAAGGACTTATAAGACAATATATGTTTAAATGACAAATAAAGTCGTTCGTTTTTATGTTTGAAAAATGTATCTAGAGAACAAGGAGGTAACATTCCACCTAATTCATATTTCAAAGGAAATTGATAAATTACTCCGTAAAGAACAAATAATTAGAGACACATTGGTATGATATATTTTTAAAAACCAAACAAATAGAAAAAATTTTTATACTTCATCTTTATCTTCTACCCCTTGATCCAGGTAGGAGGAAAGTGGTAAATTGCCTTAACAAGGTACTTTTAAGTGTCATTGTCTTCCATTGTTTCAGTGACTATAGCCCATTGTATGTCAAGCCTCTCTTCTTCACAAATGTTTTGTGTCACCTCCCCACCGCTCAAATGTTTAAAAGTTTAAAAAAAAATATACAAACTTATTTATATATTTAACTAGAAAAAAATATGAAGCCCATAGTATCTGATTTGAAGTCAATTAATTAATTGGTAAATTCAATTTATTGTTTTTTTCAAAAAGTGAGACCCAAAAACGATACATATGTAATATATACGTAGTGATAAATTCTAACGTTGTTGTCGGGTAGACGAATGGTGGTGGGACAGGTGTTATTTGATAACTCTGATATTAGTAGTGAGCGTTGGCGTGTCGCACAAAACGCTGTGGCATGTCATAGAGTCGCCATCACTGATCTAGGATAACCCGTTGGGCGCCTTATTTCTGTTCGCTAAGAAAATCTGTTGGGATAACCTTTCTACAGGTATTCTGATTATATGTCCAAGCCAGCTCATTATAATTTTCATTAAAACTCATTTTTCTTTTAATATTAACAAATTATAACAAAAAGGAGGCCTGGAATTGGAAAAAATCAATGAAGACTGAATAAAACCAGTAAAAAATCTATATTCAACAGAAAAATAAAAGAATAAATTAGTATGTAAATGTAAACCAGTTTTCAGCACGGTTGAAACAGTTAAGAAAAAATTGTTGAGATAATTTAGGTACGTAGAATGTATGAGTAAATAAATGTGAAGCTACGATTTCCTTCAAATTCATCAGTTTTCTCAGCAGAATATTGGGCAATTAAAGAGGCCTTGGATATTTGCGTACTCCGAAATGTCGATAAAGCTGTTATATTCTCCAATTCGCAAGTAGCTCTTGAATTCCTCTCTGCTAATATGAAAGTTTGGCTAGACAATGAAATAATCTGTTCCATCAGAATATGTCTATTTAATTTGGACAGCAACAATATACAAGATTCTTGCAGATGTGCTGATGAACTGGCCAAGGAATTTTCCTACATCAATTCTATATCCCGATGTATGACAGACTTAATATGGTAATAAAATGTATAAATCGTATTTGGAATGCACAATGGATGGATCCAAATCTTAAGGATAATCACCATAAAATAATTCAAATATCTATTCCCCACACTCCCTGGTTGTTTAAAAGGAAAGTCTCCAAAACAACAACATCAAATATCTCTAGAATGAGAATTAGTCATTGCCAGGTAGCCTCACATTTATTCAGATTGAACTTAATAGATTCCCTAATGTGTCAGTGTGGTGCCGAGGAGGAAACCTTTAATCATATCTTTTTGCCTGTCCATTGCGGATCACAGGATTTTTTTACAGTATCTCAATGGTAATTTTCGACTCCCAGTTAAGTTGTGTCATCTTTTTTCCCTTAACTCGCCACATTTGATCTATATATTAGCAAGTTTTTTGAACGACAATGGTATTGACTTGTAATATAATATTTCATGTATTGTATTGTATATTATTGTACTTTTTTCTTAACTTGATTAATAGCACAAATCACTCTTGAAAGGTGTATTATCTATTTAAAAGAAGAAGAAGAATGTATGAGTAAAGATATGGTTGTAAAGAAGATATAAAAGATGCATGTTAAAGGCAACAGGAATAAAGGTCGTTCATGAAATATCTGATATGATCAGGTAGGCCAGACATGGGGGACCTTTTTAGAACCTTCCACAATCGACGGGGATGAGATGTAGGAAAGTTAACGAAGCAAAGGTGGTATATCTGGACAAAAAAGTGTAGTATTATGTTATTTCTGTTTAACTCTGCGGAGAAACGGCGTGATTGATGTAAGTTAGTTACTAATTCATCTCAAATTCAAATCTAAATAATTCATTAAAACTTCATAATACACTACCTTTATCATACTCATCATACAGGATGACCCAAAAAGAGTTAGAACATTTAGTAAAATGTGATATAATTACATCAAAATTAGTTTAATTATATCAACAATAGCGTTAATAGTTTACTAATTTACTTACTTACCTATATTACGTTTTATTTCGACAATTTCCGGTCGCCATCTTTGATTACTAATTTTCCCATTGTTTATATTTGGTTCTTTCAAATTGTTGCCCAAAATGACAAAATTAACTGTAAAAGACCGTATTCTGATCAAAAATTTTCGAATTGAAAAACGCCGGGGTGCTAGGAAAATGGTCAAAGAGTTTCAAAACAAAACCTGGAGTATATCTATACATTACAGCATAACTGGACATTACAACAGGACAGAGCTTCATCTCACACAGCCTTTCTTCGTCGTGAGAATGTTAATTTCATCGAGCCAGGCGTGTGGCCACAGAACAGCCCAGATTAAAATCCAGTAAATTATGCAATATGGAGTGTTTTGATGATTTCTGATTAGCTAAATATTGTGCAAAAAAAATTACATTAAGAATTATAATTAATTAAATGATGTTTTGAAATAACTCATGTGTTACGAGACTTTCTCATACTTTACATAGCGAGAATATTTTACTTATGTTATTAGACTTCTTTTATAACTCCGTTTACTTCATTTTTATAATTTTTGGTTTAGATAAAAAAAGTAAATAATAATAATGGTTTCATATTTGTATTGCTAGACATAACGGATCGACCTGTCTCCTTTAGTACAGACTTCGGTCTAGTTAAGGAGACAGTGAACATCTCTTACATTATAAAGCTTGTTCGTCTTTTTTATATATTTATAAGAATGTTTATAATGTATAACATGTACGTATATTAAGAACACGAACAGAATGTATATATTTTTCAACCCTAAAATATCGTTCGACGCGAAATATTAATAAATAAATATCGATCGCGATTAAAAATTTATCGGATAATTTTTGAAGCAGCGCTGCCGTAGTCACCAGTGTCGAAGAGAAAAACCCAAAATTTAATTACATTACGAATGGCTGCTGTGAAGTTAAACGCGGCCGACATTTTTAATATTTGACTGCCAAGGAAATAAAGCAAAATTATAATATACCCGACAGCCTCGTGAAAAATGCCATCAACTAAATGACAAAAACGTCCAAAGTTGCCAACTGGCTGGAAGAGGCGGAGGAAACAGTCACAATATAATTATTATGAAATGTAAAGAAGACCATTTTGGAGTTTAATCGTTTTCTAAATACGAAAAAAAGCCATTTGAGCTGTATGAAATTTCGCTTGCAAATAACACAGGAAGGATAAATGGGTAATAGACTCAACACTGAAAATGCAATCGTAGACGTGAAAGCGTGTGCGTATACTATGAATAATCTCGCAAGAAGAGATCAATCATTTACTGTAATTAATATTTTATTTTATTATACATAAAAAATATATTCTTTTGTTTTCAAAATGTATTATCTCTTGGGAAAATCACTGAGAATTCATAGTATTCATACTCATGAGCAGCGGCGTAATTTAAAGAGTTGGGCTCTAATGCAAAATGGGAAAAAGTACCCATTGCAAATTGGAAGGGCCCCCTAAATATATATGTATTGTATACATAAAAGATATAAGAACATGAACTCTACTGATTTATCTATTTAATAGTAAGAACGAAATTGGTCTCTTGTCAATTGGAATCAAATCTTTTCATCTTAGGGGTGTAGAAGCAGTAATATTATTTGACCGGGTCAGAAGTACTGTGATAAAGGAGACTCCTTGGCATAGAATCCTTTCAAAGATTTCATTTGAGATGCCACAGAGGAACGATTACGGAGATGTATCTTTTTGGTTACTCCGAAAGGAAGGCTGCCGGTGGATTATTCTAGAATAAACTTGCATAAACAGCAATAAAGGCATCATGAAAACCGTGAGGTTCATGAGTTATTATATGCATGTGTGCGTGTGTGTGTGTGTGAACCGCGGTCGCGTGGCGAGAAGAACGAGTGGAATGTCTGTGTGTGTAGGTATGGGTAATAGCTTATAAGCGGGCGCGCTTGTAGGACGGGTCTCTTTCTTCTGAACTCCGACGCAATCTAGTACTATTGTAATCTAGCTTGAAAAAAATCATGTTAATTGTCACTTGACAGAAGAGTTTAATACTACAACCACAAGACAACTCAAAATACTGCAGCCGGTTATTAACGGACATTAAATTAGAGTACATTAAAGTCATCACTTGAGTTATCAAGAACTAAAACAGCGCAAGAGGGATGTCGAGACATTGGATATGAGACTCTTCTAGGAAAATAAAATGAAAATAATGACGGATTTTGGATTTTTTTTAGGTTGGCTTACCACCTTTTACGGTTTTAACTATCTAGACTTAAATAATTTTCTCCACATCTAATAAAAAGATAATTCAGATTACGTACTCGTACACGGAGATGGTTCCGATGTTCTCTAAAATTCAATTTAATTCCACCCAGTCTTATATATCTGTATATCTACTTCAGGCATATTTCATGATTTTCTGAAAGATAGCAAAATAAATAAGTGTCCAAATACCAAGAATTCAATTTGGTATCTGGTTTTTGTGGAAGGCCACCTTCACATAAACAACGTCGGAGAGAGGTCGGACGGGTCAAAATTCGAATTTCCGCCCTCGCAGCGGCGAGATTGGGAACATTCCGGTAATCCAGGGTTTATATTTCAGTTGAGGGTTGCTTATTTTATTCCATTCGAAATATATATTTTATTTATTTATTCACATAGTTCTTTGATCTAAAGTTACGGGCGATGTGCATCTTCGTGCACCGCATATTCTTGGGATTTGACGCTTATCTTTTTTTGTCGGAACAGACAGTTTTTCAGCTAGAGTCAGAATATGAAAGGTTGAAAAAATGGTAATTCAATCCAAACATCAAGTGAGGGTTTTTTGAGGTAATCGCTCTGGCTGGATCTATGCTGTCTAGAAGTTTATGCTACGGATGTGATGCTTGCTTTGTCATTTTGGCTAAGGATGAAAGGTTACAAGTCTTCAAATATATATAGTCTTGCGCAAGATTTAGGTACAGCCTATGGGGAAACGAGATGTCATAAAATATTATTTGTGTAGATGTGAACAGATTTGGTTTATTATTAGGCATAGTTTACAAGTATGGAATAGTTAGTGCGAATAGTTTAAGGAGGCGTTTCTTGTAGCTGTTGTTGTGAAGGTGGCGGTTAGAAGAGTGGCGTTCGAAAGACGGCATTCCAAACGGTTGTTGGCCGCATTAGTATAGCTACATGGCGTCGTTACTGGGTATGTTTGCGGCTGCTAGGAGTTTTGTTTCACGCAATGGTATCTGTAGGGTGTATTCAGTATCGCCGTGCAAGTGGAGGTGATTGACCACCACAATCATGATACGTAAAAACCTAACCAGATAACGTAGGAGATTGAAAATCTTAGAACTTCGTGAACGGTATGGTGCCCCAAATATCCTGAGCGAGGTGAAAGATAAAAAGCTATAGTATCCCAGAATCATCCAGTGCGTGAGTCTTGTAATACGCATAGGAAAACACGAGGGAAAAACAGAGACGCAGTTGGCAGACAACAAAATTAATCGTAATGAGAATTGTCCAGCAGACTGGACCACAACAGCAACGTCAAAGAATGAAGGAGAAGAAGAAAAAGAAAAATAATTAATTTGTTGTACGGTAGTACTCTAGTAGTTGATAGCGGTTCCATATTGTCGTTGATGTTCTGAAATGTCGTATTTTGTTCATATTCTAGTTTATAATTCTAGTATTGTTAGTTTGCTTGACTTCCTCGCACCATTGACGTCATCGAGACACAATTAATTGTTCTATTACAGTGGTAATATCATAACATATGCATTAACTAATTCCGCAGTCCCCTGATTGCATTCTTTGAGGAATAAATATGCGGAGGTAGTTGACAATGTAAATGCTGTAAATTTAATTCTTTATAGGACTACATTATTACAATTTTTTGTGTCTCAACTCAATGGTGACGGATGTATTGTTTTACTTCACATCTTATATTTATTTTTAATTTTGATTATGAAAAAACATGATTACATTATTTAATTTTATTTTCTGTATATTGCACTTCTGATGAAATTTTCTGTTATTTTACAAATTATGTTAATGCCTGAATATGGCGTGTATAATAATAATAAATAAATAAATAATTGTTTTATATTCATAAATTCTTTGTGTCGAGTAATGTGATGAGTAATTCTCGATAACGCGCCACTGTTGAGTGCAACAAACACGTACGTATTTAATATATCTTTAGTTCAGTGGTTACTATTGAGGATGGGGATATTGGAGGAGTATAGTTGATATAATTTGAGATAGATTTTAAAAATTATTTTATCACGAAATAAGTAGGTATTTATATTTACTTCAAACGAAAGAAGTGTACCAATGATCGAAAAATAACATAATATTTTTGATTATTAACTATTATGTTAAATATGAATTAAATGTATTAATATCAAAAAGGTAATAAATAATAAGGTAATTCACAAGTCCATTAAGCGAAATTATGCGCTTATCGAATGTTTGCAATAATTTTCTTGTGGCGCGCGCTGTGTGCTATGTTGCGTCGTCTTTTTGAAACCACAGCTTTTCCATATTGATGTCATTTAATTGGGGAATGAAAAAGTTCGTAATCGTGGATCTGTAGTGCGTGGAGCGCTCTCCATGTACCGGCATCATTTTTGAAGAAATAACAGCTTCTTCGGTGCGCACTGTACTATGTCTCTGCGGATGCGTATTATCAATTAGAGTATGCGAAGTGCGATAACGAATCCATGGTTATTTGAATTACTTGCTCGGATGGACGATTATGTCGACCATAAAATGGTAAGTTTCGCGAACTGAACCACGATTTTAGAAATAAATTTGCAAGCGTTGTTCTGACGTTAGTCTATTCACAATGAAATGGCAAACCAAACTAAGCACAAATCAGCTGCCAGCTGTCAAATTGACTGGCACTGGAATAGGTGAAGCCAATTCGAAAAATAAACCTCTAAAAAAACACTCTTTACTTATATAAGAATATCGTGAAATTTTCATTTTGTAGTATATTTATTCTTAATCCAATATAAGTTTTAAAATTAACTAAAAATCATTTGAATAGCATGTTACTTATTATAAATTACTTTTCATTTAAAAAAAAACAATTGTATTAGTGTGTGTTGTGCGGAAAATTCGTAGGAGATAAAACACACAACACGTACAGAGTCATGTACATAGTTTTTATTGCTACATATTTTTTTATGTTTTCTGTCGCCGTGTATATGTGATAGAAATAGGGTTAAGTATATTTATGTAGGTATAGAAAAAAAATGGTTTATTGAAACATATTACGCTTTTAGGAATATTTATTTATAATATATTGCTTTTCTAGTGTAAGTACGTAGTTATGTATTTATAACAATGGAAAAACCAACAAATGCATTCAACTAAAACAAATGTTGGTAATAATACAAAAAGACAAAGTAAAAGTTGTCCATATGTTACCTTGTAGAAACATTTCGAGTATTTAATTACAACTTCGCTGTCGCCATCTATGGTCTGAAATTTGATATTCATTTCCCTGAAATAGCATAGATGTCACTAATGAGAATATTATTTTTAGAAATCATGGAAGCTATATTCTTTATCTACATATATTTCAAATTATCAATACATTATACTAGAATACGCATGAAAAGTCAATTTTATGTATTTCTTATTTAGACCAGTATATTATATTGACAATATTTGGTTCATTATGAGGGGAATGGTGAACGTTACATTATGTAAAGTGATCACTTAAGCTAGCCGAAGACAGGTTGTAAGCCCTGTAATACCCATACTTACATACTTCCCATCATACACTTACCTAATTTACAAAAGTCAAACATTTCGCACATATTTTTTGTGGATATCGTGTTTATAACTAATTTCAAACGACAACCGTCGTCAAGACTGACCAATTAAAAAATGCTGAGCGGCATCAATACACTGTTAAAATGTGTGTATTACGTATGGTATTACATACACTAATACAATTGATCTTTCTAAATGAAAAGTAGTATAATTCAGATGCCAAAGATGACGCGAGATTTGTTAACTTAATTATTTTATTTAGTAATTTAATTCAATATATTTGAATACTAATCAAATAGTATTTTATATTTTTATTTATTATCTTTGTTTTATTAACCACTAAAATGAGTTTAAATACATTTTTTTTTTTTTTTTTTTGTAAAATAGATTCTGTCAAAGAAACAATATATGTTTTAGTTAGTTATGACATCCTGAAGAAGAAAATGGTATTTTTCGAAACCGGTAGATGTATTTAAACTCATTTTAGTGGTTAATAAAACAAAGATAATAAATATAAATATGAATCTTAACCACAAAGATAATATTGCTGATTTTAAAAGTAAAATAGTATTTTATTTAAGATATACAAGTATTTGTAGATATATCTACAAAATATTTTTAAATGGCAACGTAAGCATGCTTCAAAACAAATGCGTGTAAATGAATAATTTTGCCCTCCACATGACGGGCAATTAAGCCCCTTCACAATAATGAAGAAAGTGAAAATTTGTCACAGAAAATTCAAGTCAAATTAACATAATGGATCTTGCTTAATAAGCACTAAGGGGTTCGGTGGAATTTGTCGCGCGCCACTGGCACGGATACATTCATGTCTTCCTTATACTATATATTATATTACTAAAATTTTAATTAATTTAGTGTATTAATTTAATTTTAATATATAACTGTCCCTCATTCTATACAGATAAAACTACTCGTAATGTCAATATTCGTGTCAAAGAACATCTTAAATGTTTAAACACTAATTTATAACACAAAATTTAAATAATACTGCAACAGCACGAAAAAAAACTGTCTACTTTAACACAGACTTCAGTCTAGCAAAATAGCCAGGACAACGCTGTATATATCAGAGGTGAAGTCTACTCCATCCCACACAATAACTATATCACAATAAACCCTGAATATTAATTATGTCTTATGTTTATTATGTTACAATATATTCACCTGTGTTAGAACAAAAATATGTATCATCTAATTAATAAATAAATAAAATAAATGGTTTCTCAGAATTTTCCAACCATATTATTGAAAAATAGCACAGAGGTCAATATCCTCATTAAAACGAGTTTGGCCTCCGGTTGGACAATTTAGAAGCCCTCAAAATAAAAAAAGGCAATAAATAGTGGTACGCCAATTCTTAGTAATCAAATTAATTTATCCATTAGCCCCATATCAGGTATGCTTACTTTAATATCAATTTCATATCCATCATCACTATATTTTCTCCTCCCTTAATATTCCGTCTATCTGTATATGTATTCAGTCTCTCTCTTTCTAATAATTTTATATTCTGTCTCCCTTGATGGTCTATTTAACTATATATGTATACTGTCTCTCCTCTTTCACATGTAATTTTATATTCTATTTCTCTATTTATGTATATGTAAGTCCATTCTTTTTGTATTTATGATCAGTTTTAAATACGTCCTGATGAAGCTTGAGCTAAGCGAAACCGGTTGACGTATAATAAATTTCATGGTTGTTATTTTATTTAATATAATATGTCAAACCACAAAGTGACGAAAATATTATTATTCTACTCAATAAAAAATACTATTCGATTCTTCAGCTGCTATTTTTGGTTTCTGTATAACTTGTCAGACAACAATATCATCGTCATCATCAGCCATTGTCGACCCGAGGCATGAGGTGATGGCCCCCCTATAACTCTGCCACTTTCGGTTCGTCTCCAACCTTTGCCGTGTCACTCTAACTGCTCCGCAATTTTCTGTATTTATAGAGACTTTAGGCGATCATTTTTAATTACGTGGATATCATTTAAGGATATTCTTTGTTCTTCAGTTATCTTTACGTCTTGAAATATGGATCGTCTATAAACTATATATACATCAAAAAACAAATACTACTACGCTTTCTGTAACGTAAAGTTTTGTCTTTGTTTGTATTAGAATTTTTCCCATCACAACGTATACATACGTATAAATAATTGCACTGTCATCCCCAATGTATGATTGCGAAGTTGAGTTCAGTTCACATTTTAGGTTTTAACTACAATCGCGAATGTCAACTTGGCGTTGGGTAAAGTGCACTTGAAGTTTGTCGGTCTTAATCCCAGTAAGCCAAATAACCAACTTATTTAAATCACGATCGACCACAATACTTAAATGTATAATACATATTCTAAAAAAGATACATATTTCACATGTTAATTAATGTGTTTAAAGAAAAATATTATTAGATAACTGCACAGAAACAAAAAATAAATTAACTAAACTTTGTATTGCATAATGTCAAATTCTCTCTCGAATGTTCCATCCATTGTTTAAGAGTGCCGTTAATCGAAACGAAGCATTCAGCTACGAAGTATGCTGCATAATTTAAATGATTTATTTATTATTTATTAAACTTTATTGACATACATATTTTTGTTGTAACAGAGGTGAATATATCATAATGTAACACAATAAACATAAGATACAATTATATTACCATTAAGTATATACTAGTAGTTTATTATGTGGGATGGAGTAGACTCCACCTCTGATATATGCAGCATTGTTCTGGCTACTTCGCTAGACTGCCGTTTGTATTAAAATAGCCAAGTTTTTTCGTACTGTTGTGGTGTTATTTAATTCAAGAAAGATAAAGATTCGACAGGAATGAAAATAAAAATAGAGAAAAAAAATGAAGTGAGGTTGTTGTAGAACAAGTGGATACTGTATAATGATTATGTTAGAGTGATGTGGTAAAATGATGCATAGAGAAACAATCCATACGATCTATTTTTGGGTGAGTTAATTCGGGACTAGAATTAATAAACGATACATGCGAAAACGATTATTTGAGGAATTTCATTACATGTATATTTATATATATATATATATTATTTTCTGGGAGAACTCGTGTCACATAGTCCTGAGAAGGATTTTCACACTCTCGATGTATCGAGTAAATATCATTACTCATTCTCAAGGGCCTTTTATTCTGAATCTTGCTCTAAACTGACGAGTAAACTCGACAAATGAAAGTGAGTTAAAATATTATTTGGTACTAAAATATTATTAATTGACGTCGCGATTAAATGTATCTAATGGGAACGAAAAGTGACTTGTAATTTAGTTATTTGTTTATATAATATAATATTTATATTTAAATAATAGAATATTTAGTTTTAAATCACTTTATTATGTACATAACTAGTTTCCGGATGGATCCAACTGTCTTCAGGACAATGTAGTATGTACATAATAAAGTGGTTTAGATCTAAATATTCTATTATTTAATTATAATGTCAAACCACAACGTGTTCGCTTTCTTTGAAAATTTAATATTTAGGTATCGAAACATGTAGATTTGTCAATAAAAAGTGGTTTAAATCAAGTGTAGAAAACAGGCCCGTGATATTTTTAATACAAATTAAATGTATTCATTTATACATATATAATTTATAAAGATATACATATAAAATAAATTTATCGAAAAAATGCTGTTGTTGCTACCGGAATTCAAACCTGGATCTCTTCCTATCCGAAGAAATGCATTAACCAATTATGCTACACCAACACAGTAAGTTGACGATAAATTTTTGAACTTATACGTTGCACTTTCAAATTGATGCATCTGTCATTCCATTATTTGAAAGCCATTGCACAGATGCCAGAATTAATTGATAATTCATTTTTATAAAATTTTTGGAAACATGAATAATTAATGAATTTAATTTGTATTATTAATACGTTTAATTTAAGATTTTCACAAGCATCAGCGTATAAATTTGATTTTTCTTCTAGGTTAGATAACATTTTGAGTAGATGGTTTCCTTGGGGAGACCTAGGCTGACGTTTCGGAATTGTAGTACATGCTATTGTTAAGGCTTTACTTCAAAAAGTTACGGTACAACCATACTTGTTTGCGGGAGATATAAATCTCAAGTGTGGGAGAGTGTAATAGCGTGATACATGAATGTTGTGAGAGATCAGAAGGATAATGGAAGATGCTTCCAAATTTGGTTTACCATTCATATTCGTGTATATCGCAGTATTCACCTTAGTTAACTAGATATTAATTATACTGGAGGAGCAATTGAAATACTTTATTTACGTGAAGGCACTGGTTTTACTGTTTTTAGTTTTCATACATAAGTGATTTCATTTTTAATGCATTCAGTCTACTTTTGTTACTCTTTTACCAGCTCCAGGCCTCACTTCCATACATCAGTGTCGGTACCAGGACTACATTGTGAACCGTTAGTCTTGCCTCAGTTGACATGTTCCATTAACTATAATTTCATTCAAAGCATCGTTCACTTTATTCCCTGCAGTCACTCTCCTTTCGATATCTTTCTCTGTCTTTCCGTTTCTATCGAACATACTTCCTAAATACACAAACTCATCTACTTGTTCCAAACATTCACTTAGGCGTATACGTGACAGATCAATTTATGACACAGTAAAGAATGAAGAAATAAAGAAATAATGTAACGTTGATATTAGTATAGTGAGTTAGATTAAGAGAGGATCACTAAGGTGAAAAGGTCATATGGAACTGATGAATGAGGAGAGAATGGTAAGAAAGATATATGACGCAAGTGTTGATGGCATCAGAAGTATAGAAAGTCCGCGGAAGATTTGACACAATCAGGTAAACCAGATACTGGAGGATGGTCCTGTTGGAAGTCTCCATAATTATCGATCTTATGAGATATCTGTATGAGAAGATGTATGAAAGTGCATGAGGCGAGAATTGTGTGTCAGCACAGAAGAGTGTGGCGCTCTATCTTCTCTGCCCACCTCCGCGGAGAAACGGCGTGACGGTAAGTAAGTAAGAAATTTCGCGGCGGTATGTAGATCTTGGAACGTACGATGTTTTCGTGAGGGTTCAGTAGCGGAAGATAAGTGAAGGGTACTGGCCGCAAGACTCGCGGTCGGCAGGTCGCGGTCTGAGCTGTATTTAGTACTGTGTGTTGATCGCAGTGGTGGTTGGATACCGCGCCGTCGGGTGCGTTCAGCGCTGTGTCCAGCTTGTTAGATCCAATTGTCTACGTGTGTGAGTCACGGTATGTCTGGTAATGAAGTAGTCGATGGTACGAGCCTTGACTCAGGAGGCCACCTCACCAAATCACGTATAGCACAAAGGTTTAGCTCAGTTTGAAAATTAGTAAGGAACGTCAGTATTCCGTGCACGTATCGCTTCTAAAAAAAGTTGTAATTTATTCATATTTATCTTTTACGACCTTATAGATCTCGAATGTCTATGGCCGCACTTTTTATTTTTCACCGCGTAGCATATTTAAATATAACGAAATTTAGGAACCAGACTGAAAATTATTTAAACAAACGGCATTGCGAGGAAATTCTTAATAATATTTGTGATTAAACGCATTTTATAAAACTTTGTGGTTTTATAATAAATGATGTAAATTCTATACAGTCCTTGTCGAATATTGTTTTATATAAGGAAGTGGAGCTCCTTAGGTCGGTAGTTAGGCTGGCCTGCATGGGTGGGACTTCAAATACGCGTCTACCTCTTACTCTATATACCTCGTTTTTTGCAACTCCGTTAGTCTGTGTAAGTGTGACTCGTCCACTGTTCTTCTTTTGGGAGTGTTTTTTGATGAATGGATCCCTAAGCCTTGAACTACTGCACCTTAATTATCCCTTAATTTTCCACCTGTATGTAAATTATGTTTTACGGATTTCTGTCATATAATTTTTTATGAATAAAGACAGCACTTAAGGGATGCTGAAGGGTCTAAATCTTAATTGCTAATAACCACATTCAATTTCTTCTCCTTTTTCGTTTTGCTTATACTTAAATATGTAATTGAATTAAAGTCCCGTATTTTTATTAGCTTTGATGGGTGGGACCGACAAGGCAGCCCTAACTTCTAAACTGGTCCCGGGAATGCGAGGGTCCCCCCCCTCTCCAGACGTCCTTTAAAAAAAGACTAAAAATATATACCTACATCTATACATTATATGTATTATATAGCGCTAAAATTCATATTTAAGATTGTTATCAATTAGAACCTGCGGACGCAATTGTTTTACAGATTGAAAATTTCATACATAAAGACTAACTTTAGGATCCCGAAACCATGGAAACGAAATTAAAAGAATTTTGATAATTTTTGATCGTTCCGATTTAGGAATTAATTGTTTTGAAATTTTTGGTCAAATTTTTAATTACATAATATGGAGATATCGTAAAATAAAATAATTTTATAGACACGCGAAGGTCTATTCATATAATATTAAATTATAAGTGTATAACGTATTATAAAATGATATAATATATAAATTTAATTACATTAATGTATTTGTTTTTATAGTCAACGAAATACATTTCACATCAATATTTTTTACTATTTTTAAAACTAACCTAAGTGCTTTATTACATTTTGGATAGTCGGAATTTTGGCTATTGATTATGATCCAAACCTCATTTAAAGTAGTTATCAATAAATACGAAACTTATACAATATTTGGACCAAATATTTTAAGTCAATAAGACAAACTATTACTAATTCAGAGTTTATTCAAATAGTACATATAGGTATATGTTATATAATAACTAGTTTTATAAATATAGCCGAAACTTAAAACGTAATTTTTTTTATTTTAACATTTAATTTAATATTGGTAATAATCTAACATAATAATATCCCGAAAAATGCAAATTCGCTCGCTTGACACATAATAAATTATAACCTATGAATTTTATCTACGCGAACACCGAAAACACACGAAAACATTATTTTAAATTGTTAGGTTTGTTTTATTAACAACTTAATGAATTAAACGTACATCTATCGGTTTCGAAAAATATCATTTTCTTCTTCAGATGTCATTAACTAATCAAAAACATATGTTATATTGTTTCTTTAACAGAATCTATTTTTAAAAAACAATATATATTTAAAAAAAAAATTTAGCACCTAACAACTTAAATTGTTACTTGATGATACAAAATTACTAGAATTATTTTTAGGAAAAAATTTCAGAATAGGATTTGTGGTTTAATTTGTCAAAAGTATGATAATTTTTTATCAAATAATTAGAAAATTCTGAAAACTCAGTATAATTTAAATGTCTCAAATATTCCTTTACTTTTATATTAAATTTTCGACCTACTTTACCAATATAATATTTTAATTCATTAAGTGGTTAATAAAAAAAAGTTAACGATTTAAAATAATGGATTTTAACCACAAAGTTGATTTTGTTAATCTTAAAAATACATGAAAACAAATACGTTGAAATGTCATTCCACATAGTTTTTAGTAAGGATTAATCCCCTTCGAAGACAACAGAATTAAGCATAAATTGTTAGAAAAATGTAAAAAATCCGCAGACATAAAAATACCAACATAGATTCAGTAATATCTTCAAACTAGAACTTTGGGAACAATATGCCGCTCAAGATATCCTGGGTAAAGTGAAAGTGAGAAGGCTGCAG
Organism: Eubasilissa splendida; assembly: GCA_031772225.1. NCBI lineage: Eukaryota > Metazoa > Arthropoda > Insecta > Trichoptera > Phryganeidae > Eubasilissa > Eubasilissa splendida. The sequence goes on along the minus strand of CM062862.1, from coordinate 24,303,973 downwards.
TGGGCAGGACATGCAGTGGGAGTAGATGAGTCTCGTACCACGCACAATGCCCTCTAGGAGTAGACCAAGACTAGAATGGGCGGAAAATAAATCATGATAGACCTTGTAGAGGTGGGTGAGTACCTAGCAGACTGGACCACAACGGCGGTGTCAGTGACTCTCTGTAGTGACTGCTGTCATAGACTTCTGAGTGCCATTAGGCCGCTAAAGAAAAATAAAGAGAAGAAGAAAGTAAAGAAAAAAAGGTGTTATATTTAACACTTTGCAACTGTTAAATATTTCAGGATGAAATGCTAGAGACATCTATGATTTATAATGCACATCTTTTTTTTAATGTTTAATTATTTTTGGAGGATGACGACGTAAAAATTTTCATATTTTTGAAATAGATTAAAATATATCCTATATCATCGTCATCATAATTATTAGCCGTTTTCTATGCACTGCTGGATGAAAACCTCGTCAAGTGTCTCCCACTTTTCTCTGCCCATTGTTATTTGCTGTTACGTATTTTTGCAGAATTTGATGATTTCGTCAGTCCGGCGAGTTTTTGGGCGGACCGTCAGCCTCTCGATTCTCCTCAGGTAGGTGCTACTGTATATGTATATGTATGTGGCTTGCCCATTGCTGATTCATTTTATTGGCGTATTCTAATTATAGTATTATTGAGTATGCGTAACAATATTTTATGAAAAGATGATTCCAAATATAATTGTATGTACAAAACGTAATAGCACGTAGTGTGGCTACATAATAACTTGCAGTGAATTTCGTCGAAGATTTTTCATCTTGTGGAAAAATAACGTCGAGTTAGGCAGCGGCGTGTAGGTGGGAGGCGGGAGGCGGGTGCGTGGGCAGGAGGGCGCACAAAGTAGGGATGATAATAATTATTTCTCTAAGCGAGCCATTTGTCAGAATCCCTTGTTTTTTCAAACGGCCCTCGCAAATACCGCGCGACATTTATTACCTAACAAATTCACTGCGGAATAATAGCTAAAGTAAATTCATACAAATGTAAGGAGCGGTCGAAAATAATATCTTTCTTTAATATATGTTCTTGTAAAACTGATTTTTCTAAAAGGAAAAAAGATACAAGTTTAACTATGTAAATGTTCATTAATGAATTCACTTTTCTGCCTTTCAATATCTGTTTAATTTTATACTTTATTTTTAAATTATTTAAATATATATGTCTAAGAGAAAGAAAACAGATATAAGTATACATATTCAAGATTAAATAGATCATAAGTATATAAGATAAAACCATTACGATTCAAAATAATGAATTTAGATGGCCTATTACAATGCATGTTTGAGGAAACAGCTTTTAATCAGTTATTTAACTTACTAGATCCTTTCATATCATACTGTTAAATTTATAAACGTGTAATCAAATACTACCCCTAATAACACACCCAATTCTTCTGGTGAAAAGTTTCAAAACAACCTACACCATAAAGTAAATATTTTAACTTGAAAACTATAATATTATGATGAAACTGTACGAGGATTAATGTTTATGGTTCGCAGGCCACCAAACGTAACTAAAAGATATGCCTTAATAGATACAGTTTTGATGATTGAAAATATGCTTTTAACAACAGCGCTGTGTGGCCTACTGTCCATATGTCTTCTTCTTATTTTGCGGCGGTCCTTCGTGATAATATTTAATAAGAATATTTTTGTTGTGTAATAGGTCGGCGCATTTTTCCAGATAGAAAGGGCCCCCGGTTCTTATCCGGGTGGCAACAAAAATTGATTTTGTGTGTATATATTTCTAATTGATACATTTCCTTTGTATTAAAAGATCACAGAAGTATATTCTGAAAAACTGTAACTTCACAATAATAGTGTGTTCTCCTTAATAATGATATATTTTCTATTTTTTAACTTCCTTTGATAGTTTGAACTAATTGTAAGCTGTCATGGTGATGGCAGATTAAAACGTGGAATACAAATGATTGTCAGAACGATGAAGAGGCAAAAAGTCAAGGATTGAGTTCAATGGCGAGATCTGGTGGAACATTTGTAATAAGAGTAGGCTTTTTTTAGTAATAAAAATGATTTACCATGTAACCATGTAACTTGTAGTGAAGAAGAGCTTTGAGAGATTTAATGTTTTTATACAAAATACTAAATGGTTAACTTGACGTCCTTGATTTAACTGATTTGATTTTGTACCGTGTTCCTTCTCGAAAAACTAGATCATAATATATGTTTAATGTAGATGTCAAAACAATCTCACCATTCACAGGCTCAGAAACTAATTCTGTCTTGTCGATATTTTCTGTAGTTCAATGCTTAAATATAAGTATAATATGTTGTTGATGTTTGTAGCGTTAACTTTGTGGTTAGACATAATTAAAAATTGTATTTATATTGAATTTTTGTAAATTTACACATTAATAATAAAGGCCTTAGATTGAATAATATAGAAAGTCTAGAAATCAAAAAATCACAAAAAACACCAATATAATTGATAAATAATTAAAGCTTGCAAACAGTCCGCTATTTAATATATTCCCCATTTCAATGCCCCCCTGCCAATCACCTCCCCAGATGTTCAGTTATATGCCAATACTGACGAAGACACGTTAGTATCGAAATCCGGTTGACTTAAAAACAACACAGTGGTTTAAATAATGTTAAATATAAATACAATTTTATATAAGTATAATATTTTTGATACTACATTGAAATAAAAGTATGGCATTAAAGCCAATAAATGTTCTGTGTTTTAAACTTTTTTTTTTTTTTTTTAGTTATTTGTATTTTTATGGTTATAGTTATACTGAAGAATATAAAAAAACTGTCTTAATGACTATGAATATATACGTATAAATTTGATAAATAATGTATTATAGTAAAAGCCAAATTGGGCGTTGATAAATTAATAAGATGTCTTTCGCTCTCTGACGATTGATTTTCCTGCATAAAATGTAGACAAATATGAAAATACGTAAAATAATTGAAATCTGATCTGATCGCAGTAGGTTATTTCAATGTGGATAGGTAGGTACCTACTAGAGCGGAAAAAAAACCCATTTTTTACTGGGAAAAACATCGAAATGGCAGTGACAGCAAATATTTATAAGTAATAAGATTTTGGCTTTTCCATTTTTACCGCAATGTGTTAGGATCGTAAAAACTTAACGGCGAAACGTAAAAGTTAAAAAAAGCAAGCAAGACTTTCGGGCCGACCCTCGCAATAATTTTTACACGCATCCCTTAAATTCGGGGTGCTTATGCAAACTGAACAATTTAATGTGGAAATGTTTTCGGGTCTTTTGTCACCCAAGGTTTCCAAAAGTAATAAGTTTCGCTGCCCCTTCATTAGGCTTTTTTTAAATTTCCTTACACGCTCTTTTCCATACATAAATCATTTTTCGTGTATATACATTTCTTTGCTATCATATCTAAATTTAAAATCATCACATGCTATTTTTATTTTTGATTAAATTTAAAGTCAAAGTATAATAAATAATAATATTGAGTTCTGCTAGTTTGCGTAAGCATTGTTATATGTTACAGCTGTTTCGGCGGTTAAGGTCATTTTCAAACAGTGGATAAACTACGTACAATCGACTTATTTAACTGATTTTAGTTACCCCTTTCTCTATCCATGGGTAATCATATGGTTTTGGTGAAAACAATGTTTATTAATATTCCTTATTCTCAGAGGCACTACCTTATCATTAAAAATTTCCCGTTAATATGTGTAACATCTATGTTTGCTAATAGTTAAGCTTAATTGTCAATTTTCCCGTTTCTGTAAGTGATTAGTTGAAATGTTCTGTAAGTGCCTCTATAATAATGCTTATGCAAACTAGCAGAACTTAATAATAATATTTATTATAATTTGACTTTTTAAATTTAATTAAAAACAAATATGGAGTTCTACAAACTAAACACAATAACAATAAATAAATAAAAAAACATACTATTTTATTTATTCAATTATTTATTTAGCGATCTGATTTTTAACAATAAATATATATAATAATCACAAATACATACTTTTATTCGTTGTGTAATACATAAAATTACGTAATTATAATATAAATATGTTAACATTATGTAATATGCCATTTAAATACCTATATAGTAGTTCAGAAAGTTAATACTCAATAACTTCAAAAACATTATACGTAATTTATGCTATAGTTCAAAAACATTTATTTTTAAATCAATAAGTCTACGTAAGTTATAACCACATCTTAAATAAACAAGTTACATTTTTTTTAGTATTTATTTCAAACATAATAAATATTGTATTTCCTCGTTTTCGTATTCTTTCTCAGACACTGGTTTAACTGTTGAGGATGTACTCCGTCAATAAAAAATCAAGTTGTTTCGCGTTGGGTTTATTCAAGAGAACTGGTTACAAATTATTAACCGGGGTTTTATATAGATAAATTTCCTGCCTAAGTGCTATTTACTCGTGTATGGCGGATGTGACATAAATAGAGCCTTATATTATTGAGCAGCTTGTTAGTCTAGTTCTTAAGACACGGGCCTAGCGATCTAGTGGTCGGGGGTTTGCGCCTCGTTCTAGGAGATAGCAAGTTAGTCTTATTTACTTATTGTTTTGTCTTATTGTTTTTTTAAATAGTAATAATATTGATGTGACATGTATTCCGTGTACAAATATCTATTTAAAAAATATATGTATTGATAGATATATACGTATTTTTACATCTGGGAAATAGTTGCATTGTAGCCTTACAGGTATCTTTTTTTTGCCGTTACATGCGGCACACAGGAATGATCGTACATGGCGCCTCGTCTATTCGTTTGTTTGTAGGTCAATGGATTCTAGAATAATATTGTTATCCACGTTCGTAACAGTAATAATATATTTCTTGCCCAAAAACTAGTTTAACAGTTTAGATATCTGCGAAATTTGTAAGCCCGTTATTATGGATCGTGTTTTATTGTTGGGAAGAGATTTTCCAAAACAATAACGATTATAGGCTGTGTTCGAAATATATCCATCGGATATATGGTATTCACCAGACGCGTGTAGTCAATACAATTAAATAAGTTATAGGTACATGTCTATCTATATATTTAAGGAATTAAAAGAGAAATTACATTTTTGTGTAATAGAATATTACGAAATATCAAAATTTTAACAAAATTAATTAAATTAAAACAACAATTAGGAGACACAAATTTTATTTGGAATTATTCTGCATAAATTATATTTAAGGGCATGCTTTCAAATATAATTCATATTTTCGCGTTTTTTTACGAAAATATGGGTTTTGATTATTATTATTATTTCGATTATATCAGAAGTTATTCACTATATTTGACTCTTTTTAAAAATAATACTTCGACAGAACTGTAACACAAATGTAAAATAAACTGAACGTTATTTGCCATAATTAAGAAAATAAAAGCATTATAAGAAAGACCGCGACCATTAAATTTATTTTCCGCGTGCCACAAAATTGTCTTAATATAGAAAGTTCTTCCATATACGAAATATATTTTCTTATAATCTTGAAGCCAATATTACGAATGAGAATTGTTAGATGCTATGTGTTCTCGATCTTATTTTATGGAAAAGAAGAATGGACACTTACTGAAGAAACGATAAAGCGACTTGAAGTATCTGAGATGTAGGTCTACAGAACAATGCTTAAAATAAGCTGGATGGGTAGAGTTAGGAATACAAATATTGTGGTTCGGATGAATAAAGAAAAATAAGTAAATAAAACAATAAATATCCGAAAAATTTAATATATATACTCGGACATGTAATGAGGCATGTGGTGAAGTATGAGATAAAGCACCCCATAATGCAGGGAAAGATTGCTGGAAGTCGGAACCCTGGAAGAAGGAGAATATCATGGCTGAAGAACCTCAGGCAATAGTTTGTCCAGTCTACTGTAGAGCTTTTCCGGGCCACAGTAAATAAAGTCATGTTAGCCAATGTCCGTTGAACGGATAGGGAACAACAAGAAAAATAAAATGTCAACGAAATTGAACTTGTTACCAAGCCGATGCATCCGTATTATTGGCGAGTTAACAGCATAATTATTTCTATGGGCACATACAAAGAACAATTCGTGTGTTCTTGCTTGAGTTGGTACTTCATTCGAAATTATTTGCATTTTATACTTCATCAGAATTTTTGTTTATGTTCTGTATGGTTTAAAGGTAAACTTTAGTTATCGTCGTACCAAGCGCTAACTATAATTCCAAAATAAAATTCAAAAAACTTGAAACATGTGCGCCTTTTATCGTTTACAGATATATTGAGTACTGAGAGAAACAGCATATTTGTTGCTGAGCTAGGTGATCGGGGGCTGGTCGTAAATTTTACGAATGGTTACCTTTCTAAGGAAATATTTCTGTATATTGTGGATGGCCTTTCTTCAATACATATACGAGTATAGTTCCAGAAGAATGGAGATATTCGTTCAACTTGCGGTCCAAAATAATGTGTGGTGTGAACTGTGCAACCTCAAATACAACACGTCGGAAGGTCTCACAATGGATCTTATTAATATGAACATTTTGATGTTGTAACGAATCATACGTTCTACCTAAAATATACTTTTTATGAATCTATTATCTCAAGGTAAAAAAGAACGGCTTTTTATTTATTTAATACAAAAGACATGTGATGATTCGAACGCTTCGTGAATAAGGAACTTGGAAAAATTCTTGTTTATAACATATTAACAACACAAAAACTCGTTGTCTTTCTTGCTCTCCTCTATTCACCTTTCTTTTATCATGTTCACAAAACTTAAATTAAATTAACTCTGTATTCACTCCTTCTTGTTTATTCCCTTTATCGTAAACGGGTCGGGGACCTAACGCATGGACAGAACTCTTCCATCGCTTAGAGGGTTTTTTTATCAGAATTTTATATCCCTCCAATTCATGTATCAATATAAAACACATGTGATGTTTATTACAATAAGGCAGTTAGTAAAAGTGTCAAAGCGATCAGCGCTGATGCACTTGTAGTAGTAGATTAGGCGGTCTAGTCGCATGTAGAGTACACGAAGTAGTATCGTAGATTCTAAGGCATTGGAAAAGAAAACTCTTAAACCACTCTGTCCTGCGTTGTGTCGGTTACTTGGAGTTACTCGTAGTTTCATTTGCATTTTCTAGATTCTCCTGCGTCATTCTATATTCTTCTTTAGTTTTGAAAAATAAATTGTCTTAATTTATCATTTTATCGGAATATTGAGAAATAATTCAGCATAATCAACGTCTAGATTTATTAGCCACGTTCTTAAAATGTATAATAATAAATAATATAAATGTGTTTATTCCAGCGTGATCAGGTTTTTTTTAACCCGATTCGCCATAAAGATAATAAATATTATGTTATACATTAAAGGTTATGAAATCAATATAAATGCTATGAAAAAGAAAACCAAGGAAAATATTAATAAATAATTTTTATTTTTTATTTAAAAGTTAATAAAAAGTAAAAAGTTCACACACAAAATATAAATATTAAATATATAACTACTTCAGTCACGGCCATTGTTGTATATATAGCTATTTTGTAGGCGCTGCCATTCTCTGAGAGCACCGCTTGCACCAGAGAGTTGGTGCTGAGCTCCAGCCGCAGCTTTACGCCAGCAACTCAATATCTCAGAAGCGGAACGAATCCATGTATACGGCCTTCGGTAAACATTGTAGATGCGCTGCAATAACGCGCCAATCCAAACAGTATTCTGTATGAATTGTTGTACTGAATTCGGAGACGGTTACACGTCACTTGCTTGTATTTCGACCAGAGCTCGCAGGTATACATGCTGGTGAAGAACGATTTAAACAGGATGCTCTTCACCTCCTTACTGCATCGGTAGAAACGCCATGACAGCATACTTGCACGACCGCTCAATTGTCTCATCTGCCGTTCTATATCATCATCATCTTATCCATCTTCATTGAATATATGGCCAAGGTATTTGACCTTATTTTAAAATGTGCAGAATATGTTACGTCATACATGCGATTTCTCTCGGAGATTCGACTCGAGACGCACTCAGTTCATACGTAATTTAAGCAACTCTAAGAGATCAAAGTCTCATTGAGAGATCATTATCATACGGGACATTAAGGGATTTGTTTACGAACTCAATTGAATTATAATTATATTTTTATTTATTATCTTTGTTTTATTAACCACTTAATTGAGTTTAAATATGTCTACCGGTTTTGAAAAATACCATTTTCTTCTTCAGGATGTCATAACTAACTAAAACATATATTATTGTTTCTTTAACAGAATCTATTTTTAAAAAAATTATTTAAAAAAAAAAAAAACAATTTTTTAGTACCTAACTCAAATCATTACTTAATACAAATTTACTCGAATAATTTTTAGGAAAAAAAATTAGAATAGGACTCGTAGTTAAATTTAGTTGGTTGTTTATAATTTTTTGATTAGTTTTACACGCTTTATTTATCTCCAACGATTCCAAATTATTTAATTTATGACCAACACCGTTTATATGCAAAATTGACAATCCCAATTTTTTATCAAAACCATGATCATTTTTTATGAAATGATTAGCAAATTCTGAAAACCCACTATCGCTCAAACATCTCAAATGCTCCCTTACTCTTATATTAAAATTTCTACCCGTTTTACCAATATAAAATGCAGCACAATCCTTGCAACTAAATTTATAGACACCAGAATTGTTAAATTTATAATCTTTGTCTTTAGAATTTATGAGTAAATTTCCTGTACTATTATTTGTATAAAATGCCGGTCTAATGTTTCGTGGTAGGTGTTTAGATATTTGATTAAAAAAGTTATTATCATTATGTTTTATATAAAAATTGATTATTATATTCTTTTAATTTATTTTTTATAATAAAGCAAACATAATAAATAAAAATTTGAATTTTAACCACAACGTTAATATTGCTAATTTTAAAAGTATGAAATATAATTGATTATTTATTGGAAAAGTAATATTTATTAATAGTTCATACACAAATATGATTTCATATCAAAATTTAAGTAGCTAAAACGTCACGTAATCTATTGACGTGATTGTCCTACGAAATATTTCTGAATACTGTGAGTAGTTATTTTTAAACACTATTCGCCTTGTACACGTTTGTTTCCTTCACATTCCAAATTATGCGTAGTGTGCACCATGCTACGCCGAACATCTTGGAAAATTGATTTTTAACATTCACTTCGAGTAAGTTTGGAAAAATAAAATAAAACATTTATTTTATTAAGGAGAACACATTCTTATTGTGAAGTTGTCATTATTCAGAACAGACGATCTGTGATGTTTTTAAATACTAATTTATGTATTAATTATAAATATATACAAATAAAATCAATTTTGTCGATAATTTAGTATTTAAAAACGTCACAGACCTATGTTCTGAATAATTACAACTTCATAATAAGAATGTGTTCTCCATAATAATATAAGTTGTATCAATGTGTCCAAAATTTAATTCTATTCTATTCTAGCGTCTGCAGTCGGTTTACTCAAAAGTATTTGTGATTCCGTAAAAAAAATAGATGGCATATATATTAATTTGAAAAAGTGTAACATATGAAAAATACTGGCGCTATAACACAATTGATAGTGTACTTCCCCGAATTGGAAATAGAGATCCAGGTTCGAATCCCAGTAGCGCAAAAAACAATATTTTTCGACAAAATTGATTTTATATGTATATATTTATAATTAATACATTAATTAGTATTTAAAAACACTTCTTTTAAATGTAATCATACACTGCCGGTACTAAGATCGTTTATTTTTCAATTAAAAAGACGAATCATATTTTGCCACCGACTATGTGTACTTAGCTTCGAGGGGTGTAAAATTTGTTTTGAGAACTTTTCAAATAAACTCAAAATACGAAAAAAGGCTGTATAAAAAATGTCTACGTAAATTTGAAATATTACCCTCGCAAGGGAGTTGGGGGTTGAAGGAAACAAGGGGCGCGGACAAGTAGGTAGCGATACGTGTTTATGTTTATTAACGTAGTTAGATGATTTTAATTAAAAACAAAATTTTCGGATTTTGCAGATACGCAGTCATTCGTTGTTTTGTCATTTTTTAATAATAATAAATCTTTTTAATAAGAACACATTCTTATTTTGAAGTTGTAATTATTCAGAACATGGATCTGCGATATTTTTAATGCAAATTAAATAAATTAATTAGAAAGATATACATATAAAATCAATTATATCGAAAAATATTGTTGTTGCTTCCGGGATCTCTTCCAATCCGGAGATGGCTTTTAAATAATGGAAGGATAGATGTATTAATTTGAAAAGTGTAACATATAGGTTAATAAGGTCACAAATGCACTGTCTTGATATAGTATAATCGGTTAATGTAATTGCCCCGGACTGGAAGAAATCAAATATAAAACAACAATATTTTTTAATAAAGTTGATTTTATATATATAATTTCTAATTAATACATTTAATTTGTATTAAATTATTACTAGATTGACATGCAAAGTTTATTTAAAAAATATTATTAAAAAATAATTATCTAATAAATAACTAATATCTCCGCAACAACGCTGCATATATCAGAGCTGAAGTCTACTCCATCCCACACAATAAACTACGAGTATTAATTGTGTCTTATGTTATAATATATTCACCTCTGTTAGAACAAAAATATGTATGTCATCTATTAAATAAATATACAAAGCTCCTTTATAGAAGCATGGCTGTATACTCATAAATCAAACACTTAATTAAAGTCGATATAACATGACTGTTTACGTAAATGCCTTCGATAGCTGGTTCCCAGGTTTCCGATTAACAATAAGTACACACGTGATATATTAACTGAACTAACCTTTTTAATTTTGCTGTCATTCTGGTCCGATGTTGTTGTTCTTTTAGCTGGGTTGTCTTCTTTAGATTTCGACCGACCGAAGCGCGCACTGGTGGTTTATTTGGATCGCTGGACTGGTCGAAGCACGGGACGTAAAAAGAATGACGTCTGTCGGTTACCGTCTTCTTAGCTTTTTGAAAAAAGGGCGGCAATACTCACACACACACGTGTACATTATTATAAACCAAGAAACCCAGTGGTGCCAATTGAAGTAACAAGGCGCGTAAACAATGACATCCTATAATCATAATATTTGAAAATTGATTTGCAAGTGCATAAGTATTATACCGTCAATGTGTATTCTGGTAATAAAAAATCGTTTCTTACACTATTTGTTTCAAAAATGTGTAAAAAAAATTCATGTTTTCCACTTTATTATTTAATTGGTTAATAATCAATAAAATTATGTCATAACTCGCCGCAAATGTTTACAGGCAGAAAGACTAGGAATGTTACTCACACTAGTAAAGACTTCAGATAAGCGCTGCTCACATAATTAACTCTTAATCGCAAAGGCTATATTTTTCCCACGAAAATACGAAAATATTAGACCCTGTGCAGTAAAACGTCTGGTTGGTTCTAAGATAATTCGCCGTTTGAGAAATTCACCGCCAAGTATTTTATCTCTGAGCATTTCCCCGTCTAGTGGAGAACATTTCAAGAAGTTAAAAAAAAAGAATTTATTAATTGTTTCGCGTCTCATTGTTTTAAATTAATATAATACGAGTATGTAGCAAATTATAACAGTTGTGAAAAAATTGAAGCGTTATATTCAATGTATTGTTACGACGTTTATCGGTATTCCGCTAGTTTTTATTTTGATAATAGTGTATATATAAGTTATATCAATCTTAAATTTTTAATTTAAGATTTCTATTTATTAGTATTATTTTAAATATGAATTAAATATATTAATTATAAAGATATACATATAAAATCAATTTTATCGAAAACTATTGTTGTTGCGCTACCGGGATTCGAACCTGGATCTCTTCCCTAACCGGGGGAGGTGCTTTATCCATATCATATATATATTTTGAGATTCTGTAAAAATAAGGTAGATGGCTCTGTCAAATGATGGAACGATTAAATGTATTAATTTCAAAAAGGTAACATATAGGGTCGAAAAATTGTCGCTAAAAATAATGCCGCTGTAGCTTAGTTGGATAAAGCACCTCCCCCGGTTAGGGAAGAGATCCAGGTTCGAATCCCGGTAGCACAACAACAATATTTTTCGATAAAATTGATTTTATATGTATATCTTTATAATTAATATATTTAATTCATATTTAAAAAATTTCATTATTAATTTATTATTATACACGCCCTACTCAGGCATTAACATAACTTGTAAAATAACAGAAAATTATAACAGAAGTGCAATACACAAAGAAAAAAATTACATAGCATCAGCATGTTTTTTCATAATCAAAATTAAAAATAAATATAAAATGTGAAGTAAAGCAATTTAGCCATCACCATTAAGTTGAGACTCAAAATAATGTATAATTAAATTAACAGTAAAAATGTCGACTACCTCCGCATATTTATTCCTCAAATAATGCATTTTGGGGAATGCGGAGTTAGCTAGTGCATAAGTTCTGACATCACCACTGTAATAAAACAATGAATTGTGTCTCGATGACGTCAATAGTGCGTGAAAGTCAAGCAGACCAACAATCTGGGGGCAGCCTATCATACCATTGATGATCCTGTATAGAAATATAAGGTCGGTCATCGAACGTCTCACTGATAATTTTAACAATTTCAGATGGCTAAGGAGATAATCATAATTGATATCCTCAGAGCGTATATTTAATTTAAAATGAATAAATCTTATAAATAAATAAGCTACCTGGAACTTTTATATGTAAAAATAAATTTTGTGCAGTGTAATAATATTGTTCAAACGCAAACTTTTAAATATCTCAAAACGAAAGAAACATGAAATAGACCACTTTCATAATAATAATGGGCATGTTCCTTATAAGGTTGGTTCGCCGATCTCAGCCTTTCTTAACCGGCGATGATGATGATGATGATAATGAGGTGGATAGAAATGAAACACAAAAGATGTTCAATATAAAGGCACACTACAACGGCAAAATCGAGAATGTCTTCCGCCAGCAGTATACTCTGTTTTTATTCAGACTCATAACAATACATATAGTCATATTTGCAAGTACCTATACGGTGACAGGCCGCCGCTGTACGTTTTACTAAGACGTCTTTGTTTTCCTGATATCTATCTCACGGGTTTTTTGGCGCCATGCCGATGATTATACCTTGAAATTATTGACACGTGTCGTATCGTATTAATTAATTAACGCCTCCACGGTGAGTAATTCTGTGCTATACAGGGCACATATATAAATATAAATCTTAAACAGATTGGCTCTAATAAGGTAAGTCTAGCGATCCTAATCTCTCCTTTTATTGCTGGTCAATCAACTATTCATTAAAATTCATTCCAATCTATCATATCCATACATTTACGACATTTATTTTCATTATATACTTCAATCGATTTATCGATTTACAGGCAAGATAGGAATAGTAAAAACACATTTATTTCCAGACACTCTAGATTCTTATAAGCGAATCATCGACGTGAGTATCAAAAGCAAGCATCACTAAAATTACAATGCTTTGAAAATCTGTTGCCTTGATACCGCAATATCATTTCATTCAACCACGCGGCCCTCGAGCAAACAACGTACCAACCTTACGAATTTTTCTAAACCAATTGGGTCATTAGGAACTGACGACATCTATGTGAGCGCCGGGAAACTTTTTGAATGTATTTTTGATAAAAATTGCAGTTCAAGATTTTGTCAATAGACTAAAATTTTTTAGATTTTTTAAAATAAATTGCCGCTCATTTTGTCAAATTAAACAATAATAATTAGACACAATTTAAAATTATATTATTATACTGAAAAGCTAATTTACAAAATTAAAAATTCACATTTTTTATGCAAATAATACAGTTATTTATTAAGTTAATAATCAAAACAAATATTAATATACTTATAAATTATATTGCATTCACGTTTGATACATTTCGGAATCGATGTCCATCTCTCGGTTGATAAAGAAAGCATCAGTCTTTATTCTTCTAGTCATGTTATTTAGATTGCCTGCAATCAGGCGTAATTTAATTTTCACATTTCCACTACATTTCACAACCTTCTACTTATTTAGGTTGCGAACTTTATGCAAATAATATCTGTTCGTATCTTATAAGACGCAATGACCCTTTCTCTCTTTTGTCTTATTTTTGATAACAGTTCACACCAGAAATAGATTTTTCAGATCAATTATTTTGGTCGATGTGATTAAGATTGAATGTTGTGAATCGGTGTATATGTGAAAATGTGTCTGAAAAATCAAAAGGACAAACTGTAACGTGCGTGAGTGAATGAGTGCCCCCAATAATCACACATTCACCGACATGTTCGTTTGATTATAATCGCGGAAATGTATTATGTGTAAGTGTGTGTGTGGCCAGACTAGAGCAGGTTGGAGACGAGAAAGACTTCTTACATCTGACTGAACGTTATTGAGCATACATAGTTTATAAAATTGTGGAGAAATTATCGTAGGCTGAAAAATAAAGTTACGAGTAAATAGCGTTGAGCAGACGGCGGCGAGTAGAGTGGCACTCAAGAGCTGGCTTTACGGACGGCTACCGCATGTCGTCGGCACGCGGTTTAGCGTCAGTATCGGGTACGTTCGGAGGTCGTTAGCGGTGTTAATGATTGTGAAAGTGATATACCTATATAATATATTAACATTTAACAATTATACATGTATTATTACGCAGTAAAAAGGGGGATGGCGGTGTTCTGTTGCGTCACCGGCTAGACAGCAGAGAACACGAGAATGCGGGTACGGCTGAAATGAGATCACACGCATACCTATGACCAGTACCAGACAACTTTGCTCTTTCACTTGTGGTAAATTTTATAGTGTGTGTGGTGTGTAAATCTGTTTGAATCTGTATAAAGATAATGAAAGAGATTAATTTTCACTAGGTTTGTTTAATATGAAAATAGTCTAAATAAACCACAAATTAACCACCTCGTTCGGGTATCAGATACACAAGCATGATCAAAGAAAGAAAACGAGACTAAACATTAATGCATTAATGATAATAAAAATGGTAATATAACCTCTAAGTTCAGGACGCCGTATTTATGCGCATCCAAATTGATTCCTTAGATAGCAGGATTGCGGCATTTCACTGGATGTGACCAATAATTGATGGCCGTGAAAATCTGATCTTTCCATCTCACTCAGTTTTAAATTATAACAAAATCATCGGACATCTCAGCCGTACAGTGACGCCAAGTCCAAATTAGTCCGTAGCATGCAAAGCAAATTGTCATTTCTCTAATTAGATACTAAAATATTTCACAAAGATCTTATTCCATTGATCGGTTACACAAATTGATTTGTCGCCGAAAATAAGTGCGCGCGTCGCTCACCACTCGCTGTATCGGTGTTGGCATAATTTAAATGTGGCGAGTTGTAAAAAAGATTACAAGATTACATTTTTAATATAACAATATTTTTCTTCGTTTTCATTTAACTCTCAATGAACTGCGGATGATAGCATAGATATATCGCCAATTATTCACCAATACCATGAATTTTTCATAGTCATAGCCAAAATATCGGAAAATTCGAAGCTATACGGTAAATGATAGACGCTGCTCGATATTTAATTACTGTATATTTAAGGCATGCGTCACCAGCTCTACGGAATAACTATCTTGAGTTTCCGTTCTCTGAATCTATGTTTCAATACCATAGAGAAGATCGGAAAGATACGGGATTTGATTTGTATAATTTTTGTGTTCCTGGTCAGGCTTTGATCTTACCAGATGCTTAGATTTAAGATTTTCCATAGCCGACTGTCATGACTTAAAGTCTTCTTAATTTCTAACGTCTTTTAGTTAGCGTTAAGTACAGTTAATAAATAAAAACATTAAATTCGCTAATATTTACGAACACCTAAACCCGCAGCTGAATACATCAAAAACATTAGAGTAAGGAGCATCCGGCGATGAGTCGTTTGTTCTACTAGTAGATTTTAAATAATTATTTTGGCATTTAAGATCGTCGGAGCTTCGCCATGTTTATAGACCCGCTAAGGTACTTCCCGTTTCAATTTCCTATTAGCCCGGTACCTACTTCACTTCCAGAAGGACACTTGTCAAGCGAAAAGCCTTCATGGACTGTGCTGTCATCCGCATAACAATGAATGAATGAATACCTTTATGCCTCAGGCGGACACAGCATAAAAAAAGGTTCTTAAACTTGATTTTTTTTAATAATAAAAGATCCTTTGTAGGATCTTTTCTGGAAAGATTTCTAATGTACGGAGATACTCTGTTTTAAAAGTGTAACTATATACAAACATTAACCTTTTCTTCATCTGTTCACAATCCCAAGGTTAACTATTATTTATTTAATCCTAAACAAGCAAATATCCTTCCCGACGAACCTTAAAATTGCCGCATTTCATTCTATTGTCATCAACTATATTTTATATTATTCTAAAGTATATTTTCGCAAAGAAAGCTCGTCAGAATTAAGTTTCTATTTATTTAAGAAATCCTTGCTTCCATTTACCTGCGTCGAAACCTTGTAGTATTCCTTTTTAACAAACTTAAATCATTAATATTATTTTGACTTTAAACTGACACGTAATTAATTACAAAAATGTAGTAAATTTGTCATTTTATTCCTTTAAACTTTAAAACATATATTACATCTGTTGCCTACTGGCCGATTAAGAACAGTAATAAATTATATAAATCTTACCAATGAAAATTTTAATAGAATTTCATATTTGGTATGAAACCATGTGCTTCCTTGTCTTGTAAAATACATCGCCAATTAAGAAAACAAATAAATTATTTTAAACTGTCGAGTTTTTTTTACTCAATTTCAAGAGGTCAGTAATGCTTAATGTAAGCAAACAAGATGTACGAAAATGTAAACGCTTTAAAGTTGACTATGAAGGTCTTATAGTTAAATAAAACATGTAGATAAACCACGTATATAAACTGTAGATAAACCATGTATATACGATCGATTTATTTAAGTGATTTTAGTTACCCCCTCATCAATGGGTAATTAAGTAGTTTCGGTGAAGAGGATGTATATTAAGTTATAATAAGAAAAAACACAATTTTATATATTACGAAATAACTGTAATATTTAAATAATGTTTTGCGCAAACTAGCAGAACTCAATAATTATATTTATTAAAATTAGATTTTTTATAAATTTCATAAAAAATTAACACGCAGTTCTACAAACTAAACACAATAACAATAAATACATATTTTGTAGCAGGATACAACAGACACCTAAAGAGAACTAATGACCACGTAGTGTACGAATATCAAAAACGTCTTCTTTATATAATGCTGTTTTTACGCATTATATATGAATACTAAGTATGATGTCCAATATGCTAGCAAGGAGAATCTTCCGATGTAGTAGGTACAGGGGTTAAAAGGTAATATTTCTTATCTTACTGCTTGGACTTCTCTATTTTTATGTGTGTTATGAGCTAAATAAGAATAATACTAATTTATTTAGGAGAACACATTCTTATTGTGAAGTTGTAATTATTCAAAACATAGGTCTGTGATATTTTAAATATGAATTAAATATATTAATTATAAAGATATACATATAAAATCAATTTTATCGAAAAACATTGTTGTTGCGCCACCGGGATTCTAACCTGGATCTCTTTCCTAACCGGGGAAGGTGCTTTATCCAACTAAGCTACATCGACAATATTTTTAGCGACTATTTTTTAATTTTATTATTATTTATTTTTTGGCGTCTGCTATCAGTTTACTCAAAGGTATTTGAGATTCTGTAAAAATAAGGTAGATGGCTCTGTCAAATGATGGAACGATTAAATGTATTAATATCAAAAAGGTAACATATGGGGTCGAAAATTGTCGCTAAAAATATTGTCGCTATAGCTTAGTTGGATAAAGCACCTTCCCCGGTTAGGAAAGAGATCCAGGTTCGAATCCCGGTGGCGCAACAATAATGTTTTTCGATAAAGTTGATTTTATATGTATATCTTTATAATTAATATATTTAATTCATATTTAAAATAATACTAATAAATAGAAATCTTAATTATATTATTAGAAACCCCAGTATACTCAGTATCGTTAATCTATCTTACGGCAGCACGGCAGTCATACTTTGGATATAAAACGTTGCCAACATGTTTCCTAGCCGGGACGGTACATTAATTACAATTATTTTAAGAATATGTGAGATTCGGTATTTTATGTTTTGGTTAATTATTTGGTTTGATTTCAATTTAATCTGTATTTTTAAGGAGAACACATTACTGTAAAGATGCAGTTTTTTAGAACATAGTTCCGTGATATTTTAAATACAAATTAAATGTATTAATTAGAAAGATATACGTATAAAATCAATTTTATAGAAAAATACTGTTGTTGCTACCGGGATTCGAACCTGGATCTCTTTTAATCAGCCTTCAACAGGAAAACCCAGGGATACCAATCGAAGAGTGTAAAAACGTACAAATACTTGGTCTATAGTGTTATATAGATATCAAGGCTGCATCGCTGATCTGATGCCGTACACGATTACCAGAAAGCAGGACATTCTTCCTGAAATATTTGGTTTACCTAATCTATGACTATTTCATGGTCATCCTCCAATCCTTATCTGTTGCCTCCATATTAAGGTTATGTATTTTCTTTACCATCTTTTTATTACTAATACGTACCGTTTGTTTTAACCGCCAAAGCGATTATTTCATAATCATGTAAACGATTCTACAATCAGCTTTACATTTTCTCTTAGTTTGTTAATTTGTTTACATATTAGATTATTTTAGAACCTACGATTTGTGTTTACATTAAAAACAAATAAATTATAAAGCCGTTAGAATTTCATGTGTTTCTGGTATCATTTTAAATATATGTTTACTATTATTATACTGCTTTCACTGAGACGAGAAAAAATATTTTAAGACGGAAACGTGTACATTAAAATAAAAAAATCGAATGAATACAATTAGTACTCTCATGTGTAAATATAGCACGTGTGCGTGTGTGTATTTTGTGTACAGTTCTCTGTGAAGGAAGTAAGAAACGTAATTTAATCAAATTTACTTTTGACAGTTTATAATTAAATTTGTTGATAGACTGTTGCTTAGATTCATACTGTTTGTAGGTAGGTACTGGGTATCCATTATTTTTTTAATTAAAATTGTTTAAGTAAATTGGTACCTACCGCGTGACACTTGATTAAAAAAAAAATTTCGAAAATGTCGTGGCTTTTGATCGTGTGAATTAATATAGTGTCAAATGAAAATTTGACGTTTATAATGGACACTGAATAAAATATGTTTTCACCATGGTAATGAATAAGACGTATTTGTTTAGCCACTTTTTTGTCAAAATATTTTCGGAGATTATTCCAGTGTGACATTATTTGATGGACAGGGATGAGTAAGATGTTTGCATACAAATAATAGAAGACGTCATCATCTCGTGTTGACGAAGAGTAAGTCCGAGATAAAATTTCATCTGTACCAATAATGTTATTCGCATTCAACAGGAAGCCGGTGGAAATAGAAACATTTCGAATTTATCAAAACCCCCAGTAGATATATCAATTGACTGGAATTCGGCCCAAAGTCGGCTCACTGCGAAATCCGTCGGCAGGGGGTGGATCTGTCTGAATAAATAATAATTTACTGCCTCCCCCCCCCTGAGGACTACCTGATCGCCGGGCCGCGCCATAAAACCTTCCCGCTCGGATGGCCATCATCTTTGTATAATACAATTCCCCCAGGGCATCTTTCAAAACGAAATAGCTGTTTCGCTTTACATGGTGAGTCGCCGATCACCCTGAACGGGCATCATTCAATGTTTTCCACGCTATGTTTGTGTGCGCTTATTGAATCCAAACAGTGCAAAATGAAATATTTTAAATTGTAATTTTTGATAATATCTAAGGTTCCGAATCTCAACAACATATGTAATTTTATTAATTGGATTTAATTACTTATGTGATCGGTTTGTTAGACTAGCACACTAGTTTGTATACCGTATACCTATGAATGGAAACAACAGGAAAGTAAGACAACGTACAAAATATTTGTAGGTACAGAAAGGCCTCGCTTAACGCTGTTTCAGTATTACGCGGTAAAATTGGGATTCCCCGAAATTGCGCACGGTTTCGTTGCAGTATCGCGGTGCTGCGTACTCGATTGCTGCGTCACAGATATAACCACAACAAGAATATTATTTTATTGTGATAAATATGTCGGTTTTTAGTTCCTAAAGTGGGTGATTGCGAAAAAAAAGAAAGTAAAGCAAAAGCATTTCGCTGAAAACTAAAATGCAAGTGCACAGACCATTAGATGCAGACGAACGGCAATCTGATATAGGTGCTGCATTAAATTTGTTTACTTCAACAATACGAACAATTCTAAAAATCGTATGATTAGCAACTACAACCGCAAGGACTTCAGCAACCAAAATTACCCGTTCCAGAAGCAACGCTATTGAGGAAATGGAAAAATGACTTTCCATCTGGATTGACGATGAAGTTGAACGCAATATGCCATTATTTCGATCAATTATAATGGAAAAAGCGAGAACAATTTTAGTTTAGTCACTATAACGGAAATTATGGATCAATTTATTCAAAATGATACCAATATTGATAGAAGTTTTAAGGCAAGATGAAGTGTCATTGATGCGATATCTCGTTATCGACAACAGCTTATTGAACGAAATAGGAAAAGACAAACGAAGTTATATGACTTCTTTATAATAAAACATAAAAAGTCAAATGAGGAAGAACCTTCCTTGTCGCTAGCATAACTTTTTTACTCAGAACTCTTTTTTATTGTCATGGATGTTTTATGAAAAAAACAGATATTAGTCATTAATGTAATGAAAAGTATTTAACAAATAATGTTACAAATAAAATTTATCAAGTAACTTATTTTCTGTATTATTTCACTTATATCCATTATTTACGTGTTAAGATTGCCTCGTTTAACGCTGTTTCGTTTAGCGCTGGAACTTATTGGAATGAATGTTTGGAACAAATAGATTCTTTGTATATTAGGAAAGTATGTTTGATAGAAACGGAAAGGCCGAGAAAGATATCTAAAGGAGAATGACTGCAGGAAACAAAGTGAACGGCGCAAATGGAATAATATCTAATGGGAACTTGTCAACGGAAGCAAGACTACACAATGGAGTCCTGGAGATAATAGAAGATGAATGTAAGTAGACTGAATGCATTGTAAATGAGATCACTTAGACGTATATGTGGCAGAGTAAAGAATGAAGGAATTAGGAAAGAATGTAAAGCTGATCTCAGTATAGTGAACAAGATTAAAAAAAGATCGCTTAGGTGGTTTGGTCATTTAAAACAGATGAATGAGGAGAGAATAGTAAGAAAGATATGACGCAAGTGTTGATGGCACCAGAAATACAGGACGTCCGAGGAAGACTTGGCACGATCAGGTAAACCAGACACTGGATGATGGTCCTGTTAGAAGTATCAATAATCGACGAGCTTGTCGTATAATAAGAAGATGTATGAATGTGAACTAGGCAAGAATTGTGTATTAGGACAGAGGAGTGTTGCGTTTTAACCCCTTCAAATACCCCTGCGGAGTAACAGCGTGATGCTAAGTTAGTTAAGCTAGGTGCATACACTGGAATATTACTGCGACTAAACTATTGAGTCGATATCGATGAACCTCTCGATTTCTACTCGGATAAACTGTTTAGTCGTTAGACGTGCACATATAATCAATCAGATGCCAATGAGATCTCTCAATATTCGTGTGCGTGCTTCCATATAACTGAACGGCCGTGGATCGACTGTTCAGTCGAGTGTATGCGCACGCCAATACATGGCAATGTATGATCCAATAGCTTTTTAACATACAAATAAATAGTCGAGCGATTACAAATTGCATGTCGCCCAGTATTAGTTAGTTATATGTAAATTGTTGACATATTGTTCAACGTAGAGTATGTAATTAAAAAATATGCATATTTTTAATAAAAACACCTTTTTATTTAACGAACATAATTCTTTGTTAATAAAAAATAGCAAATTATATGGATGAACCAGACAGAAAAATTAATATTAAGGTGAAGAATAAATTATATATTTATTAAGAAAATGTTGTATGAATATATGAAAAAAAACGTAATTTTTGTTATTTGGGCGATTGAGACCTTCTATAGTGCGACCAACGTATATTGGTAAACGGCGGAGGGCGCCCCGTACTCATACTGAACCTTACAACGAGGGGAACAGCCGCGCGCGGACGGAGTTAGTTCGAAAAGTCACCGCTCGCCAATTTACATTGGTCGGACTATAGTGCTGGGGAGCATAAGCGGAGATTATTTTAATTATTATTCACACCCGACCGCGGCAATTCTAGGTACAAATGCTTAGTTTAAGCTGTCAAAAATTCTGTATTCAAATATTTCTTTGGCCTTTGATACAAAGTACAATGTGTTAAATACGGGTGTTTATTTTAAAATTATAATTGGATTGTTTTACATTATGTTACAATATTAATGGATATTTTTATAAATTATTTATTAGTTTATTACATTAGCATACAAGCATACGTGTATAATAATAACAACTCTTATATAAAAATCTAGTTTAAATAGGTAATTTTTTTTAATATCCTTTGAATTATTTATTTAACATATACTCTACGGTGGTGGGTCAGATCTGACCCGGGTGTTTGTAAAAATATGAATTACAGTACAAATAATCGTTTAATGCTTTTTTTCTTCTGGCTAATCTTTTATTAAATATTTTCAAATTATTTGAGATACAAATAAATATTATCGGACGAGATTCAAATGAGATATTGATAAAAATGTGAAAAAACGCTTAAAACTGACCTAAGGCAGTCGCTTTCATGGGATTGAATCTCAGCGCTTACACCGAAACATATATTGTTAACATTTTGACCATATTTTTTACAGCGGGTACCAGGTATGCGTCCATGAATTTATTTTGTCTTATTTTAATTTGGCGGGCCCTAGACAGTGCCAGTTTATGCCTAACTATTTGAGGGGCGTTGCGCCTACCTGTAAGTTTTATGACACTACTTGGCAGCTCCGACACAGTTTAGAAGCGGGTCGGCCATGGGGCAATTGATATTTATATTTTTGACAAATGTATTATGACAATAACAAACAGACCAGAATTCACAGCACACAATCTATTTTGAGTATAAATAGTCGATTATTATACTTATTTTTTTAAATTATATCAATTACATTTGATTTTGTTCATTATATTGTTGATTGCGTTTCATATAAAAAGGATGTAATGTTTATATTATATTTATTTCACTTCTATAAATATTTTGTTTAAATTATTTTCATCCGGTTTACGTATAAAAAATACTAATATATAATACAAAAATATAAATAATGCATTTTAATTGTTTATTACCACTGTTACACACCAGCAGGTAGTGCAATCGCCAATCAACGAGAAGATCACATGCTCAGTGGATGTTTGTATTTTGGCTGTGTAAAATGCGCACATCATTCATAATATTTTTTAATTTTTAACATTAATTTTTTAGCAGAAACATTACGGCATATCGTGCCATTTCATTAAATGAAATATCTATAAAAAATCTCCCACAAAACGGTTGAAAAGCCGAAAACTTGAGGTGCGTCTAAAATGACCCACCACCGCCGGACGTGTTTTGTTTTGACCCACCGGGCAGTCAGTGTTAAGGGAATCATTTAATTTGAAGGAATATTTCAGCACTTCAGGATAAGCCATAAAATAACTATTTTAAACAATCGGGTTACGATCAAATGCATAACACAATCTAATTATAAGAAGTGCCGGTTAAATTTTCCTTGAAATGCATGAACCCCATCCTAAAGCTGAGTCGGTAAAAATATCTAAGTTATCATTATTAATTGTTAAGTAAAATTTAAGTTATTTAAGTTAAAGTTTAAGTAAACGATATAAATGAAAACGGTGGGTAAATGTCAATTAATAAAAAACAAATATACTACTCCTATTCATAAAAAAAAAGAATTGTATGGAGAAGTCTGAAGGTAAAACGTACGAAGGCGACTTTGAATTCCGTAATCTCAATGAAATAACGGTTCGTTTTGATTTTAGAATTTATGGATTAAAGAAATGGATTTGAAATATTTCATAACATTACAAATTCTGGGAGACAAATATAAATTAAATAATTGGATTAAAATAAACGGAAACATTATTTTACAATTAGCGCCATCTGTGTACCAGTAGAGACCTAATTGGTTAATTCTAAAAGCTACCACGACAAATAACGGCTGTACCCATGGTGCTCTTATGCATTCGTCACCTTGACCTATTCATATTAGTCTATTCTATCTTTAAGCTAGTGAATTACTCGAGTCATATAATTGGTTATTTACTGAATAGAAAATTTCTTTCGGTTGATCCGTTTCATATGGAGTCGTTACCTATGCTGTTTTTTAACAGAATAAGATTAGAAAGACTTACAACTGCATGCAAATCATTGAAGTGTCTACTTACTCTTTTACTAATTCGCGAATTATACTACCTTACTATTTGTAAAGTGTTGATTTCACGGCCGTTGTTTGCGTTCGAGATGCATATAGTGCATGATTGTTTAGTTATTACGAGAAGAATTTTCAAACAATAAAATAATCATGTTCAGTCATAAAAAATGGGTAAGAAGGTATTATTTTATGTTAAAACTTAAACTTTAAAAACACTATTAATATTACTCTAAAATTACAAAAAAAATACATAGTAGGGTCATATAAACGACGGATTCATTTTGTATTGCATGATAACATTTGTAACAGCATAATCTAAATCTGTACCTACTGCACGCCACTGATTAAAATGATATAAGCGACGTGAGTTTTTAAATGAAAACAGTCTTTCTATAAAACATTTAAAGATGTATTTTTAAATATCCTAAATGAAGTAATTATCATTTCAAATCCGTGTGACGACGGCCTTGAATACGGATTCAAATTACTGCACTTAAGCTTTTCATTTTAAAAAAATGTACCGTATAAATACACACGTATAAATATAAACGCACACATATTTATATATTGGAAAATGTTGCCATGTACACAAAAAAAATGATATGGAGAAAAACATTATTTCTTTTAATATTTTTTTGCACACGCGGGTGAAGGGGCACTTTGAGGAATTGGAGATGATAAAAGCCTGTCAATCATCCCCGTATTCTTATGATACCGCAAATGAGAGAATTTTCCTAGGGGTAAATCTTTACCCTGTAAAAAAAGCAGAAGTGTATCGTCAACAGACATGTCAACATGCTGTATTTTATATTAATGATAATTTCAATTCTTTTCGTCGAGATATCTTTCATCTTCAGTACGACAAAATATATTTATTTGGTATTTCGTGTAGGTTTTTTGTGTTCAAAATAATTACATTTATTATATTTTATTTCATTTCGGAAAAGAGTCGTTTTAGAAAATATTTTCGGATATGTGAAAGATGAAAAATTGTCTTGGAAACGAAGTATAGTAATGTATAGCCAAGGTGAACTTAACTCGGGCACGTGTAGCGTATTTGTAAAATGAAAAATGTATCCAAGAATGGTATCGTTGTCAATTTTAAAATATGAAAATGTTGGAAGCCTAATGAACAAAGAGTTTTTTATTTTATTCTATTTTGAAATTCAATGAGCTGGATTTAAAATCGACATTTATGATATAGATATGATCCGTAATACGGATTCAGATTTTTTTGTACATTATGATGATTAAATCAGTTGTTGTGATTAAACGTCTTGTAAATGGTCATCAAAGATGTAAATTACATTTGACTGCCCACCATGGCCTACAAATAATACAACAGCGGGTACGAATTTAATATTGACAATAAAATACAAGAAGTGTAGCTAATCTGAATTTAACAATTCTCAAAATCATTAATAAGTATGGATCGAGGACATTAGAATTAAACTACCTGGGTTTTTACGAAAGAGTACGCTTTCTCCCAATTTGGAGGAAACGATAAAAAAGTGGCTTATCGATAATAACGTTTCTCACTTATAAGCATGACTCACTTATAATTGTTTAAAGTGTGACACTGATTGGTTATTAAAATGGATCTGAATGTACTTACAGACAAACTTCTAGCAAGATGTTTTGTGGGTCTAGTTTTTAATTACAGAAATAAAAATATACACATAAAAATGAAATTCATAATTGAATCATTATTGAAATTATACATTTCATAATAACAACAATAATTTTTTTATCTCATAAATCTATTTATATTATAAAACACATATCCCTTCATCCAATTCAAAATATATATAAAAAAAATATTATATTGTTGTTATTATTAATAAACGCATGAAAGTAAAATACATCGGAATAACTTAATATATGTAAATAGAAATATATACAAATATTTTGCATTAACATATAACCAAAGGCGTGCAGTAGGTATAGATTTAGGTTATGCTGTTACCAATGATATTATACAATAATATATAATATATGTAATACAATATATGTATTTTCGTTTAACCAACGTCTTTGGACAAAATAAATCCGTCGTTTATACGACCCTATCATGTATTTATTTAGAGTACTGTTAATAGTGTTTTTAAACCTTAAGTTTTAACGTAATATAATACTTTCTTATCCATATAAAAATGTATGGACGTTTTTAAGAACACTGTCTATAACTGAACATGATTCATTTATTGTTTGAAAATACTTCACGTAATAACTAAGGAAATAATTATTTTTATTAAAGGTTAACGTAGGAAATAGTTCTGTTTTGTTTTTCTCAAATCAAAAACCAATCCATGAAATATAAAGAACAATCATGAAATCTACACATTAAAAACAGTAAGATAGTAAAATTCGCGAATTAGTAAAAGAGGAAGTAGACACTTCAATGATTTGCATGCAGTTGTAACCCTTTCTAATGTTATTCTGTTAAAAATATCATAGATACGACTCCATACAAAACGGATCAACCGAAAGGAATTTCCAATTAAGTAAATTGCCATTTACATGACTTGAGTAATTCACTAGCTTAAAGACAGAACTGAGTAATGTAAATAGCACGATGCGGCGAATAAAAAAAGAGTGCCATGAGTACAGCGGTGAGTTTTTAGAACAAAGTAATTAAAGTCTCTACTGGTACACAGATGTCATTATTTGCAAAATAATGTTATCGTTAAACGTTAATCAAATTCTTTAATCTATATTTCTTTCCCAGAATTTTTAGTTACGTAAAGATTTTTTGCTTGTATGCACTGCACATATATACAAGTTTTTGTAGCTTAGTAAAGAATGAGAAAATATCTCCTACTATTCTTTTCACTAAGCAATATACACATTCGTGTAATTGGATTAAAATGTGTAATATTGTTATGGTAGGTATCATGTCTGAACGTTTCACGCTTCCTTATTAAAATAGGGAGTGAGGGTGGTTCCGCGTTGGTAACGATGTATGCAAAATTTGGGTCAGCCAGGGGAAGGATAAAGTGAAACTGATTTTTTTAAATGGATGGCAGGAGAAAGGAGGGTAAGCAGAAAAGAAGAAGGTGCCAATATTTTGCGCAGGGTCCCAAGAAATATCTATGTAATCTTTGGTTGAGATCGATCAAAGCGTGGAGAATGTGTTTAGTAAACAGACAGACCGACAAATTTATATGTATACATGCTATTAATTTTTAATTCTAGAATGTAATACGATTAAGGGTATCTCGAAGATATCTAACACGTATTTATTTTTGAATTCTCTTTTGACCTGAATTCATTACTACGATAAGGGTGCAAATAATTTGGGGTGGAGTGTGGACTCTTAATAAATGCGGTATAGAAATAAAATCTAATATTCGCGCAACAAGAAACAAACTTGAATAAACTTGTGTAGCAATGTTTGATCAGCTCAATCTTTCTTTTATGTACGTATCGTAATCTTTTCTACCAGTAAATCATTTATATTTCTGTATATTCGATTTCGGCCACATTCTCAGTGAGATTGCAATGATTTTTTAACAGAAAAATCTGTAATTATCTGAAGATGCGTATGGAATTTATTATGTATTAAATACACGATGTATTGATATATCCAAATAAAACATTCGATATTCGATTAAAATTTGGATTCGCTTCATTATCAGACCGCTATCCGCAGTACCAAAAAATTCCGATGCTGCTATGTTTTGGAGCCACTGGAGCCGCCAGTCTCGTTTCATCTTACCATGAAATATGCACCCAAATAGTACTTTACGTTTTTAACCTTTACCATACCATGATATAAAATACCTGAACGCAGCCATGCTGTCAACTCGTGTTACCGTAAATAACAGTTAGAAAAATGTTTTTATTAACTTAAATGTCATTAATTTACTCTAAATATTGAGCATTCAATTTTGAAAAAATGATTAATATTATTTTTTAATTATTTATTAAGTTCTATACAATGTGTCCTTCCTTCTTATCTCACTTCATTTAATTAGTATGAAAGAGACAATTATATTTGTATGTTTGTTGTTTTTTTCACTGTGAAAATATTGTGTGATCTCTGTCTTTCATATCACAAATGGTATTTTTACCAACGTTTGAATGGAAAAAATAATTGATTTTGTACTATTCCCATTTTATAATTAGTTTTTCACTAGTCATTCCTAAGCGCTAATATTTTCTTTAAGCTTATCTAAAATAAGAATTTTATGTTGTATGTATTTACCGAAATATTACAGGTTTAATGATGATGGTAGACCTGTGTTACTGCATGGTTTGGGAACGGTTAAATGATTTTTTTTGTTGTTGAATTAAACATTGCATTACACATAATACTATTTTATCACAACTTTTTATATCGTGATTATTTTATGCTTAGTAGGTACCTACATAATATTATTTAAATTTAATTTACGAAAGTCTTCTAATCGCTACTACGTGAAAATTTATATTCAGATTTTTTTTTTACCGAAATGTGCAAGAATATTTTTTTCCTGCAACCACTAGTATCTATTAAGGGATTAATACAGTATGGGACTTTATTCTTTCTGCCTACCATCGTGGAGAAACATCATGATGGTAAGTAAAATATTTTTTTTTTTGCAAAACTATACTTATTGCCCACATAATAGGCCTCCTGTCTAAGCGGGGTATATTGTGATCTTTGAATTTGCGCGCAGGGGTCGGGGCAGCCTACTTTGGTGACTTATGATGATTGGCCGTCTAAATGGACGAATCAGCACGTCCACCCGCAGAGGCGGCATGCGAGGATGGATGGGCATTTATTTATTGGTAACTATATAACATAATCTAAAAAATATGTTTGGACTGTGCCCGTCTCACTAGAGAAATTTTGTGTCGAAACGGGCATAGTTTACAAGCAATTGTTCAATGAATTAGTATTACAAGTAGTAGAAAGAATTAACATTTATTACTTTATATATATAATACGTAAGGTATGTGTGAAAAAGAATTTTAAAGTGGACTTTCAAATAAATTATTTTGGATAAATTTGAGGCAATAATTATTAAAGGTATGAATCAATATGTTTGGGTGAGTGCACCAATACTAGCTCAATAATTATAGACAAGACTGTGACGAGATGGTGTCCGGTCTATCTTCTGGAGCAAGAGATTAATCCTGGCGCGGGCGTGAGGCGGCGCGGGTCCTCAGCTGCATCGGTACCCCACGGCCGCGTTGGCTGATGTTGGTAATAGCTAAACTCCGTAAATCGAAGAAATAAATAAAAGTGACCTCCCTCAGAAGAAAGTTGACCTGAAGAATGAAGATCTAAATAAAAAATTTCGTACATCTAATGTCGGGATTAATTGTGTTTTATGAATAAATGTGTAAAGTGAAAATCAGAATGCCTTTGAATCAATTGCCATCGCATCCGAGGTAGCAGGTGACACCAGAGCACATACAAATATACTTGAGAACTCAGACTGAGCTAGATCGGTGGCGGCTCCTATGGCTTCCTATCCTCTGGAGCCCAAGACACCGTAATAATATATAATATAATTTATACACGTAGTGCAAGATATGCAACGCCATCATCACTTCTTAAGGGTATCGTCATTGTAATGTTCCTTTCTTCTAAGGATACATGTTTTAAAATCATACAAAGCTACAAGGATTTTGTATTACTTATGATAGAGTATCCAAGTATCGACAAAGCAGGCTTGCCAACATGTAAGACAGAGTTGGTAAGCTCTCAGAATGTGTATAGATGTGGTAGACACCAGTTGTGTCTTACATCCCGCGATCCGTAATAATATAAATATGAAAAGGGAAATAAAATATTACAGGGGAGTATTTCGAAGGCACTGGTGACCAATCCATCATGCCGAGTTCTCTCGGGTACATTAGGGCAATTACTGAGGTAGGAAAATAAAGTTCGAATTAACCACGGGAAATTAGAAATTTGGTCGACGGTCATGAAAACGAAAAACTCTTTCACTTCATTCTAATGGTGTAATGGTTTACAATAAATTGTGAGACAATAAATTAATTACATAAATACAAATGCACCTATTTTTTTTATAGTAATTAAAATTCGTGTTCAATAAAATGTAGAAATTTGGTTAGTTTTGGAGAGGAATTAAGAGGTCGACAGATCGCCCCAAAACTCGCTGGATCAGTCCAGTCGGAGTCATTAAATTCTGCGGAAATACTCTATAGCAAATAACAATGGGCAGAGAAAAGTTGGAGACACTTACTGGATAACCTACTGCAACAGTTATCCAAATGCGGACTGCAGGGATAGGTGAAGGAAAATCATAAGGATGTAAACAGGTGACAACCTAGATCCTCAGTAATGAGGGAACGAAAAGATGAGAGAGAAAGAGACGAAGTTTAGTTCTCAATATTTTATAAATTCTAATCAACTAAACGAGCCTTGATGATTTATGATAATTTTAGTAAAATTTATTTTTTGAACTTGAAATTGTTTTTATAATTAAACTTTTTCAATAATAATAAGTCGAATTTATTATAGAAAAAAAATTTTATTCTCAACATGTTGAGACAATTTTATGAATTAAATATGAACGCAGCCAATACAGAAATAGAGGCATTTGACAGTTAAAAATTGAGTATTATAAAGATTGATTATAAATGAGAGCGAGGTCCATTTCACTGATATACCAGTAATTTCTAATACATTGTTACTAAATTATTACAATTAATATAATGGCTAGTGATAGAGTTTTATCAAAACTTTTAAGCTACGACAATTCCCGACTGCCGCATTCGAATTTTGACCCGTTGCTTACTTCCGAAACTGCGGAGATGCCTTTTTCGGCAGTGGGTAGAAACTAACTGATGATAGTGATAAATAATAAAATATTAGTGTATAATTTTAGTCAGTATATTTTATTGGTTCCTACATAACTTAACCTAAGTTAGGTAAGGTTGGGTCATGCTAAGATAGCTATTATCTAAGGATATTTCATTATAAATACTCAACTATTTTATGTATCTAAATTTAATGTATAAAAAAATCACTTAAATAGTATTTAAAAAAATAATTTGCGATTTTTTAATGTTTTTAATATGTATTAATTAATGTTACGTTATTTTTAAATCTAGTTTTTGTGGAATTATGATTTAACACACCTGTGTATAATTATTTTTTACATATATGGAAAAGACCAAAAATATATGCCCACGATTTCGTTATTCGTAAATGTCAAATAGTATTGTGAGTAAAAATAATTTTCACCACGCCTACTTACTGTGACATTAGCAAACGTTACCGTACAACTGGTAAGTTCCAACGCCATCACGCACGCCTACATTCGGTGATGCAGACGTTATTATTAATTATTATTATTATTCAGTTATTATATTAAAGAACATATAAACAAGCTTTGGATTAAAGGGTTCATAAATAAAAAAAAATATAATTAATGAAAAGTTACATTTCAATAATAATATAGAGTAACTTATATTTTAAATATTGAAAAGTGTATAGTTACCACCGGGACATGAATCAAAAACTTTCTCTTGCCAAAATAATGAGTTTTTCTGTTTAACTTCGTAGTAATTCATTATATTAAATATCTATGTTCTAAAATTGTTACATTATATTAATTTTTATTAAATTATGGACATTTTGACACAGCTTATATATTATTAAAGATTACACATTCTTATTGTGAACAGAACATAGGTCTGTGATATTTTAAATACTAATTAAATGTATTAATTAAATAATTAAGATATATCAATGTGTACATAATTTGATAAACATAAATTGTTTATTCTGGCGTCTCTTATCGGTTTACTCAAAGGTATTTGAGATCCCGTAAAAACAATGTAGATGGCTTTCAAATATTAGAACGATAGATGTATTCATTTGAAAAGTGTAACATATAGGTTCGAAAATTTATCATCAATCCAATGTGTTGGTATAGCATAATCCTTTGTAGTTCCTCGGATTGGAAGAGATCCAGGTTCGAATCCCGGTAGCAACAATAATATTTTTCAATAAAATTGATCTTTCTTATTAATACGTTAAATTTGTATTTAAAATATCTTAATAATTACAACTTCACAATAAGAATGTGTTCCTCTTAATAAAATATATTATTATTAAATTTGAAATATGTGTCTCTGTCCTTCAAGAGTTAAGGATAACTATAACGTAATTGGTTGCGATACTGTATTGTCCTATATACCGTCTGTACTACGGCAGATTCCCTGAAGGTTCGGTGTGAGGTCGGTAGTAGAAATAATAGTCCCACGTCTCGATATCGTTAACAATTTATTACTTCTATACAACTGTACAACAGTATGATATACACAATTTGATGTCTTATCTGGAGAACCGAAGAGTATTGAAAAAGAGCGTGACTGCGCGTCCAGCGCCTTTTAACGCTTCCGCAGCGCCCACTCGGCACCGATCAGTCTTCTCACATCTGTCACCAAGCGGCCACACACACATACATACAACTTTGACAGTTTGACAAAAAAGTATTTCGACAGCATGCAGGAGAAGTATTCTTACATGCTTTAGAGATGTATCCAGAAGAAACGATGAGAGTTTAGATAAGCTAGTGATCACAGAAACAGTTAAAGGAAAGGACCAAATAAAGGAGAAAACAGGACCCTCTTTAAATCTTTTGACGATCGTCGTAGTTCAAGACCGGGAGGAATGGAAACGTATTATGCACCAATTTTTAAATGTTTTAGGGGACCGTGACGCTCAATATTGAAGAAGACCGTTTAAGAAGAATAAATAATATATATTAAAAAAATTTACACAAGAAAATAAATTACAGCGCGATAGTCCCTCGCAAAATTTCCACGAATATGAAAATACTTCCACGAAAGGGAGGGTTGGCGAGGAGAGGAGGGCTAAAGGTAGAATGATACATGTGCGAGTGTTTATTTTTCACTTTCTCGGTCCCCGCCATCACACCGCCTGCCGCCCACCGCCCCGACCTTATGGGATATTTAGGATTTGGCCATACCTCGTGCTGAGATACTACGAGCGAATAAACTCCGCGGTGGGGGCGAAATGAAACTTTAACGCGCAAATGTGGCGATCTCTTCAAATGTTTATGATTTCATATGAAAAACAACTTTAGTTTATGGTTCGGTTAAAAAAAGGACTTTGAATTTACGCCTCCGAACCGAGTGCGCAACGCGCCTGCTTTTGACGGGAAACATTTATAAATGTATTAACCTTTTCGTTTCGGTGTCAAAAAACTATAAACTATTCCAGTACTGGGTAACTGCGGTACCTCGAAATAATATCGATTTATTTAAATTTGATTTATTTACACATATCTATTTTTTAGGAGAACACATTTTTATTGTGAAGTTGTAATTATTCAGAACAGACGGTCTGTGATATTTTAAATATGAAATATGTGTTCTCCTAAATAATAAAGTTGTATCAATGTGTCCAAAATTGAATAAAAATGAATTGATAATTCTGGCATCTACTATCAGATTTACTTAAAGGTATTTTGAGATTCTGTAAAAATAAGGTAGATGGCTCTGTCAAATGATGGAACGATTAAATGTATTAATTTCAAAAAGGTAACATATAGGGTCGAAAAATTGTCACTAAAAATAATGCCGCTGTAGCTAAGTTGGATAAAGCACCTCCCCCGGTTAGGGAAGAGATCCAGGTTCGAATCCCGGTAGCGCAACAACAATATTTTTCGATAAAATTGATTTTATATGTATATCTTTATAATTAATATATTTAATTCATATTTAGACTATTTTATTCTCCACTAGGCTCATCGCCTGTTCTAGAGAAACCTTACATAATATCAGGGTCGTGCACTGCATACAAGCCAAAAAGCTGTGCATAACTAAAAATTCTGTGAAACACATAAATGAAATAATCTAGCGTCCACCGTGTATCAGCAGAATCATTAGTTGCGTAGTTCTGAATGCTACCGCGTGACGCCACCTCAGCGCTGTAGTTCTCTACTGGGTTATACTTCACTTTTTGCTACAATAATTGCTAGTCACAATTTTATTCTATCATTATATTAAAGCCATACAATTGCTACCTAATGAATTGAAATTTTCACTCGGCAGTCAGAAATGGATCAGATAATCAATATTGTACAAAGTCCTCACTAATGCTGTTTCTTAACACAATGACATTTGAAAGGTTATGAACTTGGCTTAGAGCTGATCGAAGCATCTACATCCTCATTTACTAATTCACAAATTTTTCTACCTTACTAAAACGTGTTGTTTATATGATTGTTCTTTGCGTTCGAGAATAATGCATTTATATTAGGATGGATTCATTTTGGCTAAAGACGTCAGTTAAACGAAAGTTCATAAACCTATGTACAATGTAGCATATGGTATATTAAATAGTATTGTATAATATCTTGATAATAGCATAACCTATGTCGATACCTACTGCACGCTACTGCATAATATGTGTAGTTGAATTACAGAATTATGTGTGCATAATATTAAATTCTATTAAACATGTGTATATGTACCTATATACATAGAATATGTAAGTGTGTAATAGAAATGTAGGTATATAATGATAAAAAGAAAAATATATGAAAAACATGGAAACCAAATTAAATTAAAATAGAAAAGAATAATAAAATATATTATTGTGGAAGCTTTGCTTGCACCTCACAGATCCATATGAAATAACACTCAACAGCTGTATAGTCCGCTTGGTATCCACGAAATGTAGATAACAATACACCGCGACGCGACTAGTCTTGGAAGCCATAGAACCGACCACTCTTCTCCTGGCCAGTTCCTTGCACGCATCTCGAAACTACTTTCAGTGAACTTTGTATAATGTAACTTATTTACTTACTTACCATCACGCCGTTTCCCCGTGGGGGTAGGCAGAGAAGATAGAGCGCCACACTCCTCTGGCTTGACACAATTCTCGCCTCATCCACATTCATAAATCTTCTCGTACAAGCTCGCTGATTGTTGAGGCTTCTAACAGAACCATCCTCCAGTAGTGCCAAGTCTTCCGCGGACGTCCTCTATTTCTGGGGCCATCAACACTTGCGTCATATATCTTTCTTACCATTATCTCCTCATTCATTCATTCCATATGACCAAACCACCTAAGTGGTCCTTTCTTAATCTTACTCGCTATACTAATATCAGCTTTACATTCTTTCCTTGTTTCTTCATTCTTTACTCTGTCATAAATTGATTTGCCATATATACACACGTATGACTCAAGTGTTGATGGCATTCGAAATAGAGGACGTTTGTGGAAAACTTGGCACAACCAGGTAAAATGGGTACCTAAGCATGGTATTAAAAAATAAAAGTATAAGTGTAATAACTTAAAATATTTCAACCGATATCTTTCTTACTTTTGCTCGTATGTAGTCAGCGCACGCCGATGTAAGTTTTTAGAATTATGCAGTTTTCAAAGTTTGAAATGCTCAACAGTATCGGCACTGGCGCGGGAGCCTCTGGTCCATGCATCTTCTTCAAGTCAAAACTTCAAAGTCCAAACGATAATGTTCCCAGAAGGGAATATTTATTAACGTGGGAGCGGTTAGTAGTCTGTGAATATCTTGCCCAGCTTCCGGCAAGTCAATTTATAAAGTGAATCTTAAATGTGTAATATAACAAACCCGCTATCAAAAGTTTCACAAAGCTTACCGAGTTGTTCAGTTGAAATATCATTCGATAACTACAAGTTTTTTTAATTCTTTTTAAAAACGTAAAATAAAATTCAATATAGTTTTCAGATATAAGTAGCATGTCAACAAACACACATAATTATTACAATGATGTGTAACAATATAAAATAATATGTTTACCCACTAATAATTAATAGTGGGAAGTAGTGCAGAAAAATCGAGTTTTTAAATAATCATACTTCAAATTCAGTTATAAAAAATATCCCAAATTCTATACAACTAGCTTTTTATACTAATAAATAATTAAAGAATTATATATTAAAAACAAGGATAAATACGATATTTAAAAAAAATCGGGGGTTTATAAATTAATTTACAACGATTGCAATTATTTATATACATGTAAAACTTGCAGAAATTTTCATATTAAAATTAAGGAGCACTTGAGATGCCTAAATAGAAACAACTCTTCTGAATTCGCCAATCATCTTTTGGAAACAAACCATTCTTTTGACATTAACAAGGGTTTAGAAATTATACATATAAATACTAGGGGTTTACAGTTAGATAAATTAGAAATTTTAGAAATAAAATCAAGTGTTAATAGCTAGCTAAACATTATAAATAACCAAATCCTCATTACAAATAGTCACATTTTTAATTTGTTTTCATATTAGTTCCTACTTAGTTACCCACAACTTTATAGTTTTGTTTTTATCTATGCTTGTATTTTTAATATCAGTATACATACATACCATATGTATCGAAACATGTAGAATAATCAATAAATAGTAGTTTAAACAAAGTATTTTGTCGTAATATTTAAATTAAGAAGTATTTAAAAAAAAATATTCTGTAATGAAGATTTTAATTTAAATCTATGAACATGATGTTTTATTTTCTTAGTACTTTTTTTTTGCAAAGTCGGAACTAGGACGTTAACCAAATCCACCACAAAGAAGATAAAAGGTTTAGAAATGTGGTGCCACAGGAGTACATTAAATATTTTCTAAGTAGACAAAGTGGAAAATGAACACGTAAAAAACAAGTGCTGATCTCTATCGAGAAAAGAAAACTTGAGTACTTTGAGCACATTATAAATAGTGAGAAATGTAAAGTAATACAAGTCACACCATAGGGGATGATTCAAGGAAAACGAGGTGCAGAAAGAAGGCACATCTCTTGGTTGAAGAACTTGTGTGACTGATTCCATTGCAGTTCACGGTAATTGTTTACAGCAGCTGCTTCCAAAGTTCAAATATAATAGCATCGATGATTTACAGCCTTCGCAGAAGAGTGGAAAACGAAAGAAGAAAATAAATATTAAATACATATTATCAGCATAAAAAATAGCAAGAAGAAATATAGATAAAGGGTGGGCCAACTTGGGTGGACTGTTTTTAAAAATGTATAACTATGGTGGGGTTTATTTTAATTATACATTTTTTGCAGATAATAAAGAATTTATGAAAGATTATAATGACTACAAACCCAGTGCAAGAGCAGTAGTGCAAACGTTCGTTCCATAGGTAAGCTCTAATTTCATTAATAATAATAATAATCATTTTGATTCAGTTTTACTTTAATATACTACATGATTGCTCGAATAAAATTGTATAAAGTATGCTGGATTAATATGCTCTAGTTTCGGTTCTATCATTACGTTATCGTCGCTCGCTATAAGAAATACTTTTATATCGTATAGTACAATATTTACGAGATTGATATTTTTTTTACAACAATTAAATAAATAATACAAATTAAATGTTTCTGTTGCGTACAAAGCATAGAGGCCGAAATAATTCAGGACAGGAAGGAATAAGCATTCACCAATCCGGATTCTGCTGGCACCTCCGAAGATGTGAACTGCATATTTTACTCACTATTTCGTCAAAGGTTCCGACACAGTATAGACGCGAAGTCTCGAGATTGTATTTATAATATTGTAAACTGCATCGTACACGTATAACCGTACTGGCTCAAGGTCGCCGAAGTGGCGAAGGAAAGGGGGTGGGGAAAAGACGCAGTGCATTATTTTCGTTCAATAATTAATATTTAATACACATAAATATATGTCCCTAACAGTATCAATTAGAAAGATATACAGAAAAATTCAATTTATCGCAATAATATTTTTGTTGCTACCGGGATTTGAATCTGGATCCTTTCCTATCCGGGAATCGCGTAAACCGATTACACCACACCAATATAGTAAGTTGACGACAAATTTTTGAACTTATATGGTGCAGTTCTTTAAAATTAATACATAAATTAATACACATTTATAAGCTCATCACCTTTTATGAATATCTGAGTGTAAGTTTATCCAAAATTTAACAAAAAATAATTGGTTTTAATTTCTGGTCTGGTAAATAGTGAATATTTGAATCCCGGTAGCAACAAAATTATTTTTAGAATAAATTGAATTTTTCCGTATATCTTTCTAATTGGTACAATTAATTTGTATTAAAATACCACAGAACTATGTTCTGAAAAACAAACTACACAATAATTATGTGTTGTTCTTAATTAATTAAAGAAAGTTCTACAAAGATTTAAACTCGATACGTTTCTATTACTAAATAATTTGAATTTATAGAGTTATTTAGCAAACAACTGCCATTAAATATATATTCTCTATACATGTCTATAGTCTCACTAATGGGAAAATTGTTACATTTGCTGATGATACTACTTTATTGTTTCGTGGAAAAATATGGGACGATGTTTACGGATATGCTAATATTGGATTACAAAAGATCAAATCGTGGTTTGAAATGAATCTTCTCACATTACATATGTTTCAGTATCAATAAAGCTCGTAGTCCAAATCTCAATAATTCGTTAACACTTCATAATTGTAACACTAACACTACTCTACCTTTATCATACTCATCATACATAGCATGCAAATGTAAAAAGTATTAAATACCTTGGCTAACTCTTAAACTTGTCTGAGATAAATAATAAAATTCGTTAAATTAAGAAAGATGACATACTTCTTCAGATATCTTAGAAATGTTCTAGAGAAACGTATGCTGAGAATAATATACATTGCTCTCTGCCAATTCCTTCTTAGCTTCGCGATCTTAGGTTGGGGTGGAGTTGAGAAAACTGCCTTTTACCAATTAGTAATTACACAAAAATTCATTCTCAGAATCATCTACAGAAAACCGTATAGGACTCACTGTTTGAAGAATGTCAGCTTCTTGATATTCAACAACTCTATGTAAAAAGGCTGATCCTTTATTTTTATTCCAACAAAGAGCTTCATCAATATCCATCTCATAATTATGCTGAGAGAGCAAATAAGAATAAGCTCACCGTTAAACTTAAAATAAAAACAAGCTTTGGTCAATCCTTCCATATGTTTCTGGTCCCCAAGGCCTATAACACTTTGCTGAGCAGTATGAAACCATTCTCGATGAACAAACTCAAACACCATCTTAGGAGCTGGTTATTGGGTGTTGGCAGAAAGGAAACTGAGCAAAGAGTCATGGAAATGATCACACGAACAGAGCATCATTTCTTTATATTAATTTTTCTGTTTTGCATAGTGTTTCGATCATTACTTATTTATTATGTTATTAGAATTATTTATAACCCTGTCTTCTTCATTCCTAATATTTTAGGTTTAGAAAAAAAAAAATGTTATTAATAATGGTTTTCATATTTGTATGATAGGCAACGGATGAACCTGTCTCCTTTAGTACAGACTTCAGTCTAGTTAAGGAGACAGTGAATATTTCTTACATTATAAAGCTTGTTCGCCTTTTTTGTATGTTTATAAGAATGTTTATAATGTATAATATGTACGTATATAAAGAACATGAACAGAATAAAATAAATAAAAAAATATATACATTTATCTTTAAAATTTAACTCAAGTTTTAAATAGTGACACATCTATGTTTACCACTAAAAATATGTCTTTAAAAAGAACCTCGTGTGAGACGGTTAAATTAACTAACCTACTCCAAGCATTCATTATTCACACTCACACAACAGTCTGTCACCACTTTATCTATCTCTAACGCTATCACCTTAGGGTTAAGGCCTTAATTAAACAATTAGAAAAAATTAAATGGCGCGAAGCCTTTATCTTCAAATGATACAAAAAAAGCGTTAGCTTTGCCGTGCATCAATTTCGCTGGAAGGCTTTCTTTGGGGTTACTGAAGCTGTTTTCGCAGGCCGAGGGAAGAAAAAGTGGACTTTGCTTCGAGTAAATTGGGCGTAAAAAGATGATTAGATCAGATGTTCTGTACACGGGCTCTGTCAGTTGGCTCTGTGTCCAATTTACCCTTATCGAGTTCTTATAAGGGTTTTTTGGAGTCAACCTATCCTAGGTAGATGTCTAGCGGTATTCTCATTCAGAATGATACAAGCGCCAACATATTTACCAAAAAATATATTTTAATTACATGATGTTTAGCGGTACAAGATACGAAATAACTTTTATTATGTGTGTTATTTAAAAATACATAAATTAAATAGTACTTCAAATAAAAATATATTTAAGAGAAAGAACACAAACACACACACATATATATAATTCAATTATATTTAACTGAAAAAAATAAAAATATATATAAGACATATCACATCACATAACACATCATATCGTATGCAGAGAGGATAGAGCGCCACACTATTCTGTCTTGACATATAGTTCTCGCCTCATCCACATTCATACATCTTCTCATACATGCTCGCCGATTGTTGAGGCTTCTAACAGGACTATCCTCCAGTATCTGGTTTACCTGATCG
This sequence comes from Eubasilissa splendida, assembly GCA_031772225.1. NCBI lineage: Eukaryota > Metazoa > Arthropoda > Insecta > Trichoptera > Phryganeidae > Eubasilissa > Eubasilissa splendida. Next base: position 24,263,096 of record CM062862.1, on the reverse strand, counting down.
TGCTAAGTCTTTCGCGGACGTCCTCTATTCTTGGTGCCATCAACACTTGCGTCATATATCTTCCTTACTATTCTCTCCTCATTCGTCGCTTCCATATGACCAAACCACCTTAGGGATAATTTCTTAATCTTACTCACTATACTTAGATCAGCTTTATATTATTTTCTTATTTATTCATTTTTACTGTCATAAATGGATCCGCCACACATACGCCTAAGCGATCTCATTTCCACTTCATTCAGTCTACTTTCGTTCTTTTTCTGCCAGCTGCAGGCCTCACTTCTATACATCTGTGTTAAACAATTGAAACATCCCCTGAATTTTAATTCAAGTTAAGATGGTATTCTTTTGTTTGTGGAATAAAACGATATAAATTTTATTTTATTAATTGTATATATATTATTTTATAAAATTAAGTATTTTTATAAAGCGCATTTTTTTTTTTTTTAAAATCTCATCTATAGAAATGAAAGTAATTCAGTTTCGGTTGTTATTTTAAATATTACTTGGTTGGCTCGCCATTCCCACTTGGTTGAGTTTGTGTCTCCATTTTTCCGCCTCTCATGCACTCTTCGATGGGAGAACAGTCCAATTTGAGAGACACACTACCTCCTACATATGTCACATACGAAGCGGTCCTGTTGCTCATTTTTAGCTTGTCTAGGTGTCGCGACACCGTCAGCCCGAGAGCAGATACTTCTCCAATTCCTACGATTTTGAGACATCTGCTTCCGGTCCTAGGGTCCCAGTCATTCAGCATTTCTCGAAGTCAATCCTTGCACAATTTATTTTACCACCCAGATCTTCCCGTATATGACGTATCCGGTCCAGCTTGTTCTCGATTCTACGATCATGTCCTCGATATGTCGATACTCAGAGTAATGTAAAACTAAGACATTGGATACATCATCCAGACTCTTAAAGATGTCTAAATATAATAAATACCACTTGTGTAATCCTAAAGCCGGTTTCATGAATAATTTATTTTTCTTTGATTGAGTCATTATGAAGATATAGGATCCGATCGTGGGGTCACTTCTGTAACTCAAATATAAAACAAATACAAAATCTTCAAATAGCCAGAGTGAAAAAAATTGTAAGCGTAGAAGCATTTAAATTGAGGCATAATCTAAACTCGTCATATTCATTCGTAAACGTTCTTTTTGTACTTCTTTTAATAAAAAAAAAATATAACATCAATACTCTATATAGGGTGGCTTCACATGGAAAAAACACAAGAAGTGTAGCTAATTTAAATTTTACAATTCCCAAAATCACCAATAAGTATGGATCTAGGACATTAGAATATGTTGTTCTTACACTAAAAAATAAACTACCTGGGTCCTTACAAAATAGTATACTTTCTTCCAATTTGAAAGAAATGATAAAAAAGTGGCTTATTGAAAATAATTTCTTACTTGTAAGCATGAGGTGAATTATTTAAACTGTGACACTGATTAGTTATTAAGTTTTGTTTATATTAAATGTAATAAAATTGATATAAATGTACCTGCAAACAAACGTCTAGATGTTTTGTGGTCTAATTTTAATTACAAGAATCAAAACTTCCCCAGAATAATCATGCATTGGCTGATAAAATGGTTAATACGTAACCACCGTCCGTTGAACAGATAGAACATGAAAATAATAAAGGTATTTTTAAAAATTTCAGCGTTCTATAATAAATGACGTACTGAAAGAAATTCATGGTTGAAAATTTTTAAGTTTGACAAAGGTTAAGAATATGGACAACGTCAACAAAGTTATGATGTTGTATGTTGAGCATGGGCAGTTGAATAAAAGTGTCTAAAAAGATAACAAAAGATGGCGCCAGACGCGACGCCATTTTGATTCCGAAGCACCGGTTAAGTAAGTACTGCGTCACGCTAATCGAGCGGAACAATCTATAACACGGACCAACAGAATGGAATGGAATATCTGTAATATTTATCAACCCCAGAAACATTTCAAAACACCCGGTGATTCTATATTTAACTCAAATTTTATTCCAGTGAGGTCTGCAATATATTTATATATATTTGTTACCAATGGTATTTTTATAAATGGTGTACATTTATTCGACTTAAGATTTGCAATTAATGTAATAATTATTAAGAAGAACACATTCTTATATTCAAAAATTATGCAATGTACAAAGAAAAAAAATTCATAGTGTCAGCATGTTTTTACATAATCAAAATTAAAAATAAATATAAAATGTACCATTTGAGTTGAGACACAAAAAATGGTAATAGTGCAGTCCTATAAAGCAAAAATGTCGAAATTTATTACCCAAAGAATGCATTCTGGGGACTGCGGAGTTAACTAGTGCATGAGTTCTGACATTATCACTGTAATAAAACAATGAATTGTGTCTCGAAGACCTCAATGGTGCGTGAAAGTTAAGTAGACCAACGATCTGGGGGCAGTCTATCATACCATTGATGATCCTGTATAGAAATATAAGGTCGGTCATCGTACGTCTCACTGATAATTTTAACAATTTCAGACGGCTAAGGAGATAATCATAATTGATATCCTCAGAGCGTATATTTAATTTAAAATTAATACATATTATAAACTTTCTCTGGTTTCTTTCAACCGCCGTCGAGTGTACAATGAAGTGTGGAGACCATATGACTGAATATATAATCAAATTTTTCGAAAAATGTATTGTTGTTGCTACCGGGGTTTGAACTTGGATTTCTTTCCGATCCGGGGAAGGTGTATTATTCAACTATGCTACAGCAGACAGTACCCAAATGTTAATTTTTCAAATTAGTAAGAATGTGATCTTAATATTATATAAATTGTATGAAAATAAATTTGTTTCACTAGTAATCTTTAAGAATAGTGTGAGACAATACAAAATTAATGATTTTAAAAATTGTTAATAATTCATCAACCTGGTCTTCTGACGAATTCATCTCCACCAGTCTCTGCACTCTCATCTCATTTTGGGTCTATTAATTATATTTCTCGCACCAACGTAGTGCTGGATTAAAAGGAGAAGTGCGTCCTTTGTACAATACGCAAAAGAAAATAATGAATTTATTTAAGAAGAACTTCCCATGACCGATACCCAAAACACATTTATTTGCTAGCTATGGCTTCGGGCCTTTTATTATCTATAATCCTTTGTCCTTGGTTAATATAAATATTTTTTGATTTAAGGGAAAATTTTAGTCTTAACAGTTTTAATGGGTTTATTGAACCCGCTAGTTAACCTAAACACCGACCATTGGTATCTCAAGTGGGCTTCCAAGTGACCGAGTTCGTTGGCCTGACATGTTACTCGAGGTGAAAACAGAAACGAATTCAATTATAATATGTAGGTCTGAATTTAACTTGTATGAATTGCATCTACTTTGATAAACCGTAAAGTTAGTAGGTAGTAATGGTAATATAAGTAATAGTATGAAGTAAGAAGAATAAGGTAGATTTATTTTATCCATTTCGTAATTTGCGAATTATTCAGACACTTTGTATCTAGCCATCAAAGCCTCCTTTATTTAACGAATTTCATGATTATCGACTCATAATACAGGTTGTAAATATGACGTGTTTGTGGTCTTGTGGTTGCGTTATTTGCCTAGTGATCTAGTGGTCGGGAGTTTTAGCCTTGTTCCAGGAGGCCATTAAGATTTTCAAAGCACAAGCATTTAGCATAGTTTGAAAATAGTAAGAATATTGATGTACATATCTTTATTTAAAAAAAAAAATAAAGATCCAGGTTAGAAGACGTCCGCGAAAGATATGGCACGATCAGGTAAATCAAATACAGGAGGATGGTACTGTTAGAATAATTGGCAAACTTGTATGAGAAGATGTATGAATGTGGATGAGGCGAGAATTGTGTGTCAGGACAGAATAGTGTGACGCTCTATCCTCTGTGTCTACCCCCGCGGGGAAACGACGTGATGGTAAGTTAATTGGTTAGTTATAATGAGTTCTCCACATTCCATTTTCGTTAACAGCTAAGCGATGTTTAATGATATATGTATGTTTTTTTGTAACCTGTTTTTTTGCTTTTCTCAGTAGGTTAAGGGTATAGTTTTATGTTTTTAAATTTTCTAGAGACATAAAATTTCATCGTATATTTTTTTCTTATTTTTCTGTCACGTCTGTTTTTATGGTTTTCTCCTTGAGATTAAGCCGTTTTCTATTTAAAACGTTCTGGTGTTAGATAACATTTCACCGCATCTTCTTGTACTATTAAACCTTACTTTTTTTCAAATGGTTTTACTCTGTGAGTAGTGGGATAAGATACCGTTGACTGTATCGATTACAATAATGATTAGTTGACGCAATCCGAATTGAATTTAAGAGAGGAATGGAGATCTGGACTACCTTGATATCGATCCTGTACCTCGCACCTTTTTAGTGAAAAACCGATATATCACTGCACTTCCAGAGTTCTTTAGAACACCGCTTCTTCGTGGCCCTTAGCGTTACGCATGGCGCTACTTTCGGACGTTAAAAAAAAATACATGTCTTGACGGTTCGATGTCGGAAAGTAATCTGCGAAATCCCTAAGTCATTAGTTGACCAGAACGGGACAGGTAGATAAAGGTATATATTGGAAGGACAAAATGCATAGAAAGTAGATGACAAAGTAGGTGCTTTTTCTCTTTTCCAAATTTTTTCTTCTTTTTCTATTGCTACATCTACCTTGCCTGACCATCACGATGGATAAAATGCCAGCCAGAGTAATACAATAAATTGACACTAAAATGTAACAGAGATAGCCGATAAATTGGAAATATATTATAGAAATCGTCTTTTAAACTTGGCAACAATAATTTATTTTCATAGATATTGCTCACTTGGATGAGTACGTTAAACGTATTTTATACCCGTTAAGCTATTAAAAAGTGTAAACGTAAAGTAAATTTAATTAGGCCGCATAGAATGGTTAACAATTTTCCTAACTTACCTGATGTGTTATTTTCGGGGAGAATTTAGCGAAAATCCCACAATGACCCACCCCACACACTATCAAGTTGCGCATGAAATATTTTCAATTAGCCGGGTGCAATTTTCAGGCTACGGGGTGTCTATGAAGTCTCTCCCATTTCAGATAAATAATGGAAAATTGTCGCTCAGTTATGGACTTTTGTATGATATTATTCATATTATATTTGGCAACCGAATTTGCCGGCGTACCATATTAACATTTTGTCTCTGAACAAAAACGGAACACTTTTATTTATGAATAATTTAGAACATTTTAGTGTTCATAACATGAAACAAAATTTTAAATATTTTTTTATTTGAAAATACTTAATATTTAGTTGAATTTTTTCTGTTTAATAATATTGTACTGGAAGTTATGGAGCCATCTAGTAGTTTCCACTTAAAAATATTTGATAAAATTATCTATTATTTTTATTTTTAAGATTAGCAATATCAATTTTGTGGTTAAAATACATCTACCGGTTTCGAAAAATATCATTTTCTTCTTCAGGATGTCATTAACTAATCAAATACATATGTTATTGTTTCTTTAACAGAATCTATTTTTAAAAAACAATAATTATTTAAAAAATAAATTTTGTATCTAACTTAAATTGTAACTTGATGTTACAAAACTACTAGAAAAAATTTTAGGAATATTTTTAGAAAGGGAATTAAATTTAGTAGGTTCATAATTTTTTTATTGATTTTACACGATTTGTTTATCTCTAACGGTTTCAAATAATTTAATTCATAACCAACACCGTTTACACGCAAAATAGACAATCTCTAATGTTTATCAAAACCATGACCATTTTCTAACAAATGATTAGAAATTAAAACTTATCAATTAAAAAGATGTTTGCTTCCAACGGGAAAAAATAGACGTCTCACTAAAAGTATGATGTATAAATCAAAATAAGTCGAAAATTTATAGATTACTATGGAGTAATATGAAGTTCTGGGTTTGAGTCCCGATGACTGATTTTATTTATATATATCTTTCTAAGCGATATGTATAACGGATGAATGAGGAGAGAATGGTCAGAAAGACATATGATGCAAGTGTTAACGGCACCAGAAGTAGAAGACGTCCGCGGAAGACTTGGCACGACCAGGTGAACCAGATACTGGAGAATGGTTTTATTAGATGCCTGAACAATCGGCGAGCTTGTATGAGAATATGTAAGAATTGTGTTCCAGGGCAGAAGAGTGCGGCTTTATTCTCTCTCCCTACCTCCGTGGGGAAGCGGTGTGATGGTAAGTTAGTTATACATTTATAATTTGTTTTAGATTATTTAAAAAAAAAAAAAAAAGAAACAATAGTTTTATTATTGTCAACCGTTGTTGCCGTAATTACCTTCGATAGCTTGTCCTGAGTTTTCTAATTGGTTTGTTGAAAATATTCGTTTAATCTATGTAAATAAAAACACACCAACCTTTTCCAAACTGAGCTGTTAGTCGCCGATTCTTCTACCAATGGTCATTCTCATTGCAGTTTTGAATCTTCTTAAACAAGGCTAGTCAGCTTTCGAAACTTTATACAACCCATAACCGTGATGATTATATCACCGCTGTAAAAATATAAGACAGATTCCGAAAACGTCTCTGAACAGAAGCAGTTTCGCTTTTGTTTTTGTTTTAAATTAACATAAAGGGAATGCACATATTCAAACTATTACCAGACCTACCCATAGAAGTATAGAATGCGTAAATAATCCTTTAATGACTGTTCACTATATCTTAGATAGATTTACTAATGCTCATCTAATTTACCAATACACTGGTAGTTTTATACTAATATAACGTGGTCAGAAAGAGGTGGCAAAAAACCCTTCAAAGATTCCCTGAAAGCAAACTTTTAAAATACCAACATTAAAGTACGATATATGGGAATCAGCTACTGGAGACATACCTAGCTGGAGGGCAATGACATATAATGGCAAAACTTTGAAGCAGAATGCAAATAGGAGAAGAATATGCAAAGATGCGAAAGTGTAAACAGGGTGCAGAAGTCAGCCACAGGAAGGGTAGACATCTTGATGGTGGTAGACTTATATATACGTTTCTTCGTATTGAGTGATCTATTTTTCATTATTATTTTTAAGATATGTATTTTAAGGAAGAAAAAGTACAGCATACTCAATCGCAGCTTGAAGTAGTGAACACATTTTGTTTGTATTTATGACAGATCCACAGATCACCGATGGACGTGCAAGTGTGGATGCTTTATTAGGTTTACTATACCTGTTTACTATATATGTTCCCCCCCTCCGAGCATGACTCTTGTGTGTGGTGTTATCTATGACTTTGAACTGTCAAGAAGTGAACGTCCCATTGGTCTGTTTTTGTAAAATTACTGTAGCTATTGTGTGTTTCGGTTTTCTCGCGGCGCATGCTGAAACCACTATTGTGTTCAGAGTGCTTCGTGTGAATCGGAAAAGTTGTTACTGAATTTCAGAAGAGCTGTGACTATGGCAGAGAAAACCTAGGTAAGTCGTGTTCTTCTTGGTTGGTCTTTGAGCCCTTATTATTCTGTCCCTATACCAAATTCCTACCATCCTTCATTCTTTTCGTTTCACCACCCCCTTGTGTAAACACATTTGATGTAGTGATCGCGACACTTCCTTTATATATTTTCCACATTTACTGTTCTGAACATTTATTTTTTGTTAAGATATTTTCAGAAAAATATGATCTGAATAACCACACTGTATTTCGCTTCCACTTAAAGCTTTTGGACCACGACCGACAACTGTGTATAATTTTCATTCATGAAACACAAGAAAAACATATTTTGTGTTTGTGATTCAATTTTGTTTGCATTAGTTTGTTTTAGTTAGATTTTTCTACTTCAATAACAGATTTAATGCGGTTTTTTTTTCATTTGAATGAACATTGTGATGTTTATATACTATATAGTTATTTTACCAGATATGTGATTGAATTGATAATAATTAAAAAAATATTTACGATATTATTATAAATAATGTTGAAAACATTTGAATTACGTGAACTCATACTTTTGTAAAGGTTTGTATCATCAACGATGTAGAAAATAAGTAGAATCATGTTCTTCTTCTTTCATATCAGAAGAACTGTGTTTTCGTTATGCGTCTATGGAGGTATATCGTCTCCACAACCGACAACGTCGCAGACGGTTTCTGAACGCACCCGGCAAATACCTGGGTACAAACCATACATTTTTATCAGCCGAGTAATCTTGCCGGTACCGACCAGATATAAAACAATAATATGCGTGAGAAGCCGCCCAGAGAGCCGGCTCTAGTGCTTCACTTCTTTTTCTGCCGGTTTTCCTCTCAGTTCTCCAGCAGACGTTTATCAATTGTAAGCAGTCTTTATTGTCCACCCTGCTCTAGTCACAATCACGCACACATCCACACACATATTCTGCAATCATACTCAAACGAAGACGTGAGGGCTGGGAGAAATGAGGCTCTAGCATTCACATATACAACCTTCTGATCAACACTTTTTCAATAAACATCTCACATTTTTTTCTCAAAACATCTCTGACCAGGACACTACACAGAAATTGTCTACAGGTGTTTGTTTATGCCTCCATTCTTCAATATTATCGTTATCTAAAAAGGTGACAGACCCATTGGTCTCTTAGAACTTTTACAGTATTTATTATTGACCTCTTTGGCCAGCTTATTCTTTACATCTTTCTCTAGCATCACAACTCGAATGTTTCTAACTTATGTCTCTCTGACAAATTGTACAGATTACTTACACGAAACACTATGCACTAGATGTAGATTATCATGAATTTATTTTTATTTATTGTTTAGAATTCAAAATTTATTTCATTATTATTAATCTGGTTTTTGTATTTCATGAACTTTTTGCGTCTTGTGTTATTCTACTTTTTAGGTTTTTAAAATTTTATACTTGCTCATTTTCTATACTGATATTAATTTTTATTGGTATTCTTTAAGTATTTAGTTCATTTTACTCAGCACAATTTAATAATTGTTCCTTATTGTTGTTATGTTATCAACAAACCTGTAATATATATCTCATGTAGTTTTATTTATTCTTATTAAGGAGAACACATTATTATTGTGAAGTTGTAATTATTCAGAACGTAGGTCTGTGATATTTGAAATACAAATTAAATGTATTAATTAGAAAGATATGTCGAGTCTATAAACATCATTCGTTTCCAGGGTCAGATATACACGACAGATTAGTCCAGAAAACTATACACATAAGATTCTGAACTGCCGTGAAAACCAAAGAACGTTTAAAAATATATAGCATCAGCAATAATAACTGTGGAAATAATCGCTGGCATAGCTTATTTACGAGTATGTACATTAATATTACTTTTTCTACGATTCTGTATACTATTTCAGATTGTCAAATTGAGATTTCGAGTATATGTTCATAACTGAAGTGCCTACTCCAAGACGGTATAAGTATGGAAATAAATTTAGTATGCATATTCTGATATTCTTAGTAATAAAAGCCGTTTGAGTAGAACGCCAGTTAAGATATCTGACATTTTACCAAGAATGCAGCCTCGGAGCCAGCAAAAGTTTCCATCATACTGTTGGTATTTTCTTATTTGAACTTTGCTGTTAAGGTCGAAGGCTGTCATGTTCTGTTAGCTTAGAAAATGAAGTTTGTTTGCGGTTTTCTTTTGTAATTTCTCAGTATTATATCTTATTATTATTATTATTAGTAAGGAGAACACATTCTTATTGTGAAGTTGTTTTTATTCAGAACATATCTCTGTGATATTTTAAATTCTAATTAAATGTATTGATTTGAAAGATATACATATAAAATTAATTTTATCGAAAAATATTGTTGTTGCTACCGGGATTCGAACCTGGATCTCTTCCAATACGGGGAACCGATTATTTATTTTGTATATATTAACCGAATATTTTTTTTTTGTATATCCTTCGAATTAATTAATTTAATTTGAATTAAAAATACCACAGGAGTATATTCTGAAATTGTAAATTCACAACAAAAATGTGTTTTCATTAAAATAATATAATAAATAATAAGCCATAATGTCCACTAGATTGATTTTCACCTATCTAAAGCCTGACCGTTAGCACTCGCGTTCGTTACACACACGGGACCGAACCCTCTGTTGAATTCATCGAAAGGTTTTGTCCCATTCGTTGCTGCTAGTATTACATTAAATATTTTTATTATCGAAACCACCCTCACCCCTCTGGGAATTTTAAGATAGTTTTCAGATAATATTATGATATTACCTTGATTCAAATAGTTTAGTTGCATTTAGAGTGTACTACTTTCTAAAATACAAAAACTTGCTCTTTGAAGATGTACAAAACTTTGACCGGATCGTTTATTTAAATAAATTTTCATTTCAAACATTCTAAAACTGTCTGAACGCCGGCCACAAAGTTTCTAAAATATACGACGTAAGAACCCTTTCTCAGTGCTACTAAAACTTTTTTCAGATATAATCCTATTCAGATGGAGAATACATAAAGCTATGATCGTTATCTTTTAGGATGATCGAAAAAAATATTACAATTTATTTTTTATTTTTATGGAAACTATTTAACTATATATATATATATATACGTATGTTATTAAATAAGCAAGTCTAGCATAGACTGATACTCTAGGGTAGTTTTACATATCACTAGACATGGAAAACTTCTTCATGAGTGAGTTTTAGTCGCCTTAGAATTTTTTATAAGTATCGGCAAAAAAGTTTTTGAAATACTTCAATTAATTATAATAAAAATATATAATTAAAACAGGACTTGTGGAAAGAAAATATGTGTATGTACAATAAAAAAGAGTTGCATATTTGATTTATTGATTACAAAACAAAATGTTATTTTTATTTGTATAACACAATGTATCCAAGATTGCCACGGTCAGGTTCTTTTATTATTTGAATACAGGCGGTATTCATTTCATAGAACTCCATTGTCGATCAATACAATAAATCAATCACGATTTTTTTTATTCTACTTTTACAAATATTTGGACGCTCGGTTTGTCTGTCTAGGCCATTATCAACTGATAAAACATAGAGCATTGTGGTGAGTTACAAAATTTGTAACAAAGTTGTGTCCTACATATTAGGTGATTAATAATAGAAAATTCCTTTAGTGTTAAAATTGACAATGTTGGAAATACCAATCTTTAGTTACATGTAATATATTATCATGCATTAAAAAACAAAACTTTATGTTTAATTACCATTAGCACAAAATATCTTAACTATATCAATTATACCTACATATATTACAAGGTCAAGCAAAGACAAATAATATAATATGTTTTTTTTTTGAACTTATCAACCCCTCCTACGTAAAGTATCGTGAGTAAAAAATGTCATTTTTAATCATTCTAGTATTTTGAACGTATTTGATACATTTTTAAATGGCTATAATTTTTTGAATGTTATGTTTACTAATATCTACGTCATACAATACAATATATATTTTTTAAATCTGTCACGTAAATATGCATCAAACACATTCGAAACACTAGAATTATTATAAATGAAATTTTTTACTTCCGATACTTTAAACAGGAGGGGTCGATATGTAGGTTGATGAAAAATTACATAGAACCAAAAAAATCGTGTTTTATTTATTGTGTTGATTAATCAAAGTCAGTCTTCTATAATCTCTGATGCATTAAATATTTCTGTGGAATTGTGTGGAATTTTGGACTCTGAAAGCTGAAGATGCACATTGCGTCTCCATTCTGCAGTAATTGAACATCAAAGACAAACTCCTAACCATTTTTATTAGATGAATTCTTCAATTGTTGGGCTTCTTCTGAGGAGTGAAGATAACTTGGAGAAGTTTATCGGGGTGGATCACGTGGAAAGACGGATAGGAAGAAGAAGATCGCCCACTCGGGAGACCGACCAAGTGGAAAAGGCAAAATGCACTTCTCTATGGGTTCATGATCACAATCACAAGTCATGTGGGGCCGATGTGGATGATGAATATATCCTCAAAGTAAAAACTGAAGTTAACTGGGATCAAAAATCGAGTGTGTACTTTCTAGAGTTTACATAGTTTATAAGTAATTTTACCAATAAGTAGGTACTGTTTATTTTAGGTAATTATAATCGGTGTTCTTAGGTATCAAATTTGAAATATATATGTCCACTTAAAGACGTTCTTGAAAAATACGAACAAAACATACATATCTCAAGTGTGACTAGTCACATTTGATAGTGCATTTGAGTGCGACGCGATATGATAGATGAGATGATAGGATGCTCAATATGTTTGCCAGCCGTAAAATGATTTCGCTACTCGTTAAAAAGACAAAAAACACTTCATATTAAATTGAATATATATTTACGTACTGTAATTTGATATGTAAAAGAGAAAATATTTAAGTAATCTTAACCTAGAGTAGGTATATTAAAACATGTTTAATATTTATTTACATCCAATACATTCAAAGAGCCATAGATAAAATTTGGGGAAAAGCTTTTTTTACTATTGAGAAATTAGAAACACATATGTACCTATTAGTAATGGTAAAATCTATATTTAAACCGTTATTTTGACTGTGATTTTGTTTGATTGTAACGATGATTGATAACTAATTAACGCAATTCTTCGAGGAATGACTGGTACACTAGAAAGTAAGTCTCCGACCGTTCAATCTCAGTTACCAATCATCGACACAATCACAGTCAGGTAACGGTTTACTATAACTAGTATCTATTACAAATTGACACTTAAGGAGGGTAACAAGATATATATTGACTACCGCACAAGTACAGAAGTGCATGGGTTTCAAGGACAGCGAAGTCTAACAGCGTGATACGCGATATTCTTTGACAGATTACCGGATTATATCAAATAACACCCACACATATGTCTTGCCATCTAAAAAAATTATATAAATTTAAATGTAAACAGCCACAATTTTAAGCATAATTTAAGAATTTTGTACGTATAATAAGAAGAAATAAAGTATGGATAAGCATAATATCGATCTAGAATTGTCGCGCCTTATGACTTTTTATATCTATAACAAGAATTCGAATAGTGTTTGAATTTATTTACAGCTATGTAATTGTTGTCCAACCGTGTTTTATTTTTGAATTCGCACGATCAAATATTATAAATTAAAATAATTCTAAAACTTTTTGACCCTGCCTCGTTTTTTCCTGTCACATTTTAAACATAATTTTTTTTAAATAAAGTCTTATAAATTAGTCGTTGAATTATTTCGCAATACTTAAGTGGCAGTGCAGTTTTGGGAATCTTTGCAAAACTGGGACCAGAAATGTCATAAAATAAATAAGGGAGGGTCACGTACACCCCCGGGATGGCGGGCCTTTGGCGAAACCGTTTGGGGGGCTGTAAAACGGTATAAGAAACGATTTGCACAACCCTGTTCGAAATCGAATAGCAACCAATGAAATTTTCAAGGGATTGCATACGCTAAATGGGATCAAGAAAAACATTTTTGATCAAAATTCATTTCACTGAGAACCTTCGTAATGTAATTATTTCAGAGATTGATCGATATTTGATACAAAATGTGTAGTGAGTGTATAGAGTGTGAATTGTTCAATTTTATATATGTATTAATTTATCATTCTCAAATTATTATTATTTTTTATTTATAATATTTATGCAACATAGTACGTAGGTATATGAAATGAGTTTTTAAAATTGTTATTATACGAGTCATATACCTATTGCCTTATTTTATAGATATACCATATTAGCCAGAATATAATGTGACCTGTATATTTAAAGTAGAAATGAAAGGAAAAATTCAAATATAAAATCAAAATTAATTAGGTAAATTGTTTTATAAAAAATATATATTTTTTATTCAGACATGTTTGAATTATCATCAGTATCACACTTGAATGATTACTTGTCGATGCATCATTTATGGCATCTTCCTCTTCCCGTAAAATGTCATCCTCACTCTTATCCAGATTGTTGAAAATGCAACATTTCTTAAAACCTTTTTCAATAGTCGTGTCACTAATCTTCTGCCAGGCGGTCATGATTATTTCCCCTAAGACTGGAATTAATGGTTTCTTTATTTTCTCAGTAGGGGTCAGATAATGATTTTCAGCTAAGAGTCATTTGCTGTACTCCTTTGTAAATTGTTTTTGAATGGTTTATTGATAGCTACATCTAAAACTTGCAACTGAACTTGGCTCTGTGCTCATCTGGACACGGCCTAAACCCCGAAATTTTTCTGTAAATATTTTTCTTCGCGCTTTATTCGGGCTAATACGGTACATTTAAATGTTTTACCTTTTCTTCCTTTTTCAAACATAGAATGTTTATTTACATGTATTCCCCTTTTACAAACATGTTGCATGTAGGGATGATTTTGTGAAAATCCTTTTTTAACTTGACGGCTGGAAGATCACACCGCTATCTTTAGATAAAATGACTGAAATGTTTATTCTTCTATATAGAGTTTTCAGGACTCTTCTGCCGTGTCTTAGATTTCTCTGGATGATGTTTCGGATCCTATTACGGGGCCCATCATCAGAGCAGATCAACTATTTAAAATATACGATAAATAAATTTTTTATTAAAATAAATTAGATAAGTGAATCAGTTCATGAAAAATCTATCACTCGTAAAATATGTGGTTACTCTCTTGACTTGAACCCTGGTTAGAACTTCAATACGGAGCCCACTACTGAATGTACAGGAAATATCACCAACCGAAATCCATAATTAGTGGCAACTCCATGATCACGCCTGAAAAGATGAACAAGATATGTAGCAACTGATACAAAAAAAGAGATGTAAATTTTTATCTATTTTTTTTGGTACCCTAGTGAAATCCAATTTGGCATCCCTACACTATCAGATAATGATCTATCTTAAAGTCACTATTTAACACATTTTATACCCTCTGCACGTAAATTATGTTTTTTTAGAAGTATATAACTTAAAATGAAATAAAACACTTTACTGGAAAGATAATTTTATACCATTATGGGCGCCGCGGCTGGCTCGAATAAAGCACAATCTGGAAGTCCAATTTTTGACCACTTTCTGGAGTAGCTGAGGGCCGTATTTCGGCAATAACGCGACGAATGTTGGCTTCCAAGTCGTTTATTTACAAGTCCATTACGCGAAATTATGCGTTCATCGAATGTTTCCTTCAATAAATTGATTGTGGCGCGCGCTGTGGCATGCTGCGCCGTTTTGTTGAAACCACAGCTCTTCCACATTAATGCCATTCAATTGGCGAACGAAAAAGTCAGTAATCGTAGATCTATAGCGCTCTCAATACTATGCTTCTCTGCAGCAATAGCTTCATCGGTGCGCACTGTACGACGTCTCTGCAGATGCGTATTATCAATTAGAGTATGCGTGGTGCGAAAACGATCCATGGACAATTATGTCGACCGTTAAATGGACGTAGCGCACGGTTAGTTTCGTGAACTGAACCACGGTTTTTGAAATAAATTTGCACAATTTGCAAGCGTTGTTCTGAAGTAATTCTATTCATGGTGAAATTAATGATTAAATTGGCTGAAATTGGAAAAAGTGTTGCCAATTCGAAAAACAAACCTCTAAAAATACATACTTTTGTACCTAGACGTTCAGTTTCTAATTCGAATTATTTGATTAATATTGGCTATCTCAGAACACAACTGTGAACGACTTATGAAAAATATTTCTTAAAATCCACTTGATCAATAAATGATTTTAATTAACAAATCTTCAAGTTCATTTAAAAAATATAATACGGTTTTATCCACGATAATCTTTCAATGAAACTTTGATCTCTGAGAGTCGGTAAAGGTACTGATGTGTCATTCTAATCCACGAGCAAAATACGTACGATGATAATTGTATACAATTAGGTACACTCAAGTCAAATCTTCGAGAGAAATCTCATCCGTGAATACGGGTCATGAATGAAGCTTAGACGTGTTCCAGTGAGAAACGGCGCGAAATAGAGATCACTGGGGGAAAATTGTTGATTAGGCCGCCAGGGATTTTAGAGGCAACAGTGATGATGGTGATGGAAGGAGAATGAAATGAATATTACAATAATTATATTATAATAATATCATTACAACTTTAAAATAAAGTTTTCGGTTCGATGAATGGGTCAGGTGTCTCGCGAATCAATGAATGAAATTCCAATTAAGTTTTACTACGCCTAAATTTTACCCGACTTGTAAACTGACAAACAAGAATCCTAATTTAAAGCTTACGTAAGTACTTGACTAATGAGATTTGTGAAGTTCACCACTCTGTCTTGCTTTTCCTCCCCCTAAAGTGTCGCTCCTCTAAAAGTTGGAGAATGACTCGTCCCAGGAGGAAATTTCAAAACCCGACTCAAGTTTCGCCTGGAATTACAATACCTTTGTATTCACCTGAGAGTTTGGGAACATATCTGACGCTAAACACTTTTTTATTTCATTGGAATGATTTTTATGTTTATTTTAAAATATACTTTTAAACGGAGACGTTGCCGCGAACTAATATATTAATAATTATTTAAACAAATATCAGATATCTCATAGAGACAAAGCTATTTATTATTATATTTAATGCAAAATATATGGAAGTATGGGGTAATTACTAATAATTACACCAATTCTTACTCCTCAATCTCCACATTTATAAAAGTTTTGAAAGTCGTATATATGTTAGTATGTGGACTCGCTTTGAGTACTACTACACCATCGAGTATTATTTATCATTGTGTGTTCTTGGACATATTCAAATATTGCTAATAATTATTTAATTAAGATATATGTTTGTGGTGTGAAAAATTTAACATCGTTATATTTGATACACGGTGGTATTTCTCCATTCTTGGCAGCGCTCTGTGATTTATCTAACAATGTATATGTGGTCCATAGTGCTGAAATCTCCCCTAAATATGTCATTTTCTCTTGGCTGGTTCTCGTCTAGTACAATTTTCAAGCGGTTTGTGATATTTTTAGTATCACATATGTGAAAATAAAACATTTGTTTTTTTGTTCTACTCGCTTATTTTACTTACGATGCGTATCGCCTTTTAAGAGTATTATCCATATGATTGATAATGCCCTTACAAAGCGAAACACGTCTCAAGTAGTTAAATTGGTAGAATCAAAAAACAAGTTTATTATTTTAATATATGTGATTATGGAGTTATGGAAACTTACCTCGAAAACAGTAAAAAAAAGAATGATTTTTAGTAAACATACTGTAATAGGTTGATAACAAGACTGATTGGCAGATATTATATTGATTATTATTTGGTCCAAAGATTGTCGCTCGAAGGACGAATATCGTTGGATAAACGTAGACATCCAGTAAGAAATTATCATCCGAGGGGTATCGAAAAGCTCAGGCCGCCCTGGAAAGAGAAAAGTGGAGGCTCTTGGAGAGGTCTTCATCCCCAGCAGGGGATAGAAACGGGTGATGATTATGATGGTGATTGAAGAATTTAACGGACCGATTTGTTTCTCCTGATAAGGTTGTTTGAATTCTGATTTCTAGTTCAATATGCTATAACTTTACCACTTGATAATAAGAATACTAGCATTATGCGTACAAATAGTTATTACGTCAGCGACACCTTACACTAACTCAACGCTTACACCAAGAGTGACATAAAAGCTTAGATGACACGACGAGTTATAGAAATACGTATCTTAGGTTACACATGAAGCGCAACCAAACGAAAATTGAAAACGTTATCAAAATTGCGAAAAATTTGATACAGAAATGGCCATATCATATGACCAGAGAAATTGACGGTCTTTGAAGGAATCAAGTACTCCATATACTTGGTATCCATGATATAGATATAGAACACGAGGCAGAGCAAAGTTACAGTGGGTTGACTAGATTTAACGTCATTACAGAACGGCCTGGCAGCAGAACGCCAGAGATGGAAACTTGTAGAAACATCACGGGGAGACCTTTATCCTGCAGTGAATTGACATGGGTTGATGATAATAACAAATATTATGTTTAAAAAATTAACGTAACTAATTCGTATAATATAACTAAATAAAATAATTAAGAAATACTAAACCCATTATCTAGTATATAGAATTGACATTCAATATTTACATAAATATATTATATACAATCATATTTTATCAGGTAAAGTATGACACTTGTAAGTTCCACACTATTTATTTGTACTATTTATTAACACATTCTATATCTACACTTCAATAAATTTGCTAATTAATTTTTACTACATCGTTAACTTATCATATACAAATCTAAATAAAAAAATAAAAAAAATTCTTTGTTTTCTCTGAAAACCGATAATAATCTGAACATAGATACTAATATACTTATATTTTGTTGATAAATATTTAATTAATAGTCGTTGTTGAATATGTTATTTGAATAAAATATAACAAATTACATTAACACATTAACAAAAATATTGTGTGGATTCATTAAGAGCACTGTAATTTAAAATATTTGTTTTATAATCAAAATGGAAATAAACATATAATATTTATGCCGAATTAACTACTGGAAAGTGCTAATTTATGATTCGTCAAATCTCATTTAAATCCGCGAATTGAATTAAATATTTATTGAATTTATTCGTACTCTGCATTGATTTCATTTGTAGAATATTCCATGTGAAATTTATATATTAATTATTATTATTAAATCAAATCAGTTACAAAGTTGTACCGTGATTGGTTGCTGACTGAACTAGGCAAGTGCCCACGTATTTTGCCAGGCTTAAAATGATATATTAAATTTTTAATTGTACATCAAGATGGTGAATTAGCTTAGGCGACTTATCTAGCAGGTTGTTATTTACATAAAATCGGAAAATAAAACGAGAATAAACATATATTGTACTGTCGATATAATTAAAAAATCTGTCGATCGAGTTAGTTTACAAAATACATATATAGCTTTTAGGGTACACGAATGAATCATCGTTCTCAAGTCTCGGAGGTTTGGTCATGAAGATAGGTCCGCACTAGGGATTCTGTGTCGAGACAACCCGCGAATAAGCCCGGGTGTTTTGCTCTCTCGAGTCCTAGGACGGGAACAGCTACCTTACATCATCCATATGAATATTTAATAATATATGTTTTCTTTTTAATTAAATAAAAATTATGGTATCGATTCCCCAGACTTTCCGGGACTTAAAAGTTTTGACTCTTGAGTCCTAGGAATTGAAAAAAGACGAGAATATAGAATCCCCAGTCCGCACTAATCGTTTACTACTAATGAGTTTTTAAAACAAAGATAATTCGTGTGCATGCACTGGTTGACTAAGCGAAAATCAACTTATGACTATTATTATATATAAATATTGAAAAAAATAGAAATGTTTATATAACTGACAATACTGAAAAAGTATTTTCAGAATAGTTGACATTTTATGCCAGGGCCAATATACGAAAGACTCTTACCAACGGTCTAAAACCAGTACTAAAAACATAAACAAATTTAATAGTGTGAAATGTTCTAGATATTGGTAATGTGATGTTTGCCAGCGGCTGATGGCCATTAAGGTGGTTTTAGAAGTAACCACAGCAATCAATTTAGAAAAAGCGAATAAAGTAAACCTACCGTGTGTGAGAAAAAAGTTTAGTTTTGAAAAAATTTGCACAGAAAAGAAACATTGTGAGGTTCAAAACGATCAAATATCTTGGCTATATCATCATTGAAGATTGACAAGATGATGATGACATCGAATGACAGAGGATAAGCATATTTTTAAATCTATCTTCACTAGCATGTATACCTGAGAGCCCTGGTATTCAATATAACAACTCATATATAATATTGTTCGGGTTGGCGCATTATTGTAGTCCATCTACAATGTTTGACGAAAGCCGTATGCATGGATTAGTTCCGCTTCTGAGACATTGAGTTGCTGGCGTAAAGCTGCGGCTGGAGAATTTCTAGAGCAATCAGCGCGCTCATGGGAGACTGGCTCCGTGACCAGAGAATAGAATCGACTTCAGTATAGCTGCTAGAGATATAATAATAGCTGTAACTGAAATTTATTATTTATATTTTGTTTATGTAAGTGTGCATTTCATCTTTTTTTAAAATAATTAATTAATTATTGTATACTATAAATTATTTATATAGCGAATCAGGCCTTGCACATATAATCCATTGCAATAAACACATTGTTATTAATAATAATTCATGTCCTGAATATCCAATATTATTAAATGTTGGTGCGCCGTCATAAAGTCATTTTTAAAAATGAATAAATTACCCGATTAACTATCAACCGAACAAGTAATGTTTCTTCTTTCATATTAAAGAACAAAGTACTTTTAGGAGCAATACTCGCCAGGCGTCTTTATTCTGGACTTTATCCAATAGTTGTCTGCATTCGCTTTGCTCAATTATTTGTAAATCAGTGTACAATAAATGTTGTGAAGGTCTATCGCCTCCACAGCCATCCTTCCCGCTGACGATTCCTGAACAAACCTCACATTTACCAGTGCGTAAATCCAGAGCTCCCGACAACTTCAAAAACACACACAGTACCGACGTCAAACAATAAATCATACGTCATTAACATGCGCCCGCAGCCGTCCGGAAGGTCGGCTCCTGAGCGCCACTCCTCTCGATGCTGTCTTATTCTTATTCATACAATATGTGTATGTGTAACAACATATATTTTCTCTAAACTGGTTATTAGTGATAGTAAACCGTTACGTGACTGATTGTGTCGATGATTGGTAACTAAGATTTAACTGTCGGTGACTTACTTTCATGTATACCAATCATTGATCGAAGAATTACGTTAATTAGTTATTAATCATCGTTACAATCGAACAAAATCACTGTCACAATAACAGTCAAAATAACAGTTTAAATAACGATTTGACCATCACTACTCGTTACCATAATTCATATCTCCGTAATGTCATACAAATAATGTTTCCATGGAAATAATTGCATCCAATGCATGTTTAAAACGAATACCATTGATTTGTAATTCAATCAAAGTAAATGTAATAATAGCAAGTACGAGATATCTAAGGTTGCTGACTTTTTACTTTTTGAATCAGTCGACAGCAAAAAACTTTTTTTTTTGCTATATTTAGTTTGTTCTTCAACGCAAAGTCGAATTATATTAAACCCCAGGGGCCGACAAAGGTGGAATTCGTAGAGGTTTTAATACAATTAGAAGATAGCTACTTATTGACAATATTTCTTTCTCTAACGTGGAGTAAAAGAAATAGCGCGGAATAATTTAATTCTGTAACGTTTAAAGCCCTTATTATTTTAAGGTTAAAAAAATGATAAGATTATAGTTAAATATTTTACATTATGAAATATAATAACATGATTTTATTATTATTATAGTGGATTGATATTATTATAGTTAAAATATTTTATATTACATAATATAATGTGATTATTTAGTAACGCGGTACGACGATTGCTTAGTGACTAGTGACCAAATGGTCGGGGATTGTGTTTCATCCCGGAAGACCATCAAGGTAGACCTGTTTTCTCAACACAAGCGTTTAGCTTAGTTTGAAGTGTAAATACTATTACTACTTGAAGTCTATCTCTCTATCTATATATATATATAAAAGAATGTCCATTGGTTTGTTTGTTTTTTATACAAATCTACAGTTTTATTCCGAGCTTGATGAAATTTTGCACACTTGACATTTAAAACAATAGGAAGGTCACTGTTTACATGAGATTTCAAAAAACTACCTCCATCCCTCTTTCCCACCCCTTAAAGCAGAATTTTGGCACTTCTTGATGAAAATTTTCATACTTGACGTTCAAAATAAGAGGAAAAATACTGTCTACATCTTATTTAGAAAAAAATTACCCACATCCCCCTAAATGAAGCCTCTTTACTTTTTTATCAAACTTAGCTCTTTTTGATGTAAATTGGTCATTCAAAGTTGGTGTTAGTTGAAAAATCAGCCACTTTTGCCCGCTGCCATTTATAATATTAGAATTCAACCAACGGCAGTCTTCGTTACTAAGAAATTAAAATAGCCTCCAGTATGGAAACTAGCTTGTTTTTAGAAAAAAAGTGTATTTCGTATTTTAAACCAAGTTATAGGGATTATCGTACATAACAAGAAGGGAATTGATAAATATATTCTTAGCTGAATAAAAAAGTATGGAGGTTGCTGAGAATAAAACTGGTAGGCACTCTTAAGTTTCATTTGAACGAGCAAGTGAACATTGCGTGATGTGGTGATATCCCCTCTGCCTCGCTTCGCACTTCGTCAGTCGAGTAAATGTGCTAGTCGGAGGTGCACGCGTCTATACTTATATATATATTTAAAATATGCACAATTTTTGGTTTTGTGACTACATTTTCTTCTTCTGTGTATGACAATTCAGTTATCCTATTACACTTATATATTTATTTATATATGTAGAGTGCATTTTTAGTCATATAGATTGTCATTGTTTTATAATTAAATATTTGTTTCGATATTTCGGTATGGGGTCAAAAGTGCCGCGGTGGAATTTTTCACCCCACTCCCGGTACTATTTGTATAAAATGTGTACACTCACATTTGTTTCTTCTTATTTGCAGAATAAGGGATAATGAGCGGGGCTGCTGATTTGGTGATGAGGGAAAACAAATCTTTGCGTGTTGTTTTTAAACAATTCGATATTTGTAGAACGTCATTGAAAAGATTCATAAATCGGTTATCAGAAAATCACGAGAAAGCAGCGCATGACAACGAATGAAAGAACATTTTCCAGGACAACGAATGAAAGATGTTGGTACTGCCGATATTTTTTACCCCCATACTTGGAACTTTTAGCCCCACGAGTGGGATTAAAAGTTCCATCTGACTAATCTGATTAATTTTTTAATAAAAAGAAAACTCAATGCCATTCAATTGTTTTCGGTATATTAAATGAGTCTCAGATATATTTTTTTCAACACACATGAAGTATTGTATAACATAAAAGTTGTACAATCACATTATATTGTCATTTGTATAAAGTGGCACTTTCATCCCCATCCTATCCTGGCTTTAGAAATGCTTAAAATAATTTCAATAGTAAACTATTTATTCTCATTTTTTTTATTTTCTCGCCTGTAAGATGGTTAAAAATTTTATATGAAAATGTGATACGATTGCCAGTCAAGATTGAATGACTTCATATGTGATGATTCTGTGTGAGATAAGAGAAGACATGAGGATGTAGGAAACGGCAGAGAATACACCAAAGTTTTTATGCTGAATAGTATCTCCCGCTCGACTCCACACCCAAGTGGCATAGTTTCCACGCGCGCCATCAAAACTAATGTAGCTTTGGAGAATTCACCTGGAATTATTGACGATGCTGCAACATTTTCGAAGTTTTCAGCATTAAATCTGTATATTTTAAATTTATTTACTTAAACATAAAATAGTCATACAAATTACTAATTAAATTATTAAATGACGTCCAAAAAATAGTTGATTGTTTAATTGAATGTTTAAATTTACATTGTTAGCACTTTGTCTCGATAAAATTTTCAGCTGCGTATTATTTTTGCTCCTCATTGCAGATATTCCGCGTCGCGCCACTGTCAAGATACCGAAACGTTTGATTTTTTGACATATTCTGCATTGCATGCGATCGCGGTCATCGCATCAGAAGCTTTATTCGATTCATTCTTATTTTTGATTTGCAAAATTGACTCTTATGCCCAAATTTACCACACAAAAACTGAACGCAGGTAGGTTTTAAGTTGCGCATGCGCGCCAACTCAAAACTTCTAACTGTCACTTGAACGATAATATTAATCGTTTAATTCTAACAAATATTTGAAAATAAATAATAAAACAAAACTCACAAGTATACATATATTACAATGTCTCAATATCCTATGCGTTATGCGTATAGAAAATTGAAAAGCTATCAGTTTTCCTTCATGTTACAATACATAAAATAAAGCATTAATTTACTTTAAAATTACGAATTAGATGGATTCTTCTTTCAAACAGGCAATGATTTGTAATTGGGTGGATATGTGACCTTTTTGTTTCGAAAGTAACAGAAAATATCATAAATGTAAAAAAATGCAACTTTGTGTTGTAGGTAGATAATTATTTAAATAATCACATTTTTTCATTGAAACCATCTCATGTACAATAGGTACGTCTTTTGCATCTGTCCTAGGATGGATTTTAAATACAAGTAATTAGATGGATGGATATAAATAAAACAATGTTATTACTCTATTTGAGTTTATTAACACCACTCGAGTTTCGAGAGAACAGTGATTCTTATCGACAGGTGAAGTATTAAATTGACTACACATAAATGTAGGCTCAGGTGGTAGACATGCACGTAATTAGGTACTGACAGATGGAGCGGGAGTAGTGCTAATAAACTCAAGTAGAGTAATAACATTGTTTAATTTATATTCATCCATTATGATGAAACTCTACAAAGTTAACGCCGATTCTATTAATAATTTTTAAAAATTACACATGTTAAGTTATTTCGTCAATATTATGGTATCAGGTGGTAACTGGTAATGAGAGGAACTGGTAATGATTAATTGTAATTTTATAATGTAGCATGTTTCGTTTTTTAAAAATATTTATTCAACATCCGTGGTACCAAACTCTTACAAGAAACAATTGCTCAGGGAACCGCGGAGAGCGAGGTCGGGTAAACAACGCTGCGTTTTGTTTTATTAATTAATTATTTTTTCTAATTGTTAATTACAATGAACTTTGAAATATTAAACTTCTTATATTTTTTAGTTAAACCCTACATTTTCACTGCTGGTAATGACCCTTAAAACCCTTTTAAAAAATCTGAAAAAAATACTGCGTAACTTTTAGACACATGGAAACATAGAAAAATAAATATCGTACATTTTTGAGGCATCCTAACGATCCTCTTTAAACGCTGCGATCAACAAAACGATCAACGGCCGAGGGAATAGAGACGTATTATGCACGACATTCTAGACAGGTAATGAGACCAAGGATCATGAATAAAGAATAAAGAATCTAATGTATTATTTCGCTCTTCAATGTGTTCAATTTGAACCGAATTATCTAACTCCACCGTGTCTAATATTTCCAGGACTGACACCAAGGAAGGCAGGTGCGTCACTTCTGTACGCGACATCAAACATTTCTCTTACTTTTTTCGGTTATTCCTCATACCATTAACATTCTTTAAGACACAACCTTCGAGACCGCAAAATTGTTTCAATTCTTCCCTTATAAATCAGCCGCATTGGGCGTGATAAATCTACATTTAAAAAACTTTTTTTTTGCTGAAAAGATGAGACCACTTCTGAAAATACCGCAATCCAAAAGCCTAGGCGCAAACGTGAGCTGCCTCGGAACTATCGTTCTGCGAGAAATAAAAGCCTTCTTTTATTTACAGTAAACCGGTTTTCTTGTTAATTACAAACCGTTTCTGTATTGCCGAAACGTTGACGGAATAAAAGAGGCTGATTTCCGTGGCCAGATGTTCTGGAAGATATTTTAGTTTCGGCTGTGTTAGATAGAGGCTACATGGAATATACACAATCAGACACGTCATATGTAAGTATATATATATATATACATACGTTTACATATTTGTATTTTCACAGATATCCTTGGTCTAGTTAAGCATATGGAGAACTTTTTTTTTTTGTATAACCCTGTGAAATTATGCTTTATTGATACTACAATTATTTATTATACATTAAGCCAAGTATATTTGCATTGAAAAATATGATTAAATCGGTAGTTACACTAATAAAGATACATTTTTTTACCGCTTGGGTTAATTTAAATTTTATATGAAAATACTCCAGTTATCATTTTGAATATTTAATTAATAATTAATGTCAAAAATTCTTCATTACATTTTTTCATATTCATATTATTTAAGAGAATATGAAAAAGAAATTAACGTTCAATAACGTATTAATTTACTTATAAAATATTAATGAAAACAACATGGTTTTCCTGTAACATATAATTAATTTTATTACTTAATTAAAAAAAAAATGTTTTGATTCGATTTATACAGAGAAAAATGCAATTTCGTAATAACCAATTGAAAAAGGATATTTGGAGTAGAATAATTAGCATATTATGGCATATCACCCGTATGGAGGTTTAGTTTTATAGGTTAACCTTTCCCTTACGGTGCTAAAATAAAAACGCGCATTACGCTTCTGCAAATTCAGTGCAAATGTAGATTTTTGCGATTTTTAAGTCGGATAAATAAGAATATTTTACATGTACTACTTATATTAATCATTAAAATATTAGTTGTCATATATATAAGAGAATATTTATATCAATTATTGTGTACAAGTGCTAAAAATGACAAAAAAACATTGGTCATCAAGAACGACAGCATAAGATAAGTATAACTCGGCCGGTGCACGCTCTGCCACTGAGTGATGATCGGCACCCTGCGCCCCGCGCACTGCGCCATCAGCAACAACTCTGCACGTACACATAGACGTTTTTACAAATTCACGTCGGGTTTTTCGAGAAAATATTTTTTACTGTTGCGTATGGTGAATATATTGTAATTATTTTATCCAATACATAAATATATTATGTAGAAATACCTAAAATATGAACTCTGTATTTATTATATCTACTGAGATATTCACATAGTTATAGGCAATGTTAATTCAGTTTACATCATCGGAGAGGAAAGGTTAATAAGATGTGTCAGAAGGATCTGTTTAAAAGTGAAGCTGGTGGGCCTCAATTTTCCTCAGGACTCACTGTGTTCCTGTATATGATGTCGCAGAGTGTGTGAGTGGGGATGTTTCTGTGGCTAGAGCAGGTGGATGAAATAAAGTATTGACTCAAAATTAATTAATTATTAGGAAAACACATTATTTTTGTGAAGTTGTAATTATTCAGAACATAGGTCTGTGATATTTTAAACACTAATTATATATATTGATTAGAAAGATAGATATACATATAAAATCAATTTTATAGAAAAATATTGCCCTACCAGGATTCGAACCTGGATCTCTTTCCAAACCGGGGAAGGTGCATTATCCAACAATGCTACAGCGATATTATTATTACGACAAATTTTCGAACTTGTATGTTACACTTTTTCAAATTATTACATCTATTGTTTCATTATTTGAAAGCCATGTACTTTAATTAATTATTGAAGATTGATGCAAAATTTACAGCACACAAGATGAGATTAAAATACATATAAAGTTTATTATTAGAAGTGTTCACTAAAGGTGCGTTCGAAAAGGCAACCGAGAGAATTGGTCACATTAGGCTGGATCTTAGAGTGGCTACGCTGATATGTATTGTTGTCTAGTTTGCGGTCGGTAATAAAATATATCATACAGCTGTTGAGTCTGGCCTAGCGGCCAGGCACTGTGAGGCGCATGCCGCGTCTCCACAATCATTACTTGATAATCCCACTATAATGATTGTGTAGACAATCATCTATAATAATATTATTAATTACATGTTATTATTAATGAATTATATTATTGAGTATCTTACTAGTAGAGAAATAGTAAAAAAAAATGATATACACATATGAGACTGCCTTGGTGAGTAGTATCCTAGGAAAGCAGAGAGGACGATCATCAATGCGATGAAGTGACCAAGTATACGAGTAGCAGAAGACAGCGAGATTTGGAGGGTCTTGGTTACCCAGAAGGGTCACGATTCTAAACCATGACAGTTCATCAGAGAAATCAATAGTAGTCAACTATTGACTTTTGAGATAGTCGATTTTTCATTTTTATATCACATAATATAATAGGTATACGAGGACAAGTCAAAAATTATCTATACTTTTGCCATAACATATCTTCAAGGTTGTCATATTGCCTTCTGTGCATGCGTGCTTAGAGTTGGTACGACTGCGGTCACGTGTGCGAAATTTCATCCCTTCCGGCCATTACAGCGTAAATATGTCCGCTCCGCTAGCAGTTATCACCAAAAAAGAATAACGAACAGTGATTCAAATTCTCTTGTCGAAGGGTGTGAAAGGGGATGAAATTCATCGTAGACTTTTATCACAATACGGGGACAGTGTTGTATCATTTAGAAGTGTTTTTTTGCGAAAAGTTTAAAAGTAGCCAGACGAGTGTGATGCACGAAGTGGGAGCAAGACGCCCGCCGACCTCTATCGCGGACGAAAAAATTCAGCAGGTTTGAGAGATGGTTCTACCGAATAGGCGAGGTACCATCGGTGAGGCAGCGTCTTCTTTGAACATCAGTCATGGTTTTGCTCATCAAATCATCCACATAGAGGTAGGCTAAAGTAATGTTTTGTGCAAATAAATTATAGAACAAAAAATGTAGATCATTTTTGACTTGCCCTTGTACATAGGTACGTGTTACAACCATACAAAATTCAATAAGTTACGAGTATGTACGCTGGAAAATGTTATTCACACATTATCGAAGAAATATGATTTAGAAGGCCATTAACGATATAAAATTATTTAAAAGAATTGCCAAATGAATAATAACTAATAAAGTAATTTTTATGTTTATAACGTACCTAATGAAAATAATGTTTTAGTTAAAACAAATTTATTTTTAAGAACATAGTTCTGTGGTACTTTAAAAACGAATCAAATATATATTTGTTGGAAGACTACTTAGTTGATGTGGCAAAATTGTATAACGCATTTTTATGGAATAGGAAAAGGCCCATGTTCGAATCCCGGTAGTAAATAAAATATGTTTTCTTATTTGTATCTACTAAAAACAAATTTGTCACTTAAATATTTTATGTAACATCTGTATGGACCATTGCAGCTTCATTGATAACGGTGGTGATTATATTTATCGATAGATACATTTTTTCAAGTGGATTTTAAATTTGTTTTGATTGTCACGGAACAGTGTTCTAAAAAATCGTAACCTCACAAATAAAATGCCATTTCATTAAAGAACCATTTTTTTACTAATTTATAAAATTTGTCTATTTAATGCACGCCCCAGTATAGATGAACATATTTTATAAGAAAATGTTATTTAGTTTTTTATAATCTATAATAATTATTATCTTTAATGGAGGTAATCGCGGGGACGGCATCAAGCACGTACGGTTACTTCCGAGTTGCAACTTCTCAACTTCGGCAGCCTTTCGGCTTCAGCCACGGCCGGTAGGTCGGTCGGTTTACAAAACCACGCCGAGGAAACTTCGCTAGACGCCCGCCCAAGTTCCGGAGACCTGACTTTCAGTTCATTAGGGGACGAGAGCAAAGAAAGTTAGCGGGAAACAGCCAACCCTTAAATCTCAATTCCCAATACTCGACTCGTAATTTCAGGGGAATTTTATTTTATAACTAGTGATTTTCGGCACTGTTTAATTCTCTAATGAGACGCACCGGAGATGGGAAGGTTAAGTACACACGAGGAAATATGAAGGTCAAATAGACTCAAGGAGACAGGAAGGTCAAAAAGATTGGTAGTGGGGTTTTACCTTCCCTTTATACAAAATAAACTACTCCTGCAACAACACTGTATGTCGGTTTATCAGTACATCGAAAATTCCTGGCGCAATGGATTGGAAACATAAAAAAAACACTAAAAGACATTGAGAACAAAATATAAAAACGCAACAGAATCTTTACATCGATCTTATTTCTCGATCAATGTCAAGCGCAGTATAATATAAAATAATCATTATCAGAAATTATGACAAATAAATCATCAAGCAATGACGTCAGACAAAAAAATAGAATAGTCCAGAAAATTCTCCATAAAATATCCTGGAATATCTCGGTTGCGATCCGCGACGCTACAGGTACCTAGCAGATACATACAAATTTTCATCTATACAATACTCCATATCTATTAACGAGTCATCGATTCTCATAGAGAAGTAAAAAAAAGTAAAAAAAATTCTACAACGTAACGTTCACCAATTTGTCCAATCTGTCCAAATCTTTGTAGGAACCAATTACTGGGATTTATCTCCCGAGGTATTGTCATTACGATATAGAATTATTTCCTAGGATCGTGCCAAAATGTAAATTATCTTAAATTCCCATTATTACCTTAAGTACTTAAAATTATATAGCTGTCCCTTTTCAATAGATTTTATATAAATACAAGTTGTTCAATTAAAAATGGTGGTAAAATAATGGTAAAAGTGTTTTTATTTTCATATAATATATACTTTAATTATTTTTCATATTAATTTTAGACCTTATTTTTCGTTAACTTGGAATATAATTACTTACGTATTTTTTTATTTTTATATTATTTAAAGAAAAAATCTCGTATTACACAAATAAGAAAGTTTTTCTTCTTCTTGCGGAAGTATTTGCGAGTGCATTCGTCTGCCTCATGGACCATCTTGTTATTATCCGCCCATCTACGTCTCGAGCTATCCCTCGGTCTTGATATTGTTGGCTTATATCTTCTTTCACTTGTTGCCCCGCCCACTGCAATCTCCATATTGTTAGCTTCTTCGGGATATATGTTACGTCTAATCTCTTCAAGTTCTTTAACCTCTTCCATTCTTCAGTATGGTTATCATTTATTAAATCATAAATTGACGTACGTGTGGTCTAGTGGTCGGGGGTTCGATACTCGCCTAGTAATCTAGTGGTCGGGGGTTCGAGCCACGTTCCAGGAGGCCATCAAGTTAGTCCTATTTTCATAGAATAGGCATAGCTTAATTTAAAAATAGTAATAATATTGATAAAATGTAGATATATTTGTAACTTAGTCGACTGGAATAAAAAAGAGTCGCTTAGATGATTTTTACACGGGGAACATATGAACGAGGGGAAGATACAGGGTGTATATTATGTTTCAGGCCGATTTTGTTTGGGCGTCATTTTGGTTTGGAAGTCAGTTATTTGTCAAATCGCATTTAGTAATCTTAGATAGCAGTTGATTATAATTTATTGTGGTTCATCTAACGCTTGTTAAAGTCATTAAAACATTTTATCTAAATAATAATCATTAATAGTGACCGCTATCGTCACATGTTGGAAAAGTTCTCGGTTGCCAAATTGGGTCGTTTAGATCTGCAACACATGCGGTTTTCATAGGACGGTGCCACCTCATACAAAGTCCGAGCTACGCATAATGTTGAAAAGTGATGATATCAACTGACCTTGATTTGACGGCATCAGATTATTTTCTCTGAGAGTACTGGAAAGGAAAAGTCAACGCCTATAAGCAAATAACAATTCTGATGCTACAGGACAATATTCGAAACAAAATTGCTGAAAAACACGTAGTGTGAGAGAGAATGTTATGAAAATATAGTTAAAAAAGAACGCCATTTGTGCCGCTGTCAACTTTAACTTGTTACCAAGTTGATGAATTCGCGATATTGACTAGTTAAAGGATAATTATTTCTGTGTACCTACAAAGAACACTTTATGTATTTTTATAATATGTGAGACGTAGTAGGGAGACCACAGAGTCGACATACATTCTAGCGTACTTCTTACAATATATGTATTATATATATAAAGTTGTTAGAGAGCATTTTTGGTTGTCTTTAATACAAATCCTAAGGATTACATCGCCTTGTTACAAATTTCGTTGTAATGTTGAATAAATAATAATTTTTCGTCGAAGAGCACACCCACAAATCCCGTATAACTGCGACTCTACTTAGATCAATATTGTTAATGCTATATTGAAAAAGGAGTTGATGTTTACTTCTATTGAAACTTATATGTACATTTTTTGCTATGGCTCATTTTCTTGAACAGCACACTTGTAAACAAGTTGTATTCTGTTTCGATTTATACACTCAAATAGTCACTTTGTCGTTGATTTTTGTGAAGATCGGACGTAAAAAGAGCCCTTAGAAAATAAATATCGATAAACCATACAAACATCATATTCTATACTTTTTATTTTTAAGTGGTTTAGGTGCATGTTTTTCAGCAGATAAAATCAACAATGTTCATAGTGAGAATGCTATAAGTATGAAAACTGCTCAGAAATGGTTTTGAAGATTCAAAGATGAACAGACCAACATTAACCGGACGTTAGGACGTCCCGTTCAATTTTACAATGAACTTCCGAATCAAACAATTAATGTAGTTAATTGCGGATTACTCAGTATTGATTAAAAAATATCTGTGATTAGTGAATATCAAAAAAAATGATTCCACTACGATAACGCTGAACCTAATACAGCCAGAAAACAGAAAAAAAAATTTGACGCTTTCATTAAAAGTTTTTGCTTTATTCCCCTTACTTATCAGATATTATCCCTAGTGATTTAATTTATTTATAGGTCTTCAGAATTCTTAATCGCAATAAAGATTTAATAGCAAAGAAGATGTTAAAATTGTTCGCATTAAAACCAGAGTCCAAAATTTAAAAAATACCTATAAGATGTCAACAAATTGTTGATAATGAAGGAAAATATATTATCGTTTAAAAAATTAAATTTGTTTTGTTTGCATTGTTGCAATTTCTCAAAAATACGCACGCATTTATGAACTGACCTAATAGATCTATTTAATGATCTTGCAGTTTAAGATGGTTGGAACATAGGTAGCTAAAGTTTTATGAAATTCAGTACAAAATGGAGGACAATACACGCATCTCTTACGAGAGAGTATATAAAAATTGAATTTCAATACACAGGATACATCGGATTTGGGATATATTTGAACTATCACATAATATGACAGTGTATATTCTGTGCCAATATTGTTTCAGAATAACATGGCATCCTATCGTTTCAGTAATGGTGACCTAGCGCCTAGGGTATAGGAAAAGCCTTGAACACCGCAAATTCGGACCAAGTTCAAACTGTATACAAGTTTGGCCGGCCCAGTGGCGGTGATACCAAGGAAGCATAAGTAGGCCAATTTACAAGATATAACTGAAATATATTCGTTTTGTAGATTTATATAAATTATATTCTATTTTTATTTTACGGATATAAGTGGTCATTATTGACCCCAACAGATTATTCTACAGACCCGTTTTAGTACCGCATGTTGGACTAACTAACCCTTGCTACAAAAACAGACGTCCTAACCACCCAACTACCCAAGCCAGATGACATTAAATAACTTATTTATTAACAACGTGGATTCGCATACTAATACATTTTTCATGATATAATAATATACAAACAATATTTTGTTCCAACGTTGTGCGTCACACAAAGCCTTATACCTCACATAAAGCCTTATAAGTTATATTAAATGAATGAATATCTGAGCGAATAACTTGAAAAATGCGTGTGTGTGTATTTTCGCGTGTGATGTTTGTGTTATTCCACTGCTCATATTTTTCTAGTTCACAACCATAATTTATTCCCCGATTAGCATCCATGAAAATATAAATTATTAAGGGTAATAAATTAACTATTATCGCAATACAGAAAAACACAAGTAAACTTAGTTTTTCTTTCCACCTACGTGATCAAATTTATAATATTTTATTCAGAGAATATTTTAACAAAAATATGTTTTTTCAGAGGCGTTATCAGTAAAATTTGTCACAATAAATACGATAGAAATAATAGTGCGTTAGAAAATTTCGTAATATTTTTTACTCTCACCTTTACCGTGTTTTATTTTCACATTTATTAGAAAAAAACATTTTCCATCATACAGAATCTCGTCATCTCCTCGGTTACAAAGGCCGTCAATTATTATATACATATATGTATATATATTTAATTTAAGGTAGGTGGAGCCGCACGAATGTGTGAAATCTAGGCATTGGAGAATATACAAGGCGACCCAGAGGTAGCTGGACGATTTAAATTTCGAATAACTTTCTACAATTAATGTATGATTTTTTTTATTTTAGATTTTTGAAGCATAATCCTTGGAAATTCAATATGGAGAAATTCATAAAATCAACTATCAATTATTCTAACGAAAATTTTGTTTTATTAATAAGCAAAATATGCGATTTTGGGGGACAGAAAATCCAAGAATAGTCCACCAACGTAGTCTGCATCCCGTAAAAGTAAGGTTTATTATAGTGGAAATGCGGAAAGAGTTCTTGGACCTCATTTCTTTAAAGATGAAGCAGAAAATGCACTAACCGTTAATGGCAAAAGGTATTGAAAAATACTAGAGAATTTTGTACGTTCTATAGTCGAGAACACATCAGCGGTATGGTGTTTGCAAGATGAGTGCTGCTGCTTGTACAGCTTGCCTGACAAAATTCTTAAGATAATTTTTTGTGAGAAGGATAACTTCGCGAATATCTGAAATCAAGTGCCTGATTTAATTGCTCCAGACTTCTTTCTATGGGGGTATTTGAAAGATAGAATATACAGTAACCATTTAGCTATTAAAGGCCAACATCCGTGAAGAAATTGAAGAAATAAGCCAAGAAACATGATGATGGTTCACGCCTTAGAAAGAGCGCATTAATGTCATGAGCAAAATTGCAGTTATTAAAACAATGTTATTTTCAAAACTAAACAAAATTTATTTCCAAAAAGTGTGTTTTTTGTTTGTAAAAGAATATATGTGAATTATTAAGAAATAAAAAAGTTATTTAATTTTAAAATGGTCCAGTGATTTTTGAGGCACTCTGTATTATAATTGTATGTTTTATAAACTATACATTATACAGAGGTTTTTGATAAAGCTTCGTGAAATTCCATGATAATTTTGTAAACTAAGTTAGAACACTTTGTTTTATTCCACTACATATTTCATGATATAACGTTAGAACGTTTTCGGGAACATCTCATCTCATCTTATCTTCTCAAAATCTTCTCATAAAACAAACATATAATTATCAAAGGTACGTCGATGATATTTTCTTCACGTTTACTGGAACACAACGACAACTAAGCAACCTTCTTATATTATTTGACTCTTAACACCAAAAAATACAATTTACGTGTGAAGCAGGCAACAACAACATACTGAACTTTTTGGATATAACAAGAAAAATTTAAATGCATGCAATATCAGCTTGGGTGCAATCTTTGTTAAATGTGAGATGGGACATGTAGGTACTCCAAAACTTTTTACTTCTCATGTAATACTCATTATGATAATGATACGTAATCTAAGTACATTTATGTGGAATTACCGGATTTATATATTTTTAAAGAGAGCAAAGAAAATCAAGAAAGTATTTTTTACGCGTAGACGTTTCCATTCTATAGTTTTATGAATAACTAACTAGCTTACCATCATGTCGTCTCTATGTAGGGGCAGGCAAAGAGGATGAATCGCCATACTCTTATATTTTGACAACGCTTCATCCACATTCATACATTTTCTCATACAAGCTCGTAGATTATAAATGATTTTTACCTGTCACGCCAAATCTTCCACGGACGTCCTCTATTTCTGGTGCCATCAACACTTGCGTCATATATCTTGTGATGTTACATTTCAAATTGCGCGGCATACCGAGCATTGCATTACCGACCGGAGCAGTCGCGGTCGAGAAGAGAGAAGCGAGAGTGGAAGGGGAGACTTTTAGACAGGCGGCGGAGGAGGTCGGGCGCGCGAGCCTGGGCCGCAGGAAAATACCATGGCGGCGGACGCAGAGTTATGGAGCCTGGAGACCCGTGGTAAATTGGGAGAGTATGGGCCCCGATTTATATATGCACAGGAGCCAACGTCAGGATGACCCCGACGAGATCTAGGCACCAGATTTGACCCGTGGCGAGGCAAAATATCACACGGCCGGCATCTGGATGGATGGCGCAGATTCTGGACTGGGCCTGGAACGGCTGCTTAATGGCCGTCTTCACTACCCGTGCTTTTCAAATCATAATTAAGTAACTGTGACCCTGACGTGTGATGTCGGGTCAGGCGATTCTACAGAGAAGTCGTTGGGAGTTGGTTGCAATTTGTGTAATAATAATTGATGTGTAAATATAGTGCAATTAATATGTGAATCAGTGTTGTTAATGTTAAAAACAATTCCCATCTTTCCGAGACAGGCATATTGACACCACACACACCTTATCCACAGACTGAGTCTAGCCGGTGCCGTAACAATCTTTCATACCATTCTCTCCTCATTCATTCTTTCAACATGACGTCACCATCTCTTGAGCGACTCTATTCATTATGCTAAGAACAGGAGTATATTCTTTTCTAATACGATACTTTTTTAACTCCATAATAAACGGATTTGTCACTTATAGGCCCAAGAGTTTCGTCAGTTTGTTGTTGAGTAAATCTTATTTTAAATTATCGAACGAAAACAATTATTCATAATATATATATTATCTTAACGTGAAATATGTACACTTTAAATGAAATTTATAAGGTAAAGGTGTTTATTTTGTTACATATTATGTTTCAGAAACGATTTAAATGCCTACTTTACAAATACACTTCATTTCAAGATAATGGCTGATTTTGGAAACTCTGAAGGTTTTCAAACAAAACTCAAAGTTCGTTAAAATTTAACTAGGTGTACCTATACTAAAGTTAATATTTACATGGTTTGTGTACATAATACTTTCATATACTTGCCAGAGTTTAGATAGACAAGTTGATGTGGAAAGAGCTACGAAATAAAAAAGTATTTTTCTTCGTTTCAATTCTAGCTGAGGAGTTAGTCTAGACATTTTTGTTTTATTTATTTTTCGATCACCTGTCAATTCGTTAACACCTTATTACTGTATTGTCATAATTAAATATTTTATTATTAATATTTATGTCTTATAATTTCGTAAATATCTTCCTGATAAATCTATAGGGATCAAATATATTTATTTTTTATAGACGAATCATTCAGTTATACTAATTAAATGTATTCATTTGAAAGATGTTACTACCGGGATTCGAACCTGGATCTCTTTCCGATCCGGGGAAGGTACATTAACCGATTGCGCTATGGTACACAGTACTTTTGACGACAAATTTTCGAACCTATATGTTACACTTTTCAAATTAATACATTTGTCTTTCGATTATTTGAAAGCCATCTACTTTATTTTTACGGAATCTCAAATACCTATACCTGTATATATAGTACCTAAAGTATAGTATACTTCGTTTCTGCCACAGTTTTAGCATTCGTGTAATGTATGCCATACCTTTTATTGAATACACATCATTTAAGATTATGTTAAAATTTGTGGAGCTCAAATATTTCATATGAAGTCTGAATTGATGATATATGCATATTTGTACAATATATCTTGCCATAAAAGCTATGCAATTTGAACATTAATAATCTTAAATGTTCATTATGAAAGTTTCACTTATCCAATTATATATGATAAATATATTTTAAAACATATATTGTGTTGCTCTCGCATTGTATGTGAGGTTGAACATTCCACTGGAAGCACTCGGATAAATTAATGTCTTAATAAATAATAACCCTACAATTGTTATTTCACGGAAATAGGGGTAACTATTAACCTTACTTTGACCTCCCTCCCCCCATTTAAATAATGAATAAACGCACATATTACTTAAATAGTAATGTTGGCATGACTAAATAGAATTTTTGTATTTTTAACCTGAGAATGCTCACGCCATGTATTTTATTTAAAAAAATATTTTAACGAGTGGTTGAATAACATTTATTTATTTAGACTTTATTGACATCCATATTTTTGTTGTAACAGAGGTGAATATATTATAATATAACACGGTAAACATAATATACAATTATATTGCAATTAAATACTCGTAGTATATTGTGTGGGATGGAGTAGACTCCACCTTTGATATATATAGCGTTGTCCTGGCTACTTTGATAGACTGAAGTCTATGTTAAAGTAGTCAGTTTTTTTCGTGCTATTTTGGTTTTATTTAAGATAAAGATTCGACAGAAATAAAAATAGAGATAAAAAAAGAAAAAAACTAAATTTGTGTTGTAGAACTAGGTTAAATATGGTTATAGAACTAGATTGAATAATATGCTTGAAGTGCTCAGCTGTTTATTTATTAATTAGTTTGTATTGATAATTAGTTAATTAGTTATTAATTAGTTTACTGTTCACTTTCAAATGCTAAATTGAGGACGTTCGAATCGATCATACAACTCTAGTTTTGTTTATATATGATGGAGGCAATCTGAAACTCAACCCGGAATCAAGAAGAGGAAACTGGTTTCACATTAATGGAGTTCATTCTATTCTAGTTTTTTAATCATTATACATTTATTTGATATACCAGTAAGGTCTAAAGATTTTTCAGTTGCGAAACCATTGAATACCGCAAAAATCTAGATTGATATTTAATCATAATGTTTTTTTGAAAATTTTAGTGAATAGTCAAGATTTAATCTTCCCGCTATGGAGCAGAGTATTTCAGTTACATCAGAAAATGTCATGTAAAAATATTACAGCTATTAATAAACCGCCGCGATGATGTACTCAGCTGTCCTATACTGACCGGCTGTAGGATGATGAGAGAAACTCCTTCGTACGTGACAATACAAGGATTTTTTCAGATAAGTACAATAGAATAGTTACAGTACGACCGAGCAGAAAAAGACGCGCCCACTCCGCGCGTTCACTTACATACACACAGATGCACCCATTTCTCGTACTTCACGGCCCGCGGCCTTGACACATACACACACATATTTAGACGCAACTCACGTAAATCTAAAAAAATTTAACATGCAAAGAGTTAAATAATAAATATTTTACTATTTTTGCATCACTCTAATTAAAATATAATTTTTTATTCTTAAAATTATTCAATAATTTGGTTTTACTTGGGGTATAAGTTTTTTGGTAAGAAAATAAATATAGTTTTACAAGAATTCCACTAGTTTTCAATGTTTTCTGTGTTTTTTGTTTTAAATGATAATTATAAATATTTACTTACCACAATTTTGCTTTTATTATGAAAAATGAGCTATTTATATGTTTATGGTTTAATTTATTTTTAATTATATACATTGCTCTCTTATCCGAAATTTATTTATTTATAATTATAATATTATATATTATTTATTAGTTATAACATAATTTCATTATATTAGAATATTGAAATAGCTTCGAATTGTCGCGCAAAATGCTCCAATTTCATTAATGTTTCAAAATCTCTCCGAATTTAATATTAAAGAATAAAATAGTAGACATTGTTTCACCATTTTCTCGTTATGACAGGTGCGTTCGTAAAATACACGGATGTCAGACAACTCTAGCAACTTTGCAATCAAGTGACAGGAGTCATAAAATTCCAAGTCCAAAGCTCCGGAGTCACATGTGTTTTGTCAACTTCAAATATACATAATAGGTGGAAAAAAAAACTCCTCCATTGAAAAGTGTTGTCACAGGAAGAATGAGGTATCACATTAACGTTCAGAAATTGCAACTATTTTTTTTAAAAGTCAGTTGAGAAATAAGTCAGCAAAAGATTGACGAGGGCTATTTTCACATCAGTGGCCATAAAGAAAATCCACAATTTTGAATAAGAGAAAACACTAATTATTCATAAAATACGACACTTTTTACGTAAGTGGCGTAAGTTTAATTTTAAGAACAACTTGAAAAGCATTAAAATTAAAACATACAGCAATATAATTTTGAGTCAAAATGATTCTATTAAAATCGTGAGCATAATGCTTCCGCGCGATGATTCACGGGAAATTTGAAAGCGCGACGAGTTCCGGGTTAAAGTGATTTCTCAATATTGATGAGTATATCGATTTACGGATGGAACAACGCTACCCCTGTAACATAATAATTATGCTCTTGTACATTAAAGCAAAACAATGTACTAATAATATGTAGTTAAATAAAATTTCTGTTATATTGAATTTGTATATCACATTTTTAATTTAAAAATATGTTTTTTTAAGTATTTAAGTTATGTAATACAAAAAAGTTTAAAAGCAGATAATAATTGACTGATTTTATTAACTTATTAGTAGAAGTATTTTAATAGGTATATATATATAAATAAATAAAAAATGTAATGTATGTCATACAAAAATTCTTAAATCTTTAAGCAAACCTGACTCAATGTTGTCATTTTGTATACATTAGAGTAATACATATCAGACCGTTAGATTCTATTATCAGTGAATATACATTTACATATATATAATACAAAGCAATCTTTGCGTACGAGATATAAAAAAATGACTTACTTGGTTACCATTCGGGACGAGACTCGAATCTCTGATCACTTGCTTACTAGGTGAGTGTCTTAAAAAAATGGTTATACATTTTTAAACATTAAAATACTTCATATTGATCATTGTATTATGCAATGATTGTTTTTAAATAATTTATATTATGCCACGTGGTGCGAAGCTGGAGCTCTAGGACTCTCTGTAAGATCTTTTAAAGAAATTTGGCTGGAAGCGGACATTAGTCCGTGACCACTGGACCGCAGATAAGTTTCAGATAGAGATATGGATCTAGGCAGGGATTCCTGGATAGCAGTCAGCCATGGGTCTAAATAGCCCGTAGCGCCAAATGACAATAGCATTTTTACAAAATTCAATTTTTTAGTCAATTACCAAAATGATCACCCAGTAATTATTAACCCAGTAAAGAAACTGGGTGTTCCTGTATTTGGGAGACCAAAAAGATAGACTTATTTTTTATAGCGTAATTAAAAATTAATAGGTAGGTAATAGTTTTGATTTGTTTCCCAGAAGAGTTTTGTTACCATGGTGATTGCATATTTTATTCAGTACATATGAACGTCAATTTTACGTTTTGACAATTTTTATAAATTCACATGAAATTTTTAGAAATTCACCTACAACACTCTCATCTTCGAAAAAGTAGGTAAGTATACAGGTAAATAATTTAATTGCGAATTAGATACATACTATCAAAAAGAAATGTACTAAAATTGAATTTCTTCCTTCCTTCCTTTCCCGTGATCTGTACACATAATAATGATTATACATAACCATGTATGAACATTGTATGTATAAATTGTACTCAATTAATTTTTTGTTTGTTTGTGTGGAGCACCTACCTGCATGTCCCTGATAACAATTACTAAAATAATTAACATACTTACCATCATGCCGTTTCCCCGCGAGGGTAGGAAGAGAGCATAGAGCGTCACATCCTTCTGTCCTGACATACAATTTTCGCCTCATCCACATTCATACATCTTCTCATACAAGCTCGACGATTATTGAGGCTTCTAACAGGACCATCCTCCAGTATCTGGTTAACCTGGTCGAGCCAAGGCTTTTGTGGACGTCCTCTACTTCTGGTGCCATCAATACTTGCGTCTCTTTTTTACCATTCTCTCCTTATTCATTCTTTCCATATGAACAAACTACCTAAGTGATCCTTTCTTAATCGTACTCACTATAATAAGATTAGCTTGACATTCTTTTCTTATTTTTTCAATTTTTACTTTGTCATAAATGGATCTGCCACATATAATACTCCTAAATGATCTCATTTCCACTGCATTCAGTCTACTTTCGTTCCTCTTCTGCCAGCTCCAGGCCTCACTTCCATACATCAGTATCGGTACTAGGACTCCATTGTGAACCGCTAGTCTTGCCCCAATTGACAAGTTCCCATTAGTTCACTTTATTTCATGCAGTCACCCTCCTTTCGATATATAACTTTATAACGATATGTCTTACTTAAATTAATCTACTTGTTCCAAACATTCATAACCTACAATTAGTTTGCACGTTGTCTTACTTTCTTTCTTCTCTAATACCATCACTTTCATCTTGTTAACATAAAGTCGCTTTCACTAGTAAAAATAATAAAAATATATAATTGATGTATTCAGTGTATTTTTATCTATTAATAAACTGATATATGGTTTGATAATTATTTTTAAATTGAAAAATATATACCATTATTAATATAATATTAGATAAGAAACTCCACTGCAGAAATTATTGATAGCGAGAAAAAATCGTTTTTCATAATCCCAACTGGAGACCCTTTAGGAGTACCGCTAAGGGAAGCAGCTCCCAACAGATAATCCTAACTCCTCCGGTTAATGAAAGAGGGCAAAACCTTTCTGAAAAATTCCTGGATAAATGCGCCCGGTGGATTTTCAACCCTTAAAAAACGCCTCTCTTTCACATCGCAAAATATGGGGGCTCGGCGATCTACGAATGATTGTTTAATACCAATATTAAAGTAGAGTAAGTATGTCGTCAAAAGTATATCAAAATGTTTTAAATTATTTGAAATACAATCGATTTGTTTTATTAATATATCATATGATAATAGCTTTCTCAATTACCTATTAGCACTGCAGACCATTACGATTCAAGGTGGCGACTGCTTTTCAAGCATCCCGGTCCTGAGATCGAGAGAGGTTTATAATAAAAGATTCAATTCAGTTGATTCAAAGAATGATCGAATTGTAAACATATTGCTGATGTATTATATGGACCAGTGTACGTTGTGTAGTCATGTTAGTTAATGAGGAGAATATGGTAAAGATTATTAAAGACCCGAGCGTTATTGACACCAGAAACAGATAACTTTCACTGGACCAATATACAGCATAAAATACCTCTTCCGAATTCGTAAACGCGCTTTTGGGGAGTCTTTCATCAGCCGCAATCGTTGTTATTGATACATTTCTGCGTCCAAATTTCTTTATGTTTCCTAATACTCGCCTTTTCAGTGTGA
Source organism: Eubasilissa splendida (assembly GCA_031772225.1). Lineage (NCBI taxonomy): Eukaryota > Metazoa > Arthropoda > Insecta > Trichoptera > Phryganeidae > Eubasilissa > Eubasilissa splendida. The sequence goes on along the minus strand of CM062862.1, from coordinate 24,220,671 downwards.
AATGTGACCTTGACGCCGGCAGACTTTGTTCGATCTCGACATCGTGATAGCATTCGTAGTGTGGACTTTTCAGCTCCAGTGCACCAGATTTGTATTGTTTGTGGTCCTGTGATTTGTGTGCATAGTGATATTGTTTGTTTGTGCTGTGGGTGAACTTGTGACATCGCCGTATTCAATTGGGATCGGAGATCGGCTCATCCGCGTGCGAGTTGTCTGATCTTGGTGGCGCCTTTAAGGATAACGGAGGCGTCATATACAAGTTAAACGAGCAGTCCAGAAATTCACTGGTCCTTCGACTAGAACCCCTATCCCCTCACCAACTTCATCCTGTACCTCGCTTCCTTACTTCCCTCCCCTACCCTGCGGTGATTCCGATTTAAGACCGTTATGTTACGTGCGACTCAGATTTTGTACAATTCATTTTGTTTCAATTGATTTGGATTTACAGTTCGAATTCAATACCAATATATTGCATACAATCACTGGACCATACAATGTATAGTATGATTAGGTAAACTATTTATTAGGCATGGATTTGTTAGAAGCTTCAACAATCAATGAGCGAACATAAGAAGATCTATGAATGAACGTGACATTCTATCCTCGTATTATGTACACTCGGTGTGTGTATTATATGCATTATTTATTTATTATTATTATACACGCCCTATTCAGGCAAAAACATAATTTAAAAAAAATAATAGAATATCTCATCAGAAACGCAACACATAAAGAAAAAATTACATAATATAAGCATGTTTTTTCATAATCAAAATTAAAAAAAAAAATCTGATGTAATGCAATTTATTCGTCATTATTGAGTTAAGATACTAAAAATTGTAATAATGTAGTCCTACAAAGAGTAAAATTTACAGTTACAGTACAAATTTACAGCATTTAAATGTTGACTACCTCCGTATATTCATTCCCCAAAGAATGCAATCTGGGGACTGCGGAATTTGCTAATACACGTATTTTGACATTTTCCTTGTAATAGAACAATGAATTGTGTCTCGGTGACCTCAATGGTGCGTGAATACCATCTCTATTGGACTCGAAATGCAAGAAATCACCGGATTTAAGAAGTCAATAAGACAAATTCACCATAATACATTAACCAACGAGAAAAACAACAGTAATAGAACACTAAACTTTGAAAAATAAAAGCAATAGGACAGAGCGACTTTGAAAGCTGTCACTTGCGCTACTTCTGATATGAAAAATGTACGCACCATTGAGTTATATATTATATTTTTAATTTCACGTTTGAAGTAAATTTCATATTGAAGAAAGCTATTTTGTTGTTGCAATGCTCGCCACGGTCTCTATTCTGAACACCATCCAAAAATTGTCTCAAGGTGTCTGCATCGGTCTTGCTCATTTGGTGAATGTATTTTGGTCTCTGTCTTTTTTGCATTATCTTTCTCTCAATTATATTTCTGAGGTAGTCTACGATTGTGTACTATCTACTTTGGCACATTCGATTTTGGCATCTTTGACAGTTTTCAATATACATTTTTTATTAATTGACGTGGTGATTACTTTGCAATTACATGAGTGTTTTACCTAAGAACATTTTGCTGTACTGTGCTACAAATAATGATAAAGACTGTACCTCTCAAAAATTTAGTATTGATATTAACCCAACGTGTGTGTAGTACAATGTTTAGTTGTGAAAATTAAAATAATGGATTTTATCATTTTAATATAGGTTAATTAAGGTTTTAAAAAACATTAATTTACGTTATAATTGATGAGCTATGTTCAGTCCTTCAAACTAGGGATTCTGTGTCGAGACAAGCCAGGAATTCCATGGTTTTTTGATTTTTTTTGGTTCGAGATTTTTCTTAATATTATTAATTTTAAACAAGTTGGGTTAACCCTATTGTCTATTAACATACAACAGGTAGGGACCAAGCGACGAGTGGTGCATGTGTAAGTATATTTAAAAACAAAATGGAAAGTTTCCATAGTTTATATGGTCAGCCATAAAGATTTTAAATAAGGAGAAATTAGTCCAAAGATGTTTACTAATAAATCAAACAGGAGATTATCTTTCATTATAAAATGTGATCTTTTATTTTAAGGATAAATTCATGTCATATTTAGAAACTGAATTTGTATGGGATGAAATTATTTGAAAAACTTCATTAGGGGACTTCAGTTGACTTTGGCAAAGTACATACGTTATCTTACAGGTTATCATATCTTCTGAAATATTTCTTAATTATTTGTCCTTTTTTGTATGTTTTATATTTTATGATTTAAAATTATTATTTTTTTAATTTTTAAAATGTTACATCAAACAGCTTTTATTTGTTTATAAAATTTATATTAACGTTATACTTACTGTAGGTACATCATACACACGAATATTTATGAAAATTTATTTATTTTTTATGTAAATAAAATGCATCGTCTCGATTTTCGGGAATTGAAAAGAGTCAAGAATACAGAATCCCTATTACAAACTTAACACTGACTCAATACATGATTCAATTGGGTAGAGATCAGTCAGAAGCATCGCTGTTCAATATTTAAGCAAAATCGCAATACAAATACACTAATGATTTGATCTACATTTACAATTCATTCACTACACTTTTATTGTCTCTATTTTTATTATTATATACATCTCTGTTGAATCTTACTCTTTCTCTTTAATTTTAATTATATAACACCGCAACAACAGGGAAAAATAAAAAGAAGCCAGGGCAATGCTATCAAAGGTGGATACCTACTACATTGCATACAATAAAATAATAAGTTTATCATATCATTGTATGTTTATTTCTGATGGATAAAAAATGTATGTCACACAAATGTCAAATAAATAAAACATGCATTTATATATATTAACCTTATGTCTCTTCACGTTCACGTGTGACGCATATACAACAACAATTTTCTCAGTCATTTAGTTTGTAACATTAAATTTTTTTTGTGTTTATAACATTTCAATCACAAATACAGCGTAATTTGTAATATTTTATTCTTCTGTCTTTACATTACGTTAATAAACATTTAATTACATAAATTGCCTAGTACATATTTCTAATTATTTATTTTATTTTTTAATATACAGGTCATCAATAAGGACTTTAATAATTGTGATTGATATCTTTACATGCTTTTCAATGTCTTTATAGGAATATCCATTAGTTATTTGTTTTTGTTGATTCTTATACTTTAATATTTTTTTTCAAGTTTGGTTTCTTAATATAATGTTAATATTTCTTACTTTACAAATTAAAGTTCCATCACTGACTCTATTAATAATCTTTTTATTAAATAAAATTTATGAATTATTCAATCATTTTATATTCATAGATTATTGACTGATATGATATGAATGTGATATGGATGTAATATGAATGTGATGAGGCAAAAGTTGTATGCGTCAGGATATAAAAATTTGATGCTCTTTCTTCTCTGACCACCCCCATGAAGACAGGGCGTGATGGTGAATTAGTTAATTAAAATGAATCATAGATTACATATTTTTTAACTGCCTGTTTTACCATAATATTTGATTTCATGCATAATTTAACGCAATATCATTATTTTATATAATTTAATCGTATTATTAAATTACTGAAATTTTGAGAGTATACGATTGTATTTAATAAAGTAACAGTATCAAGAATCACGTGCTTGTTTATATCAACAAATGTATATTTTTTGTCATGTGTGAAAAGATATTCTCACTTACACTTTATAAAACGTCACGAAAAGAAATAAAATACGAAATGCATAGCCCATACTTTTACCTTTCGTCGCCTTGAGGGTTGAGAATAAGAAACCCGAGCCCCTAAACTGGCGGGTCTTATCACGGACTTAGCGAAGATTTAGCCTGGACCAAAGGCTTTAACGCCTACTTAAGGGCGGCCCATTTGTTTCCCCACCCTTTTTCGAGGGTAGCCAAAAAATATAACCAATTTTTTCTAACTGTTGTAATTTGTTTACGAAAATAGGTTTTTGCACGAAAACGATTGGACGGTGAAGGTGAGATTGAATGTGTGAAAGGAACCTGACGTGCGACTTTATGATATAAAAGGCTATACTAAATAAAACTATATTCATTTAATTAAAATGTCTACATCTCTCAATTTATTTGTATCTGAAAATGTAAAAATTATTTAGGTTATTTTTATTTAAAATAAATTTTACATAGTGTATATGTTAATACTACAGCTTGGCTAGAAATTTTTGCCAATTTTTTTTCATAATTTATCCTTTTTATAGTAAATTTACTCTTTAATCACTTGAATGTCAAATCACCTTCTTATTAAAGGCTACATCAATCAAATAAAAAAAAGATGTTCGCTGTAAAAGGGATAAATAAGAAAAGTTTTTTTTTTTTTACATTTATTTGCTAATTTTTTTGTAAATTGATAAAACATTTGATGATTAACTGTATGAAAGTGTATTGGCTGCTGTTTACGTTACTTGATATGCAGAATCCTAATTTGACGTTCATTAATATTAAAACTATAATTAAATTATTAATTATATTAAAAATCTGAAAATATACAAATTAAATAGTCGGAAGCCGTCAAATCGAGGAGGTCACTCGATATCATCACTTTTTGATATAATGCGGCCGGGAAAAATTTCTCGCAAAATTTTCAATGTAGCTTGGGCTGTGTGTGAGGTAGCACCGTCCTGTTGAAACCACATGTGTTGCAGGCCAGATAGACCCAATTCGGCCACCAATAAGTTTAATATGGTAAAAAAACGTAACTAGTTCTATCTGGTCTGCACAATGGATGGATCCAAACAATCACAAGGGTAAACGGCTTAAAATAATCCAAAGATCTATTCCCTGCACTCCTTGGTTCTCTAACAGGAAAGTCTCTAAAATAACAATATCAAATATCTCTAGAATAAGAATTGGGCATTGCCAGGCAGCCTCACATTTATTCAGATTTAACATAATAGACTCCCCAATGTGTGAATGTGGTATGTGGTGAGAAAACCCTTGACCATGTCTTTTTTGCCTGTCCATTGCGGATCACAGGTTTTTTTTACAATAATCTTGTCAATGGTAATTTTCAACTCCCGGTTAACTTGTGTCATCTTAATTCTCTTAACTTACCACATTTACACACTTTGTGACTCCTAAATGCGAATTGACAAATATCTGCGAAACCAAAATGGCTGTCAAACAAAATCGGCTTGGAACATAATATTCACCCTGTATATGGAGTACCATAAAAATGTTATAAAAGAAATAAATAAATAAATCCAGAATTATTATGAAAAATATAATTACCTTGAATTAATTATTTATTAGAATCGTAAATTGGTCCATTAATTAAAATAAATGAGTATCGTATTCCTTCTTTTATTAATTATAATTATTCAAATTAGTTTTCTGAGAAAATTTTCTTAAGAAAGAAGCTAATAAGAGTAATTTAAAAGAAAATTATTTGCGGAAGAAGGTAAGTTTACTTTCTTCATTAAGTTAATCGGCAAGACCCAGATTTTTATAATACTAAATAGCTTTACTTGGTAATGAAGATTATTTATTAATTATGGTATTCAACTAACAATAAATTATTATGTTTTAATATGATTTAAAATAATTTTGATAATGATGATTAAAAAAGGTTTTTTAAATAACACGCCATTAATGGTGAATCCACCCTGAAATGTTCAAGAACATGATTGTTCTCTGTAGTAAAATGCCTCTCCCGTCTGCAGTAAATAGTCCACTAGTTGTTTTATCATAGTACATTTTCATTATGGTAATTTTTCATCATCGCCAATGGTAAAAATCCTGTAAAGGTTGTTTCAATGTCAAGTTTACTTTTGTGAAAGTTAATCCCGCCTGATTTTGTGGCACGACAAATAATCATCAAATTTGATTTATTTTAAATATTCAGCATTTGCAATACAATCACAAGCTTATGCTTTATTTATAACTTTATTCACCATGGTGTTTGAAATTGCTAGCGAAAACTCTTTATGTCTATGTACTAATATAAATTCAACAGCGAGATAATTCTCATGACTATTAATGTACTTTGGATGAGTAAATATTTTTCACCAACCATCGAACAACCCGTTTTCGCAAAATACGTATTTCACAATCATTTTAGAGCGACACTTCCCTGAAGATGGATACGGAGATTTACTGAAACGTTTGGATAACAATGGTCTTTTTTAGGACTAACAGACGCGGGACAACTAAGTAACTTTTTTTCAAACATATACGTAATACAATATAATTATGTGAATAATGAACAAATAAATAAAAAGTATATAACACAAATTAAATGAATCAACTAGAAATATATAGAGAAAAAACTATATATATTTAGTTACTACCGAAATTTGATCATTTTCCTATCCGGGAAAGCGCGTTCACCATTTTGCGTATTTTACTCAAAGGTATTTAAGATTCACTGCAATATAAAGTTGATTGCATTTAAAAATAGAACAATAGATGTATTAATTGAACAGAAAATGTATTCGATTGTTATAGCGAAATGGTGAACGCGTTTCTCCGGGTAGGAAAGGTACAGGTTGCAATCCCGGTAGCAACTAAATATTTTTTTCGATAAATATATTTTTTCTGTACATCTTTCTAGTTGATTAATTTAATTTGTGTTAAAATAGCACAGAACTATATTCTGAAAATGCAACTTCACAACAAAAATGTGTCCTCCTTAACAATAGTTTGCCGAGCATAGCCGGGAATTCTGCCAGTAATAAAATAATTTAGTTATGGAATGTTGCAGCTCATATGCAATCCAAGCCCACAGTTGCATATTTAATAAGCAATTTATGGTATGGCAATGCACTCAAAAGTTAGTCTGAAAAATGATCCTCTAAAACGACAACAAAAGCTGGAATTGTTGCATATAAATGAGGAAAGTGTTTTTAATCTACTTGGAACGAGTTTTGTTTTTAATCTATTTGAAACTTTGACAATTTACCATAATGTTAACATTATTTGTTTAACATTTATCGTATAATTTTGCTGTTCCATTAAAGTGCATGTTAATTTGTCGTTGCTGTGAAAACTAGAATAATTAATAATGTTTTGATACAAAATAAATATCACGCGTCAGTTGTATTAATATAAAATATAATTATAACATATTAATTAAATGAATATTAGATATTTAAAATATTAAATACGTTAAGTACCGTACGGATATTAATTCAATATGAATCGTAGAGATCAAACAATCGATATACTAACGTCTACATTAGCAGAAGTTTGTGAAATTACTGTGGACCTTATAAAGTAAAAAAATCCGGATCTATGCCTTTGAGATGTGACGCTGGAGACACATGTTGGGCAAACCATGGACAGACTCTCAATCTGCAGTCTGAGATGAATCCTCTAATTTTTTGGGCATTTTGCGAGAAATGAAGATAGCTCGGAGAAGCTTGTTGTGGTGGGTCACGTCGAAGAACGAAGAAGTAGAGGAAGATCCCACTTCTCTGGTGACAGCCCTAAGAACGGCAGGATGCCGAGAAAAGTGGAAGAGCAAATTCAATGAAGATGGACAAGACGATGATGATATAAAACGGCAGAGGAATGCAAATTGTTCGTGCAAATATGTTATCACGGCGTTTCTACCGTTGCAGTAAGGAGGTGAAGAGCAACCTGTTTAAATTGTTCTTCACCAGCATGTATATACCTGCGATCTCTGGTCGAAATATAAACAAATGACGTATAACCGTCTCCGAATTCAGTACAAGAACTCATATAGAATACTGTTCGGATTGGCGCGTTATTGCAGCGCATCTATAATGTTTACCGAAGGCCGTGTACATGGATTTGTTCCGCTTCTGAGACATCGAGTTGCTGGCGTAAAGCTGCGGCTGGAGCTCAACACCAACTCTCTGGTGCAAGCGGCGCTCTCATGGAAAGCTAGTTCCCTGACCAGAGAATGGCAGCGCCTACAGAATACCTACATATACAACAATGGCCGTAACAGAATTAGTTATATATGTAATATTTATATTTTGTGTGTATATATGTGTGAACTCTTTACCTTTTATTAACTTTTTTAAATTTTTATTTTTTATTTATTAATATTTTCCTTGGTTTTCTTTTTCATAGCATTATATTTATTTCATAACCTTGAATGTATAACATAAAATGTATTATCTCTATGGCGAATCGGGTTAAAAAAAACCTGATCACGCTGGAATAAACACATTATTATTATTATTATAGTTAACAGGGTGGGAGTTTATGGAAGTCGCGATCCTCAGCCATGAGGGACCGACGTGGATAACTCGCTACTATCAAATGACGTGCTTGTTTGGTATAGCGCTACTTGTCAAATGATCAAATAGTTGAGTGTCCGCCAAGGTAGTCGAATTTTAATAGCATTATTTTTTAAAATTAAAAAGTACGAAAATATCAAATAAAACATTTTATTACTTCCACTATTTGTATCTTAAAAATGCATTTTAATATTATTTTTATGCGCATTAAAATATGAAATTTTCAATTTATACTGGACAGATCGTTAAGATATTCTATTTCTACTCAAATGATGATGCACCTTATTACATGGAATTTTATGGGTTTAGTCATCATTAAAGACATCAAACACTAAAATTAATATGCGTGTAATATATAAAATGAACTTTGATAAGATTTATATTTTTATTTATTATCTTTGTTTTATTAACCACTAAAATGAGTTTAAATACATCTACCGGTTTCGAAAAATACCATTTTCTTCTTCAGGATGTCATAACTAAATAAAACATATATGGTTTCTTTGACGGAATCTATTTAAAAAAAATCTATTTATCTTTAGTACCTAACTCAAATCATTACTTAATACAAATTTACTCGAATAATTTTTAGGAAAATTTTTTAGAATGGGACTCGTAGTTAAATTTAGTTGGTTGTTTATAATTTTTTAATTAGTTTTACACGCTTGTATTTATCTCAACGATTCCAAATTATTTAATTTGTGACTCAACACAGTTTATATGCAAAATTGAAATCCAATTTTTATCGAAAAGCATGACCATTTTCTATTCAAATGATTAGAATTCTGAAAACTCTCATATTGTTCAAAACATCTCAAAATTGCTCCCTTACTCTTATATTTAAAATTTTATACCCGTTTTACAATATAAAATGCGCACAATCCTTGCAACTAAGTTTATAGACACCAGAATTGTTAAATTTATCTCTTTGTCTTTAAATTTTTTGAGTAAATTTCCTATACTATATTTGTATAAAATGACGGTCTAATGTTTCTTGGTAGGTGTTTAGATATTTGATTAGAAAGGGGGCTATTTATGTATAAAAATCCTAGCCAATAATCATTATTCTCATTATGTTATATCTGTGAGTTTTATTTAAAATTGATTATTATTTTCTTTTTAATTTATTTTGTAAAATAGTGTCTATAAAACCTGTATTATACCCGTTATTATACTGCTATTTTTTTATTTGTATTCTATGCATATTGAAATTGGATGTGTCATTGGAATATTGTATAAACGATGTATCATGGTGTGGGAACCCTAAATGTTTGTGTGATAATGGATGACATAGATTCATTGTGTATGATAGTATCTGTAAAAGTTGGTTTCTATATATAATTTTGAATTCATTGTTGATTATTATTTTTAGATCTATGTTATGTCCAAAAAATTTAGGTCGATTTATTTTCCATTTCTTTAGTAAATTGTATTTTATTATTTAAACTGTATTATGAATTTAAAAATGTAGTTTGTTGGGACGTTTGTGAACCCTGACCAATACATAATATTTCATCGACTTACCATTTCCACAATTAAAACATTTTTTTAACAAGGAGTATCAAAATCAAAAATATTCCTCTCAATAATATTGCTATTAGTGGACTTGTGGGTGCTCCATAGGAAGACCTATGTTTGATTATACATTATATAATTTAAAGTGATAAATAATTTTGGTTCATACACAAGATTTAACAAACGCATAGATCTTTTACCAATTTATTAAGGTAAATTAGATGAATTTAATAAATCAGAAATTAAAATTTTACTTTCATTAATAGGTACATTAGTAAACAAATTAACAATATCAAAAGAAACAAGTTTAACATTTTTGGGAAGATCCATGTCCTTTAACATATCCACTAATTGCAACGAATTTTTTACAGTGTATTTTGGTTTAAAAATATTAAGTCTATTTATAGTTTTTGTAAGAAAAGATGGTAGATGTATTTAAACTCATTTTAGTGGTTAATGAAACAAAGATAATAATTAAAAATATGAATCTTAATCACAAAGATAACATTGCTGAATTTAAAAGTATATTGATAAGATTTCTTCCAAAATCAAAGATATTCGATATTCATTATCGTGCATTAATTTATTTGTACGAAAAATATGAAAATATCAAAAAATAATTTTTAATTATCAATTAAAGTTAGGTAGGTACAACATTTATTTTTTAAATCATTATATAATTAATTTTAAAAAAAGAGCTGAAAACATTTTGATACGTTGTTTTAGTTAGTTTTTTCATCATGATGAAGGAAAAGGTATTTTTCCGAAATCGGTTGAATATTGAACTCACAGTGGTTTATAAAACAATGATAATAATGATACTTTAATATTGTTGGCTATGTGCTAATTTATTTATAAATCATATCATAATTTTACCGTTGACGTATCGTTAATTCACTTTCATATAAGTACAAGTCAAGGTCAAAGGCTACGGCACATTTTTAGAGATGCGCATTATTTATTGTTTTGAATTATATATGACATTGATAATATATTAGTTAAATAATTTAAGCAGAATGTACGATAATGTATTTAAAAAATAAATATTTAAACAAAATCAAGGCATCAATTAAACCGTATCACATAATATTGAATACAAATACGGGGTGAATATTATGTTCCAGGTTGATGTTGTTTTTGAATCACTAGAAAATAAAACATATATTTTTAATTAAATTTTTATTTTTTAATTACTTGACTTATTACAATTATGCATATAATATAATATTGACCAAGTGGACGCTTTTAGCAGCGGCACAAATATATGGTATTTTAACGATATTTTTCATAACATTTTCGCACACTTCACGTGTTATTTCAGCAATTTCATTTCAAATATTGTCCTGTAGCATCGGAATTATTGTTTGTTTATTGAAGTAGATATTAATTTTAAGTATCTTTACAGAAAATAGTCAGGAGCTGTCAAATCATGCGATCGAGGAGGCCAGTCGATTTCACCACTTTTTGACATTATGCAGCCGGGAAAAATTTCAAGCGTAGCTTGGACTGCATGTGAGGTGGTACCGTTCTGTTGAAACTATGTGTGTTGCAAGTCCAATCAACTTAGTTCGTCCACCAATAAGTTTTTTAAAATGTGACGATAGCGATTACCATTAATGGTTACAGTATTGCCATTATTATTTAGATAAAATGGTTTAATAACTTTAACACGTTGTTGAAGCGTTAGATGCTACATAATAAATTATATTCAACTATTCTTTACGACTACTAAATGCAAACTAACAAATATCTGCCAAACCAAAATGGTGGTCAAAAAAAATCGGCTTGGAACATAATATTTACCATGTACAAGCAATATGCAATCTATTCTCTGGAATAACTCTTCTTTAGATAAAACGATAAAACTGATATTTCAAAAGAATAAATCTGGTCTGAAGTATTGCAAATTTCATGCACCGTTGCATATTTACCGAAAAGATTTAATATTATTGTGTTTCAGCGGCGTTTGGGAGAATTACACAGATACTGGGTACCTAAATATATTTTACTTTCAAACTGTCTGAAGAAATATTAATAACTCATTATGGCTTTATAAAATTGCATAAATTCGATTATCTGGCATGTCTATGGGATATTATTTCTTCGTAAATTTGAGTGTATTTGTTTATCGATTCGTATACTGAGGAACTCCAACATTTACCAATCTCAGTCTGCAATCACTGCAACAGCACGGAAAAAACTGTCTACTTTGACACAGACGGTAGTCTGGCAATGTAGTCGAGACAATGTTATATATTATTGTATAATATGTTCACTTCTGATGTATAAAAAATTATGTTAAACAAATGTCAAATCGATATAATAAACTCAAAAATAGATAATTTTTTAACCTTCTGTCCAGAATATTTTGTAACTTTAATATAATTTAAATATTGATAATTTCTTTCTGCGTAAGTCAACTTTTGAAAAAGCTATCACTACTCTTCATTAAATAGCATATGATACATTGTTATATATCACGTCATCTTCGATATATTTTACGAAAACTATGCGTGTTAGAAAATATTCATATTTTTTACCGTTTTAATATGTTATTAAATTATTAAAGTAAAAAATAAAAAATATAACATACCACGTAAAATATCGTAACTAACAAATAAGTAATTTTTAGTTGTTTTGGCGTTTTGCATGTATGATATTTCGATGAATTTTTAAGTCGAATTTTTTAAAAGTATGTATCAGATATTAGAAAGACTGAAAATTTCATATTTGTTAGTTATGTTTTATGTAGGAGGGGTAGATAATATGTAAAAAAAATACGTGTAATCTATCTAAATTAAAAGTATTCAGATTTAAGGAAATTTTCGTAGTAATAGCGTAAGTGTATATTACGTAATGTTAAATAATGTATTTTTTATTAGTTATCTCTCTTTTGTTCATCAAATAAAATAAATCATTTGAAGACTGTCAGCCACGCCCAATATAACAACCTTTTTTATTACATTAACTAGATATACTTGAAAAGTTTTCAGATTATTAAGTCTCTATGTAATTTACAAATACTTTACCTAACTGTTCTATTTCATGGGGATGGGCTGTATATTTTATTAACATTTTGAATGTATATAGATTTTATGTTATGGGAGGGGTATTGTTAGACGCGCCTGATTTGCGGATTTGCCATTCGCAATGAGTCACTGGTCGGGAGCGCACCGCACGTTCACGGTTGAGCAATATTTAAAGTACGGTGATTCATTGGTTCGTGCGTGTCGCGCTTTTTGTACTCACTTTAATATTTGACGTGTAAGTGATAGACCGAGCACGCAACTTATCGGGTGCAAAAGTTCAGACAAGAAGGGACAATTGTTAACCATCAACGTCAGCAGCGATGCCAAATAAACCGATAAGGAAGATTGCAGCCTGTAATGGAATAAAAAATCAATTGTGCACGTTATTTTAAAAAAGAAACTACATTTTCACCCATACAAACTACAAATCTTGCAGTTTCTCAACGAAAGTTATTATTATTTACATGAAACCTTAGCGAGAACGATGCTGGAACGAACGCTTAGTAACGTATTGTTTACTGACAAAGCACATTTTCATATTGATGACTATGTTAATAAATAGAACATGAGATACTGGTGACCCCACAACCCAAGAGAACGCCATCAAAAACGTTTGTTTTGTCCAAAAACGACAGTGTGGTGTGCAGTTTTTTCCCGAGGGATAATTGGCCCTTATTTCCGCATCGTTAAACATCATTTTGTATAAATAAAATATGAAAATGACATTGTAGTTTTTGATTTTTTATTTAATATAACACTTGAAAATTTTCCGATTGACATACTTTATATTACGTAATTTTTTAAAAGCATTCTTGTTAATTTTCCGTAATTCATCGGAAAATATTGTAAACTTTATTTAAAACTTAACCTTTTGGGTTATCTGAAATAAATGTTCCGTTCCTAGAAAATATGCCCGCAAGTTACTACAAATAATTATATATTTTAAATTTAGGAGAATTTTGTTGACATAAAACTATAAATACAGTTTAGTTTAAAATCTCAGAATAGGCAAGTTTTCACAAGATACATACAAAATACGATATGTTGTCTGGCCTAGCAGTGGCAATCAGCGATAGTGTATCGCTTATTGATAGTAAATAAAAAAACACATACAATAAAGTTATCAAACAAAATGGCGTAGTATTCATCTTTGCCTTTAAATCTTTAAAAGTTTTTCTGTTTTATCAAACGCCGCGGCCTCATTCCTTCGGAGATGTGGAATGGAAAACAAGAAAATTAAACATAAAACCTCCATTTGCGCGCTCCTTGGCGGAGAAGTGCGGGAAAACTACAATTTTTCAATAACACCGGGAAGCAACGGCAGAATTAATAATTTCTTCCCGGGAAAGTTATATGTCTTAACGAGTTTTGGAACTTGAATACTGTAGCCTCTGCTCTCTGCTCTCTGGCCACCTGACCTACTTGCGAGGGATAAACAAAATAATAAATTAAATCATGTAAAGTTATGGCAACTATTGAAATTTTTAACCACCATTGTTTGCTTTATAAACTCTCCTTCGAGATTTAAAATCACCTCATTTTTGAGTCGTTTTGCACACAAAGCTGATAAAAATAATTTTTATTTAGACGTACATTAACTTCGCAGTGTGGAATTTGCCCAAATTTTTTAATTCTCTAACGTACTTATTTGAATTCTTTAAGACAGTTGATGAACTGTTTCAAGCTTTGTCGGGGCGCATTTAAAACTAATACAAAAAGAGTACATAAAAAGGGAGACAGAATACAAAATTACATGCGAAATAGAGAGACAGAAAACATATACATTTAGACAGAACATCAAGGAAAAGAAAATTAATATCCATCAATGTTGATGGATATTAAACTGATTTAAAAATAAGCATACACATGAGGATTTCTACGAAAAAAATAAATTATTTGTGTACGAATTATTTAATTAATATTTTTTCCTTTTCTAACAGCCCGTGTTCACGGAAGCGATTTCTCTCGGAGATTCATCTCAATAGTGAGTAAAGGTTATTACAGAATTCATCTTTGAATTTTTCTTTCAATTTGTTCAATCGCGTATGTTTCACTCCTGGATTAAAATGACGCATCCAGTACATTCACTGTAAGTAGTCTACCGACTTTCAGAGATCTAAGTCTAATTGAGAAATCATCGTGGACACGGGCCATAATGAATGGCATTCTATTGTATTGTTTCATATGAAATGGATAATTTTAGGTTTTTTAAAATCGAATAGCCACGTTCATAAGGCGTTGTTGTGACGTAAAATGATTTTTGCAGGAAATGGATCATATTTTCAACAATAATTATGTAAAATTATAAAAATAATAGAATGAGATACCTCATTTTTTATGATAGATTATTGTGAAACATCCGGCTTATGGATACGCTGCGAGCGAGTAGCATAAGACAATGTCCTCTGCGAATATGAAATATGGAAATGGAGAACTCAGCATAGTCGCGTTGTGCATAATACTAAGAAATTAAGATTTATTAAATTAATACAGCATACACAACAGCCCAGTAAATGAATAGACATGAAATAAAGTGTACATATAGGAGAGGGCTTTGGAACATTAATTGCGGGACGAGGGGTATTCTACACACATTCTTGGTGGAAACATAAATTCAATAGATTACGACACATTTATGCAACAGTAACAGTATTCACTCTTAGAAAATTAGTGTAGACAAGGCGTATTTTTTACATTAATGCATACTATGCTGTCAGTGTTTAAATTTTCGTTTCAATTGAGTCATATATTTAAAAAAAGTCGCGTAGCTATTTGATTGCGTGGGTGATACCAAAATGAAAATATTGGAACAAGGAATTTGGTTTATGTATTGGAATATGTCTATATTATTTTATTCCAGATATTATTTATGTCAACCTTTTTCGTAAATCGTGGAGTTTAGTTGATAGAGTTGAATGTAGTTGATTGTATGCAACTCAAATGTTAAATATAAATTCAATTTATTTGTGTATTTACTTTAACCGTTATCATTTTTATTTTTTATTTTTTATATATATATATATATATTTCTGGAGCATAAATGCGTATGAAAAAATAAAGGTAATTGCTTCACTAGACGTAGACTGTTCTGAAGAAATTACCTGTAAAGTTTTTAAAAGTTGTAAATGTTAAGAAGTAAGTAAATATAATGTTAAGTGAGTTATAAAAAGTTATGTAAAAAAAGTATAATCAGAAGTTATAAAAAGATATTGAAAAAATGTTTAAAGTTTTATTGTCAGTAATATACAATAGTAGGTGACAAGAATGTGTGGGTAGTTAGGTTAGCATAAATGACATATTAGTTTAATTTTACTTTCTACCCACATCAAGCAAACAATTTGTTATTTTTGGTTTGCTACCAGATATTTCAGTAGAGCTTGAAGATTTCGTCAATCGTTAGATTTCTGTTAGGAACCACTAGATGACTACATTTGTCCAACAACGGTCCAACATCCGAGCGATGTGGCCTGCCCATTGCCGTTCATTGTCTTGGCGCATTCTATTATATCGATTACTCCTGTCTGTTTTCTTATCCAAACGCTCCTACTACTTCTATTACTTCTAAAAAATTCATCCTCTGTCAATATTTATGTCGTTCACGTCATGTTTAATGTAATCAAAATATGACGAATAAAATTCTCCAAGGGATATCTTGAACGCAAACCATTTGGATTATTTGAGAAGAGACAAGAATAACAGTTATTAAGTTATTACTTATTATGTACATTACATTGGCGATTCCTTTGTATCACGCTAACTAAGCTTATTTGTCTGATTCTAACTTTTCTTCTAATATTTTTTTATATTTGCTGCTAAGAATACTTTCTTTATCTCATGTCTTGTAAACTTATTATTCCCTAGTGATATTTATACTTGAACCTTTCAAAAATGAAGGTTAAATGAAATATTATCAATGTTCAGTTGGTTCAATTTATCAGTATTTTAGATTAAGCAGTGTAATCCTTGATAAAATATATCTGTTGCATATAATTATACTACTCTTAGTAGTAAGCCCTTTAAATCAGCTTGATAATTTTGTTATCATGATTGTAATATAAAATCCCAAATATTTTTCGTTGTGTTAATTATAAACTTGATAAATTAATCAATTCGCCAAGCATGTAGCATTTTTTTTAGATATTTAAAAATGTTTTAATTTCTTTTTCAAATCATACATTGTCATGTGGAAATTCACTTGAAAGCAATTATTTTTTAAAAATTATTAATACTATATTCCATTTACAAGCAAGTTTGTTAGCCGTTACCTAGCTCGCTATGTACATAGTGGTCATAGTCCTATATATTTTATAACAAACGTGTGGTTTTGGTTTTAGGGAAGCGGGAGAAATCATACAAAATACCTTTTAAAAGTGAATACATCATAAAAATTTAAATTTAGTCAGGTATCCACGCATAAAATATTGTGTACTTAGTTTGTAACAACCTGTATATGTTATATTAAATTGAAATATTACTCCAATGTTATGTACAAACGAATATATATATATTGAATATTGGAAAAATAATATTTTTTTGATACGAATATTATGTTGATACCCACGTGATTTTTAAATCTTATTTTTTTAGAAATATTTTTATAACGTTCTTAATGTTTTTCAAAATTGAAATCTCTAACTATGATTTTTCTTAACGTTTCAAGACGTTGGTTATTAAAAATCCTTTGTGTTATATTATGGTTAGAATAATTATTTAGCGTTATTTATTTAATTTCATTAATAATTCAATGAAATAAAACTTTCGGATTGTATTGACCTCTTCGAAGTAACGTTCGAAGTAAATTAGGTTGCCGGAAATAAGCAAGGGTTGAAAACATGAGAATTCGGCAATAATACCTTTCCAAGGTTTTCCTTGATCAGCTTAGGAAAAAACAACGGGCCCGTTGTAGCCAAGAAAAATACAACACACCGCCGATTCATCACACTTTATGGGGCAAACAGTTTCGGTAACAGTATACAAACACATCTCCTTCACCCCTCAATTTCTTTTCTCTCGCTCCACCCCATCCCACGGTCTCCAGAGTGCACTGGGGGCGTGGGAGCATCCCTTACTTCTAATGTTACCACTGCAGATGTCTTGCCCGACAAATAAAAGTATCACTTACGACATGTGTCCACACCGCGCGAATGGCGGTGTTCAGCCTCAATGACGATGAAAAATAAGTTTATTATTTTTAAAAATTTTGATGATTCATGTTACAGATGCGCTGGCCCCGCTGAATGAACGCCAGCGCATCACGCTACCGATTTGGCTCAGTCTGAGGGTGTCTGTATATAAGGTGTCAGAGTGGCTGACTTGGATGGATGGAAATGATATCAAACAATAAAAACACTAGAGTTACACATTAATCACACTTTATTTACATTAAACACGAAGAACCCGACATTGTAAGCACGTAGAGAGTTCCAGATCTTCTATAACTAATAGGTCTTTCAAACAAAGTTCACCACTCCTGAGTGACTTGGAGACACTTTACGGGGTTTGCAATTTCACTGATACTTTACTCATCTGAAGCCCGGGCTAAAATTTTATCTCGCCTCAAAGGCACACCATCTTTTATAAAACCAAGTTGAAAGGCTTCGACTCGTTTACACGGCTGCCCGCCGGTAATTTCCACACGAGTCCCAGTAGGAGATTCTTCCTTGACGCGGGTAAATCGGGGTCCAGATATCTCCCAAACTCACCGAGTCTAAATATACATTGTTGCGATAATCTTTTTTCTACTTTTACGGCAAATCGCCGTCCGGCGCTCGCTCCACACACGCCACCAGCCCGCGCGGAAGTCTCCCCTTCCCGTTGTCCTACCATCTCTCTTACTGACCGCGTCCACTCGGATCGGCATAGTAGCGCTCGGTGCCGCCGCCCATATTTGAAATGTCAGAATCACTTGGAAAGAGATAACGAAAAAAATCTATCTATTTAATTTTGTTTAGTTATCATCGGCACTCACCGGGAAAATGTGATACGTTTGCGATATTTTTTTATATATAATTTTCCATTATAAGCTATAAAATTTTTATTTGTCAAATGAATCTAGAGTAATAAATGCTAGGTAATCCTAAGATTATCAATTCATTGCAAATAAAAAGTTGATAAATAGATACACATAAGATCATAGTAATATTAAATAGTTAACATGGTGTAATGGTAATGCATTATATTGGCAAGATACAGTTCCAGATTTGGCACCTGGTGGTAAACTAAATAAAAATATGTTTTTAATTAAAACAAATTTTTGTTGTAAATTTGTAATTTCAGAACACAGTTTTTAATATAAATTAAATTAATGAATTAGAAAGATATACAGAAAATATCTATTAATCAAAAAACATTTGGTTGTTACCCGGTAGAATTTGTTTTAAATATCAAATAAATATTCTTTAAAATTGCAACATCATAATAATATGTAATTTTATTGAAATATATAGTTTATTATTAATTTGGGATTTCTCCGTACTAAATATACATTAAAGATAAAATATTGTCAAATTTACGCAACAAATTATTTTGATAAGCCCCATTTCCGCCCCGCTAGATGTACACCTGTCTCACAAAAAACCATGTGAAAATTATTTTGTATAAATAAATACGTTAGATATTATTCTTCTTTTTCTTTTCATGTCGGTCCGCTCCTTTATACGCCTTTCTCATTTGAATAGTTCGTGAGCATCCTCGCTCCGTCAGTCAGACCCGGTAATTATGTGCTCTCGGGTGCACTGGACTGGTGACAATGAATACACTAGGAGATAGTTCACAACCTGTGCGGCTCTATATTTACGTCGTGAATCCTGCTCTGTTTCCCATCTGTCCAGGTTTTCTTGGAACATTATGTTCTTGTACGGATTCTATTAACAGTTTTCCAGGTCTTCTGCGGTTGGCTGTGTCCAGGTGATAGCGCTTCTTTGGTTATCTCAATATTTGTAGCTACAGCCAGAAATATGTGTATGTATTAGTGTAAATATATGTATCTAATTGAGAGATTGGAAAAATATGGGATGCAGAAAGGGTGGTAGGAATTGAGGAGAGAGACTTGATTAGAAAATAGGGTGGGTTATAGAATCATCCAGGACCAGAAAACATGACCCACCTGTGAATATTTTTTTCGGTATCCACTGGATCCATAGATCTTCTGGCTCCCAGACACGTACGAAATACTCTTAATTATACACTTCGGTGATGGCGCAAAATGTGACACAACAAGTGCAATCACAATAGCAAGATGAAAGATATTCGACACGCACAGTAGCGAGAACACCAAACACACACATGTACAGTGTCTGCCGATTTATCATTATTCCCACATGACAAGTAGATAATTTGCGCAATTTTCACAGCCTATGGTACCACACTGGTAAACATTGGTTTCAACTCCGACTCATCCAAAGAACCATAGAGAACACAATCACAGAAAAATATTGTGTTTTGGTATAGGGGAAAAGAGTAATGGACAGGAGCTATTATATATGTCACGTTCATATTACGCGCATATGGTGACCGACGATCGTTGGATAGTTATAAATATCGAATAATATGTATACAGATATTATATATATTTATGTATGCATAATAAAATATAAATATCAAAAGACAGCGGTATTTCTAAGACAAAGAAGGTCAAGTTTGTATAGCTACTAGTGCGTTCTATATTTTTATATGGTGTGGAATCATAGACCCTAAAGACAGGGGAAAGAAGACGAATTGATGCCTTTGAAAAGTGGTGCTAGAGCCACATGTTGCGGATACCATGGACGACGAGACACAAGAATATCCCCATTCTGCAGAAATTGAACATCAAGGATAGACTGAACTATTTGCCTGAGACAAATCCTTCAATTTTTTTAGTATCTCGTAAAAAGTGTAGATAGCTCGGAGAAGCTTATTGTGGTAGGTCACGTCGAGTATGAAGAGGAAGATCCTACACCCCAACGGGTCCACTCGGTCGGTCGTTGGACCCGCAAAAGGCAACAGGCACTTCTCTAGTGACAGCCCTAAGATCAAAGGACCAACGCAGATTATTGTGATGATGTACTTATATAAAGGGACCATAAAAAGATAAAAAATATTTACTAATTATGTTTTCATAGATAGATTTTATTATTTTTCTTATATTTAAATTTGGTTACCTATCTTTTGTATGTTTTCTAAATAAAATAATTATATTTCATATAACGCTTCTAATATATGTATGCATAGAAGGGGTGTGAGAAAGACAGCTGGTTGTTGGAAGGATTTTCGTTTTCATCTTAAGTTAAATATATTTATTGTTCATGTTGTTACTGGTGCTATAATAATGGTATAATATTAGTGATATGAAGAATTGCCTTATGATTAGTTTTTTGACATCAAGTAATGAGCATTAATATCATTTCAATCAAATTAAAATTGAAAAATCTAAATCAAATTTACTGTAAACAGTAATATTATAAATATTATATGCTATATAGATGATAAAACAATGATAACAGATAAATCAGAAGATGAAAACAAAACTGATAGTGTAAACTCGTAATTGACGACAAATCAATAGAATGGGTGATGAGATTTAAATACCTGGATATCGACCTGCTTAGTCACAACACTCTTCCAAATGAGGTTAGATAGTAGGTAATCAAGGCTGCTGTTATCAGGGTACTTACAAAAGGCAGAGCTGTCATCACCAAGACCAAAAGTATGCTAAAAAATTTGAAGACACCATCACAGGAAGGACAAGAACAAGGAACCCTTGCACTCTATTCTAGCTAAGTAAGTCTAGCCTAGTCCTCATGGAAACGCTAGAAGGGCACCTATAGTTTAGCGTCCAATGGACGAGGCGAGGCCAAATAAAGAAAAGATAGTCGTCTACAATAATAGAAAGTAGAAGAAGGACAAACATTATTCTTGTAAAAAGTCAGCAGATCATTAGAAGTGGATTGAGTGTGATGTGGTATTGTTTGAAAATGGTTTTCCAAGTTGAAAACAATAAAACAGCTAACGTTCTACAGAATGAACACCGTCTGAATCCATACATTAATTAAAACTTTTATCTCTAATCCTTCGAAGACATGTTGACAGATACAAAGCATTGTGTCGCAAGCTGCATTGCGACCGTTTTTGAAATTTTTCGTCTGCTTCAATTTTGTTAGTCAGATTCTGTATTTCTTTAGCGATAATTATATTATTATAATTACAAAAAGTTTTTTGATCATTAGCGTTTCAAAACATTTATAAATAAATACATTTTTGGTTTTACGAGATAATACCAATTATTGTATAAGTAAACAAATAATAGATATCTCATTGAGACGAAGCAATTTTTTATTATTTATATGAAAGTATGGCTTATTACAACCTGTCTTCGGCTGGCTTAAGTAATAACTTTATATAAATATAACGTTCACCATTCTCATCCATTAATCAATCTCCATATCTATCAAATTTTTGAAAGTTCTACATACGTTAATATGTGGAAACACTTTGAGTACTACTACACTATCGCTATTTGTTTAATAACAGTGCCTCTGTAGGTGAAAATCCAGTAATTGAGTGTTCTTGGACATATTCAAATATTGCCTATTATACAAGTGTTTCAAGTTTATAAAGATTCATCGTCTAATCTTTCTTATATAAAATAAAATATTTGGTTTGTATGTCTGTAATACTGATAACTCTTACATCAGATTGTAATGATATTTGTATAAAAATATCTGTAATTACCTGAAGGCGTGAACGGATATTATTATTTCGACAATAAAAGTTTTTGTTAAATACAAATTAACGTTGATTTCGATAGCATTACATAATGTCAATTATTAATGAGATAAATTTTATATATTCGCACGTGTGCGGTATCACCGATACTGTGTCAGACAGTCACAAGTGCGCACGTGCAAAAATAACGCGAAGTTGCACAAGAGATAATGAACACAACAATAACTGTTATTTTTCTTTTTAATCTAGTCCGGAAACGCTGATCGTGAAGTGGCCACCATAGTCGCCCCCTGAACTTAACAATAAGCTGATTGCCAATTTATAATAAAATGTACTGTACTGTTGATGTAACTTTAGTTTCGTTTTCTAATTTATAGTTTAAAATCGTAAAATTCAGTTTCATTCCTCTCCATTTTCTCAAGGTAATATCTCCTCTCAATAAGATTTGTTCTCAACATATAATACATATAATACATCATGTGGTGATATATCTAGAATAAATTCTAATTGTTCTTAAAATACAACAATTTAACAGATTTCAAAAGTTGAACAAGTAAAACGTTAGTTGAAAAAGTATTTGAAAAATATTTTTTTTTTATATTTGGTAATTTGTTTTAATATTAAATTTAATTAATCGAGATAAAGAAATAGTATTATTTGATGTTAAAAAATAAGTTTTCTTAGTAACGTACTAACGGGTAGTTTTCTAGTTTTATACATTTGCACAGTGAAGACAAATTAACAAAACGTTTTAAATATGTACAGTTGTATGTTCCGGTACTTGAAGAAATACTACTTGATCGTCTCCGAAAGTATGGGATTAGTTAGAGTCGAGAAACAACTTACTTTAAGTGTTAAGACGGCCGACAGCATTAGCGCTTCTTTAAAATTTCAGTTGTCTCTTTCAATATTCTTTGAAACTAACATTATATATAAATTATTTAAATTAGTGAATTTTGTTCCGGAACTTCGAAATTATTTATATGCGCCATTATTTGTACTGTGCAAATATATAAACTACCACTCCGAAGTACCAAACTCAAGAACTATGGTTTAGTAAAAATATATGTTTAATTTAAGGGTTTCCATGAGCACTAGTGTAGTTTCTTCGCGTTTTTTTATGGTTTCCGAAAAAAAATTTTTTTTTCTCGACTGTGGGAGATGTATATCCCTACAGTTGTAACGAAATTTTTAAGGCAGTCTTGATAATGGTACGCGTTACTGCACTGAAACTTCGGCCAAGTTTTTTCAACCATTATATATCTATTTAAAGGTTTTTGGTGAAACTTTATGGAATTCTACTATTATTTAGTGAATTGAGTTGAAACACTGTTTTATTCCACTATATTTTATTATATTAAACGTTAGAACGTTTTCGGAAATACAATACAACTAAAGTTAAAAACATTTTCAGGCAGTAATTAAGGGTGTATCTGAAGTAAAGGGGGCGGGGGTGGGGGTGGGGGTGGAGTTAAAATAGATAAGAAAGGGGATCTAACGAGTGGTATTTGGATGTTTATTATTTTCTTATTGTTATTTTAACATTGTATTACTGATAATGGAAAGATGTTCCCGAAAAAGTTCCAACATTTAATATAATAAAATATAGTGGAATAAAACAATGCTTCAACTCAATTTACAAAAAAAAACATTATATATAATAATCGTGTGACACGCGTGTATCACACGTGTATCACGCCTGAATCCTGAATCACATACAATTAAAAAACCTGCAAAACATAAATAAAATAAAAATATATTTTTATAATGAGTTATGTATACATATTTTTATGCATAATTTATAAATTTTTATTTATACTTTCTTACAGCGTATGTCTTTTCAGTCAACTATTATTTTTAATACAAATACTATACTACCGGGATTCGAATCAGGATCTTTTTCTATCTGAGGAAACGCGTTATCCAGTTTCGCTATATCAACTAAGTAGCAACTAAAATATTTTTTCTATTAATAAATTTTTTCTGTATATCTTTCGAATTGATTAATTTGATTTGTAATATAAATTCCATAGAACTATGTTCTGAGAAACGGCAACTTAACAATAATGTGTTCTCCGTAAACATATTATTTTTTTATTAATTCGAAAACTTCTGATTCTCGAATCAATGACATAAAAAAAATCAACCATTGCCATGTGATTCATACTATGATTTTCTTTTACACTAAAATACACGACACGAAAGTCCAAAAGAACCAGCCAACATCAGTGTTGTCTAACGGCCGTGAAAACCTACCAAACTATTTAATCATACGGGTGACTGCACCCCCTCTCCTCTGCAAGGGTCTGCCTTTCCCAACAATGTTCCTTCATATTGGCACACTATGTGAATCAAATTTATTCAACAATGGATTTTCGACCCAAAAGGAAAAATATTCTTTCGGTTTTTGTTTTCAACCGAAGGACATTTTTTAATAAAAAAGTTCGCCTAATATTTTATGAATCATCAAGAAAAATAAACATATATTTATTATATTTCTTTGATAAGTAGATTCTGCATATCTTTTTAGTTAATTGATTTAATTTGTATTCAAAATACTACAGAATTATAAGTATTCTGAAAAAATGCAACTTTGTAATAAAAATCTATTCTCTTTAAAAACATATCGTTTTATAATAAATACAAAATTATTATTTTTTGTTAAACCTTTATTAATTTAATTGCACTTTGTTCTCTAGTAATGTATCAACTTTATTCTAACCTAACCTAACTTTCCAGAATTAAAATATATTTTGAGGGAAGTTGGATTCAGAAATATTTTAATCACTCTGATTTAATTTTGATAACTTTTTATGTACTTATCTTAAAAAGTATATTATATATTTCTGTCATAGTTATAGCTACTTTAATTAGTGTATTAAAGATACCTAATATAATATTTAAAGCACACGTATTTCACCCTTTTAATGAATATGTTTGATAAGATATTGGGTTTACTATTTTTTTCTTGTCAATGAGTAAAATTGTAAGCATGTTTGTTGAAGATTATTAATTAATTTCTCTATTTACATATGAAAAACTAGAGTTGGATGAACTCTGACGTGATAATTGTTAAAAATACCCAGTAAAAATATACTCATTATCTGAATTTGAACGGGAAAGAACTAAAAGTACAGTAAACTGCCGAAAATTGTTACAACGCAAACTGACTAGTAAATATGCGACGCTTCGGGATCTTACTCTAGAAGTAACTAAGGTGCTTAGTAAAATGCCGAAAGAAAATATACTATCGAATATTTATTGCACGTTTTAGTAAAATCTCATTCTAAGTATACTCTTGATAGTAACTTTCCAAATTACGTAACTAATCTAATAATAGTAAATTAAATGTAAATAAAAATAAATAAATTTGAATATTTGACAAGAAGGGAAAAATAAATTAGGCTTCAAATAGAGGAATGAAAAGTAAAACTAATTGATGGATCATCAACATTATACTTTCCCGTCTCTTGATGTTCTGCCTAACTGTATATGTATTCTGTCTCTCTCTTTCGCATGTAATTGTATATTCTGTCTCCCTCTTTATGTATATATATAAGTGCACTCTTTTTGTATTTATTGTTAGTTTTAAATACGTCCTGACAAAACTTGAGCTAAGAAAAACCGTTTGGCGTGTAATAAAGTTGGTGGTTTTATACAAAATGATTGTGTTTTATGTAATCTAAATTTTTTGAAAACGGTGTACAAAGTTTTGGTACCCAGTGATTTTTTTATATTTTCCAAACTCAAAGTTTGGCTCGGATGGCAGAAATTTTCATCATTGCATTGTCGACGTCTATTTTGCACACCAACACCAACTACTGTTTGGATGGGTAAAAGATCATCGCTGGGATAAGTTTATTGACTTTAAACGATATTGTGTTGAAAAACTAAACTGATAAAATACTCGCTTCTCTAACTAACTAATTTACTATCGCGTCGTTTCTCCGCGGGGGTAGGTTAAAATAAAGGATAAAGCGCCACACTCTTCTGTCCTGTCACACAATTCTCGTCTCATTCATTATTAAGGGTTCTAATAGGACCATCTTCTAGTGTCTGAATTACCCCTCGAGTCTTCTGCGTCCACTATTTCTGGAGCCATTAACACTTCTGTCATATATCTTTCTTACCATTATCTTCTCATTCATCTGTTTCATATGAAAAACCACATAAATATCCTTTCTTAATCTTACATTCTCTCATTATTTCCTCAATTTTTATCCTGTCATCTGCCACATATACGCCTAAGTGCTCTCATTTCTACTGCATTAAGATTACTTTCGTTCCTCTTCTGGCAGCTTCAGGCCTCAATTCAATACATCAGTGTCGGTACCAGAACTCTATTATATACCGCTAGTCTTGCCTCGGTTGACGAATTCCCAATAGCTATAATTCCATTCACCCAAGAGTAAAATGAAAATAACTTCAATTTTGATGAAGACAAAAAATATATTTTAAATTCTTGAAAATTTGAGGCCCAAGGTGATCGTCCGAGTACCTATGCCGCCCGCCACTGGTAAAGCCAATAATTTCACAGCAAAAAACGAAAAAAACTTCACGTGAGCAATAACCAACATCGACCCAAAGACAGAAAGGTAATTGTAAGGCTGGCCCAATGCCATCTGTGGCTGACCAAATGCCATATTTGGAGCGTTGCCAGAATGGCAGGACGACTTCCTGTAATCTATTCGACGTTTAAATTATCTAACCCGCCCGGATTTTGAGGGCCAAATTGGGGACGGTGTTAAAATTTTGTGATTTAACGGTCGATATCGCATGTATTTAAACAGAAATATTATTGAGTGGTCGGTACTTCCAGTGTCGCTCTGGTGAATGTGAATGACGTCATTGCGGAAATTATATTTTAATATTAGCGATTATTTTTGAAAAATAGGTATTATGCAGTGTTTTGACCCTTCGTTAGCAATTCAAATAATTTTTTTGAACAGGATAATGTTCTGCATAATTTGGAATTCGGAAAATTTATCACTACATGTGATAATAAAAATAATATATCTAGAAATTGTGAAAATTATTTATGAATTAACAAAACAGATATTAGTAAGTTTCCATAATGTGTTAGTATTAGAATGCTTTGTAAGAGAAGAAAAAAACAAAGAAAGGGGAGTGAAAATTTTTAATTAAAAAGTATTAATTCTCATACATATGAGACTCTTCCTACAATAACGCTGTATATCGGTTTTAACAAATGTTGCTAGATAGATAGACGAAGCGTCGGATATCTTGGATAATATACGAGTACAGTGTTCTGCAGTTAAGATCTCTTAGAGATTGATTGTGTGCAATAGTTTTTATACATACATACATACTATTCAATGCCCGAGAAGATATATAAGGCATGTGCATTCATAACTCAGGTCCGCCCAAAAACGATATACAGTTGTCTCATATATCTGAGAGATTAAAAGTAGCTACACATTTGGACAGTTGATGTGAAATATAATTTTATAATGGTTTATCAACAATTATTTTTCTGTGTCTGATATTATTATTTTATAACCAGGGATATGCAGTGCATACAAGCAAAAAAGCTGTACATAACTAAAAATTCTGGGAAACAGATATAAATTAAAAAATTTCATTAACATTAATGAAAACATTATTTTGCAGTTAGTTCCATCTGTGTACCAGTAGAGACTTTAATTGCTTAGTTCTAAAAACTCACCGCTGTACTCATGGCGCTCTTTTTTTATTCGCCGCATCGTGCTATTTACATTACTCAGTTTAGTATGGAGTCGTTACCTATGCTGTTTTTTAACAGAATAACATTAGAAAGGATTACAACTGCTTGCAAATCATTGAAGTGTCCACTTTCTCTTTTATTAATTCGCGAATTTTACAATCTTACTGTTTTTAATGTGTTGATTTTGGTGATTGTTCTTTAAATTTGGTGCATGGATTGGTTTTTGATTTAAGAAAAACAAAAAGCAATTGGCAGAACTATTTCCTACGTTAACCTTTAACAAAAATAATTATTTACTTTAGTTATTACGTGAAGTGTTTTTAAACAATAAATGAATCATGTTGTCATAAAAAGTGTTCTTAAAAACGTCCATACATTTTTTTTATATGGGTAAGAAAGTATTATTTTACGTTAAAACTTAAACTTTAAAAACACTATTAACAGTACTCTAAAATAATAAATAAATTTATTATAGGGTCGTATAAACGACGGATTTTTTTTGTCCAAAGACGTTGGTTAAACGAAAGAAAATATAATGTATTACATATGATTGTATAATATCATTGGTAACAGCATAACCTAAATCTATACCTACTGCACGCCACTGTTTATTACTAACCTTAAAGATTATGGAAACATGGTTACAATAATTTGATAAATTGCCAACTTTATAATTGTAATATTCTTTACAACGCTTATAATGTTGATCTCGAGTGCTAGGTGGTGTCGTCAGAACGATACAAGATTTCGTGGTAACAATAGTATCTATTCTAGATGCATCTATACAATATAATACAACACGATGTTTACTGGATTGCGGTTTGAAGTAGATAGCCCCCGCCGTACATACGCATACACACGCATTCGCCAACGATAGATATGTTGTAATAGGTTCGAAAATTGTCGCTAAAAATATTGTCGCTGTAGCATAGTTAGATAATGCACCTTCCTCAGTTAGGAAAGAAATCCAGGTTCGAATTCCGGTGGCACAACAATATTTTTCGATAAAATTGATTTTATATGTATATCTTTCTAATTAATATATTTAATTCATATTTAAAATATCACAGAGCTATTTTCTGAATAATTACAACTTCACAATAAGAATGTGTTATCCTAATAACACATAATGTGAACTGAATATTTTGTATCTGTACACTCTTTTTTCATCAGGAATTCTTTTTCTTCATCGTATGCTTAATGCTGAGCGTAATGGTTCCTCTTGCTCGCTTTCCTCATTCTACTACACCATTCACACCATTCTCAAAGTATGCATTTTGCGTATTGTAACCGCCTCTAGCATCACATCTCGATTTCAGGTTTTATCTAGAGTAAATTTTCTAATAGCTGTTTGTAGACTGCAGATTTAAGAATTTTAAATTATTTGTAAACTATCTGAAAAAATTTGTTCCAGTAGTAAAAACTCGTACGCACCCCTACATTGCAAATACAGAGTGGGTCAACTTGGACTGACTGATGTAAAATGCATATAACTTTTGTACATTTATTAAAAAATGAAAGTGAATTTATTACATGAAAGTGTAATTTGATAACTTTTTTTAAATCTGTGTGTAAAATAACACCATTTAAATGATCTCCATTTTCTTGTTGACAAATAATTGGTCTTTCTAAAATATTTTGCATTACATTACGCAACGTTTCTGTCTCCGAATTTGTTATTTCTACACGAATATTTTGTTTAAGCTCCTGAATTGTTGCTGGTTTGTTCATGTAAACTCGGCCTTTAATGTAGCCCCACAAAAATAAATCAGGCGCCGTCAAATTTGGGAAACGGGGAGGCCAAGCAAACTAATTTTAACGCGCTCTTGCACTGAGTATGTGGGCATTATAAACCTTCATAAATTCTTTATTATCTGTGAAAAATATAAAATTAAAAATATACCCCACCAAAGTTATACATTTTTAAAAACAGTCAGCTCATGTTGGCCAATCCTTCACAAGTAAGACGTAAAAATAGCCGTTTAGAAATATCCTAAGCTTTTTATTAATATTGATTTTGAATAAAATTAAATATTAGTTAATTAAATATTATTATTATTATTATTTATATTTGATGTTATGAATGTATAAATAATAAAATATATCAACTAAAATATAATAAGTACAAAAAAATGTGTAATGTATTTATTATTTTTATTTTTTAACTTTGTTTCATTAACCACTTATTGAGTTTAAATACATCTACCGGTTTCGAAAAATATCATTTTTTACTTCAGGTTCCTGAGTTAAAAAATAAAAATAATGAGTTTTAACCACAATATTAATTTTGCTAATTTCAAAGAGTTACTTAAATTTATTTAGTAAACTAAAAATTACATATTTTTGCGAATGAATGTACTCTAAAAAAGAGATAAGATTTTCTGCTTGGAGAAGGACTTACACTATAGTATTTTAGTAGAGTTAGAAGTTATTCATTTGTAATCTTTAATATTATTTATTATATAATAGTGTGCTTCTGTTAATCTTTTTTAGTTCTTTTATATACTGTATCTCTTTGATTCCTGTAGCTGACGCTATTACAGTCCAAATAGATACTCCAAACTATCAAACCATGGTATATATTAAAGTAATGTAAACACGAATGATGGGCCGACATACGAAGGCGGTTCGTCATTCTCGTGATTTTTTTTTACATACATACAATTTACTTACATACATGTTCCGTTTTCTCCGAAACTATCAAGACCGAGTATACTTCATTTTATATTATACAGACTAACATATCAAAGACGAACAATTGTTATTTTTCAGGACAACGGTCTCAAGTAACGCGGACATTTCTAGCGGAACAAACGCATTGTCGCCATATTCTAAAATACTCGGGGAATATTTTCAATAAATTGGATCAAGCAATTGTCCACTACTCGAGTGATAAAGGAAAACAGAGGTTTTAACGAGATAATAAAAAATAGTCCCTGAATTAAAGAAGTAAAAAATAAGGTTCAGGAAAAACATCAAAACACGGCCAAAAATAAAACGGGATACTGCTTGGCTACGGATACAATATCATTACTAAGGTGTTTATTTAAAAAAAATATTAAGTAAATAATAAGACAAAATACTTTATTTAAACCACTATTCATTGATTATTCAACATGTTTCGATACCTATGGTATCTTCTTTAGGAAACAATGTACATTAAAATTAAAAATACAAACATAGATAAAAACAAAACTGTAAAGTGGTGGGTAACTAAATAGAAACTGATATGAAAACAAATTTAAAAAAAGATTATGGATCGGAGGATTTGGTTATACATACAAATACTAGGGGTTTACAGTTAGAAAAATTTGAAATTTTAGAAATAAGAAAAAGTGTTAATAGCAAGCTAAATATTATAAATAACGAAATCCTCTTTGCAAAAATTTACCTTTTAAATTTGTTTTCAAATTAGTTCCTACATAGTTACCCACTAATTTGTAGTTATGTTCTTTTTCTTCTTCTTCTTTTAAACAGGCAATCCGCCCTTCAAGAGTGATTTGTGCCATTAAACAAGTTAAAACATTATTTCATAGAAAGCAGTACAACAATATTATAGAATAGGGAATATTGCGTTACAAGTTAATACCATTGACGTTCAAGAAATTTGCTATTATATAGATTAAATGTGGCGAGTTGAGGGAAAGAAGATGACACAAGTTAACAAGTTAAGTTATGTTCTTATTAATGCTTATATTTTTAATTTCAGTACACAAACATTGTTTTCTGAAGAAGATAACATAGGTATCGAAACATTTTGAATAATGAGAACGCATTCTTATTGTAAGGTTGTAATTATTCAGAACATAAGTCTGCGATATTTTAAATACTAATTAAATATATTAATGAGAATGATAAACATATAAAATTAATTATATCGACAAATATTGTTATTGCTACCGGGATTCGAACCTGGATCTCTTTTATTGGCTTTCAAATAATGGAACGACAGATGTATTAATTTGAAAAGTGGAAAATTTGTCGTCAATCCACTGTATTGGTATAGCATAATCGGATAATGCACGTTCCCCGGATTGGAAGAGATCCAGGTTTTAATCCCAGTAGCAACAACAATATTTTTTGATAAAATTGTTTTTATATGTGTATCTTTCTTATTAACACATTTAATTAGTATTTAAAATAAATAGTGGTTTAAACAATGTTTTGTCTTATTATTTATATAAAATATGTTTATATAAAATATAATTTTGCTAATATTGAAAAAATAATTAAGTATTCATATTACATTATTTATTTAATTTAAATGTGAGATATTTTATTATGTTTGTTTTAGAAAGTGAAAATTTTTTTAAGTCTCCGATAAAATATTCTCCATTGATATGACATTATTGATAAGAAATGTTTGCACAATTTAATTATTGCGGCAGATATTTATTATCACGTGTGCCGATAATCTAAATCGGATTAATTTATTACCTATAACTTATTTAAATTCACCACTAGTTCCAATATATAATTTCTCATATAAAAAAACATTATGATTGTTATATAGTATTTTTTTTTACTATATTGGACAATGACATTTCCTGTACTTAGCACCCAAACTTTATAACAATAATTTAATCTCATATAAAATGTGAATCTCATTACCTGCGTTATTTAAAATTAAAATATGTGTGGGAAGAGTTGTCCCATTGCTAATATGCCAGAGTAATTTAAATTGCTAATTGTGCCACTACTATCTGTATAGGCTTTAGTGATGGTTGATGTAGTCAATTTGCTGCAGCACCAATTCCAGATGAATATTGGCTCATTCATTCGGTTACTATTGGAACCGCTTCCAAATTTCGAAATGCATGATCGAATTTGATCAATTTGGTAAAGTTAAAAAGAGATTCCTTGGAACGTTTCAGCAATCCTCTTTCTACTCGTCGTATGAACCAGATCTTTTTTAATTTATGTTATCTAATTGATCAAATCGTCATTGCAAAGAACTATTAATGTTTTAAATATGTAGTTCTTTTAATATATGTGAAAATAAAACACATGTTTTGTTATTCTACTCGTTTAATTTACTTAATTCGTGTTTCGCCTTGCAAGGGTATTATCAATGTAACAATTTTGATAACTCAACAAATTATATTCTTAACTATAATGAGAGACAGTCAAACAATTTATTTACGTGAGATGAAAAGGAACAACATTATTTATTGGAATTCTGAGGATTTCCATACATTTTGAATGCTTCTAATTATTCTAAGTGAGTTAAAATTGTTAGATTGATAATGTTCTTGCAAGGCGAAACACAACTCAAGTAAATTAAACGAATAGATTAAAAAAAAAACAGTGTTTTATTTTCACATATGCGGTTATGGAGTTATACAAACTTACCTCGGAAACAGTAAATAGTTATTTTAATTTGGACCGGTGACCCTGCTATTTTTTGCATCCTACGATACTGTGTACATCCTATGATCGATTTTATGGAACCGGTTACTACAATTTTTTTTAAAGGCATACAATGCATAATTGATTACAAACTCTTAAGTTCGGTGGACTTTGTCACTGCTACTCCAGAGTCGGAAAAAATAGCACAAAAGACAATTCTTAAGGTAATAAATGGTCGCCCCTTTAGATATCAATCAGATCTTATATTTAAAGAGTAAAATGCCCTAGATATAAGACAAATATTTATGTTAAGACTCGTCCAATTTTTCTATGCTAACTGCAACTCACCCTAAAGAATAAATCATGGACACAATACAAGACAAAAAACAAACATCTACACGCCAGTTCCGAGAGCAACAACGACATTTTATCAAAGATTCTACCTGTTCTTAGATCCGAAACTGTACAATACACTCAGTACCAACTGGAAATTGTTCAACTCCAATAAGATTACACAAATAT
Organism: Eubasilissa splendida; assembly: GCA_031772225.1. NCBI lineage: Eukaryota > Metazoa > Arthropoda > Insecta > Trichoptera > Phryganeidae > Eubasilissa > Eubasilissa splendida. Next base: position 24,186,594 of record CM062862.1, on the reverse strand, counting down.
GGACCCAACATATGATCCAATCAGGTACAGAGCAATCAGAAGCATGGCTATCCAACATTCTAACTTAATCATTATACATTGCCTACACTAATAATTCACTAGTTCTACAACACTCCCACTACATTTTTATTTAAAAAATAATTATTTTTCTTTTTTTTTATCTCTATATTTATTTCTGTCGAATCTTTATTAAATAACATCACAAGAGTACGAAAAAAACTAGCTACTTTAACACAGACTTCAGTCTAGCAAAATAGCCAGGATAACGCTGTATATATCAGAGGCGGAGGCTACTCCGTCCCACACAATAAACTACGAGGATCATACTTAATTGCAATATAATTGTATCTTATGTTTATCATGTTATACTATAATATATTCACCTCTGTTCCAATAAAAATATGTATGTCAATAAAGTCTAAATAAATAAATTTCGAATAACTGGGTGTCTTGGTGGTAGGTTTTGTGAACATTATTTAGTTTTAGTGTCAATGCTACTATCTTTTACTTATTTTTAACTTGTATTTTACAAAATATTTTAAAATGTTAGATGGTTTCCTTTATAAGGACTTTGTGGGAAATTCTCATAATATTCTACTGTAAATAAATGGTGAACAAATAAAAAATATTTTGGATTTACGGATTTTAAACGTCATATCGTATGCATATATATTAAGATATAAAAAAATATTAAAAACTTCACAACGAAATAAATACATAAACAAAATGTTTACTTTAAATTCGCATAGATGTCTCCCATTATTATTCTGTGCTTTTAATACGGAATGTGGGTAGCGCTATAAATTTTTATATCGGCCAGTTCCGATGACCGAGATGAATCTTCGAAAGAGGTTCGGTTCTTAAATGAGGTTTTTTGGTGACCCACGAATTTTATCGCACTTTTTACTTCACGTCCGTACGGCCATATAAACCGAGCGTACAAAAGAGTTCAATGTACAAAAAATACATCTAAAATATATATATTTCTATCATAAACAACCTTTTGGGTCTCTGATGGAATCTGTGTGGTAGTATGTTGTCGTTATGGTAGTCCAGCGGATATTATTTTATCGAATTTCTCAGAAAATGCGTCGACGACGTTCGTAAAACATAGTAAATGATAGATCACACGATTCACAACAGGTTTGAAGTAGCATCATATTTTTATACACACGTGTATCGCAATTTATTAAAAATAAGAAATTAGTCTTATAAATTGTTATAAAGATGGCCGATCTATCAACATTTGTAAAAACCGATATACAGTGTTGTTGATCTCATATGTTTATTAAAATTATTATTAGTAAATATTTTGCCAGAAGAGTTTCTATCTAAAATTTAAAAATTGAATTACTAAAAGACTTATTACTATATACACATTTTAATACTAATTAAATAAAAAGATAAGCAGAAAAAATCTATTAATCAAAAAAATATTTATTTTCTACCGGGAAGGACCTCTTTCTATACGATTATGATCCCAGTAGCAACTAAATATTTTTACTTTTTTTTTTTCGAAGAAAGTAACTACGTTGTGGCTTGACATTATAACGAAATTATGTAATATTTAGTTTAAAACCACTTTATTATGCATATATACTAAAGTCAACTAGTTTCAGTTAGACCAAACCTTCTTCTGGACAACTAGTTGACTTTAGTAGTTTTGTGTCAAACCGAAAATTGATTATTTTTTCCGCCTTGAACCTTTATTTTTTATAGTTTGTTTTGCTTATTTTTTAATATGTATTTTTTCTATCCTATTTTTCTATATATATTCCATGCTACTTACCAAACCTATTTGCCATTAATAAATAAACAAAGCCATTAATAAATTAATAAATAAATAAAATAAATGCATAATATAATGGTTTAAAAGTAAAGAATCTATTATTTAAATATTTTTTCGATAAATAGATTTTTTTCTGCAAGTCTTCCTAGTTGATTAATTTAATTAGTGTTAAAAATATAACAGAACTATGTTCTGAAAATGCAACTTTATAACAAAAATTAAGAATTATATATTTTAAAAATGTTCTTAGTTTTTCACGGCCGTCTAGAATCTTCTATGCATAGTTTTCTGGGCTAATATGCCATGTATATCTGACCATGTGTCCATCTTCAGGGCTGATATCCAACATCAGGGCTGAGATCCATCATCCACCCTGCAATGGGATCCGAAACGTCGGCTAGAAATGTCAGATATAGACGGCAGATTAGGCTAGAAAACTATACATAGAAAATTATATATTTAAGTCGCTCTTTAATAATTAAAAAAAAACAACATTATAGTGACCACGAATATTTTATTGTTTAATGTCGACCAGTTTCAGAGTATCCTTCCATTCGTCAGAGTAAAACATTTTTATTTTGCTGATAGTACAGATGCTCTGAAACCACAAGGCGTTAAAAAATAAAATAGCCTATTAACACATATACTTTATTTTAATTATAAAGGATGTTTCTCAAAAATAATGCTTTTAATTTAACAAATAAAATAAAAACATAATTTATTTAACAACAAATGTTTTGTACGCTGTTGATAATATAGAAAAATATTTAAAAACACACAAATTTTTTCATTTTTGTAACTTAATTTTATCGCAGATACCTACTTGTTTCTCCAAAAACAAATTGCTCTACTTCGGTACAGTAATAAAATAATTACGACTCAATGAATCAGTCAGTACTATCATAAAGTCCATTAAGTTCATTAAAAAAAGAAAACAAATTTTAAAGCGTGTCAAGGTTAGTGCATATCGATAGATGAAAGTAAAATTGTAGTATCTTACATTTTAAAAAAATTATAGGAACGATTATTTTTTAAGTACTTACAAAAGATTGACATAATGTGCATATTTGATTTTGATTATCATTTCTACAATTTTTAATGAAAACGTTGTAGAAATCATAAAATAATGTAAAATAAATCTTAAAGTAACGTCTTAATAAATTCAACTAAATACATTCTATATAATTAATCTCAGTTCACTAAAAGGAAGTAGACAAATAGATGAGTTTGTGTATTTGGAAAGTATGTTCGATAGAAACGGAAAGACAGAGAAATATATCGAAAAGAGGGTGACTGCAGGGAATAAAGTGAATGGCGCTTTGAAAGGAATTATAGCTAATAGGAACTTGTCATCTGAGGCAAGACTAGTGGTTCAAAATAGAGTCCTGGTACCGATACTGATGTATGGAAGTGAGACCTAGAACTGGCAGAAGAGGAACGAAAGCATACTGAATGCAGTTGAAATGAGATCACTTAGGCGTATATGTGAGATTCATTTGTGACAGAGTAAAGAATGAAGAAATAAGGAAAGAATGTAAAGCTGATCTTAGTATTGTGAGTAAGATTAATACAGGATTATTTAGATGGTTTGATCATATGGAACGGATGAATAAGAAGATAATGTTAAGGAAGATATATGACGCAAATGTTGATGGCACCAGAAATAGAGGACGTCCGCGGAAGACTTGGCACGACCAGGTAAACCAGATACTAGAGGATGGTCCTATTAGAAGCCTCAATAATCGTTGAGCTTGTATGAGAATATGTATGAATGTGGATGAGGTGAGAATTGTGTCAGGACAGAATAGTGTGACGCTCTATCTTCTCTGCCTACAACCGCGAGGAAACAGCGCGATGGTAAGTTAGTAAGTAAGTTCACTAAAATTCAATTAATAAAGGAAAATTGTCATTTAAGTATAAGACTCGTCTGGAGTTTACAGTTTCAAAATGGCTTGAAAAAATTGCAGTGTTATATGTTTGATTTGAGATATCACTCATGGCCTTATAATATTTGAAACAGAACGCCAATTTTCTTCTATGAAAATGTTCAATATGTATGTTTAAAAAAAAAAATTAATTATAAAAATATATAGAAATAAATTATCTTTGGTGTCCACCGGGATACGAACCTCGAACTTTTTCTATCATGGGTAATGATTTAATTTAAAAAAATACAATTGACATATCGAAAGCCTTTTTTGTACATTTTTGATTTATAAGATTTTTTCTTATTCCAAATTACACAATTGTTTTTATCTAGTTTTCTTTCATTGTAGTTTCTGATATGAAATTGAAATTCAAAGGTCTAAACAAATAACGCTGTATGAATTCTTAGCATAACCCAGAACCTAGGTACTGTCATAAATAGATCTCAACACTAACAATCGTGTAATACATGCTTACCATACAGTTAGATTTACATGACTGATAATAATTATTTTAAAGTTATTTGTTTTTTGGAGTGTTCTATGCGTGATCTAGTTTTGTTGATAATCTTTTTCATTAAAATAAAAAATAATTATGGAATGAAGCAGTAAATGTTAGAAATTTAAGAAATAATTAAATAAAAATATTTTATAAATCATTGTTGTAATTAAAAAAATATGGAAACAATGAGAACACCAATGACACTAGTGGGAAAAGAAAAGTGGTAATATCGTTTTAATGTGAATTATAATATATTTTCGATTAACGCTATTTTTTCAGATACAGATTCGATACCTTTGACTAAATTTGTAATTAAAAGGAAGCCAAAATTATTTGCCATATAGATAACTCGATGAATATAATCATTAATTATCGTGAACGAATGTGATTTTATCTTTTAAAAATTAAACAGAGATAAGCCACTTGTTTTTGAAATACAATATAAAAAAACAGGATGTTTATGATTTGGGGGGCGATAAAATTGATAATTTATGAGTCATTATATTGTCTTGATTACAAATTTTGTTTTGAAATTATTTAATCTTTACTTATATTTTTTACAACTATCTAGGTATACAGAATCATTAATTTCATTCCCGAAGATTATTACTTGGATATTATTTTTTGAAAGTGTAACTTTATTAACGCCATTAATCTCATACCTTCTTCTTCTCTTTTGCCCGACTGCGGCTATTATTGGATATAGGCTTCCTTCTTTGCTTTCATTGATCTCCACTCTTGGAGGGGGAGAAATTACGCGCAAGAACTATTAAAAGTTCAAATATGAGATTAAAACTGCTCCAACAGTACCAATATATTATTTGTAGTTGTGTTAATATGCTATTTAATTGAACTTTTTTCAATCGTTTTTTATTGAGCATTATAATTTTACTTGCTATTTGTATGTTTTTTACTTATTTTACACACTCTTTCTTCATATTTGTATATTAGTAACTTATTTATTCTTACTTTACTTAGTTTTTTAATTTCTTATAAACAGAACATTACATTTACTTTAAGTTTTTTCATTGTATTTATATGCTATTAATTGCATCCTGTTATACTCTTTACATAATATTTTTTTACTTTTTATATACATTGAACATTGTATTTATATGCTATTTAAATGCATTTGTGTTTTAATTTTTATACATATATTTTATATACTATCTAATCGCATCTTGATTTACTCTTTATATATATTTATTTGTACATTGAACACTACGCTTTGTTTATTACTATACCATAAAGGCACTGTCTGCTATAATACAGTAAAATACTAGTGTAGCAGGCAGGGTACCGAAATATATGTTTTACTTTACTGAAATGTTATCTGATACACACTGTACTGTATTATGAATAAAAATAAAATATAGATATATATATATACATTATTAGTCTTAGGCGGTTCTCCTCCAATACAAGCAACCGATCCTCTTAACATCGTTAGTCCAACGTATCTAAGGTGCAGGGCATGTAGTGGTCACGGAATACTCACCAACACTTCTGGCAAGTATGGTGTATTAACGTTAACCCTTCTTTAAACCTGCAACGACCCCGCTATTACTTGTACAATAAATAAGTGTCTGTTGTAATGAAAAAACAACGACAAAACTTTATTTCAATCACTGGTACTGTAACACGATAAGTTGTCATTAATTACTGACTGAATTTAGTCGAGTGGGTAGGTACCTAATTTTCCTTCTCACCTTTTTGACAACTAAGTATGAACCTTGTAGAAAGTTCCACTTTTACTATGTTACCTATATCTTAAAATATTTCAGATTTTTATCGGTATTACTTGAGTATTTTAGATAATTTCGTAGTTAGATAGGGTTAAACAAAATGGCACGCACTTTCTATGGCGAACTATTAGAGATTACTCCCAAATTTCATACGGAGAGCTTTTTTTACTTCAAATGTCTCGATCAAAATGATGCAAAAGCACGGTGACTGTATTGGCTTCATGTAACTGTACTGGCGCCATTATGATCAGTCCTTCTCGTGCAACCTGCGTAACGCCATCCAATCACAAAATTTGAATCTCCCGATACTCCTCAGATCAAGGGGTTTTGCTTCAAGTTCTTTATTTGATAGTCAATTTAAAACCACATACGTGTGAAGAAGGAAAAGGAAAAGCGGTCGACGGAGGAAAATATTCGCAATCCAGTTGCTGAAATGGAGCTGATGATCAAAGAGGCAAAATACCTGGCATAGATAAGGAATTACGAAGAGAACTGCAGTGATATTAACGACACAAAAAATACTTATGACAACTAGATTTTCGTTGGCTAGATGAAATTATCAGAGCAGTGGAGGTAGTAGATTAGCTACTCTATTGGAAAATTGGTATGCGAATGTCTCTAACATACTTTAAGTAGAGTTATATTTTAATAGCTATCTGTTAAGTACTGCATCGTAGCTCGATTTATTTAGCCTTCCGAATATTTTGTTTATTTCATTTTTTTTTAAATTTATTAACGTAGAATACCTTTTATGCTTCTATCAGAAATTTGTTTACTTCATTTCTGATTTTTTTGTATTCCAGTCTATAATTTTTATTATTAGGTGAGTTTTTCCATCTGACAATCTGACACGGAAAATATTTAACGGAAGATCCAAGAGACTGGAAGAATATTTCGGAGACTTGCATCCTTAACCTTTTAAGTGACAGCTCTATTTGAAATGGAAGACACCACATAGGGTAAGACTAGACTTTAATGGTCTTGACTTATCTATCAAAAGCTGGGACTTGTCGACCACAGACGGCAAAATGATAAAATTATGACTTTAATCCCTACAAGTTTTCAAGGTCCAAAAGTGCGTGTTAACACGCTTATAGCTCGGCGTGACATACAAAGTTTGGCGTGGTAACGCGCTCATGGCATTTAAAAGGTTAAGTGGACTGGCAGTGGCTGATAGCAATATACATAGATCATTCCCTTCTCTGCACAAGCACATGCTGTTTAAAGAAGTTGTAGAACTAAAAAAAAAAACTTATTGTTGTATTGTTTCATTGTAATTATAACAGATTACAAAAAAAATTGTCGATAGTTATAAAATTATATAATAAAATGATTTATCAATGCGCCTCTTCTGTTTAAAAAGTTACGTATGTGTTTAAGTTAAATAAAATGTGTAAAAAGATTTTTTTATGTTTAGACCAAGATTATTTAATATAAGTGTTCATTAATCTTCCGAGAATATAGCAGTGAAAGTTTCCCCTTTGTAATTCTCATGTAGATACGTACCCGTGATGCAATTTTACTTTCATCGATTTTTCTAGAAATCTTATTACAAATATATTTATTAAGACAGAAAAACAACATAAATTATTTACAATACGGATATTATACGATAAAAGGATTACACTTTTGTGTTTACATTGTGAGCAAGTTGATGATTAATTTCTAATAAGTTCTAGATTACACGAATGTACCGGGTGTTAATGAAATGTATTGCCATCGAGTAGTCAATGATCAACGAAAAAAATTTAAAATGTTTCTATAATCTTAATATAATATATAATCTATAAAATCTACAACTTTTTTCGTAAAGTAGTATATTACATATATATTTATACCTTACATATACCTCAACACATCTATCGAGTAAGTGTTGAATTGGTAGAATTCTATTCGCGAACCAAAGCTTGTAAGTTAAATGCCTTTTGTGTTTTGGTATAATTTCGCATGGATATTACGATTGATCGTTAAACCTGTAAATCGGTAAAATATTATTATGATTGTGATTATAACAACGAGAAATAACTATTGGAGTTTCTATTGTACTAAAGATTGTTCAAAGCATAACGAATAATCAGTTAGTATTATCGTTACAATTGAACACAATCACAGTAACAATTGAACACAATCACAGTAACAATTTAACCATTATAATCGTTATAACCATTATACCAAACAAATAATTTCTTCCTTCTTCCTAAAAAAAGGGTTTACCAGCGATCTGTTCTTCTTCTAATTATGAACGGCGGCTGACCTCGTTTTACTCCAGGTTACTTTTAAAGTAAGTGTTTTTGAATTCACGTTTATTGGAATATTTTTTATAATAAAATTGACAGGAAAATAATTAACACCTGATAAACGTAATGCATTAGTGATTGATAAAAGATAAATATGTTATTGTCGTAAGTCTTTCCGGTAAGATCAGTATCACTATTTGAAAACGCATATAAATACGTATTTTTAGCAAATAATCTATCACTTGCTAAATTGTAATTACTCTAGCAATACTATAAATTACTATTAAAGTGTGTTAAGGCGAATATTATCAAAATGTTTGGTAAGATACCTTTCTGTATTTAATATATTAATTTTATTAAAAAACATTTATTATTTTATTTTAATCTCAATTTAAAAAAAAGCCAGTTAGCATGATTAGTTTTTAAAGCGATGAATTTCTATAATTTTTAATTAATAAAAAAACATTTTCTAATATTTTCAAATAATAATTATGCGTAGGTGATTAAAAAATATACCAGCACTTATGATAAAATTTTGGATACTCTTAATTATAGTAAGATAAAATAAGCCCACTCAATCCAACACTTGTGTTTTTGGAATAAAAATAACAAAAATCTGCGAACTGCTATCTATTCGGCAAGAGTCATCTAAGTTATTATTATTTTCATATTACAAGGATTTTAACTTAATTTGAAAATAGTTAAAATATATTGATTGGATAGGATTGGATTTTCGACTATCGTTGAAAAAATGTGGTATTTTAAGTAAGTTAGACATTCTTATGAATCAAATATTGTTTTAATTTAATATTACTCAAATTTTCTTTGCAGGCCTGAAGTTTTTAATTTTGCTGTGGAGTGTCATTGCGATAGCTTCATCTGCTCTTCTACCAAAGGTAATTTATATATTAGATATATTTTTATAATAACATTAATTAACTCTAATGCAATAATTAGATTGAGATAAATAAAATGTAATTTTATGCATATTTAGGGGTACTATTTTACTAAATTTGTTCCATAATCTAAATAATTTAGATACAGTGTCTTATTAATTATATAATCTTAACCTTCTACTTAAATACCTGTTTAAAAACAACTATTTTCATTGGAGAGTTTTATTAATAATTCAATTGCTTAATAATAAATTATACATATATATGGAACTGGTATCTCTTCTAGATTGGATATTGTTTTTAAACCCTTTATAGGGTAAAGGCCAATATTGGTTAATATGTTAACCGATCGCGTTAAGGCCTAAATTTTGAATACCACCCATAGTAATTAGTATTTCAATATATCGTAGAGAATGTTCTTTGGTTAATAAATTAATTCAAAAGCGTGACATTTGCTTTATAAAGGGTTAAAGATGGTTTCCTTGAGAAAACCTAGGGCTCGGCTACACAACTGTAAGAAATTAAAATTTATATCTTGTGAAAAAGTACAGTTATACCGTAACCTTTTGAAACCTCGGCAATAGGTCATGTTACAGTACTAAAACGTCGGAAAACTATCTACAAAAAAACGCGATCTAACCTAGAAGAGACGCCAGTTCAATACATTAGTGTTCGCGGAAATCTAAAATTAAACAAATATATAATAGATATACAATCGCACCATATTATCATATCACCAACACTCATGATTTTTTATTATTTTCTCAAGTCTGGTGAAGGGAAGTCTTTGTATGGCGTAGCACCCTGCTACCCTTCGGAGCAGCCCCCAGAGTGCCCGGAGCACATTCCTAACCAACTCTCCTTTCCCCTGTCGCACGAGTCTGACTGCACCCTGTTCTACCATTGTGACTGGGGGGTGCGATACCTGAAGGCTTGCCCTGGAGGGCTGCACTTCAGCAACCGCATGAGGACGTGCGACTGGCCTTGGAGAGCAGGGTGTGTTTGTGACAGCCAGCTCAACCCATAAATGCCGACTGCATCTTGTATTATGAGATTATTGACTTTTGTGTAAGAATAAGAAAATGTTATCAAAAATAGATTTAATTAATGAAATATTTAAAATATAGGAAATAAACCATATAGTTCTATTATTTTTCTCCTTTTTCTATTCTTCGAAAATGTAGCATCAAAAACATTTTCTTTTAGATGGACTGGACATGCCATATTCGGTAGATTTCGTAAATAAGTATTAAAGAAAACTATGAAAAGTTCTAACATATGATATGATTTTTGAAGGCTTTGATGGGATGTATTGTACAATACATGTGTTTGAAATATGTAATGCATTTCAAAACCATCTATCATAAAAAAAATATTATTGCCTAACTACTAAAATTTAAAATTAGTGCCAACCAACACCAATATGTAAACGTGAATAGTATTTATAGGTAAATAAAATAAATATTTGATAGTGACACATCCTTAGAAGCCCAACACTGAATAATAAGATTTTTGTGATATTGAAAAATATTTATATGAACACCAAAGTGCTGTTAAATCACAATTGATTATTTTAATCATGTTGAAGTGTTGCACTGAAGATATTTATAATACTTAAAGACTTGCCCCAATTTTTTAATTCATATTTGCGTCGTTATTATTATGTAATAGGTTTAGCTATTTTTTAAATTTATTCTGGTAGATTGTTGCAAGAAACTGATATTCGGTAAATCAGTTCGATGGCATGTATTAATGATAGTTAATTTAATTTTATTGATAGTAGTGAGATTTAAAAAAAAACATAATTACTTTAAGATTAATCTAAAGTAAACGCCACTGAAAAAATGTACACGACAAATATTCTGGAAATATGAAGGTCCCGGGTTCAAGTCTCGGTAGCAACTCAGTTTTTTCGAGAAAAATATGTCATTATTTTTGACGGAATAACGCTGATGTTGACTTTAAGCACAATTTTTTTTGGAATGATTTAACACAACACGGACTAACGGACTTTTAAGTTTTGTTGGCATAACGTTTAGCCGAAACTATTAGTGATGGTGTACCGTTATGTGGCCGAGTGTGATGATGATTGGTATCTAAGATTTAACTGTTAAGAAAGACAAATGAATATGAGAAGGCAGAAAGGCTACAAAGTAGAATCCTCAGACCGGAGACGAAATATGGACAAGCCAAAACCATCAACAGAGAAGGAATTGGGAGAAGAATATGTTATATACTGGATGTAAAGATAAATGGTGGTAAACCGTTATGTGACTGATGATTTGTAAACGAGATTTATCCGTTGTAGATTTACTTTTTAGTCTCTTAGTCATTGCTCGATGAATTACAAATAATTAATTACTAATTCATCGTTACAATCAAACACAACAATGCTTAAAATAAAGATTTAACGAAGGTACCCAATGAGGTTTTGTCAAAAACATAAAAAGTTATATTCAACTTGTCATATATAAGTATTTTAAAATATGTTATCGTTCACCCTCTATAGTCACCTATAGTCATTCACGATCGAGAGAGATTTTATGAATTTATAATAATTATTTATTTACCTAATAAAACCATGTTTAGTATTGAAAGAATAAGCTTTCATTGTGTCATATTTTTTGTGGTTCTTAGCGATTAATTAAATTGAAAAATATTGTTAACGCATATTAAACTTCGATAAGTAGTCTTGGTATTAATATTTAAATATGTGCATTCCATTTGTGTAAATTTAAAACAGAAACCGAAGCGAAACTGCTTCTGTAAGATACAGTTTCAGATACCTTCGGATATATTTTACGGCGGTGGTATAGAAACATTCTTCAGTTATCGATTATATAAAGTTTCCAAAGGCTGACTAGCTGAGTTTAAGAAGATTCAAGACAGTAAGGAGAGCGACCATCGGTAAAAGAATCGGCGACTATCAGCCCAGTTTCACAAATGTTGATGTCTTTTCATTTGTATTCAATAATATTCAACAATACCAATAGAAAACCCAGGACTAGCTATCGAAGGTACACACGGCAACATATTATATACTGCATTTTTTTGTTTTACAGTTCTTTAGACTCTTTTTAATCGATATTTTTTAATTGTTTGCAAGTCTCATAAACATCTGTGAGTGGATCCAGAATAATATTCTTTTACAAAAAAAATAAATTATTAAAAATTTTAATATGCAAAATGATATGCTATTCCAACAATTAGTAAGGTAAATCATTATTTATCAATATGTGAGCCTTTTTGAAAATCTTCGAGATGTCTTTGGATCTATTAATTAATGTGTATTATGAAGAGTAGATTGATACAATATATGGTAAACATTGAAATTATTTTAACACTATTTTGTTAATGTAGAAATAATGTTATTTATAATGGGACTGTCTATTTTAATATTTCATAAATTAATGTTTTTTTTTTTCTTCGGCTCATTAGAACAGACTATAGAACAAAGAATCTTGCTTTAAATTTGAAGCCATTTTTCTCGATCCATGTTTTGGCGAATTATTGGCATACTTTAGTGAATTATTAATAGAAAATTTCACCATTTCTATAACCTATACATTGTACTTTTAAAATCAGCAATGTTATCTTTGTGGTTAAGATTCATATTTTTATTTTTTATCTTTGTTTTATTAACCACTAAAATGAGTTTAAATACATCTACCGGTTTTGAAAAATACCATTTTCTTATTCAGGATGTCATAACTAACTAAAACATATATTGTTGACAGAATCTATTTTTAAAAAAAAAATATTTTTTTTTAAATTTAGTTGGTTGTTTATAATTTTTTGATTAGTTTTACACGCTTTATTTATCTCCAACGAAAAAAAAAAAAAAAAATTTTAAAAATAGATTCTGTCAAAGAAACAATAAATGTTTTAGTTAGTTATGACATCCTGAAGAAGAAAATGGTATTTTTCGAAACCGGTAGATGTATTTAAACTCATTTTAGTGGTTAATAAAACAAAGATAAAAAATAAAAATACCTATACTTTGAACTATTAGTCTTTCCGTGTTATGTTCGCGCCTTAAAATTTTGTTAAAGTATTTAAGAACGCACGTTGTAATATATACAATGAGGTAGTGGAGCATGTAGCTACTGACGCACAGAAATAAGCTTTTGTTGTATATTAAAAAAAAAATTAGAGTAGTATGATATTTGATTTTTTTTAAATGTGCAATACTTACGGAGATATTTACATTCAAAATTGAGCATGTTGAAAAACGCTTGGATTATTATTATCCACCGTGTGACGTCAAATATCTCGTACGTACCGGTCAGTAGAAATAATTTTAGTACTAGAGTGTCGAGTACCGACTTGTCGACTCTGAAGATGTAACATTACACGATAAAATGGCATAAGTTGATCATTTTTAAAATACGCAACATTGAACATCTGTAGCTCTGCCAAATTTGCCAGATAATATAAGGAAAAAGAAGATACTACATAGATTCAAAATGAAACTAAGCAAAATGATAAGTTATAAAAAATATATATATATTGTTTACATTAGAGCAATGCACTATATTAAGAATAAATAATTAACAAAATAATCCGAAATTTTTTACCAAAGTGACAAATTATACAAAATAATTTATTATGATTTTAAAATTAATTATAAAGATATACAAATTAACCGGGTTTCGAACCTGGATCTCTTTCCTAACCGGGGAAGGTGCTTTATCCAACTAAGCTAAAGCGACACTAGTTGTAGCGACAAGTTTCGACCCTTTATGTTACCTTTTTTCGTTAAATTGTTTTAATGTATCTTTTATTATTATTTATTCTATTTAAATATCACAGACGTCTGTTCTGATATTACACTTCACAATAAGAATGTGTTCTCCTAAAAATAATAAAGTTGTATCAATGTGTCCAAAATTTAATAAAAATGAATTGATAATTCTGGCGTCTGCTATCAGATTCACTCAAAGGTATTTGAGATTCTTTAAAAATAAGGTAGATGGCTCTGTCAAATGATGGAACGATTAAATGTATTAATATTATGATTTTAAAATTAAAACAATTCCTACCAAACATTTTATTTTTCGCAATAAATACTTGTGACAGGTCACTGCGTTGTAAAATAACTTCATAAATAAGTGTCATCAAACACCGTCATTGTACTATATTTTTGCTTCTTATCATTTGTGTCGCCAGTGTTCAAGGAATTGTCTAAATGACATGCCTGATAACGATCGCACAAGCTGCATCCTTTCACATTGGCACGAAACTAATTATGACGAATTATGTCAAGAAATATGCATTTTTTGTTTGTTACATATATTTTACACACATTTTAAAATGCATTGTCTAACTAGGAATGCCTGTTTTAGGACAAATTTGGTAAACAAACGACATTTCACAAAATCAAATAACTCATTGAAGGCAAAACATAATCAAATACAATACGTAACATACAAGGCAAGTAAACGTGAACGTAAAAAAAATATAAAAAGGAGAGAAAATAATACTAATCTGCCATACAATATGTAAATGTAAGCATATATAAATAAAAATAAAGTATCTGCTCTTCCTAATTTCAATAACAAATTTGAAACATCCCATTTAAAAGCCTTATGTCAAAGTAAGATTAAGAAAGGATCACTTAGGTGGTTTGGTCATATGGAACGGATGAATGAGGAGAGAATGGTAAGAAAGATATATGACGCAAGTGTTGATGGTACCAGAAATATAGAACATCCGCGGAAGACTTGGCACGACCAGGTAAACCAGTTAATGGAGGATGGTTCTGTTAGAAGCCTCAACAATCGGCGAGCTTGTATGAGAAGATGTATGAATGTGGATAAGTCGAGAATTGTGTGTCAGGACAGAAAAGTGTGGCGCTCTATACTCTATGCCTACCCCCCGCGGGGAAACAGCGTGATGGTGAGTAAGTAAGTATGTCAATTAAATTTTATTTTCAATTTGTATCTTCTAGAAGCTTGAAAGGTGAATAATTTTTGGCCGAAAGTAGTGTTCATTCTTGGAATTATTTTAAGCTTATTTGCTTTTGTGAGATAACATCTTTCATATGAAAAGTTAGTTCTGTGCCCATGATATTGGTATTGAATTAAAATAATAATCAGCAAGTTTAATTTCAATCTATTATATTTTTATCAATGGGTTGAAATAAGTACTTTATCTGACCTACCACCATAGTCATCAAGTTTAGAAATTATTGAAAGAAAATAAAAATTGATCGCAGTGCACTCGAGTTTCTATACTCAGATATGTAAAGAAATAAAAAGATAATGTGAAGCTGATCTTAGCATAGCAAAATGATCGCTTATATGGTTTGTTCATATAGAACAAATGAATGAAGAGGGAAAAGAAAAACGCATGTATTGATGGTACTAGAAATAGAAGACGTTTGCGGAAATGTACGTCCTTTGATCTTCTGCCTACCTTCTCGAGGAAACGGCATGATGGTAAGTTAGTTAGTTTACTAAGGATGGTAAAGTGCCGAAAAATATCAAAGCCGTGACTGTGAAAAAAAAGCGAATATAGCTCTGAACGCAGTTACCGATAATATGTATTCGTTAGCCGAAGCAAGATTAGCAATGTAGAATAACGTTCTGGTACTAATACTGTATTGTTACGTATTGAAGTAAAGTTTGAAATCGGTAAAAGTAAAATGAACGAAGACTAACCGTGCCAGAAATGAAAACAAAAATATATTAATGTGAAAATTATGGAATATTCGAGATTCTAAATTATATGGTTAAATGATAAACTAAATTATTTTAAATATTCAATTTGAATAATTTTTTGAATAATTAAGTTATAAAAAGTTGAAGACTACGATTAGGTAATTTTCGTTAATAGATATGCATTTTTTATTATTATTACGAGTATAAGATGAAAGTTAGTAAATTTAAAAGTTTAATGTTTTTATAGATGTTGTACTTTTAATTTTTAGACGGTGCTTATCACAGTTTTAAACAAACTTTTTAATGAGCAAGAAAAGTTTAATCAGATTTGCACAGAATATAACTTTGACAAGTGTTCAATAGTTATCGTAATAATCATATTAGCGGTAAGTGCTATTGCATATACAATAAAACAACTAATAAGTAAAACATTTAAAATGTAAAAAAAACGTTGACGGATAACAAAAATAACAACCAGAGAAAAATAAAATGATTCAGGCGAAAAAGTAATCATATGGAATCAAAATAACAGCATATCATCAGGAAATATAACACTTCAATGATCTTTCTTAACAAATAAGAGTTATCTTCTATTAAATATAATATTTCAGAATTTTATTATGATTCTTTGTTAAAAAAAATCTACGTACCTACTATATCTTTAACGATTATTTTATATGTATGACAAATTTGTTTAATCCCCGATTAAATTAGATAAGTTAGTTTCGTTGCATTTCCCAATTTCCTGTTATCAGAAGTCATATAATTTAATTGGTTGAACCTGAAAATTTCTTAACTGATAACAAAATTACAATTCATCGGGATGATGTGTATACTTTAGAACATCATTGATAATTCTACTATTTTTAAACAATATTGTATAAAATGATATTTTCATCTAGAACATTATTAATATGACGTGTGTAAGTTCTAAAGCGTCCGAAGAATGTTTCTATTTTTTTTATTACATTGTATTCACACCAATATCAAATATTTATATAGTATTACGTACTTGCGTAATAAGTACGTCTCAGTTGTACACCTCGTAGTTGGTTGTTGGTGGTCCGAGAGAAACTCTCATGTGACAATTATATTTTTATTACATGAATAATACAATTACGGTATAAAGTACTAGTCTCTGGTCTAGTACGTGGTCTGAACTAGTCTCGGAGCCAAACGCTAACGCAAAAGAGACCGCGCCTCGCGCGCGTCACCCCTTTTATTCCCACTCACACACACATACATATATACTTTCTGCCTCGGCGGTGCGACGCTCTGGAATACGCACATATATATGATATTAAGAACATCACATATAGTAAAGTTTTATCACAAATTTTTATGATTCAATCTAGAAGAACTGATTCTTTCCGATTAAAATTTCATCGTTCGATCGAGATATGTATTTATTACTGTGAAAATATGTCATTTTCGGATTTTTTAAAAATAATCTACAAAATGAATAAATTCTTTTATATTAGTGCTATACATGTGTTTATAATTTAATATTTATTTATTATTATACACGCGCTATTCAGGCATTAACAGAATTTGAAAAATAACAGAAAATTACAACAGAAGTGCAATACACAAAGAAATTTTTTTTTCATAGTATCAGCATGTTTTTACATAATCAAAATTATAAATAAATATAAAATGTGAAGTAGCAATTTATCTGTCACCGTTGAGTTGAGACACAACAAATTGTAATAATGTAGTACTGTAAAGAACTAAATTAACAGCAAAAAATGTGGACTACCTCCGCATGTTCATTCCCCAAAGAATGCATTCTGGGGACTGCGGACTGTTATGAGTTATTCATTTTTAAACATAAATTTTATGGTTATATTTTTAAATATGTTTTTTTATTTAATCGTTTAATTTTAATTTCAGTGTTAGAAATTGTTTTGAAAAAAAGGGTATTATCATATTTTGAGAATAAAATTATATTTTAAACATACTAAAAGATAATTTTTCATCGTTATCATTAATTAGCTTGGGTTTTCTCGCTTCTGCGTATGTTCCTCTCATCCATGTGTTGCTTTTCACTCTTCTGATGTCGTCGCTTCACAGCTGACGTATATAATAAAAAAGTAGGTAGGCCTGAGGTACAAGTGCTCGCACAATTAAAAATGTTCAAGTAGTTACACACTAATCTCATGTTTTCCAGTTGTATGATATTTTATAAAATAATTATTTATGATTATGAATGATGTTGACATTGGGATTAGATTGCAAGAAATTTTGATGATGAACCGGAAACTGTTTAATATTTTTTATAATCTAATCATTGATTATTTATTATTGCTGATTTTTATACATAGAAATTAAAACTCATTTAAAAATCTAATTTGTTTCGTGTTATTATAAAATGTGCGTTTGCATGGCTATACGAATGATCCTCCCTTATTCCTCAGTCAGACTGCCATTTGATATTTTTACAGCAAAGTGTATCGCACAGAATTGCTCGCCAAGGAGGCGCCATGTAATTGATACGATAAGACACGTGTCAATAATTTAAAGGTGTAATCATCGGCGTGGCGTCAAAAAACCCGTGGGATAGATTTTAAGAAAACAAAGACGTCTCAGACGTTACACCGGCGGCCTGTCGCCGTGTAGGCACTTACAAATCTGACTTTATGTATTGTTATAAATCTGAAGAGTTTTCTGCAGGCGGAGGGTATTCTAGATTTTGCCGCCGTAGTGTGCCTATATTAAATATCTTTTGTGTTTCATTTCTTTCGACCTCACGATCATTATCATCATCGCCGATTGGGAGAAACTGAGATCGGCGTACCACCCTTGTCTACATTCTTGTTTCCTGTACAGAATAGAAAAGTGTGTATCTAATCTTCTAAGATGATCTTCTTCTTCAATTGCCCTGAAGCCCGTATCGTCCATCTTTACGCTAACCTCCCAGCGGAGCCAGGGTCTTCTCTGTTTTCTCCTACCAGCTGGGTGTTCATCTGGACGTGGTTTGTCTACCCAAGTCCCCGATTTCTCAGCTCTATTTGACATCTTTGGTAATATTAAATAATGATGTGAATAACTCATTGGTGCTTAGTTTCTTCGGACAGTATGTTTCCGGACAAATTTTTGCGGATACGATCTTTCCGGACACTGATTTTAACGGACAATAATTATTCCGGACACAGAGTACTTTTAATACTATGTTCTTAGGTTTTTACGGCCGTTTAGAATAGTTTTCTGGGCTAATCTGTCGTATATATCTGACTTTTCTGGCCGGAATGGTCAGATATACATTATATTTTAAATATATAATTTAAAAAAAAATTAGGTTAACATTTTAATTATTGAATTTTCAATGATCGATTTCAATTGAAAATTTAATCTAATGATCGTCTTTTTTAATTTTCGAGAATAACGTAAAAAAACATTACATTCTCAAAATAGCGTTGTTGGTACTTCAATTAATTTTGCATGATTTTTCACTAGATGTAGTCTATAAAAATGGATAAAGGTTAGGTTATCGTCATCATATATGTCATGCGTTGGACCCTCAAAGGGCTTAAACATATTTATACATGATCTATATACAATTATTTAAATGTGCGAGATTATTTGTTTTTCATTGCAATTCGATTGCTACGTTGAACTCGGGGATTGAAAATGTTATAATTCAAATGTTTACATTAAAATATATTTAAAAAATATATATATTAAAAATATTTTTTGTCCGGAATAATCTGTGTCCGCATAAATCTCTGAACCATAAATTCATACACATACAGGTCTTCTTTCATTTTCTTCTCCAGTTGGTTCCTTAATTACTGCAGATCGTGAACTTCCGTCTTGTGACCTGTTGAAATCCTTGACGATTCTCCTCCACCTTTCTCTGGAGCCGTAGTTCGAATAGACATTTTAATAAGATAGACATTCATCTGGTCGATTGATTAAGTTGAATATCACTCTCGTCTTCTCTGATCTTCCATCTTCCCATTTACACCAGGTTCTCCAGATTATTAAGACTGATAACTTGGAGAACCTCTTTATTTAGGGTAAAAAACCTTTCTTGAATCATTAATTGTTCATTATTATAATTATATAATATGTACTTCTTTCGCACCTATCTTAATACGGGTTTTAAATAATAGTTTCAATGTCAAATTATTAAAAGGTTACAACTAGTACTATCTTTATCGAGCATATATTTTGAGTCATTATTTGAATATTTGCAATACAAATGATAAGAAGCAAAATTAACCTATAAATACGGTGGTTCATCACAATTATTTATGTTAGTTATTTTACAATTCAGTGAGTTATCACAAGTATCTACTACTAAAAATAAAATGTTTGGTAAGAATTGACATACTTTTAAAAAAAAATATATTTATATGTAAATGATTATATTTATATTGTATTATTTTAATTTAAAAAAATAAATTTATACTACACACACGTTGGGTGACAATAACACAATGTGTGTAATACAAAATTTAGTTGTGAAAATTAAAATATACATTTAATAATAAAATATACAAAGTAACCGCCATGTCAATTAATAATATATTGCATTCATTTACAAACTTTGTTTCATTCAATTTGTCACTTAAGTATTCAGATTTTTTTTTTAATATTGTACTCTGTATTACATAAGTCATTTTAATATAATAATAATTTGGAGTCAAACAAATGGGGTTTATATTTTGATTGTATCTCACTATATTACATTCAAAATTATTTATCTGAATCAATAAAAATTGTAGGTGGTACTAATGCCAAAAAATTCAGCGATATACTTATAAATATATTCTAAATACATTAATCATAACTTAAAAATATATTTCTAGCCAAAGTCAGTTTTCTGCTGGTTGCGCTGATAGCATCATCAGCTCACGGAAACGAAGTCAAAGGAAAGGTATGTTATAGTTATAACATCAATGTACATTAGTTAAATTATTAATTTTTATAGTGAACTCATTTTTAAATTTCCAAAGAAAGCAAACGCGTTGTGACTTAACATTATATTATTTAATGAACACATTTTTGTTTTGAAGTCGTATTTTCAGAACATAGTTCTGTGGTATTTGTTATACAGATTAAATTTTTGAAAAATAACCTAGATCAGTGATATTTTAAATAATAATTAAATGTATTAATTAGAAAGATACGCATATAAAATCAATTTCATCGAAAAAATATTGTAAATAAAGTAGACGGCTTTCAAATAATGAAACGAAAGATATATTAATTTGTTAGAAAATTTGTCGTCAAAAGTACTGTGTGCTGTAGCATAATCGGTTATTGCACCTTCCCCGAATTGGAAAGAGATCCAGATTCGAATCTCGATAGCAACAACAATATTTTTCGATACAATTGATTTAATATGTTTATCTTTCTAATTAATACATTTAATTAGTATTTAAAATTTTTTTTCGGCAATATAATCTTTTTTAGTTGATTCATTTGTATTAAAATGATTAATTCTCTAAATTATGGTCACTTGTGTTTTAATACTCAAACCGCCAACTTCTACACCACGCTTGATGCACTGTACTTACACTAGGTATATTATTTAAATAAAGGCAACAAGATTTTAAATTCAATAATGGAAATACAATTTAGAGTTTTTAAATTTTATTTAAGTAAATAAAGTGTGGATGAGAGAAGTTGGTGGTGACATAAAATAATTGAGTCCTGAAATTGTCTAGTAGATGAGAAAACTTAAGCTTATAATAAAGTGTGCTAAAAGAACAAAAGGGAAAAATAAAATGTAATGCATTATTAGGAGAACACATTCTTATTGTGAAGTTGTAATTTTATTCAGAACAGACGGTCTGTGATATTTTAAATATGAATTAAATATATTAATTAGAGAGATATACAAATAAAGTCAATTGTATCGAAAAATATTGTTGTTGCGCCACTGAGATTTGAACCTGGATCTCTTTCCTAACCGAGGAAGGTGCATTATCCAACTATGCTACAGCGACAATATTTTTAGCGACAATTTTCTGCTATCAGGTATTTGAGATTCTGTAAAAATAAGATCGATGGCTATTTAAAGAAATGGAAAGATTAAATGTATGATAAAAATGTAACATATAGGTTCGAAAATTGTCGCTAAAAATATTTTCGCCGTAGCATAGTTGGATATGCACCTTCCCCGGTTAGGAAAGAGATCCAGGTTCGAATCCCGGTGGCGCAACAACAATATTTTTCGATAAAATTGATTTTATATGTATATCTTTCTAATTAACATATTTAATTCATATTTGTAATGCATTATATTGTTGTATCGATCATAACACGTAGAAGATATTAAAAACATAATTTTATATTATCGTTAAACATATTTTAATTTTTTTTACTGAACTTGTATAATAATTCAAACTCAATGTATTTAATATTATTTGATCGACAGTACTGCGCTGTGAATAGTGCCTTTCATCCCCACGAATCCGACAACACCAAGTTCTATGTCTGCACCAATAATGAGCTGATCCTCTTCAACTGTCCTGCTGATTTGGTGTGGAGCACCCAATTAATGGTATGGTGCATTGACCTAAAAAATAATTTCTTTTAATTTATTATTTTTTAGCATAGTAGTTATGGTCACTGAGGAAATCATTAGTGTTAAAATACACTTCCATCTGAATAGAACTATTGTACTTTGGAGGATTCCTGTCCAGGTTCGTCCAACTTATTGTAGAACCTATTCGCATAATGGTTTACTGGACTTCCTGCGAATATTTTCAGTGTTGGTATGTTTTATTTCATGGATGAATGAAAGTATTAAGTTCTTGAAGAATTGAAATATCCATCTTGGGAGTCCTCATTGGAATTCCCAATATGTAGCATTATAGGCATATTGCTAATAAATATACTTAGTAGCATGTTTGACTACTAAATAATATTATGCAATTATATATATATATTACAAAAACTAAATATATGGATTCCTGAAGCTTCTATCGTGGTTAAAGTTTATAGTTTACTAATGTTATATAAATATGATTCATTTCTTCATGTTATCTTATTTTTTTCAGACATGCACTTGGCCACAGGGCGGTGGTACAGGCCCCGAAGTGCAGCCAACCCCAGGGTCCTGCAAACCTACAGATCCCATCCCTCAGTGTTCAAGCACTAGTGTGACCATGCACTTCGCGCACCAGTCTGACTGCACCAAGTTCTACTCCTGCTCATGGGGCAAAGCGTATCTGATGAATTGTCCGGCCACACTTCACTTCAACCCGAGGCTCAGCGTCTGCGACTATCCGTATAGGGCTGGGTGTATTTGCAATAAGTAAACCAAATTACTTTTTTTCTACGTATGTACATAAATAAAGGCCGAAAAATTACAACAATTATTTTAAAAATTGAATCTGACATGTAACATTACCTATATTGATAATAAAAAATGAAGTATTAAAAATATTTGTTGCTTTTACGCCATCTTCTTCAAAGTTCGGAGACTCTTTGATTTTGATCACATTAAATTTTGTGAGAGATATTTATATGATCATCTGAAAAATCATAGGCGATGGTTTAACTCACCACTTCTGGATAAACAGCCAAATATAATTTATTGATAGTTATTTATATAAAGCACTAATTATTCTAACATTACATAGCTTTATTTTTTGATATTGTCAGTCGACTTTCAAATATGTTTTTAAAAATATAAGAATTGAAAAGTTCTTATTAGAAGGTACTTTTAATAATTGTTTTAATCAGCGTGTTCTCTCAGTTTGGCCAATGGTGCCAAAACTGAAGTAGTATTTATGCACAGATATAATGTATATCAGCCGACTATTTAAAATAATATGTGGATTGTCAGTGATGAATGGGAGAAATTTCCCGTAAACTAGATCTATCCTGTCGAATAATAATGCGAAGGTCACTGCAATTATTGACGGATCTACGAACTTATAATAATATAATAAAAATTTATATATAATAATAATATTAGATAATTTGTATAGCGCCAATTATGTAAAAACTTTCACCTCAAGGGCGCTTTACACATAAAATGTTTAAATAAAGTCTCTGATGCAATGTTTCTTATGACAGAAGGTTAAGAGTTTCACGCTTTTGGGTCTGCTACCGTAAATGCCCGTTTACTAAATTTAGACTTCTGGCAACGGTTGGTCGGTTCTACAACCCTTCCTGCAGCTAAAGTAGAGGCTGACCTAAGAGTTCGACGTTTACCATTCAAATTGTCTGGGATACAAAGCTCTCGAATATACAGAGGCGCCATGTTATATGTCGCCCTGTACATCAACCAGCACAATTTAAATTTATTTATTTCAGGGAATCGGAGCCAATGTAGCTGATTTAAAAAGGATGTTATATGAGAGAATTTGGAAACTTCATATATTATCCGTGCAGCCGCATTTAGAATAGATTGTAATTTATCCAGCTAAAACATTGGTAGGCCAGCATAGATGCTGTTATAATAGTTCACACGTGACATCATAAATGCATTTATAAGTAGACGGGCTGCCTCAAGAGAAAGATGTCTCCGAATACTTTTAATCTGTCTCAGTTGATGGCAGCATGCACTGACAGTTTTGCTGATTTGTGTATTCATTGAAAGATCTGAATCAATGTGCACGCCCAACAACTTAACTGCAGATTTAGCATTCGCAGACATTAATTCCTGTATTAAGTTTAGCTGTCTAGGTGTTGCTGTCCATAGTAGTTCTGTTTTGGATGGATTCAATGCAAGTCTATTTTGCGCCATCCACTCGCCTATTTTCTCTACGCATCTTGTAATTTTTTCTTTTAATATCTCTGTCTCACCCGGCTTACAGAAAAAATAAATTTGCGTATCGTCTGCATATATAATAATAAATAATTTTTAAGAATATTTTTTAGAATGGGACTTGTGGTTAAATTTAGTTGGTTGTTTATAACATTTTGAATATTTTGCATATGTTTGAGTAATAGTGGGTTTTCAGAATTTTCTAATCATTTGTTAGAAAATGATCATACTTTGATAACAACTTGGGGTTGTCTACTTTACGTGTAAATGGTGTTGGTCTTAAATTAAATAATTTGGAATCATTGGAAGAAAATAAACTTTTAAAAACAACATTATTATAAACAACCAACTAAATTTAACCACAAGTCCAATTCTAAAATTTTTCGTAAAAATTATTCTAATAATTTTGTATCATCGAGTAACAATTTAAGTTAGGTACTAAATTTATTTATTTAAAATAATTTAAAAAAATAGATTCTGTTAAAAAAACAATATAACATATATGTTTTTGATTAGTTAATGACACCCTGAAGAAGAAAATTATATTTTTAGAAACTGGTAGATGTATTTAATTCAATAAGTGGTTAATAAAACAAAGTTAACAATCTGAAATAAATAAAATAAAGATCCGCTCATTTGCATAACATTTTATCACAATTAATTTTCTAAATGCCATGAGCGTGTTAACACGCCAAACTTTGTATATCACGCCAAGCTATAAGCGTGTTATCACGCACCTTGGATCTTGCAAACTTGTAGGGTTTACAGTCATATTTCTAGATCTGGCAATATACCATCTATAAACGACAGGTTCCAGCTGTTGATAGATAAGTAAGGATCCTTAAAGCCTAGTCTTACCCAATGTGGTGCCTTCTATTTCAAATAGAGTTGGCAGTCAAAAGGTTAATAAAGTTCTGAATCATTTTTAATGGACGGCAACATAATTAACGTTTATCTTGCGCTGGTTTTAATGCTCCTTGCATGTTATTAAAAAAACGTTTTTATTACACTCGTAATCTTTCTCTCTCTCTCCATCTCAGCCCTTATTTTCTCGTGTATTATTACCTAACCTAACCTAAAGGTCCGTTTTCACAGAAGGAGAAAATCTCAGAGATTTAGTTGAAATACATCTCATTACCGTATACATGTGGTGAGATTTTGTTCTGGAGATAAATTCGGAGATCAGTTTGAGATTGTTAGAAACAGGTAAACAAAAACTCAAACCATTATAGATGGCGTGCGTTCTGACAGCAAGATTTGATACGTGCACATAAACGTCACCTAAAACTACCTTAGGTCCCTAGAAGTATCTATTCTGAAAGTTAGATATAAGTCATTAAACATTAACATTAACATAGGGCGTTAAATTACAAACATTTATTGCGTTTTAACTACTACTGGGGAGATTCAAAATCACCCATATAACGAGAAAACCGAGAGTTGTCTCCAAAGCATCTCATGCGAGTAAATCCGTATCTCAAAGTCATAAATGTGGTAATTTACCACTGCAGTCTGAAACTAATAGTTCTTTTATAATTCTGGTAAACTGTTGCGGTCGCTTCGCTTCTTAAAAACATAAAATGGTTTCTCATTTTTTCGGCCACAAATATGCGACGTCTCCGTGGTCTCGGGTTCTAACTAATAAGATCTAGAAGTAACTGAGGTGGTTACATTTATCGGTCATTTACAAGAATTTTTAATAATATCCCAATCTTTATATAATAGTAATAGTAAATATACGTTTATAAAATTATTGTAAAAATAAAATACACCATTCGTTCCATTTGCACCAAAATTGTTTTGTTTCAAACCTAACCTAACCTAACATCTTCTTTTCATTCTTATCGAACGTTTCAATTCGTTTTAACTATTATTAGATTATGTTAGGCTGTATATATATATATATATATACTTAATTCATACACTTTTACAAAAATAATAATCAGAGATAAAATTATGTAAGCAGATAAAATTATATAAGCAGATATAAAATTATAGCAAGACAGGTATATAGCAATATCAAATTACATAATATTAATATTATTCGAAATAACAATATTGATAAAGAAATATCCATAGATTAGATCTTTTGTAATTTGAACCCAATAAGTCACTACCCAAAATCAATTTATTTGCCAGAATACAAAACATACACATTACAATACATACATATCTATCCACTGCTCCAAATACAGTGTCGAGTAAATAGCAGAACTTGTACAATATGATGATACGATGGCAGCACCTCCTAAGTTTTGAACCCCGAATAAAAATATCCTGGTAAAATGAAAAGTCTTGAGCCAATACTATGATTTTCCTAAATTATATTTATCTTCATTTTTATTAACTGTAACTTTAACCTGTGTAAAAATGTGAGGTTCTCCAGAACAGACGGAGAGTCTCGTGGAGTACCCACAGTAGTTTATAAATGTTATATTATATTTACCTTATTATATATTCGAGTTATTTCATGTGAAATCACATCTTAAAATAAATGGTTGCTTGACAATTTCAGATATAGATATATATTTTTTTTATCATATAGGTAACCCCATGAGTGTAAAGCTCAAAATGATTTTTTTTTTATCTGCCACCGTTTTTGGTTTAGACGTTACAATTTCCAAGTAACTGTAACCTACAAATGTATGGTAACTATAACTTCTAAACTATCTTGAACCACAACATGAAACTTACAGGTTTTGTACCAGTACACGTATTCTTGGGCAATGATTTAAATTTTTAACTGGTCCCCCATTTGAGATATTTGACTTTGAAATTTTGATGCCAGATAAGATTAGGAAGAGTTCCTAACCCAAATTTTAATTCTTCATAGCTGGAAACTCTACTAGCCACAGTTATAACTATAACTAGTATAATATATTATAACTGTTTATATTAGGGCATTTATAAAAAGACTTATGTATGCACTGTATTAAGAATAAATAAACTTAAAAAAAAAAAATCGTCTATTATTCCAACCCCCAGTCACCTTAAAAAGACATAAAACTTGTGATTATGCTTTTAAATTTGGCATATTTTAAGGCTTTTAAGTCATGGTTTATATATAATTTTCAATCATTTCTATACAATTTGTACATTTTATATATTGTCCTCTTTATGTTAGTGAAAATCAGAATATTTTGTCTTTTATGGGAAGAGAACAATATATTATTTTCAAAACCCACCAAAGTCTCGTTTTTGCTTGTCGCTTCAAAAAAGATTGAGCCAAGATGGTGGCAGATAAAAATAAAATAATAATAATAACACACTCATTGGGTTACCTTCGGTAAAAATAACCCATACCTTAATGTAATTATTCTAAACACCGCTACGACTATGAAAACGCTTATTATGAAAAATTGAAATGATTACTTGAACATTTTCGACTCGTAATTCGACTAGGTATGTTACACCCTATATGTGATGATTGAATTAGTTTGATATCAGAATAATTGCAATAAAATCAAAGATAACAAATCGGTACTATATAAAGACGTACATTGCACTCAATAATTTATGTCAATTCTACAATCCTGTACACACAGTGTCATAAATACATAATTTCCACGAAAAAAAAACGTTTTACATAATGTTTGGTGAGAATTATTTTCCTTAATTAAATACATCAATACTAAGAATTATTATTTTTTCTGATCTGATTCAATGACGTGGATATATTCTTTCTGCTTTTTTTCTTCGGCCAAAAGTATCCCCAACTCGTTCAGAAAAAGAAAAGAAATGATAAATTAGTGGTTTATATTATTTCATGAATATTCTACTCGAAATTATAATAAATAAATATAAGAATCTAGTTTGAAACAGTATGATAACGTAAATATTAATATTTCATAGTGAAATTGATGTATCCATGTAAATTATAATATAATGAACGTGTTGAAAAAACAAAGTAGATGGCTTTTAAATAATGGAAAGATAGATGTATGAAAAGTGTAATATATATATTCGAAAATTTGTCGTCAATCCACTGTGTTGGTATAGCATAATCGGACAATGCACGTTCCCCGGAGTGGAAGAGATCCAGGTAGCAACAAAAATATTTTTCGATAAAATTGATTTTATATATATGTCTTTCTAGTTAATATATTTTATTTGTATTTAACATTTCACATACCAATGTTCCGAATAATTACAACTTCACAATAAAAATGAGTTCTACTTAATAATGCGTTACTAATTATACAAATATATTATTTCCAGCCAAAGTGAGCTTTCTTTTGTTTGGCCTGATCTTGTCATCAGCTTACGGAAAACCAAATGGAGGAGTAAGTTATATTTAATTATCTTCTTTTTATTTCATTGTAATCAAATTAATAGTTTGAAAAATTAAAAAATAATTTATTTCTAATGCAAAATTGTAAAAAAAGTAATAAATCCACTAGTAGTTAAAAATTCAGGATTTTATTTTTATAATTTTATATACTCGTAGTACATATAAAACTAATAAATGCATGTTAGTTACTTATTTATGAATAGCATATGATTGAATTTTATATATAAAATTGTAAAATAATTTTCTCTTGATAAATAATATTGTAATAAGTGTATAACTTTATATTATACATTGTAATTCCAAAAGAAGTATACATATATTAAGGCTAATATTTAGCATTTTAATTGAATTTTACTTAGGTGATAGGATGTGTTATGAAGTCATAATGGATTAATGTGAATTATTACAATTTTCAATATTATTTTGCGAATATATCATACACCTAGATATAAACTAAGACAACTCAAAAAACCAAGAATTTTTCGTTATTATTGTTTTCGGATACTCTGTTAGATATGCAATTAATTTAGCCATAGTTCTCGAATAGTGTCATTGTAGGATATATTTATGACCTTAAATGTTATTTAGTTTTATAACTTTAGTAACAAAAAAATTTGAAAAATGTTTTTATTTTTTGTCTACTGAAAAATGACTTTTTGAGTTATCTTAGTTTTGATCTAGGTGTGCGATATATATATATATATATAAATTCTTAAAAAGCTATTAATATAAGAAGAATAAAGATAGGTTTTTAATGTTACTTTTAGTTAAATGATTATAAAAGGGTTTTTATGTACTAATTTTTTTTTTCTGTTAACGTTTGCACTTTCTATTTTTATATTTTGTTTTAGTTAGTTATTTTTATTCTGTATTTTGATGAACACTCATTAGTTTCACTTTGAAATATGTTGGTTAAGATGCTAGTTTGTGTATAGTTATAATGTAAGTTCCTACTTCTATTTATGCTGCATTTGTTATAGCTTAGGTCAGATTTAAAATTGTTATTTTAATATTCGTATTTTGTTTATGTTTACGTCGCAGTTCTGCTCTATTAATGGAGCGTTCCATCAACACGAATCTGATTGCAGCATGTTTTACGCCTGTGAAAGTAACAAGCTGATCCCGTTTAAATGTCCCCCTCCCCTAGAATGGAGCAGAGCTAAAGAGGTAATTTTTTATATATTATTTATTTTTCGATAATGATAAGAACAATATCAAATATCTCTAATATGGGAATTGGGCATTGCCAGGTAGCCTCACATTTATTCAGATTGAACATAATAGATTCCCCAATGTGTGAGTGTGGTGCCGAGGAGAAAACCCTTGACCATATCTTTTTTGCATGTCCATTGCGGATCACAGGTTTGTTTTACAGTAATCTTGTCAATGGTCATTTTTAACTCCCGGTTAACTTGTGCCATCTTCTTTCCCTTAACTCGCCACATTTAATCTATATAATAGCAAATTTCTTGAACGAAAATGGTATTAACTTGTAATATAATATTCCCTATTCTATAATATTGTTGTACTTCTTTCTATAAAATAATGTTTGAACTTGATTAATGGCACAAATCACTCTTGAAGGCTGAATTGCCTGCTTAAAAGAGAAAGAAGAAGAAGAATACTTAAACAGTAACTGTTAAATATATTAGGAGAACACATTATTATTGTGAAATTGTAATTATTCAAAACATAGGTCTGATATTTTTTAAATAATAAAATAAGTTAGATGGCTCTTTCAAATAATGGAACGATTAAATGTATTAATATAAAAAAAGGTAACATATAGGTTCGAAAATTGTCGCTAAAAATATTGTCGCTGTAGCATAGTTGGATAATGCATCTTCTTCGGTTAGGAAAGAGATCCAGGTTCGAGTCCCGGTGGCGCAACAACAATATTTTTCGATAAAATTGATTTTATGTGTATATCTTTCTAATTAATATATTTAATTCATATTGATAAATATATGTCGATATGACTAAGCAAATAATATATCTGCCTAAAACTTAAGTAAAAAATGTTCGAGTTGTATATGGAATTCATTGATATTAAACGATATATTTAACGTATTTTTATTTACCGGTTGTGAAGTATTATTAATACGTTTTGAATTCAATCAAGATTTTCCAGCAATATCTTTTATATTTTCCAGACATGTTTTGATGGAGTGTACCTCTTGTTAATCTTAAAAATATATATAACATCCATATTCGTCGAATATTTCGATACAAATTTGAATCTCGTTTATCTTCACAATGATATTAGAATATAAAGATATGGATCAATATTTTACGAGTAAATATTTGAAATGATATTTACTCACTAAATATTTAGCAGATACAGAAAACTTATGTATTTGAATCTCACAAACAAAGTATGTTATTTTTATCTGTTAACATGTTATTTTAAAAAACGTATTTTTTGAATGATGATACATTTTGTAAACACATCGGCAATAAATGCGTTTACCGTAGTAACGTGGCATAAACTCTCGCTTAACTGATACACAAGTAAAATAACGTATTATTGTTGAATAATTAAATCTGCACTAGAATAATTACATAAAATAATCCTACCAAATAAAACTGACCAATCCGAGAAAAAAAAAATTGCATTATTTTTTTTTTTGATATTTTGATTTTTGGTTGATGATATTTGGTTATAATGCTGGTCAGGGTCAAGGCCTTTGCTTAATGGCGTATCTTATGCATTAATATCTTAATGGTTATAAAATTATCAAAAGATTGATGACAACTGATATGAACGTGATTATACGACAAACGATACTGATAATATTGGATAATCTTTTTAAAAGATCACGAAATGTTTCATTAAACTTTAATTAAATGTTTCTTATTTAAAAATATAGATATGATTTATTTTCGTATCAATATTCTTTCTTTTAA
The DNA here is from genome assembly GCA_031772225.1 of Eubasilissa splendida. Lineage (NCBI taxonomy): Eukaryota > Metazoa > Arthropoda > Insecta > Trichoptera > Phryganeidae > Eubasilissa > Eubasilissa splendida. Next base: position 24,154,909 of record CM062862.1, on the reverse strand, counting down.
ATATAGAGATGCGTTTTTTGATATTTTTACTTTTATCAAATTAAGTGGGTGTGATGTGTATTGTGATACTTTGGCTCAATAATTGATCCTCCGATATTTTTTTCACTTGGTGATTGCTTTACTTGTGTTCTTAAATTTTTTTGAAATTGAAGTTATCTTTTCCATTTTCTAACGGAATTTATTATAACCGAAAGTGTTTTTGAAAACATTTTTTAAATTAAATATTCTTTAATTTAATATTTTCACCAACAAAGGTGTAATATTCTAGTAAGATTAAAATTCGTCACGGAAGCCATTCAAATCTACCGTTAGATTTGTTTCCATCGTTGTACCATCCTGGAGCGTCTGATATGTTATCCTTTTAAAATATCAAGTTATAGTTAACAGATTTCGAAAAATATAACTTTTTTTTTCATCGATCTGAACGAGAGAAATTAAAAAATTGAAATTTTGGAAAAAAATCGTATTTTATTGAATCAAAATATAAATTAGGCACGTACATTTCTATATATTATAATTTGGAAAAGGGTCAGACGCGACGAAATAGAGTGTTCTAAACATGGTAAAATATTTTAGCCATATCTTCAATGAAGATTGAAATGATGATGATGATATCGTACGATAGAGGAGACACTTAAGCGTTCATACGAATATGATGCCACGGCGTTTTTACTGTTGCAGTTAGGAGGTGAATAGGTTGTAAAACGTTTTTTACCAGCATATGTACATATACCTGTGAGTTCTAGTCGGAATACAAGAAAATGACGTACAACCGTTTACGAATTCAGTATAATGACCAATACAGAATACTGTTTGAGTTGGCGCGTTATTGTAGCGCATCTACAATCTTTGCCGAACGCCGCCTGCATGGATTCGTTCCACTTCTGAAACATACAATTACTGGGGTAAAGCTGCAGCCGATGCTCAGCACCAACTCCCTTGTGCAAACGATGCTCTCACGAAAGGCTAGCTCCCTGGTTGGAGAATGGCGTCGGTTGCAGATTAGAACTACGTATATAATAATAGCCGTGATTGGAATTTAGTACAGGGTGAATATTATGTTTCAGACCGATGTTGTTCTTGAATAACTAAGAAATAAAACACAATTTTTCAATTTAGTTTATTTATCGATTACTTTTATGTACGGAAAATGTCATTTTTTAATTTTATCAATTTTCTTTTATTAATATTAAAAATATAATACAATTACAATAATCAGTGGATATATATATTTTAACATTTGTTTCTTCTATATGAGAGCAAGACTCGTGTATAGAGAAGGAGTATATTCGAGTAAATTTATGTTTCAGTTAGTCTGTGTACATATTTTTTTAACTTCAGTAACAAATTTATGATAGTCCGTAATTTATGATAGTCCGACATCGGTCAAGTAGTCGCCTCTTCTGGCAGCGGCACAAATGAGTGCTTTTTTATGCATATTTTTCATAACGTTTTTGCACACTTCGCGTGTTATTTCAGCAATTTTATTGCGTCAACATTTTTGTAAGTTTATTGCTGGACATCTTTCCTTTCAAGCACCTCCGCAGAAAATAGTCGGGTGTAGACAAATCGAGGGGACCAGTCGATATCACCACTTTTTGACAAAATGCGGCCAGGAAAAATTTCAAACGTAGTAAAGACTGAGTATGGTACCATCCTGTTAAAACTACGTGTGTTGTAGGCCCAATAGATTCAATTCGGTCACCGAGAAGTATTCAAACATATGTCGATAGCGATCACCATTAATGGCTCTACAGCATTGCCATTCAATTACAAAAATTTTAATGACTTCAACACGTCATTTAAAATGGTTAATAATAAATTGTAATTAATTTTTCTTTACGAATATTGAATTAAAATTGAAAAATATTTGTCAAACCGAAATGGCGTCAAAACAAAATCGGCCTGGAACATAATATGTATTAATATTTTTCCTTTTATTTTTATAACATTAATATTATTTTTTTAGTTTAATATATTATTTTTATGGTGAATCGGGTCTGGTATAAACGTCCCGATCACAATGGAATAAACACATGCACACATTTTGTTATCATTATGCATTTAAATGTTAAATATTTTTATGATTTTTTTCAGCAATGTGATTGGCCTGGGATGGCGGTGTGCGACTTAGGGCCTGCGATCGTGTCCTGCGACCCCTCAACCGCCCCACCCACTTGCCCCGAGCGCGAGTCCAGCATGCCGACCGTGCACCTCGCTCACCAGTCCGACTGCACCAAGTTCTACGCCTGCGCCGAGGGCGTGCTGCATCTGGTGAACTGTCCGGCGAATCTTTACTTCAATCCGAAACTCCAAATCTGCGACTATCCGAGAATGGCTGGTTGTCTTTGCGATAGGCTCGATTAAATATTGATAATTTTTTTTTATTGGTCTATGAAAAAATTGTTCGTACACATATATTAAGAATTAATAAATATTAACTATTAAAAAAAAAATTGTGGATATTTTATTGTTTAGAATTTAAGTTTGTAGAATCTATGAATTTAGTTCTACGAATGTTTGAACAGAATTGTTTTTTAGAATCGTGCCAAAAACATTAAAACCCAAAATACTCATAATTTTATGGCTGTCCTTTTTAAAAGATTTCATATAAATACAAGTTATTGAATTCAAATTGGTTAGATTGATAATGCTATTATAAGGCAAAACGCGTCTCACGAAATTAAACGAGAAGCGTTTTTATTTTCATCTGAACAACACATAAAAGTTGAACAACTCCACTGGGCCGGTCATATGAGTTGACGACCACCAGCTGCCTAACAAGTTCTTGACATGCTTTTAGCTAACTAATTAGATGGGTATTGGTAGGTCGAAGTTCAGGTAAGTAGTACTGTATAATCAAACAACATATCCATGGGAATTCGGAACCGGAGAGAGGTTTCAGCAGACAGAATGGCCAAGACTCACAATGGGCTATAGCGACCGATAATGATGATGATGAAGATGGGACTCTATGCTTCATAATCAATCGGGGATATCGGCAATAAGAGCATACATTCATTTAAATAGACTAGAACTTCCATGCCATTCGTTTAAAATTTTGCGTAGTTACTCTTTAGGACTCTCCTCCTCTCCCTGACCCCCTCGACCCAATATAAATCGGGTGGAGATGTGATCGGCGCGAGCGATAATCGCGTTCTGCCAAGTAGCGCTGTACCGCTGTACCGCCGTGCAGAGTTTACTGTATAACGCGATTGATGATTATTAGAGGTATGACGTCACTTCGGTAACCAGATTTCATCTTATTTGTCTCTCTTATTAACTCTACCACATCGTTATATCAATCGATTACAAATTTGGATCATATATTCTGTAGTCTTTTTTATAATTGATGCATCTAGTACTCCATTTTTAAAAACAATCTAATTTATATTGCGATGAATCCGTTCGGTTCGTATCTTGGCAGCAACCAAAATATTTTTTAGATATATAGATTTTTTTCTACATACCTTTCTAAGTGATTATTAACAATGTTTAGTAAAATACATTGGTGATTGATATTGTTTGAAATTCAATGCTAATGATATTGGGGAATGTTGTCATTATTCTTGCAGGTGTAATCTGTGTTGTGTCAGGGAGGTATCACCCGACATAACTTCGGTGTTTAGGTCTTCGGCATTATCGTTCTTCAAGCTTTCGTCGTAATTTAATATAAATGATTTGTAAACACCCAGTAAACGCTGGGTTTTTGCTACTTATAATATTAATATGGAGCTAAGTATTATTTAATATAAAGTAATGTTATTATTTTTAATTTCTAGAATTTTTAACGACAGTGGTAATAAATCATATTTATCGGTAGTGGCACACATATGGACAATTAAAAAAAATACTTACAATATATATATACGAGTACATGTTTTAGTTGGCTTAAAAATAAAATAATAGTAAGGTGATACAACAGGAGGCACTACTTGAGTCATAAAAACAAAAGAAAAGATGTTTAGTAAGTGCTTGTCTCTTTATTTATATTTATTAAGATGTTTAATTCAAAGTTTTTTTTTAATGTGTGAGATATAGGGACTAGGATGGATGGGAAAATACATTAATAGAAATTTACTTACTTACTTACCATCACGCCGTTTCGCTGCGGAGGTAGGCAGAGAGGATAGAGCGCCACACTCTTTTGTACTGATACACAATTCTCGCTTCATCCACATTCATACATCTTCTTATGCAAGCTAGACAATTATTGAGGTTTCTAATAGGACCATTCTCCAGTATCTAGTTTACGTTCTCTACTTCTGGGGCCATCAACACTTGCGTCATATATATTTCATACCATTCTCGCTTTATTCATCTGTTCCATATGACCAAACCACCTTTCTTTATCTTACTCACTGTACTAAGATCAGCTTTACATTTTTTTCTTATTTCTTCGTTCTTTACTCTGTCATAAATGGATCTGCCAATCAGGGAATTTAGCATATGAATATTTATAGGGTAGGTATTAGAAAGGTTATGGTAAATATATAAAATCACTGACGAACCAGAATCAAAAACATGAATGTAAGAAGCGTTCTACTAATTTTGTTGTGTCCTTTTTTCTGCACTAGACCAGTCCAGGTTCGTATATAAACACAGACACACACGAAGGTGTTATAGGGCTAGTCGAATGGCTTTATCCAACAATAAAATAATAATAAAAACTTTATATTTCGCAACGTAATATACTAATTCACAATATAATAAAACTTTTAATTAAATCGCATTAGTAATAATTTATTTGAATTACACACAAACGAAAAATTTGAATTATTTGAAAAAAAATATTTAGATGAAATATTCACATACAGAAGCTGTATAATCGACTGATATTCCATCCAATTTTACAAAATACGACACTAATTATCTTAGATCCAATGTTGATTTCTTAGTTTGGTCAAGTTATAACAAAATTAGTTCAATGAATACGATTTAAGTTAGTCCAATTAATGTGTTAGACCAACGCGAAACCAAATTCAGTTTACGATGGTTTGATAACAACAGGTAACTTTAAGTTTCGAATTACTAAATATTACTTCTTAACTAGTCGAACATGGAATAAGATGAACATTTTGGGAGCTATAGTCAAATGTGACATTCATATATTGCTAGATTTTTAAAAAGATATTTGTTTAAAATTTTACATTATATTTTTTATTAATTTTAATACAAATTATTTAAAACATCATTTTTAACATAGTTGAATGACTGATGTTAGTGAGATATATTTTGTTATTAAGGAGGACACATTCTTATTGTATTATTGTAATTATTCAGAACATAGTTCTGTGTTATTTTAAATACTAATTAAATGTATTAATTAGAAAGATATACATATAAAATCAATTATCCCGGATTGGAAGAGGTCCAGGTTCGAATCCCGTCAGCAACAACAATTATTTTACATAAAATTGATTTTATATGTATATCTTTCAAAATAATAAATTTAATTAATATTTAAAATATCACAGACCAATGTTCTGAATAATTACAACTTCACAATAATAATGTGTTCTCCTATTAAGAAATATATTCGTTGCAAGTGTTGATGGTACTTGAAATAGAGGACGTTTGCGGAAGACTTGGAACTATCAGGTAAACCAGACACTGGAAGATGGTCCTGTTAGAAGCTTCAATATTCGATGTAATAAATGATGTATAAATGTGGATGAGGTGAGAATTGTGTATCAAGACAGAAGAGTGTGGCGCTCTATCCTGTCTATCTATTATTTAAATTACTAACAAACTATCCCTTACGGTGCGGGTTATTTTAGATACCACAGATATCAATATAAACCTCAAAATATTTAATTCTCTCCTTCAACCCGTGTCAATCTATTCTTGATACAAACCTCCTTCGTATCTTTCCATTGCTCCCTGCCTTGTGTTGTCAGCTGTCAGTTAGTCTCCAAGTATGACTTCTCATCATCGACCCATCGCTTCTGAGGACTTTCTATTGGTAGACTTGAAGCTCATGGTCTTCAACATGGCGGTCTATTGGTGCAAGAGGCTTCATGCCATCGTTGACTTGGCGTATCTTTTTTCAATGATCACGTAAGCTAACACCCATAATAAATAATTCCATCGCTCATTGACTCACTCGAAGTCTATTTGCCGAGCACTTCATTAGCGTTTCGGTATCTTAGGTTATCTATTTTATAAAGCGATAAAATGTATATATATATATATATATATATTAGTACTATCATTATAAATGCGGTAATATCCACACCTCGCATGGCCAGCCGTAGCAGAGATTAAAGCATCTAAATATCGAATTCCTTCTGTGGGTGTAGTTTAGAATCCTACTGGCCGCGAGTTTTCATTTTTGAAATCATGAATAATTACATTTATTTCCCCGTAATCATTTTAATATTTAATTTGAATAATCATATATATTGTATTATAACATTATATAATTATTATTACATTATTAATTAGTGCCCGTGGGCTATTAGTTAATAGGTATAGTATAATAATATATCTAAAATAAAGCTAATTATTTTCAATTGAGACAATACCTAAGAGTTTTTATCTTGTCATAACCAATATTGGAACTCGTGTTTACATAAATAAATGACAAATAATGGTAACTAATGCGCAAATCTGCAAGTGCAAGGAAAATACAATTGTTTGAAATTTTTACAAAATTGTGTTAAGCTTGATGTCTCCGTTATTCGGAATAAATATTTGCGAAATTGTTCCATTATTAATCGATACCTTTTTTTAAATTTCTGCCCTACATTACCTAAAAAAAATAGTCTAGCAGATAGAAATTCGATGACCTTTAATTTTTGTGTTCAATATTTCATTTGAAATCAATAAAATATTGCAATTAATCGAAATAATGGCATACATATTCCATGAACACTTTCGACTCACAATTTAATCAGGTATCCACTCATATAATATTGTGAACTAGGTCCGTTACACCTTCTATGACAGCAGAATGTTATCACTGTGTTATCGGATTATATAATTGAACTATGTAATCATTTCACTAATCTTTTAATGTTATACATAGGTGACGATATAGGTACATTTATATATAAAATGAACTATGATACATATAAAAATATATAGTTATCACGGAACTCGAATTCAGAACTTTCTATTGTTAGTAGACTGCTTTAACCAATTAAGCTATAGGGACACTACATAATGTCTTCAGAATGCATCTCCATAATGTTACCTTATTATTTTACATATCAATTGTCCCGTTGAATCGACTATCTTTTCAATTATAATGTTTCATACAAAACCTTTACGTAGAAACCGCTAGGTGGCGTAAGGACTTCCAGTCCAAAGCAAAACTAGAAACCACATACCAGTAAATTAATAAACATGAAATAAAGTGTACACATAGGAGAGGGGTTTGGAACATTAGTTACTGGGCGAAGAAAAGTCTACACACATTATTTGTGGAAATATAAATCCGATAGTTTATGTCATATTTATGTAACAGTTAAAATATTTGCTTTTCGAAAAGTAAATCTTTGTGTAAACAAGACGTACTTTTTACATGAATGCATATTATATTGTCAGCGCTTAAATTTTCGTTCCAATCGAGTCATATATTTAAAAAAGTTGCGAAGCTTAGGAGTTGATTGCGTAAGTAGTACCAAAGTGGTCACGTGGGTGACACCAATTTGAAAATATTGAAACAAGGAATTAATAGGAATAGTTCATGTCTGGTCATTTGGTAGTCTATGGTAGAAACATTTTTTTTATTCTCATAGATATACCAGTTTGTTAAATACAACATGTTTTATATTTTAGGAAAAATGATCTTCCTTTCGATTGTTTTGTTCCTTTCGAAAACGCATGGAAAGGAAGAGACAAAGCTGGCGGCAAATGACGTAAGTATATTTAAAAGCATTGCTAATTTTTTAAATTAAGTAACTAACTATCTTACCATCACGCCGTTTCCCATGGCGATAGGCAGATGATGGAGCCTCACACTTTTCTGTCCTTACACTTGATTCTCACCTTATTCACATTCATAATCTTCTCTTTCGTCGATTGCTGAGTCATCTAAAAGGATCTAATTTCAACTATATTCAATCTTCTTTCGTTCCTCTTATGTCTGCTCCAGACTTCACTATCATACAGCAGTATTGGTACCAGAACTCTGTTGAATACAGTTAGTAATGGCGCTATAATGTGTATCTCATAAAAATAATAATTTAGATGTACTATGTATGTTAAGGAGAACATATTATTATTGTGAAGTTGTAATTATTCAGAACATAGGTCTGTGATGTTTTAAATACTAATTTAATGTATTTATTATAGATATATACATATAAAATCAATTTTGTCGAAAAATATTGTTTTTGCGCTACCGGGATTCGAACCTGGATCTCTATTTCCAATCCGGGGAAGTACACTACCAATTGTGTTATAACGCCAGTATTTTTCATGAAAAATTTTCGAACCTATATGTTACACTTTTTCAAATTAATACATCTGTTCTTCCATTATTTTTGAAAGCCATCTACATGATTTTTACGGAATCACAAATACCTTTAAGTAAACCGACTGCAGACGCCAGTTCTATATTCTAAATAATTATAACTTCACAATAAGAATGTATTCTCCTTAATAATATAAGTTGTATCAATGTGTTCAAAATTTAATAAAAATGAAGTGAAATCTTAGATGAAGGAGATTAATAAATTACTAATTTACTTGTGAATTTTAATATATTATATTTATATATAATGTGTATATTTGACTCATTCATTTTTTAACTGTATCATGACTCATTCATTATTTAACTTAATTTTACACGAACTTCTCATTTTGTAATTTATAATAGTGAAATTTCAGACGAAGGAGATTAATAAATTTCTAATTTACGTGCGAATTTTTATATATTATATTTATATATAACGTGTATATTTGACGTCAACGTAATCAATTATATATTTTTATTTATTAATGGAAGTATTTAATTTCATAATTTAGAGAATTTTAAACACTGTTATGTAATATTACACATTGATAATAGTCTTTATTATGTTTATCTAATATACTTTTCTTCTTCTTAACTTATATACTTCAACTCAAATAAATATTATGTACTTCCATATTTTTTTTTTGTTTGTCCAGTTTTAATTTATATGTATATGTACTTCAACAGTATTGTATGGTGTATTATGTTGTATGAGCTGTAAATAATTTTGTAAAAGCCCATAAAGACATAAGAAAACATTTGTTGTCCCATATACTTTGTCTGAAATACGCCCGCTACCGGATATGGAATATCTAACAGATATTTAAAATGTTTTTTTAAACTAAAAAAATAAGATACAATTTTTAACGTAGTTATCAATTTTCAGTTTTGCCCAGACAACGGAGGCTTCTACGCTAATGCAGTCGACTGCACCAAGTACTTCGTATGTGATCATAACCGGTTGGTCTCATTTAACTGTGGTCCTGGAACACAATGGGATAACATCAATAAGGTAAACAATTATTTGGTATCTCAAAATTCCCTTGTTCATCTCCGGGCGCCGGTTAAACGGGGTCGAAGATGACATCTAGATCCGCATGATGCGCGCGAGCTCATTTGTGCATGATTTTGTCTGAAATGTTGAACTAATCGCAACCGCGACAGCCGACCTGTCTTTGCTTGATGAATTTGTTATAAACTGATGGTCAATTTCAGACACATCTTAGCAAGTGTCAACACGTATTTATATTAGACGCGAGGGAGAATTCAAAAGTTGCGATAATTTCAATGAAGAGCTTCCCATGACAGATTAAATATTTGTAGACGTATTATTTACAAAATTAGCATTTCTATACATGTACACTGTCGTTGTAAATAAGCTTCGGTAACTCGCGTCTAATTTGAATTGGTCACATACTCTGTTATATATCCTAACACACGTTCGCTTACAAAAAAATTACGCAAATATGAACTCAATACGTGATACAATTGGATTGAGATCAGTCAGAAGCATCGCTGTTCAATATTACAGCTGAATCCTAATACAATACACTAAAGATTCACTTTAACTTTACAACACATTCACTACATTTTTTTATTGTTATTATTTTTTTAATATATTTTTGTCGAATCTTACTCATTCTTTTTAATTTTAATTAAATAACACCGCAACAACACGGAAAAACTGTCTACATTAACACAAACGGTAGTCTAGCAAAGTAGCCAGAACAATGCAGTATATATCAGAAGTGGATACCTACTACATCCCACACAGTAAATTAATAAGTGTATTATATTAAAAATAAAGTAAAATATTATTGTTGCGCGCGCTACCGAGATTCGAACCTGGATCTCTTTTCCAATCCTGAGAACTATGGTATAATTTCTAAAAAATGGATCTTATGTGTGTATCTTTCTAATTAATACATATAATTAGTATTTAACATATTAATTCTCCTTAATATCATATTATTGTGTGTTCACTTCTGATGTATTAAAAAATTATGTCAAATAAATAAATGAACATTGTTGTAAGAATTGCTGTGATTGAATTTGTTGTAGGATCAAGAAATTCTGTTCACGGGATACATAACATCCTTCTCCAGTAATAAATTTCGATGGCATCGACTTAACGCTTGTCGCTATTGCGGTGTTCAATTCCCCGCTGCATACACGCACATTGGGAAGATAAGTGTGTGAACCAATATAATTTTAATTACTTGGTTTTTATCACTGTCTTTCTGTATTCTCTACAGTTGGTTCACAGCAACTTAAACTAGTTGTACGCGTCTTAAAATTTACTACTGACTGTGACCAGTGTTCATAATCAGCACGGTTAATTAGTAATTACATTTTCAGAATTGCGGATATATGAATAGTGGTGGCTGCATACAGGGGCAGGTGAAACCGCCCGAGCCCGAACAGTGCGACCCCTTAGCCCCCCTACCCAGCTGCCCTGACATTGATCCGAGAAATACCTGGCCTATAATCTTACCGCACCAGTTTGACTGCACGCGCTACTATATTTGCGATAAGGATGAGTTGCAAGAGAAGAAATGCCCACGTGGGCTTTACTTTAACCCTACTTTGCACACGTGCGACCTTCCGCGGCAAGCTGGCTGTCTTTGCGCTAATTTACTACCACACGTGGTATGTTTTTAATCAATCTTCCGTCTCCCTGTCGGATAATGTCCGTGAGAGGTGATTGTATCCGATCTGAATTGATTCATCCCTGGAAACAGCTGTGCAATGTGCTTATATCTTATTGTTAATAATAATTCTGGACGCTCTTAATTTAACTGAATTGATTTTATACCATGTTCCTGCGCGAAGTACCAGGTCGCTGGCGCTGTTTCATGTAAATGCTTCACATACCAAAAATTGATAGTAACGCACCAATACAAAGATTTTACAGGTTTTGAACGATTTTCGTCTTGTAGATATATTATGATGTTCAATGCTTAAATATAAGAGTGATATTTTTGATGCTGTACTAAGAGAAAGGTATAATTGATTAATTCATTCTGTGTCTAACTTAAATTTTTATTTTTTGCATAATTCATTTTTTTTTAAATCTTTTTTACTATTATATTACCTCTACTCAAGTAAATATTATGTACCTACTTCTAAATTTAACTATATTTAATTTTTTTTAAAATTATTATATATATATATATATATTAAATATATATATTCCGATGTTACTCGTGTACTTCTACTGTATTGTACTTATTATGGTGAACTATTTTGTACGAGCTGCACATGTTTTTTATAAATAATAACGCGTAAATATAATATATATAAAAAAACATATTTTCAAAGTCATAAAAATGAAAATAAATATAATATTTTTTTGAAATGCGTACTGCTTTTATTTTCTAACCATTTAAACTAATCCCTTATCGTTATCTCACTTCACTTATTATTACCCGATATTGGCTATCATTCTGCTCCACTGTGTTCTGTTCTGAACTGCATTCTTCATTACGTTCAAATTTTTATGTTTGATTAAATGTGAGCAATCTGTGTTGCTCGTGGTCATTCTCTTGCTGGCTCTTTTCTCGATTCTTATAGTTTTATGAATCATGTGATTTTTTTTTCTTTGCATCACATGTCGATCTTAATTCAGTCGGTCTTCGTTTATTTTTTCTGAAAGAATAACCATTCTAAAATGACTGTAAACATTTCATATTTGTGAATACTAATAAATTTAAAAAAATAAAACGTATACTTATACTTATACTTATATATATATTTTGATGGTATTTTGACCAGTATATTATTAACAATATTTGAATATGTCCAAGGACACACAATTACTGGATTTTCACCTACAAAAGCACTGTTATTAAACAAATTATAGATATCTCATAGAGACGAATCTATTTTTATTTATATTTAATGGAAATATATGAAAGTATGGGTAATTACTATCATTATTATCATACTTCTTCGTCTCTATGAGATATTTATTATTTGTTTGAAAATAAAAGCGATCAAAAATATTATTTTAATAAAATAAAATTAATCATAATAATTAATTTGATAAATTAATGTTTGATTTTACTTTAAACGAAAGTTCTAATAAATGAATAATCTCTTCATTAACTTCGACTTAATAATAAAGTGCTTTTACTTGTCGTGATATTTATTATTTTCACCAAAAATATACTTTCTCACTTACGTAATATAATGCGGAAGAATGGTTTTAGTGGATTTCATTACTAAATACATTCTGGTATTTCAGAAACTTTACTATCAAGACCGAGTGGTCGTTGCTTTCATCTTGGCTCCTAAAAACTTTCCGACATTTTATGGGGGTTAAAATTATCCCGTTAAAACTGTATAAAGGGTTTTCTCTTCAAAGGTAGAAAAGGTAATATTTGGAAAGCGAACAGACAGGCATATTTGTCTGTAAAGTGCCTGAAGTGAGACGTTTCACATCGCCCTTTCTGTGTTCTGTTTCAAACTAGGGGAGGAAAAAATATTACATTAAGGTGGGAAGTACACCACGTGATTTCAACCCTCGTTTTATGTTCATATTTAAACCACATCATTAATCTTTAGTTATAGACCGTATTTCCTCGATTATAAGACGCACGTTTTTTTTTCCTATTTTGGTGTTTCTGAATTCGGGGTGCGTTCTACAATCGCGGCAAAATTCTACAGTCGTGATGAATCATCACTGATTACTAGTAGAACTGAGTAGAAAAGTGATTCAGAAAGATCGAACATTATTGGTATATAAAAATAAGGGTACGTCTTATAATCGATGACATCTATGATCGAGGAAATATCGTATATAACTAACTAACAAGGATAGGCAGAGAGACTAGAGCGATTCTGATCTGGCTACCATATCACTCTTCTCTCGTTTTATTGTTAAAGCTTTTGATAAGGCCATTCTCTTATATATGGTTTATCTGATATGGTCTTTATAATTAATATCTTCAACTCTCGCCTCATATATGATATTTTTTTAAAGATTATCTCCTAATTCTTATTCCTATCACATAGCAATACAGATTTACGTTCAGAAATATTTTTTTTATGATTTACTCTATTAGACAACTATTTTCATACGTGCATGAAGAACGCATTTGTTCATTTTTGTTCGTCGTGAGATATCTAATCTAGGTGACTTCTAATTTTGCGAAACACAAGCGTTTAACTGAGTTTGAAAAATACTTACAATATTTTTGCGACGTGTTTCTACATTTAATATGCTGTAGGATGCATGTCCACTACTTGCTTGAAATAACTTATTTCATTTTAACATCCGTTAATGAAATTAATATAATTTTTTAAGAATCGGTCGAAATGATTTGTTAGATGAACGTAAAATAAATAATAATCGTTTATATTATAATTTGTTAACTTTGTTTTATTAACCACTTATTGAGTTTAAATATAATACATCTACCGGTTTCAAAAATATCATAAAGAAAATTGTATTTTTCGAAACCGGTAGATGTATTTAAACTTACTAAGTGGTTAATGAAACAAAGTTAACAAATAATAATATGAATTTTAACCACAAAGTTAATTTTGCTAATTTCAAAAGAATAATCGTTAATAACAATTTAATTTAACCACTTCATACCCGGTGCACATTACAATGCATACTAAATTTGAATGCAAACCGTCAAGTTTACAGGCATGATATAAATAAACAAAATATATTTAAAATTGCGATTTATGGAACTATATTTGCAGAAAATGTTGTGAAATTTAAAAAAAATAATTTAAAAGATAAACATAAGATAAACTCCAATTGGGCAGATTAGTCAGTTTTATGTTTATTATATATAAATATCTTCTGTTAATTAGATCATTGATATATTATAAATGTAATCTATTATAAACAACGATATTAATATTATTTTAAAAGATAAATATTCATTTATATGGTCTGGTTGAAATACAAGTGATGTACAATCGTCTATGAATTCAATATAACAACTCATATGGAATTCTGTTCGGGTTGGCGCGTTATTGTAGCATATATACAATGTATGGATTCGTTCCGCTTCTGAGACATCGAGTTGCCTGCGTAAAGGTGCAGTTGGAGTTCAGCATCAACTCTTTAGTGCAAGCGGCGCTCTCATGGAAGGCTGGCTCCATGACCAGAAATCGAATACAGGGTGGCTACTGCAGATATGATAATAGCCATAACTGAAATGTATTATTTATAATTTGTTCATGTATATGTGTGAACTTCAACTTTTTTTTCTTTTCTATATTAACATAAATATTTTTTTTTTACTAGAATGTATTATTCTATATATATTATTTATATAGAGAATTGGGTCTTGCACTAACAACCCGATTATGCTGGAATAAACACATTATTATTATTATAAGACATTTTATACTGTAAATTATGTACTTTCTATAAAATAAACAGTAATTATATTTTTAATACAAAGATATACATATACAATCAATTTATCGAAAAAGATTGTTGTTGCTACCGGGATACGAACCTGGATCTCTTCCTATCCGGGAAAATTGCATTAACCGATTATGCTACACCAAAACAGTATGTTGACGACAGATTACACAATATCACAGACCTATGTTCTGTAAAATTGCAACTACACAATGAGAACGTGTTCTTCAAAAAGTAAAAAATAAAATAATATTTCCTGTTTTTTTAAATATCCCTGACATTAATTATTAGAAAAAATATTTCATTCAAGAAAGTTAATTCAGGTCTGAAAAGATTAACGTAACAAACTTTTATTTAATGAAAATAAATGGGAGAGTTCCAGAAAATATATTACAATAAGCTCGCAAATAAATTCATTAAATATATGTAAATTTGGGAAATTCAATCATTTATTTGCAACTAATGCCATTATCGATAAAAAGAATCAGCAGTGTATGGCCAAATTGGATTTTATGAAGTCAGAATTCAGACAGACCATAGTATACTACCGCGGTAATAATAAAGTGGCCATCGTACTATTAAATCACATGCTTCACTGGTCTCATACCATACGAACGAGATTCGAATAGTACTCAATCTTAAAGATGCTTTTTGAATTGCGTTTAAGTAGAGTGGAATCAAAATTTACGCGGTACAAAATTGCAGACGTGAAACGACGATATTTTTAGTTCCAAAACATGCTTATAAATAAAAGAAACGTTTTTATAATATAATATAATATTAACACTGGTGATAAATTTACATAATCATCGAATTTGTGACATTACCAATTAATTTAAATATTCTTTAATGATAATCGATTATTTCATTAAGATTAAAATTAGTGAATACTTAAAAATATTTGTAATTTATTACAAATGATAGTAACATTATATGTGAGGTCCAGAATCAAAAGCAGACATGTCCACTTTTATCTAATTTCGAGTAAAATGCAAAAAAACTATTGTACCACAACTGTCACATTTAGGATCATATTGAACATGACCAGTAACCACAGGTCACTTGACCAATCACTGTCGTCTTATTGGCTGAAAACATATCGGTCTGGGTTTGAATTAATTATCTATTGGACATATCTGCGATTGAAGTAACAAGCAAATTTTAAATGCGTTTTTATACGAAATTCAGCAATATTTGACTAATTTTTAACACTTAACTCAAGAATCAAAAAAATTGGACATGTCTGATTTTGATTCTATACCTCGCATGTATTATTTTGGATATTATCAACTTTTTCGATGACTGCTATATAGACGCATGATCAGAAGGTTTTGTCACCAGGAAGTGTGAAGACAATTGACACTGACATTAAAGAAAGTATTTATTTATGAATAAACAATTAACAATAATTATTCTATCCTAAGTAAAGTACATTCTTTTAATTCGCAGATTGTTAGATAGGTACTTACTATAAAAAAATTAGGTTTTTGAATAATACTAATATTGATTCGAACTATTTAAATTATCATCACAATAGGCAGAGAATATAGAATTTCACACTCGTCAATCATAATATCACTCTTTATTTTTTAGATAATTATTTAAAACATCCCCCCTCACTAGGACGATCCTTTGTCGAGGTGGGCTATTGTTTAAAGGTTATTCAAGTTGTTTATTAATATTATTAATATATCAACAAATATTAGAATTTTTTGTACAGAAACATTTTCAGTGCATGTTATTTAAGTAGGTAGGTAGGTACTGTTTTTTAATATCTGATTTAATTGAGTGTGTCAGGTCTTTCTTTTCCCGTTGACTTCAATACTCGCTTCATATATTTAAAAGACTATCTTCTCCTTACTCATACTATGATTCTATTTATTAATTTTTCAAGCGCTTGAGTTTCCGCATTTATAACATATTCAGTTGACTTTTAGTATAAACACTTTTAAGCAATAGTCCACATCGACACAGGATTAGGACACAGGATGACAAATATTATAAAATAAAAAGAATGATTAAAAAAATCTCAAAAAATATATTATTTTACAAATCAAGTTTCACGTTGTTTTATATTATACAATTTTATTTTTTGTATTCAGTTAGGAGTTTATGTTATAAAAACTGACTAAATTGGTGATGGGACTAAATTGTACCCCTGACTCCTCGGTCGTACCAACGTCTAGACCAAATCAGCAAACTTCATTTTAAAAAACGTCTTGAATGAGATTCAAGAATACGTAGTAATAAAATAATTTGTTCGCACAGGTTATGGATTATGACTAAGGTAAATATAAGGAATCGTAATGTGAATTTCAAACGATGAATACATTATATATAAAAAGTGCCTACCAAGAATTTAAAAACTTTATTAAATCACATTTTTATTGAATATTTTACATTTATTTAACTGACTACGCGTATAGATTACAAAAAACAGAATTGTAATTGTACAATATATTACCGGTTACTGATTACTGAACCAATTCTAAAGCGGATTGAAACATTTGAGATGTCGATCTACATATGGTTTCTTAAAATAAGCTGGAATGATAGGGTTACATGTGATAATGTGATGATTCGGATGCGAAAGGAAAAATAATTCTATAAAACAATAAAAACCTGGAAACTGCAATATTTTGGCCATATGAGACATTCGGAAAAATATTATCCTGCATCTTCATTTAAAGCAAAATTGCAAGCAGAAAAGATCTTGAAGGAAAATAATGATCGCTAACGTTCAACAACCGGATATGCGCTAGAAAAAGTAGATGTTACCAGGGGCGTGTAGTACATACAAGCAAAAAGCTGTGCATAACTAAAAATTCTGGGAAACAAATATAAATTTAAAAATTGGATTAACATTATCGAAAACATTATTTTGCAATTAGTGCCATCTGTGTACCAGTAGAGACTTTAATTGCTTAGTTCTAAAAACTCACCGCAACACACCTCTGTACTTTTTTATTCGCCGAATCGTGCTATTTACATTACTCAGTTCTACTTTTAAGCTAGCGAATTTAGGTAAAAAAACAATTTATCGAAAACATATTTTATTGCTACCGGGATTAGAACTTAGACCATTTTCTATCCGGAGAAACTAAGTAGTTTGACAACAAATTTTGTAATTTATATACTGTACATACTTATTTACCATCACGACGTTTCTCCGCGGGGGTAGGCAGAGATGATAGAGCGCCATACTCTTCTGTTCTGACACACAATTCTCGCCTCATCCACATTCATACATCTTCTTTTACAAGCTCGACAATTATTGAGGCTTCTAACAGGACCACCTGCAGTATCTGGTTTACTTGGTCGTATCAAGACGTCCTCTACTTCTGGTGCCATCAACACCTGCGTTATATATCTTTCTTACCATTCTTTCCTCATTCATCTATTCCATATGACGAAACTACCTAAGTAATCCTTTCTTAATCTTAATCACTATACTAAGATCAGCTTTAATTTTTTTTCTTATTTCTTCATTCTTTACTTTGTTTGGCACATATACGCCTAAGTGATCTCATTTTCACTGAATTCAGTCTCTTCTGCCATTTCCAGGCGCGCATTCAAATTGATACATCTGTAATTCTATTTTAAAAAATGTTATCACATTTATATTATGAATTAAACATCCGACTTCTAGCTGGTAATATAAGCTTTTACGCTTGTAAAATACTGCTGGGGTCGAAAAAACTATATAATCGAAGCACACTGCTGATATACAAAACTATAATAAGACCAATACTCACTTATGGTTGTGGTGCCTAACCTAAATCGAGTAAAACAAATTAGCAGTCTTTGAGCGTATAAAATATTGATAAAATATTTAACGCTAGAAAAAAAAAATAGAATAAAAATGAATCATGTTTGAGCAAGAAACAATTTTAAGATTGTGTAGATCCCAGAGACTGCAATGGGCTATCTATGTCAAAAAAATTCCAGATAACAGGACACCAAAGAACATGACCAATTGGATACTCCAGTGGAAGCAACCAAGAGGTTAGCTAGCTGTGTGAAAGAGGACTAGAGCAGGATGGGAAGGTCTGGGCAATGGACAAGAGTGGCTTGCGATAGAAGTCAGTGGAGAACACTTGTGGAGAAGGCAAAATCCCGTGCCATGGAAAAAGAAGAGATGATCACCTTTATATTACGACAAACCTTAAATACCTTTGAGTAATGTATGCTACGAGACGCCAAAATTAAATCAATTAATTTTCAATAAATTTGGATAAACCTTGATATAACTAAAAAAAACTCTGGGAAACAAATCTACCCCTTAAAAATCCCCTTCACCATAGTTTGTTGATTGTTACAACATACGTATGACTTATAACCTTATATACCTTCGTATAAATGCTTGGCGCATAAAGAACTGGGTGTATAAACTCCTACTCTCATAAATATCGTATAAATGCCGGTGTATAAGTTTCCGTTAAACAAATTTTGTCCAACAAAAGAAAATTCCGAATACGATTTAAAAAAATATTATTAACAATACCTTTACATATTTAACTAAAGCGGTTTGATTTTATTTTAACCTGTCCATATTTTTAAATTAGATTTTCTTTTTGTCATGTATTTAGGTCATATAATCATTTATTTTAAAAGGTTCTCTTAAGCCTTATGTCCTGTAAAAAAATAAATAAATAGTAACCGCGCTCTCAGAGCGACCCTCTGTACGTACCAATTTAAGTCTCTTATAACCATAAAATAAAATTTAACATCTAGCGAGTCTTTTGTAAATAAATATTTTATAATTTTTTATTAATATTTATTTGTTTGAGTTTTGCTGAACAAAAGCCTAACTCTTTGCTCTCCATAATTCCCGGCTCCTTTCTAACTCTATGAGTCTTCTATATACTCAGTCCAGAGCATTTGTGGTCGGGCTCTTTTTTTTGCATAACCATGGTAGACACTTTATTATTTATATTCCAATGTTCATTGGTTAGTCTTGCCACGTGTCTTGACATAATCTCACTTCACTTTTACCATATCTTGTAGAATTGCGGCAATCTTGGATATTATTCTCACCAACCTTGGTTCTTCTGTCTTTTAAAGAAGTACCCAGCATTTCGATTTAAATGGCTCTTTGTATATCTACAAGTTTTGGCACAATTTGTTGCTCCATGTGTCAGTTGGGCAGATTATACTGATCTCACTTACGTATTCCGAGGTCCTGCGGTATCGTGTTGCTGCATTTGTATAGTATTTGGCTGAATTTTTCCAATTCAAAGCCCGCCCCAATATTCTTTACTCATTTATTTATATATCATAAATTCTACGCATAATCCATAAGAAAGGATTAAAAACATATTCTGGGCTTATATACACATATTTTTGGTGTAATTTTATTAAAATCGGATTCGGATTAAAATAATTTCCAGTAGTGACGGTTTAGGCGCCGAATTTAGCTATCGAATTAATAATTTATCTCAATTTAACACGATTATTACAGACCTCTCTTTCTAAGCCATACAATGATAGGTTGTCGAGCGTAGGTTTTCAATAATGGAAATACCAAACATGTAATAAACCTGTATTGAAATACAGGATTTAAAATATCATGTTTCACAGTTGAATTTGTGGAACTCAATAATTATATGAAAATAAAAAATTTAACAACTTGTATTAATATTGTAACGAATTTTGAAAAATCCATTTGGGACGATTTAAATGATGGAATCTATGGGGTCATTTTGGTCAGAAAAGGCACAATAAGCAATTGTTGAAAGAGCAGTTAAAATATACTCGGACGTCGCCGATTATTAAAGTGATATTTGTGAGGATTTTTTTAGGAATCGTTTTATTTCCGGCAAACTATTGTGCATGCGAAAACAATAATTTTCGACGCAGCATCAAAAAATGCGTTTATTTGTTTTAGAAAATTTGTCTTCAAAATAAACGGTTATTGGGGTATTTTAGCAGGAATAGTGGCAAATATAAAGTTTATGACAGGCCATTAATCAACTGCAGATCTGTGAGTGGGACCGGGACATCCTTCCGTGATGTTTGTTCGTGGGTGAGAATTGTTCATGCGTATATAAGACGCACCAGAGTCCTGAAGAAGTCAATGTGGTTTGGGCGTTTATGAATATTGGTTATATCCTTAACACGATATAATTGATACTCTAAAATGAACCAGAGTTGGTGGGCATGCTCAAAGACTCGGACTTCGCAATATCTTTGGAGACAGTGAGGCTGAATACTTTGAATGGCGCCAGGTGACCCTGGCTATAGTCCAAGCTTGTATACCGGGCGAACCCTAGAGAGGTCGAAGGAGGGTGGAACGTCCAATAATTCTAGGTATTACTTTCTCTTCGGATACTGAGGATGTTCCACCGGAGAAGACGGAGTGCATTTGAGGTCTCAGAGTAAAGGAGATTTTTTTTTTTACCGTTGAATGTTATAATGTTCGCCGACTCGCTCCTTCACTCTTCATCATCACGCTTCGCTATTTCTTGTAGTCTCCTTGTTCAATTCTCTGACACAATAAATGACTCTACACCGACCATGTGATTCATTCACACTACCTACCTCATTTTAAGAATTAAATTTACCGTAAAACAATTAATATTTGTTAATGGAAACTAGAATTATTATTATACTTTTAAAATAAGCAATGTTATCTTTGTGGTTAAGATTCATATTTTTATTTTTTATCTTTGTTTAATTAACCACTAAAATGAGTTTAAATACATCTACCGGTTTCGAAAAATACCATTTTCTTCTTCAGGATGTCATAACCAACTAAATTTAACTACGAGTCCCATTCTAAAATTTTTTCCTAAAAATTATTCGAGTAAATTTGTATTAAGTAATGATTTGAGTTAGGTACTAAAAAAAAAAAAAAAATTTTTCTTTTAAAAATAGATTTTTAAAAATAGATTCTGTCAAAGAAACAATGTATGTTTTAGTTAGTTATGACATCCTGAAGAAGAAAATGGTATTTTTCGAAACCGGTAGATGTATTTAAACTCATTTTAGTGGATAATTAAACAAAGATAAAAAATAGAATTATTATTATCTATAAGATACTTGCTATGCATTTAAATATAAATACGCACATTAAATCGTACTGTATTTTGGAATTGGCTTAATACCAAAATACGGCGTTCCGGTGTTGAAAACCCTGAATGAAACCGCGCTAGATATACCGGATCCGAACCAAATTTGATTTGATTAAGTCTCCAATTTATCGGAAACACAAGATGAGTTTCTTTGAGAATGATTACTCGAGACGAAGAGATGGAGAACGCAAGAGGAAGGCATAAATTTGTTAACAAGTCGGTCGTCGGAGATTTTATAAATTACAAGCAAATAATTATTATTAACGAAGGCTAAATCAATACTGGTTTAAGAAATATACCGAGTAATTTATTTGCTTAAAATACGCCCAGTTAAGTATGGAACAATTCACCACGAGATTCGAATGATTTTTGAATACTACCTTCAGATTTTAGTAGCGGAGATAATATTGAACTAAAAAATCTCAGGTAATCAGGTATCACCCGTGTGCGAAAACAAGGGATATTTCACGTTTTGAACCCTGTACCCATTTTAATTACAAGACCAATATTAATGGAGTAATGAATTAAAATATATATACTCAATTTATTAAAAGAGTTTAATCGAAATATTATAAGAATTACAGTAGTTAGCGTGTCTAAGATATATGTTAGAATCAAAGACCACCAAGTATATAGACATGAACTGACGAAAATTCCTTGTCCCAATATTTTTATTTCAGTATCATCCATCACTTCGATACCGTTTATGTAATTAAATGGCTCTGCGACTATTTTTAAAAATATGATTAGATTGGAATGAAAATTTAAACGCTCACAATACAATATGCATTAATGTAAAAAATACGCCTTGTTTACACAAATATTTAATTTTCGACGAGTAAATACTTTTACTGTCGCATAAATGAGTCATAATCTATCAGATTTATGTTTCCATCAAGGATGTGTGTAGAATGCTCATCGTCCCGCTACTAATGTTCTAAACCCCTCTTCTATATGTAAACTAGGAAAAAAATTAAACTAATTAAATTCAAGTAATTTTATATCAAGTAACAATTTGAGTTAGTGATTATACTAAATTTATTTTTTAAATAATTATTGTTTTTTAAAAATAGATTCTGAAAGAAACGATAACACATGTTTTTGATTAGCATTAACATCCTGAATAAGAAAATGATATTTTTCGAAACCGGTAGATGTATTTAAACTCAATAAGTGGTTAATAAAACAAAGTTAACAAATAAAAATAGTATTTTTTTTACATACTGTTTACGTGATGACAAAAGTTGCAAAATCAATATATAATATAAAATATACCTGTACATTAGATAATACATAAAATAAAATAATACAATACGAATGAGATATTACCTTTGTGCTGTATTTATTCAGTGATATATTTTGTCAATTGTACATTTACGATAATTATCTTGTACATTGTTCATTCAAGAAAAAAATCCTTTGTTAAACAATGTACCCACGTTTTCAAAAAAGCATTAAAGATAAATTTAAAGTTTCCGAGAATCAAGACAATTTAAATAGAAAATCGCTCGAGTATTTGAACAAAGGATATTTTCATGTTTAATTGATCAAAAGTCGAAGATGAAGCTTTGATTTATTTGATTTGAAAACGTTTTGTTTGATGTCATTATGAAAATTGACATTTAACAAACGACTTCATTTGAGGACTATTTTTTGTCCCTCTCAGGATTGGTATAATTCAGATCGACAGCTTATGATTGATTAAATATATTTTTTGGTTGAATTATACAACGAAAATGTTTTAAATACATCTAAATAAACTCTCCAGGGGGTCTGAGTTAAATGATTGAGCAGTTACATAATTTTGGCAATATTTTATGCGTAAAATCGACCATTTCTCAAGGGATATACAGAGGTACATACGACAACAGTTCACATGTACCTCAGCTGAAAGATTAGCAAAATAAGAGATTTGGCGACAATTATCAATATCACGTGTGTGATTACCCTAAAAAAAGGACATCGCAATTTAATTCAATAATATTATTACCAATAGTGTAAATTTAATCCCTCAAGTTGTAATTTTTTACAACTCGCCACGTTTATGTGAGGTAAACACCGAATCGCTCGTAAGTAGTTCATTCTGTGCCGGTCGGCGCCATTTGGGCTCTGGGAGTCGCGCGGGGCGGGCGCGTCGCTCGAACGCGGTGGCAAATCCATTACCCATTCAATCGGAAAGTATATCGGGGTAAGGATCACATCTTAGAAATACTAGTGCACTATTTGTATAATATTGTAGTATCTAATTTGCATTGCACTCTCTTCCTATGCAGAAATGAGAATTTCCTTGTTCGGGGCCCCAGGCTAAGGGCACCCGGTTCTTAGGTGAAGTTGGCGGCACGGGTAGCTGAGATGCGCGATGATAGGTAGCAATCATCGGCACATCCATCGTGACGGCCACGATCCCGTACTGTGAAGCATCGAGTGTGTATAGTTACGGCGCACGGATTTCGAGGTTATGTAACCATCATTTTTACTTAATTGTAATGTCAACGAATATGGAGGTGGGATTAATCTTACGGTGAAGTTTTACTTGCTTCATATCCGAGACGCTTGCCACAGGAAACGAATGAAAAATGTAACGGGAATATTATTGTTCCACATCCTTGTCATGTCGTATTTGTGAACAGATGCCAGAATGGAGAGATCGATTACTTGATGTTTATTTTGTATTTAACAAACCAACTAAACTTACCTCTTTCATTAATTAGGTTAGATTCTAAGTCCGAATTACACAATCTCTTATAAATTTACCACAGGTAAAAGAAAGGTCGTCAGTTGTCTCACACTTTCATGTCAATCACTGTCTAGGTCAGTGTTTCCCAACGTGGGGCAATCGCCCCACAGGGGGGTAATTTGATTTTTAAGGGGGGCAATTCAAAAATGGACTCGTCCAGAGTTAAAGTTAACCGTATGGCGACTCTCAGTCACTACTCGAGTCGGGTAAACGTCCAGTATAGGTAACTTTTGTCCGCCATGTTCGTAGTCATGATTTCACTGATAAACTCTTGGAGCGGTCAAAATAAATAACCCTAACCAGGGTGTGCGATCTTCCATACAAACTTAAGAGTAACTACATGTTGAGAAATACTCTATTTTTGGTTGCTTTTCTTGGTGATTTCTTTCTAAAACCTATCATTTAAGTTTCTTCAATGAACAATTAAATTTTTTAATATTAGAAATTATGTATTTATTACATAGGGTATATAAGAATTTTCGAAACGCTTAGGTGGGGCATGGCACAAAAAAGCTTGGAAAAAAATGGTCTAGCCGATGGTGTTGCCCTGTCATTCGATCCGCCGGAGCCAGATCACAATAGCCAGATCGCATAGGTATTCATGTATAAAATGGATCCTCAGGAGAATTTTCGGAGCTATCAAAGAAAATGAAGTGTAGCGCAGGCATTATAATCAGAATCTTTACGACCTGTATGAAAGTCGCAAAATTAATAATATTATGTTATTAAACATTTTTGTAGTCAATATTTTCTTACAGTAGACAGAATTCCGTGTTGGACTATGGCTTGAGATATCCCATAATAATGCAGTGAACCCATTTCATACACCCAAATTCGTAATTATTTTGACAAGATTTTGTCCTATCATCAAATAGTCAAATCTTGTATATCAGCGTTGAAAACATACATTCAAATCAATGTTGAAATTTTCAATTGCTGAAAGCAACTAAAGTAATTTTCTTAATGAAAGGCACGACAAAATTCACGACCTTTGATTTATACCCGGAAATAAACCCGCAAGGGTTATTTTTTGGGATAGAAAAAACGGAATCAATAGAAAGTGTATAAACTTTTGAGAGAATAATATTAAGAGAGAAATATATATATATATATATATATATATATATATTAATGTTAAAATTTATTCTAAAAGGAAAGGTATTAATATACATATGTACTGTACCTATTTGTTATATTTTATTTTATTTACCTTTTCAATTTAATAATTAGGTATATTTTGTATGTTCATAGTATTATCTTTATGATAAGCTACAATAATGAATTATAAATATATATCTAGCCAGTCAATTAATTTTTTTGTACATCTTGTGAAATGAAAAATAAGAGAAATATCTCTCAACCCTTGGACCGACCAAGTAGAAAAAGTAACAGCTACTGACTGACAAGCCTCAGATCTACGGGATGCCGAGAAAAGTGAAGAGGTACTGTTATCAAGTTAGAATAAATCAGAGAGCACACAAATAATGGAAAATGGGCTCAATTCAACAAAACCAAAAAATGTCATTCTTTTGTCACTTCTCTGCAAATTTAATTGGAAATATCACACATTTATTATGAAGTCCTTTGCAATCATTTTTACAAGCAATATATTTGAACAAATCACCCACTTGTAAACACACGTAAGCGATATTTTTTCATATATAATACAAAGAAATCGGAGTGCAACTGAATGAAGATGGAGATAAAAACTAAATTTGACTATGCTTAAAGTTGAAATTTCCAGCTTCAACATTTAATTGAAAATAAAATTAATTCAAAATTTCAAAAATTAAAACTATTTGGAATATCTTAGCTTAAATTTATAAATCTTAGCCATAATTTCAACTGTTCACTTTTCTTTTCATACAAAATTTAAAATTCAAATTTTCCAATTTCAAAAATTGGATTATGCCATATAACTGTGGTGACTAGCTGCTCCTCTTTCAACTTCTAAGCAAATGATGTTCCTCAGGGGTGCCATCTAGCTAGATCCAACGAACTAATAGTATGTTACATATTTCAAGATAGTGCAAAATATTTTAACCTTTAGTGCTACGTAATTCATCTCTAACAACTAATACTAATACTCAAGACTGATACTTTTTAATACTTATTGCCCGGTGGGTCAAAACAAAATACGTCCGGCGGTGGTGGGTCATTTTAGACCCACCTCAAGTTTTAGGTCTTTCAACCGTTTTGTGGGAGATTTTTTATAGATATTTCATTATAAATATAATATAATGAAATAGCATAATGTGCCGTAATATTTCTGCTAAAATATTAATGTTAAAAATTAATTAGTATTACGAATAATGTACGTATTTTCACGCATCAACAGACGCCCGCACGGCCAAAATACGAACATCCACTGAACATGTGATCTTCTCGTCGGTTGGCGATTGAATTACCTGCTGGTGTGTAACAGTGGTTATAAACAATTAAAATGTATTATTTATTTATTATATATTAGTATTTATTTCACGTAAAACCGGATGAAAATAAATATATCATAAAAATTATGTTATTATATATGTTTCCGTGCAAGCGCTGATATTCAATCCCGTAAAAGCGACTGTCTTAGGTCACTTTTAGAGCATTTTTTCACATTTTTATCAATAACTCATTTGAGTGTCTTCTGATAACATTTTTTTGTATCTAAAATTATTTGGAAATATTTAATAAAAGATTAACTAGAAGAAAAATAGCATTAAACAAATATTTGTAGCGTAATTCATATTTTTACAAACACCCAGGTCAGATCTGACCCATCATTGCAGAGGATGTGTCAAAGAAATTTAATATATATATTACATAAGAAGCATACTAAATATTTTTTGTTGTGTATTCAGTTATGTCATTTAAGAATAAATTAAAAATTTATTATTATTTTGATGTTGATTTTTCAGAACATAGTTCTGCGGTATTTTAATACAAATTAAATGTATCAATTATAAAGATATACAGGAAAAATCAATTTATCGAATGTGTTCTCCTAAAAAATAATAAAGTTGTATCAATGTGTCCAAGATTTAATAAAAATGAATTGATAATTCTGGCGTCTACTATCAGATTTACTTAAAGGTATTTTGAGATTCTGTAAAAATAAGATAGATGGCTCTGTCAAATGATGGAACGATTAAATGTATTGATTTCAAAAAGGTAACATATAGGGTCGAAAAATTGTCGCTAAAAATAATGCCTCTATAGCTTAGTTGGATAAAGCACCTCCCCCGGTTAGGGAAGAGATCCAGGTTCGAATCCCGGTAGCGCAACAACAATATTTTTCGATAAAATTGATTTTATATGTATATCTTTATAATTAATATATTTAATTCATATTTAAAATATTTTAGTTGCTACCGGGATTCAAAACCAGGATCTTTTCCTATCTTTATCTTTTCTGTATATCTTACATATTCATACATTTAATTTGTATTTAAATATTTATTGTAACAAAAATGTATTTCATTTTAAAACATGTATTCACTAACATATTAGAAGGACTAAATTTTATTATTACGTTAATAAAATGACGTGTTAAATTCATGAATACCATGATGTATTTTGAGGGATTCAACAGTAATAAATCCCCAATTTAATTAATTACATAACAATTAAACGCTTCATTAGTTAGAACATAAAAAAGTATGTTAACGTGTTTTTATTTTTCCAAAAAAATGTACTAAAATTAATATAAAACGCCTATTGTATTTTTAATTACTGTATTCTGGTGGTTAGGATATTCATATAAACACCTGTAGTACCGCTCTATACGTATCTTACGTACAGAGAGGTAGTACGCTTTGATGAAAGACTTCATTGAGACAATCTTGAGGTTTCCGAATTTGCTTAACCGAGTTCCATTTAGTTCTTATAACTACTCAAGCATTTGTTGGCGTGATGACTTGACCGAGGTAGCTTTGTACCAACTCATATCGATAACAACTCACATTGATTGTAGCATCTCAGCAATTATGATGATCTCGGGTGTTATCAGTAAATCGAAGGTGTGACAAGATTTTTCCATTAACGCTCAAACTTAGCTTTTATAGCAGTATCTTTAATGAATTTTCGAGTGTATTGGTGAATAGTTTGGGATACATTGTATCTCTCTGCCTCATATCAAGCTAAATTGGAATCGGTTTTGTTAATCTATTTATATTAACAGTAAGTATTGCATTGGCATATATGCTTTTTTGTAGGTAATATCGATGTATCTGGCATCGCTGGAAGAAATCTACTCTAATCGTGTATCATAGGTTATTTCAAAGTCTATGTAGAGCGGTTTATTGTATTACATATTTTTTGGATACGATGTCCCGATGTATGTATATAGACTATTACATGTCATGTTTTAAATACTGCTTATTTAAGAGTTGCGACGTATCCAATCTATTAATCTATTTGTGATCACTTTATACGATAATAGGCTAATATGGTTCTTCTTCCCTTTTTGTACATTATTATCACTACAATATATATCTTGTACATTTCCACATTATTGATGTTGAAAGGATGTTGTTTTACGTATTGTAGTTTGCTTTCTACGTGTTTTATCTTGGCATTTATTTCGAAGAAGCTTAAATTTGTGTAGCGTCTTATCAGGCTGACTCTTGGCCTCTTATGCTATCTCACCAGCATATAAGTGTTCGTAGAATGTTTCAACTTCGCGATGTAAGTATCGTTCTACTATCGCTAGTCGACAATTTGTCGATTGTATTATGTCTCTGTAAAGTTTTCGTTAAATTTACTCCCTTTTATCGTTTTCTATACTACATTATTATTGTGTACGTATCAATGGTTGAACAAGCATTTTTTAAATGTTTTCAGCATGTTTTGGACGATATTTTTTAGTAACATTATCCTTCTGTTATTAACTACACAATTTATGTTTGGTTTAATTAATTATTTGTACGATCATTCAACAAGATATTTTATAGTCTATAAAAGATGCCACTATGTGACCTCAATAATGTACCAGAAATTTAATAGCAATACATTGTTAAAATTTTGAATACATTTTAATATATTGTTGATAGCCCTACAATATTTATGATTGAGAGTATGCACTTGTCAGAATTTAGACTATTAATTTCCGGTCGTACCTGAGTTGGTTGCATATCGAACCTTGGAGAACCGGAATTGAATATACGGAGACGGCCCAGTCTCGAATGGAGGCGGGAAAAAGATGAACTTTCTAGAGTGCAAAAAGTGAGAAGATAACGTAAGGTATTTTTAGAGGCTGGTTTTATTATGTAAAAAGAAAAAATATTCTATGATTTGCATTGTTTAAAAAATATATATCTTAATAATCGTGAAAACTTAATATAAAGGTTATATATTAGTAAAAAAAACGTCAAAAATGAAGAGCAGAGTTTCTAAATTAAATTTAGTTGCGAAACCTTTTCACATTTTGTACAACATAACGAAATTCACCTAAGCCCCTTTTTAACATTATAGATGAAAAATGTGTCTCAAGTGAAATTTTTGATTGGGTCAAAGTCATATACCCATAAAAAAATGTTTTTTCAGGAGAAAGGCATCTACATATTTTGTCCTATTTCATGTCCTATAAATAAATGCAGTTGACTTGTATAAGGGTCTGCGAGAAAAAAAAAGATCTAACTCTAACTTACTTAGATGATTATTATCAGATTCTTTGTATATTTTCACTAATATACAAAAATGCATACCCAAAATGTTAAATATTTTAATGGGTAAAGTGTAATATTATTTTTTTCAAATTAACGTTTATATTTGTATATCTAGAATGGAATAAAGTCGATTTCAATACTCTATTTTGGTTCCAGAGTACAGTAGGAATCTTGTTGCGTATAAGTACATTCTGGTGAATAAGTATTTAAATTAAACAAATAATAGATATCACATAGAGACAAATCTATTTTTTATAATATTAATCGAAATATATGGAAGTATGAGCTTACAGCCTGTCTTCAGCTGTCTTAATTGATCACTTTATATAAAAATAACGTTCACCATTTTCACCTATTAATCAATCTCCATATTTATCAAATTTTCGGAAGTTGTATATATGTTAATATGTAGAAACACTTCGAGTACCATTACACTATCGCCATCTATAAACTAAATTTTATATTAATTTTCCTGAAACAGCATTATTTTTTGAAATTATTTAAAGCAATATTCTTTATATGCAAAATGTTTTTAACACATTATACTAGAATATGCCTGAAAAATCAATATTTTAAATTTTTTCTTATTTTGACCAGAATTTTATTAGAAATATCTCCACACACAATTACTGGATTGCACTGTTATTAAAGAAATAAAAGATATTTCATATTACTTTTATTATTATTTTAAAATCCAGTAATTGTGTGTTCTTAGATATATTAAAATATTACTAATAAGTATCTAAATTGTTTACTATTTTTATTTTTTACGGTAATTATAATTTTAGTTTACGGAATCCCGGGGTACCGCGGAATACCGTTTGGAACATACATGGTAATGGTGATTCGATTTGACGAGGAAAGTTTCTCTTGGGAACGGTGAATTGTACATATTATCAAGATATGGTGGAAGATAGGGTTAATATAATAACTAGAACAGATGATCTAACAAAATTCTAATTCATGCGTGGAGTCATGGAATCATGGACCCTCGCAGCATCAAAAAAAAGAACTTTGTGAATAATCAGGATTAAAAATGCATCAAATTTAAAACGAAACTGAAACATTATAAAAGTGAAGAGCAGACGATGCTGAAAATGATTACCAAGATGGCCACAACCAAATATTTAATTTTGATGACACTTCAATCCTCTCAAAAATGTGACGATTCTTAGAAATTAGTTAAATGAAGAAGACTCAGAATCAGAAAGATCGCAATATCAGATGGGTAATACTAAAATACTCAGTAATGATGGACGTGTTGTAGAGAAGAAGAATAATATTTTTAAAATTTTAATTCAACAATCATGATTTTCATGGATGGATATAAATAAAACAATGTTATTACTGTACTTGATTTTATTAGCACTACTCGAGTTTTGATTCATTTATATCCATCCATTATGAAAAAACTCTACAAAGTTAACGCTAATTCTATCAATAATATAATTATGATCTTCGCTTCGCTTTTTTCTCAGATTGGAGATAAAGTGTAGAAAAACTCACTAATTTAATGGAGACATTTCTGAAAAGGGATAAAAACCTTTTTTTATCAAGTTTTTTTAATACGAAATAATGTTCCTTCAACCATTGTTGTTGCATGTATGTCAAACGATAAAAAAAATCTACTTTTTAATATAGGAGTAAAGTGGGGTGAGGAGGTTAAGATATTGCATTGAAAGAGAAAAAATGTTTTGGACGTTGTGCTAAAATGGAATTTAATTTCTCTCTGACAGCAGCTAAGTCCGCAGCGGGCTTCTTTCAATAAAAATGTTTGTCGGGTATTAAAAAGAAATAAAAAAATATGTTTGCCTCTTTCTTTTCAAGAATTCGTTGATATTATTATTTGTAATCAATGTCCCTTTCATTCATTCAAAAGAGCTAGAGGAATTTGATCAAGATTTAGTTCTAATATTAAACGCAAGTATGTTGAGGTTAATTTTAATAATTAATAGTTTTTTAAATTTGTTTTCAAAACCACTAAAATAATATAAATAATTTGCAGTGGTTTTAAAAACAAAGTGAATATATTATTAATTAAGATTTAGTTCATTCAATACAGATTGTCGTATTCTTTAATTTCGCAATGAGGACGATATATTGGAGAAGCTAATAGTGACTCGAAGGGTTGAATGTCAGAAAGGAAGATGAGAAAAAGTAGAAATGTCAAGGGTATCAATATATCACGATCTTTAGTAATGAGGAAATCAACTAGAGAAGAAGTTCAATTCATTTTATATTTTAACATACAATAAAAAATAATTAGTATGCACTTATTATTATAAAGATTTCTTATTTTGTGTAGAGTTTTCTGGGCTATTCTACCACGTCTTTTCAATTTGTATGGCCAGAACTTTGGATCGTCAATAAACTACAAATATTATACTAAATGGCAATATAATTGTATTTAATGTTTATCATGTTATATTATAATATTTTATATTCACCTCTGTTTCAACAAAAACATGTAAACCTTATATTTTGTATATATCGTATCCCACCCTTCTTTGTTAACTTACATGAATGAATGAATGAGTGTGAGAGAAACGGATGGTTGTGCCTTTTCTCTCTCACTATTTATAAGTAAACTGGTTAATATATCATATTGTGTATTTTTTATATTATATTAACTAATTGTTTGTATTCGTGAATATGTTTGCTTATATTATACTAAAGAAGTGGGCCTAAAGGACGCAGGTAGTATTGAAGTCATAATTTAGAAATTGCTAAACTTATCATAAATATTGAATTGAACATTATTAAACTAATTCATAGTAAACCTTAAAGACGCGATATATTAGCATTGATGAATGGAGCCGATAAGGAAGTGCAAACTTCTGTACCGGCTCCAAAATAGGGTGGGTCCTTCCTGCTTCCTGATGCATTGAAATAAACATGGCTATTTCATCTACACAAAAGATTCTCAAATATCGTGAAATTCTTAGATTTGTTTTTGCATATGCTAGTCTAGCGAATTAATAAACAAATAATGGTTAGGTTACGGAGACGAGTGAGAGCACATCGGCTGTACACAAGAATGAACAGGAAAAATAATAAATATCTCGTTTAATATATCTACTAATGTTTTCTTGGAATTATGTACAATTTATAATACATAAACAATATATAAAACTAGTATTTTATCTACCCTGAGATGATCAGATAACATCGGACAAGTTGTTGGGCAAAATAAGAAGCAAATCGTAAGAGATAAAGAGCTGTAGAAAGTAAAAAAAATATGAGGGCCTTTTAAAAAAATAATTAATAAATAAAGATGCGTACATGGAATATATGTCGCATCAATATTCTTATTATTTTCAAACTAAGAAAAACGCGTATGATATGAAAATAGGACTAACTTGATGGTCTTTTAGAGCGAGGCTCGAATCCCCGGTAGGTACTTTATGATGATTTTAAGAGCACAATAACAAAACTTTCGTATCTTAAAAATCAGGAAGTATACTGCATACAGCACTTCTTCTTCTGCTTCTTCAATAGCGCAATGGCCCAAATCGTACCCTAGCCATCATCTTCATAGTACCCGATCTCCTGTCACACATTTCCAATTATTCATGCGCGCCATTGTTTGTACCTAAAATACATTTTATCCATTTTAAAAGTTGAAATGATTTACATAAAGCTAAATATATTGGAAAAGTAAGATAGATGCCCGATTAACAATAAAAATGATTTGTTACTTTATAAATTCTAACTAACTTATCATCACTCCTTTTCCCTGAGGTGGTGGTGAGAGAATAGAGCGCCACACTCTTCTGTTCAGGCATAATTCTTGCCGCATCTACATTCCAGGGTGGCAGAGCATTCCATAGCCAATAAACAATTGCAGAGTCTGCAAGCGAGCCGACAAAGAACAACATTGGCGTTTATGACGCAATATAATTAGGGATGTAGTTAGCGCAAGGGATATGTAATGAGATCTAGGGATAGATGGAAGGAATTTGGTATACCGTCTGTATTCTAACACGCTCAAATATCAACTTTAACAGTCTGATGCGCTCAATAGCTATATATTTAAATTTTCGTACATAGTAGTTAAGTTAAAAAGGACGTAATAATAATATAAAGTTTAAAAATTACTAAAAAATTACAAATATTATGTATAATCGTACCACAAATGAAATCTTAAAAAAAGGTCACGTATCCACATTTGTATTTTAAAGGATATTTATATTTCACTCCGATTACCGATTTAAATATGCCTATATAAAACAAAAATATGCATCAGGCACATTATTTATATTCAATTAAACTCTCTATTTCACAATTCGCATTTCCATTTTTAATATTTCACACAAAACTTTTCTTGATTGTAATGTAATACATAAACCAACACAAAATATCTCACGTTTTTTGAGGAAGGGAGTGGGGGGCGCATTATTGGGAGGAAAGGCTAAAATATGGTTACTATCAGCCGTATACGGATGTTAGACATGAGATCATTGCGTTCCCGTACAATGAAGCAAATAAAAAAATGCATTACATTTTTCGTATTACTATTCGAAAAAAAAAATCTTAAATTTATCTAAATAAATAAAAGTAAGATTAAATCTCCCTGCCGGAGAATTGAACCCTCGACTCCCTCCTGACAGGCGGAAACACTAACCATTACGCTACCAATAAGTTAATGAGATGTTAAAAAAGCAGTCCATAAGTATTGTTATTAATATTAAGTAGTTTTAATTAAATATAGTATTTAAATTTGATATTAAAATATAAATTAGTAAATTAAACTCTTAACAGAAAAAATCTATATATATATATATATTAAAGGATGTCCTAAGAAGAGTGGAAAATTTTAATTTAAAATAAAACACAGTTTTTTTTTCGCGATAATACCGAAATTTTGATTCAATCTTTAAGTATGAAACAACACATCTGATACATGTCCTCCTCGGCTTTGCATTTGCCTTTCGATGAAATTTTTAATCACCGTTTACTATAATTGTGCCTAGACTTCAGTGATACAGCATCTAATTTCTTCCTTCAAGGTTTGAGTAGTCGTGAGCTCGTTGACATAAACTGTTGACTTCAAAAAACCTCAGAGAAAGATGTCCAAAGCCGTTAAATCACATGAGGCCAATTCTGGTCGCCGAAACGGGATATTGTAGATCACTGTGTACGGTCTGTAGGCTTGAGTTGTTGAGTCTGTTGGATTTTATAGGCGTGAAGACGCAAATTTTTTGTGAGAATACGCTGCATAGTGCTACTTGAAATGTTTAATTCTTGAGCACGATGCCGGATGGATGTTCCCGGACTCTCAGCCACACTCTGGCAAATAGCCGTAATGTTTTCTGCTGAATGGCCTGGTTGAATATGTGTCGATGGTCTGACATTAGTAATGGATCCAGTCTTCTTGAATTTTTCGATTACTCTCTTCACAGTTGATGCACTTGGAACATTTGAGAATGGTGGCTATCAAACTTTTTGCATTTAAGAATGCATTGTTGTGTCGAATAGCGATCCATTTTTAATAATGGCGGACTATCTACCATCAAAGCACAACAGCTAAAATGGCGTCGAATTTAATTTTTCCGCTATTGTTGGGACACCTTTTACGTGTAAGAATTTAGATGATGATTTAACACTACGGTCAATTGGGGCAATAGCAATGTGGTAGAGCGCTCGTTTAGTATCTCAGAGATATCAGGATCGATACTTGATGCTTCCAAAAATATATCTAATTCCAACACAGTTTTAGAGGTGCCTGGTATAGGTGCTGTTAAAGGTGAAAAACAATTTCTAACGTGTTATTTCTATCGCAGTTCAGGTGATAAATTGTATCGGGGTACCCGCTAAATAAACACATTCTTTATTAAAAACCTTAGCAAATGGTATCACATATTTAAATGTTATTTAAAATAGGCGTTTTATATATTTTTTAGTGGTCATTAAAAAAAATAGCTCAGTGATATTTATTTTATCTACAATTTAGTTAATCAGAAGAAAAACTCTTAAATATTACTCAAATTAGATTTCAAATAATAACGATATACTGTTTATTAGTGTTCGTATCTGGAGGCGGTTTCCATCTCGTTTCCGTTTATCTCTAAGGTATATTGTTAATTGATTTAGTATCTGCAATACTGTTAATTGATTTATAATCGGAGGTATTGATGCTGATCATTACAGTTCAATGGTTAGGTTATGCTACGGGCAATTATTAGTGTTCTGCAGATGTTACTGAACTTGCACAATAAAAATAACGTTTGATGGGTAAAATCAAATAGTGTTTATCCTAAATTAATATGGCAGTTTCTTAAATACATATATATTTTTTTAAATAAATTAAACTTTGTACAACACACATGTTAAGTTATAAATTTGACACTACTGTAGTTTCGAGAAACACAGTCCCTTCATCAACAGGTATATATGACAGCTAAATTAAATATAGTTAAGATCTGTTTAGGTGAAGAGGAGGTATGTTAGGGAGGAATACCTAAATACAAGAATAAAAATAATAGTATTAATTAGAAAGATAAGTCGTATCAATGTGTCCAAAATTTAATAAAAATGAAAGCGTCTCCTATCGGATTACTCAAAGGTATATGAGATTTCGTAAAAAATAAAGAAGATGGCTTTCGAATAATGGAACGATATATGTATTAATTTGAAAAGGGTAACACATAGGTTCGAAAATTTGTCGTCAACGTACTGTGATGCTATAGCATAATCGGTTAATGCACGTTCTCGGATTGGAAGAGATCCAGGTTTGAATCTCTGTAGCAAAAACAATATTTTTCGATAAAATTTATTATATAAGTATATATTTCTAATTAATATGATAATTTGTATTAAAGTGAATAAAGATCGAAAAAAAGAGACATTTTTTTCATATTTATCTATAATACGTTTTATATCAAAAATGCCTACTTCAGATTGAAAACCTGTAATATTTTTAAAATACAATATAACTCAAAATTTACCGACTTGATAAGTGTTTAATTTTAAAAATAATTTCCATTATTGTAAAAAAAAATTATGTATATTGAAAATGGACTTGAATTCAAACATAGACACATCTATCCTACTTAGCTCTATGAACACTGTAGTACTAGGTACATACCTGTGTATTACGTAGTACGTTTAGCTGTATCTATAATCTTGGGAAGACGGAACCCAGTGGAAGTCACGCTCAGCCTTCCAGTGCTCGACTCTTGACTTTAGCGTGAGATATTTAACTTTCAGTCCCAATCAAATACGTGACAGAAGTTTCCCCATATTGCGCCCTGCAAGTCAAATTTCAGACATTACTTTCTACCTCACTCACTAGGCGGCAGCTCTAATATTTATTCTCGTTTATAGATTTAATTTCATTTATTTATTTAATAACTCACTATACACATTATATTATAATGCTGATATTCAGTGGCGTGCAGTAGGCATAAAGTTAGGTTA
This sequence comes from Eubasilissa splendida, assembly GCA_031772225.1. NCBI lineage: Eukaryota > Metazoa > Arthropoda > Insecta > Trichoptera > Phryganeidae > Eubasilissa > Eubasilissa splendida. The sequence continues at coordinate 24,117,171 of CM062862.1, read as the reverse complement.
TGCTGTTACCGATGATGCTAACTAAATATAATATGTAGGTATGTACACTGGGTATCAAAAAAAAGTTAGATTATTTTGATTTTGAGAAAAATTCTATTAATTAAAATTTAGAATACAATTGTAAATTTACTAGGTACCTTAAAAAAGGCGAGTTCTTTTATTGCTAGGTACAATGCTTGACTTAAAACAATTTCTACAATTTCTCCTCTGGACAACGGATTTAAAATGTTTCATTAACAGTATTAAAAAAATAATAATTAAATAATTAGCTTTACAAATTAGCATAGCCGAAACTCAATACAGAAATAATTGTATTTTGACATTTATTATAATATAACTTAATAATATCCTGCAAATTGCAAATTCGCTCGCTTGACAGATTAACCCCTCAGAATAACAAGGTAACATCTGACATTGAGACTGTTTTGAGATAATGAGCTCAAAGGTGTTGATTGAATTTCAATATATATTTATGTATATTTTCTTTTTAGTATGCAAATATGATCAGTTTTAAGGTCTTAACTTATTTTCAGTATTATCAATGACCACTGTGAGATGAGCGAAATAAAAAAAAAACATTGTAAATTAACAATAATGACCCATAAATTAAAATAAATAACTGATGCAGTTGTAACTTTCAGTTCTTGCCATTTCCTTTAATATCTGTTAAATAGAGTTGGTGTGTATGGAAGAAAAAAAGAATGATGCACTTGGAACCCATTTCACTCAATAACTCAAATGAGCCCAAAATGTAAGTTGGAATCTTGAGGTTTGGAAGGGTCGTGATGATAAATTTTATCTACACAAACACCGAATACGGAATACATTAAGAACACAAAACGTTTAGTCTATTAAGTAAAACAAATACGTATAAATGTCATTCTATACAGTTTTTTAATAAGGGTTATTCCTTTTAGAAAACAGCAGCCTTAACCACAAATTGTTTGAAAAATGCAGAAAATGCAGACATATGATTCAGTAAAAAAATATTTAGTTCACAGTACAATAAGGATTAAAAAAACAAGTTAGGTTCATTCAAGACTTAGTTCTAGCAATTCGCGGAGCAGAATGCATATGAAGTTATTACAAATGGTTGGCAAATAACTCACGGTTGGACAGGTTAGTCGTGGGTTACGCCACACACAAGTTAATTCGGGTAATAACGGCTAGAATTTTATAGGGTCTTTTGATTATAAAAATATTATTTTATTTCCCAGAATTTTTAGTAATGTACAGCTTTTTTGATTGTATGCGGTGTACACACCTGCTGATACTAGACTGTGTAAGGTAACAATATTACAAACAAAATAAAAACATAGTGAAATGCTAATAGTGAAAACTCCGCAAGTAATTTGAGGCAAGGATATATGGTGTATGTGTTAGAGATCAGATATATAAAAAAGGTTGAAGTTTAGTAATTGAAGTAGTAAGTCAAAAATTAATTTATTTATTACAAGATAATCGGAATTGTTTTCACGTACTTGGTATTTTCATTTAAATTAAAACATTTTTATTGCACTATTTAATACCTACTAGTTGGGTAGTTCCGCTGATCATAAAAATAAACCTCCCTTTTGCCGCTATTGGTGCAAATTAGATTTTGTCCATCTTTCTGAAAAATTTTACAAAAATATCTATTAAATTTTTCATTTGTTATATAGTGTTCAGTAGAAAAACTTCAAGATTAAATTATAATTGCTCGTAAAACATCAGGGTGAGGTAAATGGGAGGAGTAGTGTTCAACGCGCGTGATTCGCGGATTTGCTAGTCGCAATGAATCACTGGTCAGGAATGCACCGCACTTCACCTACAAAATAATAATTCATTACGAATACGGAACATCCATAGTTATTTTTTAAGGCCTGCGCAAAAAATAAGAACCCTATAACAACTTTATCAAATTCCGAGCAACGCTGATCATGGATTGATAGTAAAAATAATAAAGAAAATATCAATTTTTTTACTTCAGTAGATTTTAGATTTCTGTATTCATGCCTCGGGCATCCACCGCGTCTGTATTCAGAAGTCCACAATTGCTTGTTCTAGAGTTGCAATCCAAAGCAATCCGAGGTCCTGGGAATAGCGGTTTCTTGTGGCATTGTTACGTGTCTAATAAAATAAGGTTAATTTAATGAAAACACATTTTTATTGTAAAGTTGCAATTTCAGAAAACGGTTCTGTGGTATTTTTAATACCAATTAAATTAATCAAAATAATGTTGATAGCTTTTTAATTATAGATGTCTGAATTATAAAAATTCATAGAATATATGTTCTAAATTTTTTGTAAACGTAATCGATTGCTGTAGTGGAATATGAACACGTTTCCCGGATAGGAAGAGAATCAGGTTCGATTACCGGAACCAACCAAATATTTTTTCGATAAATTGATTTTTTCTGTGTATCTTTCTAATTGATTAATTTAATTTGTATTATATTATAAAACAATAATGTACGTCTATTTAAAAAGGTATAGGAATTAGGTAATTTAGAAATATATTTAATGATAAACATATTATGATACTAAAATATAATGTATTGTGGTACACTTCAGTTCGTCGATAATTAAATTGTAATGAGATAAGTCGAGCAGTAATTGCAAGTTATTGAATTTTTTTACATTTTCACCCCATTCAAGCTATTATATCCGTGTGATCCAAGGGTTTTAATATATCCATAGACGAATTCATGTCATTTCATGGCAATTCTTAACTGTTACACTATGAAAGAATATGGAAGATAATATTTATATTTGGACAGAAACATCGAGAGTTTGATTAATGTAATAATGCAACGCTCTCTTATTTGCAGCTTTAACACCCAATCTCACTGTGCACCAGCTTCCGCTATTCTTCTGTGAACCAGTGGTTATAAATCCATAAGTGCCTGGTTGCTAAAACTCCGTCATCTCCCCCAGGCGAAAGAAGCGTAAAAATAAACAGTGATTATTGTTCCTGATTCGCACACAAATAAGAGAACAAACACAAATCCTTTATCCATTTTCAAAATCACATGCAAACCGAGCCATTGATGGAGTTAACTTAATAATACGATATACATTTTATTATATCGAACTCCCCCGTGCGTATAAATTGTATTTCGCCTATCAAACCGTTCACACATGTCGAGCTTTGCTGAATTTATTTTTTACAATCGATTTAACGCCATCAAGCGGGAATCGCTTTGTGTGCGTTCAATTTATTTAAAAATATTATTTCTGTGTAGAGATATTTCTCCCACCACGTCCACATTATAAAACACGCGAATATTATTGTATTTTATTAGAAAATCGAACAAAAATACTAAAATATTATTATTTGGTACTGACTGGTATCAACCAATTGCTCAGGGTATAATAAACCTTATTATTTACTATAGTGCTTAAAATACTTGTGGTGCCATAAAGCTTTACCTACATGCTCTTATCATAACATCATTATTCATTTATAAGCAGTTTTAATATTAATATAAATTAATTAAAACTTTGTTTTTAATCGCTTTACGAGTTAAATTTAATATACCAACCGTTTTCGGAATATACAATTTCCTTCATCAGGATGTCAAATAAACTAACTTAAAACCATATGTCAAAATAAAATATTTAATAAATAAATCTTAAATTGTTACGTTGAAAAAAGATCTGGAAATTGACTTAATGGTACACAATTTAGTTGGTTGTTTATAATATTTTGGTTAATTTTACTTATTTCTAATGAATTATTCTATTTAAGACCAATATTGTTTATGTGTAAAATAGACAATCCCAAATTTTTATTAAAATTATGATCGTTTTCTAATAAATGATTGAAAATTTTTAAAAGACCATTATCATTTAAACATCTTAAATGTTTTTAATACTATTTAATATTTAATGCGATTCATTTTTTTAAAATAAATGTAAATTATCATTTTTATTACACGCAATTCAATTCAAAATGTTGAACGTTATCATTTTTACTTTAAATTGTTATTATTATTATTAGGGTTGGTGCTAAACTCTTTGAGTCTTTCAGGTCTATGGCCGCCTCCAGGTGTCTCAACTGGGAATTTGTAGGCTCGTAGCATTTTTTCGAACATCGTTCTCCCATCACATTTTTGGACCCTCTAGTTCCCGTTATTAGTCTCGCATTGGTCATTGAATCTACACATGTGTTACGAGAGCAACAACGAAATTTTTTTAACGTCTCGATAAGTTTTTACCTCCTAAGCCACACTTGACACTGGCTGGAAATTGTTAACTTACAAAATAATTACGTAAATATGAATTCAATACATGATTCAAGTGGTAGCAATCAGTCAGAAGCATCGCTGTTTAAAATTCTATCTTAATCACAATACAATACACTAATGATTCACTCTACATTTATAACACATTCACTACACTTTTTTACTGTCTCTATTTTTATTATTATATACATCTCTGTCGAATCTTAATCTTTCCTTTTTAATTTTAATTAAATAACACTGCAACAACACCGAAAATCTGTCTTCTTTAATACAGACAGTAGTCTAGCAAAGTAGCCAGACAATGATTTATTTATCAGAGGTAGATACCGACTGCATCCCACACAGTAAATTAACTTATTACATTATTTTATGTTCACTTTTAACAAATTTATGATAAATAAATAAATAAATCGACCTCATAGAGTCACCACATTAAATAATATGCCCTGCTCATTTTAGCCATCTCGATTTCAATATTCTTGAATTTTTTTTGTGAGAAGAGATCCTTAATTGGTCCCAAGTATTTTTTAGAGTTTCGTTTTCGAATACTTGAGTAGAATTCGTACTTTTACTCAGAAAGTACAGACAAATGTTTACAGTTTTGATGTTCCCGTTATTTTTGATGGGACACAGCCGGTGTAACAAAAAACCTTGTGTCAGAGTTTAAATTAGAAAGTTTAATATCGAGGAAATAACAAGCGTTTCTTTTTATGTCTCCATTCTCGGTCCCTAAATAAATATAAGGCTTTCATTATTGTACTTGCCACATTATCAAGAGGAAATTGGATGAGTGGATACTCGTGGGGAGATAGCGCGCCGGTAGTTTTTTGGTCATTTATATTGTGGGGTACTCGTTCGCAGAGTACGGCGGAAGTGGAGAACAATAAATAATATTTATCGTGGCGCCGAAATACCTTGCGCCGGCGCTGCCTGAAATATGAAGGAAAATATTATTACGGATGATTATTGCCTTATCGAAACAAAATAAATATTTGGCAGTGTAATATATTATATCCTGAATCGTTGTATTCGCAGAATTATTGTCGATGGCTTCTTTACATTATTTTCCGTGATTAATTTTTTCCGCAATCTTGTAATAATATCCTTAGAAGACAATGTAAATTATCTAATCTATGATATTAAATTAAATTTAAGTGAGAACACTAAGCTGGCAGTGCACTAGGTCCAACCCAACTTCTTCTTCGGATGTCCCTCGTCACGAGGATGATGTCTACCATGGATGAGGAGTTCTATTCTAAACCGCCCATACTTCCACACGTTGTGGACATGCATCCGCTGAGCAAGAGAATTCTGAGTGACGGTCTTTCTTCCTTTTTTTCCCCTTCTCTTTTTTTTCGTAATTGCATCGAACCTCTTCCGTTTGCAAGTTTTCCTTGACCAATATACTTTTTGACGCCATTGTCCTCGGTTATATTCTAATGTTAAGAATCTATGCCACATTTGCTCAGACTTACCTTCAGGGTGTCTTTGAATATTTTTCTTGATCCATTCCACTTCAACATATAGGCATCAAACAAGGGTACTCACTAATGGAAGGAGTTTGATGATCCAAGCAGCTGAAACGAGGTTTCTGTGAGGAGTGATAGTATTAGGGTGATATTATGGCACAGAGAACCTCGATAAGGAACCCTTGATCTGTTCACTATCCTACATAGATGATATCTATTCAGTCACCGAAGCAATAGACGACAGAAACACCTGGAGGTACCTTGTTGAGGCGCTCTCGACCCTTCTAGGACGATGGGTTGAAGATAAAAATTAATGATATTAAAATCAATTTCATTAGTGATGCTATTTTCAAAAAATATGTGCTACACAGAAAATATCTAAAATATTTTCTAAAAATACTTGTCTTGTATGTATTTCATTTAATAAAATTGTCTATTTTTTATTAATATTCTTAAATACGTAATTTTTAAGTTTTTAATTTAATCTTAATATTTTTATTACTTCACACTGTGCAATTAATTGTTGTATGCCAAAATAAATAAAAAATACAAATATTTATTCCATTTCCCGTATTGCTATTTGGTGTTGCCGTAATTACCCTTCGATAGCTAGTTCTGGGTTTTCTATTGGTATTGTTGAATATATTAATTCAATCAATGCAAATAAAAATACACCAACCTTTGTGAAACTGAGCTATTAGACGCCGATGGTCGCTTTCCTTGCAGTCTTGAATCTTCAAACTCTGCCAATAAACCTCCGAAACTTTGTATAACTAATAACCGAAAAATAATAGACGAAATATTTTTATATCATCGCCGTAAAATATATCCGTCCGATTCCAAAACAGTAGCAGTTTCGATTTTGTTTGCTGTTTTAAATTTACACAAATAGAATGCGCACATTCAAAATTTATACTAGGCCTACCCATCGAAGTATACAAACACGTAAACATTTGGTTTCTTAAAATTCACGGTATTTTTTAGTTAAATAGATAAATAACAAATTCAATAAATTTTCATTTGTCAATATAGAATAGATGAGATGGGAGAGATGAGCGGAAACCGAAATAATGATGTAATAAAATTAATATTGTGGGTAGGAATGCGGAAACGATTTGGATGGTGGGTCAATATTGACAGTGGTCATAGACTTCAAAATTCCATGATATCGAAAGAAGAATTTACGTATTAAACAGGGGTGTGCAACTCCATACAGTCAAATAGTTGTGCATAACTATAATTTCTGTTAATTAAATCTAAATTACAAATTCATTTAATACACAGAGTGGCCAAAAGTGAGAACATCTCGTAACATATGAGTCATTTCAAAACATAATATAATTAATTATGATACTTAATGTAATTTTTTTGAACAATATTTAGTTAATCAGAATTCATCAAAACACCCCGTATTGCTGTAATGTCCAGTTATGCTGTAATGTCTAGCTATACTCCAGGCTTTATGATATACCGTTGTTATGATATACTTACACTTTTCAAATTGATGCACCTATCGTTCCGTTATTTGAAAACCATCTTCATTTTTATTAGTGAATATATATTTTATTAAGAATTATTTTTAAATTTAATTAAAAATATATATAATTTTTATTTTGACTTTGTACTACACAATTATTTTTAGTAAATATCTAAACTAGTTTCGGGAAGAGCGGTCCTTCCTATCTACAGGTGTAAATTGAATTAAATTAAATGCAGTTGGCTATGGGGCGGTGGGGTACGTAAGGGTGGGAGGACTGCTCTTCCAGAAACTAGTCGTGATATTATTAAGGAGAACACAACAAGAATGTGTTCTCCTTAATAATATATAAGTTGTATCAATGTGTCCAAAATTTGATAAAAATGAATTGTTAATTCTGGCGTCTCCTATCGGATTATATAAAGGTATTTGAGATTCAATATATATATATATATATATATATATATATCAATTTGAAAAGTGTAACATATAAGTTCGAAAATTTGTCGTTAGTGCACTGTGTTTTGATATAGCATAATCGGTTAATGCACATTCCCCGGATAGAAAGAGATCCAGGTTCGAATCCAGGTAGCAACAACAATATTTTTCGATAAAATATATTTTATATGTATAATATATCTTTTTAATTAATACATTTAATTTGTATTTTAAAAAATATCACAGACCTATGTTCTGAATAATTACAACTTTACAATAAGAATGTGTTCTCCTTAATGAGAAATAATATTAGCTATAGCCACTTCTAGAAAAGTGAACCATAAGATCTGGGTTTTAAACATAAAAAATACACATATTTGAACTGGGTGCGTGAGATTTTACAGACGTTGACGAAGATGACTATATAATCGACTCCCATATGAACAAAATGATTTTTTGAAAAATTTCTCAAGATGGTAACACCACATTTAATCAAACAAAATACAGTAATAAGGGATTGTTGTTGGTCGAGGAACGATTTCTTGCAACTGGCTGTTTACAAACATTTCAAGTATTCATTTATAACACATGTCACCACCACCCATTTCGCTAGCAATAAGGAGGAATTTAGGATTACATTACGATACGCCCAAATTAAATAAATGCTTTTATTTCTTTATTCCTTCAAACAGTTTATATTTATAAAGAGTGTCCAGCGGAAAAATTTCAAGATTAAATAATAATTGCTCGTAAACCATCAGGGTGAGGTAAGTGAGAGGGGTATAAATCGATTCGCATGATTGGTGGATTTGCCAGTCGCAACGAGTCACTGGTCGGGAGCGCACCGCGCGTTCGCGGTTGAGCAATATTTAAAATGCGGTGATTCATTGATTCGTGCATGACGCGCTGTTGGTACTCACTTTAATATTCGACGAGTAAGTGATGGACCTAGCACGCAACTTATCTGGTGTTGGGTTTAATAGTTCAGATAAGAAGGGACAATGGTTAATCAAATTCCTCCGGGACCATCAATGTCAGCAGTGACGCTAGAACATGTGGCTCAAGTTCGACGTGAAATAATGCGCAATCCGCGTAAATCGATAAGAAAGATTGCAGCCTGTACTGAAATAAAAAAATCAACAGTGTAAGTTATTTAGAAAAATAAACCACAGTTTCACCCATACAAACTGCAAATCGTGCAGTTTCTTAACGAAAATGACTATTCTTTACGCAAAACCTAAGCGAAAACGATACTGGAACGTTTTGGAACAGCACGAACGCTTGGAAACATATTGTTTACTGATGAAGCACATTTTTATATATTTGGCTATATAAATAAACAGAACATAAAATACTGGCACCCCAACAACCCAAAGGAACGCTATAGAAAAGGTTTGCATTATCTAAAAACGACAGTGTGGCGTGCAATTTCTGCCCTAAAGATAATTGGCCCATATTTTTTTAACCAGCGAGAGACAGTCAGTGCTGACGTGTATTGCCAAATGATCGACAAGTTTTTGGTACCGCAACTGTAGCTGTTTCCCGGGTTCAACAATAGAATACAATTTCAGCAAGACGTGGCTACTCCACACACAGCTAGAGTTTTAATGGAGAAGCCGAGGGGAATAGAAAAGGACCCAATAAATTAATCAGCAAGTATGTGGACATACCCTGGTCACCTCGGTCACCGGACTTTACACCGTGCAACTTTTTTTGTGGGGATACCTTACGTCGAGAGTTTACAGCGACAATCCTCGAACAATTCTGGTCCTACAATAACATATTCGCCGTGAAGGTGCTGCCATTAAACCAACGCTTTGTTCTCGCGTGTTCGTAAATTTAAGAGTCCGATTTCAAGAATGTATGAAAAATGGACGGCATTTAGTTGATATTGTTTATAAAACGTTAAATTCGTATTATTAAACTCTATTTTGTATAAATAAAATATGAGAATAACATTGTAGTTTTATTTAATTTAATATTAATCTTGAAAATTTTCCGCTGGACACACTTTACCATTAAATTTATGTTGATTTAGTTACATCAAGAATGAGAGGTTACAAATCGCTATAACTAGCAAAAAAGCATACAGGGAAAAGTTAAGCATAGTTCAATAAATCGTTTTAACACATTATCATCTTCATAGTTGGTAGGATCATTAACGTCAACGCTTTTCCCGTCCTCCATCATTGCAAGTTGACACAAGACTGAAGAGTGAACTGCCGCACCCTACTTCATCATTCCAACTGACGGTCTCCCTTCTCCCCTTATTCCAGCATAGTTGAAACTTGGATTTCAAAATATCTAGGTATTTATGACGGTTATCATTCCTTCAATAATTACCATACACCGTCAGTCCGAATGTCAATATCACTAGCGAATGAGCGTGTAAGATTCGATTTACACTTAACACTTTCGAGAACAGACGTTTTGCTAAACAGTGCAAATATTTATATGATACGGACTTAAATTTATGCGTTCCAATACATTTTATAATTTTATATTATAAACTATTTTTACTTTTTAACTTTAATTAATTTCTCAAGAATAACAGTAATAATATTAATATTTTTAAATAATGAAAATTAACTTTTACAGGCGTACTTCCGAAAAAAATTTGCTCCTATATTTCGTTCAGCTCACCCTACTTTTAAATCATTGAAATTAGTAGCATTCCTAGTATACGCAACTGGTATGAAATAAATATAATATATTTTAATTAACCCAATTTAAATTATTAAAATTGTTGATGACCGACCTTATATTTCAATACAGGATCATCAATGGTATTATAGACTGTCCCCAGATTGTTGGTCTGCTCGACTTTCACGCACCAGGTTATAGAGATGCAATTCATTGTTCTATTACAGTGGTTATGTCAGAAATCATGCATTAGCTAACTCTGCAGTTTCCAGAATGCATTCTTTGGGGAATGAATATGCGGAGGTAGTCGAAATTTTTGCTGTAAATTTAACTCTTTATAGGACTACATTATTACAACTTTTTGTGTTTCATCTCAATGGTGACGGATAAAATGCTTTACTTCACATTTTATATTTATTTTTAATTTTTATTTTTAGTATGTAAAAACATGCTGACATATAATTTTTTTCTTTGTGTATTGCACTTCTGATGAAATTTTCTGTTATTTTACAAATTATATTAATGCCTGTATAGGGAGTGTATAATAATATTATTTTAACAGGAAATTCATGTTATGGTAATAAATACAGTTAAACTTTGACATTGATCTAAAAAGCGACAGCAATTGACTGCTAGAAGAAATTACCATTCAATATAAAGTGCTTGTTTGGTCTGACGGTCAAATAGCAAGACAGAGTGGTCAAATGGTCAGGGGTGGGATATTGCTATTCCTACTTTCATAACACAAGTGCTTAGTAAAAAAATACTCATGACCAATGTTTCCTCTAAGGTGTGCGGGTGTGCGCGCTTACACATTTTGGCACCATAGCACACTCAAAAAAATACAGGGCGCATACAATTTTTAACAAGATTTATTCTTCATGTGTCGCCTTCTCTCGAAGGTTGGCAATCATGTTGATTTATCCTGTATAAAATCACCAACATTTTGGATATTGAACAACTTTCTGAGGTTACATAGCCAAGAAACTATTTTTTTACCTACGCCTCCACTGCTTTCTATCTTTTGCATAATGAGTTGTAAAATATCATTATTTTGCGAATATGTGTCTAAAGTATTCAGATCTCTTTGATAGATGTTATTAGCTCTCTTGACTTATTTATGTGTCTTAATACATCTTCATAAGTAATGTGGTCAACCCATGCCCTACCATGAAGTAGCCTTGTTTTTCTTATTTTCTCTCCCTAGCGCACTAATAATGGAATTGGTCCTTAAAATTGCACAAACAATTTTTTTTACTCACTGTATGATCAAAAATTAGAAGGAACATTGCTCATGCCATCGATAATCACAATACTTTGAGTATGTCAAAATATTTGTAGGAACCAATTACTGGGATTTATCCTCTGAGGGATTGTCATCAAAATATAGATAAATAGTAAAGTGATAACTTAAGTCAGCCGATGACAGGTCGTAAGCTTTGTAATGCCCAAGACTTCCATACTTCCCATATAAATAAAAATAATAGCTTCGTTTCTGTGAGACATCTATACCTAGGTATAGGACTACATTATTACATTTTTTTGTGTCTCAACTCAATTTTTGGCGGATAAATAGCTTTAGTTCACATTTTATATTTATTTTTAATTTTGATTATGAAAAAACATGTTGACAATATGTAACTTTTTTCTTTGTGTACACTTCTGATGAAATTTTCTGTTATTTTACAAATTATGTTAATACCTGAATAGGGCGTGTATAATAATATAAATAATAAATATATTGTTCGCTTAGCTCACCTAACACTTAACAACATAAGCTTACCCGAAATGAAATTGGTTTTATCAAAAGATTGAGACCACTGTAATATTCTTTTGAATAAGATAACCAAGTCTAAAATGTTAAAAAATAAATATTTTTTCTCAAATTAATCCTTCCATCCACGTAACGCATGTGGGCCAATACGAAAAAAAGCAGGAAGTATAAAAATGTGGAATAGCGTGTTTTTGACAAAAATTAAAAAACGTGTGATTATCCCAAATTGGATTTGACGGCAAGTCTGTCATGTCAATGTGCGGAGAGGTTTTAATTGAAATTGAAGGCTTTTCGCGGAATTTTAATCCAACAAACGAGTGTACGAGATTAAAATGTTTTGAAGGTACGGCACAATAGAAACATACGAATTCCGACAGGAGTACATTTGATTATAACACAGCGATATTTGATTTTTTAATAAACGCGAAATGAATTGGAGAATTTTTAATTCAGTTGATTTTTTCATTTACTTTATAGTCTCGTGCAAAGGTCTCGTATGTCTATATAATAACATACACTTACATACGTGTAATTTAAATATATATTGTAGGAGTAGAGAACTGCGTTCTTCGCATTCATCGGATAGTCAGTAACGAGCACAACAACCGCGGGTTCTTCACCTCAGCAATTCGTACCTACCTTATTTTGTCACATTCTGCCTTAATCATAAACTGGGAAAAATTTATAACTAACACCTGGAGGTGATACATAAAAATATGTTAAATATGAATTAAATGTATTAATTATAAAGATATACATACAAAATCAATATTATCGAAAAATAAAAACATTGTTGTTGCGCTACCGGGATTCGAACCTGGATCTCTTCCCTAACCGGGGGAGGTGCTTTATCCAACTAAGCTACAGCGGCACTATTTTTATCGACAATTTTTCGACCTTATATGTTACCTTTTTGATATCAATACATTTAATCGTTCCATCATTTGACAGAGCCATCTACCTTATTTTTACAGAATCTCAAATACCTTTGAGTGAATCTGATAGCAGACGCTAGAGTTATTAATTCATTTTTATTAAATTTTGGACACATTGATACAACTTTATTATTTTTTTTTAGGAGAACACATTCTTATTGTGAAGTTGTAATTATTCAGAACATAGTTCTGTGATATTTTAAATATGAATTAAATGTATTAATTATAAAGATATACATACAAAATCAATATTATCGAAAAATAAAAACATTGTTGTTGCGCTACCGATAATATTGATTTTGTATGTATATATTTATAATTAATACATTTAATTCATATTTAAAATATCACAGAACTATGTTCTGAATAATTACAACTTCACAATAAGAATGTGTTCTAAAAAAAAAAAAATATGTTAGAAAAGCAACATGAACAAAATAAATCAATTCTAAATACAATCCACTTTAACTAATCCTCATATACAATGATGACCCTTGGCAAAGAGGCCGACGCGATGGGATTCGTAAACGGAATTATAGATGATCATATCACATGAAAATGTAGCCTACAGTGAGGCGAATAAATCAAAGGCGAAGAAACCGATGGCAGAAACCAAAGATGAAATCCAAAGGGAAACATCTTGTTTTCTGTAAAGATTATTTACCATGCGATTAGATTAACAAATTAATAATAAATTATGCATCAATGATTGAACAACATGAAAATATTAACTCTTTGGTCATACTGGATCGCTGACCACTGCATTTTATAACCTCTGGTTGCAGCAATGACCCGCGCTAATCTGACAGCCATACCATACAAAGGTGGTGACCGTTTTTATAACTATCAAAACAGATTGCGATACCAATGTAAAGGCAATTATTTGTGATTTCGTGGTGCTAGACAATAAGACGAGAGACTAATTTATAATGTCACAATATATATTGTGACGAGACCTTGTCCCGTGTTGGATGCGCCAACATCTAACGTCTTCGTCCTCTGGTTTGTTCAAGATAAAGTATGAGATGCATGGTCCTGATGCACAGAATTCACCATTCCGTCTCCCATCCACATCAGTAATTATTCTCAAAGAAAAAATAATAGAATAAGTTTGAGATTTACAACATTATAATTAATTAGCTTTTGCGTACAAAATTTGAACATGATAGAATAAGATAATGTTAAGAGTCTACAAAGTAATAAAGCACAACAAATAATATCACATCAGTGTGATTTCAATAAAAGGCTTTCAACAAATCGTCTTCAACAAATCGTTTACAACAAAATTAGCAACGAGCATTAAAATCGGAGGTGTAAAATGTGAGAATAATTATTATAATTTATTACCTTTTCAAAATTTTACAACTAAGAATTTCCTTCACAATAATAAGATACAATAACCTTTGCTCTTCAGGAGCAATCTATAACTGTACCTCCTTGTACCGCCAACGTCGTAAAGGCTAAGTCACCTGCTTTCTGTCGTGGTTCCTGAAGTAGCGCAGAAATCCTTGCATCATCATGTTATAAAATAGATTGAGCAGATGGAACACAATTGTGTTCCCATCATGCTTAGCTCGTGAGTAATCCTTCACGAAGAAATTAGTATTGTCATCCAAATAACGCGTCACAGACGTTGTAACAGGAAGGGATTTTTACATCCTGCAAATACACAAAACACAATAACAAAAACTCTTGATCAACATGGTACAGTGTAACACAGATGCCTAATATTTTATATTATTCTTACCCTTCCTTTTCTAAACATGAAATCACATTTTTTTATAATAATTTCACGAGCAGCATATTGCACATGATCTCGAGCCGTCAACGGAAAAAGTGCCTTAGAGAAATTCCTTCCCGCGGTGTAATGTTGCCATTTGCGAAATGTCAACTCAAAATAATACCTCGTGGCTGGTAGGTATCATAACATAACGTTATAATATATATATACATATACTCGTATATGTTTATGTGACATGTGCACATCTTATTAATTTTATAGATATGTAATCATTCAGTCTAGAATCATCATCATGGCTTCACAACCTCTGATTAGTTTCTTGGGACTTAATGATCATTGCTTTATATTTCGCACCGTTTCTCTCCATCTTGGCTTAAGTAAGACCTTTCTTATCGTCTGCATCCTATTGGTCTTCAGTTTTAACTATTCGGTAATTCTATCCGCATGACTGAACTACCTATTTAAAAGATTGAGAATAACTCATTAAACTTTTATTTTCGGTCTAAAATAATGTGGCATTAACAAAATCCTCCTCGATATTCATTTGTGAATAATGTATACGTATAATATTATCATAATATTACGTTAATAATATTCCTAATAAAACGATGCTATATATGTATAAAATGGGCTAGACGTACGTGCAGACATAATTACCCAAAATATTCTCCGAAAGAACTTCTCGAATACCGTAAAAACGGGAATAATTTTGAAAAATTTCGGATAAAAAATGTATGAATATGTTTACCCGTGTAAGTGATGTGCTGAACGCTGATACTTGCGCTCGTTCACAATGTTTGTTTGTTTGTTTGTTTGTTCGGAAAATGGATGTATGGGAACGGCATATTGATTTTGGCAGGCGGCCTAGTCAAGCAAGTTACTTGCTCGAGCTATATTTAAGCAAGAACAGCGTACTAATATAGTATCTAAATATACTAAATTATTATCTTGTCTATGCATATAAATAAATGCGATTTTAATATCTATGTAACCTTTAATGTATAGTTATTATATAATAAATTATATTATTTCATTTATTTTGTTATACTTTTAAAATAAAGTTTTTAAATAATAGATTACTCACTATAAAATGAACTATGAATGATGGTCCAAAATTTGACATAAATGAAATACTAATTAGAAAGATATACATATAAAATCAATTTTATCGAAAAATATTATTGTTGCGGTACCGGGATTCGAACCTGGATCTCTTTCCTAACCGGGGAAGGTGCATTATTCGAACCTATATGTTACACTTTTCAAATTAATACATTTATCGTTACATTATTTGAAAGCCGTCTAATTTGTTTTTACGGAATCTCAAATACCTTTGAGTAAACCGATAGTAACATATGGGTTCGAATAATTTATTGTCAAAAGTACTGTCGATGTAGTATAGTTGGATAATCCACCTTTCCCGGTTTAGAAAGAGATCCAGGTTTAAATCTTGGTAACGCAACAACAATATTTTTCGATGCAATTGATTTTACATGAATATCTTTATAATTAATACATTTAATTAGTATTATAAATATTACAGACCTATAATCTGAATAATTAAAAATTCACAATAAGAATGTGTTCTCCTGAATGATTAGGATATTACCATGGTGAAGTTTCCCGGCAAGAGAAAGTTCCGGGTTTGAGTTTTGATGGTTACTGTATACTTTTTCGACAAATGGATTTTTCTGTTAAATAATTTATAGTTCATGTTCTATGTAATTAAAAATAATTTAAATTAATTAATTAGAATATGTGAAAAAAATTCACTAATATTTGGTTACCACCGGGATAGGAACCCGTAACATTTCCTTGCCTATATTACTATTACGCTAGGTTAACTATTTAAGATTTCAACAAATTATATATTTTTTTGACGTGAGGCCAGGATAAATTACATTTAATCTGAAAAATTCTGGATACAATATACATATAATTTATAATAAAAACATATATTTTATTGTGCAGTTGAAATATTAGAACATACCTAGTTCAACGATATTTAGAAAAGTGAATATGTGGGCTTTATTATAAAAAAAAAATATTTACTTATATGTTGCATCGAAGATTTTCCAGAATAAATTTAATTGGTTAGTTCTCGTTTGATCTAGAGTCAATCAATTCTATTTTTGTAAATTATTGCAAATATAAAGTTGATAGCATTAAAAAATTGCACCTAAAAAGACTACGTATATAAGTTTCAAATTTATCGTAACTTTAAATAGTTATTAAAAATAATTTCGTAACAGTTCTCATCCCGGGAGTGACAATTTTTTTTCGATAGATAAACTTTAAAATATCTTTTCATTTGATTCCTAATATTTGTTATAAATTTTCTACATTTGTTACATAATTGTTACATAAAAAAAATATCAAAATATGCACTTTAGGTATGCGTTTTCCTATACTTCCAAATTAAAAAAAAAATACAATTAGTATTATTGTTGCATGCAAAAAGTAATATTTCATACTAAAATGATGATCAGTGCTGAACGAATTGCTCTATTACTAAAATTGCTACCTGCACAAAAAACTATGAAATATTTCATTAAAATTTAATAGGATATACAAGGGAATCGAGATAGATTTTTCATCAGGTTACAGTATTACACTTTTCTATTTGCGTAGAAAATTGATTACATTTCATATCATGCAAGCCTCACAACGGTAAATCCATATCAGCATGTACTTACTACCCCCAATCAAAAGTTCCGATACCTGTTAATTTTTATAAAAAAAAAAACAATTTGAACCACCGGAATGACTCAATTTACAATCTTGTCTAGTTAGAACAGAAAGAAAGTACAAAAGTATTCATTGATTCAAAATTACATTAAGATGCATTCTTATTTTTACGTACTAATTCATTTTTCATACATTTTCTTCAAAATAATATTCAATCATTACTTAATTGTCTATGGTTATTGAACAGATTTGATATGATATCATCAATATTTTAATAACATCATCACTATTGACTCAATAAACCTCTGATGGATCATTGCCTTTTCAAGAGTGTTTCTTCAGTATATTTTGCTAATCACATCGTTGCTATCTAGGCAAATATATCTTTGAGGACGTTGTTACTACATTTTCGCTCAAAAAAGATCTTCCAAGAATCTTATAATTTTTATAAACTTAGTTTAGCTCAATAAACCTATTATACTCATAGATCTCTTCACTGTAAGTGGGAATGTGCGAAAGCGTATAGCAATGATGTATCTAATACATATTGTAGCTCTAATATCTATGGGGTGGCTATATTTCCGTCAAGATCATAGAATGCAATTATGTAAGACTCGTAATTTAGTCAAGTATCCACCCATACAGTATTGTGTCGTTACACTCGGTATATATTTAATTATCTATTAGATTGGTACATGAAATTTCACATTCATATTGCGAATTATTATGTAAACCTGTGAAAAGAGGAATTTGTAACGTATATGAGTGTCGATGAAATACGTACCTATCTGATATGAATTTAAACTTGGATGTTGTAAGGACGCCGCAACTTGCAACATAAACAGAACATATGGTGAAGCTTCCATAAACATATGAACTGTACAACGTTGGTTCCAGAAGTTTAGTTCTTAGATAAATCGCTTCAAAAGCTCCAAGAAATGCTCTAAGGCTTTCACTTCATCCACGGAAAATCCTGATAACAGAATGGTGGAGTGTACATAATATTATTGATTTTTTTAGATAAGGGTGAAAGCTAATAGCTAATAATATAATTACGGTACTAATCCACTATTAGATTTCAACAAATGTACATTGAATTGAAAAGACGGCATCGAAAAGACGTAAATAAACAGGTACTATTTTATTACATATCAATGCGAGACGCCGTGTATCGCCAATGACGATTTAAATTAATTTATTAGGGTGTGAGTGTTTCGCTATGTGAGTGCTGGGATGGACGATGCCGAGAAAAGCAGTGGCTAGAGAGCATTCTACTGGCTCTCTCTCGAACCTCTTGTGACCTGGACTGGATGAATTTCTGCCAGATTGTGATCGAGTTCTGCGACTGCAACACATAAATGTGACGTCTACCCTCCCTTTTGGGGGGTATATGATTTCTATAGCTTATCTCTGGCTGCCTTCTGAATTTAATGTGATAACGCGTCTCCCGTCAAATTGTATATGTATGGCTCTGGTACGATGATAGCGGACCCAATCTATGATGGTTTTATGATAATGTTAATGACTGAATGTAATAAAATAAAAAATGTAATTTTGACAAATCGAAACGAGAGTAAACAACTCTCAAAACGATTTAGAAAAGGGTGTATATGAGATTCTTCAGAATTCACCAGACTTATCTCATGTATTTAAACATTTAGACATATTCTTAAAAGTACACTAAATTCTTAATGAATACGTTATAAGAGGCTTTTACTTGTTTAAAAATCAGATCTTGTTCATCAGCAGAAATGTATTTAAACAGACAAGCAGATATTATTTTGATAAATAAGAATAAAATATTTTCCATTGAAATTTGATATGCACCAATCTATTATCATAGATGCTGAAAGCAAGGGAGAAAAGACGGATAGATGTCTTTAAAATAAGGTGCTGGAGACACATGTTGCACATACATGATCCATTCTGCAGGATCTGAACATCAAAAACAGACTCAACTATTTGTCTAAGACAAATCTTAAAATTTTTTCGGTATTCTTGCAAAAAAAGAGGACAGCTTGGAGAGTCTTGTTGTGGTGGGCCACATCAAAGAACAGAGAGGAAGAGGAAGATTCCCCATCCGTTAGACCGACCAAGTGGAAAAGGCAAAGTGTATTTCTCTGGTGACAGCTCTAAGATCTAAATCATGGTCAAACGGGAGTTAATGAAGATTATAATTATGAAAGATCGACGTGAATAATGATTATTGTAGATCCGATTCAGTGCCTCCTGAAAAGTTAATAAGAGCAAAAATATTTTTAAAAAGTACGATCAACCCCTCAATTTTGTTTTCATTATTACATTTGAATCTTACTAAATGATTTGAAAGTTTGTATTGTAATTTTAACAAAAAAAGTAAATGAGAAATTACCAAGTGTTATTTAACTTATAAATTTTCTTTTCTTTTTATATATATATATATATACATATTTTTATTTATATTTTTTATTTATTTAAATAAAAAGTTCCTGTGCCGAGGTGGGCTATTGTTTAAGTGTTTGTTAATGTTTCTGAGGATAATTGATGATATTTTTTATTATATCTTTTATTAATTATGTGCTCGTCATTAGAACCCTTTTAAACATTTTTTTGTCTAATTTTTCAATCTATTTTATAATTAGTTTCTTAAATATTGCTCCATTTGTTGAATCTTTTATGTCCATAGTCATAATTCATACTTCTTACATTTTTTGATCTACAGTCAATACCTTTTTTACGATGTAGCTGTTCATATATGGTTATAATACATTAATAAATATGATTCCAGAGTGGTTTTAAAGCGTAACTGTCTATCCTGAAAAGGATCTTCAATACGATATTATTTATTCATCAGGACATCTCTTAAGATAGAGGGTTTAAGATAATTTTCAGGACGAGGATCAATATAGTACAATTGGAACATTCAAGAAAAAAATGACCATATATATCATTCAAGATAGTAGAAGTATGTAGAAACATGAAACTTACGAAATGAAACAGATTTACAAATTTATAATACGCTTCTGTAAAATAACTAGAAAGTGAAGTTAAGCCGATTCAAGCGATTCATCTCGCTAGCGCAGATATTGGAAATGAGTTAAAAAAGCGATTATTCCGTGTACAGTGTGCACTGCTGTTTCGTATTCATGAATATGCGCACTGATTAAATGGTAAAAACGGTGGCTCGCGTGCAGCGCTGATTACAATCCACGAAGTGCTCAATTTGTTGCCCGGATTAAACGTGCAAGCTTGCTGGTGCTGCGGGTAATATCTCAATATTACATCTATTGCACTGCTCAGTAACAATTCATTTTATATATATCTCGTATATTTATATTATAACTGGCGTCTCTTCTAGGTTAGATCGTATTTTTTGTAGAAAATCTTTTGAGGAACCTAGGCCGGAACTCTGACATGGTAACACGTGCTATTGTCAAAGCGTTAGCTCAAAATGTTACGGTACAAGCATACTTGTTCGCAGGAGATATAAATCTCCCACAGTTGAGTTCCACTCCACATACTTCATCAAACTATTTGAGGTAACGCCTTGACAATTGCACGTGTTTCCATGTCATCGACCTAGGTTACCCGAAGGAAATCTTTGTGGTGGCCCTGCTTGCGCCACAGAGATCTGCATAAATAAAAACTCAACAACCATACAGTCCGCCTGGTACCCGCCAAATTGCAGGCAACAATACACTGTGATCGAACCATTATAGGTAATCACCAGAACCACTCACTCTTCTTATAGCCAGCTCCACGGACACATCTTCTTGAATGCACCTCGGCACCACTTTCATCGAACTTTGTATATCGTCAACTTTCTATAGAGTAACACACCAAGTTTTAAATTTAATCGTGCTTCAATTTCAATGTCAGCTTCTTGATATTCAACAACGTTATATAAAAAGGCTGATCCTTTATTTTCATTCCAACAAAGAGCTTCATCAATATCCATCTCATAATAATGCTACGAGAGCAAAAAAGAATAGGCCACCGTGAAGTCTAAAATGAAAAAAAGCTTTATTCAATCCTTCCACACGTTTCTGGCCCTCAAAGCTTAT
Source organism: Eubasilissa splendida (assembly GCA_031772225.1). Classification (NCBI taxonomy): domain Eukaryota; kingdom Metazoa; phylum Arthropoda; class Insecta; order Trichoptera; family Phryganeidae; genus Eubasilissa; species Eubasilissa splendida. Next base: position 24,095,737 of record CM062862.1, on the reverse strand, counting down.
AACATTTTGCCGAGCAGTATGAAACAATTCTCGATGGATAAACTCAAACACCATCTCAGGAGCTGATTATTGGGAGTTGACAGAAAGAAAACTGAGCATGGAAATGATCACATGAACAGAACATCATTTTTTTATATTATTTTTTTTGTTTTGCATAGTGTTTCGATCATGGGATAGCTAAAGTATTTTACCTATTTATTATGTTATTAGAATTCTTTATAACCCTGTTTTCCTAATTTTTAATATTTTTGGTTTAGATAAAAAAATTAAATATTAATAATGGTTTTCATATTTGTATCATAGACAACGGATGAACCTGTCTCCTTTAGTACAGACTTCGGTCTAGTTAAGGAGACAGTGAACATCTCTTACATTATGAAGCGTGTTCGCCTTTTTTGTATATTCATAAGAATATTTATAATGTATAATATGTACGTATATTAAGAACATGAACAGAATAAAATAAAAAACTAACATATTGTAAGTAGTCACATCACAATCCACCCACTCTAGCTGTACACGCATATACGAACAAATACCAGCCTCTATATTGGTAACCTTTCATAATCGCTCGGGAGAAGCGAGGAGGCCCTCGATTCTTACCCTACACATCCTTCTGACACAAACAATCCTTATTGGTGACCCTAACGAGTCAACATAATTTTTAACATAAACCATCATACCATGTACAAAAAATGCGATTTTTAATCATTTTAGTATTTTGCACGTATTTGATAATTTTTAAATGGCTGTAATTTAAAAAATATTATGTTTATTAGTACCTAAATCCTAGAATTTAATATATATCATTTTTAAAACTGCCACGGACATAAGTATCAAATACATACGAAATACTAGAACGATTGAAAATTACATTTTTTACTTACGATACTTTACGTAGGAGGGGTCGATATGTACGCGACGTTTTGCGAAATGAATAGTTCAAAAGGCACAGTAAAGAGCTTGTAAGATGTATATTTTTCTATCAGTGATGATGAAAAAGAGGTTACCAGGTATGTGGGATGCATATAGAGGTAGTATCTACCGAGTTTTTTTTTTAGCTAGTTGTTGCATTTAATATAACTTTTGTATTCGTCTAAGTAAATAAACTTTAATACAATATTCAAAATATCTCTTTCTAAGCTTCTCTGTTGCTGTGTCGCGCGTTTATTGTCTGTTCGCTACTTTTCATATGTCATCGGTTCAACGGGCCTTTATATTTTTATGTTGTCTATTGTCTTCTCGTATTATCAGCTGTCCCACTCTCTGCCATTTCAGTATTGCTATTCACTTATAAATAATCCCCAGTACAGATCTCTCAATGGTTCATTGGGTCACACTGAGTATTGGCATCCGGGCATCCATGATTATCCATCAGGGTAGTACAATATTGTCGGCTTATTCTGAAATTAGTATTTATTATTACCTGACTTAGGTACAACAGAGTCAAAAGAATCAATTGAAAATATTACTTAATTAAACACATATAAAATTGATATAATTAAATATGTTGATCTGAATTATCCAAAAAATGTGTTCACAAATTCTAGGTTTCATTGCTATGGGGCTTTTTCCACGCTCTCTATAATTATAAGGGTTAGTTGCGATCGTAAGGATATAAAGAAGAATCTGGAAGAATAAGAAAGGGGTAATCGAGTGCGCTGGTCAGGGTGAAATTTTTTTAACATTATCGCTTCTCATAGAATACTTGTTGCCTTGGGTTGTTTTACTACCTGATAACAAATCAAGACCCAATAAGTGTTAAGAATATCTAGTGGACTGTATGGAAGAAGTGTGGAGGGAGAAACAGGATAACACAGTACTTTGAAAACTATCAGTGACTCAACAATTGAAGGATCTCTCGACGGATGCCGGGAGTCCATTTTAAGATACTCGAAATTGTTGTAGGAAGTACCGTCGGCCACTTTGCAAAGTATTTCTCGGTGTAGGTAGATGACCGGCGCGTTCTCTCAAAGGTACACAGGTTTTATTGTATACCGTATGGTGACAAAATTAGTCCCGCGTTGATGGACAAGTAGGTAGATACAAATATGTATCTGGAAGTTGGAAGGGATCTATATCGGGATTAGGAACACAATTTCTCTAACAATAAGGCTTCATAAAGTTTTCGTTGCTGTTTATACAAGTTTAGTCTAGGGTGACCCACCGACCGCCTTTTCTTTGCTAGATCAAGAAGATACGACTTAGTATTATTCCTTCGTATTAGCAAGACGTGGTCAAACCACTATATTTGAGATCTATCTTTAGTTAGAAGCAGAAGCTCTATGCTGAGGGTCTTCCTGATTACGAACTTCTCGCTCAGTCCATTAAAATCCTAGTGCTCTTCTAAGATAAAAGGTGACCTATTTGGATTTGGGGTTTTCTAAAAGATAACAACTCATCCCGTCCATCAACCACAATATACTGTAAATCGGTTACAATGCTATTTTTTATACACTCGAGGGTTTTTACTTTCCTAAACACGACAATTTTGATGAGGTGAAAAAGAGCTTTGTCACTGAAGAAGATCACTGTAAAATCAGGCTTCACGTGATCTATGATCCAATCAGCAAACACAGCGTCTATGGTCTGCAAGCTTAAGTTTTTAACTGAATTTTGTATGCACATAGACAAATTTTTTCGGTTAAAATCAATGATTACATTAAGGTTCTGGAAATGCCTAATAATTTCTGGGAATAATGACGAATTAGGATTCTTGGATTTTTAGTGTCATTTTAATTTATTTTATAGTAATTTTTTTTTTCTTTTCAGAACAAGTTATTATTATAATCGTGCAGTTTTTTCAGAACATATTTCTATGGTATTTTAATACAAATTGAATCTATCAATTAGAAAGATATACAGAAAAGTCAATTTATTGCAAAAATATTTTGGTTGCTACCGACATTTGAACTAGGATCTTTTACTATCCGGTGAAGTGCTTTACCATTACGCCACATCAATCGTGTAAGTTGACAATAAATTTTCAAACCTATATAATATATACAGCAGCTCATTTAAATTGATACATCTGTTATTCAATTTTCTGATTATTATTGTTTTTTTCTGTATCTTTCTAATTGATGCAATTAATTTGTAGTTATATTTTAATTTAAAATAAAAACTACACTCTTGCGTCTTTGCATCAAGGACCGAAATGAGGCACTTGGTTTATGATCACAATGAAAAATAACACTAAGTTTACGAATCTTCGCAAATGTCGAAATTTTCTTAAAAGTATTACAAGATTGAAATACATTTTTCCATTTTGATAAATTTTCCTGGTTTTCGGATGATGAATATTAAATAAAATAATTTTAGATAAGATAATTTGAAAATTGCGTAGAATTCAAATCTCTAAATAATCAACAAAATGAGACACCTTTGTATAATTTCGGAAGCTGTATTCTTGATCTTCAATTCGTATTCTTGAATATTTAAAGAATACTATATAATGATTTCTTTCTATTGTATTCATATTATTCTACAGTATAATAATTATATTGTGCACGTTTCGTCGAGTGTTGGGTGGTTCAGAAAAATAATACGTATAGTTGGTAGTTTTATTTTATTAAGGTATGTCTGTATATCTGTTTTAGCTTCGGACATTGAAAGTCATGTTTTTCTACACATTTTAAAAGGATCAACGAAAGCAAATGTATATGTAACTTTACAGGTCATAAGGTAACCAGGGATTATGAATTTTTCATTATTTTATTTTTATTTTTGTAGATGAGTTATGTCCAGATGTGCGATAAATTTACAAATTCAAGTACCTTTTTTTTATGATATTGATGTCTCACAGAGACGAAGCTGTTATTTTTATTTACATGGAAAGGTAAGTGTGGAAGTCTTTGGCATTACAGGGTTTACGAACTGTCATCGGTTGGCTTAAGTGATCATTTTATACAATGAAACGTTCACCAATTTACCTATTTTTTTAGATTTTCATTAATATAATAAGTTCAAAAATTTGTCGTCAATTTACTAGGCTAACACTGTGTAATTGGTCAGCATGCTTCCCCAGATAGGAAGAGTTCCTGGTTCAAATCCCGGTGGTAGCTTAAATATTTTATTAATAAATTGATTTTACTTTATGTACATATATCTTTCTAATTGATGCATTTAATTTGTATATTTTTTTTTCTGAATATATGTTTTCTTTTTATATAGGTACTCTCTCTAATTTGTGTTAATAGGACAAACCCTCCAAAAACCTGGCCATAATCTGCGAATTAAAAAGTGGAATTAAACTTAAACAGGTAAAAATGAATATTTGTTTAAGTACATGGGGGTATTTTGTTCTAATGTACGCAAATTCCTTTAGTTAGAAATATTTTAAGACGTCACTTTCAATGATTGTTCAATTTTTTGTGTTTTTTACTAAATCGTGGGATTATATTATCAATTTATATCAGAAGTTATATACTAGATTTGTTTTTTTTTTAAAGTATTATTTAGGTAAAATCTTTACACTAATTTAAAACTAAATGTTATTTGCCATTATTAAGACAATACAAGCATTATAAGAAAGACCACCACCATTAGATACATTTTCAGCGTGCCACAACATTGCCAAAATATGGAAAATTCTTGCATTAACAAAATATATTTTCTTATAATCTTGAAGCTAAGATTATGGAGACAAATTTATATTAAGACAAATTAACAAAATGTTAAATTTTATATCGTTCCTATTAATTGCTAAAGTTTTTTATACAAATATTTGATCCACAATATGAATTAATATTGAACTTATTCACAAAATTAGTAGCAAATTTCATAAATTCAATGTTTTTTACTGATCAAAAACAAAATTAATCGCAATTAAATATTTCGTTTATATATAACATTGTTGTCTTTTAAATATGAAATAGATATCCAAATGGCAAAGTGGTGCACAAAAAAGCATCTGACGTAAATATTAAAAATTTAGAATATTGATTTTAGTGACCATCTAAATATATGTAGATACTTTATCTTGTTTCAAAACATATTCTTATATATGAATTGAGTACATCGATAAATTATTTAAATTTCGATGAATTAATTCAAATTACAACAGACATTTTTATTTCATTCCATATATCAATATGAAAAAACGTGGAAAAGACTCCGAATACGAAAAAATCAACAATTTTACTGACGTCTCTTCCTATTCAAACCTTCCTCTCTCGCATGATTTATGTAACAAATAACGTCATCAATTAATTATCTGATACTTATGAGAATTTAATTGTTTCCTCATCTTGAAAGCATATGTAATTCGGGTAGAATTTATTGAATTTCAAACTGGAAAATTGAAAGCACGCCCTTAAAAAGACGTCTGAGATAAATCATTGATCTAAAATTAAAAAAAAAACTTTTAATAGTGCTCTATATTTTATAATTTTGAATAAAAAAATAATTTTTAATTATTACAGTAACTTGGAAAAAAAAGTAGAATAATACTGTGGTATTTTATCATTAAGTATATTAAATATGTATGTATTGATTTTATAATAAGAAGCTTGGTAGTGACCAAAAAGACAAGAGTTATTCTCATTCCGAGTGATTAGCGAGTTAGTTTTATTTTTCATTGCTTAGATTTGTCGGTAATAAAATAAATAAAATCTTACATTCCTATCGTACTTCATAATCTATTTTAAGTTATTTTATTTATTATTTAGGATTTATGATAACAAAATAGATTATTAGAATTCCGGTAGCAACAACAATATTTTATTTTATATGTATATATTTCTAATTAATATAGTACCTATGTTCTGAATAATTACAACTTCACAATAAGAATGTGTTCTCCTTAATAGTCACTAAGTGTGTAAAAAAATTTGTTTATCCAATTCGGGACTCTTAATTTCAACATACTACAATTATTTGATTTATTTTTATAATTTTCATAAATTGTGGTCACCCTAGCCCTTTGATGCGACAGTTGGCTGCGTCGCCTCTCCGCGCGACAGTACCGTGGGGTAGCCTTGCATGGGCGCGATATTTGCGGGACAAATGGGTTTCAGATTACACATTGCATTAGCCGGGGTGCGCAACAGCTGTCACCGTAGCTATGGAGGGGGTAACCAAGTGGTATCTCCTCCATGTGTATGTGGTCTATTTGAATTGTGTCTGAGTAGATCATACGCATTAAATCTGGCAACTTTTGTAGTACATATAATGTAAAAAACTGAGTGGATGATATTTTTTCCCATTAATTTTTTTAAATTGTGTACTTCTTTATAATGTGTTCACACAATACCTACGTATAATATTGTTTTTATTTTATTTTATAATTTAAATGATATTAAATTGAAGAAAAAATACATAATGAAAATAAGTAACAAAATTACCGAGCGGACCAAGAATTTATATTATAATTTTTTTTGTTGTTTAGAATCTACATTCGAATCGACCCCTCGGAATAACAAGGTTCCACCTGACACTGACACTGTTTTGATATAATGAGCTCAAAGGTGTTGATTGAATATCAACATATATTCTTGTATATTTTGTATTGAGTATGATAATATGATCAGTTTTAAGGTCTTAACTTATTTTCAGTATTATCAATGACCACTATGGGATGAGGGAAATTAAAAATAAATAAAAACATTGAAATAAATAACTGATGCAGTTAAAACTTTGAGCTCTTGCTATTTCCTTTAATATCTGTTAAATAGAGTTGGTGTGTATGGAAGAAATAAAGAATAATGCGTTTAGAACCCTTTTCATGCAATTACTCGAATTAGTCCAAAATGTTAGTTGGAACCTTGTTATTCTAAGGGGTCGATATAATAATGAAGAAGGGTGTATGTAACTGGTATAATTCAATAATGGAAATTGACCGCAATTACAAATCTATGCATTGCTACTCTCGCTCTTGGATTCATGATTTTTAAGAAAGTTTTGCAACTTTTACAACAACCTGAGTTTTAAAGTTTTAAATATTAATTTTCGATTTCTTCGGCGGAGTTCGGCTCATACCATGTATTCTTTAGTGTAATAAAATAGATTGATTTCTTATTTTAGAAATGCTGTACAGTGGCCCAAAAGTGAATAGACTAATTAAAATTTGAATACCTTTCAACAATTAATTAATTATTTTATTTCAGATTTATAAAGCGTAATTCTTGGAAATGAAATATCGAGAAACTTATGATGGAGAAACGCATTAAAGTAATAGAATTTTATCTAGAAAATCAATGTTAACGCAAATTTCGTTTTGTTCATAAGTAACGGTTCGGTGTGGTGGAAATGCGAAAAGAGTTCTTGGACCTTATTTCTTCGAAGATTAGGCAGAAAGCGCACTAACCGTCAATGGCGAAAAGTATCGAGAAATGCTAGAATATTTCGTGCGTCCTGCAGTCGAGGACACAACAGGTAGCAGCAAGATGGTGCTACTGCCCATACAGCTCGCCCGACAATTGAACTCTTAAGACAATTTTTTAGAACTTCTTTCAATGGGAGTATTTGAAAGATCAAGTACAACGTAACAACCATTCAGCTATTGAAGGCCAACATCGAAAGAAACATAGAAAGAGCACGTCAGTGTGAAAAGCAAAATGCTAGTTATTTATAACATGTAATTTTCAAAACTAAATAAAATTTACTTCTAAGAAGTGTGTTTTCTGTTTATAAATAATAAATGTGAATTATTAAGAAATAAAAAAGTTATTTCATTTTGAAATGGTGTAGTAACTTTTAGGCCACTCTTTATTATATAACTCACACATTTTATTCAGCAATAGTTCTAAAAAACATTACAAGTGATACTAAAAAATAACTTTGTTTTCTTGTCATTTACTATTAAAAAAATAATATGATTATGACACAGTTAGAAAAGAAAATTATTGTAAGAATTTTGATGTGAAAGGTTAATTTTAATCAAAATCTCCGATAAAATATATTTTAAGTTTAAACGAAATATTTTATACTTATCGTATAGTTGAATTTTATGACGTTGTATCCGAGATGCACTATCGTTGTATCCGAGGTAAAATATCAAAATTTGACTATTACAAAAGCAATGTTGCAGTTGAATTGAAGATATTGTCATAGTTTTTTTTTAAACATCACTACATTATATAATAAATAAATAAAATAATGAATAAGAAACGAGTTTTTAAATAAATACATAATGTGTACTGAATGGTAAGGATTCATGTCTTTGGTAGTTTTTCATTAAAATTTATTTTTTGAATAATTGCAGCGACAATATTTATTTTATATTCAACATAAATAAGTTATTTTCACATAAAGTTTATAGCGCAGTAAAACTCAGATTATTTAAGTCTCAGATAATCTAGGTTTCAAAAAAAAGTATTTTTTATCTTATCAAAAACAATCCATCCAAGATTGATTCAGTCTACATTACCTTAAATTATTGGGTTCTACTAAACGCGCATTAAAAGTTTTTTAAAACAATTAATTTTTGTATAATCAAACATTCTAAGGACGATTTCAAATGTATGATTTCTTAAGCTTATAATATAATGTATTATAACATCCGAATTTATAACATGATTCCGTCAAGCGTTGCATGACATTTTATTCGGAATCCTAGATTGCAATTGAATAAAATTTTAATGTCGTTATTTTGTTTATTGTTGTGTCTTAAAATGTAACTATGCATAATTTAACTTAGGCCAAAGAAGTAGGATTGCATAGAGAACATACATTAGTCCCACAGAATAGAACGCTATACCCTTCTTTACTGACACTAAATTCTCGCTTCATTCTCATTCATACATTTTCTCCATGATCGTCGATTACGATGTTAACTGGAGCACTTTCTACCATTTGGTATATCTGGTCATGGTATCTCCCATAGACGTCATGTATTTCTGGTGCCATCAACACGTCATATATCTTTCTAATCACCCTCTCTTCAATTATTCACTCTAAATAATTTATATGCTATAAATGCCACAAGATAGTGGTATGAAAATTGAATTGACATATCAGTGTACTGTGGTACAGAAAAAACTAATTAACGTAATGAATAACTATGAATAGAACTCTTGAATAATTCTTGATCAAATGTTGAGCATTTTATTACTGAAATCATTATTGAATTAATCAATGTTTTTCTTTAATTTTTTAAATCATCGATTCTGAAATGATTCTTTTTTAAACATTCTATTCCGTTCTCTTTCTCCTACACTCATTACACTCTTCAAGATAGTGATATTAATATCTTAACAAGGCAATTCTATTGTATATAATATATGTAAAAAAAATAGTGTTTGGAACCATCAATCTTTTTATCCTTTGCATACTTTGGAATCATTAATATTATTATCCTTTCCATACTTTAGTTAGTTACATAAGTATGAATATAAATTCAAATGATTATTTATTTATAATTAGTAGAAACCTCGGATTTGTCTAAGTGTAGATAAATAATTTATAAAATATTTATTAATTTATAATTGATACAAATTGTGAAAAATATTCAGCGTATTGTCACGACGTTTAACAGTATTCCGTATTTTGATAATTGAGTAAGTCATTTCAACCTTAACATTTTTTATTTTATCATAAGCTATATGCAAAATTTAAATGTCAAAATAAATTATAAATCTAAAATTATAAATTTTGAAACATTGTATCGTGTAATATAAAAAATTTTTTTTAATCAATTCAAATGCAAACCTTTAAATATATTGAAACGATAGAAACATGACTTAGACCACATTCATAATAACGGGCACATATATATGTCCTCAGGGTTTTTTCATAGAATTGTCAAGCTTTGAAAGTCTCAAATATTCTTTCAATATTATATAAAATGTCTTATAGTCAAGTATTGAAATAAATATGCAGCTGGCTTTATTTCCTTCTGACTTATAAAATAAATTTATTTATGATCAGCTTTACGATATCGTACCCCGATGATGTATTGATAAATGTAGAGAAGTATCCAATATACTGGAAAAATATGCATCAAAAGCATTCCAGCCATTCTCGAGTTTTAAGGTTTCAGACAAGCAGCCAGACGTTGCCTTTAATATTTGTAGAGAAAATATTTTATAATTAAGTTTAACAAATTTACTAGCTCTGTCAATTACAAAATTTGATGTTATATTAAAAAAAAAAAGATTTTCTGGATAATTTTCAGTTTTATAAGGTTTTAAAAGTTTTAACAAAAGTTGTTATAACTGTTGAACAAAATAATCCAAAAATAAATTTATGAAGCAACAGCTAATGTTTCAAGTTAGCTTTCTAAATTTTAACTGCCATCCTTGATTTTTATTGCTCTATGTAAATCCTGAGTGTAATAAAAAACTTTTTATTTCCGATAAGGATAAAACCTTAAGCAAGGAAAACTTAATGTATAAATTACAAAGCTTTTAAGAAATATTGGACATATGGCTCATTTATTGTATTAAGCTTTCGTGCAAATTTTAATTTAAGTAACAAACTGCTTCTTGACTCTTATTTCGTTTTAATATATTTATTTTATGGTCCATATTTTCCAAACCATTTAAATAAAATTATTCATATTAGCATTTTAAAAATAAAACGTGTTGTCATAAAATAATTATTTAAGTGAAAATATGAAGGTTGTAATATATTAAATGATGTCATAAAAATACGTTAAACGTAAGCATTAGAAAATTAACTTTAAAATACAGTTGGTCAAAAGTAATGATACTTCTCAGGGCTGTAACTTTAAAAAAATCAATATTTTGCAATACAAATATATCGATATGCTTAAAGAACTTGAATTGAACGTGTGTTATTTATTGTATAACACTTGTACAAGAGTTATAATCAATAAGCGATTTTTTTATTAATATCTTAGAAAGATTTTAGGGTGTCAGAAAGGAAAGAAAAGAAATGAATATAATGATAGATTCAGGATAATATTAGGAAGTGGTAGGTAATGGGATGGTCATAAAATTGACGAAGGAATAGATTCAAAGAAAAGAAGAACGTAAGGAGTGCTGAAAATGCGTTTGATATTTGAACTCACGTACAAAGTTTTAACACGAAAGTCACAGATAGTCACAAATATGAGTCAGATATTTTAATCAATTTCTTATTTTCTTTTTCCAACAACATGCAGGATAGTTATTGTTGATACAAATTCAATTTATCAATTAGAAAGATATACAGAAGAAAACAATTTATCGAAAAAAAATTTGGTTGCTACCGGGATTCAAACCAGGATATTTTCCAATCCATGAAAATGCTTTACCATTACGCAATTGTATTAAAATACCACAAATATATATGTTGTAAAAAAACTGCAATTTCACAATAATAATGTATTCGTCTGAAAAATATAAAATTGTTATTGTTTACTTCTGGTATGTTGTCAGAAAAAAAGATGACAGTCTCGACAAACTTATAATCATAGGAACAATTGAGGGAAAACGAGTTTCATCATATGTGACCGCTAATTAGAATTAAATTTGTTATTTCTTAATGGCATGTAAACTTATCTGTTACTTAATTATTAACTATTGAATGTCAGTGATGTTTATTTTATGTGCAGCATCTCGGAATAGTTGGAATGGAACATTTATTATTAAATGAACGATGAAAAAACTAGTCAAAAATTGAAAACACCTATGAAACTACTACAGAATTTTATAAAATCAAAATTCATATATCAAGCGTGAAGGCTTCACGCTATACTGACGCTGACACGCTGCACCAATCACAGCATCGAAATGACGTTACGTCATCAAGTGCCGTGCATGTCGCGTGATGGAAAATAGGGCGTGTGCCATTTCATTTATTCAATGAAAATACCACTACGGCTTATTGAATTTAATATTTACGAGTAGTTTAATGATATTCACATGAATGATTTTTAATTTTTAATATTAATAATTTTCTAATTTTTAATAAAATATTCAGATCAGTGAATCAGTGTGTCTGATTGCAAGATAATACAAAGTAATTTGAATGACCGACCTTATATTTATATACAGGATCATCAATGGTATGATAGGACTGCCCCCAGATCGTTGATCTGCTTGACTTTCACGCACTATTGAGGTCATCGAGACACAATTTTTTGTTCTATTACAGTGACAATATCAGAACTCGTGCATTAGCTGACTCAGCAATCCCCAAAATGAATTTTATCTCTTTATAGGACTACATTATTATAATTTGTTGTATTTCATCTCAGTGGTGACGGATAAATTGCTTTACTTTACGTTTTATATTTATTTTAAATTTTGATTATGAAAAAACATGCTGACATTATATAACATTTTTCTTTGTGTATTGCACTTGTTGCAAATTTTCTGTTATTTTATAAATTATGTTAATACCTAATAATAATAATAATAAATTGTAATCAATTACTCTCTAAGTCTACCAAATTCAAATTGATAAATATTTAACAAATCTATATGGCGGCCAAACAAAATCGACCTGGAACATAATATTCATTCAGTTTTATGTAACATTAATTGCACGGAAATTAGAAATATGATTAAGTAATACAATCGCCGAAATAAAAAATCAGAGATCAAAATATTTTTGACATTTAACAAGCTTTGAAAATGTTTGCTGAACCAGCAATCATAATTACAAAGGTCGCATTCCTAGCGGAGCCTTATCGTCGAAACTTGGAGATTATGCATGACCTGTCGCGCTGGCGTGTCGCAAGCTGATTGAAAATTTATTACACCGGTGACGTCAGACTCTCTTTACAGCCTTCTTAGATCTGGAGAAAATTAGAAATTTAACTATAATGATATTAATTAAAATATATTGTCTGGGACTGACATTGCTATAACGCAAGACAGTGATTAAGAAATTAGATAGGTAGGTACTACTAAACTAAAATAAAATCTCAAAACTGTTTATCTTTCCTTTCCGGTGATGTAAACTGAGTTGACATTGCCTCTAATTATGTGAATATCTCTGTAAATATACTAAATACAGAGTTTACATTTTAAGAATTCCTCCGTAATATATTTATGTATAGATTAAAAAAATTAAAATATATAAGTGTTTATCATATGCAACAACAAAAAATGTTTTCACGAAGAACCTGACGTGAATTTGTTAATACGTGTATGTCTACGTGTGGAATGTTACGAAAGGCGTAGTGCTGGCTCCGTGCCGATCGTCACTTCCAGCAATCCATTCCATAATAAATTTCTTGGAATCGGCTTATCAATAACGCGAAAAAACCATTTTCCCCAACAGTTGTAAGCATGTATAATATCGCGCATGAACCATTTGCAATATTTTAACAATTGGTTCATGCGTGATATTGCACTTATACAGACAATATAAGATAATATGTAATTTATGTGTCTGTTAGGCAGTATATATATATTTTTGTTTCAGATACAAATTTATAATAGTCTGTAATTTTTCTAATAGTAAGGGGGAGATTATTAAAGAGCTTGATGCCTAAATAAATATAGTGGTATTAGGTATATTTAAGTTTTAATATCAATTTTGTCTCTAAATCTTGTAGATCGGAAATCGCTCCTAGTATTCAATTTATTTTTAATTTAAAAAATTTGGATTATTGATTTTTTTTGAAGTCTATTATTTTTAGTATTTTGAACTCTGTAAAGAGTTGGGCACTTGGATAGTCATTTTTTTAGAATTATTATTATCATCATTATTTGAGTAATTTCTAACTATGATATTGAAGTTTTATATGCTCCTCCCCATCGCTTTTCAAATGTGACTGTACAATCGCGTAATTTATTATTTTTAGATTTATAAGTGATGAGATGTTTTAAAAATTTGTAGGCAGTTTTTCTTATATTGTTTGCAATATTAATAATATGTTCTTTCCATTTGAGTTTGTTATCTATTATGATTCTTAGGTACTTGATACAGTCTTTTTCTTTGATTGATGAACATTGGTCACAAGAGTCTTCTTGTGTACATTAATTTCAGTGTTATATTTCTGCTGTCTATAGAATTTTATTATTTGCGACTTTGTTGACAAAATATTGTTGTAGGATGGTTATTTAAAATACTGTATGTAAATATTGTATTATATATAAATAAAATATCTCTTTAAGTTTATGTTTGATAAAGTATAAGTTATTAAGATTTATGGGCAGAAAATTATTCTACTATTCATAATTTTTATAATCTTAATTTAAATAAACAATTAACTAAAATATAATATAATAATATTAAACTTTGACGCCAGAATTTGAATAGTTATCATATGTTTTATGCTGCTATGCGATGCTTATTACTTATTATTTTATGATAAGTTTCAATTTGAATTTTCGATTGAAATTCGTAAAATAATTGACTGTTTTAATTTGAGGATATATTATACATACTGGATTTTTGATCTGTCGTTAAAAAGTTTTTAAAAATAAATTAGGGAATTATTATAAACTTGAAATTAACGCATGAAAATGATATTTTAAATAAGTATTTATTGAAAAATGTTAATCTGTGTATTTGAATTATTACAACACATTTAATTATATATTCTAAGTGAATCCGGATAGTTCCGAAATTAAGATAATTGCTATTGATAAACGGTACATAATTGATCAACGTAAAATATAAATTTTGCAGTAATCTACATTTAAATGATAATGAACTGAAAATCTTAACCAAAAAGGGATGACCGATGGGGTAAAAAGGGCTTGCAGTGGAGGACTCGCACTGGGAACTAAAGCATCAGTGGTCTCCCAGATCGGTGGTTTTCCAGATCGTTGGTGGTCCCCCATATCGGTGCACTAACGACATAAAAAAGATTGCAGGATAGAGTTGAATACTCAATACTATGGAGATCATTGAAAGATATCCTGTGACAACTGTGTGTCACGTGGGATGAAAAAGGAGTATTGGTATATTTTTTGATAACGAATAAATACAAAAATATACGAGAAAAATTATGTAGACAAATTCAATCAGAGAGAGAGATATATATTTCATGATTAAATTCAAAGATGTATATTGCCTTACGCGGGTTGTAATATTGCCCTATGCATTATTTAATAAAACTGATTACATCTGTTTCTTGATGGAATTTCAGATAACCTTGTGGTGCCTACCTCCTCATATTTTCACCTTGCGTCGTGAATTTTACGACTGTGTTTTACTAACTCGATTAAATTATTTGCCGTGATACATTTTACAGAATACGACATCTTTAAGTTGGCAATAATTATTATTAGTTTTTTTTTCACACGGGAAATGGTATTTTATGAACACTCGCAATCAAAAAACAGTGTGAGAAGAAGAGAGATAAAGAGGAATAATGGCCATTTAAATCTGGTCAATAAGCGCAGTTATGTAGGTAAATTTTAGCAAAAGTATCGATACTAATTAGTGGTTGTTTTCTAAATAATACAAAATACATTTAATTCGAGATATATATATATAGAAATTGTTAGGTAACTTCTTCTTTTTGCCTCGGCTTCATGTTCAGGGAGGAGGCATCTAGCCTAATTGGTTCGTTTTAAATATTAATAAGTCAAAAGGTTATGAAATGAAAGAATATTTTTATGTAAGAAAATTTATAATCTATATTTTAATTACTTGCATGTGTTGAGAGTGGTAAATGAGCAATTTACTTTAATTCTTATAAATAAGGCTATTCAAAATTGATTACAATTAAATGAACATTAAATATTTGTGTTCATCATGCCAGCATTAATTTCTCTGCCAAATTGTCTATATTGACGCTTTTTTGATGTTGATTATTCAAGTCCCTCGTAGGATGATCCTGGATCCTGGACGTGAAGTGTAGTCAGCTCCTTGTGGTGCCAGCGTAAGGTGACGGAGTTCAGGCTTGTAAAACGATGAGATGATGATGATCAATTATCCAGCAAACCGGGACTCTGAACGCGATATTCTGATGCTATGGCGACAGTCTGTTCTCGCTACACCGATTATATTCATCAACTTTTTGATACTTTCTCATTTACGATTAAACGCAGAGAACATCACAGTCTAAGCTTAAACTCGAGGCGCACAGTTTAAACTTTCCCCGGAATTACAATCTATAGCTATAGCAAGCGCTTACTTGATACTTTTAGAGACTATATTGATTTTATTTTCGAATTGAAAATGAAATATCGCCTTAGACGGAGCCACTTTTCGGCGGAGAATATCAGAGGACTCAGGCGGAGCCACTTCTCATGGCGGAGAATATCAGGGGACTGCTCGCCTATGGCGATGCATACCTCAAGGTGCATTTTGCGGACAACAAAAACATTTATGTCAATAAAGTCTAATAAATAAATAATACTGCATTGAAATTGTGGGAGTGATGACTTAAGCCACTATCGTCGCTCCCAGCTGACCGACGATGCAGGCGACATCTGAACCCGAGGGAGAAGTTAGTATTAGCAATGGGTCCACACTGTACGAAGTACTTCAATGAACTAGTTATTTATACTCATGTTTCGTAGTTCACACATTTTAAATCGTGCTGATCCTTCAATTCAATAACGGTTTAAATAACGAATTAACCACACTTCATTGTACTATATGAAGTGTGAAGCGATTGCGACTTGCATTGAGAGTGGACTAACCAGTGGTACTAACATACTTCGAATGAAGCGTTCATTTTGAACGCTTCAAGTTGGTGAACGTGCATTTCGTGAAGCGATCATTATGAAATGAAGTTTTGTCCTTCGTTAATTGGTATCGGGATGAACGACGAAGCGAGCTGGTGGTGGCTCCTCTTGATGTAGTCTAGCCCTCAGGTCTGGATGTCGCCTGGGTCATCGGTTAACTGGGAGCGGCGATAATGGCGGTGGATTTGAATCGCTGTCACAACTAAATAAATTATGTAAATAAAAAAAAGGTCTACCGAAGCGAATTTTACAATATTATAAAATTTATTATTATAATCAACTTGGACAGCCTATCTTTGAATACCCTGTATCAAGAATAAAGCCGATACTCCTGGGCAATTATTACTACAGTTTCACACTGCAAATTATACGGTGGCTTCAATGATCGTGCAGCATATGTATAGCCCCGTCATCTGTTCTCTGCAGTCAGACTTCTACCTCCATTAAAACTATAATCCCGAGTCCTTTGAACTGTCTGCGTGATATCTGTTATATATTATGTGATACGAGTATGTTGAGGGGTTTGTCTATTAATTAATATAGTGAACGCCGCTTTAAATGGAATTATAGCTAATGGGAACTTGTTAACCGAGGCAAGATTAGCAGTCCAATATTGAGTCTTGGTACCGAGACTGGTGTATGGAAATGAAGTCTGTAGATGGCAGAAGAGGATTGAAAGTCGACTGAATATAGTGGAAATTAGATCACTTAGGGGTATATGTGATAAATCCATGTATGACGTTGTAAATTAAGATCACTTAGGTGGTTTGGTTATATGGAACGGATGAATGAGGAGAAAATGGTAAGAAAGATATATGATGCAAGTGTCGATGGCACCAGAAATAGAGGACGTCTACGGGAGATTTAGTACGACCAGGTAAAGCAGATACTGGAAGATGGTCCTATTAGAAGTCACAATAATCGGCGAGCTTGTATGAGAAAATATATGAAAGTGGACGAGGCGAGAATTGAATGTCAGTACAGAAGAGTGTGGCGCTCTATCCTTTTTGCTCACCCCCGCAGGGATACGGCGTGATGGTATGTAAGTATAGAATATAAATTTTCTATTAATAATTGAAAATTCACGAAAATTTGAATCGCAAAGTCGTAAGCTTAGATTGTTAATAAAAATTTATTATAAATGAAAACATATTTTTTTGCGTTGAAATTTTAGAACATGTGGTATTTTTAATAATCAATTTTAAAGATATACAATAAATATTTTAGTTGCTACCGGGAGAACGCGTTATTCAGCCACCTGAAGGATAGCCATCTTTTGACACGAGGGTCAGACGATAACGATGATAAATTGAAGAAACGAAATTACGTAAACTTATTTCCCGTATAGTATTTTTATTTAGTAGTAATTCATAAAAGAGACAGTGAATTCTTGTTTAGTAACAAAAGTACGAAAATATTCTCTGTTTTTTCTCTCACCTATGGTTCCAGTATGTTCCAGTCGCTTCTAAGTATTACGGACAGAATTTTTAAAGAAAAATAACAATGTTTAATTTTAGGAATCGAAATATTTTTATATTATCATTTCTTAATCAAATGAAAAGATGAAATAAAATGATATATTTATCGGTAATGCCAGACTCCACAATGCAGGCGACGCGGTGGAAAGAAAACGTATGTAACACGGACGTAATAACTTTACCGATTCAGAAAATAGAAATGCCGAGCTTTGCAACTTCTCCGTAGAAATTCAATGTAATTAATTTCAACACATGCAAAAGTTTTAATGTAAATCTTCCAACTTTAAGAATAAAAACTGCATTTTATATGACACAGTATATAAGACTTTTGCATTATCGGAAATTCTTGCCTTTTAATTCCTGCCCGAAAATTAAAAAAAAATAAAAAAACATTATTTTGGTAAGTTAGGTGAAATAGAGATAAGTTGTACGCTAGTATGTTCCTGTAAGTGTATCGCTGAGTCTGAATCTCTTGATGGCAAACGGTAATGGCAGAAAAGGTTAATAGATTTACATTGAATTTATGCACATGCAGTATATATGCTGGAAGGGGCACACCTTTTCCCGGAACCGTTTCAAAAGTTTAAACTTCCTTTATCGGTTCTACTCAGAAATGTTTAAATTAATCGCGGATTAACTTTCATTTGTAAAACAAAAACTAGGTTTTATTTGCCCTTCAAATGCTATATTTATTTAAAGATAAAATTATGTTACATTTGCATATAATTTATTTATTTATTTGAAATCATTTTTTTATACATTAGAAGTGAGGATACAATAATAAAATATACTTAATAATTTACTGTGTGAGATATAGTAGATATCCACCTCTGATATATAAATCATTTTCCTGGCTACTTTGCTAGACTATCGTCTGTATTAAAGTAGACAATTTTTTCCGTATTGAATGTGTTGTAGATGTAAATAATTTGTGTATTGTATTGGGATTAAGCTGGAATTTTGAACAGCGATGCTTTTGACAGATCTCTGCACGATTGAATTATATATTGAGTCCATATTTGCGTAATTATTCTGTAACTGAACGATATTTAAGAAAAGATAAGGGAATAAAATAACATAATGTAATGTTTTAAATACTAATTTAATGTATTAATTATAAATATATACATATAAAATCAATTTTGTCGAAAAATATTGTTTTTGCGCTACCGGAATACGAACCTGGATCTCTATTTCCAATCCGGGGAAGTACACTACCAATTGTGTTATAGCGCCAGTATTTTTCATGACAAATTTACACTTTTTCAAATTAATACATCTGCCGTTCCATTATTTGAAAGCCATCTACATTGTTTTTTTTTACGGAATCTCAAATACATTTGAGTAAACCGACTGCAGACGCCAGAATTATCAATTCATTTTTATTAAATTTTGGACACATTGATACATCTTATATTATTAATATTTTTAATAATGTATTGTGAATAAAGTAATGTCAATTGAACATAAAGTGAATGGATTTAAAACTCACTATCATTTAAATATAAGAACCAGTATGGAAATGAAGAGCGAAGCTGGCTAGAATTTTATAGAAATAAGAACACATATTTTAAAAAGGAATATCAAGAAAAAATAATTTGGGTAGGTTGCCATCTGTTGGAAAAATAAAATATTTGCCTTATAGTCCTATAAAGTGACGTCAAAATTCATTCTATTTTATGAGGCTTATATTCATTGACACTTCAGAGTCCTGCCAGTAAATTAAGGGTTAAAAGATAAATATTCATCTGTGTAAAAAACATACGTTATTATTAATTTATTAAACTAATAAAAGCTAATCAAATATCAGATATATCAAGATACAAAGCTTATTTTTATTATATTTAATGGAAAATGTGGAGTAATTACAGGGCTACTCGAGTCCACATACTAACATATATACAACTTTCAATAATTTGATAAATGTGGAGATTGAGGGGTGAGAATTGGTTATATATATAAAGTGATCACTTAAACCAGTCGAAGACAGGTCGCAAGCTTTGTAATTACTCCATATTTTCCATTAAATATAATAAAAAATAGCTTTGTCTCTGTGACATATCTAATATTTGTTTAATAACAGTGCTTTGTAGATAAAAATCCAGTAATTGTGTGTTCTAAGACATATTCAAATATTGTTAAATAAAAGCTGTTTGATGAAATACTTATTGATTCAAAATGTGTTGGTAGTTTTTCAAAATTAAATTATGTTTACATATTTATATAGATATATTGAATACAAAAATATACATATTAATAAAGAAACACATAGAAAGACAATAACGTACGTATTTGGCTAAAATCAACTGAAGTCCCCTAATAAAGTTTTTCAAATAGTATCAACCCATCCAAATTTTGTTCCGAAAAATTACATGAATTTATTTATTTATATCATATTTTACAAGAAAACATTACTTACCTGTTTGACCAAACCGACACAATCATTTACTTTAGATTTTGATGACTAATTTCTCCTTAATGAAATTTTTTCTGGAAGACCATATAAATTATGAAAACTTTTAAACACATCCACCGCTCGTCGCTGAGTCACTACCTGCTGTATGACAATGGTCAGATGGGATTAACTCAGATAACTTGTTTGAAATGAATAACATCAAGAAAAAATCGAAAGTCTTGAGTCTCAAGTCCCGGGACTCGAGACAGCAAAACATCATGGAATTCCTGGGAATTCATTCCCGTGTTGTCTCGACACAAAACCCTAGTTCTGACAGCCCGAGCTGTCAGTACAGCTAGCTATGTAGCTACACTAGGTTGATTGCTGATCTATAGATAGGCGTCCACCACAAAATCAATGCAATTAATTCCTTTGTTATTTATGTGGTGCATGTCATTACAAGATGATTTGTAATTGTTAATAATTGTTATAATGAGTTATAATGGTGGTTTGCTATATAGAACGGATGAATGAGAAGAGAATAGTAAGGAAGATATATGACACAAGCGATGATGGCAACAGAAATAGAGGACGCCTCGGCATGACCTGGTAAACTAGATACTGGAGGATGGTCCTGTTAGAAAACTCAAAAATCGGCGAACTTGTATGAGAAGATATATAAATATGGATGAGGCGAGAATTGTGAGAATTGCGCTGGGAAAGGGCGTGATGGTAAGTTAGTTAATTAATTAATTACGTAAATTAAACCAATTTCGTATTGTGTATTGTATAAATGTTATACAAAATTAAATTTTCTGTTGATTTTCGAAGTTGTTTCATAAATTCCACGTCTCGTTTAATGACTCTGATGTAACGAATGTCATAGTCCAGCCCAACTAGATGGAAATTCATGCTCATGACATCAGATATTATTAGATCCTCCTTGCACATGCAGATTGGTTTGCAAGCGTAATAGTGTTGCATACATCTTGTGCGAGTTATTGGGTCGTCGTATAATAACATATTTAGAAATAGCACTTACCGGATATATAAATTAATTCTGCCTAGATTTAATTTATTCCGGAAAAAACAAAAACTACTCGGGATTGTAGATATACAAGTTATTGATACAATTCCACATCCATATATTTCCTAATGCTTGTCTTGTTAGTGTGAATTGCGACCTTGCTTATTATTTATATTTGTTCGATCTCGACATCGCAATAGCATTCGCGGTTTGGATTTTTCAGCTCCAGTGCACCGGCACTGTAGTGTGTGATATTGTGTATTGATCACGAATTGTTTATTATTTGTGTACCGTGGGTGAACTTGTGATATCGACGTATTTAATTGCGATCGGTGATTGGCTCATCCTCGTGCCATTTGTGTGAAATCAACGGCGACTGCGGGGATTACAAAGGCGTCATATATAGCAGTTCAGTGGTCCTTAAACTAGAACCCTATCCCCTCCCGACCTAATCCTGTACCGAGATTTCCCTACTTCCCTTCCCTACCCTGCGGTGATTCTGATTTACGACCGGAAATGTCGTATTACCATTCCACGGGACGCGCGATTCGGAGATCGCGCAATTCGTTGATTTGGATCCTGTTTGGGACATATATTTATGTTTGAATGAAACTAGTGTACTGTGCCTTCCACCTCCCCTCCCTTCCTCACCTGCCACCGCGTCAGTCGATCGGCGACCCTGAACCGGTACGGTAACGTGTAAATTTCGCAGTATAACATTGGAGTGAGACGTTGTGTCTAATCCAGTGCAATCTGAAGGACTAGTACCCTGAACGGAGATTGTGTTACAAAACCTAAATTTACAGTCCACCTTGGAGGTGCTAGAAGATCGGGATTGTGGTGAGTGCGAACTTAATTTCGAATATAAAGTTTTTTTCCGGCATCTATGCTTTTACTCAACAGATCCTATCTATGCAGGGTTTACAGTTCGAAGTGTGTTTTACGAATTTGAAATACAAATATTTAAAACAATGTAGGTAAATCCCTTAAAAGGATACACAGTAAATGTATCAAACAAATATTGTGACCATCGGGACTCGAATTAGTAAACTCGTAAAATTTTGATGTTAAGTGAGACATCTATTTTTACATTTAAAAAAAATTCCGTGTACATAGAATACGTGTCATATCAATATTTGTACTATTTTAAAACTAAGCTAAACACATGTGGTATGAAAACAGGACTACTTATTGGTTTCTTGAAATGAAGCTCAACCCTCCCCCAACTGGATCATTAGGCGAGTATCTTGACCATAAGACCAACAAATACATAAATTGATTTATTTATATTGGAAGATTTTTGAGAAACATTGAAATTTTAAATATGGTAGTTTTAGCTCAGATGGTAGTTTGATTAAACTGGTTAGTTCTACACAGCGGGAAATGGAATAGTCTAGACCGACGTTATCGAAGGTAGTTGTCCGGGTCATAAAGACTTATGTTCGTTATAACGGCAGGATTAATGACTACCTTAGGTCATACGAAAAAAATGAGCAGCAAGGTTCTATTTTCTAAACTAAAGGGTGTTTTTTTGGAGGTTTGTTTTTCGAATTGGTAACACTTTTTCCTGTTCCAGTCCATTTGTCAGCTGAAAGCTGATTTGTGCTGTTTGATTTGCTATTTTATCATTTTTAAAATCGTGGTTCAGTTCGCGAAACCTACCGTGTGCTACGTCAATTTTACGGGCGATATTATCGTCCATCCGAGTAAGTAATTCGGATAACCATGGATCGTTTTTGCACCACGCATACTTTAATTGATAATACGCATCTGCAGAGATATCGTACAGTGCGCACCGAATAAGCTGTAGCTGTATTGCTGTATTCGCCATCGAGAGCGCTATATATTCATGATTACTCATTTTTTCGTTCCCCAATAGAATGAAACTAATATGGAAGAGCTATGGTTTCAATAAGACGGCGTAACATGCCACACAGCGCGCGCCACATTCAATTTATTGAAGGAAACATTCGGTGAGCATATAATTTCGTTGGTTCGATTGGCTTCCAAGATCGTGTGATTTAACAGCTTTGGATTATTTTCTGTGGAGTTATGTAAAGTCGCTAGTATACGCTGATAAACCAGAGACGATAGACGACTTGGAATCCGACATTCGTCGCGTTATTATAGATGCTCCAAAAAGAGGTCGAAAATTAGACTTCCAGATAACGCTTTATTCAAGCCAGCCGCGGCGCCCATATGCGCAAAATCATATTTAAACATGGTATAAAACTGTCTTTCCAATAAAGCTGATACAATAGCCATTACCATGACTTTTATTTATTTTATTTCATTTAAAACTACTATACCTCTAAAAAAACACCCTTTATTGTAGCAAAGCATACCCAATAAGAAATTGGCAGAGTCTAGCCACGAATGATAACCATATTATCTCAGATAGACATAGATACTTCAGAAATGTCTTAAACACTAATACTAACAAAAAAACACGTTGCGTCGTGCAGAGATAATACCTTATATCCACTTTCAAGTCTGATACGCATCAGTGATTATAAATAATAATAATTAATATAATACTGTTTTCTCAAACGATAGGCATATTACAGTCACTATATGTAAGTACCTAGTACGAAATATTTTTTATAACAACCCCTCATTTCTTAATGGGTTCTCAACATACATACATCATTCTTTTGTCGGTATTCTTTGCCATTACAATAATTTCTTTTCCTCTTAGGGCACAAAGGCTGTATGTCAGTTTATGTCTCATTTTTATTAAGTATATACCTACGTGTCTCATATATTAGTACTTATCTATTTGTGGTAACATATGAGTATGGTTATTTATAAAAACATTTAAATATTGCAACTATCACAAAAACGTCTATAGCGAATTTTATAATTAAATTAATTGATTACAAAAGTAAAGTTTTTATATATGAATTAAATATATTAATTAGAAAGATATACATATAAAATCAATTATATCGAAACATATTGTTGTTGCGCCACCGGAATTCAGACCTGGATCTCTTTCCACACTGGGGAAGGTGCATTATCCAACTATGCTACAGCGACGATATTTTTAGCGACACATTTTCGAACCTATATGTTACCTTTTTGATATTAATACATTTATTCGTTCCATTACTTGAAAGAGCCATCTACCTTATTTTGTTATATTTTTCACAGAGCGTCTGTTCTGAATAATTACAACTTCACCATAAGAATTTAATAATTTAATTAATAATAAGAATTTATTGTATGCTTAAACAATTTAATATATGTTCCTATATAATGTTTAATATAACTTAATAACAAAATTACAAAAATAAATAAATTTCTATACATATATTTTATTTACGCATATCTTTATAATAAGAAACGCCAAAGTAACTAAATTATAGATTGTCACGATATTTGTTATACGCCAACCGGTTTCGCTTAGCTCAAGATTCGTCAAGATGTATTTAAAACTAACAATAAATGCAAAAATAGTGCACTTATATATATACATAAAAAGAGAGAGAGAGAGAGTTCACATGTAATTTTATATTCTATCTATGTTTTAAGTATGCCCTATTTTAAGCTTGAGCTAAACAAAACCGGTTGGCGTACAATAAATTTCGTGGTTTGAGAGTTTTGGTAGTGATTGCTTTCTGCAAAAAAGATATAAAATTAGTTTTATTATTATTTAAATTATCTCAAAATAGGACCTCGTAATGAGGCAGAATATGTTGGAAGCCACCCCTAATGTAATTGGTAAAGTTTATGAATTGACTGAATATTATAACTAAACTACTAAACCTGATATGTATATTCTCGAAGTCGAGTCTCGTAAGATATTCGTGCATAAGCGATTAACTTTGTTTGAAAAATATTAAGAGTATGACTGTTCAAAGGTTTTTGGTGATTATTTTCTAAATTGAGTTGAAACACTTTCTTTTATTGCCCATTACATCCCCTCTTTTATCCATTTTAACTCCACTCCAGATACACCCTTAATTACTGTTTGAAAATAATTTAAATTTTAGTTGAATTGTATTATTCATAATGCGAAGACGTTCCCGAAAACGTTCTAACATTTAAAATAATAAAATATAGTGGAATAAAATAAAGTGTTTCAAGTCAATTCACAAAATGATTCGGTTCATAAAATTTTCTCAAATATAGCTTCGGCTTGTGATATTCACTTCTCTCACTGCTGTCTTCCAGTTAAGATCTGCAAATACATGCCCGAAACCACAGTATAATCATTTTGGCGTTATTTTGTTACGTGAGAATATTAAAAAACAAGGAAATAAAACCCGAAAACATTATTTTCAATAACAAAATCTTCAATACGATGCATTGGCGTTATTTGTTTCAGGTGAATTGTCAAATGTTTGTGAGTGACAGGTGTCTGGTGTAGCTATATCAAAATTAAAAACAGAGATTTTTAGAAACAGCCAAATAAATGAAGATGGCACTTTCAAAACATGGTTCTTTCATGCCACTTTTCTCCCAAATACACAAGGTGGCCCAAAAAGTGAGAACATCTCATGACACGAGTTATTTCAAAACATAATATAATTTTTTTGCACAATATTTAGCTAATCATAAATCATCAAAACACCCCACATTACATAATTTACTGGGTTTAAATCTAGGCTGTTCGGTGGCCACATGCCTGGCTCGATGAAATTAACATTCTCACGATGAAAAAAGTTAACTGTATTTCTGGCTGTGTAAGATGGAGCTCCGTCCTGCTGTAATGTCTAGCTATACTCCAGGCTTTGTTTTGAAACTTTTCGATCATTTTCCTAGCACCTCAACGTTTTTTAATTGGCAAATTTTTGATCAGAATACGGTCTTCTGCAGTGATTTTTATCATTCTGGGCAACAATTTGAAAAAACCAAATATAAACAATGGGAAAATAATAATCAAAGATGGCGACCGGAAATTGTCGAAATAAAACGTAATATGTATAGGTTAGTAAGTAAATTAGTAAATAATTAAAGGTATTATTGATATAGTAAAACTAATTTTGATGTATTTGTATTACATTTTACGAAATGTTCTCACTTTTTTTGGGCCACTCTGTATATAAATAGAATTTTAATGTATATTGTAATAAAATGAAGAATTGCAATATATACTGTTATTAAAATGCATAAAATGTATAAATTTAGATCAAAAATATGTATAATTTTCCTGATATTATTGAGCGTTCTAGTTCGTTAAATTTTACATTTCCAATCCTGTTATGTTGTGTGTACACTTTATAACCCTCCCTTCTTGTGAGTACTGTTACATCGTGTCTGGGCCATCTCTATGTCATAAAGCCATTAATCAACTATGATCCCTTGTGTTGTCCGTGCACTCAAAGGGAGAGAATCTATCCACTAGACTACATAATACAATACACATTATGTACTCTACACGTAAATCCGAGGTCATCAAATCGCAAAGTAATAAACATATAACTTCTTGAATGTTAGCAAAATTGCTTTGTGGCCACCGACCACATATCATATACCTAAATAATAAGATAAAATACTTTCTTTAATGTTCCCTTATCCGTAAATAACTTCAATATATAATTTAATATTATTAAACAAATTGCAATTAATAATGGTTGTAATATTAAATTAGTAGATAATTTGTTAAATAAAAAGTTTATAAGATCATATGTATACTCACCAATAATTGATAGTGGGAAGCAGTAAAAAAAAAGTATTTTTAAATAATCATACTTCAAATTAAATAATCAAAAATATCCCAAATTCTATACAACCAGTTTTTTTACACGAATAACAAATTAAAGAATAATTTATTAAATAACAAGGATAAGAATTTTTTTTTTATATCAGGGGTCTACAAATTAATTTGTAATGATCGATTATTATATAGGTAAAACTTGCAAATAATTTGATATTAGAATTAAGGAGTACTTGAGATGTATAAACAGCAACAATTAATCTGAATTTTCCAATCAGCTTTTGGAAATGAGCCATTCCTTTGACATTAATTAACAAGGGGTTAGAATTTTAAATATAAACACTAGGGGTTTATAGTTGTGTTAATAGCAAATTAAATATTGTAAATAAATCCTTTTTGCGAATTCTCACATTTTAAATTTGTTTTCGCAGTAGTTCCTAATTAGTTACCCACCCCTGATACTATTATAGTTTTGTTTTTAATTTTAGTATACATTATTTCCTGAAGAAGATATCATAGGTATCGAAACGTGTTCATTTACCAATAAATAGTGATTTAAACAAAGTGTTTTATCTTATTATTTATAAACATATAAATTTAAATCTTCTCATCTAATCATTTATTAAATATGTATAAATTTAAAAAAACTTTAATGCAAATATAATACACAATTCTTTAATAAGACAATACTTTTTTTAAATGACTAACAAAGCAGTATTACCAATCATAAATACGATTGATTGATGTGATGTCAGGCTTGTTAATTAAAAAAAAATCTATTTCAAATGATAATTTATGAATAATATTTTGAGAAGATGTTTTGGCTTTTGAGCACCCTCGAAATAGAGAGGATAGAGCGCTACACTCCTCTGCCCTGAAATACAATTCAGGCCTCATCCACATTTATACATCTTCTCATACAAGTTCGCCGATTGTTGAGGCTTCTAACAGAACCATCCCCCATTATCTAGTTTACCTGGTTGTGTCAAGTCTTCCGCGGACGTCCTCTATTTCTAGTATCTTTCTTACCATTTTCTCCTCATTCATCCGTTACGTATAATCAAACCACCTAAGTCATCCTTTCTTAATCTTACTCACTTTACTAACATCAGCTTTTCATTATTTCCTTATTTCTTCATTCTTTACTCTGTAACAAATAGATCTGCCACATATATGCTTAAGTGATCTTATTTCCACTAGATTCAGTCTACTTTCGTTCCTCTTCTGCCAGCCATAGGCCTCACTTCCATACATCAGTGTCGGTACCAGAACCCCATTGTGCACTACTAGTCTTGCCTCAGTTGAAAAATTTCCGTTAAATATAATTACATCCAGCGCCGTTCACTTTATTCCCTGTAGTCACCCACCTTTCGATATCATTCTCAGCCTTTCCGTTTCTATCAAACATACTTCCAAAATATACAAAATCATCTACTTGTTCCATACATTCATTACCTACAAGTATTTTGCACAGTGTCTTGCTTTCCTTCTTCTCGAATACCATCACTTTCGACTTGTTAACATTTATAATAAGGTCGATTTCCTTGCATACATCGTACATTCTACTCACTAGTCTCTGTAGTTTTGTTCATTATTCGCCATTAGTACTGCATCATCGGCGTACAATAAACATGAAGTTTTATATTGATTTTTTAATATTTTACAACTTTTTAAAACATGTTTTAGCTGAAACTCTTGGACCTAAACATATTTACTTTGTTAGTTATTAGTTGTATAATTTTTCTACTTATGGAAGGTATTTTTATAAACGAATTAATTAAAATTATATTTTTTAATATTTTTGAATCATTATTTTTCTTAGCTAAACTATGTGAAGAATACACAAAAAATACAGGTAAATCTCAGAGTAATAAAATAATTATTATTTTGCCTACTTAAATTTTTCTAACAGTTGATGCACTATGTATGATCAAATAATAATTTAAATCTCTTACTAAATGTTCGAAAATATTTGGAATAATTTCATGATTTTTAAAAATGTTCGGAATAATTTTATTAATGTAACACAAGGCACTACATTACGGAACATATTATTGTACATGATTTTTACAAAACAAACGTATTATATGTATTTGTTATTCTATATATTTGGTTCTCCGTCCTAAATCATCTAAAAGAAAATAGTCTGACTGCTCAAAGTTCGATAACCTTTTATTTTTGAACTCAATATTTAATTTAAAATCAATTAAATATTTCAATTAATATTTATTCATAAGCTTTTGTTTTATATCGTTGAGATTAGGTACACGCAGTTTGAACTATTTCGATTAATATTTTTAATATATCATATATTTACCCCTAAAATATTATGCTCTGGGTGAGTACGGCCAGTTAAGGTAAATACAAAATTGGAATGATTATGTTATTATGACGCTTGTATTTTATTTGTTTGAGTTGTTATTGTGAGAGTCTGACGAGTGCACCCACTGGTATGCAGGATGCCAAATAAACATATTCGCGTACACTGTGATCTTGTTAACTTAATTCATGCATTGCGCTTTTGAATTTCGTCTACGACCGAAACTGATGCAGCCTCTCGATGAGGCTCTTGAGTAAGTTGAGCGTTCTTCACATCCGACCCCTTTTGACTATGGTCCTCTAGATTTTAGAGTACACACCGCAACTATCTCGTCTACAAAAATCTTTTCCAAATTCATTCCGTACCTCTAATATATTTCGAGAAGTAAATCTAAGAAAGAAAATTATTACATTTTATTATAATTTTCTAGGTAAAACTTGCATCGATAATATTAGGTAAAGCGGAAAGAAGTTACCGTTTTTTCAATGCAATAAAAAAAATTATTTACAAAAAAATGACACATTATTTATTTATTTAAATACTTTCCATCATTATTTATAATATATCTCCACAATTTGGGCAACTTTTCGATGCCTGTTTTGTAAAAATCTGTTTTCTTTGATTTAAAAAAAGCATCTAGATGATTTCGGACTTGGCTTTCCGAATTAAAATTTAATTTGGAAGCGAATGCTCCATACTTAGAAATAAGCGGTAATCCGATGAAGCAATATCAGAAGAGTAAGGTGGATGAGGCAGCAGTTCCAAGTTGAGCTCTTTCATTTTATCTTGAGTGACCTTTGCTGCGTCTCGCGTTATCGTGTTGTAAGATTCACCGTTGATTATTCACTAACATTAACAGTTTTTTTATTAATTCTGCCTTTAATTTGTCCACAGTAAGCCTCCGCTGTGATTATTTTTCCAGGTTTTAGTAATTCATAATAAATCACCCCCGAAATATCACACCAGATTCACAAAAGATTTTTTTTTTATATTATACCTGGTCGAGAGGTTGAAACCGATGCTTCCCCTAGTGAGAGCCATTATTTTTTTTATTAGGAGAGTTATAAAGGATCCATTTCACGTCTTCAGTAACTATCCATCTTAGAAATGGATCGATTTCATACCTGTTCAACACAGAAAAACAAATGGTCACTCGTTGATCCAAGGCCGACTGCGACAGATTATGCGGCACCCAAACTCCTTGTCTATGTTTCTTTCCCGACAGTTTTAAGTGATCTTTTACAGTTGACCAGGAACAGACGATATCTTGAGATAATTATTTGATTGTTTTACGAGGATCGGATTCCACTAATGATTTCAGCACTTCATCATCGATTTTTTGCGGTCTTCCCGATTTTTGTTTATTTTCTAAATTTCTGTCACCATTTTTAAACTGTTTAAACCACCGTCGACACTTACGAGTCTTCAGAATATCTCCATAGGTTTCGCAAATGCTTTCAGTGGCTTCTTTGGCTTTCAGCACCTTGTCAAACAAAAACAATAATACACACCGCAACTGTATCTCTTCAATTTCCGGCCGCAACATTTTTTCTATGGGTTAAAATAAAAAAAATGTATTGACACCGAAACGGGATAAAAGGAGCTTCTAAATAATACCAATATTGACGTACTTACTCGACGGGAACTAAGCGCAAACTGATTTCAAAGAGCGCCCTAAAGATGGTCATTTCTTTTCGCTTTACCTATTATTTACTGATAAACATTGCGGTTAGTCATTTTTAATAAAATTATACAGTAACAGTATTTTAACATTCTCGTGGTCTAGTGGTTACGATACTCGCCTAGCAATCTAGTGGTTGTGAGTTCGAGCCTCGTTCCAGGAGGACATTAAGTTAGTCTTATTTTTATAGCACAATCATTTGAAAATAGTGATAATACGTATGTATATATTTTATTTAAATTTAATAAAAAAAACTACGCAAGTTTTCAATGAAAAACCAATTGGTTCATTTGTCTCATTTTTTTTTAAATAAATAATTATTTAATAAATACTTCTACTAGCACAAAGTGTAAAGTTATTATGTTTATTAAAAATGTGGGAAAATAACTTTAATGGTACGAAATTATAATAAACTTTTTGGATAGGACTGCTAGTAAAATTTAGTAAGTTATTTATTAGGTATCCAATTTAATATAAATTAAATGTATTAATTAGAAAGATATACATATATTATCAATTTTATCGAAAAATATTGTTGTTGCTACCGAGATTCGAACCTGGATCTCTTCCAATCCGGGTAACGTGCATTAACCGATTATGCTATACCAACAAAGTGCTTTGCCGACAAATTTTCGATTTTGTACGTTCCATTATTTGAAAGCCAACTTCTTTATTTTTACGGAATCTTAAATACCTTTGAGTAATCCGATAGGAAACGCCAGAATTAATAATTAATTTTTAAATATGAATTAAATATATTAATTATAAAGATACACATATAAAATCAATTTTATCGAAAAATATTGTTGTTGCGCTACCGGGATTCGAACCTGGATCTCTTCCCTAACCGGAGGAGGTGCTTTATCCAACTAAGCTACAGCGGCATTATTTTTAGCGACAATTTTTCGACCTTATATGTTACCTTTTTTGAAATCAATACATTTAATCGTTCCATCATTTGACAGAGCCATCTACCTTATTTTTACAGAAACTCAAATACCTTTTAGTAAACTGATAGCAGACGCCAGATATTTAAAATATCACAGACCGTCTGTTTTGAATAATTACAACTTCACAATAAGAATGTGTTCTCCTAAAAAAAAAAAAAATTTTAATTAAATTTTGTACACATTGATACAACTTATATATTATTGAGGAGAACACATTCTTATTGTGAAGTTGTAATTATTTAAATCATGTCTGTGAAATTTTATATGTATTTCTTTCTAATTAATACATTCAATTTGTATTAAAAATATCACAGACCGTCTGTTCTGAATAATTACAACTTCACAATAAGAATGTGTTCTTCTTAATAATCCAATTTAAAACCATCACGTGGTTAAATACAAAGTTTTTTAAAGTTTGTTTATTATTATTTAATTCTAAAAATTTCTTACATCAAATTAATGATTATAATGTAAGTACATATTCTCTTACCCCCGTCACTAAAAGATATATGATTATTAAAAGAGTAACATTTAAGAAAACGCTCAAAGTCACTTTTATCCACGCTGATGCAATCGATATCAATGCAATTCGATTTCCATAATACTGGACCTATGATATGAATACCCATTTCATAGTATTCCGCATCGTTTGATATTGATGGGATAATATGTTTGTAAATGGGCTGATTCACATTCACGTGTATTTCTGCTGGCTTTTAATATAATGTCTGAATGCCGTCAAGCAAACTGGACGACGGTCTATCTAAAACTGTGAAACTACGAATGAGACCCTTTACCAAGTGAGTAATATATTATGACACACTGGACATGTTTATAAAAATATTGGTTCTTGAAAAATATTACATTTGAGGCAGATCTTTTTCAAGTTTATTATTATTTTTTAAACATTATATTTTTTTACCTTTCGGTATTTGGAAAACTGTTAATAGCAAATAATAAATTCTAAATTAAACTGAGTAAATACGTGCAAGATAACTACTATGTGCTGAAAAACCTTACATTGATTCTTGTAAAAACCTTAAATGTTCCCCTGACACAAGTGTTGATAGCACCAGAAATAGAGCACGTCTACAGAAATCATAATGGTTGTACTACATTATCATGGAAAATCAGCTTACTTCCAATAATATTTTACAATTTTGGTAAAAAAAATTCAGCTGACTCCAAGTATTCATTACATGCACGAGATAAATTAAAATATCAATCAATTTTATCAACCACCCTATGCATAAAAAATCTACCAAAGTGTGTTTTGGAATTTTCGTAATCCGTTTAATTACTAAATTAAACAGTTTTTTGTTGCTCTTGAACATTTTAGAAAAATTAAGTTAGCTGCTTTGCAGATTAAGGTATCGATATATATAACTCATAACTCTCCAAGCACAAGAGCTGGTCTCTTTTTTGGAGAGGTAAGCTATTCACAAAAATATATAACGGATTCAAGTAACTCATATATTTTATAAAATTATAAAAATTTCAAAATAAAAATAAAATTAAAACTATGTTTGCATAAGATTAAGAATCAATAAATAATTTTATTTTAAATGAAAACACAGTTATTTTTGAGATGTTTCAATTTGAAAACAACATTTTTAATACAAATTATTATAAATGAATTAATTGCAAAGATATCCCGAAAAAATCTAACTTGACAAAATATTTAGTTGCTACCGGAATAAAGATTCGGAACTTTGCCTACCAGGTTCGATGATTGGTTATTCAGAATAACTTCAAAATATAGCGATCTATCATCAGATAGATATAAGTGTACCTAAAATCAAAAGTGCTTTATCTGGCCGAGAATTTTTTACAAGGTGAATATTATGCTGTTGTCATTCATCAAAATTGTAAGCGTAACTCGGGCTGTGCGTGAGATGGAACCGTTCTGTTGAAACAACATGTGTTGCAGGATTAATCGACTCAATTCGGAAATTTTTACAGCATTGCCTCTTGTATCCTGAAAGGAATAGGACCCAATGAATCCGCCGACCTACATGGCGCACCATACAGTAACTGTGCATAGGTGTAAATGTCGGTGTATCAATTGAAGATTTTCAGTTCCCCAATTTTATTAACATAACCAAATGTCAGGTTTATGATTATTTTAATGTTTTAATAATTTCAATGCAATATTGAAGCGTTAAGATACACAATAATAAATTGTAATCGACTACTTAATGCGAACTGACAAATATATGCTAAACCAAAATGGTGGCCTAACAAATTTGGCCTGGAACATAATATTCACCTGTATAACAAAGTTTTAATTGAATTAAATTTGAAAGCTTTCGTATCATGTTTAACTCGTCATGAATACAAGAAAGTCATTAATTACAATCAATAAATAAATTAGAAAAAAGGAAGATTAGTTTATAGTTATAGATATGTACGTGCGTACTAGTGTCGGCACCATTCCAAGATTTGCGGTGTAGGTACACGACGGAGTGCTTACATACCAGCGGGCCGTGCGGATAGCCGGGCTTAGTACACGTTCGGGAGAGTATTCCTAAAATATTCACGCAGGTCTCGCAACTTTTGTTCGGAAAATTTACATTAATTGGCACTAGGAATGGACAGACGGGTTCACCGGATGGGAATACTTAACGTGACACATCTCACCTCCCATCACTTTCGGTGTCACAAAATTTGCTTTGTTGCATTGCTCCAGTTCTTCATATATGAATTAAATATATTAATTAGAAAGATATATATATAAGATTTTTGTGACGCTTTGTATTACGTTGAGTGTTAACAGTGTTTTATTATTAATATTAATCCAACCCAATCTGATGAAAATATATGAATACCACAAGAGCTAATAAATTACTCCACTAATTAACTCAATTACTTCTCCATACCCCATCATTGTGCAGCTGAATTTATCAATTAGCTCACTGGAAGTGTTACCACCGCTATAAGGCATTAGTAAAAAGAAATTTGATTACCTACATTCAATAGAGTATTAAGAAGTGACTGCCCACTGATTAACTTAATACAATTTCCTACGTTCTCTCAATACAGCATCGCAACAGATGAAATAGATTACAGCATGGTATGAGTAAGAAAGTTAAATATAAAATCAAGCTATGTTAATAATAATAATAATTTTAAAAAATGTAGATGGCTTCCAAATAATGTAACGATAGATGAATCAATTTGAAAATTTGTCGTCAATGCTCTATAAAGGGGCACTAGAAGAAGGGGAGCTACAGAAACGAGAAATGTACAGTTAATAAACTCAAAAGAAAGGAGATAAAAAACAAAAGTTTATGTAAGAGATTGCGAAATCAAACAGACATTTTAATTTAACCTTCCTGCGCCCTTCTGAGTGCTATCTTTATTTATTTTAAAATACCGGTATATAACAACATTACAATCAAATAGATAATCAAGTGTCATATATAGAAGTAAAGAGACCAGTGGGTACAAGCCAGCCATTAAAGGGCTTACTATCGAGTACACTCTCTACTGTACTGAAGGGACTCGGACGAAACACAATGATGCATGAGTCACCCCACCCCACACCACACACGGTACAGGTACAGGCTAACGGAGTTAATGCACTGTGTTGCTGTAGCATAATCGATTAATCCACGTTCCCTTGATTGGAAGAGATCCAGGTTCGAATCCCGGTAGCAACAATAATATTTTTTGTTAAAATTGATTTTATATGTATATCTTTCTAATTAATATATTTAATTTGTATTTAAAATATCACAGACCTGCGTTCTGAATAATTACAATTTCACAATAAGAATGTGTTCTATTTAATAATAATAAAATGTTTTACATTTCTTAGACACATACTACACCTGCAAATAATATGTTTTTCTGGTTTGTTCCGTCCTACAAAGTATACATATCATTGTATTTAATTTTATTAACTTAACATCGTTTGAATTTTATTTTAAGATTAGATGATGTTCGTTTATATTATGGAATTATTTCTATTGTTGTCTACAAATATACTAAATAGATAAATCCCAGTCCTATAAAATCATACGCACTTTTTGAAACACATTTTTTAACGCAGTTTTGTGATCGATTTCACCTGGAATGCCTCCCAAAAACATTATATATTTAAAAATTCAGGCCGGTTTTGGCTGCAATAATCAGTTAGATTTCATCGTGAATTTATATTTTCACTATAATCTCTAGGACCAATATTAAAAAAGGTCTGTTGTCAATATTTTTAATTAAAATAAACGTACTTGTTCGCGGGGGATATAAATCTCCCACATTTTAAATGATTTATCAGTTAAGATTTATATCTCCCGCGAACAAATACGGTTATTTTAAGGCAATGCCTTGACAATGGCACGTGATACCGAGCTAAAAGTCGACCTAGGTTCCCTCAAAGTAAAGAAAATCATCTACAAAAAAAATTTACCTAGAAGAGACAGTTTCATACACTAGTGCTCGCAGAAACCTTAAATTAAATATACCTATATATTTATTTATTTAGTTATTTTTTAGTGCACATTTTTTCACAATAATAATATTATTTAATATATTGTATGTTTTATTCGATAAATTAAAAATAAATGTACAATGAATGAAGGAATGACACCCTCTTCAGTAAATTCCTACCGAAATCAACCACAACAAAAAACCACAGATCTGAACATGCAACGGTGCTTCGCACAAAGTAATCTTTGCAGTGTAATTGCTTCACGATTAGGTGTAATAGTAAATTGAGTAAAACGTGGATGGTCACGCTAGTTGGAAACGCTTTGTAGAATAAATAATTGGTGTCCGGTTTAGTACCTACGACCGTGATAAATTATGACTGGAATGGCTCTGCTTAGCGCTATTAGGCCCAGCACACATTAATTATATTTTACATGCGAACAAATAATTACTCACGATTAAACTCGATGACGACTCATAAAAAGGCGGTTAGTGTTTTTTTTAATGAAAACATTATTTATTAAAATACATAGTTTAACTGTTACTTAGTAGCATGGGGAGATAAATTGATCCGAACGTGATTTTTTATTCATTAGTTTCGGTGATAAATGTATATATTCTAAAATATTACTTAAATATCTTTAGAACTTTTAATGTCAATCGTTTATTCTTCTTTTCTATATATTCATGTCAGTATGGCATGTCTTTACTTGTAAATATATTATTGCTCCATCTTAAGCTCTCGTGTCTTGTTAGTTTTGTGTTAGGCAACGACTTCGTTTGCTCTTACTAACCTAACCATTGAAATCTTCCTATTTGAATAAACATTGATACGTTTATCTCATTATATAATATAGCTTAATGTTGTAGCGTCTACGCCAAAATTCATTTTCTATAACCGAAATACGTCTCAAAATTTTCCTTTCTAAAATGTCCAATACACTCTCACTTCTGTATAAGTAGTAGTCTGATAAGTATTTTGTACACTCTGTTCTTGGACAAGTCGGGATTTTATTAAATTAGGGAGGAGAAAATGGCAACGATCTCTTATGTACTATTATTATTACGTGTTATTAGGGATAATCAGGTTTGTACAGTCTCTGGTGCATTCTTACATGGTGTGGAATCATGGACCCTGAAGTCAAAGAATAGAAAACGGATTGATGCTGTTTTGAATTCGTAAAACACACTTTTGGCGCGTCTTTCGAATTAGCCGCAACCGTTGTTATTGACACAATTCCGCATCCGAATTCCTTCCATACATTTCTTCATGCTCGTCTTGTCAATGTCAATTGTGACTTTGTCGTCAGCAGATGTCAACTTGACCGATATTTGTTCGATCTCTAAATCGCGATAGCATTCCCGGTGTGAATTTTCAGCTTCAGTGCACCATCACTGTATTTTGTGATATTGTGTTTTGATCACGTTTTGTTTGTTATTTGTGTACCATGGGTAAACTTGTGACATCGCCGTATTCAATTAGAATCGGAGAACGGCTCATCCGCGTGCCGTTTATATGATCTCGGTGGCGACTGCGAGGATTACGGAGACGTCATATTCAAGGTAAGGCGAGCAGTCCTTCCGAATCCCCTCTTGTACCAATATTTCCCTACTTCTTTCCCATACCTTGCAATGATTCTGATTTACGACCGGAATTGTCGTATTTTGTTCCGCGGGACGTGCAACCCAGAGATTTGCCCAATTTGTTCATTTAGATCCTATCGATCTGGATTTACAGTTCGAATTCAGATGCCTTTGAGATGTGGTTCTGGAGACACGTGTTACGCATGCCATGACGACAGTCCTAAATCTGCAGGATGCCGAAAAAAGTGAAGGAGCATAGTCAAGAGAGCAGGAGTTCGTGGAGATTGGAGATGCTCAATCACGAGGAACCGATCTGGGTGATGATTTGGGATAAACAGAGAAATAATGAAAATGTCATATATTTGACATTCATATCAAACTGTCCATATATATTGCGTTTCATGATAAATTGTATTTGTTGTATTAAAATATGAAGAATTATATAACCGTAAAAATAAAGAATAACTATATCTGTACATTTTAAGGTCATACACTGAAGACAAGATATGTTAAAACTTGGCTCGTGAATAATCTGTCATGGCTCATTCAAATTGGCTTCATAATTTATCCTTGATAATGACTTGAATTGCGGGAGTCCAATATGCATTTCTTAAAAATGAATAGTTATTAAGACTTTAGTTTTAAGAAAAAAACAATTACTTTATAAATAATGGAAATAATTAACGTATATTTTTTTTACTACAGACCACCGTTTAAAAAAAAATTACAATATAATCACAATTTTACATATCTGGGTTAGGTTAAATATGACAACGGATGAATTAAAAATCCGCCTTCCAGCTGGAAACAGATTAATAAAAAATTGTAGACCTACACTAATTGAATTTATAGAACAAAAATTATTTAATTCTCTTTAAAAAAGATCACTTCAATATTCTTACTATTTTCAAACTTATCTATGAAAATAAGACTGACTTGATAGTCTGGAAAGAAGCTTGAACCCCCGACTACTGGATCACTAGGCGAGTGTCTTAACCACTAGATCAACGTTATGAGTTTGAATATATTGTTGAGCAAGAAGCAATCGTAAGATTCTGTAAGTTCCAAAGGAAGCGATAGGCTGGTCATGTTGAAAGAGTGCTAGATGACAGGGCTCCAACTATCGCGAACAGGTGGATACGCCAGAGGAACCGGGATCTGGAGGCAGACTAGGAAAGAAGTAGGTTGGCTATGCGGAAGATGCGGAGATAGAGACCAAATTTCACCTCCGGATGTAGTACCGTAGAAGAAGAGAATACACAATATTTATATATCAGGTTATAGATAAAATAATAAATGGTCTATAAAACAAAAAAGGT
The DNA here is from genome assembly GCA_031772225.1 of Eubasilissa splendida. Classification (NCBI taxonomy): domain Eukaryota; kingdom Metazoa; phylum Arthropoda; class Insecta; order Trichoptera; family Phryganeidae; genus Eubasilissa; species Eubasilissa splendida. The sequence goes on along the minus strand of CM062862.1, from coordinate 24,056,349 downwards.
TTGTACCATTCAAATTGTCAGGGATATAAAGGAGCGCCATGTTATGTGTCGCCTTGTACATCAAACAGGACAATTTAAATTTAACTCTTTCAGGGAACCGCAGCCATTGTAGCTTATGTAAAAGGGATCTTATATGAGAGAATTTGAAAACTCCATATATTATCCATTATATATTATGGATTGTAATCTATCCAGCTGATACATTGGAAGGCCAGCATAGATGCTCTTACAATAGTCCACACGTGACACCACAAATACATTTATGAGTAGACGGACTGCCTCAAGAGAAAGACGTCTCCGAATACATTTAACCCATTGCCCACGGGTGACTGAAATATGAGTCGCCGTGTTTCGCCCACCGTAATTGCGTACATTTGCGCTGAGGAGCGGTGAAAATCATACCAAAATTATTTGGAATCTTTATCCTATCGATATCTGTCGATATTAATCAAGCCATCTTGTAAACAAACACAATATAATAAAAGTTCTCGTATTATCCATTATTGCTCAGTTATTCAAATTCTGAAACTCAGTTTATGCGTGTAGAATGTAATGCGTTTCAAACTATAGTGTTAAATTTAATGTAAGTATTTAAAGACTTGTAAATAGTGTGCATTAGTCTCAGAAATGACCAGATCACTACTTCACTCCAGTACGTATAAATATCCCCACAAATGGTGCAAGTATAGCGATGGTGTAGGGCACTATTGTGTTCTCTCATGGATAATTTTGTTTACGTTATTTTGTAATTATGGTTTTGATTTCTATATTTGTTTGTAAGGATACTTAAGAACTTTTGATATCGATTTCTTAAAAACAAATCATAAATTTTTTTGCATTATCGTAATGTAAAATCGTAAATTATAATGCCGCCAGAGTGTCGCGTATGAAAGATGTCATGCGTATTTATGAACGCGATCAATGGGTTAATCTGTCTCAGTTGATAAAAGCACGCAATGATAGGTTTGCTGAGTTGTATGTTAATTGAAAGATTTGATTTAATGTGTACGCCCAATATTGTATTAAAGTTTGGATTTACTTCTTTTTGGCTCCACCTTCTCGAATATTAACGATATTCAAAAACATTTTACAGCTAAACGTGTGTGAGATTTTGTATACCGTGGGTTATTTCAATAAATTATACTAGCCTGCCCGCAGCTTCCATACGGGAGCAAACATACTCTGCAGAGACGCAGTATTCTGTTGTTAATTCCCAGATTTAAAAAAAAATCGCTAATATACTTTGATTTCGAACTGTAAATCTGGATCGATAGAATCTAAATGAACGAATTGCGCAATCTCTGGGTTGCACGTAAAGAATACGACAATTTCGGTCGTAAATCGGAATCACAGCAAGGTAGAGGAGGGAAGTAGGAAAACCTTAGTACAGGATGAGGTCGGTGAGGGGATAAGGGTTTTAGTCGAAGAACCAGTGATCTCGGGAAACCAGGATTCAGAAAGACTGCTCGCCTTATCTAGTACATGACGCCTATATCACCCCTGCAGTCGCCGCTGAGATCACAGAAATGGTACGCGGATTAGCTGATCTCCGATCCCACTTGAATCCGGCGATGTTACAAGTTCACTCACGGCACACATACAACAAACAACACGTGATCAAAACACAAAATACAGTGCTGGTGCACTGGAGCTGAAATGTTTACACTGCGAATGCTATCGCAATATTGAGATCGAAAAAATATTGATCAAGTTGACGTCTGCTGACGTTAAGGTCACAATTCACACTGACAAGACGAGTATGAGGAAAGGTATGGATGGGAATTTGGATGCGGAAATATGTCAATAACATGGGTCGCAGACGCGCCAAAAGTGTGTTTTATGAATTCGAAACACACATGGAGAAAGATATACGTTTATTTATCACCAGAACTTTTAAATTTAAATATTGAACTAAAACTGACTTAGAAAATCATAGTGTGTCCATGGGATATCTCTTTAATTCAAATAATAAGCAATGCGCCTTTACAATAAATGATATGATTATTATTATGGAGACCCCAACCGTCACTGGGGAGTCTAAAAGCCTATTTAAGGTCTAGTACTCGTACACGGAATGTGTATTAGTGGGTGGGTCTCGTTTCAGATTATTTGAAAATTAATTAACAGAATATCCCCCCCTCCCCACCTTCTTAATTGATAACAAAACGAGGGACTACAGTGTGTTTAGAACGTAACGACCCTAAATTGCCATTTATATGTTATGGGTGCAGAATAATAAGCGAGCGTGTTAGGTTTCAGATATTTTGGAAATTTTGAGATAAGCGAAATTTATGCTGAAGTTGAATGAAGAAAACTTGATATGTAATATTACCGCAAAGGTAGAGGAAGACAGTAAATTACACCCCGTTACTATCCTACGTACATACCTGTTCTTTCTACAATAGTATAAGTAGTTTTCTTTGATACTTCTTATTTACTTCAAGATGATTTATTTTCTTTGTGATGTGAACCGCAATATAACATAATACCGTTTCACTTACATTTCTGTTAATCTTCCTTGTACGCTGTATGTACTTGTATGTATGTATGTATGTAAATATATAATATGTAATTAGATTATTGAAATTAGTATTATTGTATATTTATTAGCAATTATGCCCATGTAATTAATTATAGTGTAAATGGTCGCAAATTGGGATAAATTTAGATTATCGAAAAATTCAATCTAATTTATTAGCATATAATTTATTTTTAATTAATTAATTTTAGACCCCGGGTTTTTTTTGCTGAATGAAACCGACACGGGAGTTGCATAATGGGCGGGTCCATTCCATCCCTTTTTTTAAAATAAAAAATATAAAAAAATAAGATACATACTTAATGTAAAAGTTCTAGTACTATTTATTTTAACTTGTCATCTTTTTCACCCTCTTAACATAGGAGGAATATGGGCCCAAATGTCTGATAAGGCGTTTCCATTTTTACTAGTCTTATGTATGTACAGTGGCGTGCAGTAGGTATAGATTTAGGTTATGCTGTTATCAATGATATTATACAATCATATATAATATATATACTTTCGTTTAACAACGTTTAACGTCATTTATACGACGCTACCATGTATTTATTTGTAATTTTAGAGTACTATTAATAGTGCTATCCATATAAAAATCAATATAAAAATGTGTGGACGTTTTTAAGAATACCTCCTATGACTGAACATGATTCTTTTATTATTTGAAAATCCTTCACGTAATAACTACAGGAAATAATTATTTTTATTAAAAGTTAACGTAGGAAATAGTTCTGTCAATTGTTTTTCATTTTTCCATAAATAAGGAACAAATCCTTATTTATAACAAATATTATACAAATTTATATGGTCCATAGCCTACATGATCACTTTCCGCAAGAATTCATATTTGGTGAGTATCTATTAAATTAGACCTGTACACATATTGAAAAATAGTTATTTAGGTATTGATATTTACCTCGGATTTATTTATACAATTAATTATATCCCAACATATTTACGTATCGCGTAACATCATTAATTTTGTGAAGATGTTTTAAATATTTATATATATATATATATATATGAAAATTGCAATACTAGCTGTGCATGAAATACCGGAAAAAATTCTAAGTGAAATATACGGTGATTTTTCAACCGGCCACTTGCTGTAGGCATATACTATGTTACAGGCAAAGTATAAAATTTCTTGATATTTATAAAGATAACATTTGCTTTTTAAAATGCGTTATAATATTTATAAAAAGCCCTGAAGCATATGTTGTTAAAAGTCACAAACCATAAATTCATTAACATAATTATATAATTAAAAACATAATAGGAATACTTATCTTCATATAAAATTCCTACTGTAATCGCTGTTAAAAATATATAATCCATCTATCGATAACATATTTGGTTGCTAGCAGACTACAAACCTGGACCTTTTTCTATCCGGAGAAACGCGTTACCATTGTCGCTAAATCAACCGATTACGTTTGCGACAAGTTTTGAATTTATATTCTGTAGTATTTTTTATATTTCACTAGCCGGCAGAGGATTAACTTAGGGGAATGGGGGTAGTTTTTTTTTAAAAATCAGATGTAGATAGTAATTTTCCTCTTATTTTGAACGTCAAGTGTGCAAAATTTCATCAGGACGTACCAAAATTCTGCTTTAAGGGGTGAGAAAGAGGGATGGGGTGGTTCTTCGAAATCTTATGTGGACAATGATCTTCTTCATATTTTTACGGTCAAGTGTGCAAAGTTTCATCCATCTTAGAATAGTATAAAATCAAACACATCCACCCACTGACACTTCTTTATAGATACGGACCTATAGATACATCTAAAAAAACCTTTTTATTAAAAGAGACAGCAACAACATGAAGTCTTGAAAGACAGACCAAGTGAAAAATGGTACGGGTCTACTCCTGACAGATGCGAAATCCCGAGTGAGATTGAAGGAGAATCGTTGATGCACCCCGAAGGAGGAAGACTAATAATTTGTATGAACATTATTAATTTATAGTATATTACAATCTTCTAAGCGTTGCCGGTAACACGTGGGTCCGTACTTCGGCAGCTACCTGCAGTTAGTTCACCCGCAAAAGAGCTCAGTGGCTCAACGCTACACGAAATTAGTAATTAAAAATTCACGCTCGCCTAAATTGCAAATTTTATGAGTAATTTTAAATTTTTCATGAGTCCACGCTGCATGCAGCCGCGTGTGCTGTCCTGCTGTCCACACACCCTGCGTCCGAGGGAGGTGCATTTTTAATGCAGCAACTCGCGCCTGGCTAATTGGGTTAAAAAATATATTAAACGAAAATTCAAAGTTAATAAATAAATGAAATTTTATTAATTTGCAATTTATGTGGTAAAATTAAGAAATTATTAATTTTATTGTATTTAAAATTATAATATGGTTTATGGCTTATAATCTATCTAAATATATAAAGAAAAGTGTCTGTTGGTTTGTTTGTTTGTTTTTTATATAAATCTACAGTTTTATCTACATTTTGAACATCGAGCTTCAAAATAAGAGGAATGTCACTGTCTACATGAGAACTCGAAAAATCATCCTCGTCCTCCTTTCTCACCCCTAAAGTAGAGTTTTAGTACTTTTTGATGAAATTTTGCACACTTGACTTTTAAAATAAGGGGAAAATTACTGTCTACATGAGATTTTGAAAATCCACCTCTATTCTCCTTTCTCACCCCTTAAAGCAGAACTTTGGTACTTTTTGATCAAAGTTTGCATACTTGACGCTTAAAATAAGAGGAAACTTACTGTCTACATCTGAATTCGAAAAAAAAACTACTCCCATCTTCCTAAATGAAGCATCTTCACTCTACGCAAAGTCCGGGCAATGCCGGGTACTTCAACTATATGTAATATTGATGAAAATAGGTCGTTCAATCTAGCGGTAAGACACTCATCACATGACGGCGTGGTAAGAGTTCAATCCTTGTCACTGGATATCATCATGTTTGCTTTATTTTCATATCACAAGTACTTATTCAATTTAGAAAAATAGTAACAATATTGATATGACATATATTCCGTATAAGTAAACATTTTTATTAAAATATTGAAAAAAAAAATTACTGTTAATATATATTTAAACATATTTTACACCTGCTTTTAAAGATGTTTTCTTCGTAACCTGTGTGTGAAGTACCTGGCGATCTCATCCATTGTCAAAGAAAAGTCGGGAATAAATATACTCTTCCCTATAATAACGTTTCATCTCACTACAATACCTTGAAAGCCGGTAATGGTGATGGTAGGCATTCTGATGTGTAACCGTTTTTTTTAAATATTCTTCTGGTGCCTTTTCAGTATTTCAGTATTCAGGGATACATTTCCATCAATAATATACCGTAACTGAGATATTATACTCTTTGTCGTAAAATAATAAAATAATAATATAAATATATTTTCCTACATCCTGTGATGTCAAATTTGGTAGAGCCGACTCACAAATATTGGCACAATTTTTTTCCCAATTTTCGAACAAGTCTTTTAGGTAAGCTTAAGCAGTAGAAAAAAGACTCCACGGCTATTAAAAGAAGATTAGATCTAAAATCAAACAGTACCCAGAGGCTGGGTCTGAACTGGATCGAAATACGTAAGAGTGAAGAACAGCCCTGATAAAATATCATCCCCACCTTTCACGGACAAGGGGGTAGTAATGATGATAGTGTTGATGAACGTTTTCCTTTTTTACAATTTTCTCGGTTCATTACCCTTCATAGTAATCGCTTTCGCCCCGTCGCACCATCAGCAACCCTAAAATTAATTCACCTGAAGCATTGTTCATTCGCTCCATTTGTGGAATTTGCCTAATTCACGAAGGGGTTGGTTGACGATGGAACTAATTTAGCAATACCGTGTATGCAGAATAATTTGACAAGGTAATTTTTCATACGGTTTGCGCGCTTGTCAAAAAACAATTAGGAAAAGCGACCTCAGACATGATGATAGTTTACCTCGTTAGTATGGGGTCGAAGATACGACGAAGACTATCATCGGTTCAATATAAATATGTGACAGATCTACTGATTTTTCTCTAGATCATTGTACTGACGAATGTTATACAGTTGCTCGCCTGCCACCTTGGTACAAAAAAAAGATTCTCAACCAGTTAAATTATCAGGACACCCCGGTTATATCTCCGTTCCCATATTTCAGTATTCAACAACTTATTTCCTTGCACATTTCATAATATCTTAAAACATGAAATATAAGGTATCTTGACATCAAATAGTGTTTTCCTTTTATGGTATCAATAAAAATATATTGTTGTTATTTATGACCTACTTATTTGGTCTTGCGATAAGGCACTCGCCTTTAAAAAAATATCCTTAATCAGTTGATAATATTGATTCTAAGAGAAGCGTCTAAAAATGGAGTTATATAATATGTACATGTGTAGGCTTTATAAAAAAAATGTTGCATGTCTCAGACACATACGTTTGTCATATCACCTCTGCATTGAATATATTTTTCTTGTTCTTGAAATAATTCCACAAAACAACAGAGCTCAACCTGGTGTTCCTGTTGACGTTTACAAAGATTTTAACATCGTTCTTATATATTACGCCCCCACCCGCAAACGGACTTAAACATATAACGCACTTAACGCGTATTTTTCGAAAAGAATCCGAAAAATTTGTTCAAAAAAAAAAATTGCAAGTTTTCGTATTTCACTTTACAGATGACGCCAGGAAACAATCCTATTGTATTAGTATAGTATAGTATTAGTAGTACTATAGTTAAGTCAAGGTCATATTATAAATATTTTTAATGGATGAGAGTAACTTCCCCCTTTTCTCTCTGCCACTTTTTCTCTCTCTCTCTGCTCGTTGATTTCTTTATCGATGATGATGCAATACGAACTTACAAGATTTATATTGACACTGTTAGGATGGGGATTTGATACAAAAAAGTAACAAATGTTCATTGAATAAACTCTTCAATCAAAATGTCTAGAAGTTGTTACATAGTTCATGCCCAAGAAATAAAAAATAAAAAATTGTGTAGCCATAAATACTTCTATAACTAGTGCATTTTCTATATCTAATATTGAATACATTAATTCAATCCATGCAAATTCAAAATATACCAACCTTTGTGAACCTGGGCTGGTAGACGCCGATGTCGCTCTCCTTGTAGTCTAGTGGTCTTAAATTCTGCAGCCTCCAAAACTTTATCACAATCAAAAACCGTATATATATACAATATTTGTATTTTGCCGCCGTAAAAAATTCCGTCCGAACCGAAAAACTGTGTCTTTACAGAAGCAACTTCGCTTTTGTTTGCTATTTATAAATCTACACAAATAGAATATACACACATATTCAAAATGTTGTATCAGGTCTACCTATCGAAGTATAAAAGCGCGTAAACAATTTGATTAATTAAATCAGAAGAATCGATCAAATATTTATATAAAAAAAGTACCAACACAAATTATAATAAATATATAAATATTTACAATTTTTATTTTTATCTGCCTACTCCCCTCCCTATACACTAACCGACCCGAAAACCCATGCCCAATTCATCACTGTCCCGTATCCTTGCTCGAAATTTATGGCAACCCTACATATATTCTATTTCCTTTTAATGATTATATAATGCTTTTGAAATTGAAAATTCACCAAATTGTAGGCAACATTGTTTGTGCAGTGGAGAAGAATGATCAGTGATAGAGAGACTACTCTTATCACTTCTACGAGGGCGGATCCTAAAATAGGAAATTTCATTATGTCTTAACCTATGTCATATATATTACGTGCTCAGGAAGGACCCCTTCTAGATTTCTCAGAAGATTTTTAATACATCGGTGATGAGGCATTATTGGGTTGGCCAAAAATATTTATATTAATGTTCAGCTTTGCTGAACTACGTAATTGAAAATAATTGGTAAACAGTGACTATCAATATGAATATTAGAATAATTAAACCTCCTTCTACTTCCAAAACTTTTGTATATATTTGTAATGTATATTTACATACATAACACATTGTTTCTCGCAAAATTCACTTAAATCCATTGATATTGCATGTTTAAAATCAGGGATAGTTCCAAAATACCCTAAATCAAACAGAGTATATGTTACTATTCCCCCTAAAATGAAATCAGATAATCACAACGCTTGTTGATGATCACGTGATATAAAATCCAGTATGGCTGCCAAAATATTACAGAATTTTCTCTTTAAAAAATGCTGATGTAAACACAAACATTTTATACATTTGTACATACGTTTATATCCATAACTCAAAAACACTAGGTAGTGGGTTATGGAATTAAGTGGTACATATTATATATTAAAATTGAAAGTTTGACTTTGATCGAGGTAAATCAAATTTTGCATAGTTATTATTTAGAATCTTTTGCAAAACAGACTTTCCTGTGTGTGGTCACCCCATCTGCTTCGACCGATATAAATGTGTTTTATGTTTTATTAAATATCTTTAGTTCCAAATTTTGCATAGTTACTCTTTAGGACCCCGTGAAAAATAGATAATCTCACCCCACCTCCTGTTCACTCCCCCTTCATATAAATGTGCATTATACTGAAAACCGTCGGTTTTGTACTACTGCCTAGTTACGCTTTAGGACCCTGATGAAAAAGTAATAACCCTCTTCTTCTCTGCACCCTTCACCTACCTTGGATTTGCATACAATATTGTTATTTAGGGTCTGCGTAAAACAATAATTCACTAAAGTCTTAAAATTTTATCTTAAAATATAACTAAATCACCGGGTTCAAAATTATTTGTATTAAAACCCCGTGCCGTAATTCACAAGTTTACAAACGTTGGGTGTTTGACCAAAACAATTCGTGTAACTATTCCTTAAATATTATTACGCGCAGTTTATTAAAGATTAACATATATTTCATAAAAATATATTTTTCAATTTAATTTTAAAAATTTATAATTTTTATTTTGACTCTGTACTACACCATTTTTTTTAGTAAATATCTTTACTAGTTTCGGGAAGAGCGGTCCTTCGTATCTACAGGTGTAAATTGAATTAAATTAAATGCAGTTGGCTATGGGGCGGTGGGGTACGTAAGGGTGGGAGGACTGCTCTTCCAGAAACTAGTCGTGATATTATTAAGGAGAACACAACAAGAATATGTTCTCCTTAATAATATATAAGTTGTATCAATGTGTCCAAAAGTTAATAAAAATGAATTGTTAATTCTGGCGTCTGCTATCGGTTTACTCAAAGGTATTTGAGATTCCGTAAAAACAAGGTAGATGGGTTTCAAATAATGGAACGGTAGATGTATTAATTTGAAAAATGTAACATGGCTCGAAAATTTGTCGTCAATGTATTGTCTGCTGTAGCAGAGATAATGCACCTTCCCCGGATTAGATTCCGGTTGTAACAACAATATATTTTTCGACAAAATTGATAATATATGTATATCTTTCTAATTAATACATTTAATTAGTGTTTAAAAAAGTTAATTAAGATATTAACTAAAAAAAAATGTGTGTATGTAGTACAAAGTCATAATAAAGATTATGCAGGTGTAACAGACCTAGTCAACAATACTTTCGGAGGTTATACCTTATAAAAATATGAATCAAAAATGTTAAGCGACCATGACCTGTTTTCAACCATTTCAGACATAATCGACGTTTAATTTTTGATTTTTTTATTACAGTTTTAGAATTGCATTGCATCGAGTATCGTGTATCGTGTACAATATATTAATTATATGATTCCATGAAAATGTAATTAAATCGCCTAAAAATAAAGCGAGAATTGATAAAAAACCGTAAATGAATTAATATAATTAACAAATAAAATAGATTAATTAATTTAATTCTGGCATCTCCTATCGAATTTTAATCAAAGGTATTTGAGATTCATCGTAATATAAAGTTAATTGCTTTTTAAAAATGTGATAATAAATGTATCAATTGGTAATATTACAGAATATAAGTTCAAAATTTATTGAAAACGTATTCGATTGCTATAGACAAATAATGAACGCGCTTCCCTGGATAGGAAGAGGGTCCAGGCAGGAATCCCGGTAGCAACTAAATAATTATTTTTTTCTGTATACATATTTCTCTAGTTGGTTCACTAATTTGTATTACTTTGTATTTCACGAGACCTGGATAGTAAATTTAGTCTACAAGGAGATTCCGAGTGAAGTAATCTTCAAAAATAAAAGTGAAAGGTACAGGTCCAAACGTGATTTTAATCCCAAAGTCCGTAGAACGTTCCACAGGAGCAACCTTCTGGCTTTGAACTAATATAAAACTATGCAGAATGTTCGCAAACTTTCTACAGTACTTAAAGACCCAAATGTATATTTACTTTTAAATACACTTAAAATTTGATTGCACATCGTCGAATGTTCCAGTATTATCGCCACACTAGGAATTTTAGTACTACTCCGAGAAATAAATCTTGGTCGAGAATGATGAACGTTATATATATATATATATATAAAGTCATCACTTAAGACAGCCGAAGACAGGTCGCAAGTCCTGTAATTACCCATACTTCCATATATTTACCATTAAATATAATAGAAATAGTTTCGTCTCTATGAGATATCTGTTATTTGTTTAATATATACGTTTTTTTAGAAACCTTACGAAGCTAGACAAATACGACAAAATATAATAAGAACACTTCACTTTCTTACTTCGGTACTTACTTAATTTTACAACTGTGTCTACTCTTGCAGTTTGCCTTTGACATTTCTTTTAATGTTTAATTATCATTTATGTACAGCATTTTTTGAATGTTTATTCGAGCAGCATCCGTTTACAAGTAAAACTATATATTATACAGTATTTGAATGTGAGCAATAAAGAAAGAGAGTGAGAAGGGAGATTGATACGTGGTGCATTTGTGCGCCACCCACTGTTGTAATGGTGTGCACAATAGATTGCGACCGACTATCTCTGATCTATGTATATATAACGCACACAGCAACACGTGCCATTGTTAAGGTTTTGCCTCAAAATATACGAAATAACCGTACTTGTTTGTGTGCGGGAGAAATAGATAATATATATATATATATATATATATCTATGTATATACACTGTGACAACACCTCTTTATAATTTTTATGTTTGAATGCCAACTTTTAAGACTTATCAGAAAGATATTATCACTTGCAAAACTAAAAATAATATATTTGTACAGTCACATTAGCAATACGGATGGGGAGGAGCAGATAAAACTTCAACATCACAATTAGAAATCACTCCAAAAATAATGATAAAAATAATTCTAAATAAAATGACTATCCAAGTATCCAACTCTACACAGATTTCAAAGTACCAAAAATAATAGACATATATACAAAAAATTCAATTATCCAAATTCAATATTAGTAGGGAATTCCGATCTCTAAGATTTAGAGACCAAATTGATATTCCAAAACTAAAATATACCGCAACCCAAAATCATTATATTTATCAAGGCATCACATTTTTCAACAATCTTCCCATCACAATAGAAAAATTACACACTATTCTAAATTTGAATCTGGAGTCAAAAAATATGTAGAGACTAACAGACACATCAATTATACACTCTTTTATATACTCCTCTATACACTATAGTCTCCTCTATACACTATACACTCTTTTACAGATATTTACATATATCTAACTGATTATGTTTAAAAATGCATTATATCTTCTAATAAAAAAATATCTCTAAGAAATTTATTTTTCTATATACAGAAAAAACAGATATTAAAGGAAGAATAAATTATTATAAATAAAATTATATTTATATTAAATAATATTTAAATTTTATAGTTTAAATGATAACAAATACAGTACGTTCCAAAATGTTGAGCTTACACATTTTTATCACGATTCATTAAATAATCTACACTTATTTAATTAGGTTAATTTCTAAATTTTTTGATTGTTTTATTTATAATAAAACAATTTACTAATTTAATTGTATCTCTTTACCATGGTTTTTGTATTGCTGAACGGCTCATACCTCATATATTAAAGAAATGTAAGAAATATAATATTATTGCATGATTATACAGTGTCAACATTATTAGAGATTTGTTAGAATACGAACCTTGATATTGCAGTGAAATTATTTTACAAACGTTACAATAATTAATACTTCTACGGTAGAAGTAAAAAATAGTGTCTCCTCTGTTAATTAATTTTACTAGTTTATTGATTTACTAATTGAACGCAAGCCGTGTTACCAAATCCAGTGACAATATTATATTTTCGTGCTGGTTTATATTTTATTAAAATAATTATTAATAATGATTTAATAACATTTTATTAACAATTATTGCCTAAATAGAAATGTAGAAAGCTAAGCTTAGAGTATTTCTGAGATATCGAGTATCAAATGCACAAATTCGTACGAGTACCGAGGTAATAAGTGACCCAAAAAATCATCACAATGCGCTCATGTCGGGGTCACTAGTATGGGGTTATAAGGCTTTGGTTATAGTTTATAGGCTGTAGCTCGTAAAGAGTGAATGTGTTTGTGGGTTATGCGTCATCCGTTAGGCGGTACTATTTAATTGATTAATAAGCTGTGTAGAAATATCATAAGTATTTGCTTTAAGGTTAGACTGAGGGCCCCAATCACTTCAGATCTTACTGCGTGTATGTGATTGTCGCATAGTGTGTGAATGTAAAATAGCGGTGGCTAAAGCAGGTGTATGAAATAAAATATTTACTTACAATTGGTGACGTTTTATTGCAGATTGATGTACGAATTAAAGTATACACGTTGAAGTTAAATAACATAATAAATTTGATGATTAGAGATGCTCACTGGAGATGCGTCTAAAAGGGCAATTGAGAGATACATAAAGGGTGTTTTCTTAAGATAATGGCCATAGCACTGGGCTTTATTGGAAAGATAATTGTATGCCATTAGTGTTTAAATATGATTTTGTGCATATGGACGCTGCGGCTGGCTCGAATAGAGCGCAAATTGGAAGTCCAATTTTCGACCACTTTATAGAGGAGCAGCCAGGGCCGTATATCGGCAATAACGCGACGAATATTGATTGCTAAGTCGTCTATCGTCTCTGGTGACTTCACATATATTTATAGAAAATAATTGACCAAATATAATAAGCCAATTCACAAGTGCATTGCGCGAAATTATGAGGTCATCGAATATTTCCTTCAATAATTTAATTTTGGCGTGCGCTGTGTAGTATGTTGCGCTGCCTTGTTAAACTACAGCTCTTCCATATTTACGCCATTCAATTGAGGAATGAACAAGTTAGTAATCATGGATCTATAGCGCTATCCATTTACTGTAACGTTCTGGCTGGCATTATTTTTGAAGATATATGGACCAATGATTCCACCAGCCCATAAAGCACACCATACAGTGACTTTTTGTGAACGTGACGACATCTCAATAATGATTTGTGGATTTTATTCACTCCGCATACGACAACTTTGCTTGTTAACGTAGCCATTCAACCAAGAATAAGCCTCATCGCTAAACAAAATGTTGTGTAGAAAATGAGCATCAAGAAGAGCACGATTTTCAAAATAAATTTGCACAATTTGCAAGCGTTGTTCTGGCGTAAGTTTATTCATGGTGAAATGGTAAACTAAACTGAGCACAAATTAGCTGTCACCTGTTAAATTGGCTATCGTTGGAAAGAGTGTTGCAATTCGAAAAAAAAACTTCTAAAAAAACACCCTTTAGTTACTTCAAGCGTTGTGTATTGTGTGTATGTATTGTTATCTAAATTTTGGTCTGCGGAATGGTATGGCAGTAGAACGCCTGGATAAACAGTCAGGTACTATGATGCGCTCGCAGGGCCCTTAAATGCTGAACACACCTGTCGAAGAGATTATGGATGGTGGGGATGTATGGTCTTGGAGTGGAAGACTTAAACTGATTGAAGAAGTCTTGGCTCGATGGAACGATTAGAAGAGTATTAGAAGATTGATGATCAACAAACGAATGAAAAGGGCTGAAGACAGAGAGAAGTGGAAATTCTTTTAAGATGTTTGTATCCAGCAGTGGTTGATGATGATGATACTGTTGATTTTGAGGATAAAAACAATATGTTCCTTTATTTGTCTTCGTAGAAAACAACTCTATTGGCTTCAATATGTATTCATTTTCAGTAATTTTTACAATATGACACACGTGTAAAAATGTTAACAAAACACCATCTGTGTTTTATTTTTGAAATGACGATTCGGTCCCCTGATAACAGTCCCGAATGGCCTGGGATATTGTAAAAAGGTCTAATTGAAACCCTTAGAATGTGACCACACGCGGATTTGGGGACTTTTCGTGATCCTTTACGCTATGAACAGATATTGGTTTTCTCGAAGGATCTAAAGCCCAGTTTTCCAATGTATTTATTTAACCCTCTTAGCGTTCAAAAAAATTAAGGGAATTTTTCTGAGGATTTCAAGTGAACATTTCAGGGTTGTCTTATTTTATTTAATGCCACCTTATATCATGACGTGATCTATTTCATCTATTGAGAAATCAGTGAAAGAAATTCAAAAACGAGGATAATAACCTGTGTATTCAGATAAAATCATAAAATACAGACAATATAAGCTTATATAAATGCTTAAATATCCTAGCTTAAGAGAAAAATGTACCAGTCTGGAGATGGCCGTAATAGGCTGAAACCGGTAATGATCATTAAATAATAAACAGTGGAAAAAAAGGTAAAAAAGTGTTTTAATTAAATCATTATTGAAAATCTGTTATTAAGAAAATTTTCAATATTTCTGTAATATACTTTTATTTAAAATAATCAATTTAATCGAATAATTTTATTACCCCTACATTTTTTATATAATATAAGATATGTAAAAAAAAACACGTTATATATCTCAGACACGTGTATCACACCACCCCTGCGTAGAACACATTTTTTTCTATTTTTCCATTTTTCTCGTTGGTACAAAGATAATAAATATCTACCCGTAATGACATTCTTATATGTTAAAACATCCTTTAAAATGGTTGTTAGAGAAAAAAATATTTCGTGAAACTTACAGTACTGAGTTCAAAATTTTATAAATTTTCTTATTAAATATTGACGATTTTTTGATACAGTAATATAAACATTATGTAGTTCATAGAAAAAAAAACAAATTTATTTATAAAAAATATTTGTAGCATTACATATGTAGACTGTTAAATATACTCACAAAAATTAAAAAACAATGGGTCAAATATACTTTTTATCTGTATTATCGACCTTAAATATGATAAAAAATTACGTATTTATTTATGTATCTATTAGTTTCTCAACACTGTATATATATTTATCGTATTATTTTTTTCTTAATAAATTTGAGACCCAAAAATAATCGTTTGTTATTCATATTAAAGAAAAAATTCTGTGTCCGTAATGTTAACACATTAAAAAAAAAAGAATTTATTTCGTAGCAGATTCGATAAATGTATTATTCAAATATGTACCTATTAATTTTACAAAGTCAAAAACATAACACAGTAACGCCAGACAGAAAATTATTGCACCATAATAAATGTTGATACCACAAACGTTAATCAATAAGAATGTGATTAATTTGAAGGTGTTAATAAACACAATAACGCTATTGAGTTATCAGAGTTATAATAATTCAGTCGTGAATTAATTAGGTAGATAACGGGAGGGGTTGGGAGGGCTATCAGGTTTCCGCTGCTCCAGATACAAGGGGTGGGGCATCATTTGTATTGGGTATGTTCATAGACAGCGAGAGATATGGTGATCAATTAAAATTGGTGGACGTTGTTCTTGGAGACGATCCGGCTCGAAGAACCAAAACTATATTTCAAGTTTAGGAGGTAATATTTGATAATGTCTTTACTACTTCAATAGAAACCGCTGCAATAGATCTTGATAATAATTTGAGAGAATTTTCCGTTAATGTAATTGAGATCATGTTTTCATCGGAATATTTTACTATTACGTATAATCATCATTGATACATTTTCACCGAAACATCATTAAATGACTTGAAAAATAAAGAAAAAATATATGAAATAACTCATTTTTATGTAAAGACCATTATTTACTGTTTCCAAGGTAAGTGTTTGTAGAACTCCATAATAACATAAAACACTTGATTTAATACATTTATATATATATATAGTTAAACATTTTTAGATTGATAATGCCCTTATAAGGCGAAACACTTCTGAAATAAATTAAGTGAATTGAATCAAAAATCAAGTGTTTTATTTTTTACTAGAACACATTCTTATTGTGAAGTTGTAATTATTCAGAACATAGGTCTATGATATTTTAAATATTAATTGAATGTATTAATTAGAAAAATATACATATAAAATCAATTTTAATGAAAAAATTGTTGTTGTACCACCGGGAGACGAACTTGGATCTCTTTCCTAACCGAGGAAGGTGTATTTATTCAACTATGCTACAGTGACATATTTTATGACGACAAATTTTCGAACCTATATGTTACCTTTTTCAAATGAATACATCTTTATTGTTCCATTATTTGAATGAGAAATCTACTTTGTTTTTACGGAATCTAAATACTTTTGAGTAATCCGATAACAAATTCCAGAATTAATAATTCATTTTTATTAAATTTCAGATACATTGATATAATTTATTTATTAGAAGAACACATTCTTATTGTGAAGTTGTAATTATTCAGAATATACGTCTGTGATATTTTAAATATTACTTAGAAAGATATAAATATAATATCAATTTTATAGAAAAAAATGTTGTTGCGCCACCGTAATTACCACATGAATTATAATTGGCATTTTATAATTTAAAACACCAACCCCTATATCCGCTAAAACTTTTGTGTTCAATCTATAAAACTATTGTAAACAATTCAAACTATGAATGTTTATATTTGAAAAGGGTGAGAATTTGCACATACATTATAAACGTTTTCGACCCAAATTTATAATGTTGTACTATGTATAACAATACTTGTTCATGTTTTTGTTGTATGAAATACTTTTACAAACAACACAAGGCCGCTTCCACAATCCATCTTAACATAAATAAATCTAATGCAACATGTTAACACAAAAGTTATTTATTCAAGGAATCATAGATATTCTTGGAGAAATATATTTTTTCGCAATCCATTTATCTCTCACAAATACAACCATTTTCTCTGTTATCGACTCGATATAATGTATGGTAATTTTATGTTAATTGACTATTTAGGTCCCCTTGGTTTTTTCGAGTACCACGGTCACAAATAAATAATGGAATAACCCTTTTTCTTATTTAGAAAAGTAATGTTGCTGACTCTAACGAAACTTTATTTAGTATCAAGAGAAACCTGAACGGGATTATAGCTGGTAAGTGAGGAAAATTATTTTGCGCATTTGTATTAATACCTTACTATGTAGATTTTATCATTCATAATTATTTTTTATTTTTTTTATCTTATTTTCTTTGGTTCGCCCGAATGAATTAAATAATAATATAAGTAGCTTAAAATAACCTCCTAGTAGATTAATTTTCGATCGCTTTTATAATACATCTAAAAATTTTGAAACAGGTTTCTAATGATTGTATTTATATATATATTTGGCTATTTAAATATTTCGCTGGTTTAAAAATATATGACATAATATATTTTAACAATAATCTTGTGTCGAGTTAGATGTTTTTAAATACACAGAATATGTGTCACAATAATATTATTACTATTTTTATATTCGCCTGTGCTATGAATATAGTACTGACGAACATCAAACGAGAGGAAAAGATAGACTGAGACTGCCATTCCGGAAGAAGGCTAAATCTCAGAAATCGGTGATTTACAATGCGGTGAAGATCTTTGATGAAATGCCAGATGATATAAGAAAGGAGGAGAAACCACATAGATTCAAAATGAAACTATGCCAATATTTGCAAGATAAGTTTTAGTAAAAAGGAACATTTTGATTTTATTTATATTAGAGCATATATATGCACTATATTAAGAATAAATTAATGAATTATTCGTAGTTACGGTTCAAATTGACCCAATGAACGAACGGAACATCAACGGCTAACAGACGGATGTTTAGACTATTAAACAATAAACAACAAACAGTGAAGTGAGGCGCTTGAATCATTGAGACTCGGTGTGTATACACGTGGCCGAGAGCTGTCTCCAAATAATCTTTTGGGAGCATATTAACTCTTGGAACCCCCACCGATACTCGCCTAGATCACTAGGCGAGTACCGTAACCACTAGACTACAAGCACGTAATATTATTCAGCAAGTAAGGTAATCTTAGTAAATATAAGATATGTTTGGCTGGAAAATCTTTTCTCAACGCACAAAATACATTTTTTTGTATATTTTCGGATCTTTTTGAATCTTAATCTTGTCCAATTTTCATTTAAAAGGAATACATATCATGCCGCGATAGTGAATGTAACGAGGATAGAATGGCAATGATGTCTATCTTGGAATGTGAATTTTATTTTTCATCCAACGTTTACAGATAAGGATAAAATATGTTTTTAAGGAGAACATATTTTTATTGTGAAGTTGCATTTTCAGAACATAGTTCTGGTATTTTAATACAAATTAAATGAATCAACTAGAAAGATATACTTACAAAAAAATATATATATTTCGAAATTGGACCTCTTTCTATAAAGGGAAGATGAAGAGGTCTAGGTTTGAATCCCAATAAATTATTTTTTTCTGTAAGTACCTATATGTTTCTAGTTGATAAATTTAATTTGTATAAAATATGTTAAGTAAAATTGAGTACTGAATTGCCGAATTAATAATAATAGTTAGAAGATAAGTATAAAGATTATATTTAATGTGGATGTTGAAGACGATTGAATTAAAAGTGATCATGTAAAATAAGAGACGCAAAATGTAATGTAAAATAAATAAGTTTTGTATTTTATGAGGTAATTACGCTGTAGTGTGTATTCGTATGTGTTGTGATCAAGGATGGTATTAAAAGGTTGAAGTGGAGAATGGTATTTCGCCTTCATAGTTAGTTTACCATTCTGAATTTGTGTGGGTATTTCGCCGAGTCCGTATCTTGGTACTGTGTGAGATGATTGCAGACAGTAATGGCAGAATAGGTAAATATAGTAGAAAAATAAAAACTGATTTAAACTACATTTATTTATGTTAAATTTCAATGGTTGGATAGAGGTGAGAATCGAAGAGGAAATGATTCATCGTTCGGTCCTCGCCACGCTGCGCGCGACGTACAGTATTGCTGGGTTGCTCGAGATGACTAACTATAAATATTTAATATGATGTCCTCGAGTTTGTATATATGTGTGTATGTGTGTGTGATGTGTACCTGTGTGCGTATGTGCGAGGATAAATAGGGGACGCGCGCGAGGCGTGGTCTCTTTTCTGCGTTACCGTTGACTTCGATTCGAGTTATATAGCTTATACCATCATTATATTATTCCTGTAATAAATACTTAATTGTCACATGAGAGTTTCTATTGGACAAACATCAATCCAACTACGAGGTGTACAACTGAAACGTACTAACAATGCAAGTACTTAATATTTATTTATACGTTCGACAATAAAAAAAATAATAGTAAAGTTATGCATTCCCAAATGAGAAAGATCTTGAATTATGGGGGTGGTTATCAATATTTATATAATATAAGATCAATATAAACTAGATGTATGAATTTGTTTACAACAAAAAAAAATACATACATCTATAATAATACAATATATAAAAATATTGGGAAATTGATCGGATTAGGAACTAGGGAAAGATTTCAACTACTTAGTTTAATAATTTTGAAGACCTTTAATCCATTTTATAACTTATTTTTGTAAACATTTATATTTGCTGCTAATTTAATTGATATTGGCAGTTGGTTATACAGTTTAGTAGCAATGTGTGATGCATGTCTCGGTCCTATTCCTAATTTGGTCATTTTAAAATAACATGTTCATTAGTATTGCTCCTAGTCTGATAGATATGGTGAATTTTAATTTTATCCTTTTTAAAAAAATGAAATAAGACAGTTTTTTTCACATAAAGAAGATAAATTCAATACAGCAAAATCTTTAAAAACTTGTTTGGTTGGATAATCTCTAGCCTTTTTGTCTATATGTATCTAGCCTTTTATCTTTTTATATTATCTTTTGAGGTATATTTACTGGTTTGAGATGTATGTGACAAGTTTCGCCCCAACCTAGAATTTCGTATTGTAATATTGATTCAACCAATTCATGGTATATCGTTTTAAGAGTTTGCAAATTACAATATTGTCTAAGGATATAAAAGTAGAATTAAAATTTAATATAAATGATGGTAGGTATATTATAACTGTTAAACAGAATATGCACACTTTAATATCTAGTAATACTAATAAATATTACCAATAACATGTTTCAATACTGTAAATCTTCTTTGTATAATCTCAAAATATCAATCATGATAATCGGAATGGTGAAAGATTATTAATTTTGTATGATCGCGGCATTTCCGTTAGTTTTTTAAAGCAAGCTACATTAACAAATTGTATATTAATATTTATTCATATTATTTCATATTGTCGGAAAACTTCAACATCTCTCGATTCTAGCTTGAATTACGCCGAGGTAAGAGAAGCTAGGCGGAGCGGATAAGTAAGTTCATGGTCAAAAACTAAATAAGAACATTTTCGCTATCGATTGTATTTCTGGTAAGAACCTCCAAGGTTATTTCTCCATCAAACATTTGTTGCGATCAGTGAATAGCAACCTACCGCTTACCCAGGACCGTTTTATGAGCAAAAGCTCCCATATCGGTCTTTCACATTTACCGCCACAACACATAAGTGTTTCTATGTGAGATTAAAACTGCTACAACAGTACATTGAATTATCTAATTGCATCTTGTTTTACTCTTTACATATGTATTATATATTATACATTGAACAACGCATTTATTTTAAGTTTTACAATTTATTTATCTAATCTAACGACATCTTGTTTAACTCTTTATATTTATATTTTTGTACATTGAACATTGCACTTTGTTTACTACTATACCGGAAAACTAGTATAGCAGGCAGGATACCCAAATATCTGTTCTACTTTGCTGAAAGGTTTACCCGATTATAATATAGCACACTGTAATATGAATAAAATAAATAATAATTATTATATTTATTTTATTACAGATAGAAGAAATAAAATATAATACGCTTAGATATTTGAAAATAATTTTAGGTAATTCGGCCATTCAGAATCTTTTAGAGCAATGTAAACTTTTCTGCAATTAACATAGTATTCCTATGAAAAATGTGTACACTTGCACACCCTGTTTTTGATATAATTATTACAAGCCCGTACTTGTATAACATCAACAATAACACACTTGGGTTTTCACATGATATTGCGAGCCAATAATTAACATAATATCAACACTAATTAACACATCCTAACAGTAGCTCTGATAATGAGAGGTCGGATATATATGACAAAATAGCTCAAAGAACAAGGATAATTAATTATCTATATTTAGTCTAAATTCAGGCAAAAACTAGCTTAATTGACACTTAACTATCCAGAATATTGAAATTAAATACTGAGAAAACTTCACTTTGAACTCTACCAGGTATAATATTTTGATTAAATTTACAATGAAATGACAAGAAATTAGGAAAATAATCATACCTGTACGACATGTCGAGGTTATATATTAAATTACATTAAAAACTGAACGGTTCAATTATCAAATAAATTAGGGTATATATTTCTATGAAACATTATATAATCCAAGGCCACCCGCACAGACGCACATCGCCAGACGCACACACACGTAACATGATTAACTTAACATCCCTTTTTCACACACGTTTCGACACTCGCTTTGTATAATTGACCCAAATTCCGGGCGAATACAATTAATTTTCATAACAAAACAGGCATTGTTTGGTTTTCAGCGCGCCGACTGAAAAAGTGATAGAGCTCATTCCTGAAATTCTGCCTTCTCCGGCAATCAAATCCAATCGGTTACTGACTTCAGGGCCGTCTGCCAAAATCTTTTCTATTTTTATTTCATATATAATTTTATTTAAAAGAAAAAATGAAAATAAAGTTTGAGAGTAGGTATATCACCTATTTATTATTTGTTACATTTGAAGCAACATCTAAGTTCTAAATGTTTTGTTTATAACTACTTAAAACCAGCAGGAGGCAAGTTGACTTTGCGTGGCCAACGGGTATGATAGGCGGCCACGGCCAGTGTTTACAGCTTCGATAAAATATTAAAGATAACAGTTTATCCCCTGTTCTAAGTCAAGTATAATGATAATAATAATATTCTGCTAATCACAAAATCCAGGCCAAAAGTGCTGTGAATTTAACAATCAATAATATTATAATTTTTTTTATCGTAGACAACATAATTTATATCAAAAAAAAAAATGGTCTACCACAATATCACCTAAGGTAACTAATTAACCCAAAAAAAATTGAAGTACAATGTGAATAATCAGTACTTAAAATATTTAAATAAAATAAAAAATTATATTGTACCGTTTGGACACCTGTGGCGACTGTGTGAAGTGACTCCATGCATTGCAGCAGTATATTTTTGTGGAACTATGTATGACCGCCGTCGGATAATGATACGAATCAAAATTTCAAACTAATATTGAATGTTACAATTTAGATTTATTAAATATATTATAATGACATATAGATTTTTTTGTACACATATCATTGAAATCTGATTGAGGTATTATAGACATACAATCGAATGATCTTGTAATAGGTAAGGTACACAAAATTTGAGATGTTGCGTTTTTCACGTAAAAAAGAGAGGATTTAAAATAGATTGCTTATAATATTATGAAATAATTATTGCACATAAAATCAAACCATTTGAACAACTAATCTAATCCTAAGAAGATTGGTTAGAAATGTAAAGCCCACTTCTCGCAACCCTGACGACGAAATGTTGACTTGACGATTGACGAAGTTGACAATAATTAATTTTTTTCTCAACGTGTAACAAGCACCCGGCCTCAATGTGTTATTTTGAAATATAGGTAAATATAGATTATTAAATAATTATCGTAATTAGTAAAAGATTTAGTTTGATCCTGTCTCAACGAATGACATATTCAAACAGATTGACGTTCAATTAAAAAAATAATAATTTTATTATTAATAAAATAAAGTATCCGGATATAACCAAATTGTTTAGAACTTCGTCCGAATCGAAAACAAGTATTGCGAAATCTCATATCAAAATCTAAAAATAAACGTTGCACTGATAGCGAATTATTGTCGTTAATAATTTAGATTGTTCTGATTTCTAATGATAACAAAATAATGGATTTAAAAATTTTATAGATAAAATTAAGCGCGCTTTGTAATAATATTTTAATTATAAAAATGAAATTATTTATTTTTATTTCCCTTAATTCTGATGTAGGTTGTGTTGACTAAACAATATTCGTAAATGGAAAATTTATAAATTTTAAATTTTCTAACAATATTTGTTTATTCTAAAGCACCATTTTAAAACTTTTTAGGATACTTGTAAAAAAATGTAAAGCCGTGCGTGGCATGAGTTAATCGCCTTGTTTTTTATATTATTAAAACAAATTAATTTAGAAATTGCATACACAGGTGAAATAAAGAAAGCTACAGTGGGCGGGACAGGTACTGAGAGTAGATAAGTTAACAGCAGATAAAATGCACAAAGCCCCCATACACGAGGCAATAGAATCGAGACCAAGGGGAAGACCAAAATTAGGATGGGCGGAAAATATCAAGAAAAAAAGGCAGTAATTGACTGGACCAAAAAGGGTAGCTCTGTTATGACTGCGGTCGTGGACTTACGAGACCCATGAGTCCGCTAAACAAAAAAAATAAATAATAAAAATATGATTGACGTAATGTGCGATATATAATAATACGTAATGTGACGTATGGTAGCAAGCGAAATGGATATACAGGGTGTAACAGACCTAGTCCATAATATTTTATGGGCGGATACATGACTATATTATAAGTCGAAAATGTTCAAGCAATATGTGCAAATTCTGCACTGTCACGTTAAATATTAGTGTTTGAAATTTTTACAAAATCATGTTTACGTACTTCGAAATAAATATATTATCATATTTGCAAAACTTAATTAATATATTTGGATCAGGCCTTAAATTATGTAACAAAAAATAGTCGTTTAAATTTGGATGACCTTTAATTTTTTGTATCCAATATATAAATCTAGAAACAATAACATATTTCAATTAACAGAAATAATCGGATAATTACGTTTTTTTAATGTTTATATCTATAACATGGTAATGGTAATTTAGTTAGATATCCAGCCATAAAATATTGTGAGCTAGGTCTGTTAGGGAAGTAAAGCTGGTGCAGTTCTTACAAATACACCACATATCTATCTACTGACGTTATGACACGCCACATTAATTAATTTGTAAGTAAAATTATGATGCTGTCGATTTAAACAAACAAGTCTAGCTTGTTAATTAACAACATAGATAGAACAACTGATATATAAATATATAAAAAAATGTGTAATTTAAAATAGAATAATAGATGTGTCAATTTTTACAGAGAATATATTATTGTTGTGAAGGTGTATTTTTTTAACATAGTTCTGTGGTATTTTTAATACAAATTAAATTAATCAAATGCTTGGTTTTTGATTATTTTAGCTTAATTTATTTGAGCCACGTTTCGCCTCGAAAGGGCATTATCAATCTAAAAGTTTGTATTTATAACTAAAATGGGGTATAGCCGTACAATTTATTTATATGAGATGAAAAGGAACAACATTTGAATTTTGAGGATTTCCATACATTTTGAATGATATTAATTATTCAAGTATTCAGTTTCAACATTATTGGTATTTTAATGTCGCGGGTAATTTGTAGAAAAGGACAGCTATACAATTTTTACAATCTAAGAAGACAATACAGTAATAGAGACATTTGTCATTCAAAATGTATGGAAATCCTCAGAATTCTAATAAATATTGTTGTCCCTTTTCATCTCGTGTAAATTATGGATATAATTATAAATTTTTGAGTTAAAATTGTTAGAATGATAATGCCTTCGCAAGGCGAAACGCGTCTTGAATAAATTAAACGAGAATAATAAAATAAACAAGTGTTTTATTTTCACATTAGTGATTATGGAGTCCTACAAACATACCTCGGAAATAGTAAATGAATCATCTTGAAAGACAAAAAAAATAATCTATTTTTGGAATAACAAATTTGTCGCTCTCAAGATTCGTACCTTCCTGAAATAATCTATTTGTCATAAATCTGCTAAGTTGATATGCCGAAACTGGATAACACATTTCTTAAGATAAAAAAAGGTCCAGGTTCGAATCTTGGTAGCAACTAAAATATTTTTTCGATAAATTGATATATAAATTATAAAAAATATTAAAGAAAATATATTCAAAATTTGTCAAAAACGTAATCGGTTGATACAGCGAAATAATAATGCGTTTCCAAGGTCAGAAAAAGTTCGGGTTTGTATCTCGGTACCAATCAAAATATTTTTTCAATAGATAGTTTTTATTAGATAGTTTAATTTAATTTCTACTACTTTATTAGAATTGAAATAAAGTATAATCTGTATAACCAGCAAAAAAAATCGTAGCTTATGATTCCACGGGTGTGGGCGCGTATTACAATTTAAAGAAGAAAAGAGTTAGTCTCCAATCATCCGAGTGTGGAATAATTTTCCAGCTTTCATGTTTCTTTCGTCTCCCAGGACCCCAGAGTGTCTTGCAAGTCTGCAGAGAATTTTATGTTACTTTCATCTAATAAATCTCTAGAGCGCATCTTCCACCTTACATTTTTCCTGAGACTGTTTCGTTACTCTCATATTATAACATCTGAGACCTCTGACTACTTCTCATACAACACCTGCCGACAAAATATATTTATTCACTCTAATCCAATGTGTCCTTTACACGCGAACATTTACAAACGTTCGTATCCTATTATTAAAATTTATTTATAATACCGTAAGGTTAGTTTGGATTTCTTCCGCTTGGAGGCGTGCATAACCCATGATTTAAGTAATGTTTACAGTAGTCACTTCCAGTCTTACTTAACAAGTGTGTGTACTCTATAGATACATTTTGTACTATAACTGTTAAATTTATTTAAACCCCAGACTGCACGATGTTGGATGTCAGGCGAAAGAATAAAAGTGATTATTAAGTGTAAGAAAAAATACTGGATGCCTTGTTTAACCTTGTTCGTCTTGTAAAAAAAATGAGCTTACGAACGAGCTCTTGGAACTAGTTCGTATGTAGAGGACTTATCGTACAATGAACTACATTTATCAAATATAATATATTAGCAGTGGCGTGCAGTAGGCACAAACTTAGGTTATGCTGTTGCCGACGATGCTAACTAAGCATACAATAGGTATACTAGGTATCATAAAAAATATTCTTCTAATTTGGAGAACAATTGTATCAATATAAATTTTGAATAAATATAATTGTGAATTTATTACGTTAAAAAAGGCAAGTTCTTTTCTTGCTCGGTACCATACTCCGCTTTCGATTTCGCTTAAAATATTAACCAATATTTCTCCTTCGGATAACGGATTTAAAATATTTCATTAAAATTGTTTAAAAACATTTATTAAAAAACTAACTTTAGAAATTATCATAGCCGAAACTCATAACAGAAATAATTTTATTTCAACATTTAATTTAATATTGGTAATTATCTAACATAATAATATCCCAAAATATACAAACTCACTCGCTTAACAGATAATATATTATAATGACCTATAACTTTCATCTGAATAACTGAGAATGACGACGAAATCATAGATTGGAATACACTAAGAAAACAAAACGTTTCGTCTGTCATGCAAAATAAGTATGTAGATGTGTCGGTGCACCCAGTTTTCAGTATAGCAACATAGATTCAATAGGAAAATATTTAATTCAGTACAATTATTATGAGGATTGAAAAAACAAGTTAGATTCATATAATACCCACGCGCTAGCAATTTTCCGACAAGCATTCGCGTGAAGTTCTAACAAATGATTCGATTTTTTTTTTAAATAACCAACGTCAAGACAAAAGTCGTAGGTTACGCCATAGACAAGGTTACGCTAATCCGAGTAATAACGGCTAGAGTTTTATAGGGTCTTTTTATAAGATAAAGATTATTTAAATTATTTTCATTTCCCAGAAATTTTAGTAATGCTCGGCTTTTTTACTTGTATGCAGTGCACGCCCCTGTATATTAGTAATCTTTCCCCTACGCGACACTCTTCTTGGGACTATGATTGCCTCTTACGAATGCACTCAGTGTTGATCTTGTATTAGTATCAGTCTTGAATCCGATTATAATATCTACAAGACGCGGATGCAATAAGAATGTTGACTGTTGTCTTCTTTTTATATTTCTTCACTAGGGCCGACCCTGTGCTGGTGAAAAATCGGCGGGCCGTGTTCTGCCATCAATCATCGTATGGAAACCCTCTCCACTCGTCATACGGTTTATATGCGGACCTTTCCGTGAGTGGTACGGTACGCCTTTCGCTCTGGAGGCTCTCAAATTGTTCTCCTTTACATGCGTAGTTAATTTTTTTTCAATATAAATAAAAATATAAATTTTCAAGATGAAATTAATATTTTTATCTTAAATGTTCAATGACATGTATCTGTAAATTTATTTATATACCATCTTTATTATCTACCCCCGCATCCAACTGCTTCTTGTAATCCTTTATATTTATTTACTTTATTTTAATGAGAGAGATTATCAACAACTTGTTAATGATTTTAATAAATTATCTTGAAGAGACATTAAAGAACAATGCGAATACAAAAACATTACAATTGACATGTGCAATATAAAGATAGAAATATTGCAATTGATAATAAATACACACTAATTAAATAGTACACTATTTTGTGATTTAAAAGTGAAAAACACATTATCATCTCCTCTCCGGTGATGTAAACTGAGTTGATGCTGCCTCTAATTATGTGAATATTTCTGTAAATATACTAAATACAGAGTTCACATTTTAGGTATTCCTCCGTAATATATTTATGTATATGATAAATTAATTACAATATATAAGTATTTACCATACGCAACAACAAAAAATGTTTCCTCGAAGAACCTGACGTGAATTTGTCGATACGTGTGTACGTGTGGAATGGTGCGGAAGGCGCGGAGCGCGGGGTGCCGGATGCCGATCATCAATTTTGTTAGTAGCAGTTGCTTACGCTGGCCGAGTTAGACATATCGTGTGCGTCTTTGTGTTTTTTCTCGTTATTAGCACTTTCTATATGTACATATCAACTATTATTTTAATTTTATATTTATCAAACTTAAAAATTGAAAAATTTTATGTACAGTGAGTTGACAGCACAGGAGGGCGCGTTATTATTTTAGCACCATATGGAAAAAGTTAAATTAGTATTTAAAAAATGAATTCAATGTTACTATTTTAAAAGTATAAACAAGATATTTTTAATCTACTGTACTAGTACAAAGCGCATTGCTTTTAAGGATAAAGTGTTCGGCATATATAAGAAAATACTGAATATCACCAATCCTCCAAACTGGGTACAACTAGCCAAGCTTCTAATATCTGGCTTTCATTTTAGCACCTTCAAAGCTCAACGGTGGTCACTCCTTCGGTTTAACTGTCCATCCTTTTGCCATTTCAACTTGGTAATTCGGCGGTTATGTTGAACTAGCAAAGCAAAATGTTAATCCTGTTGGAATGAGTGTAAATTACGTTGTCTTCATTACGACCTAAAATCAACAAGTAGTAATAGCCCTTACACAATTATGTTAAATAAATCCGTTCCAATTGAGGGAGGAACTTCAAGGCTGATCCTTGATTTATTATTTAAAAAAAAAAATCGAATTGTGTAGTTATACATTGCATTAAGGATACCCAAAATATTTAATTCATTTTTATAAAGCTCAAATGGATGCAAATCCACCTCAATATCGGCTGAAATACACCCTCTCTCGAATAATGTACAAGCGATGACTAATGAAACAATTACATTTTATATTTTCTACGACTAACACCTACTAGCCGTGTTCGTAATTCAAGTTTTAATTCTTGACTGAGAAAATATACATAATTCTATTTTATCTTGTCTTATAACGCACGAAACTGTTATTTCTCTCTATTTTATTATTATAGCTAGGGATAACTTTATAAAATGCTCTAATAAATTTGGTTTCTTATAACAGGCATTTGCCCATTTAGAAATGAATTATGTAACACTGAACATAATTTAACGTATTTTACCACTTTGAAATATGATATAATTTGATAATGAATGCGTTTAAATGCATCATATTTCTCTACTAGTTTGCGTACCAATATTCAAATGTGTGTAATCTTTAATATTTTGTATGTTATTGGTATTTCAGTAATAATTGCTTCAAACAAACAAATAAACATATATTAAACAAATAATATATATCTCATGGAGACAAAGATAATTTTTATATGGAAGTATGGATAATTACATATGTTTCAGGGAAACGAATGATCGAATTTAGTCCACAGATGGCGATAGTGTAGTGGTGCTCGGAATTTTTTCACATATTAACTGTGATGTCCATGAGATAGAATACATGTGTGTGTGTCAGAGCGCCTGCACCGCCGGGGCAAAATGTATATGTGTGTGTGTGTGAGTGGGGATAAAAGGGTGACGGGCGCGAGGCGCGGTCAGTTTTGCGGTATCGTTTGTACCTTAATTGTATTATTAGTGTAATAAAGATTATAATTGTCACATAAAAGTTTATCTTGGACCACTGATAATCTACTACGAATTGTACAACTTGAGACGTATTTATTACGCAAATACGTATTATTAGTATATATACAACATTAAAAAATTTGATAGATATGGGTGAGAATGGTGAACCTTATATTTATATAAAGTGAACATTGAAGCCAGCCGAAGGCAGATCGTAAGCCCTGTAATTACCCATACTTCCATATATTTATATTAATTATAATAAGAAATAGCTTCGTCTATATTGATTTGTTTAATAACAGTGCCTTTGTAGGTGAAAATCTAGTAATTATGTATTCTGGGATATATTAAAATATTGCTAATAAATATGTATTTTTCTGTTGGTGCGTCTCTCTCACTCAATAATTAAGTACTAAAATATGTTGTAAAAAAACAGACAAAACAAATATTCCACATTCGTTACCACCATATGACCACACATTTTTTCCAGTACTCATAAATATAAAAAAAAAACAATTTGACACTTTTTAGAAATTCACATTCGAAAAGCTACAATACTTCCCGGTTCTTCGTGAAATCAGTACGTACAAGATACCTAAACATAGTGTAATGCTAAGCAATAGTTTTTTAACGTTTATAAATGTAATAAAGTTAAATTTATTCCTTCCTTCCCTGTGTCACGTGTGGACTATTATAACAGCATCTATATTGGCCTGCCAATGTTTCATTTGGATAGATAACAATCTATTCTAAATACAGCAGCACAAATAATAAATGGATTTTCCAAATTCTCTCATATAACATTCCTTTTACTTGAACTATATTGGCTCTGGTTCTCTGAAAAAGTTGAATTTAAATTTTGCTGGCATATCATGTAGCCTCTGTATCTTCAAAAGCTTTGTATGCCAGACAATTTGAATGGTAGACGTCAAACTCTCGTAGAATCGAACAACCTTTGCCAGATGTCTAATTTTAATGAACAGGCATTTGCGGTGCCAGGGCCAAAAGCGTGGAACTCTTTTCCCTCCATCATAAGAAACAGTGCATTAGAGACTTTATTTAAGAAGAGACAGGCTAAAACGCATATTTTCAAAAAAAACATTTCCACACGTAAATTAATAATTTTAAAATCAAAGACCCAACGTTTGCTTTTAACGTTAATTTTAAAAACAAAGACCCAAAGTTTGTCATTGTTTATCCACTATTATCCTCTAATTTACACCAAGCTATTTCCATAAATCATTTTTAAGTCATTGGTTCTGGAAGCTGCGGACGACTAATCCTCACTTCAATGTCCAGTACGGTGTTTCAACAATAGTTCATTTTTAATCCTAATTTTATATTATCATTGCTTCAATTAAGATTCTCAGTCCATTGAGTTTTTAAATGAGTTATTCAATACCTTCCACTTTAACCCTATAGTGAATGTCTTTATTTTTTATTCAATACCTCATGGACACGAGCATATCTTTACATTTATCAATGAGCGACCTTAAGCTTGTGGATTAGTACGTTTTAAGAGTTCAGTACGTTACGGTGCATGCACATGAGACTTGGTAAGTTTCAGAGATTTATAATGAATACTTTAATTTCTTGTTACTTTAGGTTTATAGATGATTTATGTTTTAAGTTTCAGAGATAAATTATTGAAATAATTTAAGAGATCACCAGATGTTCGATTTATTAGATTAGGAACATTGATATCTAAAACTAATCATTCTGAAAAGTTTGACAAGAAAACGATTAAATTATATTTTTAATTTAACTGTTGCAGGGAAAACATTAATTCACCAAACGGACAAATGGAACGTCAATGGTTAACGGACTGACGTATCTACAATAGTCGTAGGAGCGAGATAATTTAAATAAAAATAAAACCCATCTTGGCCGCAAGTGGTGGCATTTGAATCTCTGATCTCTGTGAATTACGAAAGCTAGAGTAGTTTCCAAACAATCTCACGATAGCTTATTCGAGTCTCAGAGATGGTCTCTTAAACAAAAATTACATGCACATATACGCTGTTTATGTCATGAAGACATGAAATTAATGTAAACGATGATTATGCAAAAAAATATTTTTGGAAAGGGGCCACAAATTTTGTAGCGCGAGTGTTCCGTATAGTGTCAGTTATTGTGAAACATTTTTTTAACCCAATTTAGACCTATTAGTTGAGGCCTAACAAAAAACCTATTTCAAAGTATGTTTGTTATATTCTTTAAATAGAATATTAACTATCATAATTTTAACAGAATGCAACATAGTTTAGACATCGTGAATGATCGCTCGATTTATCTTGCAACTTTTTGACGGTGATTGTGAAACTAAAGAACAATTGGAATAGAAAAAAAAGAAATGTCAAAGCTGGATACAATTTGGAAAAAATAGATTTATAACTAAGTGTCGCTTATATTTTCAAAACACCTCTACCAAGTGAAAATATGCAATATGTAAATAAACTTAATGCCTTTGACAAAAGCTTAGAATCGCTTGGACAGCAATACGCACTAATGCTTGGAATGACTTGAATTCGAGATAGATTGTCTGAGACATAACCTACAATTCTTTGAACACGTCACCCGCAGAGAGAACGATAACCTGGAGAAGCAGGAAGTGACTGGTAAATTACATTTAGAATTGAATGCAAAATAATTTTTTTTTTATTAAACCCATTCATTTTATTATGAGAAAGATTTTTGGGGAACATTGTATTAGTAAATTGTAATATTTTAGTACCGTATAATCAAACTCTCAAAATTTAATTATGAGAATTTTGATTAAACTTTTTTATTACTAAAAAGACTATTCAATAAATTAACCGCTATTTATTATTTCATAAAATAATGATTAAGAAATTTTTTTAATAAAATCCTACGTGCAATCCGAATTTTTTAGTTAATGTGCATATTTGATGTCATAAACTTTATATTTACGAGCGTGATTCATTCATTCTTACACATGCACTTCTTCTTTTATATAGGGATGCAATTCCTTGAATAACTTAAACATTCACTACGTACCCAGACAATATATTACATAACTAAATATATTTTGATTCTTTGCCAAAAACTTTTTTGTAATTCTGACAGTGTTTTTTTTTTCATCATATATATGGATTAATAATGAGTAAATCCGAAATATTGGATTACATATACTGTTTGTTAAATATTCATATTAACTTTTACTTTGAGGGAGTTTCAACTTATTACAATCACAATTTGTGTTAATTATTTCGATTATTATTCTGATTGATATTAGTACCTACATAATAAAATCAAACAAAAGTTAAGAAACTTTTTTGGTATATTTATTTCTAAATTCGCGATTCGATAATGATTCTGAGAAAGTAAAAATGCTTTTACTTATTAGTGTTACATTTATAAAAAAAATCAGAAATAACAATAAGGTACAATTTAAGTAATATATTTATAGGTATGTTAGTAATGAATCTTTAAAAATAAACCGTTAATAATAAACCAAAACTGATAAATAACAATTTAAATGTGAAATGTGAAATAATTTAATTATTACAGATAACATACCCGAAATATTAGCAAAGTTCCGAATGTCTGATCATTTGTTTAATCGAATATTAGTACTCGAATAATTTGCTGCTCAGCCTCCACACTTTTAGGAGATACTGTTCTAAGCTACTTCTATACCAGTTCAAAGTGATGAATACGCGAGCCATTGTTTTCAAACAATTACAATTGTTTTTATTATTAGACGTGACGTTTGATGAGCAGATACAGTATGCAAATCTGTTTCGATATTTGCAGAAGAAATGGAATGAACAGAAGGTGATTTTACGTGGCACGTGCAGGTGCACTGGACGTTCAAAGTTAGTGTCGATTACATAAACTGTACATAATTCAACTTCATAGATATTCCAAGTATTGTATTGTTTCAGTATTCATTAAACGTGTTAACAGGTTAGATTCTCTACACACATATGACTTAAGGTTGTTTATTTTATTTTTAAATTACTACTCTATACCTGTAATCTAAATAATTCATATCTAAGAATATAATGTTTAAAATAGTACACATTCAACTGTATTTTGTATGCATTGATTAGTAAATGAGTTAACGATGGAAATTGAATTTTAAATTCTAATATAAAATATTTAAGGAAGCGCTCTGCTAGTATACCTTGCTATTTTACTTAACTAATTTGGTTTATTTGTATCTTTTATGAATTATTATTAATGTTTCATGTTATAAATTTACTAAAAACAATATTATTTAATATCTTTATAAAGGAAACTATATCAAATTAAATTTGTTTTAAACATTATCAATGAAACAATAATAAATAAATAGATAAGCATTATTATATGTTACAGATATTTCTGTGTTTAAGGCCATATTCAAATAGTGGATAAACCACGCACAATTGACTTATTTAACTGATTTTAGCTACCCCTTTCTCTATCCATGGGTAATTAAGTGGTTTCGGTGAAACCGATGTATATTAATATTCCTTATTCTCAGAGGCACTACTACCTTATCATTAAAATTTTCTAATAATAATTACGCATACTAGCATAACTAAATAATAATATTTATTATAATTTGACTTTTTAAATTTAATTAAAAATAAACATGGAGTTCTACAAACTAAACACAATAACAGTAAATAAATAAATCTTCAGAAATACGAGGTATTCCGTGAAATAACAGGCTTCGCATTTTAACAGTATCGCAGATAGTTTATCACAAAATATATGTGTTAACTTTTCCGTACGACAAAAAAAGGATCCAAAGTTTGACAACAGCTCGTCTCAGATCAATGCGCACCGCACTGGCGCCCTAAACTCGCTGTAATATTTTACGTAACACACATCGAACATTAATTATCTAAGTGGCCATTTTCATCAACTGCCGGCAGTTGCTATTTTCTGTATATTCCGCGCGTATTGTTTGTCTTTTCGTTGTTTCAGCATAGTTCTCAAGTTCTCCGTCAGAGCGCCGCGCGTCCCGGAGCGGTTTGTTTTGTTTTTATTGAAATCGCGCCATGTTTGTTTTTCTGCAGATTTTTCCCGCTCTCGCGAACTGATTGGTGTGTTTTTTTGTGCGGAAATTGTATTTTTCTAACAGTGTCGGAGTGTCGTTGAAAACTGAAATCCTTTGTTGATAATTGGTGATTGCAGAAACTGGTATTTTCTTTTTCACCTATTATGTAAGTTCATACCGGTTTCACTGGTGTTGCAAGATTTGGTCATTATTTGCTAAAATATTTCGTAATGCTTCACAAAATCCATCCTCGTAATATAATGTGTCTACCAGTTACTAGCAGGTATTAAAAAAACACAATAGTTTTGGATCAGTTATTAATAATATAATAATATAATAATTATAATTGTTTTATTATATTTATAAGAAATAAGATAATAGATATTAAATTTTACATTTAAAAATAATATTAATAGATAAATTAATATTAATGTACATTTTAAAAATTCAGAGATGATTGATTACGATATTTATACAAAATATGCTTTCTACTACATAATAAATATAAAATAATTAAATGTGTACATATCCACATACATTCAAATTCTTTAATCTGTATCTCAAAATATTTATCATTTTCATTTTCTATATACAAACAATATAAAAATTACACTTGAACATTTTATATTGATTGATTTTAATACTTTTTATATTACACCTACACCAATAAATAAAGATTATTTTTAGATATAGTTATGTAATTATTAATGATTTATATAAATTAAAATATACAAGATATTCAAAACAGTGTATTAATAGTGAATTAACGTGTGTGAATATTAATTTTTTTTATATAGGTGCCAATACTGAATGCATTAATATTAATCAATTATTACTGAATTGATTTTTAATATTTTTTCTCATTAATTAAGCTATATCTTAAAACAAATAAACTGTCCTCTACTTCATGTCGGTTTATAATTTTTTACTTGCATAATGTATTTAAATATATTTGATTTTATTATATTTAATATTATTTCTGACAATAAACATTCGTTCATTTTTTTCTATTCATTGTCTATTAGATTTGTGTAAAAATGATTAAAAATGGGCCACATTTACGTAGTTGTATTACTGCTTTTAAAATTGTAGAAACTGCATAATTTAACTGTAAAATACAAGTATTGCGGACACGTTCGTGTTGAACCAAAGTGAATTGAAAATACTCAATTGCATGTAATTCTTATAAAAAGTACACGAACGTTGTCGCGATGACCCGGAAAGGTTATTTTCAAGCGGCCAAAATAAAACGTAATTTGTTTTCTTCAAACCGTTTAGTTCCCCATTTGATCTTGTTTTCGGATAAAGACTCAACTTAAACTCTCTTTGACTATCCAATCTTCGTATTTCAGGTTCAATTTACCCACGAAACTGGCAGCCTTATCTAAGGGATGAACTGGAAACCTTTTTTAATAAAATCATCGGATATTTAAATCAATTACAAGGGATAAGTATGTAAGGTTTTATGTTCTGTCTATTTAATAATTAGTGTTTTCTTTTTAAATAGAACAAGTTTATTTGAGAATACTTTATAAATGATCCGAACTATATATAAATAATAAATAAATTGTAATTTCTCATTAACTGATCAAAGTGTTTAGATTTTAGTAAAGTTTATTAAATTAAGCAAGAAATTATTAGATTTCCTGCGCAGCTATTCTGATTTTGAAATACATATTCTGTCAAAGTAACAACTTAGTAGAAACCTAGGTTGGTGCCTACTAGGTATTTGCATTATTAAAAAAATATTTTTCTTAAATATATTAACAGCACAATTGAAAATGGGATTTTTTAGGATACTACTACTTCGGGTACTATTGGATGACTGTGTTTGTCCAACGATTATTAATCCTCCAAGCAATGTAGTCTGTATATTTCCATTTTATTTCTCGGCGTATTCTATTACGTTAACTACTTTTATGATTTCCTATAAACACCTTTTTTGTCTCTTCGTGTGATGCCCAACATGTTACGCTGCCATACGTCAGCACTGATAGTATGCATTAGTTGATTTTAGCCATAGGTATATTACCTTCTAAGAATAATGGTTCTAATAATACTTATAAAAATTATAACAATCTTATAACAGGTACCACCGCGAAGTCAGTTACATAAATACATAAGAATGGCACTAATACACTAATGCAGTAGGACTTAATTTATTACAACAACTAAGGGCAGTTAAGTAAGGATGGCTCTCATATACAATAAAAATGCTTCAGTAGATTTAACATGTATAACAATAAAAATAATAAATGAAAAATTATATTCCAGGCATATCAATGCGACGAAAATTGGTGTGAAAAAATTAAACACAAAAAATAAATTTGTGTAGAGATTAGAGAATCGTGTAAAAATATAGAAATAATATTAACATAAATAATTAATACCACTTTATTATTTCGTATGTGTTAATCCCAGATTGTTTGTATTAATACATTTGAAAACAGTAAACTTTGCCATTCAATCTGAATTTAAATGCCTTAAATTTGATGTATCAAAGGTTATGAAAAAATATTTTAAAATGAATTGTTGCGATATTTATATTATATAAATAAAATTTTCATATTTTATATACATAATTTATAAATGGACAAGTTATTAAACAAGTTAAGGTTTCATATAAAAAAATGACAATGTTTCTCGTATGTAGATTAAACGCGAAAGCTTCAGGCAATATAACTTTTCAAACAAATCTCCCGAACATGGAAAAAAATCAAAATATTTATCGTCGTTCCTTTGTTCCCCTGAGATTCAAACCACGAAAACATAAAAAACATAAATATTCTTTTCCCAGCGATTTTCATACAGAGAATCCTCATCCACATTCCTCCCAGCCCCGTCTCCCAATAGACTAACAAATTTCATCGCGAGATAGTGTTGCCAACTTCACCCTATTTTCTGAGATACCGTATGGAAAACCTGAGAAAATCTACACTTTCCGAACTGAAATAGATGCTTCCGTGATATATTCAAGTAGGTACTTTGTATTATGTTGCGATTGCTCTAGATATACATATATTAAATCAGTATATCGAAGTACTCTTAAAGTGATTAAGTAAGATGATAAATGTTGAATAATATAAACTGGATATTTTTTAAACGACGCATAGGTAAGGCGACAAATTCTATATCCAGACTTAACGAAATACGAAAAAATCTTTATTTATCCAAAATAATGAATATCAGACTTGTACAGTAGTCTCTGGTGCATTCTAAAATTTTATATGATATGGAATCATGGATCTTGAAGGCAAGAGAGAGAAAATGAATTGATACTTTAAAATATGGAGACATAAGTTGCGCTTACCATGGATGGCGAGACGCTCTCCATTCCGCAGAAACTGAATATTAAGGAGAGACTTTTAACTATTGGCATGGGATGAATCCATCAATTTTTTTGGCACCCTGAAAGAAGGGAGCTTAGAGAAGCTTGTTGTGGTGGGCCACGTCAAAAGCGAAGTGGAAGAGGAATATCTGGACTAGTTGAGTAGAAAAGGCGGCAGGCACTTTTCTGGTGACAGCCCTAAGATCTGCAGGATACCGAGAAAAGTGGAGGAGTATAGTCAAGAGGGCAGAAGTTCATAAAGATCACAATTCTCAGTCATTTGGATGACGATTTTTGTAAATTCATGATAAATAAAAAACTTAAGTTGTTCTATTTTGTAGGGTAAACGGATATTATGGGAGTAATGAAAGATAATATTTACAGAATAAGTAATTTTTATTACTGAACTATTTTTATTACTGCATGTGTATCTGGAATATTCCTTACATTGTCATGTCCTACCATAGCGTGATATGAAAGTAACATATTTTCATGCACAATTATAAGTTTTAATGTAAGTTAAATATGGGTTGTGAGTATAACAAACTTAACCCACAATATTTTATGGGCGGATACTTATGTAAATTTTCCATTAAAAATGTTTAAATTGTATGTGGAAATTTTATAGCGTTAGGGTGATGTTTTAGATTACAATATTGAATTTAATTCAATAAATACGTATAATATCTTGTAAAGTAGTATTTAAGTATTGTTAGGGCGCCTTTGGACAATAGAGGATAGGAAGCCATAGAGACCGCCGTCAATATAGCTCAGTCTGGGTCCTCAGGTGTGTGTGTGTGTGTGTGATTTGGTGTCGCCTGCTACCTCAGATGGGATGATAATTGATTCAAAGGCACTCTGTTTTTCACTTTGCACATTTATTCACAAAACACAATTAATCCCGACATTGGATTCACGAAAAATATTCTTTAGATCTTCATTTTTCAGGTCAACTTTCCTCTGAGGAAAGTCACTTTAATTTATTTCTTTTATTTACGGAGTTTATCTATTGCCAACATTAGCTATGGGGCGGCCGTGGGGTTCCGATGCAGCTGAGGACTCGGGCCGCCACATGCCCGCACCAGGATTCATCTCTTGCTCCAGGACACCATCTCGTCCACCACCACCTTGTCCATAATGCCTATACATCGGTCATCGCTCGCATGCCGCCGCCTTGCTCGTTGTAACGGGGTATCTCCTCAACCCGCGGGTGGATCAGGACCATACATCTCCAGGTCCACTACGATGATATTATTCTTAATCTCCGCCACCTTCCGCCGCCATATTCTCCCCGAGCGCGGCTCCACCGACGTGTCTATTTTTTGAGATCTATTCGTCCATTTAGACGGTCAATCGTCATGAGTCGGCAAAGTAGGCTACCCAGACTTCGGCGCGCAAATTCAAACATTTAATTTTATTAAGTTATTCTAAATATTTAAAAAAAATATATTAATGTTGACTAAATTCTCTATAGCTTTCATGGCAGTTCATATAGCTCAGTAATTTTTTATGATCGAAATATGAGCGTACTCGATACAATAAATTTTCATAGAGCAACACCAGAACGCCAATAAATATTCATTACATACTTAGCGTGAGTCATTCATTGCGTTTTGTATTGTATAATAGTTTGGGGGAATACTGAACCGACCAATAAATATCGATACATTTTTTGACTTTAACTCGCATCGGGGCTTTATAGAAACACATATTAAAAAGTCAATACATAACATTGAATTACTTTCATTCCCTTTCCAATTATAGTTGCAGGTTAGTATGGCATGCGATTCATATTTGGGATTTAATTAAAAATGAAATTAAGTGGTTATAGTTGTGGGTTATGAATATTTCTGAAATTATTCAATCAAGTACAGATAGATGTTTTTCTGTCTAAATTAGTAAATTAATTATTCTGTATCAAGTTTAAAATGATCATTTTTCACCATGGATACAAATATGCATTATATTTATCTTAAATAAATACGTAATATTGTTAACATGTAGGTACTAATAGTTGTATTGAATAAAGTTGTATGTAAAATATATCCCATATATTTAATAAATGAAAAGCAACTATAACAACGTGAGTCGTAACATATATTTGCTATTATAAATCATTAACTTACTGAAACTAAATGAAAGCAAAGCATTTAAACAGACATCTATAATAATATTACGCTTCCCCGTCTACATACGTGACTTTTAGATGCCGGCTTCAGTGATGTCATTATGGCTGTATAGTGCTTGATTAAACGGATAGGTCTGTAAAAATAAACGTGTTTTTAATATCTATAGGTTAAAATTACTTAATGTTTTCTCTTTTATATATTTAATAACAGTACGTAAAACATATTTTAGCAAAATCGTTTTTAATGAAATCGTACATTGACATCTGTCATCATTTCTTCTGTCTATGGTAAGAGAGAAATCTTACCATTGAAATTGTCTATTTATGATTCTTATTGTTCATTTTGACAGCTAACTTAGAAAGGTGGAATAATTTTAATTAGGTGTGGTTTGTTTTGAGGAAAGATTCTATTGAGACCGTGACCACTCAGCAGTCAGGCAGCGAAGCGCCCACAATAGCCGCTCGCAAGGCCTATAAGTAATGATTATGAAGCAACAAATATCCTCCGTAATTAATATTGACATTACTTCGCAATTATATTGTAGATGAAACTTTCCAAATCTAACATTGAATTTCCTTAAAGTGACAAAAGCTGTTGTAAAACTTTAAACCAACCCTTATTTCCATTCCAAGTCTCAACCCTGTATACAAGTTGTCTGCAATCCGACTAGATCGCTAAAATTGTAAAAGTTTGTTGAAAAGTTCCCAGTAAATGTACAAGTTTATTTAGTACCAAACGTAGGTAAACGAATCGATTGACCTCTGTTCCAATTCGATGCACTGTTGTTAGGTTAGGAAAAAGAAAATGTATTGGATTAGGTAGTTACTGTCTTGCGTGTCTTCGCGCGAATATGTAGAGCTTACAAAAACAATCATAGAAGAGAATATTACTATAATCATTTGTAAAAAAATATGATTGTTTCCTTGTGAAAAATGTTATATGAAACATTATATACATGGTAAAAATATTTGTTTTTTCCCCTTAAACATTGCATTAATATTTACAATTATCATTAATCAGTATATACTTAAGTAAAACACATAATATTCTTATTGAAATGTATGTATAAGGTCTTCTCAGAAAGTTTTTTTTTTTAATACATTGAAATCTGAGAACTTTATTTTACAATATGCGTATACGACAGTGTACCCTACTAACAAACATTTAACTTTTGTTTCATCCCTTTCAAAGATTTTCTACTGACGATATTTATATAAGTTAAAAAAGTGTTTTAGAAAAAATAAGAGTACATACTAACTACTATTTAGCATGATAGTGTGGCCCAAGCAAAAATGATAAGATTTCCTGATAAGATAAATGATCTTTGACATCAGTTATCTACCATAACTTATGTACTTAGGTATATTTCTTTGAATTATTTATTAAAGTAATTGTGGGCGTACTAACTTAGATGAGTCATTATATTGCAGTGCATTTATTAAAAGTGACTCAGCACTACGTGAAATGCTTAACAATCTTATATAGGTTGTTTTTTTTAAAGGTATAGAACTTTAAAATTAAATAAAACACTTAAAAATCGTAGTAATGGCCATGATATTAGCTTTATTGGAAAGATAATTTTATGTATTAGTGTTTAAATATGATGTTTAGCATATGGGCGCCACAGCTGGCTCGAATAAAGTGCAATCTGGTAGTCCAATATTCGACAACTTTTTTGAGCAGCTGGGGACGTATATCGGCAATAACGCGACTAATTTTGACGTTCATTGTCGTCTATTGTCTCTGGTTTATCGGCGTAGACTAGCGACTTCACATATTCCTACAGAAAATAGTCCAAATGTGTTAAATCACACGATTTTGGAGGAAAATTCACAGGTCCATTACGCGTAATTATGCGCTCGTCGAATGTTTTCTTCAATAAATTGATTATGG
The DNA here is from genome assembly GCA_031772225.1 of Eubasilissa splendida. NCBI lineage: Eukaryota > Metazoa > Arthropoda > Insecta > Trichoptera > Phryganeidae > Eubasilissa > Eubasilissa splendida. Next base: position 24,013,750 of record CM062862.1, on the reverse strand, counting down.
CGCGCGCAGTGTGGCATGTTGCGCCGTTTTGTTGAAACTGCAGCTCTTCTACTCTAATGGCATGCAATTGGGGAACGAAAAAGTTAGTAATTATGGATCTATACCGCTCTCGATGGCGAATCAACTCATTCGGGTCCTCCTCAATACTGCGCTCCACTGCAGCAATAGCTTCTTCGGTGCACACTGTATAACGTATTTACGGATGCGTATTATCGATTAGAGTATGCGTGGTACAAACACGATCCATTGTTATTCGAATTACTTACTCGGATGAACGATTATGTCGACCGTAAAATGGACGTAGCGCACGGTAAGTTTCGCGAACTGAACCACAATTTTCGAAATAAATTTGCAAGCATTGTTCTGTCGTAAGTCTATTCACGATGAAATGGCAAACCAAACTGAGCACCAATCAGCTGTCAGCTGTCAAATTGGCTGTCGCTGGAAAAATTCGAAAAGAAAACCTTTAAAAAAACATTATTTATTTATGGGGTAATAGGAATGAGGTAATGAAATAGTGTTTTATAGATTGATTTTGATGATTTTATGGGCGTACGGTAGATGAATCAAAAGGATGTGTTGTTGTATTAAGGATGAGCACCTTAATAATCATCCATCTACTCACATGTTCGTTTGAAAATCGCGGAATGTGTAGAATAAGTGTGTGTGGATAGAGCATGTTATGAAACAACTTATGGTAGATACAAGTTTATTGTTGAGCACAGCTACAGTCGTATGATAGTTGTGGCGTCGGTACTGGATGTGTTTTTGTGGATGTTAAGAGCTCTAGTTTTCCGTACCTGTGATGTGAAGTGCGTTCAGGGATCGTCAGCGGTGATCCTGGTTGTGGAGGTGATAGACCTCCACATTTTGCTTTCTTCTGATAAGCAACATAGGGTTATTGAAGTGTTTCGGGGCCACACTATCAAACTAGTATCAAAATAGTTTCTTACGCATACTGCAAAATATATGCAAGATTTGGAAAGGAATATTTAACGTGGACAGGTATTGTAAAGATATAGAAACGGCTGAGGACCACGGTCAAAGGGGAGATGACCGATAGGAACTCTCGACTTATTTTGATGAATCCGTGTTCTTGTTATGATGTTGTAGACTGCTTCATGTCAGATCTTTGACAAATATTCAGAAATAGAATCAGGTTGATCCGACCTTATAGGTTTCCCATCTAATTTTATATAACACAACACTTGAGTTAAGATCCACAGACTACCAAATATATAGACATGAAGTGATTTTCATTTTGGTGTCACTCACGTGATCACTTTGTTACCAATTACGCAATCAAATAGCTCCGCATTTTTTAATAAATATATGACTCGACTGGAACGAAAATTTAAACGCTGACAATATATAAAGCATCAATGTAAAAATGAGTAAATACTTTTACTGTTTAATAAATGTGTCATAAACTATTAGATTTATGTTTCCATAAATGATGTGTGTAGAATGCCCCTCGTACCGCAACTAATGTTCTGAACCCCTCTCCTATATGTACAATTTATTTCATGTCTATTCATTTACTGGTCTGTTTGTTCAAATATGAAAAGCCGTGATCTCAAAATCCGTCCACAATAATTCTTGAATTGAGAATATCTTAATATACTCCTTGACAAGTATTCTTTACAACATGCGTTGGGGTAACGAATAATTACTTATTTACGGATTGTTTGCAACTGCCTGGTGACAAGACAAGCGTGATACTTCAATCTAATATTCATGTTGGTAGAAAAAATGTGTTTGCCAGAAAACTACTTTGAATATTGAAGACATGCGTACACACGAACAAATAATATAATCCAAATATTTGATATCATCTTTTCTTTTCTACGCAAAAAATTCTTTCTGGCACTGGCAGCAAGAATCAAATTGATTTTGTTCGCGTATGATGTTAACCGTTCTTCGCGTTCTTCTCTAGAATCAATATTAACGTTACTAAAATCATCACACAAATATTTTATTTCATTTTTATCATAAAAATTGCACTATTATTTACTTAATTTGCAGTGCAATTTACCAGATATTATTGTTATTATGTGTACATTTAGTAGTAGGTAAATTGACTCTATTATTTCTTAGCATTACAATTACATTTATTTTGCATGTTATGTACTTTAAAATTATATTATAATACATTAAAAAATAATTTTTTAATTGTAATATTAGTTTGAGAACAATTTACGAGTACATCATCAAAATATATAATTTAACATTCTTAACCCCGATATAATGTGAATGCATAATAATATTGGATTTACATCTTCTTTGATCATATGATTAAATTATCTTAATGAGAAATTTGTAGCTCTCTGTGAGTAGTCTGTAGAAAGACAACAAAAACATAATAATTAAAAATTTATGTTTAAAATGTGAATTCATGGGATGGGTAGACCGAATTGGTGCATCTGATCGAATTGAAAATTAAAAGTTGATAGTCAATTAATAGTAATATTATTTCACATACTTTGCTAAGTATAGTCTTAACGAATGGTATAAATAAGAGCCTATAACATACTTTCTCTTGATGAACATTTAACATTACACATTAAAAAAAAATTATAATTAAGATTCCAATAATTTAAATTTTTTATTGAATAAAAGTCATCAATCTCTACTAAGTATTTCATTATTTACTTTATATTATATGCTTATAACCAATTGTAAACATTAGGTAGGTACTTGTAAACTTTCTCAGTCTCACAACATATTTTTTTTCCAAGGCAGGTATCGTACAATAAAAATTACATGTATACATTATATAGTTATAAATAAAAATATATTTAGTCTTATTTACTGTTTCCGAGGGAAGTTTGTAGAACTCCATAATCATATATTGTGAAAATAAAACACTTGTTTTTTATTCTACTTGTTTAATTTACCTGAGACGCATTTTTCCTTGTATGGGCATTACCAATCTAACAATTAAACTCAACAACTTGTATTTATATCTATAGTGGGGGATAGCTATACAAATTTATTTGCATTAGATGAAAAGGAACAAAATTATTCATTGGAATTCTGAGGATTTTCGTAAATTTTTTAATGCTTTTAATTATTCTATATGGTCATTCTAACATAAATTCTTTCATTGTTAGATTGACGATGCCTTTATAAAGCGAAGCGCGTCTTAAGTAAATTATACGAGTAGAATGAAAAAAAACAAGTGTTCTTTTTTCACGTAGGTATGTGATATATTTTATCAATTATATGTATAAAAACATAAATATTTATTACAACAAAATAATATTTTTCATTTGAAAAAACTCTTAAAATACTTTTTCTTATGAAAAAATTATCTTCGCTCATAAATGTGTATATTTTTTTTATTCTATTTTATTTTTATCAATTTAGTGCAATATTAATTATTTAAGATTTCTCCATAGTATAAATAGATTATATTTAAAATATTTATAATACATGTTAACATATAATTCATGTTATGAAATATCTAGATATGCCCGATGTCCATCCTACTAGGTGAACATCGAACTGAATAGTCTCAAAACAGACATTAATTAATAATAATAATATATATAATGTATAATGGTCGCCGTCATGATCGCAGACGTTCGATAATTGGACAAGCACTAGAAGAAGAAGAATTCATGTGTATGAATGTATAATCCTACTACAGTCGAGTATACCATATAATGATTTATATCTTCTACGAAAAAGTATGATTGAACGGTAATTTTTTGAAACAATGACTTGACAATGTCAAGTATTACCATGCCGAAATGTCGCTAGTTGGTCTAGGTTTCCTCAAGGAAATCTTCAAAAAATGCGATATAACCCAGAAGAGATAATAATTTCATATACTAGTGGTCGCTGAATCCTTAAATCTAACATATGTATATTATGTGTGTATGTGTGTGTCGTGGTCGTTACTATATGTACGTTTTAACAAAATATCCATCAAAATTAATTTAATTGATTTAACTTATCAATTACAATACTAACACGTGATGAAAATCAAGTCATCCATTCATATAAACATGTCATCCATTCATTTAAACATGTCATCCATTCATATAAATAAACACACTTACCAAAACTACTACGCTAATTAATATACCTGAGACCGACCCAAGTCGCCGGTCACCAAAGTGGTGAATGGATGATGGTGTTGGAGGGGGACCTTCGATAGCGGACCAGGATGGACTCACAGAACCAAAGGATAGCTCGACTCACCTGGTTGATGACGCCGTCACGTTGCTCTTCCGGAAGTTTACCCAATGTAGTAAATTACACAGCACAAAAACTCTAATGAGTTTCACGTACACAATAAAACAAAGGAACAATATGTACTAAGGAGAATAGGCTAAGGGGGTATGAGTAAACTAAAAACTGGTGACAATATACTATAGTTAATTATATGTATGAATATAATGAATTTAATTTATTACGAACACGGAACAATACCTAAGAAAATTATTTGGAATATTAAATAAAAATAATTTTACTTTTAACTCCTTCATCAACGCCTTTATATCCCGGTATATATAGATCTAGTTCATTCACAGTTATAAATAAATACAATATTGAAAAAAGTAAAAAACTGCAGAAGATACTGTACACAGCATATCTGCACGTACATAATACACTCCGATCGTGACCAAGTCATATAAAGTAACATTACTGCAAAATCACTTGGGCCACCCGGTACTGAGCGCTGGAATCTTTTCACTTAATCTGGATCCCCTGGTATATATCTCTATTTGGGTTGGTTTTCTAGAGTGGGATTTGTAGACACCCTGTTCTTTTTTATGTTTCCGAACGTGCTTGACCTAATAGGAAACAAAATATAATGCCTTTTGTATTCGGAATAGTTTTTTTAAATCTAGGCGCGTATTTATTGTCATATCGATAATAAGGTATTTATTGCCTTGGCGAAAATGTTACGCACAAATATATAATTGAATTTGTTGATAATACACATAGAAAAGTCATGCTCTGAGGTATAGGAAAAAGAGAGGGGGGGTGACAGGTAGGTATATTAAACCTAATGAAGCATCAGTGGATCTGTCATAAATACCGAACAAAATTAAAACCCTATAATAAGCTTTGTATTGTAACTAGACTAAATCTGTAGATATACATGGTAATGAATAGAGAAATGTGTGACAATAAGAGAGGCCTTCATTAAGCAGTGGATAGAAAATTGCTAACAATAATTATCTCATGTCGATGTACATTAATTATTATTATTTTATTAAAATACTTAATATTTTTATCATAAGGTCAACCTAATGACACGTCAATTTTAAATGAATATAATTTCGCATATAATAGATCAGTTTAATTTCTTCCAAGCAGATAATTGTTGAAGAAGTACTTTCTAAAGTAATGATGATAGATCTCGAGAAGAACGGCTCCAGCATCCGTCCTTCTTAATGGGTGCTCATCGATTTTCTACCCGCCCAACTTTTATTGAAGTCGTTTTTCAAAATGAGACCCTCAATGGGTTTCTCCTGCTATTTTCAACAACATTTTACTGCCATGGAAAAACAGCTCTAAATGCGGGCGTAACAAGGCTAATTTTAAAATAAACCTAGAATTTTATTGGTTAGCCGAACTACCTGAATCGAATGATTTTCAATGATTGATATTCAAAAATAAATTACGGAATTAATTAAAAATCTTTTATATTATATGTAAAAAAAATACAAAAGATTTATTTAATGCACAAGGAATTATTTTTATTTACCGTTGTGATGAAATTAAATGAAAAAAATAAGATTATAATTAAGTTATTAATTTATTGTCGCATAATGATGCAGAAATAGATAAAACGAGTGATATCTACGAAAACATTTTTAAACCCTATAGCAAGCTATAGAGCAACTCTTCAAATCACTTGTCTTGCCTGAACTTCGTCAATTTTACTCTAGATCCGCAATTATTTTTTATCACAATGACACCTCATTATATCATATATCAAAACACCATTACACAACTAGAACAACACAAAATATACTAAAACTAAGACTACAATACAAAACAAATTATATCACCTGTGTTTTTTGAAAAAAAAGTCGTTGAATGAAATCACGTGGAAGAGTTATTTAAATACCACCTGAATTTGAAAGGAAATACACATTAGTTTTTTTTTTACTGTAAATGATATATCAATATTTTTATTATTTAAAGAAAACGTGTTTCTGTTGTTCATTTTAAATAATAAATAATTCATTAACTTTGATATTAACCGCAATCGGATAACAACCTGTTAGTAGTTGACAAAAAAATGTATGAATTATTTATTATTTTATGTATATATTTTAAATTTGTTCATATGTAGGGTAGGGTGGGGATGAAAGTGACACTTTTTACAAATAACAGGATAACGTGATTATAGAGCTTTTATGTTATACAATACTTAATGTCTGTTGAAGAAGATATATCTGAGACTCATTTAATATACCAAAAACAATTGAACGGCATTGAGTTTTCTTTTTATTTAAAAATCAATCGGATTAGTCAGATGAAACGTTTTACCCCACTCATGGGGCTAAAAATTCCAGGTATGGGGGTAAAAAGTAGGATTTTCATGATGAATCTCTTCAGTGACGTTCTACAAATATCGAATTGTTTAAAAACAGCACGCAAAGATATATTTTCCCTCATCACCAAATCAGCAACTTGTTTCATAACGCTAATAGAAATCTTTCCCGGCTGAGTTTTTCTCTTGTACGTCCTTCTTCTGCAAATAAGAAGAAACAAATGTGAGTATACACATTTTGTACAGATAGTACCGGAACTGGAGTAGAAAATGCCACCGCGGTACTTTTAACCCCGTACCGAAATATCCAAAAAAATATTAAATTATAAAACAAAGACAATCTGTACGCTAAAAATGCACTCTACATTTATAAATATATATATAAGTAAATAGGATAATTTACTTGTCATACACAGTAGAAGATAATGTAGTCACGAAAGCAAAAATTGCATAATTTTGTAATTAAACTCGCCAACCATAAAAACAAAGTATACACTTCTGATTAGCGCATTTACTCGACTGACGAAGTGCGAAGTGAGACTAAGGGGATATCACCATATCACGCGGTGTTCACATGTAACGCTTATGAGATATTTGCAATGGAACTTTCTTTCTGCAGCACTTTCATCCCCACCCAATCCAACGATGTTTACATATTATATTTTTACTATGTTTCTAAAGTACATAAATTATTATAAAGTGTAAGGCGGTTTCCTTAAATCAGACCTAATTTAAGTGGGATATTGGAAATTGCCTTAATATTATTGTAAAAACTTGAACTGACTTGAGTGTTTAATGCATGCGAAACATAGTCTTGGGCTAAACGAAAATAAGATAAAGTACACGATCATTAGCAAACGAAACAAAATGGATGATGGCGGGCTGTACATAGACGGAATAAGACTGGAAAAAGTATACAAAGTAGTCTACCCGCCATGCAGATTAAATGAAAACTGCGACCTTTCTATGGAAATTAAATGTCGTATCGAGAAAACTCGAGCTGCATTTTTCCGCAAGAATGAAGTATTTTGCAGTCACGACCTTAATTTAAATTTGCAAAACAGAATACGGGTTACGTGTTTTCTATACATGTATATTGAATTGAACCATAGACACTCACTGAAACAATTTTAAATCATTTTCAATGTGAATCTACAGACGGCTTCTAAAAATAAGCTAGGCTGCTGTGATTTGGATCACCAATGTGATGATTCGGATGCGAAAAAAATATGAAATTCTCAAAAACATAAAAACTTGGAAATTGCATAATTTTGGCCATATCATGAGACATCTAAAAAAATATGAGATCCTGTATCATCATCAAGATAAAGGATGTTTTTTTAGAGGTTTGTTTTTTGAATTGGCAACACTTTTTGTCACGATAGCGAATTTGACAGGTGACAGCTGATTTGTGCTCAGTTTGATTTGCCATTTCACCATTAATAAACTTACGCCAAAACAACGCTTGCAAATTTATTTCGAAAATCGTGCTTATTTTTCCTTATTTTTAACACAAAATTTTGTTCAGCGATGAGGCTTATTTTTGATTGTATGGCTACGTCAACAAGCAAAATTGCAACATTTGGAGAAAAAAAATTCACAAATCATTATTGAGACGCCGTCATATTCCCAAATAGTCACTGTATGGTGTGCTTTATGGACTGGTGGAATTATTGGTCCATATTTCTTCAAAAACGATGCCGGCTAGAACGTTACAGTCAATGGAGAGCGCTATAGATCCATGATTACTGACTTTTTCGTTCCCCAATTGAATCGCGTCAATATAGAAGAGCTGTAGTTTCAACAAGATGGCGCAACTTGCCACAGCGCGCGCCACAGTTGATTTATTAAAGGAAACAAACGATGAGCGCATAATTTCGTTGAATTGGCCTCAGAGATTGTATGATTTAACACCTTTGGATAATTTTCTATAGACATATGTAAAGTCGCTATTCTAATAAACCAGAGACAATAGACGACTTGGAAGCCAATATTTGTCGCGGTATTGCAGCTATTCCAAAAAGTGGTCGAAAATTGGACTTCCAGATTGCTCTTTATTCGAGTCTGCTGCGGCACCTATTTGCACGAAATTATATTTGAACACTATTGGCATAAAATTATCTTTCCAATAAAGCCAATACCATGGCCATTACTACGATTTTTATGAGTTTTATTTTATTTTAAAGTTCTATACATCTAAAACCTTCCCCGGATTGGAAAAAGATCCAGGTTCAAATCCCGATAGCAACAACAATATTTTTCGATAAAATTGATTTTATATATCTTTTTAATGAATACATTTAATTAGTATTTAAAATAACACAGACCAATTTTGTGAATAATTACAACTTCACAATAAGAATATGTTCTTCTTAATAAAATAATAATCAATATGATTGCTAATTTTTGATTATCGGACAAGCTCCATAATATAATTACGTAGCATTTAAGTTATTTTGATTTGAAAATATGAGTATTATTTGGGAAGGTTATTTAAGAAATCATAAATTTCTTAAATTTATCGGTAGAAACAGTTCGCGTCACGATTACATTCACGTACCGCAAAGGCACGACTCTTCTATAAAAGTAAGTCATAGTTATCTTTTAAAAATATAGAGGTTTAAACTATGTGTTTATTTCAAAAACAAGAAATAAAACTTACCTTTAATCTGCTGCTACGGGACCACCTCGTAAACAGGCAAGCTGTAAAAGTTTAAAACCTCCCGTGAAAATTGCGGGCTTGTACAACAAAAGTAATAAATCAAGCTGTTTATCCTTTCTATTCTAACAACTTCAACTTATAACTTACCAAGGCGACAATAGACAACGAGATAGAATCTTCAACGATTCGAAGGCGAGGGTCTTTTCCAACTAAGGCTTAGCGGCGACCAGCAGCGGCCGGCTATAAAAAGAAACACAGTGCACCAATGCAAGTGCCCTAATTTTTTTTGTACACGTAATATTTAATATAATATTTATTTCGCAGATTACAAGTGAAATGATAAGTGACTTAAGACAGAGAATTTTCATTATGTTGATTCAATCAACTCAAATACATGCGGGTAGATCATTTAAATATAATATATGTAGGTATGTATTCGTATACGCATAAGCATAAATGATGTCAGAATTTAACGTCAAAAACCAGTAAACTGATTAAATATCAATATAATATATCATTTTATTACATATACATTTCCATCATTAATAGTTACGATTACGTTGAATATGATTTAAAACATTTAAAATAATTTATCTAGTAAATAATACTGATTCAGTACTAAAATGTTATAAAATACATGTTATCATTTATATATTAGATTTAAAATATTTACATTTTATTACATCTTGAGACACTGTACTGTCATATTAGGTATTCAGTTATTATTTAAAATCTAGATTTAAAAAAATAATTTTAAATAAATATATGTATTTATTTGTTGAAGTTGACTTTAAGATTATATTTAACATAATTCGTTGCTTTTAAGTGATGCGCTATATCTTTTCTAAGAGATAAATCTCGTAAACACATTTATAATATTGCAACACATTTGTATGTGACATGTAGATACATTTGAAAAGAAACATTACATTCGAGTGAAGTATCGATCTCTTCTGAAATTCATAAATCAGGTGTACTTTATTTCCGGCAATGTTTTTATATTTCCGGTAATATAAAAATATTACCGGAAATTTACGGAAGGTAGGTAGGTAATTTAAAAAAAAAATCACAGATACCGTCGTTAGTATACACAGTTTAACTAATTTACATAGTTACTACTAGTTTATACATATTGTTAGCGTCGTTTAAAATTAATTAAATTCTATTAAGTTTTTTGGCGTTTGACTTGTTGCCTCATGCACACATTCAATTCGTGGTTTACCAAATTTTAACCTGCATATCTCCTTACCTTCTTTTCCTCACCTATTCTTAAGCACAAGGAAGAAAGAAGATGTCGCAGTGCAGCAAGTTCACTGCACTTGGAACTTTTGTACGGATAACTGCCGTCGCTTCACTTCGCTTTACTCCGCTAACGCTTATAATTAATCTTACTTTAATCCCGCTTATACATAATAATCCTTTTTGCGAATATTAGTATACACCCTGCGACGCTTGTGTTTGTGGTGGAGAGGAATCAACAAATGAACCTGCATCTGGCAGACAAAAAGTAAGTGCCTTTGTTTCTTCCTCATATTTCCACCACATATTTTTGATGTGATAATTTTGTAGTTAGACATAATTATTAATTTAAAAAAAAGAATTTTTTCAAATTACGTTGATTAATTTGACGGGTTTCTAAACCACTGTGTCTTTGACCGGATGAACGTACAGTGAAACCCCTATACAATCAAAAATGAAAAATAAGTATGTTTGGAGGTAGTTTTACTAGGAAAAAATGACACTTGCGATTGATTCAAATACTTTACCACAAATGATAATATAAGTAGTATGAAAAACAAAAACAAGTTTCAGTTTCGTGACAAAACCTTCTGTAAATGAGTATTTAATTCCATACGGCTCAATAACAAAACTGACTAATAGTTTTTAGTAGAACCTATGCTACTGACTTGTATTAAAAAATATCAAATAATGTGAGTAATGTACACCACTAAAATATACGCGTGTTGAGTTTCAGGCACTTCTATAAATGGTATGAAACGGAAAATCTCTTAAAAAAATTATAAATTTTGTAATTTCTCAAAATCGACTACATATAAGTAATTATTTTTTGCATTTCCTATAGTATCGATGCATACACCTTATCATCAAAATATGTAATAAAGTATTTAGATAAAAATTCTATTTTTAAACGTTTTTTGTGATTTCTGGGTTTTGAATCCATTATGGAGCGATTTGAAAATGAACGAGTCATATTCCCTATTTCAATATATTTATATCACTCCCTTTATTACAAACACCACTGCTGTTGCGCCTTCGACCGATAATTATTATTTATAAATAATTTTACATACATTTGGATTCAATGGAATTAAAAAATATATAACGCTTTTCGACCAGATCAGTAAATGAGATGTTAACGTCCATTTGCCAATCAAGTACAACGAATGAGAAAAAAGCTACTTAAATATATATATATGTGGCAATACTTTTTGACGTAGAAATGCTGCACCATTGAATATTTTTTAGTTTTAAAATCATAAAGCTAAAGAAATATGAAGTACTTCCTTAGATGGTCCCAGAAATACGGATTTAAAATAGTTTGTAAAACACGGGTATATTTAAAGGTTTTCTTTGTTGGTTTACGTACGTATTTGTATATTTAACCTACCTAGTACCTAATAATTGAGAATTTTATCAGAATTTAAGTATGATCTTAAACATATTTACAGTGGACATTTGTGTGTATGTGTTAATATTGACGTAAAGGTCTGTTTGAATATGCAAATTAAAACACTTAGTCCTTTGAATAAATGAATACATTTCGACCTTACAGCTGACCTTTTCCTAATACTTTGGGACGTGAAGATTCTGCACTTTAAAATATAATGTAAGGGATCCTTGTCAGGGATAATCAAATCGATTTTTCACCAACTCTTTCGGAGTTTATAATTTAAAATATTGTTAGAGGTGTAGTGTAATTGAGAACATGGTATCAAATTGGTTTGGATCCAAAATGACGGTGAAGTATTGTAATTATACTAGAAAAATGACATCACTCTTAGATTTGACTTTTGATATATAGACAAATATATGGTTGCTCGTAACAAAAAATACAAGGGTCTCAGTAGTGTTAAGTACTTTCCAATACAAGGGAATATAATCCATTATTTTGATAGCCTTTGAACAACAGCACTTTTACTCCTTTAAATCACATCTATTCATGAAATCTCTGAACATAGATTACTTATGTGTTTAATATTGGACGAAATTGTTCCAGAACTGTCCATATGTTGGACGCATATATATAAGTATATCGAACTCGCTCCGCATCTCAGCTAATTATATATCATTTTCTACTTATAAGTAAAAAGTGTTTTCCAACGAATGCTTTGTATTTTATTAAAAATATTTAAGTGGAATATCGTGACGCTGAAGAAAATATTAATATACAATTTTATTACAAAAATATACACCAGGGATACAATATACAAATTTACTTACCTCTTAATTATTTAAATAATTCAATGTTTAAATAATGCAGTGGTAACAAGCTATTGCAATTATTATAATATATTTGAGGTAATAATAAATTCAACGAAATAACCACAAAGTTGATTTTGCTAATCTTAAAAATACTACTATGGGAAAACTAACTAATCTAACCTAATCTAACCATTAAATGTTTTTGATAAGTTAATGAAATCCTGAATTTTTAATGACATTGTATCTTCTTATCTGAACTTTTGAATCCAACATCAGATAAGTTGAGTGCTCGGCCCATCACTTACTCGTTGAATATTAAAGTGAGTACAAAAAGCGCGACGCGCACGACTCAATGAATCACCGCACTTTAATTATTGCTTAACCGCGAACGCGCGGTGCACTCCCGACCAGTGACTCATTGCGACAGGCAATCCCACAAATCACGCGCGTCGAAAAATACCCCTCCCACTTACCTGAACCTGATGGTTTACGAGCAATTACAATTTAATCTTGAAATTTTTCCACTGGACACTCTTTATAAATATAGTTCTGTGGCAGTTTAAATATAAATTAAATGAATCAATTAAAAGATATAGAGAAAAAATCTATTTATCGAAAAAATATTTAGTTACTACCGGGATTCCAACCTGGACAACTTCCTATCCGGGGAAACCTGTTAACCATTCCACTACAGCAACCGATTATGTTTTCGACTCATTAAGAATTTATATTCTGTATTGTTTTATAATTGTAAAAGCTATCAACTTTATTTTGATTAATTTAATTTGTATTAAGAATACCACTGATTTATGTCCCGAAATTGCAACTTCACAATAAAAATGTGTTTTCATTAAAAATATAATATTTTAAATTAACCTTATTTTATTACATACGTTACAATGCAACAAAAAGCCGCTACCCCAGGACCTCAGATTGATATGGGTTGCAACTCTAGAACAAGTAATAGTTGACTTCTGAACACAGACGCTACGGTGTACGCTCGAGGCATACATGTAGGAATTCTAAATCTTCTAATTTCGCTATAGCAACCTTATCGACAAATATTTGAACTTATATTCTGTAATATTTCAATTTGATGCATTTTTTAAACCAATTAATTTAATTATTACGGAGAATCTCAAATACCTTTGAGTAAATAAGTTTAAAAGTGTGTCGATAATATATTTGGTTATATAGCGAAATCGGAGAATGCGCTTTCCTGGATTGGAAGAAGTTCAGGTTCGAATCCCAGTAGCAACTAAATATTTTTTCGACAGTTTTATATCATGAACTAAATATTAAAACCATCGTTGTATTATTTTTTATTAACAGATTTAATGATATGAATGAAATCTTCTACATATTTATCGTATGTTCAATGCTAATTATCTTAGTCCTGAAGTGTCTACAATTTTGTGCATTATACGACTCATTTCTTTTTGGTATTAAACCATGTTGATCGCAGAGATTAAGTCCATCTCACAGAAGATCAGCCTCTTGCTTTTTTTTCTTTAACTGTCCCTGTGATCACGAGTTTCTTGAGACTCTTTATCATATATTCTGGTAACTGGTTTCTGGTTGTATGTAGAAATTCTTCTCCTGCATATCATCGAATGTTTTTCTGTAATCCTAATCTCCTAGATGATAGAGACATTTGTGTGCCATGCGCTTGTTTTTTAATTTGCGACACACGGTGTAATGCTTCTGAGGATTAAATCAGCTGGCAGTGGTGCGTGGGGTAAGTTCTTTATTATTATTTTTGTACCATCTTTCCCCCCTGAAGGGAGTGCTGCCTAAGGTCTCTCCTTCACCCCGGCCTTGTGGTGAGTATGTTATATGTATTTTTAATATGCTATGTATGATACTAACATATATTTTCTCTTCTTTATTCAATATATTATTGAGTACTCTGTTTTCTGATACTTTACCGATTTATTTGATCATGTCTGGTTTATAATTATTTGTATATTTTATTTTCTCTAATAAAGTGACAATAAAAAAAGGTCGGGTGCAATGAGAGCAAACTTTGTTATAGGCGGCTGCGCAGTATCGCCTTGTCACTGTGTGCGAGGCACTATCGAACAGGCGTCTTTGTAGCATAAGTGTAAGACCAAAATATAAGCCTTGAGCTTATTTAACGGTCCAGGGAATGTGGTGGGTCCGCTCTTATTGTGCCTTGTGGTCCACGGGATACGTAGCATCGAAGGCATCCAAATTATTCCTACCCTTCTTTCTTAGTGTTCATGTTTCCATTCCATACAGTACAACGGAGAATACCAGAGATTTCACGGCTTTCTGTTTTGACCTATTTCATCAGAACGATCATAGCTGATCGTTTTGCTATTCCAATTCCTCTCCGAATATCTGCTTGAAATTCTCCATGTTTTGAAATCATATCTGGGTATACAAACTCGTGAACCTCTTCGTAGTTCCTTAAGGAATTAAACAAATAATAGATATCTCACAGAGATAAAGCTATTTTTTATTATATTTAATGGAAAGATATGGAAGTATGGGTAATTACAGGGCTTACAACCTGTCTTCAATATAACGTTCAACATTCTCACTAATTAATCAATCTATCAAATTTTTTGAAGTTTTTTATATTTTAATGTGGAAAAAATTCGAGTACAACTACACTATCGCCATCTATCGACTAAATTTGATATTAATTTCCTTAAATCGGCATCAATGTCACAATGAGAATTTAATTATTTTTGAAATTATTAAAAGCATGTTAAAATTATTCGTTACGCATTATTCTAGAATACGCCTTAAAAATCAAATATTCAATTTTTATATTATATTTTATTATTTTGACCAGTATATTAGTAGCAATATTTGAATATGTCCAAGAACAACAATCTTGTTAAGGAATTGTTTCTTGTGATATTTTTTCCTTCTAAATAAAGAAGTTGAAAGTCTAAATGAAATAAATGTTTTTCTTAACATTATCGTAATTATCCATAATAATTAATTAACTTTATTACAAATATTTATAACAAACTCGGTAATAAGTTAGATTTTATGAAACACGTGGTGAAAATAACCTCTCAAGGCTTCAAGCTGTTGGGTTACATAAATATAACATCAAATTCAAACAAATGTATATTAACTATTAAATGTTTTAGAAATTGCTTTAAACATAAACAACGGAGGAAATCTTTTCATCAAACGTAATTAAGTAAAGCTTTTGTGTAAAGTTTTCTTAACGTAATATTTAAATATACATCATTCACTATTGTCATCATCTTGAATATGTAGGTATACTTAAAAGATGTGAATTAAAATGTACCAATTATAGAAATAATAAATTAAATCAAATTTATGCGATTTATGGAGTTCGACGATGGCGGAACTCATATTAAAATACAGAATTAATCACATATCAAATTTTGATAGCAATTATTATAGGAGTTGGGTCATAAGTGATTTTTAGATTAATGAACGAACTGCTTAACTTTGTTATGTCGATAGTTTATGTCTTTAATGGGGGAGATAATGAAGAAGAATATGAAAACAGGCACAAATGTACTTATATATACAGAGTGTAATAAAATTTGTCCACAATATTTTATGGGTGGATAGCTGACTAAATTATGAGTCGACAATGTTTAAGAAATATCTGGAAAATCGACACCTTAAAGGAAAATAGTGTAAATATGGTCGTAGATGTAGAGAAAAGTTTAGTTTAACTCACTTAACGTTGAACTACCGGTCTAAGAGGGCGTGTTTCACGACCATTTTAGAGCGACACTTATCCGATAAGGTACTCCCTGAAAATGGGTAATAAGATTTACCCGAAACGTTGGGATATATATACACACACACACACATATATATATATATTTTTTTATTTTTTTTGAGGCAAATTTAAAACATACTTACCATCACGCCGTTTCACCTCGGGGTAGGCAGAGAGGAAAGGGAACCACACTCCTCTGTCTAGACACAAAATTCTCGCCTCATCCACATTCATAAATCTTCTCATATAAACTCTCCGATTGTTGAGGCTTCTAATAAAACCATCTTCCATTATCTGGTTTACCTGGTCGTGCCAAGTCTTCCGCAGACATCCTCTATTTATGGTGCCATCAACACTTGCGTCATATATCTTTCTGCCATTCTCTCCTTATTTATCCGTTACATATATCGCTTTGAAAGATATATATAAATGAAATCGGTCATCGGGACTCAAACCTAGAACTTCATATTACGCCATGGTAATCAATAAATTGTCGACTGATTTTGATTTATACATCATTCTTTTTAGTGAGACATCTATTTTTTCCTGTTGGAAGCAAACATCTTTCTAATTGACAATCATTTGCCACATATAAGTGATCACATTTTCACTGCATTCGGTCTACTTTCGTTCCTCTTCTGCCAGCTCCAGGACTCACTTCTATACATCAGGACTTCATAGTCTTGCCTCGGTTGATAAATTTAAAACCATCTACTAAGAACTCGTTCTAAAACTTGATTAACCTTTTTTTTTGATAAATTTATTTTACATGTATATCTTTCTAATTTATTTATTTGATTTGTATTAGAGATTATTCAGTTTAATAATTAGTGATAATAATCCTTAATGGTTGCCAATTTAAATGAGTCTAATAAGTATAATAATAAATCTATATGTGCTGTCTTCGTAATTTTAAATGTTTCATGTGTCAATCTTCAGGAAACAACAGAACCTATTTCACTCCCTTATCGAAATTGTACTCATATTGCCATCACTATATAAATCTTCCCTGGCCTTAACAAACAGCTAAACGGGCGACACGAATTACTTTATTTTAACACTTATGATACGATAACTCTCGTGATATGACGTACCTAGCATTATTTATCGATAATTTTGGTCTAGTTCGACATCCGATTTTTTCGGTAACAATCAATTTCGAATCAAAATTGCTCGGTAATATATTTTCTGTGTGAAGTTTTATAGGCTGTTATATGTAAGTATTATCTCTTGGAGCATGCGTAGGTTCGTTAGCTAGTATTTATGGTCCTATTGCAAATACATCATTATAGCCATTGTTACTATGGATGGATAAATCTTACATTAAAGATTCAGTATGGTCATTGAATTGAATTTAATCAGGTTCTTTTTTTAAACCCGATTCGCCATAAAGATATTACATAATATATAATAGATGAAAGTTACGAAATAAATATAATGTTATGAAAAAGAAATCGAAGGAAAATATAAATAAATGAAAAGTTCACACATATGTATATAAATTTAAACAAAATATAAATAATAAATATATAAATACTTCAGTTACAGCTATTATTGTATCTGTAGGTGTTGCCATTCTCTGGTCAGGGAACCAGCTTTCCATGTGAGCGCCGCTTGTACCAGAGAGTTGGCGCTGAGCTCCAATCGCAGCTTTACGTCCGCAACTCAATGTCTCAGAAGTGGAACGAATACATATATACGGCCTTCGGTAAACATTGTAGATGCACTGCAATAACGCGCCAATCCAAACAGTATGCTGTATGAGTTGTTGCACTGAATTCGGAGACGGTTATACGTCACTTGCTTGTATTACGACCAGAGCTCGCAGTTATACATGCTGGTGAACGATTTAAACAGGATCCTTTTCACCTTCTTACTGCATCGTTAGAAACGCTGTGACAGTATATTTGCACGAACGTTCAACTGTCTCCTCTGCCATTCTATGTCATCATCGTCTTGTCCATCTTCATTGAATATACTGCCAAGGAATTTGACCTTATTTTGAACGCTCAATTTCGTCCCGTCCAGCCACACGGGAGGGATATTATCTAGCCCTTTTTCACATTTTAACCTTTATTTAAATTACATATTAATATAAATAAATGACATACTAATATTTTAATAAGTAGACACCTAGATAATGAAGAATATTTGTTATATATATTTGAAATATTTAATATATATTATATATACACACACTGACTTTACGAGTTTGGTTAACTTACGCGTCTTGTATTCTGAGTGTACATGTGAAGCAGTTAAATGAGTACCGTGAGAGAATGATAATCGCGGAGAAAAATTTACTGACTCACGTAAATAAATGGAAAACTAGAGATAAATGCGTTTATCGCATTGATAACGTACAACAAAAAATATTTGTTAATAAAAAATCTATTCAGAAGTTCAACGATATATGTTCACAAATACTTCACTTGAATTATGGGTACGCTGTCCATAAAACCAATCTAGTGTCAACGCACCGATATGCCGATACTACTAGCTGAACATCCATGTTCGGATGAATCTACGATCGAGTTAAGGCGCTGCGCGATGAGGACCGGAATAAATTTTACAGTCTTTCCAAGGAGTCAAAACTCTTAACACGCATAAAAATGTTTCGACTGCACGATTCAATGTAAAGAAGTAACCCAAGAATCTGTTGCTGGTTAATATTTGAAAATAGACAGCATAATAAGAGAACATTAAGGATAGGAGGTGAAATATTAATGATTTTGGCCGTAGCATCATTGAAGAAAAATAATATTTTAAATGTTATCTCTATACTAAATTATCTTGTTAAAATATATAGTGAAATATAGTAAAATTTCTCTACGCTTCATATTGTCATTTATGTGAGAAATGTTGCCTGACTTTTAATGCAATAAAAAATAGAATGCATGTGTTATTTACACTGTACAAAAACTGTATTTGAAATCTCCGGCACTAGGTCTCAAATTCACTGCTTTATTTCAGATTATACCCCGTGTACTCTGAGTTTTAAGGCTGAAACTGACTTAATTCCACTTAATTCCCGTGTTAACCTGCATGACGCGATGCACCGGCAGGAGATAGTTAAATACAGCATCAACTCGGATTAGTGGAGCCCTGTGCTAAGTAACACTTCTTGCAAACATACTACACTGTTAAATAAACATACTACAGTGTGAACAGATGATAGTTATTCACTTCGTCCCTCTTTGATACATTTTTGAGAAAATATATTTTTTTAATATAAGTTTGTGTTTGAATGAAGGTCAAATAAACGTGGCAAAACCTGGTAAATATTAGTGATCTTTTAGCAGAGCGACAAGAAGCATAATATATTCTACATCAGATTGATTAACTGCACGGAAAAACACTGTTAACTAAAATGTTTTGTAAAACTATCACCTAATCAGACAGAGTAACGAATATTGCTACCAAAATCCTCAACTATAATGCTATTTAGCTACATTCAATGTTCATGTAGATACTTTGGTAAGTACAGAATATTAACTAAATATTATATATTTTTAAATATCACATAAAATTTCTTACCATTCACAAAATAAGTTAAACGATTGTGCTATAAAAATTGGACTAATTTGATGGTGTCCTTGAACGAGGCTCGAACCCCCGACCACTAGATTACTAGGTGAGTATTGTAACATACACGTGTGGCATCAATTAATAATATAATATTTTGTAGAAAATATTAATTCCAGTCTAAATTTGAAATAGCTTCAAATATCGCAGCGTGGGCGTGAAAACAACGGAAACCAATTCGCTGTCAAATATTGAATATTTAATACTTGTAAAGTAAACGTGGTAAAGTATTATGTCAAATATCAGAATTATGCGTTAAAATTGTTATGAACGATGTAGGCTACATTGCAGTCATTTTAGAAGTATAGGAATTATAGAACTAGACAGGAGGATACCAGATGTTATCTAATTGAGGTTAGTTGCCATCAAATCATACTCTAAGAAAAGGTAGTACTTAAATGAGGAAATTAATTAAATTTTTTAAACCTTAGAAGATGAGTTATTTTACTAATGAGATATTATTCAAGAATAATAACTAAAGAATCAGTAAATGCTACTACGGTCTCCAGAAACATTTTAAATCTTGAAACCTATCAAGAGAAATCATCTCCAAACTATTATAACCCCTATAGCGTGATATTAATTAGTTAATTGCTATAATTTCTAATAAAAATGTATCACAGTAATGGACCTAATGGTAAATATTCTTTAAGTTAATGTAGGTTGATTCTACTTTATCCGAAATATTATAATAGAAAATATTTGAATTATTTGTATAATTTACTCGTTACGAGAATTCCAATTCCAGAAGTCAAGAGATGTATTTAGTTCATGAATAACGTTTTTTGAATTCTGTTAAAAATATTAACTGCTCATACAATTGAATTTTAATTTTATTTTTAATAATTCATTCATTTTCATCACTTTCATCTTTTAATGTTGTGCGCTGCTCCTGGCCACCCTAATTGAAATATATATATGTAGAAGTTTTATAGAAACTACATGCTTGTGGTCTCTTTTATCTCGGTGTTTCTCACACAGTATCATAATGTTAAATGTTAATGCTAAAATAACTCATTTCGTCAGCCTGGATTCATGATTTCACTCCTCCTTAAGAATCCATACATGTATTGTGATAATAAATTAAAGTGGACCTGTCATCATCACTATTAACTATATAACCCCTGATAGATCTTGACCTCCTGAAGAATTTTCCTCTATTGATCTCTTTTACAAGGAATTTCTCTCTTGACCTGGATTTCTAGGCCAGATGCGTCTTTTAAGATATTTTTGCTCCATCTTAGCTTTGTTTTTCTCAAGCTCTCGTACACCGGTATAAAAAATATAATAATTAAAATGTGAATGAAACGCCAGATTTAAATTAGTAATAAAATGACGTTTTCATTGATTTTACTACGCGAGTTTTATTAAGTGTTGAAGTGCACACTCTGATTAAATATTAAATATATGTCCGACAAATGGCCACTTCGTCTCCGGCTGTAAATTACAAAATTTTTCAATCAATTTCATCGACAACACGTCGGATTTCGTTTTTGAAGTCGACAACTGTTTGTGGATTACTGGCCTAGACCGTGGATTTTAGATAACCCCACAAAAAGAAGTCGCACGGTGTTGTCGGTTAGTCGCAAAATAAATCAGAAGATCTTGCAGATGGTCTCGGGCTATAGCGAGTTTCGGGTAAAAACCTTTGACCTGGGACTCTCTGGGCACCCGTGGTGCGTCTGTAACCGTGTGCGACGGACATCGCAACATATCCTCTGAGAGTGTGATATTATGAGGGACGCGGGGGAAATTATGATTGCTGGATTATATGTGGTCGGTCATAGATCGGTTAGGAACGACGACCTTATGAAGAATGAAAAGAACTTCGGATACCATCGAGAATTTGTGAGTGTGTGGGTGACCCGCTGGGAGAATTTAGGGCGTGAAAATGCTGTGGTTGAGGGTGAAGGTCATCTGCCCTTCTTGTAACTTTGCCTTTTTTTGATCAGATATCTGCCGATCCTAGTTTCCTAGCCGGAAGTAATTGTATTTATTTTTGTGGTTAGTCTACTTTTTTCTTTTCCCTTTAGGGGGGTGATTTATATTGTTCACCTTTACTGTTATTTTTTTGTGCACTGTTAAATTTTTTCATCTTCATACATCGCACACCTAGATCAAAACTAAGACAACTCAAAAAAACATTTTTTTTAGTTATTATTGTATTCGAATACTCTGTTATATACGCAATTAACTTAGCCCCAGTTCTCGGTTAATGTCATTTTAGGATACATTTATGACCTAAATTGTTATTTAGTTTCATAACTTTAGTAACAAAGTAAGTAAGAAAAAAGTTATTATTTTTTTCTCTACTGAAAAATTACTTTTTGAGTAGTCATAGTTTTGATCTAAGTGTGCGATATGTGTAATGTTAATAAATTCTCTTGGGTATGAGTGCTGAATTGGACAGTGAATGGTGTTAGTTTTGGTGTCCGTGCCACGTCTCCGTCTTGCTGTGCAGCTCTGAGACGTAGCACGGTCGCCTTTGTAGTATTAAAAAATGCCAACCTGGCGGCGAATGAGAAGGATCGATATGGGAGCTTTTGCTCATATAACGGTCCTGGGTGAGAGTGGGTTTCATTTACTGGCCAATTGATGTCAGCATTCCGTAAAATTACGCGACTAGAACATTGTTGGTGCAGTAAATCAACTATTGTATGGCATGTGGCGCCGTTCTGCTGGAATCACATTTGTTCAAGGTTATATAGTCGAGTTGGTACCAAAAAGACTCCAACATCTGTTTCGGTGACGATCATTATTCCCAGGTATCGTATTTTTAGCCTCAATTTTGAAGAAATGGGCCTATCATACTGCCTGTCCAAAATCTACAATGTTTAGTGACTCGTTCGGAGTGTGTTTGTTTCTCATGAATTTTCCGAGACGCAAATGCAACAGTTTTGTTTGTTACGAAGCCGTCAAGTTGAAAATGAGTCTCATCGGTGAAGATGATTTTCGACTAAATTAAGAGTCCACTTTATAATGCTCTACAAACAAACTGTAGGAATGGCCTGCAAGCTAATCACATTTTCTATTATTTGTATTAGTTATTGTCATTGTATTAGTTACCAACCACACAATAAAAAAATGGAGCGAAATTTAAGTCCAGCGTTCAATTTGGACCACCTTTCCCATGATAGAAAAAAAGTAAAACAATGAAAACAAGAAATCAAAATTATGTACTCATTGTTTCATTCGTCAAATAGTCATATTTGGTCATTAAAAGTAAATCAATTTGATTTAATTTATTCTGTATAATTTTCTGGATAATCCAGAGAGTAAGAACTTTCCTACCGTATTCTAATTCAAGCGTATGGTAAATTATTCAAAAATTGAATAAATATTTTGACAGCTCTAACAGAAATTTTAAATTTATACAAAACATAGGGTCAAGTCATAATATAACATAAATTATTAGTTCATAAATTCAGCCATAGAAATGTATTAAAAGTACGTAAAATAACTTTCGAAATTTGATTATATAACTAATATTTTCCCATCGATTTATAATAATGTAATTGTAATTTTAAAAAGTTAACGCAAATTTGATAGAATATTTCATTTTATTAATTATGGATTAATGTTTACAAAATGCCTTATATATAAAATTTAAATGAACATATTATATCTATGTCTATAGTTAAACCCAGCAAATTAATTATGTGTATTCAATAGTCGTGTTCTTTCAGAATAATGCCGAAGAAATTATTTCAAAATGGGCTCAGAACTAGACGGACCAACGGAGGAAGATAAAGCGAAGGCGCTTGAAAAGAAGATCAAGGCCCCGTTGGTTTGGGGATATTATGAAAAGAGACAACTCAGAATTGAGGATCTTCAAAGCAATAAATTCAAAGAAGCCTTAGCAATAATGAGACATCATTTCCTGAACACTGAGGTTTATAATAATTTATTCGTATTTTTCCATTTTAACCTCCCAACCTAACCTGCTTACTTTATTTACCGCACTTAATTTTCTATTTGTATTTTTATTTAACTCGCAATAAACTCGCATAGGGAGGAATTTCATATCAATATTCTTTACAATTTTCAATCTTAGCTACGTGATTGTATAACAAAAATAAAATTAGCTTGTGGCATCCAGGGATGAAGGTTGAATCCTCAACCACTTTTAACACGTCATTTATTTATTTAGACTTTATTGACATATATAGTTTTGTTGTGACAGAGGTGAATATATTATAATATAACATGGTAAATATAGTAGTTTATTGTGTGGGATGAGGTAGACTCCACCTCTGATATATACAGCGTTCTCCTGGCTACTTTGCTAGACTGAAGTCTGTGTTAAAGTAGCTAGTTTTTTTCATGCTGTTGTCGTGTAATTTAAGATAAAGATTCAACAGAAATAAAAATAGAGATAAAAAAAAATGTAGTGGGAGTGTTGTAGAACTAGTGAATTATTAGTGTAGGCACTGTATAATGATTATGTTAGAATGTTGGAAAGCCATGATTCTGATTGCTCTCTACCCAATTGGATCATATATTGGGTCCATATTTATGTAACCTTATTAGGGTTGAATGATTTCTAGTTGGTATTGAGTGTGTTGTACAGTTTCGGAGCTAAGAACATGTAGAATCTTTGATAAAATATCGTTGTTGTTCGTTGTTTGTCTTGCGTCGTGTTCATGATTTATTATTGCTTGGGGTGAGTTGTTGCTAGCATGGAAAAATTGGACGATACTCAACATAAAGATTTGTCTTATGTCTAGGGCATTGTACTCTTTATATATAAGATCTGATGAATATCTAAAGGGACGACCATGTATTACCTTAAGAATTGTTTTTTGTGGTCTTTTTGCCGACTCTAATATGGTTTTTGCTGTTCCTCCCCAAACTAAAATAGCATAATTAATTAAGGAGTAGCAGAGTGCAAAAAACACCGATCTTAAGACTTTATAGTCAATTATACATTGTATTCCTTTAAAAAAATAAATTAGTTTGCTTAAGGGTTTAGCTAGGTTACGCGAGTGTTTTAACATTAAATCAAATAATTTACAATTTGTTATACATTACCTATTTTTTTATAATTCTGATTATGAAAAATATGCAGATATAATATAATTTTTGTCTTTGTATCGCGCTTCTGATGTGATTCTCTATTATGTAAAAAAATTATGTTAATGCCTGAATAGGGTGTGTATAATAAATAAATACGCCAACGCAACGTCATTATTTAAGGTATATCCAAAATTGATATTGTCCATCAAAAAATATTTCACTATCTAAACAATTTAAATTGATTTTTTAGACGCTTTTCTTCAGCTTGACGCCTTTCTGTCGATGCTTTCACCTTTATATTAGCTTTTTGTCTAGTTCATGTTCATATTGTACTATAATATGTCGTTATAAGACTATTTATTAAGGTCATTAATGATACTGATAATTTATTTCATTAAAACAAATATGTGTAAAAGTCAATTTTTTTTCAGATAACCTTCACTATGGTAAATATTCTTGATGACTCAGAATCCGTGGAAGAGTTCCTAGCGAACGCCAAAACGTCCATGATGGATAAAGCTTCTATAGTGGCTGTAAAAGAAAGTTCTGAAAAAGTAGTTGCGGTGTTAATTCAAAGAATAGTGGATAAGGGTAAGTTCAATGTAATTCAAGCGACTTCTTCTCAAGTCAGGAGTCATTTTTCACGCATTAGCGGTCATCCTGAAGGAATTATAATTGTGTTAAAAGTATTATTTCTTCTGTTTTTGATATAAATACCTACGAAAACCTACCTAGGTTGAACCTATTATTATACCTACAAAAAAATATTAAAGGTTGGACCTATTATTTTCTTGTTTCTTCAAAGAATATCGTGTATATCAAACGAGCGCAGATAAAAAGATTCAGGTCACAGGTGTATTTATTTTCTTTAACCTTTACCATACCGTGCTAAAAAATACCCTACGCAGCCATGCTGTCAACTCATGTTACTGCAAGGAATTTGAGTTTTGTAAACACTTTAAATGGGGATTAAAATGCTTTTACAAGCTTAAATGACTTTAAAATAGTTAATGTCATAGTTACTATAAATATAATAATTTACTGCATTCATTTTATTCTCAAACGTTGTATAACGTATTTGACAAAAGATTCATCTAACATGATCTTCATCTCTTCATTTAAATTAAAGTGTGATCTTTTTCGCGTGATACAAGTGGTATTTTTAAAGCAGATAGCATACAACGCATCAACTTTATATGGCATTTACTTCAAATTTTATTTTTTTATTATGATTCGCTTTGCATAATTGGTTTTCCACTGGTCATTTCTAAGCGCAAATGATTTTTTTAGGACTAGGTAAAATGTAAGTTGTACATTATGCATATTTATAGAAATACGATTTAATTGACTCGGTAGACCTATGTTACTGCGTGGCTAGGGAAGGGTTAAAAAAAGTTTAATGTTTGATATGTTTTTTCAAATATTTTTTTCTTATCCGACGACTTTTTTTAATGTACAGAAATATGATGTATTTCTATGCCCTTGGGAACATTCTTGGATTGACCTCATCATCATCATCAATAGCTTCAATCGGTTCACTATAGGATGAAGGCTTTCCACAAGGTTCTGTCCCTTGCGCCCTGCTGCCAAGTCGGTTGATTCCATTTAGAATTATCGAAACTCACTCGGGACTTTGTTCTGCCTCGTGGTAACTTTTTAGCCCTCGAATTCTATCTAGTCCCTGTGACGCTTACAATGTTCAATTTCGCATGAAATATAACTTATTACGCAACGTAGAGGTTAGGTTTATTTTCTACATAGTCTCCTTGTAAGTCTATATTACACTTATCTCAGCGATGTTCCCATCCCTTTAACCCATCCAAATAGGACTTGGAGTCTCTCTGCAAAATAGTTATTTACGAAGGTGATGGAAATATTCATTCGAACACGTTTTTGGTCATGTTGGACATGTTCATAGCATCTGCTATCTCTCTAACCTTAATTCGACGGTCGTCCAGTACCATTTAGTGAACTTGAGCGATGTTATTGTCAGTGGTTAGAGTTTTTAGCCATTCCGAAAGTTCATCGTCACCCAAGCTGGTACGGCCACATTTAAATTCAGTTGCCCAAACATTAACCATGGTAAATGATTTTGCAGAGTTACCGTATACAGATTCCAACACGTCTTTAATTTATGTAGGTGTATTGCTTTTCAAAAACAATTACTTAATGACACCTCGATACTCGATTTTTCCCATTTTCACAAAAACACTCACATCGACTCACTCAAACGATTGTCTAACATCCAAAATGGCTGAAAGTTTGGTGAGTACTTATCAAAGCATGTGCAAACATGTTCCCCAACTTTTGTTGTCGTACATTCACACGCGTGAGAACTGATGAGAGATAGGGCTCTCAGTCGTTCCTTGCTAGGGATAAATCAACAATTCATAATTTTTAGTTTATTCTGAAATACGCCGGTATAAAACTCATATTTTCGGTACGGTGATTAAACTCAAATATTGTCATGGTGATTAGAATGTTTAAATCTCATTTTCTCAGAAGTATAAAAATGTCACATAGTGAGTTATACCTCTAAAAGGACTCGACCCTATATAGCCTATTTATTTATTAAAATACTTATTTACAAAAAATATTCGCAAAAATATTTTTTTAAATAGGTGATATTCAATATGAACTTGTGATGCTATATTATCTGGTTTTCATAAAAAATAAGTATACTTCATTTAAGTCCAGGCTGTACTAACAACCACAATAAAATATTAAAGAACAAATCTACCTTGCAATACCATATTTTACACAGCGTAATATTTCACCGAAGGGTGGTCGCCTCCGTTCGGCGCCCTCCATCGTTACCTTTTAAATTTGTACAAATGTCAAAATATTTGTGTCAAAAAGGATTCATTTTCTCATTACCAGCCCGTCAAATGTTTCGAGTGGAAATGTCACAATCATATTTTTTGCAAATGTCAATTTCATTTAAAACGCTGAACATTTGTGATCTCGCAGATATGATTTTTAAAATAATGTCATTTTTCTTACTGCGATACCTGGGGATTAAAATGGGATATTATTAAAATTCGTTTTTTATTCGAATCTTGATTCAATGGAACTGCATGACTCTTTTATTTCGTCTAACCACTTTCTTTCTCTTTCTCTTTATTTCTCTTGTTCGCCGTTCTTGCTCCCCCAGTAGCCGACTGTGACTGACTGTCTCTTCGCGAAAGATATTTGAAATGCGAGAGAATTCATTTTCTGTGAAAGATGGAAACGTTGGTACGCCTTGCAGCTCACGAAGTGCGGAACATTCTCATGTGAGTTGTTTATGCATGTGTGTGTGTCGCGCGGCGTGACGAATGAGTGGGGCGTCTTAGTGTAGAGGTATGGAAAACCTGATTAGCGAGCGCACTCATTGGGAGAGCTCTCTTTGCTTCTGGACTTCGCCTTTGTTCGATTGTGGGTCTCCAGATGGGAGAACTGCTGAGTAGTTTCATCATTTTTTTTTTTCTACCTTCTGCCCAAATATAATCTGCGATGTATACTATTCTTTATATTAAATCTGCCGGCAGTGGTGCGTAGAGGGTGAGTCTCTTATATGTTTTTCTTTTGTGCCATCTCGTTTCCCTGAAGAAAATGCCTCTTCACTTCTCCTCTGCTCCCCAGATTTGTTAATTGTATTATTTTATATTATCTTTATGTTATTGGATTGTAAATATTATTTATCTATTTACTAATAAAATGAGTTAACCGGGGATAATGAGAGGAAATCTTATTTTAGCCGCTTTGCGGTATCACCCTGTCAATATGCGGCGCGCTATCGAATAGCTGGCTAGTAGTATTAAAAAATGCCAACAAGGCGGCAAATGAGTAGGACCGAGATAGGGACCTTGAGCTTATTGCATCGGTACTGGGTAAGCAGTGGGTCCGCCCTCATCGGACTCCAACGTGCATTAATTGTCAAATTGTAATGTGTCAAGAACTGCGGTTCCCCAGTATTCAGAATCTAAGCCACATCTGCTTAGATTTGTCTTAACTATCTAATACAACATTTTGACTGCATATAGCATGTTTTTCTCTTTCTTTCTTGTAGTTTATGTCTCTGCTATTCTATAGCATTTTATAAAATAAATCTTTTACAAAAAAAATCTTAATAGTTACAAGTATTAGTCATTTTTATCGTATCTTAAGTTTGATTTTTTCCATAGTATAACTTCCTCACTATAAATGGTTTGGATTTATCTGCCTGTACGGCGTGACAGAACTGTAGCAAAGAAATTATTTTTGTATGCTGTACACTTTCGAATACGCCACTGGTTATATTCTTTCACCTGTCTAAATATTCGGCGAGGAATCGTGTTTGTAAAATTTCCATCTCTTTTAAATAATTTTCACCCTCCCTTCTTAAGAATATTCCCGTTTCGCTAAGATGTCACTTACACACATAATAGAACATTTTTTTGTTGAAGAACTTTGTTTTTGACTTAAGCCTTTGCAAGGTGAGTTTTAAAAAATTCTACTTATTCTAAAGGTCGAAAAAGTTAAGTTCTGAGAAAATTTGTAGTGCTTGGTCTTCAAATTTTTTTATCTTCTGAAATATACGCCGTTCAACTGAGTTATTTTCAAAGTGTAAAATATTTATTAGTAAATAGGTTTCTTTCTTTCAGATACATTCTGCAGAACGTTCAGTAGACTGAAAATAACGAGTGGGAAAAGTTATTCAGCTGTCATGAAGTACTATAATTTTGTGGAGAGTGGTGTGCCTATTCACGAAATATATGACACTAGGCGATATGTCAAGATATATTCATTGACAGTTAAACCCAAATATCAGGACCGAGGTAATTCAATATATCTTAATTATATACCTATTTAATCTTAATTACTTATATAAAATATATATACAAATTTATATTAAAAGGAAATAATTTATTAAAAAAATATATTCTACATCATTTCATCAGCATGGTTCAATGCGTTCAGTATCAGTCTAAATCAATTAATTATTTGACACTCGTATAATTATTTGAGAACTAACTATTTCATAAATTTATTAAATCAGTAGCTATTTATTTGTTACACATGATGAAATAATCTCAGAGATATAGTTTTTATTTAATTGGATTTATGTCACTACCATTTCGATCTGGAGACAAACTTAGATCAGCTCGAGATTGGTAAAAAAATCTAATGTATCCGATTTTCGATCTGACAGCAATATTTGACACATGCACACAACACCTAAAACCATCACAGATCGCTATATATCTATTCTTAAAGTTAGACAATTCATTAATATACGGCATTAAATTATAAACATTTATTCAGTTTTAACTACTGGGAGATTCAAAATCACTCAACTGACTAACAATAATGATTGAGGTACATGATGAGCAAAAATTAAGGCGTGAAATGGTGAAAATCTGAGACGTGGTGTGTACCCATATGGGGACTACGAAAGCCGAGACTATCTCTATCCAAAGTATCTCATGGGAGAAAAATCCGAATATCGAGTTGAAAATATCGTTAAAAAATCTCATTCATGGATACGAGCCATTATATATGCGTCTGAGACAATAAACAGTATTACAGAATATTTCAGAAGCAAACAAATGGACAATGAACAGAACATGTAAGGTTAAAATTGTTGTAGTGTAACTTCCTCTCCAAGCACAAGAGCTGGTCTCTTTTTTGGAAAGGTAAGCGAAAAAAAAAAAAAAACATGTATGTATGCAACCATATGATGTATGTAACCATATATTAAAATTGAATTTATTTTGCCAATGTATTTCGCTAAATTAAATAAATAAATAAATAAAAATGGGTATTGATTAAAAATAATGATCGTGCACTAGATATTTTTTGAAATTTTGAGGCGTGTATTTTGTCTCGTTTTAGAAATTTAATTTTAGCGTAGATGCTCCAACGACAAACTCTGTACTTGTACTACCTATATAATGAGATAAGCGTCTCAAGGTTAATTAAAACACGAAGGCTTCGGTGGTTGGACCACGTAGCGAGGATGACCGAACAGCTGGCAAAGATGACCAACAGAGCCTGTAATGGCCAATGCCAAAATGGAGCGATAATATATGCAGAGAATATGAGACTTAGAAGTGGTGAGAAATTGAAGAAAATTCTTGAGAATACCAAGACCCACCCACCAGAGATTATAGGGCCAATAATAATGATGTGTTCTGAATTCGTAAAACACCCTTTTGGCGCGTCTTTCGATTATTATTCTGTTATTGACACCTTTCTGCGTCCAAATTCCCATCCATCATTTCCTAATGATCGTTTTGTCAGTGTGAATAGTTATCTTGATATCAGCAGATGTCAACATGACCGATATTTATTCGATCTCGACATCGCGATAGCATTCGCGGTGTGGACTTTCAGCTCCAGTGCACCTGCACTGTATTTTGTGATATTGTGTTATGATCACGTATTATTTGTGTGCCGTGGGTGAACTTTTGACATCATCGTATTCAATTGGGATCGGAGATCGGCTCATCTGCGTACCATTGTGTGATCTTGGCGGCGACTGCGAGGATTACAGAGACATCATATACAAGGTAAGGCGAGCAGTCCTTCCGAATCCGGTTTCCAAAATCACTGGTCCTTTATCCCCTCACCGACCTCATCCTGTATCACGGGGTTCCTTATTTACCTTCACTATCCTGCGGTGATTCCGAATTACAACCAGAATTATCGTATTCCATTCTGCGGGACGCGTGACCCGGAGTTTGCGTAATTTGTTTATTTAGATCCTATCGTTCCGGATTTATAGTTCGAAATCATGAGGTATTATTATGGGAGCGAAAATGGGCGATTTGATTGTATACCGACGATGCAGTATTAATGGCCAATAATGAACAAGAATTACAGAGTCTAGATCAAAATAGTCTACATTTTAATGCATATTTAATGTACAAATTATAAAGATATTCAGAAAAACTAACATTTATATTAAAATACCACAGAACTGTTCTCAAAAAACTGCAACCTCACAATAATAACGCATTCTCCTTCAAATATACATTCTGCTCCTTATTATGAATATCAACAAGTCGAAAGTGATGGTATTCGAGAAGGCGGAAAGCGACAACATGCAAAATACTTGTAGGTAATGAATGTTTATGTTTGAACAAGTAGATGAGTTTGTGTATTTGGAAGGTATGTTTGATAGAAACGGTAAAGCTGAGAAAGATATCGAAAAGAGAGTGATTGCAGGTAACAAAGTGAACGGAACTTTTAATTGAATTATATCTAATGGGAACTTGTCAATCGAGGTGAGACTAGCGTTAAACTGATAACTGAACTAGCAAAAAGGGAAGAAAGTAGAGTTTCTTAGGCATTATGTGGCAGATCCATTTATGATCCAATTTATGAAAACAATAAAGAAATTAGAAAAAATGTAAAGCTGATCTTAGCATAGTGAGTAAAATTAAGAAAGGATCACTTAAGTGGTTTGGTCATATGGAACGGATAAGTGAGGAGAGAATGGTAAGAAAGATAGCAGTGTTGATGGTACCAGAAATAGAGAACGTCCGTGGAAGACTTGGCATGACCAGGTAAACCAGATACTGAAGATGGTCCTGTTAGAAGCTTCAATAATCGACGAGCTCGTATGAGAAGATGTATGAGTGTGGATAAGGAGAGAATTGTGTGTCAGGACAGAAGAGTGTGGCTCTCTATTCTGCTCGCCTGGCTCACGGGGAATCGGCGTGATGGTAAGTAAGTTAGTTAGTTAATGAGGTATACGAGTATCTCAATTATTCGATACCTGATTTGTACATATAGATAGAAATGTTTTGTGGGCTCTAAGCGGTCCACCGAGGTCGCCTACTAATAAATATACCACTGTATTAAATATAAATATTTATTAAAATAAATAAACATTTTATGTTCAAATAAATTTGACACTCACATCACTTTGACAAATTTATCTTTAATATAGAATACATTTTATATTTTACTATATATATTTTCAATCTTGAGACGTTCATTTCAATGTCATAACCTCTGTCATTTTACCATACTTATATTGAGCGAGTGTTAAAATTTTTTTTCAAATAAATTCCCTTAGATTATCTGAAGCTTATAGACACAAAAGTGCCTACCTACCTTGGCCAGGGGTTGTCATTGACTTAACTCTTATATCACCGATATTTTTGTTTATAAAATCTGGAGGAAACTTACTTATTATAAGCAGAGTACATGTTGAATACAATGTTTTGTTTATACATTAAATTTATCTATGTCTGGACATGATTTAAATCATTGATATTTATGACATTACAATACAATCAATATAATAATTAATACTAGGTTCTAAATTAGTGTCAATAATTTATATAATTGTTTTTTAATCTAAATTATAACTTTGCTAGCTTAGTATTTAATATTTCGATACATCGGTATCAGATGCTTGAGAAAAATCGCTGAAGTTTCATATGATTTTGTAAATATTTATATGTAATTTAATGTAACAGTTTTATTGTTATTAATGGCGAGTCAAGTGAATGGAGTCAGATGAGTGGAGTTAAGTGAGTGGAACCAGGTGAATGGAAAATTATCCGACAATCCTGTTATGAATAGTATTAAGTTTAGAATGAAATAAATAAGTGTTATACACGTGCTCGCTCCATTGCTAGCATATATATAGTTTTTTTTTTAAAATAGTGATCCGTACACGGAATACATGTCACATCAATATATTACTATTTTCAAACTAAGCTAAATGCTTGTACTATGAAAATAGAACTAAATTAATTTAAACTAATTGTTTATATAGTGTACTAGTTGTTTTAATATAATTATAATAATATAAATACAAATATTTGAGAAATATAATTAAAATATCCTTAAACAATTTATTTTAACAAATCCCTTAAATAAAAAAATATATATCTAAATAGTGTAGAGCTACGTAAGTATCCCGATGATATTATAAGAAATTTAAAATTCAGCTAGCCTAATTTACTTAGGATTTCAAAACTGTGATTGACTATAACTTGATAGCTACCGAATGCAAGCCTCTTATCATTATGATCACTAAAAATATACTTATTGACCAATCACTAAATAACTAATACGATTTTTTCAATATACAATTATATTATATTTATAATTATTATAATTTTATACATTTTATAAAAATGAGTGGATATCGAATAAGAAGAATAGTTTTAAAAAAGTAAAAAATAAGAAGTTTGATTTATTGCGCTTATACCTTACCACTCATTCTATTATACATTGCTTTTCGTCAATTAATTTTAATGTTATACCGAATCATTGACATTAAAAAAAAAATTAAGCAATTCAAATTTAATTCATTCCTTTTTAAAATATCTGTCTGTTCAGCTTTTTGTTTGAGACATTCGGATTAATAGTCAGGTATTTCGGTCGACTTTTACATTGCGAGAATTTTATCAAACTATTAAATTTGAATTAAATATTGACGACAGCGAAGTTGGGTGGGCATCCGCGTATTACCCACACTTTCTATCGGGAGGTTGAAGAATACGAAAAATGGGTAGTTGAATAAAACTTATTATTTGTTAAAAATCTTATCTTGTCAAACACATAATAAATTAAATGAAGTATTTTCATAATCTAAAACCATATTAATTATATATTATTTTTATTCTCAATGTTACTTAATATTAATGGCTTACTAATGATATAGCGACATTTAACATGAAACCGAAAATAATTTTAATTCAGCTTCCTGATCATTATTTTTATCATTTTTTAAAGACGTTTGTGAAATATTTGTACTGGAACAATAATTAAGAAAATAATGTTTATTTATATCATTCTTCCATATGTTAAATTCACATATTTTACAATAATAATAATAAGTCGCTCATATTTTACAATCGTAAAATCACTATGTTGGAAAAATCTAATTGATTTTTTTTAGAATTTTCAAATAGATTCTAAATATTTTGGAAAAAATAAATATCAAATTTTATTCTTCAAAACGTTGGGTTTTTAAATAAATTTATTAAAAGCTTGTTTTTATCGCCACTTTAAGATAAAAGATTCATTAATTATTTGTATTCAGTATAATTCATTCATGTATTCAGTATACCAATACACCAATTTACCATATGGTATGATGGATAACAAACACAATAATTACTCGGTACATAGTTATTTAATAAAATGTTTGATTAATACCTCACAACTGTCAATCAATTCGATATACGAGTCCGCACCGCAAGTATGCATAATATATGTAGTAATTATTGAATAGAATATTTAAATAAATCATTATAATATATTAAAAATAATATTAATACAAATATATATATTTTGAACTTATAAACTATATAAACTTTGATATTTCAGACTTCGTTATATTTCACAAGAATTAAAAAGAAATATATTTATTTTTTTCACCTTTTTGCTACTTAAATATTAACATATTAATGAATAATTATATACGTACCTTGTTAACCTTACTTGATATAACAATACAAATATCCGGTACTTTATTATAATCACATACAATTCATTACATACCTAAGTAATAAAGTAACCATCATTATTCATTGTGATTTTTCCTAAAAGATTTAGTTATGTAATATATTGGTTGCTAATGTACAAAGTTGCTTCAAGTTTTACCAAAACATTTTGTAAAACCGAAAATTGTATAAAAGTGTACAAATAGACTCAAAAGTAGTTGATTAAAAAAAATAAAAAGGGAAGTTTATACAGGGTGCTCAGCAGAAAAATTTCAAGATTAAATTGTAATTGCTCGTAAACTATCAGGGTGAGGTAAGTGGGAGGGGTATTGTTCGACGCGCGTGATTTGCGGATTGGCCATTCGAAATGAGTCACTGGTCGGGAGCGCACCACGCGTTCGCGGTTGAGCAATATTTAAAGTGCAGTGATTCATTGGTTCGTGCGCGTCACGCTTTTAGTACTCACTTTAATATTCGACGAGTAAGTGATGGGCCGAGCAAAAACGACAGTGTGGTGTACAATTTCTGCCCGAGGGATAATTGCCTCTTATTTTTTTAACCAGCGAGAGACAGTCACTGCTGACGTGTATTGCCGAAGGATCGACGAGTTTTTGGAACCACAACTGCAGCTGTTTTCTAGGTTCAACAGCAAAACACAATTTTAGTAAGACAGAGCCACTCCACACACAGCTAGAGTTTTAATGGAGAAGCTGAGGGGAATTTTTCCCAATAAATTAATCAGCAAGTACGAAGACATACCCTGGGCACGTCAGTAAGTGAAGTTGCTGCCATTGGACTAACGCTTTGCTCTCGCGTGTTCGCAAATTAAGAGTCCGATCGCAAGAGTTTCCGCTGGACACTCTAGTTAGTCTCACGATCAATAAATTGAATTTATAGACAATTACAATCAAGCTCTTTAAGCATATATGTCTCTGGCATCAATTATACTATTATTTATTCTAAAATCATCTTATAGTTTTATGACGTTAGCTTCAATTCTCTAGTTACTCGTGGTAATGTAACTAGATACACTTCAAAAAGCAATTTAATACTTTTTATGAAAAAAAACAATTTTAGGACAGCCATCTAGAAAATATTTAACAATTTACCGGTAGATTGCATAACTTAATTACAAATTGACGAAGGCAATTTCAACAAGACAACCAAAACTTAAAAGAACATTACATTATTAAATTAAATTTAACGCTAAAATAATTTACAATTAAAAATACAATGTTCTGCGTCATAACAAGGTGAAGACTGCAATGCAAGAGAAAGTGTCTTCAGTATAAAATAAAACTTAGGTGTGTACGATTCTGAGTAATATAAAAAAGTATAGAGACAGAGCACACATAACACAAGAAATAAAATAAAATAATACGACTATATAATTTTAGAAGATACTACGATACAATAGAAAAAAAATGGAAACTTCTTTTACAGCAATATTATATTACACATATATTTTTAGTACTGTTTATGTAATCATAGTAAATTAATCGATATTTTTATCGTAATGTTTCATTAAAAGTACGAAAATATCGTCAAGTACTGATTCGGTGCCTCCCTTAATAAAATGAAGATTTTTGAACAGCAAAAATGTATTGAAAATACTTTGTCAGATTTAAAGAAATACAAAAATTAGCAGTTATATTAGTAAATGGTAGGTGGATTCGTTGGCATTTATTAATGTGGTTATTTTTGTCAACAATATGTAAAAAAATTTTTTTTTAAGGTTTAAGGTTTTTAATAAGTTACCACAAGTAAAAAAAGTTTATTTGTAGAAGTAATTTATTGCAGCAGAGAGAAATTATACAATTTAAATAGAAACATAATTAATATAAATCCGTCAAAGAAACAAAACTATTATTTGAATAAAATAAAATGTCGACTACCTTGGATTTGGTTAGCGTAAGAAAAATATTTTTAACTCTTCAGTAGAAATAAAACGGAAAATTTCTCTCATTTTTGAACTAATAAAGTTACACAATAAAATATTACAAGCAAATATTTTCAAAGGCAGTAAGTACCATTTTTGAGTTTATCGTGCTAAAAGGTTGCCAAGACTTATCTGCATATTCATAATTAACCGCCCACTCATTACTCTTTGTTTTCCCTCTGAAATTTATCAAATTCTTTTGGCCACGAGCCGAGTCCACTGCATCAAAACTTTTAAAACCGTTGTTTTTTTAAGTCTACAAAAATGCACTTAATGCCAATAGGGGCCGCGCCAGCGGTACTATATACCAACCCTCCCAAAGGGGTGTTCTATTTTAGTGGTCTATATTATGTAGGTGGCAAAGTACCAAATACCAATGCCTAGATGCTAGGGCGCATATATACTGCAGGATGAGCCGTTGTTGAAACACCTTGTTGTATCATTATAATCCTTAATACCCTGTCAATAGTTACGTGATGTTTATATATTTAATAATCTTATTACATGATAAAAGTACACTATAAGCATATTGTAGAATTGACAGAAGTTAACGCATGCATGATTGTTTTATTTTGTCATGTGACATGGATGGAAAATCGAACACTGTACGAGGATAATATAGTTTTTATTTTTTATAGATAATATGTATGTGAGTAGCGTAGAGTGTAAGTGAGACGCAAGACCGGCTCTTACACTCGTGTCAGGTGCGCACGTCGGTGGCGCGCGCAGCGAACGGCATCGGGATTGGGTGAGATTACCGCGGGAAGAACGAACTAGGTAGTTAAGGCCCCATTTTGTGGCAGTGTAATAATTATAATAAAGCCTCGAAGAACCCACAGAACGTGTTATTTTTAAGGAGATTCCCGAATCACCAAATAATACATTTAACATTGTAAATACATATTTATGATTATATCATTTAACTATTGTATTCTAATAAATGTGTAATTTTTTTTTTTAAATAGAGATGCGTGGACGGAATACACGTCATATCAATATTCTTACTATTTTCTAACCAAACTGAACGCTTGTACTATGAAGATAGGAATAACTTTCTGGTCTCCTGAAACGAGGCGCGAACCTCCGACCACTAGATCACTAGGCCAGTGTCTTAATCACTAGACTAACAAACTATTTGAATACAGTTATGGATAAAAATTACAGTTTTTAGGATAGTAAAGATTGAAAATAAAAAAACGTGAAGTTTTTACATTTATTTAATTAACTAAAAACTGTTACTCGGCGCCTTTGAAAAACCTTACGTTGAATTTTATTCTTCTTTTCAGAACTGATGAAATTCATGTACAAATGTGCCCTGAAATCAGCGCGTGCTTGCAAGATATACGTCGTGGCTGGGATATTTACATCGGGAATGGCGCAAGACATCGCCTCGGAGATTGGGTTCATCAAACGTAGCTGTATCTTCTACCAAAAATACTTTGTAGACGGACAGCTGGTGTTCAGAAATCCAGGAAGCGGAAATTATGGTGCGACATTCATGGCTATTAGGATCCCAGAGGAAGAAGAGGAAGAGGAATTTTAATATAATACTTTGTTAAATAACTCTGTTAAGCAAGTTTTCAATTTCGGGACCTTTGAGACTCTGCAGTTAAATTACCAATAGTACACTTGTATTTGGCTAATATATTGTTAAAATAAGTTTTAGAGAGTGATTTTTACTATTATTTCATCATATTCCGTGTAAAATTTGTTATCAAATAGTGGCGAATTTATATAAACATTTTTATCACCAACTTAATGTTTTGAAAATGTTCTTAGGTTTGTTTTTATAGCCGTTCGGAATCTCCAGTGTACAGTTTTACGGGCTAATATGACACAATTTTATGCAACATATATAAAAGAGTTGACGAGAATAAACCGGTATGCATACTTGGTCATCCACAAAAATCGGCATTGATTGAGCACTTTCTGGATAAGGCCCACAATTTTGCATTTGAGTCGAAAATCTTAGGATAGACCAAGAGTTATCACGCCGGTCTGGTTAAGGAGGCAATTGAAATATATTGACATCCATCGAACACTAATAGGAATGAAGGCCTAAAATTAAAAAAAATCGTGGTGTCTGGCGCTCCATAGGAGTCGAACAGTCCGCATATATAGTGAACCATATATATGTATATTGCAAGTCAGTACTTAATCACAATACCAATAGTCACACAACATATCAGTCCTAATAATGAACTCTGAGTTGGATCCGAAAAGTCAGATATACACGGTGTTCCGTATTCGTAATGAATTAAATAAATTATTATTTTCTAAGTGAACACATATATTTCCATACTTATTCATTCAGTCATAACTTTACATTCATTGTTATTTATAGTATATTGTCACCAGTTTTTAGTTTATTCATACCCCCATAGCCTATTCTCCCCAGTACATATTGTTAATTTAGCTCCACCGGTTGTCTTTTTGGAGGCCGATGAGAGAAAGTGTATTGCGTGATTATTCGTGTTGAATCACCACTCGCAAACACCGCCGTGAAATTTGTTATGGTGCAAGTGACACTCATCAGAGTTTTTTTGTGCTATGTCATATATTACATTAGGTGAACTTCCGGAAATGCAACGTGACGGCGTCACCAACCAGGCAAGTCGAGCTGTCCTTTGGTTCCGTGAGTTCATCCCAGTCCGCTATTGAAGGTACCCTATCCTCTCATCATCCGATTCCCTACTTCCTATCTAACCCATCCCTCCACCACTCACCACTCACCGCACATGGTTAATTAGCCCAGAAAACTGTACACACCATGTAATGTTTTATTTATTTGTATCTGTATTTTTGACAAATTAAGTGAAATCTATTACTGTTATTATTAATATTTTTTAAATCATATTTCAGCTTTTAAAAGTAATACAATGTATAACATTTTTAATGAACAGACATAAATTTTCTGTGTCATAATATAACATTCAACTAAATACATATTAACAAAAACCGAAAAGGTACCTTGCTATTTATTACAAGCTGATTTAAGTTTTTTTCTTTAATATTTGGAGAAATTACCAATATCCTCACGATATCGGTATTTATTGTTCAAGGTAGAAACAGTAAATTATAGTGTACTCGATCTATAATTATTACTTGAATTAAGGAAGTGAAAGTTCTAAATATGTAGTGCATCGTGCATTTTTCCATATGAAATCAACTAAATTAATATTTGTTATTATAATTATTTGTTGTTAATTGTTTGGTAAAGTATATGGTCAAATTTACAAATGTATATAATTGTTATATATCTCTGCTTAATTGAGCTGGTTATGAATATAATAAAATTAATTTCAATTACGTTTATTTTAATTTTTCCTGAAATCTAATTATAATTTTCCAGCGCAAATCATATATAAAATTACAGAATTGAATGAGAATAAAAAACATTTTTTATATGCACTGAATTTCAAATGGTTAACATAATTAAAAAATATTCTGGGAATAATAAATGGTATTTGTTTTTATTATTTATTTCATCTTAAGTTCAATTTTTTTAAAGTTATATTTTTATGACTTCTACTTGGTATTTAATTAAATGATCTTTGCAAAGAAGAATCGTTTCGAATTTAACTATAATACTAGATCAACAACATAATGTCCCTTATTATATAATCAAACAATAGTACTAAATGTAAATCATTTGAAAATTCCCTACGTCTATTCATCCTGGCAACATTGTAATTTGGTGAAAATAGATATTTCAAAAAATATAAATATGCTGTTGCGTATGTATATTTTACTGGTTCCTGAGTAGTATATATTCTACGGTGGTTCTTGAATATTCTGCATTGGTCATTTTTTGATCTTAAAAAAAATTCCGACGTTTCACCAAAATGATGCTTAGGGTGTGGTTCGTAGAGAACTGAAAAGTGGCTTATTGTAAAAATGAATTGAGTTCAGTTCTACTTACACATTGTGCAAATCTTTTTATTATTACATGAAATGAGGTTTTACGCATGACATAGATACATGTCAGAAACGTAACAATATAGAATTCTCAAAAACCATCATCATCGTCATCATCTCTGGCTCTTCGATCCCCAAGAATACACCTGCTTCTGCACTAGGCTTCTTGCCACAAATTGCTGACACAAGAACGGATAAGTATAAGGAAGAAACATTGGCAGATGGATCTGGCCTACCTTGATTTCAGTTCTGGGTTTGACGTCAATTTTCACCTCCAGTTGACTCGCACTTTTGTACCGAAGAACGGAGATATCACTCCACTGCGAATGCTGCAGAACACCGCTTCTTCGTGGTTCGAATTTGTACACACGGCGACAATTTTGATCCACAAAAAAAAGCCTGTTGATAGATCGACGTCGGAATGCAATCCGTTCTCACGTCGGCGAAATCCTTAAGTAATTAATTGGCCAGAGCGGGAAAGGTATATTAAGGTTTATTGGAAGGACACAATGCACAGGGAGTAGATACTTAACTTGCGTCAACACCTAGTAATATATTACATATTACCTAGTACACATTCTCTTTTGTCAACAACAATCACAAACCTACAATGTTTCACATAAATTACGATTATCATATTTTATATTGAGAAATTTGTATAAAAAATTTGGTTTAATTTCATCAATAACAAGTCAAAATCAATCGCATTTCGTTGTCTTTATGTTTATTTTATTTAACTACATTTTCACGGTCTTACCAGATTTATAAAGTGTGTTACCAAAAACTGGCTATTCTAAATAATACCCAGTCTTAAATTCTTGAATTTGCAACAACAACTATTGAAATAAATACAGGTTTATCTGAGCAGAGAATGGTAAGAAAGATATATGACACAAGTGTTGAAGATACCGGAAGTCCTGTAAGAAGCTTCAACAATCGGCGAGGTTGTATGAGAAGATGTATAAATGTGGATGAGGCGAGAATTGTGTGTCACGACAGAAGAGTGTGGCTCTATTCTTTCCGCCTACCCTCGCGAGGAAACAGCGTGATGGTAAGTAAGTAAATTATCTAACTAGCATGATAGAACTTTAAAATGGAATCAAATTTTAAAAAACCAAGTATGATACCAATGATTTTTTTTAATTTGAAAGATCATTCGATCATCTAATGTAATTTAATTCAGATGTGTACGACTACATTTGATACAATGCATTCTTTGGATTAAATTTTCAGCCATAATACATCTGGTGCAATTTCATCAATAACACGATTTATGTTGTTTTTTAATTGTTCAATTGATGTTGGTTAATCAGTATAAATAAGTAATTTTACTCTAACGGAGAGATATGACATCACATGACCTAGGTGGCGAATTGAAAGGCCCATTACTGAAAATGATTGAATCGTTGAATGTTATTTTTTAAATAAATCAATCGTCTCAGTTGCAGCATGACACGTGACTCCATCATCCGAGTTGGAACCACATTTCACTGAGATCAATCTCATGATTAATGATTATATCTTAAATATGAATTAGATATATTAATTAGAAATATATACATATAATATTGTTGTTGCGCCACCGGCATTCAAACCTGGAACTCTTTCCAAACCGAGGAAGGTGCAATATCCAACTATGCTACAGCGACGTCATTTTTAGCGACAAATTTTCGTACCTATATGTTACCTTTCTGATATTAATACATTTTACCTGTGTTGTGAATAATTACAACTTCACAATGAGAATGTGTTCTCTTAATGATTATATCGACCACAAAATTCACGAAGTGCACATTGAGTTTGCCGAATCGAAGACTGATTTTGATAAGTTTTATTATCGTAAACGTTGTTCCAATGTGAAACGCTCCATGTTAAAATGGCAGACTATACTGAATAAAAATAACAATGACAGCTGTCGAAATATCAATATACATGGCTACTATTCTTATTAGAAATTCTATCACATTATTTAGATAACCCAGAAAATTTTGACAAATTTAACGTATGGCTTAAACTTACTGTAATAATAAAGAACAAAATAAATCAGCCGAATATATTTCTAACAACTAATTGAATGTATTAATTATAAATATATACATCTAAAATCAATTTTGTCTAAAAATATTGTTTTTGCGCTACTGGAATTCGAACCTGGATCTCTATTTCCAATCCAGGGAATACAATAAGAATATGTTCTCCTTAATAATATAAGTTGTATCAATGTGTCGAAAATTTAATAAAAATTAATTGATAATTCTGGCGTCTGCAGTCGGTTTACTCTAAGGAATTTGTGATTCCGTAAAAAACAATGTAGATGGCTTTCAAATAATAAAACGACAGATGAAAAAGTGTAACAAATAGGTTCGAAAATTTGTCATAAAAAATACTGGCGAATCCCGGTAGCGCAAAAACATTATTTTTCGACAAAATTGTTTTTATATGTGTATATTTATAATTAATACATTAAATTAGTATTTACAATATCACAGACCGTTTGTAATGAATAATTACAACTTCACAATAAGAATGTGTTCTACTTAAGAATATATTTCTAACTATTTTAATATTATCTTGTCTCAAAAGTTAATGAATCTTATTTTTTGACGCAAATAATTATTTATTATTTAATGATGAAAGTATAAAAAGTAAACGTTTATTTTATCGACTAGCCTAAACTTGTATTTCAGAAAATTTTAATGTATTTTTAATTTGTTGTTATAATTTTACCTCAACGGTATATTAGCATACAAATTGAAATTGTAAAAAATTCTAATATACGGGAGCGCATTTGACGTCAACCCTCGAATGAAAAACACTTTATTATTTATCTTAACTCATGTTTTATCTTTTAACTGTATTTATGCTTTTGTAGAAAAAATAGTAAGGAAGGTATTTTTCAGTGGTACATGATTTACTATTAAAAAATAAAAGTCATTGCATTCATATAGGAGAATATTTGTAAAGATGCATTTTTAGGAAATACCTTGTCTAACATATTTAATAAAACACTAATTTTATTAAATTAAATAATTGTTTATATTTAAAACATGGCACTTAACAATAATGTGTTTGGTATTTTGGAAAAGTACATTTTCAGTTCGTCCGGGTAATGGTTGTGTATTTAATTATGTAGATTTTGACACTATAAAAAAGCTGATGGCAGTGGTGGAACGTGCATTGTTCAATGTATTTTTGGAACTTATTCTCATATAATATTTATTATGCGTTTCACCAATTTAATAAATATATAGTGGCCCAAATTAAGTGCTGAATTTAAATTTCACTCCATTTTTTTATTTTGCAGTTGGTAACTCTGATACTGTAATGATCTATGATTGATTAGATTAGAAAATTTGATTATCTCGCTGACTATTCTCACCGTTGTCAGTTCGTCAGTTGGTTTATAGAGCATCATAAAGTGGACTTACGATTTGGTTGAAAAATCATCTTCAGCGATGAGGTGCATTTTTCAACTCGACGGTTTCGTCAATAAAC
The DNA here is from genome assembly GCA_031772225.1 of Eubasilissa splendida. Lineage (NCBI taxonomy): Eukaryota > Metazoa > Arthropoda > Insecta > Trichoptera > Phryganeidae > Eubasilissa > Eubasilissa splendida. The sequence continues at coordinate 23,968,993 of CM062862.1, read as the reverse complement.
AAAATTGCCTCATTTGCATGATTCATGAGAAGCAAACGCATTCCAAATTCATTACAGATTGTATGAAATTGTAATAGTGAAAAGCACCAAGATCTGCCGCCGAAGCTAAGGTAGTCATTTGTCCGATATAATTTTGAATATTTAAGCGGAGAGTGTGCTCTTTAATACTCAATAAAAATTCAATCATAAAATTAACGAAAATGTGGTTTTATTTTAATTTTAAATCCGGTGCTCAATTTGAGTTATCTTTTATACATCACGTTATATTGCCAATTCAGAGCGCTTGCAAAGACAGTCACTGTTTCCTTGTAGTAGGAGTTTGGATAGTTTATTGAAATATACTACACCTGCAGTTTTGCTAAATGAGATAGAAACAACACCGTGCATAATAGAAAATATTGATAATGTGGAAAAGATAGGATGAGAGTAGTGACGATTGACTAGGAGTGGAGATGAAATGGATCTAAGGGAACGCATGTTGTCATTATTAGATTGCTCTTCAACAAAAATAACGAATTAAAAGAATTCCGCACATTAACGCAAGAATAGCTTGCATTAAATAACCGATTATTTAATATTTGACGGAACTGGCTTCCATAATATGAATAAACAGTGGAAAATTCTTTATTTGATGTACAAAAATTAACAAAAATAATCTTTTCAGATAACCTATCATATTATTATTTTTAAAAACAATAATATTTACTTGTTATCAAGGAGAACACATTCTTATTGTAAAGTTATAATTATTCAGAATGTAGGTCTGTGGTATTTTTTTAAATACAAATTAAATGTATTAATTGTAAAGATATTATTATAGATTAGCCGTCTGAAATTGTTAAAATTATCAGTGAGACGTACGATGACCGACCTTATATTTCTATACAGGATCATCAATGGTATGATAGACTGCCCCCAGATTGTCGGTCTGCTCGACTTTCACGCACCATTGAGGTCATCGAGACATAATACACTGCTTTATTATAGTGATAATGTCAGAACTCAACACCGCAGTCCTCAGAACACATTCTTTTGGGAATGAATATGCGGAGGTAGTCGACATTTTTTTTGTTAATTTAATTTTTTATAAGACTACACTATTACCATTTTTTGTGTCTCAACTCAATGGTGACGGATAAATTGCTACTTCACATTTTTTATTTATTTTTAATTTTAATTATGTAAAAACATGCTGACACTATGAAATACTTTTTCTTTGTGCATTGCACTTCTGTTGTAATTTTCTGTTATTTCACAAATGCTGTTAATGCCTGAATATGGCGTGTATAAAATGTAATAAATTTTATCGAAAAATAATGTTGTTGCTACCGGGATTCAAACCTGGATTTTTTACCACCAATTTGCTGTCAATGCATTATGTTGGTATAGCATAATCAGTTAATGCATTTTTCCCGGATAGGAAGAGATCCAGTTTCAAACCCCGGTAACGACAACAATATTTTTCGATAAAATTGATTTTATACGTATATCTTTCTAATTAATACATTTAATTTGTATTTAAAAAAAATATTAAATTGTATAATAATTAATATTGTTTTACAAATGACTAATTTATCTAATTCAGATTTTTAAATTATGGTAAAAAAATACACATCAATGATGGAAATAAAACAAGTTACACAATGTGTTTAAAGATATTCGGTGACTAAAATAAAGGGACTGCTTATTTAAAGATACCACTAAATGAAAAAATATTTGTACCTCCATTACGCAAACTTTAACTTTATATAAACGATTAAATTATTTTGATTGGAAATTCATGATGTGATGAAAAATATAAATTAAAACCTTATCTGATCAAAGATTTTAATTAAAGATGCACCATTTATCACGCGTCGAAAGCGGAAATGACAGCGCTCATCGTTACACTAGAAAAATAATTGATTATTATTGAATATGATATTGGCGTCTTTCCTACGTTTTTGTAGATACAGACGTTTCGGCATGGTAACACGTGCCATTGTCAAGACGCTGTTTCAAAAATTTACGGTAGATATATAGGTATATAGGTGTTCGCGGAAATATTTCAAAACTAAATTGTAATTGCTCGTAAACCATCAGAGTGAGGTAAGTGGGAGGAGTATTGTTCGACGCGCGTGATTTGTGGATTTGCCAGTCGCAATGAGTCACTGGTCGGGAGCGCATCGCGCGTTTGCCGTTGGGCAATAAATAAGTGTGGTGATTCATTGGATCGTGCGCGTCGCGCATTTTGTACTCACTTTAATATTCGACGAGTAAGTGATGGGCCGAGCACGCAACTTATCTGGTGTTGGGTTCAAAAGTTCAGACAAGGGACAATTGTTAACCATCAACGCCAGCAGTGACGCCAGGACATGTGGCTCAAGTTCGACGTGAAGTTATGTGCAATCCACGTAAATCAATTGCAGCCTGTACTGGAATAAAAAAATTAACAGTGCACATTATTTTGAAAAACATATTATAGTCTTACCCATATAAACTGAAAATCGTGCAGTTTTTCAACGAAAAAGGCTATTCTTTACGTGAAACCTTAGCAAAAACGATGCTGGAATGTTTTGGAACAGCACGAATACTTGAAAACATATTGTTTACTGACAACGCACATTTTCATATCGATAGCTATGTTAATAAACAGAGCATGAGATAGTGCTGCTCCGACAATCCAAGGGAACACCATAAAAAACGTTTGCATTATCCAAAAACGACAGTGTAGTGTGCAATTTCTGCCCGAAGGATAGTTGGCCCTTATTTTTTTAACCAGCGAGAGAGTCACTGCTGACGTGTATTGCCGAATGATCGACGTATTTTTGGTGCTTCAACTGCAGCTGTTTCCCGGGTTCAATAACAGAACACAATTTTAGCAAGACGGGGCCACTCCACACATGGCTAGATTTTCAATGAAGAAGTTGAGGGGAATTTTTCCTAATAAATTAATCAGAAAGTACGGAAACATACCCTTGGCACCTTGGTCACTGGACCTTACATAGTGTGATTTTTTTTTGTGGGGATACCACCTTAAGTTGAGAGCTTACAGCAATAATCTTCGAGTAAGTCAGGCCCTACAAGAAAATATCCGCCGTGAAGTTGCTCCCATTGAACCAACACCTTGCTCTCGTGTATCTGCAAATTTAAGAGTCCGATTGCAATAGTGTTATAAAACAAATGGAGGTAATTTAGACGATATTGCTTATAAAACGTAAAATCCGCATCGTTAAACTCTATTTTGTATAAATAAAATATGATAATAATATTGTAGTTTTTATATTATTTAATATTAAACATGAAAATTTCCGCTGGACACCTTTATAACCGTTATTTTTTCGTAAGAGATATAATCTTTTTTTTTTTTTAGGAGAACACATTCTTATTGTGAAGTTGTAATTATTCAGAAAATAGGTCTGTGATATTTTAAATATGAATTAAATATATTAATTATAAAGATATACATATAAAATCAATTTTATCGAAAAATATTGTAAAAATTTCGAATCCCGGTAGCGCAACAACAATATTTTTCGATAAAATTGATTTTATATGTATATCTTTATAATTAATATATTTAATTCATATTTAAGATATAATCTCCCACAGTCGAGTGAATACGCATACGTCACTAATGTGATTCATTGTACGTTATAATATTCTACTTTTCAAGTGAACTTTTAGTTTTATTTGTTTGCATTATTTAAAAAAAATTCACGGGAACTTACACAAGCAATGTAGGAAACAATGCAGGAGTGCTATCATTACTATTCATACATTTATTTGGGCAAATAATTAAGGTATTATCTTGTTGGTATTTGGGTTTGTGGTTACTTTTTGATATAAATATTTGAATTATTTTTATATGTATATTAAAAACAGCGATTTTAACACTTGAACTTTTTAAACAGCTTATAAACGGGTTTCCGACATTTTAACAGTTCACTGATTTAACGGTAATGTCTGAATACCATCACCCAGTGGCATTACAGTCAATAATATTGTATCAATACGATTCTTTTTTCGTTTCCTTTACAATGATGTTTTTCCAAAATCCAATTCAAACACTTTTTAAAAAAAATTGTCGTTTATGGGCCTTCTAAACCTTCTCTTAGAAAATATTTTCTAAAGAAGTAAAAAATGCTTGAAACGTATATATTATTTGTGAAAAGCTTTTAAAACTGATGTGGGTATTTAGTGCCCCGTCCCACGGCTGGAGGGTTGAAAGCAGACTGGATCCTTCTCGCGGAATAAAAGTTTCAAAGCAATTTGTTAGTTCATTTCTCAAATACACCAGAATTGAACGTGAAGGCTTCCATATTGTATGAAGCTTACTCTTAATGTGCTCTCATTCCTTTTTCGATATTTGCTTTACCGTGAATTGTTATTTAAAGTAAAATACTGTTTCTCTTTTTGAGTGCCTACCCAGTCTAATGATGAAATTTATGTGAAATTATTAATTGATTTAATTATTTATGAAAAGACAACCTAACGATGAAGAATATAATACCGATACGTACTAATGTCTCTATTATTAAACAGTCAAGACAGAGTTGTCTACGATCTGTCTGAAACACACCCTCCGATTTCCCGCAGTGAGGATGATTACCTCGAAAAACTGATGGAAGGCCAGAGAGAGAGAGAACGATCTCCAGCTCGATGGAATGACCAGATCGAATATACTCTTGGCTACTCTGTTGTAATAGTTCTCCGAACGGCGGGCTTCATATAAAGGTGGAGAAGAATCGTTAAAGACATCAACAGGTCACAGGTCAGGTCATTCGGGGTTACAATCTTCAAATAATAAGGGAACAAACTGAAGAAGAAAAAGAGCATGTCTACTCCTTTGAACAAAATCTGTAGGACACGAAGAAAGTGAGAAGTGACGAAAGAAGTATATTATTAAAAAAAAATAATTTAATACTAAGTAAATGTTTTAATTAGAAAGATATATATTTAAAATCAATTTTATCGAAAAATATTGTTGTTGCTACCGGGATTCGAACATGGATCTCTTTCCAATCTGGGGGGAAGGTGCATTATCCGATTATGCTATACCAATACAGTGGATTGACGACAAATTTTCGAACCTTTATGTTAAAATTTTCAAATTAAAACATCTAACGTTCCATTATTTGTAAGCCATCTATTTTATTTTTACGGAATCTCAAATACCTTTGAATGAGTAGAATACCAAAAATTAATTTTTATTAAATTTTGGAAACATTGATATAACATATATAGCGTGATACGTCCACCTGAGCGCCCCACCTGCTCCAGCAGCCCTCCTCCCTACTCCCGGCTGCTCCGTGGGCTCTTGATACGCTGGATAGGCGTATCCACCAGAGCGGCCCACACTCTCGACAGCTCCTGCAGAGCTCGTGTCTCACAGACACACAGGCTGTCATCAGCCTCAGCATCGTCCTCGATGCTCCGTAGGTCTGGGCACCATCACCGCGCGGACTCCATCCGGGCGGGATACCTTATTGCCAGCGTGCCCCACCTACCAGCAGTCCTTCTCCCTACTCTGACTGCACCGTGAGCTCTGGGTGTAAAACACCCTCCTGAGCGGCCCACACACTCAACAGCTTCTGGCAAAGCTACTGCGTCTAACAGACGCACAGGCTGTGCACAGCCTCAGCACCTTCCGCGACTGGAGCCTCCGAGCGCCCCGCAAGGCGGATCCACGGCGCCCTCCTCCAATCCTTCATGATGCTCTGTGGGTACTGGTCACAAGGTGACCTCCTGAGCGCCCCACCTGCTCGGGTCCTTACGGACGTCGCCAGCCTTGGCCTTGATGCCGAGGCACCTCGAGCTTTCGGAGTCAGCGTTGTCGGGGCTAAAGCCCTTATTGTGCTGACCCGATAGCCCTCCGCTACCTCCAGTTGGAGATATCGGCCGCGGATGACCCTCCTCCTCCGGTCGCCTCCGCTACACCCGATAGAACGTCCTCCGTATTCAGGCCTCCGTCCGAAGAGGGATGGCCCAGAGTCTTCGGACATTCTATCATCTGCTTCCGCGCCATCTAGGGTAAACAACGTACCGAGTCCCAAGGGACAGGATAAACGTCAGCATCCCTAGACGCGCTCTCCTCCCCCTCCTCCGCGCCATCTAGGGTAAACAACGTACCGAGTCCCAAGGGACAGGATAAACGTCAGCATCCCTAGACGCGCTCTCCTCCCCCTCCTCCGCGCCATCTAGGGTAAACAACGTACCGAGTCCCAAGGGACAGGATAAACGTCAGCATCCCTAGACGCGCTCTCGGGTTTGTCCGGTATACCAGTTATCACTAACCAGGGTCCAGCGACTCCCCCCCACCTCGTCCGCGCCATCTAGGGTAAACAACGTACCGAGTCCCAAGGGACAGGATAAACGTCAGCATCCCTAGACGCGCTCTCGGGTTTGTCCGGTATACCAGTTATCACTAACCAGGGTCCAGCGACTCACCCCCACCTCGTCTGCGCCATCTAGGGTAAACAACGTACCGAGTCCCAAGGGACAGGATAACGTCAGCATCCCTAGACGCGCTCTCGGGTTTGTCCGGTATACCAGTTATCACTAACCAGGGTCCAGCGACTCACCCCCACCTCGTCTGCCTTCTCTAGGATTTGCTGCGCCTTATATATCCAATTTCTGGGTTCCATCTCTTTCTCACTCAAGGGCAACCCTTAGGGAGAGATGTCCTTTTCCCACTTATTGTTTTAAATGGCATGTCAGCTCTCCTCTGTTGGCCGTTACTTGATCCTAAATTCCTGGTATATTATTAAGGAGAACACATTAATTATTGTGAAGTTGTAATTACTCAGAACAAAGGTCTGTGATATTTTAAATACTAATAAATGTAATCCCGGTAGCAAAAACAGTATTAATTATATGTGTATATCTTTCTAATTAATATATTTTATTAGTATTTAAAATATTACAGACCTATGTTCTGAGTAATTACAACTTCATAATAATAATGTGTTCTCCTTAATAAAATATATTTTTTTTATTATTGAGCCTTATAACTTTTACCATCAAATCAATTTCTAGTTTTCATGTGGGATTGTGTGAAATTTGTAAAATCATGTGAATAGACAAAAGTAGTTGATATAGTTAAAATGAAATTGCAACGGATCGGTCACATCGCTTGGAGGAATGCAATTATCTAGTATACCTGAGAATGAAAAGGCCAATAGACCGCTCTAAACCCGCTGGAATGCGAAATCATCAAATTCGTGGCAGCGAATAATAAATAACAACAAAAAATGAGACAATTGGGGAGTCCTTAGAGGTAAAATGAAAATAATTTTATATATCCATAATATTCAAAAAATTGTTTTAAAATATTTTAATTAAATTAAATTGTATAATCTTTGCGAGTCTGCATTTAAGCATATTTGTATATATGATGTCATTTAATGTTAATTAAAAAAAGGTAGATAATATTTTACATTACCGTTATGTAAGCCAACCTTTTACTATGAAACATTAATAACCCACCTGCCTAATCGTAATCATTAATTTTTAAGTTCTTATGCGTAGTTTTGAAACGTCTAGAAATAATTGCTCCCTTAATCACTCTAATTGTCTGTATTGTGGGTATTGCTGGCGTTTTTAAATTTTCTTCACTGCCAGTGTGTTGCAAAATTCCACTGCTCTCTTGGCCACAATTTCTACATCATCTTTGTTATAAAAGATGTACCAAAATTAACGCAAGATTTGAATTTGCCGCCATTTCTGCAGTAAATTGTTGGCAACCCTGAAAAAAAAAATTGACAGCTGAGAGTTTAGGGTTAGTAAAAATGGGGCGTTACACGATACAACAACGTGTTTTCATCATTGAACAATATCTCAAAAATAATGAAAGTTTGGCGGCCGCAATTCAAAAATTTAATACAAAATATGGTCGGAATAGTATTTTAAGTTCATCAACTGCGAAGACATTAATTGAAAAATTTAGAGAGACTGGATCAGTTGGAGACGCTAAGCACACTGGTCGTCCAAACACAAGCCAGTCAGCAATTATACAAAATGGTCATGGAAAATTTCGACAAAAGAGTGCGTATGTGCCAGCAAAGTCGTGGAGGCCATTTGCCCGATGTGTTATTCCATAAATAACTCTATCCCATGTACTTTATGATTCAATAAAAAAATAAAAATCTAAAGAATAAAAACTGTGTTTTCTATTTAATTAAAATCTTGCTTTAATTTTGGGACTATATAATTATGTATTTTTAATGTTTTTATTATAATTTAAAAGGTACATGTTTATCTATGAAGTATTTTTTAATTGCATTTATTATTTCTTTATTATTATTAATCTTTCTGATGTTTTCGGGTAAGCCGTTAAATATTGTTTCCCTAGGCGCGTATAGTGGTGTGCAAATGTGTTGATTTTTGATCATGAAAATACAAATTTAAACCTTGTACGATTTTCAGTAATAAAATTATATTTGTCTTTTAATTTTAACATTTAAAGAATAAAAATTCTTTTAAATAATTATATATTCTCTTTTTATTTTAAGAATTGTATTTTTAAATACATACATATTTATAAATACAAATTAAATGTATTAATTATAAAGATATACATATAAAACAAATTTTATCGAAAAATATTGTTGTTGCTACCGGGATTAGTTTGATTAGTCTTTAAATTATCACAGACATAGGTCTGTGTGTCTATGTTTTGAATAAATACAACTTCTTAATAAGAATGTGTTCTCCTTAATAATATATATGTTGTATCAATGTGTCCAAAATTTAATAAAAATTCATTGTTAATTCTGGGTCTCCTATCGGTTTACTCAAAGGTATTTTAAATTCCGTAGAAACAAAGTGGATGGCTTTCAAATAATGGAACGATAGATGTATTAATTTGAAAAGTGTAACATATAGGTTCGAAAATTTGTCGTCAGTTCATTAGTGTCGGTACATTATAATTGAAATGCACGTTCCTCGGATTGGAAGAGATCCAGGTTCGTATCACTGTAGCAACGACAATATTTTTCGATAAATTGATTTTATATGTACAACTTTCTAATTAATATATTTAATTTAAAATATCACAGACCTATGTTTTGAATAATTAAAACTTCATAATAATAATGTATTCTTTTTAATAATGCATATTTTTATTTTTAATAATGCATAGATTTTTGTGTACCGAAGTCGAAATGTAAGAGTTTTTTTATAAATTTCGTCTAGGAAACTGGAAGTGCTCCTAACATTGAATTCTCCGATGCTTAATATTCCAAACACTTCATCGGTCGTGAATGGCTGAAAGGCGACAGTCCATAATTATACCCCCATACCGCGCCAACCTGTCGGAATTAAAATTCAGGCAGTTCGGCTGCAATTCTGTGGCGAGTTTTCTTCAACCCCTTGCGGTAAGGTTCTGTTCTGGTCTAGCAATTTAATGGGTCTACAAATCGATTCAACAAAATATAATAAGTATATTTAATTAATTTATAATCATCGATTTTCATATTTTTGACATAGCTAACATTTCAGATCACATTTATAATCAGAGCTGATGAAACGAAAAATGATAATTAATGATTTATCCTTTATTATGATATGGATAAGCCACTAATTGGAAACAGTTTACCCGGCATTCGAATTCAGTACAAAAATATTATTTGAAACGCAACGAAAATGAATCCGTAGATTACATTTTTCTCTCTTACATATATTTTAGTAAATATTCAAAATATTTTTTATTGATTTAGCTTATGACTATTCTAAGTACTACTTCGCATTCGGAAGATATTATCAAACTATGGATAAATTAGACATGTAATGGATAGTTATAGAAAGATAAAGAGAAATCTAACTGAAATATCTCGTAAAACTATATGTTGCACCGGGAATGTAGTTATTATTTTCTTTTTGGTTCATTGGAAAACTTTGGCAACAGTTTATTGTTAAAAAACTAGTAAAAATAGATATTTTAAATTACTGAACTTGACGAACTTCTTATTTAATTAAATTATCATAAGGCCAAATTGACAAATATATTTGCCATATTCGAACTGCAAATCCGGATCGATAGGATCTAAATGAACTGCTCAAACTACGATAATTCCGGTCGTAAACCGGTATCACCGCAAGGTAGATGAGGGAAGTAGATAAACGTGGTACAGGATGAGGTCGGTGAGGGGATAAGGGTTTTAGTCAAAGGATTAGTGATTTCAGAAACTGGGATTCAGAAGGACTGCTTGCCTTATCTTATATTTATCATATATATGACGCTTCCGTAATCCCCGCAGTCACCGCAGAGATCACACAAAATGGTACATGGATGAGCCGATCTCCGATCGTAATTGCATACAGCGATGTCACTAGTTCACCCACGGCATACACAAACAAATAATACGTGATCAAAACACAAGATCACAAAATACAGTGCTGGTGTACTGGAGCTGAAAGGTCCACAACGCAAATGCTATCGCGATGTTGAGATCGAACAAATATCTGTCAAGGTCAAGGTCAAGGTTACATTTCACACTAAAAGACGAGTATTAGAAAATATATGGATGGGACGCGGAAATTTGTCGATAACAGTGGTCGCGGCTGAATCGAAAAGACGCACAAAATGTGTGTTTTACGAATTCGGAACACTAAAGAAGATTAAGACATGCAGGTAACGTTGTTTGGGTGGACTGGTACAAAGTATTTAATATGTTTGTGAAGGAAATCCACCGGGAGATAGACCTCTTGGCATTTATAAAATGTCTCAAATGTCTCAAAATAAAAGTTTAAAATTAGTGCATTCTTCTAGTCTTATACTGCATTAGATCTTGTTTTAAAAGTCTAATACGAAGACAATAAATTTTAAATATGACTCAGAATATAGGTATTATGTAAATTGGGTCGTCTGTCTTTGCGGTACTTTTAGAAATGCTATTTTTCCGCTATTTTGTTTTTTGTGATAGAAAATGATATACTATTTGATAGCATTTTTCTGTTTTAAAACGCCAGTTTTGCCGTTTTTCTGTATCTCATAGTTTTTATTAATTTTTGGACTTAAATAATGGAGTGTCAAGTAAAACGAACAATTTCGTCACAAACTTATTTTCGCCTTCAATCAAAGTTCCAAGGCTTCTAAAGAGAAATTCTGCCACATCCATCTTGCAGTCTCAACCTCGCTCCGTCAGATTATCACCTTTTTCGGTCGCTTTCCAATCAAATGTGTGGTGTTATGTTTAAAAACGACGATGACTTCGTAAATTGGTTCGATAACTATATTGATACCAGACCAGACCAGCCAATTTTTATAGAAAATGCATCGACTAATTGGTTGGAAGCTGGGATGGAGTTTTGACTAATAAAAGAGAATACATAAAGTATTCTAATTTTTGTTTAAAAAATTTGATTTAGTAATAAATAATTGAACAAAACTGCAAAAACTTATAAGACAACCCAACATATTACAATCAAATAAACGAAACATTATTATTAGTAAATCTTTCAATAATTTTACCCTGAAATCACAAAATCTGAAGTTATCTTATTGTAGAATTAAAAAAACATAAATATAAATGTAAAGAATAATTTTTTTTATTGTAAAATGTATTAAATTCAACGCTCTGAGCAATAGGAATAAAAAGCGTGCCCTCTTCTATTTGTAAGATCGACGTCAAATTCAACATTTGCAAGGAAAATCAAAATAGTTTTATTTTGGTATATAAAAATTCGTATACCCAGAAACGTCTTTATTGGAACATTACGCTGTTCGTAGTTTTCAGAGGCGCGCGTTTAATCAACCACCAATTGGTGAATGGCTTTGTCACAAAAAAAACCGTAAAAATGCTGCATTGAATGGAAACCCGCTAGCCAGAACTAGTAGAAATTAAAGAAATCGCCCGCAGGACGCACCATTTAATTCCGCTGCTTTCGTCGAATAAAAATCATCCAAAGCGCTTTTTTGCTAAAATTCTAAAAAAGTACATTAAATAGAGCATTTATCTGAGACAATGATTTTATAAAGAGTTCTTCAATTTAATATTTATATAATGTTAAAGAGAGATAATAAATTAATAGATATAAATATAATTTTAAATATGAATTAAATGTATTAATTAGAAAGATATACATATAAAATTAATTAATACATTTAATTCATATTTAAAATATCACAGACCTATGTTCTGAATAGTTACAACTTAACAATAAGAATGTGTTCTCCTAATAAATATAATTAATTGATTTGTCAGTCTTCGTGGTGTAACATTTTAATTAATACAAAGTGAAAAAAAATATATATATTTAAAAAAAAATTAATTGATGTAATTTTTTTAAGAAGTATATGATCTAATCTCCTTATCGTTTATTTTTATTTAAATGTGCATAACGTGTACATATTTATATTTAAAAATATAATATAAGTACACATAAAGTGATTTCTCTAAAACAAGATTATTTGAGAATTCATCGTACATAGATATCATTTGATAAACATGTTTTGAAATAAAACATTAAAGTATCTCAGATTTATAACGGAGATATGCATAAAGTTTATTAAAGGTAATTAATGTTTGGAACACAAAGATGAGTTACTGTATTTGGGTTGAATGTGGGAAATATATCGAAATGAGGGTGACTGCTGGGAACAAAGTGAACGGCGCTTTGAAATTTAAATAAATTAGAGATAAAACATAATAATAATGATTATTGACGTAAGATTTTATTCTAAAATAAATTTTAGAATCAAATATCTAAACACCTGCCACGAAATATTAGACTGTCATTTTATAATAAAGGAAGTTTACTCATAAATTCCAAAGACAAAGAAGATAAATTAATAATTACAGTGTCTATAAACTTAGCTGTAAAAATTGTGCTGCTTTCTATATATATATATATTGGTAAAATAGGTCAAAATTTTAACATAAGACACAATGAGCATTTGAGACCTTTAAATAATAATGGTTTTTCAGAATTTTCCAATCATTTGTTAGAAAATGATCATACTTTAGATAAAAAATTGGAATTGTCTGTTTTACATATAAAAAATGTTGGTGATAATTCGAATAATTTAGTATCATTAGAAATAAATAAAGTACATAAAATAACCAAAATATTATAAACAACCAACTAAATTTAAACACAAGTCTCATTCTAAAAAATTTTTCTAACAATTTTTCTAATAATTTTGTATCAAGTAATAATTTAAGTTAGGTACTAAATTTATTTAAAAATAATTATTGTTTTTTAAAAATAGATTCTGTTAAAGAAACAATTTAACATATTTTTTTATTAGTTTATGACATCCTGAAAAAAAAAGATATTTTTCGAAATTGGTGTATGTATTTAATTCATTAAGTGGTTAATAAAACAAAACTAACAACCTTAAAAATGGATTTTAACCATGAAGTTGATTTTACAAGTCTTAAAAAAAAATGTATATCTAATGGGGGCAAGACTGGCGGTACACAATGGAGACTTAGTACCGACACTGATGTATAGAAGTGAGGCCTGGAGCTGACAGAAGAGGAACGAAAGTAGATGCAGTGGAAATAAGATCACTTAGGCGTATGTGTGGCAGATTCATTTGTGACAGAGTAAATAGTGATGAAATAAGAACAAAGATTTATAACGTAAGTGTTGATGGCACCATAACTAGAGGACATTCGCAGAAAGCGTGGCATGGCCAGGTAAATCAAATACTGAAAGGTCTTGTTAGAAACCTCAATAATCAATAGCTTGTATGAAAATATGTATTAATGTAGATGATACGAGAATTGTGTGTCAGGACAGAAAAGTGCGGTGTATATTTGGCCAAATTATATCATTATTAGAACAAGGTATGCTTTTCGTAGTTTGATAATACATAACTACGAAAATAACATTTAGTTTATATCTATGACTATTTGTAAAAAATGGTGTGTAAATTTGTGTGTCCATGAGGTCATACGTCTAGCGCTGCTAATGGCAGGTGTTCACGAACGGGTTAAGGTCAGTGCAGAATTCAGTTTTATGAAAAATCATTGCACGTGTTTCGCCTCCGCGTTAAAATGACGCATTTATATCATACATATCAGAAATCAAAATCTCACTGAGAGAATATCGTGGATACGGATCATAAAGTTTTCATTTCCTTTCAAATTCCTCATCTTTCACTCTCCGTGTATATAAAATATGAACCTACGTTATATATTTACATTTTCAAAATATCGCTTAAATAAATTAATTTGCTGTACTCGATTATTGATATCAAAACAATTAATCTATCAAATTTCGATATCTACACTGAAATGCTAATTTTGAGAAAAACTTTTAAAATCGAAATATTCCATTATATTAATTTCAACCATCATTGTTTAGAATTAATTCGATATCTCAAACTTGGTTTGGAAATAAATTTTGAATAAAAAATAAAACTTTTTAAGGATAACATATTTTTGTAGTAAATTTATATTTTCAAAACATAGTTCTGTGGTATTTTTAATACAAAATAAATAAATTAACTAGAAAGATATACAGAAGAAATGTATTTTATCGAAAAGGTATTTTGTTGCTAACGGGATACGAATCTGGACCACTTCCTATCCGGGCAGCAACTAAACATTTATTCGATAAATAGTTTTTTTTCTGTATAAATTTATAAATAATTCGTTTAATTTGTATTAAAATATATGACTTGGGTTAAACGTAAATGATTTTTTTAAATTTAATTAATTTAATAAAATTCTGTTTATATGTATAATATTTACTCATTATAGATATTAACATAAGGTTTAAAATTAATTATAAATGAATTGGGAATACAATGATTGAAAACGATTTTCTCAATACTCTGATACTAAAATAGTTATTCAATACCTGCTGAAATACTTTCATATGAAAAAAATAAATTAGTGTAACTACCTAATAGTGATGTACGACCTAAAAAACGGGAAAAAAAAACACAATTACAATACGTGTCTGACGTACCAATGAAGAATGGAAGTAGAAGAAACAGATAATTTTTTAAATAGAGATGCGTACACGGAATACATGTCACATTAATATTTTTACTATTTTCAAACTAAGCTAAACGCTTGTACTATGAAAACAGGATTGACTTGCTGGTATCCTGGAACGAGGTGCGAACTCTCGACCGCTAGATTACTAGGCCAGCGTCTTAACCACTATACTAATAAGCTACTAAGAATGAAATACTTTAATCGACGTACAATTTTGTTGGACAGCTTAAGAAGATCTTGGTCTGGATTAAAGGGTACTAAGGTGGGTTTTATATAGAGATTAAATTTTTCCGTTTAGAGTTTAGCAATGAAGATCAATAATAAACTAGCCTGGTTTTGGTACAAAATGCTTCGGATAATGTTTAAATTAATAATTCAGTACATTGCCTGTATTATCTTTCACTCCTAGAGAAAAAATAATCATTAACAGACATGCGTCTTAATAAATACTAATGGTTTATCATTGAAATTTATACAAATAGAGTATGAAATTTTGAAGTCTATGATCCGCATCTACGAAAATCGCTCAATGAGATGTTGTTTTCTGAGAGTCTGTAAAGGAATGTAGACCTACTGGATACATTATTCTAATCCGCGAGAAAAACATGTGATGCGATGATTCATACATCACTTCGTGCTGAATACTGTACCGTTCTTTAGGCTCACTCGAGTAGAATCTCAGAGATAAATTTCATCCGTGAACCTGGGCCATTACATACAGAGCGATTTTGAAATATTGGTCAATTATTGATGATTTGTGTTTTAAATAGATTATTTATCTTTTAAAATATATATGATGTTGCATTCCATGATCAGTATTATGAAATACTTCAACGTTTATACATGCAATTCGATAATAAGAGTGTAAAACGTCACTGTTTTCTTATTAACCAACACTTATATAATTGTTAGTGGACTATATAATAATATGTATTTAATTTTTTTTTAACTCATCAAATTACAATATTTAAACTGTGTGTATGGTATCATGTCATATTTGTCTATCTCAAGACAGATTTTTCTAGCAATACAAACACAGTACAGTAAGTAGATATCACATATAAATTGTAAAGTAGAAAAATAAATATGTTTTTAGGACTCTGGGGTGTAATCGTTTTAATTTTACTCTTTAGTGTTTATAAATTAAAAATAAAATAATTTATACGTTAATGTTCGTATCACATGATTGCGAAATATCAAAATTTATTACATAATAATCAAATTTATTAGATAACTTTTAATAGAGTAATTATTTCGAGATTTATTTATTTTATAATATAAGTAATTAGTAATTAGTTGCAATTAATATTGATATATTATTAAGAAATTTCAAAAATAATATATAAATTTTTACATTACATTAAAACTTATATAATTTGTATTAAAATAATTTTACAAACGGTTTCCCGATAAAACGGTTGAATATTCATTAAAATAAAAACAATAATAATGTATAACGAGGTAACATAAAACATGTTATGTATCAATCTGTAAAAAAAATTTTTTTCCTGTACTAGAATAAATGTTGGGGGTTAGCAATTAACTTAATATATATTATTATCCCAAGTAAACGAATATATATTACATATAATCTTTTTAAATTTTTACAGAAAATATTTCACATATTGCTAGACTGTGAAGTATTGATTTCCGCCAATATTTAGTTGTCGATAGCAAAATGAAGTACCAGTATTTGGAAGAAACAAGAGATGGAACACAGATGCATTTGACTAACCTTGATACCGAGTCGGGATCCACGCTGCACTTCAAGCCACCTCAATTAGGTTTGCAATCTCACGATGGCTGGAATATTTAACTGATCCTGAACAAACTCAAAAACACGTAATTAACTATTTAGTCTCTCGAAATTAACAATAAACATAGCCAGTTAGTTAATCTACGCGCACCGTCCAGCCGTTCGAATTAGACTGTCAATCTGCAGGGTAAGTAAGAATTTCATCATAATTATTATATGTAACAATAATTATTAACGGTGTTTACCTAAATACTCGTATGTATCTACCAATAATACTTAATCAGTTCATTCAAAAACGAAATAAATCCTAATCACGAATTTATCTGATTCTATATTCTATAATCGAATTATGATGAAATCTATTTATTATGATTTATATACGGGTATAATATGGTTTATTTCCTAGAGTATGTACCTTAGATTAATTATTTGTTAAATGAGTTTAATGTACACAATATATTATTTATTAACACAATATAAAATAAATAATGCATTTCTAGCTGCATAATTACAATATTTTACGATTTTAGTATAAAATTTCATTATCATTCTGAAAATTGAAGATGTAATTAATAAAATCTTCATCTGGATTGGGCCCTGAAAACCTTCTTAAACCTTTCCGCGAATTATGTCTATCCAATTAAAAATAAGCGCTAGTTAGGGAGGATATTCAACTGCCTTTAATTAAAACCTCGAATCAAATACCCCGACGAAAATAGTATTTAATCTTGTTCGTATCATAATCACTATAATTCCAATTAAATTTAATAGAGCCTCATAAAAATATACGCATTTGAAAATGTCTCACTTCTCGTTATTCCAACCACAAATAAAGAAATATGACTATTTTAATTTTATTCGAAGGAATATGAATGGTTGCTAATTTCAATTCTACGTATTTACGTTAAATTCTTTAGCATACAACGGTATAAAAATATCCCTTTCAGCACTGGGCGCAATTATTTAGTAGATTACGGCTGTTTATATGTTTTTTTACATTTTTTCAAGATGCAATATTAACGAAGATGCGATTTTTTAAATTTTTGAAAAGTCATACATTTTGAAACTGAAGGGTGCCTCTTTTAGAGGTATAGAACTTTAAAATGAAAGTTCAATTTTAACGTATATCGGTGATAACGCTACGGATGTTGGTTTCCAAGTCATCTATCGTCTCTGGTCTATAGGCGTAGACTAGCGATTTTACATATCGCTTCAGAAAATAATAAAATGAGCTAAATCACACGATCTTGGAGGTCAATTCACAGGTCCATTACGCGAAATTATGCATTGGCGTGTGGCATGTTGTGCCATATTGTTAAAACCACAGCTCTTCGACATCAATGTCATTTAATTGGGGAACGAAAAAGTCAGTAATCATTGATCTTTTGCGCTCTTCATTATTCTGGCCGGCATTTTTCATTTTTAAAGAAACAACAGCTTCTTCGGTGTGCACTGTATGATATCTCTGCGGATGCGTATTATCAATTAGAGTATGCGTGGTGTGAAAATGATTCATGGTTATTTGAATTACTTGCTCGGATGGACGATTATGTCGACCGTAAAATAGACGTAGCGCACGATAAGTTTCGAATCACAGTTTCATGGTGAAATGATATACAAAACTGAGTAAAATCAGCTGTCAGCTGTCAAATTGGCTGTCGCTGGAAAAAATGTTGCCGATTCGAAAAATAAACCTATAAAAAATCACCCTTTAGATGGCATGAGAGGCTGGTTGACGAACTTAACCGGGATATCTAGAAGGTTCAAGTTTCACTAGAAAGTTTAATCAAAATCTTTTTAACGGGGGGAGTTTACGAGACACGACCGAAATAGTAAATTATTATATTTGTAGTCACCCATATTTGTAATAATTTACTTTATTAGTCCTGTATTTTTTGTAACTACCCAGATTTAAGTCAGTGAAATAATATATAATTAATTAAAGTAATTGTCTACCAAATTGTAGCTTCAAATTGTTAAATTTGAAAAATATATCCTCAGAATAAAACATGTCCCAAATCCACTTTATTCGTATATTTCAAAGGATATTGACACTTCACTCCGAAGTGATGTATCAGTTTTCTTTCGGATTTCCATATGCGAGATACACAAAATGATATTGGGATATGGTATAAGATTTCTCTCCAATATCAATTGATAATAATATATCTAATATGTAGACTAATCGCAAAACCCTAATTTATATTCAACAAAACAGCGATAATTTTATGATTATGTTAATCTTGTAATAAAGTTGCACCATATTTGTAGGTAAAGGTTCTTTTACTTGCCATTAATTATGCTTTTATTACATATTCAATGTTTTTTTATTTTATGGATATAAAGTACAATTAATGAGGATAAACTTGAATTCATATGTTAGTAAAATGATTAATCAAGTCATATTTTATTAATTTGTGCATATATTAGGTACATAATTTTTTTTAAATATATAAATTTCGTCATTAATTTTTTAACTGAATAGAATTTTGGTACTTATTTAAATACCATTACATTTTTATTCTCACTGTTTCATTTCTCTCTTTTTTCTATTTTATTCAATTTGTACTTAATCATAGAATTCCAATTGATTTATTGTGATTTATATATAATTCACATTTTTTATTTTAAGTGAATCTTATTTTGATAACTTAATTTAATTATTATAATTTTTAATATCTTTTTTTGTCAAAAATGTGTATAATAATATATTTAATGAATGAATTGTGTAAAATAAAGATGATGGCTTTCAAATAATTTCAAATGATGGTGGAAATAATTTCAATTGTAACATATAAGTTTGAAAATTTGTTGTCAATGCATTGTGTTCTAATTTCTAATCCAATTTCCCCGAATAGGAAGAGATCCCGGTTCGAATCCCGGTAGCAACAACAATATTTTTCGATAAAATTGATTTTATATGTATACCTTTCTAAATAATACATTTAATTTGTATTTAAAAAAATGTTCTGAATAATAACAACTTCACAATAAAAATGTGTTCTCTTAAATAATAATTGTATAAGATTTACTACTAATTTTTACATGAAAACTATCCACATTGCTTGGATAAACTAATTCGAAAAACACTTTTATGAGTGCACAGTTAGTTGGGAGGGTGAAATAGATCACCTCTACCTACAATACAGTGTAGAACTCTCCCAAAGGTGGTCACCCCCTATTATAATATTCTCCCTAAGATGTCACGGATGCAGCCTCACGTATTTTATTGTACGACGTCTCTATCCGGGGATTGTTTTGGGTATATAAAATGTGACATAAATTTCCTAGTTTATTTTTCACTTTAATAATATTACTCTTTTTTGACAAGTTATAAGATATTCTGTCAACTCGGTTAATGGAACCTAATCTAACTAATCTTAACAGTAATCCCCCCCCCCCACTCCCCCCCCCCCCACCTAAGAAGATTTTCAAACTCTTACATGATATATTAGCATCGATGTTTATGTAAATAACCTTCGACTTCGGGCTTCCTCCGCTTGCGCGCATTCAGCCCGTCACCTCACATGGTGATCAGTGCGGCGAGCACAGGTATTGACTCTATGTTATCGTCTCCTCTCACCTCAACGACTATTATACGCTCAGGATACGCTTTAATCCACTATTGTTCAAACATCTCAAATGCTCCCTTACTCTTATATTAAAATTTCTACCCGTTTTACCAATGTAAAATGCAGCACAATCCTTGCAACTAAGTTTATAGACACCAGAATTGTTAAATTTATCATCTTTGTCTTTAGAATTTATGAGTAAATTTCCTATACTATTATTTGTAAATTACTAAATTATTTGTAAATTACTAAATTATTTGTAAATTACTAAATTTAACTACGAGTCTCATTCTAAAATTTTTTCCTAAAAATTATTCGAGTAAATTTGTATTAAGTAATGATTTGAGTTAGGTACTAAAAATAAAAAAAAATAAAATAAAAATATTTCTTTTAAAAATAGATTTTTAAAAATAGATTCTGTCAAAGAAAAGATATATGTTTTAGTTAGTTATGACATCCTGAAGAAGAAAATGGTATTTTTCGAAACCGGTAGATGTATTTAAACTCATTTTAGTGGTTAATTAAACAAAGATAAATAATAAAAATAACATATATTTATCTAAGAATATTTTAAAATTCTACATTTATAAACGGTGTTTATGTAAATACCTTCGACAGCTGGTTCCCAGATTTCCGATTAACAATTAGCACACATATGATCAGTGGCGAGCAGTAGGTATTGATTTAGGTTATGCCGTTACCAATGATATTATACAATCATGTATAATATTTGTTATTTCGTTTAACCAACGTCTTTGGACAAAGTAAATCCGTCATTTATACGACCATATCAATAAATGAATCATGACTGAACATGATTAATTTATTGTTTGAAAGTACTTCACGTAATAACTAAAGTAAATAATTATTTTTATTAAATGTCAAGAGTTTGCCGTTATGCTCTGCATACAAAAGACAAAGATTGACAGGTCGATCCGCGTTCAACTTTATAATATCTTTTAATACGAGTTTTGAGATTCATCATAACACATACCAATAATACACAGACTTTATACACACCAAACACAATTTATAATTATAATAACCATTTTTTTTGATAATAACTTTTCTTATTTTATTATTGTAATGTTGCAGTTTTTTAGAATATAGGTGGAATTTAATACATAATTAAATTAGAAAAATATACAGATAAAATAAATTTTATCGAAAAAATATTTTGGTTGCCATCGGGATTCGAACCAGGATCTTTTCCTATCCGTAGAAATGCGGTACCGTTACGTTACATCAATCGAATAAGTTAACGACAAATTTTTGAACCTATATGCTGCAGATATTTGAAGTTGATACATCTGTTATTCCATTTTTAAAAAGCTATCACCTTTTATTGCGACAAATCTCAAATACCTAGTAGTATACGCTAGGAGACGCCAGAGATTAAATCAATTCATTTTTATTAAATTTGGATACAACTTATATGTTGTGATGTTGCGATTTTTCAAAACATAGTTCTGTGGTGTTTTAATACAAATTAAATGTAACAATTAGAATATTTAATTTGTATTAAAATAACATTTTGTTTCGTACATTTTTATCCTCCCTTGTGTACATTTGACTACGTTTCATATTCCAGTTCTCATGGGGTATAAATCCTGACAGTGTCTGTTCATGTGAACGTCTGAATTCAGACCACGAGTTGCAAACTTTAAATGCCCCCGTGAACATGCACTACTTACATGTGTCTGGTCGTGAAGAGTTTCCTTAAAATGTTTAAAATGTTGATAGTTGTTAAGATATCTTATTTATTTACATTATTTTATGGAGACAGATTATCAACATAGCACAAAATCATATTTAAGAACATTGTAAAAGACAATTTTTGGGAATAAATATTCAAAACATATTAAATCTGTTAGGAAAATGAAATGTTTGAATTTAAAATTGAGGGGAATGAAGAATGTATTTTGCAGACTGGCAAGATCAACGATATCTCGAAATAGAAAATAATTAATGCAGTCGTTAGCAAAAACATGTGAAATGCTATAAAAGTCAGATTTATCTCAAATATACACCTGATACGTTTACAAATTGTTCTTTACCACACATGTTAATTAGTAATTGGTTTTAAATATTGATATTTTTACTTTTAAAATATTAGATTAAACTATGAGGAAAACACAAACTAATAGAGATTTCTTCACACGCACCGCACACTGCAGAAGTCACCGAATTATTACGTAACTTGATGGTTTTTGTTTCACGATGGAATAAATCATAAACAAAGAAAACATATTTGAATTTAAAGGTACAAAATAGTGTATATAATGTATTTCGCGTTTGATTCGTAAACTTCGAACAAAATAAAGGTTATAATAAAATATCGATTGAAATGTTATAGTATTGGCTGGTGCGTGGTACACATGTGCACCGAAAGAAAAAGTTCTACGAAAATAATGAGCAGCCTAAGTACACGGATACTGAAAAATATTCATATAAAGTATATCGTATATAAATATTGACAGCGAATAACAATGGAGATACTTGGGGAGGCCCTCATCCAATAGTGAACTGAAAACGGCTAATAGTGATGATGTCGATAATGATGATACAAAATACACATATGTGTATTGTATGTTTATTTAATACCAGTAAAAAGTTAAATATTTATAAAACTTTAAGCTGGCCTGATGAAAAAATATAAATAGATCTGATAAACTAATCAGTTGGCTAAACACTAAAACTCAAATGGCTATACACAAAATTTATTTATATTAATATATAAATTCCAAGGAGGCCCCTCTTTCCGGAGTTTTCCCTCATCAATTCCATATCCCGATGTATGACAGACTTAATATGGTAAAAAAACGTACGAATTCTGTTTGGACTGCACAATGAATGGATTCAAATAATCATAAGAGTTTAAATTAATTCAAAGATCTATTCCCCACAAAATAGGTTCTCCAAAATAACAATATTGGTATTTTTCTATAAAATAAAGTTTTAACTTGATTAATGGCACAAATCACGCTCGAAGGGTGGATTGCCTATTTAAAAGAAGAATAATAATATATGAAATGTATTATTATATAACATAAAACATGAAAAATATTTTTAAGGATTATTATATTATTATTGTGAAGTTGCAGTTTTTTAGAATATAGTTTTATGGTATTTTTAAAATAAATTAAATATAAAGATATACAGAGAAAATCTTTATATTCAATTAATTTAATTTGTTGTTATCTTCTTAATTCGTCTTTAGTGTATATCTCGTAGGGGGTCCAAGATAAACTCTTTGTGACAATAACACTTTTATTACAGTATGATACAATTATACACAAGGTATATCACTAGTACAGGTAAACGATAAAGCTGATGGACTCACAGAGAGAGGGTGCGTGCCTGCCGCACGCCGCCTTTTATACCCCGTACACACGCCCACAGATACGCACACACACACTCACACATTTACACAATTCCAAGGACATCACATTTGTATTAATAAATACATGATTGAAATGACAGAATTTATTTTTGAATTATTTAAAAAATCGTATTTTCCGGCGTGCATTTAATTACGATAGAAATAATTGAGTATCATGTAATTTTTTTAAACCGTTTAAGACCAATATATCATACCTATTAACTAAACTGTATACGAACGTAGCAAAACATAGTTGAAGATTCGCCTCCAGTCGGAAGACATTATAATCGCTGTCTGTACGGAGAACTAAGACGATGTAAACGTACTGTGAGTAGCTCACTTCGCTAACTACCGACTAAAACACTATTTATACTTACGAATGCAAATATAAATGACTAGCATTTGCATTTGCTACGACCAATGTGTTTGGAGGTGTCTTTATTGCTACGCTAAAATGTTTAATTAAATGCGCGTTAAAATTATATGAGTAATTATACAGAATGTTACAGGCCTAGTCCACAATATTTTATGGGTACTTGATATCTGACTAAATTACGAGTCGAAAATGTTTTAGGAATATGTGCAAATTCTCCACTGTCACGGAAAATGTTATTGTTAGAAATTTTTACAAAATCGTATTAAGCTCGAAGTCTCCGTACTTTAAAATAAACATTCGCGTAATTGTTCCATTATTAATAGATGTCTTTGCTTCAAGCCCTAAATCGTCTAACTAAAAATAGTCTAGTCGCTCAAAATTCGATGACCTTCAATTTTTTTTACTCAATATATCATTTGGAATCAATATGATCAAATAATAGACGTAAATTAATGACCAAAGAATAGCAATGACTATAGAATAGCTATAGATACAATAATGGCCGTGACTGACATGTAGTATCTATATATGTGTGAACTTTTTATATATTTTTACTTTTCTTTTCATAACACAAATAATATATGGTATGTAGTCATTATAAACTTTCATAAATTCTTTATTATGTGTAGAAAAAAATTAATTAAAAATAAACCCCACCAATGTTATGAATTTTTAAAAACAATCAGCCCAAGTTGGCTCACCCTTTAGTATCCTTAATACGCGCGTTCAAATCTGAATTTAATTTATATGAATTATCAATCGACGTTTATTTTTTCTAAAATTTTTCTCAAATTCTACCTGCCCCCTCTTCTATGCTTTATTTTAAAGAATTGATTAATACTAATATGAATCTTTGTTTTAAATAATATTCTTATCTCGATGCAAGAGAGGTCAAGGATCAAGCATAAATAGTTATAATTATTATAAAATAGATACAAATGTCTCACATAGACGAAGCTATTATTTTTACATGGAAAGTATGGAAGTCTTGGGCATTACAGGGCTTACGATCTGTCATCGGTAGGCTTAAGTGATCACTTTACACAAGTAATCAGTAATTAGTTCCTACAGAGATTTGTACACAATCAAAATATTGTAAAATTAATAAGTTATAATAAACTAATTTACAAAAAAATATTTTTGTCGAACAATAACAGCATGTCATTTAATAATGTTGGAAATAATATCGAGATGAAATTAAATTCATTATACAGAGGAAAAATTAGTTAATTGAAAACTTTTGAGAAGATTATAAATTATTCTATAAAACGTATTACTAAAGGTTAATATTTCCCAGACATGAACTATAAATCTTTTATAAAGCAAGTTAAAACATAGAACATTGAACATTCGATACAGACTGTCATTATTTAATATAATCTTTCTAGTAAAATAATATTTCGTTTGCATATCTTTAAGGGTGATGTTTCCCTAATCCTAAGTTCAAGTGAGCAAAGATGATCAGTGTTGAAAGTTTATGCGACTGGCACACTTCGAAGGTGCACAAGCGCGGACAACGGCAATGATATCTGTCTTCATAACTTAGCCAATAAATAACTAACAAGGTTGTAAATGTGACACGGCTGCCATTTTTATTCGTAAAAAAACAAATATTAATTTATTAAGCGTTATAATATAATATATATCTCATTGAAGAGATATAATACGGGGCGTATGTAAGGTTTGTACAAACTTTTGATAATAACTGCATAAGGTGAACCTGCCAATATTTCAGCTGGATTGATTACAATCTATTCTAAATACGGCAGCGCGGATAATATATGGAGTTTCCAAATTCTCTCATATAACATCCCTTTTACATTGGCTCTGATTCCCTGAAAGAGTTGAATTTAAATTGTGCTGGTTGATGTACAAGGCGACACATACGCGCGCCTCTGTATGTTCAAGAGCTTTGTATCCCAGACAATTTGAATGGTTGACGTCAAACTCTCAGGTTAGCCTTTACTACAGCCGCAGGAAGGGTTGTAGAACCGACCAACCAAACTTAGTGAACGGAAATATGCGGTGGCAGACCCAAAAGCGTGGAATTCTTTGCCCTCTGTCATAAGAAACAGTGCATCAGAGACTTTATTTAATAAGAAACTGAAAACGCACCTCTTCAATAACAATTTTTAATTATAAAAACAAATACAATATAACTATAAACAGTTTATGCGTAAAGCGCACTTGAATAGAAAGTTTTTACGAAAATGGCGCTATACAAATTATCCAATATTATTCATTCATTCAATGCTAGACAGATTTAAAACATAATAAATCTTGAGTTATAAAAAATGACTGGACCTTATATCATACAAAGGGTACAGAATAAAACATAAATTAATCTTTGCAAAGACAATGGTCGTGGCTGTATATACCTATAGTGGCCACCGTGTCACCGCAATATAGCTGACCGCAGGGCCTAACAGTAACCGCCGAAAGCCCATTGCTTTCGGCCAGATTACAATGTAAGTAAGTGACATAAATATGAAAGAGACAATGAAAACACAGTTAATAAATTCTTAATGATGTTGAAATATATAATGCTGTATACTTTATATATTATTTTGTGAATCTGTAGACATTTCGAAACATATCACACAAAACAATACATTCGGCATATATTAGTTGTAGTATATAGTACATATTACATATTCCAATTGTCGTAAGTGGTAGGATATAGTACATAGTACATATTACAATTATCGTAAAAAAAAATCAGGTTCGGTATGAAAATATTGTAAGTTTTTGTTTATTGAAATTTAAACTTAATTTTTTCAATAAAAATGTGATTTTATCATGTTCATGTTAATATGATTCCTAAGTGCCGTTTTTGATCTGTATTTGTATTTATTAATTTTGCTTTTATTTCATTATTATTTTAAAACAAGCAAAGCAGCGGAAACCAAACGATGCTTTTGGTGTGGGTAATATGAAGTAATGTATAAACGGACGATATTTTTGGAATCACCACATGCATGTACAATTCAAAATAATAATAAAAAGTTTTCACGGCCGTCAATTAATAAAATAGGCTATATTCTGCAGTATTTAGATTATTATTAAACTATGACACATCAGTCTGGATGATAGCTCACTGAACTATATATATGAGAGATATATAGATCAAATCATTTGCACCTACTATAATGTTGCAAAAAAATGATCCATGATAAAAAAAAAACACAAGAAATACTCCTATAAAAAAATGTTTTTTAATGAAAAACGTCCGTGAAATCATCATTTTAAATGTCGTATTATTTTTATTGGTTTAATATCCGTAGATTTGTGTTCGAACCGCAGGGTAATTTTTAATATCGGGGGTTGTAACTTCTCTACATTTCGTACCACGTGAACATTCCCCATAGTAATAAATTGAGCCCGTGGTGAAGTTTCGCGGGAAGCAAATCACTAAAGAAAATAAAATGTTTCCCGATCCGTAGAAATGTGAGATATTTTGGACCCTTTAGGGTCTTTTTTCTCTCCTCTCGAGCAAAGCGATAAAGCGCCATCTAGATACCTATTGGAAGGATTTCAAATTATTTTCACACGAAAAAATTCGGGTCATTTTGATCACAAAACAAGAAGATATTTTATACATTTTTATATTTAAACGTCAGATTAATTTGATTTTGAAACATGGATTTATTATTATTATTTATTAGAATTTATTTTTCCTATTATTATAAAATACATCATACATATGTACGAGCAAAGAGGATATAACGCAACAAATTTCTGTTCTAGCGTACTTTGCCTCGTTTTATTTCTGCCATCTTCCGATATCTGGTCTATTTATAACGCCAGATTTTTTACGACCACTCTGTACTATTGTAACCTTCAACGCTCGTCTCATATATTTTCTTTACTTTCTTCTCCTCGTTCATTTGTTTCAAACCATCTCAGCGATCTTCGAATTAATTATAATTTTAAATAATTCTATCAACTATACTACATATGGATCTATTCAATCATTCTATAATACAAAGATTTTCGCACATGTGTCTAAGTGATCGCGTATTACATTTTTTTCTTTCATGTAGTGTATGTAAACGGTATCATTTTATATTATTGATTGAATCAGCGTTAACTCTGTAGATTTTCACCATAATGGATGGATATAAATGAAACAATGTTATAACTCTACTTAAGTTTATTAGCACTACTCGAGTTTCGAGAGAAACAATAACTCTCATTGACAGTTTAATACTTCACCTGTCGATGAGCTGCACTAAAAATGATCATTAAATCTATTAAAAATGCTCACTATAACGTGATTACCCACTGAACTATAGATACTACAGTAAGTATGAATTGTGAATTGACGATGAAATATAATATATTATACATAAAAATAAGATTTTTTTAGTATATATTTAAATAAATTACTATGAAATACATAATAACATACAGAAACAAAAATAATTACAAACAAATATTTAGCTCCGATCTCAGTATCTCGCGGAATATATAAGTGTGTATTAAATAAATGTATATATATATATATATTTTATAAAGTAAGAAGTACAAAGTACATAAAAATAAGTTAATATCAGCGGCGTGCAAACACTACTTTGAAATAAGCAGTACTTAACTAGAATAACTACGAAATATATCGAATTAAAATAAATATTCTGTCAGATACATATAATAGTTACGTAGCGCTTATTTCAATGCACTAAGTGCACGCCTCTGGTTAATATTATATAAACATCTGGTAAATACTGCCTAGTCTATATGCAGCTACATCATCGATAATTTATCACTTATCTGTAAAAGGAAATATTAAATTTAAAAATGCTCACACAAAATTGACTTCGATGTTTTTCGCGAACCGCGTGAAACCGCATTTTGGCATGCGCCGACTTCAGTAACGTTCAAAGATGTGATTGCTGCTATGAAGCATTAGCGAGATTGCACAGCCACACACCTTACCTAGTATTGACGGAACATTATTTGAGGCACTGAAAATGTGAACGCAAACACATATGTATGCAGTTGCTATTCCTTAGTGGGTGATAAGGTGCTACAGATGTATAGAAAACACTTCACGTGACGCATACTACAAATTCATTTAGCACACCCAAGTTGTCAGGTTGTTGGATTCGTTATAATTTCACAAATTAAAATATTGTTAGATTATTGCAGGCCACTATTTAAGGGAGCACATTAATTAAATATATTAAACAAATTTCATATTAATTAAACACTGCACACATTTTTTAATAACCAATGATCTAATGGTCGGACGTTCGAGGCTCGTTCCAGGAGGCAATCGAGTTAGTCCTGTTTTCATAATACAAGCGTTGAGCTTAATTTTAAAATAGTAAGAATATTGTTGTAGCACGTATTTCATGTACGCATTTAAAATTAAAAAAAAAAAAAAATCTTCTACAATGTCTAAAAAAATAATTAATTATAAATAATAAGGAGTATTTCTAAAAAAATAAGCTTAAAATCATGTAAGTATTAAATACAAATTATCTATCTACGTATCAAAAATATTGTTACTTCTTCTTTTTTTCCAAAATTACTTTGTGGCCTCATTTTATATTATTAAAACTGTAGCCCCCTAGTATTTGTATACATATACAAATACTAGGGGTTTACAGTTAGATAAATAAGAAATTTTATAAATTTAAAGAAGTGTTAATAGTAAGCTTTATATAATAAATAACCAAATCTTCTTTTCAAGTAGTCACTTTTTAAATTTGTTTTCATATTAGTTCTTATTTATTCACCATTTTATATTTTTGTTTTTATCTATGCTTGTATTTTATAATTTCAGTGTACATTGTTTCCTGAAGATGATATCACAGGTATCGAAGCATGTAGAATAATTAATAAATAGTGGTTTAAACAACGTATTTTTTATAATTAGTAACGAAAAATATTGCTGTTCTAATTTTTGACAACATAAATAAACATTTCTTTATTATTTTGAAAAAAGTATTCAGATTTTTAAGGAAATTAATGCACATTGTAATGAAATGTATTAATTTCCTTATTTGTAATACTCAGAGAGACATTGGGATTTTATATGTGCATTTCTTACTTTAGAAATATCTTAATTCCTTCAAGTTCGTGAAATATTTGTATGTTTGGGAAGTATGTAGATGGTGAGGGTTGTGTAAGACATCGTGAGGAGATCGACAGCTGGAAATAAAGTGAATAGTTATCTCCAATAGGTCATCATCAAAGTAAGACTAGCGATGCACAGTCAAGTTCTATAGCCAACTCACTTGGTAGCAGTGGTGTGCAGTAGGTATAGATTTAGGTTATGCTGTTACCAATAATATTATACAATCCTATATAATATATGTATTTTCGTTGAACAAACAAAACTTTAGTAGTAGTGTTTTTAAAGTTTAAGTGTTAACGTAAAATAATACTTTCTTACCCATATAAAAAAATTATGGACGTTTTTAAGAACACTTTCTATGACTGAACATGATTAATTTATTGTTTGAAAATACTTCACGTAATAACTAAAGGAAATAATAATTTTTATTAAAGGTTAACGTAGGAAATAGTTGCCAATTGCTTTTTGTTTTTCTCGAATCAAAAGCCAATCCATGCACCAAATATAAAGAACAATCATGAAATCAACAGGTTAAAAATAGTAAGATAGTAAAATTCGCGAATTAGTAAAAGAGGAAATAGACAATTCTATGATATGCACACAGTTGTAACCCTTTATAATGTTATTCAGCATAGGTTACGACTCCATACAAAACGGATCAACCGAAATATTATTATGACTTGAGTAATTCACTAGCTTAAAAACAGAACTGAGTAATGTAAATAATACGATGCAGCGAATAAAAAAAGAGCGCCATGAGTACAGCAGTGAGTTGCGGTGAGTTTTAGAACTAAGTAATTAAAGTCTCTACTGGTACATACATGGCACTAATTGCAAAATAATTTTTCCGTTAATGTTAATCTATTTTTTAATTTACATTTGTTTCATAGAATTTTTAGTTATGCACAGCTTTTTTGCTTGAATGCACTGCATGCCCCGGCTTGGTAGTATGGTAGCAAATTGTGGAATCGGCAGAACGAAAACGAAAGTAGACTGAAGTAGTATATTTTTAATTTATTCACTTCGTTTATTTACACGTACACAACTATCTATATAAAATGCAGTTGAAATGCGGTCTCAGGTGTATGTGTTCAAAATCCAAAAATAATAATAATAACATTGATAATTTTTTTGCGCCATTTTCGTTTAAAATTTCACCTCAAGGGCACTTTTCACATAAACTGTTTATAGTCCTGTACTATCTTTGTATTTGAATATAAAAATTGTTATTTGAACTTATGGAAATGATTTTTTGAAAAGGTGCGTTTTTAGTTTATTTTTTAATAAAGTTTTTGATGGTGAGTTAACTAATTCACTGAATTGTTTTTTTTTTGAAAATCGTATTTGAATATGTTTATTATATAAATATTTATGTGTCACAGGTTGCCCATACCATGAACCATGGCGAGATGCACGAATGTCTCCATTCTACAGGAACTGAACATCAAGGACAGACTCAACCCGTAGCCTGAGATGGGTCCTTCAATTTTTGGGCATCTTGCAAGAAAGGGAGATAGCTTGGATTAGCTTGTTATTTTATTTATTTTTTATTTGTAGCTAAACAAACAATGTAACAATAATAACTGATGAAACATAATGTACAAAAATAACACCAGTGAAGTTTCTTCGAAATTAAATAAATAGTACACGATAAACTAAAAAATAGTACACTCAAACAAACTGATAATCAAAAAGAGTTTCACATTAAAATAAACATAATAAACTAAAAAAAGGTTTACATTAAAAAAAAATTGAAAAAAGAAACAGTATAGTATTTTTAAACTGAACATACAAGGATAAGGAGGGGGGAGAAATAGAATGCAATACATACAATTTATATTTATAGTTATTGAAAAGTTGGCGTAGTTTAATTTTAAAGGGAAGCAATTTATCGTTGAAAATGTCCAAGTAATTAGAAGAATTTACGGCATTATATTTTGACGTAGAGCAGATCACAAAACAATATTTTACGTAATTAGTTCTGCCAACATTTGGGTTAAAAAGATTAGTCAATCGTGTTGGGTGTGTGGGACAATTTAAAATTATTTTTCTGATAAATCGGGCGAGTCAACTAAGTTATTTAAAATTTTAGAGGTAGGATAAATCTTATGTATTTCTTTTATTTAAGAGAGGTAGGATTTTATGGAAACACTCACTTTCTGTTGTGGTGGGCCACGTCAAAGGACGAAGAGGAAGAGGAAGATCCCCCACCCGTTGAACAGGCACTTCTCTGGTGACAGTCCTAAGATCTGCTAGCTGCCGATAACAGTGAACGAGCATATTGAAGAGGGCGGGAGCTCATAGAGATTGCGATCCTCAGTCATAAAAGACTGACGTGAATGATTATATTTATATATAATTAATAATATAAATAAATTCTTCGTATTTTTGATAACCTTATTATAAATCATAGGTTTGCTGGAACAACCTATGTATGTACATTTTTTTTCATGTATTTATTAAATTCACATCTAGTTCATATTAATTTATTCTTATATTTCATATATACCACACACAATCATTCGCAGCCTTTCATCCAGGTAATTTAACAATCTAATTTCCATTGCACATCGGTCTGCTTTTGTACTTCTTTCGCTATTTAAAATTTTTACTAGAGCACGTAAGTGTTGCTATTAAAATGCAAATACGGATCGCTCCAATCAGATAACAGCACAAAGGAAATTAACGAGTCAATTCTCCATTCCAAGAGGGACGTTTCTCTTTAAATATGCAATATTCAAAGTGTTTTATATTCTTGTTGAACTGAAAATGCCACATCATGTTCACACTTAATTTTTTTATTATGCATATTTGAATAATTATTTCGGAACTTGTACCTTACTCTAATACGAGTATTCTTTGTGTCCACGGAAATATATCTGAGTGTTTGTGTGATTTGATTAAAGATTAATATATTTTATGACCATTTCAATTTGTTGAAATTATATCTTTGTTAATATAACTAGACATCATTTTATACATAAAAAACTAGTGTGATGTAGGTATTATAACCAGGAACTTTTTGATCTGTATAATTAGTCAAAAGTCACCAAAATTAGAAAAGCTTCGTTGACTAGGCTATATAAAACGTATGAATAATGCTCTGAAATGGTGACTCACAATAAATCTAATAGATAGATGAAGACGAAGAATAAATAGACTCAAAATGAGGTGGTAAAAAATAGAAATAAATACATATCCATTGTAGAGACCGGTGGAGTTAATATTGTTACTCAATGTTAAGCGCCTAGAGAAAATATTACTTCGTACTTTAAGAAGAAAACAGACACTAAATATCTAAAAGTTTTATTAATTATTATGAATATATAATAATGATTAATAATTATATGAACATAATAATTCTAAATTATTTTTAAAATAAAAATAATAACAGTTTTCTTTTACTAATTTAGAACGTTTTCAATGCTGACGCATCATCTTCAGTAGTATTACTAATGCTAAATTTAAAACTCAAGGACTACGTGCTACTTAGGGATGAGGAGTGGAATTTCACAAGAAAATTTCGAAAAATTCAAATAATTCTAATTCAAATCATGTTTTTGAAAAATACATATAAAAAAAATCATATTAAATCAGCGTATTGTACATTTAGAACAGTGAACAATTTTACATAACGCATAATTTTTAGACTCACGCCATATACAGGTTGGCCAACTTATTTGTGCCGCCATTTTGATTTTTCACATTTTTTGACAGGCGTTGGCAGATACATCAAATGAATCAGTTCGGCCTGAAAAACACGTAATTCCAATAAGACGGGGCCACATGTCATGCGGCACGAGCCACTATCGAAATGTTAAGGAGGAAGTTTCCAGGTCAATTAATTTCGAGAAATAGCGACACTGATTGGCCACCAATATCTCCGGATCTGACAGCTACTGACTTTTTTATAGAACTTTCTAAAGGGACGTGTATTCGAAGTGATTCCATATATTAACATATATACAACTTTCAAAAATTTGATATATATATATGAAGATTGATTGGGTGGAATGGTGAACGTAACGTTAAGTGATCACTTAAGGCAGCCGAAGATAGGTCATAAGCCGTGTAATAATTACCCATACTTCCATATTTTCCATCAATAAAAAATAGCTTCATCTATATGAGATATATATTATTTGTTTAATTTATATTTGATGTTGTATCGTCTTAAATTGAACAGATTTTTAGAACAATAACATTTCATAAAATTAATTAATTAATCGTGTCAATAAATCCACGTCACACATACAATATCACAAACATACACAAATACATTATTCACTCGGTCGGGTCACCCAGAAATGTAATTGCTTCTTCTACAGGTATGTGTGTACCGAGCTCTCCCAGTTAGTCAGGGATGCACGTCAAAGCATGACAAAGGTACACATTACTATTGTAAATTTGTTAAATATACCGGTATAATTACTTACTCTTAAGTACTTTGACGTACTGATTCTATGATGATTTAGAATGGATAACTTTCAATATTTAATAGGGTAGATTTTTTAGTCCTAAAGGATTAAGATTATTATTTCTAAAAAATAGAGATATCCTTTTAAAAGTTTTTTATTATTAACGTTTTTTGGATAACTCCGAGTTTTTTAATTTTTTTTTAAATTTGTACGCATTTTCTGTTAGCAATTAGATTTGGTTTTTGTATGCTTTGTATACGTAAAAAAATTAATTGGTTTGTCTTTTTAAAATGTTATTATAATTTACTTATTAAAGCTATACTCCCTTTACAACCACGATACATTTACCAGGACTGCGATATAGAAAAAAGATTTATGATTATTAAACAAATTAATGTATTTATATAATATATACGATAGACATGTTTAATACACTACCCGTATGCTCTAGTGAACATCATTATAAAGTCAAATTCACAAGCGCTTATTTAGCACTAAAACCATTATAAAATTACCAACCCTCTCATGAGATTTTCGCCTCTGACCTACGCCTTAGAGAAAGGCACCTCAACATTAAAACCTTCCTTATAAATATTAATATCGCGTTCATGACACGGTACAGTTCCATTAACGGCCCGCCTGTAATATATCGGCAACAAATAAAACCTATATTAATACCAACCCTTACGTGGGGTGGAACGAATCGGTTTTATATGAGGGGTAGTGTTTTGGTAGCTACCAAAACTAGTAAAGTTATGATGGTGAGTATTTTCCTCCCACTCATTTGTAAACCTTACCTACGGCAACTATAAATCGATACTGGATAAGGTAGAAAAATATTTCCCTTTTAGGAGGAAATTAAATAATATTTCATAGACGTAGTAAACGATATATCATATCATATCATATCA
The DNA here is from genome assembly GCA_031772225.1 of Eubasilissa splendida. Lineage (NCBI taxonomy): Eukaryota > Metazoa > Arthropoda > Insecta > Trichoptera > Phryganeidae > Eubasilissa > Eubasilissa splendida. The sequence goes on along the minus strand of CM062862.1, from coordinate 23,933,560 downwards.
TATCAGTATCTATTAAAAATAAATTGTAAAATAATGTTTCGTATCGTAAATAATATTATTGATATTTACAGGGAGATAATAATCAGTTATTATTATAAAAGAATTACATCTACTTTTGGAATAAATGTAAAAAAGTTGTTTAAATAACAAAGAAAAACAAAATTGATTATTTACTCATCTAAGAAAATTATTTTATATCAAATGTTTTAAGTAATTATATTGTTTGAAAATAGTAAAAAAGGGCGAAGGGAAATTTGAAGCACGCAGATTGAAGAAAAAAGCGAAAGATGCACGCCAAGAAAGGTATCATTTTCCAACTGACCATATGTGATCTTATTTTTCATAAGAGTTACAAGACAATTTAGGAATTCAATTTTTAGTGACTTTATGACAAATAAAAAAATTGAATTATTTTCCTTATGTACTTTAAAAGTGTTTTTAATACTCATTTCATTATTCGAGTAGATACATAAAAACAATTTTAAAAATATTACTCTTTATAAAATGAGTGTAATATTAAAGTAAGAAATTATTGTACTAGAAGAAATGGATCCTAGAAATTGGTGATCGTAGGCAACGTACAAGAATGGAGAGCGAGAGGTTGATTTTTAATAAGATAAACAGTTCAAGTCCGAGAAATGACCGAAGCCTCGATATACGTCGCACTAAACTAGGCCTAATATTGCAAAGTTGGGACAGACAGTTCGCGTTGTGAAAGCAGTATAGAGGACCGCGATGCTCAGTCATGAGTACATCGACCGAGATAGAGAAATAATATTTTGAACAAAAAAATATCTAATTGATAAATTGTCGAGGTTGGCTGAATGCGGAAATAAATTACAGGAAGCTGAAGATCCTGGCGCAGAAGCGGAATTAGAGGAAAGCGCCACGGTCCAATCTGTTAAGATAATGAAAATATCAATGATTGAAAATTTTCATAATTATTTTTAAAATATATTGTATTGAGGCACAGGTAGCATAATGTAGAATTATTTTTTATATTATTATATATTTTCGTAGAAAGCAATCACTTTCTGGTTTGACATATTTAATATAACTTTTATATTTCTGAGCTGTTTATTTATAAGTAATAACTCACAAAATAACCGGTGTATACTAAATTTGTAACATTTTATGGTATTTCGGTTAACCATGCATACAAATAGTAGGAAAATATTATTATTTCTAAAATTTATTTATTTAACAATGTGTTTTTATAATTTTACAAATGAAACAATGTTACGTAGCATATTAAAAATATGCAATCTTATATCTAGGTACACTTTTAATCAATTTATTGGATGACGTTGTTTAACTAGGCGACGCCTGTATCAGAGCAGTCTGATTATACTTGCTTTATTTCACTGTAATTCATCATTCACATTGATAAAAATAGGTTACACATAAGAAAAAAAAACGAAGAGAAAAAAAAGCGTATTGGTGTGTAGGTAGTAAACATAAAATAGAATAGTAATTCTAGTGAGTCCATTTCGGATGACTAATTTAGCGTATCGTGTAAAAAGGAGTTATTTCTGTTATTGTTAATAATTAATTAACTTGATAGTTTTCAGATGTTTGTTTATTCCAGCGGTTAGATGTTCACAGTAACTAAGTAAGTTACTTTTCATCGCACGATATTTTAGCTTAGTTTTAAAGTTAGTGTAGTGTCCGCGATTTAATTTGTTATTATTTATTATTATTATTATTTCAAAAAATTAATATATATATGAGTGGGCGTACGGATAAAAAATAATCAATTTTGTAAGTAATTTATTGACTAACTTACAATAACTCTCAGCGGAGAGAGACTTCTAGAAGAACCATCTTCTTGAGTTTCACTTGTTAATAAATATTTTCTTTATCATTTACAACTATGGATTACCAATGGAAATACGATATTCTGTGACATTTTTCCTGGAATTTTGATCAAAAAACGCGTGAAGAATTCATATTGCTGTACAACGTTCGGCTCTGGAATAAATTTTATTTTTATTTTTTTAAATTCGGTCACAAGCTTCAAACAGCTTCCCTCCCTCCTGCTCTCATACATAACCCGACCAGCCAGTAACACAAATATGTTTGTTTACGCGCTTTTATACTTCGATAGGTAGGCCTAGTATAAAATATTGTATATGTGTATTCTATTTGTGTGGATTTAAAAACAGAAATCAAAAGCGAATCTGCTACTGGAAAGAGACAGTTTTTCGGTTAAAACGGACTTATTTACGGCAGCGATATAAAAACATTTTGTATTATGTATTTTCGGATTATTGGTTGTGAGAAAGTTATCGGAGGTTAGCCAGCAGAGTTAAGGACCACTAGTTTACAAGGGGAGCGACATCGGCGTCTACCAGCCTAGGTTCACAAAGGTTGGTGTATTTTAGATTTGTATAGATTGAATTACTGTATTCAAAATTATCTATAGAAAACCCAGGACTAGCTATCGAAGTATTTACGGCTACGCTTTTCATTAATTTTGTTAATATTTCACTGTCCGCTAAACATATTACGTTTAAATTTGTATTTACCATGTTAACTAATCAGACTTCGACTGATTTTGATACCTCTGTTTATTCGATAAAACAAACATACACTTATTCATAGTATGAAATGTGAAGACAAATTATCTATCGGATCATGACCACAATCGTGATTGAAAAGCAGGCGCGATAAAGAGTTTGAAGTGGACCCTTGACCTGTTATGACTTTAATTTAGAGAAAAAATATTCAGTTACCTGAGGTGAATTTCACATTAATTTGATAATTCAATTTATGACTCTTTTGTTGCCATCATTGAATTAATAAACCTTCAATTAATGTAAAAATAAAAATCAACATTGATGTGTGCTCAAATAAAATGTTTGATATACGCTTTGGATTATTTGAATTACTTTAGATATTGGCAAATATTGTACAGATGGGGGAGGAGCGCAGATCAAGGTAAAGAACTTCGCTGCCAAAAAACTAAAATAATAATGGGCCGATGACCGATGGAAACAAGTATTTTTGATTGTTATCCGCGTGACTAAAAACGACCTAAGGGATACAAAGTGTTAAAACAATTGGAGCAGTGGGAGTGAACGGCAAATGTTAGCGAAGGACTGAAAAAAGTCACAGATCATGGGGAATAGGTCGATAATAGCTAAAGATGATGATAAGAAAACTAGCCGATCGAATACTTCAATAAACGAAATCACCACGATCATCATCATAAGCAAATGTTAGAAAAAGTATTCGTCAGCGTAATAATACAAGATTTAAAAAAATACATCAAATCTTTTGACTTCTCAATCATTCCCACCCTGAAAAAGTGGTAGTTTAACATTCCTCCCTTATACGTCTAACATCGCATCCCCGGGGAATACTCGGGACATATATCACCTGGCGCACAGTATATCACCGGGGGTAAGATATTACACTGACCATAATGCTCCATTATTGGAATTTTTTCTCTCCCACCGCTCTTGGGAATAAATAATATCCAGGGGGTAGTTCCGAGTGACTTCTGGTAACGATAAAAAGTTAAGGGAGGCTGTAGGAATTCGGTATTACACGGGACGCATTACATTATTGTTCGCGTCGAAATGTGAAAGACATTCTGGCCGTTTTTATTGGTTTTGTTTCGTTTCTTCAGCGATTCTGAATGCAGGATAAGAAAAAAGTATCAAAAAATGCACTGAAATTAAATAAAATCAGAGAATATTCTAAAATTTTATATCTACAGATATTATTGGTGAAAAGTTACCAAAAAAGATGCTTATCATATTTTAGTATACACAAATTGATTTGAAAGATAATAATAATGTGATTTAATCAATAATTGCAATTTTGTAGGAAATAACTGTGAAGCTGAAATTCCTCTTCATTTAATTGCTGTTGGGTTTGAAGGTCGAAAAAATTATCAATGTTCAAAATATTTCATTTATTACATTTTTCATTATAAATGAAATTAGGCCAAATGTATTAAAAAAAAAACTAGAATAAAGTAATAGTGTGAAGAAATAAATGTTTTAAAAGACCCAAAAGATGTACTTTGTTATCGGAAATAAGAATCTTTCAACGGAATAGTTTTAAGCTCCCTTAATCGTATCTTAATAAAGACAGTAGAATCCTGAGGTGGTGGAATGTTGACTGGAAAAGAAAGATAATGCTAGATAAGAGGACTGGAATCTAGGAATCCATAATGATCTCCGTTCTAAATACGGTATTTTTTCCAATAAAACTTTGAGATACGCGAAAGTAATATGCCTGGATAAATATAAAGAAGAAACATTAATTTAATTAATTTATTAAATTATTTGAAATAAATTAATCAACTAGAAAGATTTACAGAAAAAAATTATCTACCGAAAAAATATTTAGTTGCTACCGGGATATATGAATATATTTTCGATAGATAGAATTTTTCTGTGTATCTTTCTAGTTGGATTCATTTAATTTGTATTAAATACCACAGAACTATGTCCAAAAAATGCAACTTTGCAAAAAAGTGTTTTCCTTAATAAACTATTTAAAACTAACAGAAAGCTATTTTTAAAAACATGTTCAGTTTTCGTGTGTAGAAACACACCTTTATCATGTGTAATTATCGGTATGAATTTAGTATTGATACTTTTTTTTTGTAGCCTAAGTAGTATATATGAAAAAATAAAGGTAATTACTTTACTAGACGTTGTCTGTTCTAAAGGTGAGTACTTACTCAGTGGTAAGTAAGTATAATGTTAAGTAAGTTGTAAAAAGTTATGTGAAAAAAGTACAATCTGAAGTTATAAAATTTTATTGAAAAAAAGTTATAAAAATATTATTGACTGTAATATACAATAGTTATAGACAAAAATGTGTAGGTAGTTAGGTTAGCACAAATGAAAAATTAGATTCATTTTGCTTTCAACCCACATCAAGCAATCACTTTGTTATTTTTGGTATGAAGTCGTTAATCACTTTAGACCCTTTGAGGTGTAGTCGCAATTTGTTAAATATTCGCGGAGCACAAAATAAGAAAATTCGTTGAGCTAATTTGTATCCTAAGGCTTTGCTTCTAGTTTCCTTTGGATCGGCTCATAGAAGTAAAGTTAATTTAAAAAAAAAAGTATCAAGATTGCTCTGGTAAACAATTGTCTTATATCCAAAACTTTGAAGAATTTAAAAAGTTCTTCAGAGTTATGTCTAATATACCCCACCGCGGTCCCATGCTCGAATTATTGGTGTAAATTCCTTCGATGCTATGTTGCATCATAAGAAGTGTAGGTACATTTTGATTTTGATCCTGTCGGGTATCAGTCGAATATTGACGCGACATATGCGATGTTGGCGATCAACCACTGAGTTGAAATTATGAATTGACGTGGACAACAGTGATATGATATTTCAACCAATCCATCTCAATGTATACATAATTTTCACTTTAGGTTTATTTGAAAGTGATTAGTGAAGTTTTTACCGGCCTCTTTAGGATGCGTTTGTGCAGTGGAGTTTCACAGAGTGTAGATTATTCGTTGTGTACTTCAAAATATTGTGGTCATAATTTGGCGTGAATTTATGTGTGTGTAGCATTTGATAATATCGATCGATCGCTTTAGAGCGAAGATCATCACCGCGAAGTGTTGGTCTTTGGCAGGGACCTCGGGGAGTGGTCGTACGTGAGGTAAGCCACCTTACAAAATCTTCGATCTTTCTATCGATATAATCTTTTCTTCCCAATGCCTATCCTCTATCCTATTCACCTCCTATGTTATTCTACATCTCGCAATATTTCTAAATCACCACCGGAACATCATTCCCTTCACACGACGTGCAGCTAGAAATTGTAGAGCAATAATACCAGCCTCATTGGTCTGCGCCCGTGCTGAGGCTAATCTTTAACGCTTTTAGATAAGTATATAAATAGATTAGTGAAAATATGAACAATTAATAGACTGTAGTTACAGTTTATTAAAAAATATATGAATGACGGCAAATCTTTACAAGATTATAATTTTTTTTGCATGAGCATCTTTGCAATCTGATGAATGAAGATGTGAAGGTTATACACAGTTATACAAATAAACATTTTTATTATATAGTAATATGCTTTATACATACAAAGCTTATGAAAGTTTAGAATTTTTAAGAAAGTTTTCATACTTAAGTGCTCGTTGATAAACAAAAAAGTGATCCCAGGCTGCTACAGTACTTAAATGCAAAAAACCCTGCCAATGGTGTTCAATTCCATTGATTGGAAAACTTTTTCTGCACCAATAAGCGCAGAAAAACATTTATAATAATATAAACTATAAAAGTTCAACGTAGGGATCAAAAAACCTTGGAATTAGTTCTACAAATCGACTGCTTAGAATCAAATCGGTGTATCTTCATAAACACACATATTTGAGAGCTGTAAAAAATACTAAGAACAACTTAAATATTGGTATACACAATAGTCTATTAATTCATATACTCAGTATGGATTCTTTGTACGATTTATTACAAAAAAATGTTTTAATTATATGTAAACGATTTTTCCACATTAGTAGTTACACCGAACTGATTCCAATGTTGATATAATACATAAACCTAGCAGCATTTAAAACAAGATCTGACGTGAAAATTAGAATGCATGCTTCAGAAGGGCATCTCCCGGAAGCCTAAATAATAAATTAGATAATAATTTCAGGGTAAGAATTTTTGCCCACCCCTGCAGTGTATATATTTTAACCTGTAATATACAATGTGAAGACACGTGTCTCTCAATGATTTAGCGATTGATAAGCTAAGATAGTGAGACCCAGAAAGGTGACAATATCTGTATAGTTACGCCATGTCAGAATCCAAAAATAAAATGTATATTTAAAAAAAATTAAAATGACATAAGAAGTCAAATTTTCAGATGTCTTAAAAATAAAAGGACAAGCAATGAAAGTAAAAAATATTCCGTGGCCACTAGTAGAATTTAACTAATAATGGGAATGTGAATTCGTGTATGGTTAAATCAAAAATTAATTAATGTTATTTTTATTTGTTAACTTTGTTTCATTAACCACTTATTGAGTTTAAATACATCTATCGGTTTTGAAAAATACCATTTTCACATTCAAACCTACATTTAACTCTAAATTTTTTGGATCTAACATTGATTAAAAATAATAATACAATTGAATTCAGAATTATTAGAAAACCAACTTTAACACATACTATCATACATAGTGAATCATCCATTAGCACACAAGCATTCAGGGTTCTACTCCATGATACATCATTAAGTCAATATTCCTATGCCAACATCCAATTTCAGTATTGGATTGAATACAATTAAAAAATTAGCAGTTAATAGCGGGTATAATACAGATTTAATAGACACTATTTTAAAAAATAGATAAAAATAATGTAATAATCAATTTTTATATAAATCATAATGAAAATAATGATTATTGGCGTAGGTTTTTATTTATAAATAATTTTTCTAATCAAATATCGAAACACCTATCACGAAAGACCGCCATTTTATACAAATAATAATATAGGAAATTTACTCATAAATTCTAAAGACAAAGATGATTAATTTAACAATTCTGAAGTCTATAAACATAGTTGCACCGATTATAGTTGCACATTTCATATTGGTAAAACGGGTTGAAATTTTAATATAAGAATAAAGGAGTATTTGAGATGTTTGAACAATAGTGGGTTTTTAGAATTTGCCAATCATTTGATAGTCATGGTTTTGATAAAATATTGGGATTGTTAATTTTGCATGTAAACGGTGTTGGACATAAATTAAATAATTTGGAACGGTTGGACATATATAAAGCGAGTAAAACTAATCAAAAAATTATAAACAACCGACTAAATTTAATTACCAGTCCCATTCTAAATTTTTTTCCTAAAAATTATTCTAGTAATTGTGTATCAACTAACACTAGAGTTAGGAACTAAATTAATTTATTAAATAATTATTGTTTTTTTAAAAAAGATTGTGATAAAGAAACAATATATGTTTTTGATTAGTATTGACATCCTTTAGAAGAAAATTGTATTTTTCGAAACCGGTAGATATATTTAAACTCAATAAGTGGTTAATGAAACAGAGTTAATAAATACAAATAAGGAATTTTAACCACTAAGTTAATTTTGCTAATTTTTAAAGTATTAATTAATATTTTGCAATACTAAACTCTTGTTCCGATATAACGTGTGTTTATTATTATTGTTACCGTGTGAAAATTATTTAGAATGTAGGCGAAATTACAAGTTTCTTGGAAGAAGTGATACATTAAAATTTAGTAGACAACTTAATAATATTTAGTTCTTCGCACAGTATTAAACATATTACGCATGTGGTAGAAATGTGTCGTTAGTCAAAAAAAGTAAATTTTACAGGAGAGCAATAACATAAACTAATTTTTTATAGTTTAATAATCGTATCTAAATGACAGGAGAAAAGGGATTTTCAAATTTGCACAAAATATTTGGTATGTACCTCTTCGTACTGGTATCAAAATAAATTATTATTAAACACATGGAAAGTAGATACATACTTATTTTGGATACGAAAAGTATTGTTGACTAAATTTTTCAAATTGAACTAGACAGCAATATTATATTCTATTAAGGAGAACACATTCTTATTGTGAAGTTGTAATTGTTCAGACATAGGTCTGTGATATTTTTAATACAAATTAAATGTAGTAATTAGAACGATATTATACATATAAAATAAATTTTATCGAAAAATATTGTTGTTGCAACCGGGACTCGAACCTGGATCTCTTCCAATCCGGGGATTGTGCATTAACCGATTATGCTATAGCCAGGACAGTGAACTTACGACAAAGAAGATGGCTTTCAAATAATAGAACGACAGATGTATTAATTTGAAAAGTGTAACATATAGGATCGAAAATTTGTCGTCAAAGCACTGTGTGCTGTAGCATAATCGGTTAATGCACATCCCCCGGATTGCAACAGATCCAGGTTCGAATCCTGGTAACAACAACAATATTCTTCGATAAAATTGATTTTATACATATATATATATATATATTTCTAATTAATACATTTAATTTGTATTTAAAAAAATATCACAGACCTATGTTCTGAATAATTACAACTTCACAATAAAAATATGTTCTCCTTAATAAATATAATAATTGTATAAGATTTACTACTGATTTTTACACTGACGTACAGAAGTAAGGCCTGGAGCTGGCAGAAGAGGAACGAAAGTAGACTGAATGCAGTGGAAATGAGATAACATAGGCGTATATGTAGTAGATCCATTTATGACAGCGTAAATATAATATAAAGCTGATCTTAGTGTAGTGAGTAAGATTTAAAAAAGATCACTCAGGTGGTTTGGTCATATGGAACGGATGAATGAGGAGAGATATCGTAAGAAAGATGTATGACGAAAAAGTTAAAACGGTAAACGGCGTGATGGTAAGTAAGCAGATTTACAGCTATGATAATGAATATCTCAACATTTATGAACTTTATTTTTAAAAAAATATTAAGAATTATAAAGTTAAATTTACCTTAAAAATCCGTTACAAAAAATTATATGGATCTTGTAATATCATACAATTCAGAAATTTTTTAGAATAAAAACCATTATTTTCTTAGAAATATCAAAATAATCATCCTTGAAAAATAAACACTGCCATTCGGCTATTTCTGCTAAGTTTTTAATGACAAATTTTCTTATTATTTAAGTACGCAAAGAAAAATAAATTATTGGTAAAGTTTGTATAAGCTTTGAGTGTATACTTAATTCGATACGCACCGGGTGCTCGAAGAGAGATTTTGTTTTTCGTCTACAGAAGAAAATCTTAATTAGTTTTATGATTTCACTGCGTGGCAGTTCGTTTCGTGTTATATATTTGATTCTGTCAAAAATGTATGAGTCTGCGTCTGTATTTTTGTGTAGGAACTACAATTTATTTTATCTTAATAGAAATATATATAGCTTGGCTTCTTAGAAAATTGATGTCAGAGGGCGCTTAAAGAGTCACGATTTGATTTGATTTGGTCGATTTTGTGCTTCTTCTATTATAATAATTTTACAGATTTTCTGATATTAAATGTGCAAATTAATATAAACTTTTTTATTATTATTATTTTGAAATTTTTATAATTTTTTATAATATATGATTTATCTGAGTATTTTAGTATGTATGATATTCGTGGTAATATTGATTTTCGTCAATTTTTTTAGTGAGGATTTTAAAAATAAATACCATAACATTTAAATATATTTTCTGCTTAAAGGTTATCATAGTGAGTATATCTATTTTATCTGAGTATTATTTTCAAAGCTTTCTTTTACGACGCTGATAATTGTTGCATTTCTTCTTCATTAGCCAAAAACAAAATGCTGCTGCTGTAGTTGATGTGAGGAATAATAACAGAGTTGTGTACTATTTTACAAGACTCGGTACTAAGATATAATAATTTATATATAACAGTCACTTATGTGTAGTCGTAAATTATATTACAAAATGTGCAGTCAATAATATAAACTTTAACAAATGAATGTAAAAAAATCATCAAGTCTGTGTATGTGCGATGCTATGTCACCTTTTGACCCAGTGCACCTACAACCTGCAACGTCCTCACGAAACCTATGTAGAGACGGCTGCGAACTGAGATGGGCACCGAGTATTCCCATGCTGCCACGTGTTTTGCACAGCAGCTTACCGTACCCGCGATTCTAACTTAACTCGAGAGAAACAAATTTGAATGTATACATCATACATAAATTGTGTATGAAACATATGTTTTCTTAGCCTACATTTATAGAACCGACAAAATCTTGTATTTTATTATCTCTGACTTTTGACGGAATTTAGAGAAGTCTATATACCTGCAATTATAAATACTTATTGCGCGAAAAAGGGTTAAATAATAAATAATTACGTGTTGCCGTCAATTAGCGAGAGATTTACTAGTGGTTTTTCTATACGAAGAAAAACGACATTACTCATTCTATAGGATCAATACTAGAAATTATTAATATAATTATATTTTTTCAATTCGTGTATCGATATTTGAATGTATTATAATAGTTCAAAGTTCAGTAACCTCATTACATACGCAGCATCTCTATTCTTATTCTATATATTATATATATTATAGCATTATGTTTAATTTTAGTAACAAATTTATATGCATTCGTATGCGTGTGCATTTTAACACATCTTAATCCCAGAAGTAGCGAAGTAAGCGTAGAATAATATTTTCGTTTACTGGATTATTCATTGGACTTAATTGATTTTTTATTTATTTAAATAATTACAAAGAATGTAAAGTTTTGTTTTATTTTTTGGTAATATTTTAAAACTCTAAGAGATGTGGTCCAAATTTACAGATATGTATTCCAATTTTCTTTTACAACTGTGTTTCTGACAGCTGACATTCCTTTGTATACTATTATAAGTATGAATTACGGGGGCATGCGTAGTGGGTTAATTTTAAAAAAAGTTGAAAAATCTGAAAATAATATTATTTGCTGGATGCAGTTGATCAAAGGAAAATATATAATTTTGATTGAATACTGTTGAAGTAAAAAGTATTTAGATATACACTGCATAGTTTTTGTTTCCTTAGTTTTTCTAAATAACCAATTCCGTTAAAATCCCATCTTAGAATGGTTGTGAAAAATGTAAATATATAGTGACGTACATATAAATTAGTTATAAAATACAATTTAAATACAAACAATAAATTGCAACTTTTAAACTTTAATAAAAAAAAATCATTAATTTTAAGCACCACAAAAAAAGATATTGAATTAGGCGATATAGTTATATGATATATTACAGTGTGTCCTAAAAGTCTTTTTCATTTTGGTTCATTGGCTGCACCAACGCAACGAGAGATAGAGGGGTATGCAGATCGTTAGCCGCATTCTTAGGTATTCAGTCGCTATGGAGCGTGTTTTTACTAGTTATTCGTGAAATTTTCCCTGGAAAATTGATATCCCGACGAACCTGCCCTCCACGTAGCCCCGACTTGATACCAATGACTTTTTTCTATAGGGCTACCTTAAATCAAAGGTACCAATCCTTCCTCTTTGAACCAATTATAAAAAAATATCCGAGAAAAAATGGTAGCGATCACGGAGAATATGTGCCAAGCACTTCTTAGAAATTTTACCTCCCATTTAGAAGAATGCCAGCGAAATAACGGACCACATTTGGAAAACATAACTTTTAAGAAAGAAATTCCCAGGGACTGTACTTAAATGCGAAATATATTTTTATTTATTAAATCTATCCATTATTGTATTACAGATTTTTTTTATGAAAAAGATTTTGGGACATCTTGCAAAATGAATTAATTTTTTATTTATATAATGCAGAGAAAAATAAAATTAACGTGTAAGATGGTTACGATCACAGTCTGATGAGTCACAGATAATCTTTTTATAATACGAGACCTGTTATTACGTAAAATAATTCGATATTGTAATTATTTTTATAACTTTAAAGAATAACGTTTAAAAATATGTTTTCTGATAAAGGTTCTCAAAGACTTGTCTAGAGCAAATGTTTGTGTGGGTGTGGTGTACTCCAAAATACGATATGCTTAATAAATCACTCTCAGACGGACGTCAGTTTTCCGCTGTATTTAATATTAAGTATTATTTAGTCAAAATATTCCCCAGCCAATGGGACCAAACGTTAAAATTCATAAATATACAGGATCAACCATAATTTATTACGCGCCACATATTTTATATTCGTTGGTGAATTTTGTGACATTGCTAATTTATATACGTATTTGATTTCATATCTCTAGTTATTCAAAAAGAGATTTATTTGCGACTGTTAGCGGCGTGTTTGTTCAGTCGCACTACGTAGCGGAAAATATATTTTACTCAAAATAATTATTACCAAAGAAATACAAATATTATTTCATTAACGATTGATAACATATGAAATATATGTTACTTGACATACCTTTATCACCTTTGAGTTTCGGGTCTTTGCGTTTATCCGTCATGACGGATGAGCATCTTGTCTAAAAATTGGGGCGCTGTTCTACGAGAAAATGAATATGAATGTGAATGAATATGACCTAGTCTACAATATTTTATGGGTGGTTACCTGAGTCGAAAATGTTCTAAGGATATGTGCCGAATCTCAACCATGTCAGAGACACAAGAATTTAAAAAAAATTGCAATTATACAATAATTTCGATTAAGTGATATATTTTATTGATTCCAAATTATACTATATCTAAATGAATTTCGAGCGGCTAGACTATTTTGAGTTTAATGATTTATGGACTGGAGCAAAGATATGAATTTATTAATGTAACAATTTCGCAAATATTTATTTCGACGTATATACAATATAAAAAATAATATTTTCCGTAACAGTATAGAATTTTCACATATTTATTGAACATTTTCGACTCGTAATTTAGTCAGGTATCCAGGCATAAAATATTGTGGACTAGGTATGTTACATCTTGTATACGACGACAAATGATTACAGATTGTTCAAAATGACACAGCATGAAGTCATGTTTTTTTGTACATTTGAAACAAAAATAGGACTTATTTTTAACATTGAAAAATTTTTAATTAAATGTAGAGTGTATGATTTATTAAAAGAGTATAATCTAGTTATAGATTATATTATACAAAACATAAGCTGGAGCTCTACAACCTCTTACAAGAATAATGAATTTCTTTATTCTTCAAATTTGGAAGACTCCGATGGAAACACCATGTGGCTGAATGGAAAGTCCTTAATTACTGTGATATATCCTGGATAACAGGTCCTAAATGACCGATAATCGATAGATGAACCGAAATATCGGTAGTTAGACAGTCACCAAGAATGATAGGGTGGCTTGTGCAGATTGGAGGGTGTAGATGATTTCGTGGAGGAGGCAATGATCAATGCAAGGATGTCATGGTAATAATGATGATGATGATTAGTTCGCAGCATTTAAGAGTATAACTCTACAATTTATATACAAAGAGTTAATCAATATTTAGGTATATATAAGTTATATCCAATTACCTGTAATGTGTTAAACTTTTTATAAAACTCAATTATCCAGAACAGATTTTTGTCTAAAAACATGCAATTAATCTTTGAGAAGCAACGGATTAAAATATCTTAACACGAGCTCAATTTCAGTTGAGATTATTATGAACTGCAAAGTGACTTGATATCTTTATTTATTATCTTTGTTTTATTAACCACTAAAATGAGTTTAAATACGATTAATTAAATACTAAAAATTATTCGAGTAAATTTGTATTAAGTAATGATTTGAGTTAGGTACTAAAAAAATTTTTTTTTTTTTTTTTAAAATAGATTATATCAAAGAAACAATATATGTTTTAGTTAGTTATGACATCCTGAAGAAGAAAATTGTATTTTTCGAAACCGGTAGATGTATTTAAACTCATTTTAGTGGTTAATAAAACAAAGATAATAAATAAAAATATGAATCTTAACCACAAAGATAACATTGCTGATTTTAAAAGTATGACTTGATATCGACTGAAGTAATATTGCATATTATATGTTTGTTAACATTTTGCTGATGCTTTAAAAGAGATAAATAATTTTTTTTTTTGACTTTTCTATTTATAAATTCGGAATAAGCAGTTTATCTATAGTAACATATATTTTTTAGAGTCTACGCTTACCTTATTCATATTATTATAATAAAATAAAAGCTCAGAAGTATCTGTTGCGTAATGCTGAACCTGGGTAAAATCTTAAGTATTATATTTTGCGAAATATATATAACATTTTTGTGTCACACCTATTTTATTAATGCTTTTTTCAGTGACATTAAACGCATGTTCTGTTTTTATAAATTCTGTTAATATGAAAAGAAAAACATTATATCCTCTTGTATTTTTATCACATACAACAAATTACCAGACCATCGCATTCTAGGACGGATGCTAACTAAAGAAATCGATCATTTGTACATCAGAAATACCGATACAGCCCTGATTCTCAGGTAGTTTGGAATACTATTTGTACAGAAAAACTATAATTATTTGAAGATATGCTCTGGTATTATTATTTTCTTATCTTTTTCAAAAAAGAGATGCTTACACGGAATACGAACCATACCAATATTCTTACTATTTTCAAACTGAGTATGTGCTATGAAAATAGGACTAACTTGCTGGTCTCCTGAAATGAGACTCGAACCCACGACTAATAGATTATTAGACGAGTGTTGGAACCATTAGACTAATAACCACGACTTTTATAGAGAATTTCGTGATGAGCGATGATATGTACCTAATTAATGGCAATAATACGTTTCGCAACACGACTATTTCAGAAATGATTTCAACTGTTGAATTTTTTTCAGCAATAAAAATAAATTAGTTTATTAATTCTAAACGAAAACTATCGATTTATCCGGCTTAAAATATCAAGGGCAAAATTTGTCCCCGCGACTTGAATTAGCAAAGGAAGAGTTTGATTTTTTTCAGTTTAATGAAAAAATCCAATTATTTTTGTGGCGTGCACCTGGCGTGTATCGGGTGGGCAATAAAAATATAGCTGTCGGATAAAACCATTACCTTTTTTATGACCAGGGCCTGCAATGAAAATCGTTCAATAAAAATAAAATTTTCAATGATTTTTATTGCTCACCTTGTAAAAAAATACGTCCCTGCACAAAATACTGACGCATGAGAAAAAAAATATTTTATGTTTTTTTTATCACGATATTATGATTGATATTTTATTTCACTGCGGGATGAACGGGAGAGTATTTATTATTTTACCCAATCTTATTTATCAATATCTTTTTGGATACTCAAAGAATATATATAATATTTTTTTATATAATAATTTAGGTACTGCTTTTGATTGGGACGTAGACCCTAATGCATGATGCAACATGTACAACATATATCATTTGACGGATTTAAACTGCTAAAACAACACGTGTATGATGTAGTGCTATATATTTGGGACCAAATTTCCACGTTATACCAAACCTACAAACACGTGTTCTTAGGTATGACAGCTTATTTATGTCACGTCCAATATTAGAATAAATAGCATGTTAAGTTATGGATCTGCCGATATAAAGACACGGTAAATGTTTAAGAATCAGTTCTTTGAAATAAATTTAATGTGTAACAATCTATAGATTTTTTATTTATGGAGTACATCTTGATATATTAATACATAACCTTCACATATCTCCTTACAAACACATTAGTTAATAAAAAATCATATGAAGATTGTAATATCCTGCGGCCGTCTATTAAAGACCGGCTGCAGTATTTTCAGTTATGCTGTGGTGGTTGAATCAAATTCCATTATTCGATGACAACTGACACGAATTTATTCAAGCAGAATTAGAATATTTACAACAGTATAGTACACTTAAAGATAGTACTTGATCGTATCGACGTCCTGAAACAAGGGAGCGCGCCCGCTTATGGGTCTTGCCTATATCTATACACACAGATATCCCACTTGTTCTTCTTGCCGCGTGACACACACACATCTAACAACTCACGTGCTGATTGCACATGCAATCTTTGCCAGCACCAAACGAGATAACGAAAAAAGGAAATACAGTCTTTGTTCTGTACATAACAAGTGATAATGGGCTGGATATCTTTCTAAGAGATAAGTAAAGAAGATCTTAGATTGGGGCCTCGTATTGGTAGAGAAAGAGGTGGAAATTTTCAAGCTCGGTGGAGTGACATCAGATGAGCAACATATGTAGCGCCTAATTTCAAAACCCTCTTTAGAGGGTCCATTTTAATGGATTTCGGATAATTTGAGTTAAATATGCAGTTTTGTACATTTTTTTGTCAACTACATACAGAACACATTATTTTTCGCAAAAGCCACTTAAATTCATTTATAATACATGTTCAAAATCAGGGTCAGATTCAAAATACCCCAAAGCAGGGTATAAGTTTATATGTTTAAAATGAAATTTCATCCATAACTCAAAAACACATGGAGAGTAGTTTTAGGGGGTTTTTGGAATTAGGCGCTACATATGACTGAAAAGGACTTAAGACAGAGAGAATATAAATACAGACTGATGATGATGAAGAATGTCGTACATTGTTATATATATATATATATAGAACACAATACACTCATCGTCAGATCGAATTCATAGAATTGATTCTTAAACATAGAACTGCGAGTAAGTTGGTGATCTTTCAGAATTATATTTAAAAAAATAAACTTCCGACTTATTACATATCACACTGAGGATGACGTAGAAGGGTAGGAAAAAAATGAAAAGTCAGCGGGAAGCTCAAAAGGCCTGAGGAATAGAAATTGTTAGTTATAATTCCGTCGATTTAACCAATTGAATTCATACTATTGGCGACGTTAAGGACTACAAATATAATACAATAATACTAACGAAAATTATAATACAAAAATAGGTTTAAATAAAAATACAATTTGAAATAAAAATTAAAATACATAATCAGGAAACGCGTAAATGTTTTATTTAGAATATGCGCGGGGTAGCATTAATCCAATTTTTCGGAGGTTAGTTTTAATAAAACCCTGATACTCGGTTTTAATTGAGATTTAGTGATTTAGAATTTAAATTAATAATTGCATTTCCAGCAAAAATGTGAAGCCAACATTCATCAGTTTGAAAACACATTTTTCATTCACCTACCAAAAACATAAAAAGTTATGATTTGATTTAACTGCATGATTTTACAAGATAAGTACTACATTTTTCAATTTGCATTACAGCTTTATGGACATTTTTATGAGAATACCGCAATGGATTAAAACGTTTGTTTTAATAGTCCTATCATTTGTTTCCTCGGACCATTGTCTGCACATATTTTATTACGGATTCTTTGTATATATTATATTATATACGCGTACGGATATTCATTAATATATATTAGTATACAGTTAAATTAACAGATATGCAAAAAAATAGTTACCTTGTAAAAATCTAAAGAAATAGAATTACAATTATAAATATTTATTATATTCAAGTACTGTAAAATTTGATAATATGAACATAATTTTTTTTTTAAATAATTGAAAATACAATACAGTGAAACATGTATCTATCGTTTTTGAAGGGACTTATTAAAATTAACTATGAATGCGGGAACATAAAAAAATGTTACATATTTCATAATCAAATGTTTTTTCTCTTTCTCTCTCTATCGAATGTTCCGCTCATTGTTTATGAGTACCGTTAATCAAAAGCATATAGATACGAAGTATGCTGCGTAATTTAAACGATTAATGTGGTAAAATGATGCATTGAGGAACAATCCAAAATCAATATTTTTCAATTTTATATATTTTATTACTTTAACCAGTACATTATTAGCAATATTTTAAGGCATATTCTGTTATAATATGTTAAGAACATTTTAGAGATAAATAATATTGCTTTAAATAATTTCAAAAAAATTATTAGATTCTCATTGTGACATATATGCTATGTCAGGGAAATTAATTATCAAATTAAGTCCATAGATGGAGATAGTGTAGTAGTACTCGAAGTGTTTCCACATATAAACATATATACAACTTTCAAAAATTTGATAGATATGGAGATTGATTAATGGTTGCGAATGGTGAACGTTATTTAAGCCAGCCGAAGACAGGTCGTAAGCCCTGTAATTACCAATACTTCCATATATTTTAAATAAAAATTGCTTCATCTTTGTGAGATATCTATTATTTGTTTAATAACAGTGTCTTTGTAGGTGAAAATCTAATGATTGTGTGTTCTTGGACATATTCATATATTGCTAAAAATGTAATTATTAATAATTTCATAATGCGTGGTAAATGCTATTTTTTAAATTTATTTTTGGGATTATGTCCCAGTAGTAACTAAATATTTTTCGATAGATATTTTATTTTAGATATACTTTTCTATGCGATTAATCTAATTTGTTTAAATATCTTATGACTTAATAAATCGACGATATCCCGAAAATTAAATCATCTACATATAAAGGACACAGAGGCTTTAGCAGGTTTTTGCACAGATTCTAATAAAGATTGCTATTTTGCTGGCGTTAAGCCTTGTTTTGCTGGTCTGACTACTTCATACCATGACCACGGGGTCTGACCGCATTGATGTTTATCAAAGAAGGTCACGTTATCACTAAGGTGTCTTCCCTTTATAGTGAGTATTTAAATTGTAGTGGTTAACATAAATTAGCTTTTTCAAAATATATTTTATTTGATGTCTCTTGCAACATTACACTTTAATTTTCTGTTTGAATATGTACTTTTTAATACAAATTAAAATGAATCAACAAAAAATACATACAGAAAAAAAATTATCGAAAACATATTTTAGTTGCTACCGGAATTTCAACCTGGACCTTATCCTATCTGGGGAAATGCATTTTCCAAATTCGCTATACTAACCAAGTAGGTTTAAAAATTTTTGAACTTATATTCTGTATCTCTTTAAAATTGATAAATCTGTTATTTCGTTTTTAAAAGCAATCAACTTTATATTGCGACGAATCTCAAATACCTTTGCAAAATACACGCCAGGAGATGCCAGAATCAAATTAATTATTTTTTATTGTATTTGGGTAAACTTTGATATATCTTATATATATTTAAGGATAATACAATATTATTGTAAACATGAAGTTTTTCAGAACATAGTTCTGTGGTATTTTGAATATATCGTAAATTTATTTGTAGTATTTAATTACTATTAACTTTTATTTGTTTTTAACCATACTATTATGTTATACAGTGGCGTAGATTATATATATTTTTTTAATTTTACCTTAATTTTGACACGATAAATTAATACATCATGTCATCTTCAAAACTTCTATAATGCAGATATAACGATAACTGGTCAGTTTGTTTTAATTTTGTCACTGTCTTTTTCCCTTCTTCGGGGGCATGTTGATCATTTTTCCCTCGGCTTCTCGACTTAAGTAGCATACATGATTATTTTGATTTTGATTTTATACTATGTTTTTTTTTTAATATACAATGTTACAACTTTTGGATTTCTTTATTGCCTTATTTTGATTGAGTGAGGGTTTTCAGATGGCAGTTGTTCGGCTCCGTCTTGATGTGCGAGACGAAGTTGCACCGCTTCCTATAAGCATTTAAAAAAATTCCAACCAGGCAGCGATTGAGTAGGAACATATATGAGGTTTTGCTTATAAACAGTTCTGGGTAAGCGACGGGTCCACCCTCACAGATATAAATATTCATAAAAAAGTGTTTAATTAATGTAAAATATATATATGTACATAAAAAATATCTCCGTCGTTAGTCGTAGTTATGAAACAAAAGATAGATATTTACAAATTAAGAATTATGCGTGGAATTATTAGACAATGAATTATATAATGGATTTTTAAAAATTCTAAATAATTATTAATATTAAATATTTGCAAAATTACTTTGTGGCCTCATTTTATATTAATATTCATTCCATGCTTAGTAGATTACTTAATGTTCCTTTATCCACAAATAACTTCAGTATAGAATAAAATATTATTAAACAAATTGAAATATATTAATTTAATAGATAATTTGTTTAAAAAAAAGTACATGAAAAAGTTTATCAGATAATATGTTTACCCACCTATTATTGATAATGGGAAACAGTGGAAAAAAAAAGTGTTTTTAAATAATCTTACTTCAAATTCAATTATAAAAAATATCCCAAATTCTTAACAACCAGCTTTTTACACTAATAACAAATTAAAGAATTATATTAAATAACAAGGATAAGGACGACATTTAAAAAAAATCGGAGGTCTACAAAGTAATTTGCAATGATTGTAATTATTTTTATATAGGTAAAGAGTGCAGAAATTTTGATATTAGAATTAAGGAGCATTTGAGATGCCTAAATAATAATAACTATTCAGAATTTTACAATCACCTTTTGGAAATGAACCATTCTTTTGATATTAATAAGGGTTTAGAAATTATACATACAATACTAGAGGTTTACAGTTAGATAAATTATAAATTTTAGAAATAAGAAAAAGTGCTAATATCAAGCTTACTATTATAAATAACCAAATCCTTTTTGTTAATAGTCACCTTTTAAACTTTTTTACTTATTCACCATTTTATAATTCTATTTTTATATATGCTAGTATTTATAATTTCAGTTAATAAATAGTGGTTTAAACAAAGTATTTTGTATAATTAGTTATTATTAATCCCACGTTTTGAGGCATTTGTGCAGTTGTTGCGATAGTTGACGACCTGAGAAGACATGATAGAAATTTCATAACCCGATATGTGTTTAACGAAGAATAATACAAAACGAAATGCTGACTCTATAAAGGGAGAAAACTTATTTATATGTATGTACATATAATACATATGTTTAATTGCGTTATGTTGTTTGTGTGGTAAACAATTTTAGAAACATATTTTGTACCCGCGTGAAAATTCCCGTAAGCCGCCGTAACAGCAGTTTGTATACCGCAGGTGTTTTGGAGTCGTTAAGCTTTTGGAAGGCTTTCGTGGAAACTTTTAGGCCATGTTAAGTCGGCTTCACAATTTTACCTAAACATGAAAAAATGTAACACTTCTCTAGTGAATAATACTATAATGCAAACTGATGGAATTGTGTCAAATAGTAGTAGAGTTTATTTTGGATGACGAAAATAGTAGTAGATTGATAAGCGTAAAATTGTGTTTAAGTATTGAGTTCGGAATTAGATTGAATGCAGTGATAATGAAGTATCTCAGTCAAGTCTAAATGTCGACCAGAAAGGTCCGAGAACACGGCATAATGACCCAGAAAGCTTAATATATAATAAGTAGCGTAAATTAAGTGTAAATTGGATAGAGGTGATACGGAAATTAAACTATTGTTTATTATAATATAACTCTTTGTAACTGCATAACGTGATTTGGGACAACAATTGGTTTATGAATGAACATGTGTATTTGATGATGAGATGTAAGAAAATACAATATTGTTGGATATGCATGTAACGCACTAGTTTGCGTTCTTTGGTCGACATATATGAGTACATACTTTGTTTTTAGCACTGTGCATGATTGATATCTATACTATACGTATGTTGATTACACCGCCTTTTATAATTTAATAAATAAAAGCCAACTTGCCCCAAAACAGGCTTGCTTAGTGGGGTAATGCAATCATCATTACGGAAATTCGGAATGAATGTGTCCTGTAAGACGACTTAGCAGAACATGAAAAAGGAAAATGGAGAGATTCTGTGTAGAAAGGTAGAACAATCAGTGGCTCCAAGTTATCAACACAGCGTAGGACAGAGAGTGGTGGACGTTTTTTTTCCAATTCCTTAGAATCTACGATACTTTGAGTACTCAACATGCGGCTAGACTGCCTAATATACTCCTACAAGTGCATTAGCGATGATTACTTGTAGAAGTAGATCTTTTGTTATTTATTAAAGTCTATTAAAACCACTTAATTGGCAATTTAAAACATCAACTGGTTTTGGAAAACATCATTTTCTTCTTCAGGATTATCTAAACAAAAAACATAAGTATATTTATATCACATTATTCTAATGTTTTAATAAAAAAAACATTTTAAAAATAATAATTAGTTAGTAAACATATCTAGTTCTTAACTTAAATTATTATGATAAAATATGTAGAAATTGACCTGATGATACAAAATTAATAGAATTTTTTTTAGGAAAATTTGACTTGTGGTTGGTTAAATTTAGTTGATTATTTATCATATTTTGCTTAATATTACATGCTTTATTTATTTTTAACGGTTCTAAATTATTCAATTCTCGACCAACATTATTTACATGCAAAACAAACAATCCCGAATTTTCATCAAAAGTATGATCATTTTCTAATAAATGATTGGCAAATTCTAAATGCTCCAATAAATAGATAAAATAAATAATCTATAAAAAATGAACATAATAAACCACAAAGTACAATTTGCAAATTTTAAAAATACGGAATATTATTTTGTTGTACGTTAATTTAAAATTTAAAATATTCACGAATTCTTTTAAAATACTATTGTGTATAAATAAATATTGTGGTTACCGTAAATAAATACAAATTGTAGTAATTCTTTATATAGAAAGGCCTCCGTTTCATCTATAAATTTTAGGTTAGGTTAGGTTAGGTTAGGTTAGGTTGAAAAAATGTAGACCTATTTTAATACAAAAATAATACTAAAATTTATATATCTTTTATATCGATGGACAAAAAATGACCTACAAGACGCTCTGACGACACTACCTTATTTTAATAAACATCATATGTGTTTTATATTAATACATGAATTGGAAGGTTACAAAATTCTGATAAAAAATCCTTAAAGCGATCGAAGAGTTCTGTCCGAGCGTTAGGTCCCCGAACCGATTACGATAAAGCAAATAAAGAAGAAGAAGGAGTGAATGCAAAGTTAATTTAACTTTAGTCTTGTGAATATGATAAAAGAAAGGTGAATGGAGGAGAGTAAGAAAGATAACGAAGCGTGACGATCAAAGAGCTGAAATGACCAGGTAAAAAAGATCCGGTTAAAAGCCAAGAATGGACAAGCATATATGAATGGGGAAAAGATGTATGAAACGGTGAATAGAAAGTTAATTTTCTACACAAATTTGTAAGGATCCTTGCCACGTGATTGCTAGCCTGCATTTGATGATTGGAGATCTATCGCCTTCTTGTGCAACTTTTAACGGTTCACATATTGAATATTGGAATATAGTTGTGCGACTTACGCATGAAATTGCTGTTAATTTAGCGCCATAATATTTCATGACAAAAGTTTTCTAATTATAAGATTTTCAGAGTATTTTTATATACTTCTCCAGAGCTGCATATGAATTACATAATAATGTAGTTTTTGTATAATATTTACAAATAATCAATTTTATCAATTCGTACAGTTTTTTGGATTTCGTGAAATGTCGATTGGATGTGATATGTATCGAGGTGCGGTTTTTAAAAACACAAAATATTATTAATTTAAAAACAGAATATGAACAAGAAGGTGAACTTAATTACATGAACCTTAACGAGTTTTAAGTACAATTTGATTAATCTCAGTAATTGACATGGCTGATGCAATACGAATATTTTTATTTTTCGTTATTTCGTCACTACTGTAGTTTTGAATTAAACTAAAAACGTTTTAGTGTTGATCTATAGGGAAGGGGAGGGGGTTCAATTGTTCATGGGAACATGGACAGTAGGGGTGAAGTTTTAGAGAACGTGATGCAATTCATTAGTGTTTCATTCCAAATTATTTTTTTAGTTTTCGACGGTTTCTATGTTATTCATTATTAATCCTTTACAAAATCTAAACTTTTACTGTAATTAAGCAGTTTTATTATTCCAAAATATTATTTCGCTGATGATTAACTTATATTTATTGATTACTGCTCTTTCATAATTGTATTAGGTTCTAAAATATTACGTATTTTTTAAAAAAGGCCATTTTGATCAACGAGATGGATCAATCTAGAAACAATCAGGTCCTTACTATATATTGTAATCAGAAAACCAATTTTTTTAGATCATATCTGAACATTATATGAACCATGGGTGAGAAATAAAAGAATCGAAAAATTAATTAAATCTGATTTCATAAGAACCATTTCGTTTCCAAAAAATATTAAAAATTATTATAAAGAAATATATTTTTGTTGGACTCTTGACACGACCAACTTAATGAGAAGGTAGAGACCTATAAATCGGCGAAGAACAAAAGAAAAGTAATATTTTATCCCGAGAAAAGTTTTTGACTTACAGAACTTGTTCCAATTCAACTCTTTTTTATTCGGTGGAATAATCGGAAAACCACCAAACAACAATACTGAGGAGTATCTATTACCAATCAAACTTGTGAAATAAATTGAAACCAATTTTGACAAAAGGAAGTAATTAAACTCAAGAACCTGAAAGGTTAGTCTACTGGCATTAATCTACTTTACTTATTTAAAACTTTCAACAGATTGAAGAAGAAGATTGATTTGGAAAAAAACAAAAATATTACCAGAAACACCAAGACAAAAATCTTACACATTAAATTTTTATTTTTATTGGATTTATTTATTTTTATCATTGTACAAAGTATTACAATTCAATTAAAATATAACATTTTTGCATACTTATTTTTCGTGTCATAAAAATTGCATTGTCATAAATGATCACATTGCAAAAAGAGTTATATGGAAAACAAATAATAAATATATTGAAAGTTGTCAATAATATGTGTAAGTTATTTTTTTAATAATGTGTATTCGCAAATTGTATACATCTGAGACTTGAAATTAAGAAACAATTGCGAAGTAAGATGGTTGCAATAGATGTGCGAAGAAAGATGGTTGCACTGATGAACTTGGAATTTCGGGAGCTATATGACAATTCAAATGTCCTGAATATGAAAACAAAACAGCTGTAGTGGGCTGGACACATGGCGAGAGTAGATACATTCCGACATTGGTCATAGATTATCGAATTCCATAAAAGAACAATAATGTTATTATTTCGTAAATTGAGTTAAAACACTATTTTATTCCACTATATTTTTTATTGTGTTAAACGTTAGAACATTTTCGGGAACATCTTTCCATTATCAATATTATAATTCAAGTAAAATTAAAAACACTTTCAGGCAATATACAATTTTAACTAAATTTACAAAATAATCATGGAATACCACAAAGATTCACCAAAAACCTTTGAACACTTAATAATATTATGTAAAAATTTATATTTTTTAGTGTAGTTCAAAAAAGATAGACGCATTTTAAATCTATTGAATGTGAGTACACAATCCATTACAGAATCACTACATTGACTCATTTTTTTTTTTTTGCATTGCAATTGCCACTATGATTTTACATTAATTTTTAATTAGAAATGTTAAACAAATTAATTTCATTATCCCACTGTTATCAGTCTTACTTAAAAAAAATTAAACTTTTTTTTTGCAAATATTAAAAATAATTGTAATTTTTTCAGCAAGAGCATATGTGCCCCGTAGACGTTCGCTTATTTTTTAATGAACGCCATCTATCGGTTTTCAGTACGTGGGTTTCGTTCTAGCATCTCTTTAGCGCAATGGTGTAATTTATTTGGTTACAATTATCCTACTACTGTTTCAGAAATATTATTCGGCTAACGCCCTCTTATACTTGACTTTTTGGGTTACCTTAAATTTGGGATGAGTTCTGTTATTAGTGTCCAATTATATAAAAATCTTTTGTCCTAGTTATATTCGTTCGAAGGACAAAATTGTGATATTCTATTTAATAACTATTTAAAATAGTGGTTATGAGGTTGTGATAAAATATTTTGGTCAAACTGCACACAGAGGCACATCTGCACACAGAGATATGTTTAGATATATATATTTGTATAATTATGGTTGGACTATGCGTATCTTATTCGAAAAAATTGTGTTGAGATGGAAAAAGTGAATAGCATTTAATTGAAAGAAAAAATTTCATTAATTAAATTCCAATTTAATTAATTCGTTCTCCAAGAGGCCAATAGTGGCCGATAGTGTTTCCGAAATAGATAAAACAAAATAAATTAACATTAGATTAACTAAGCCAGTTCGAGGTATCTTGAACTAAATGTACAAACTTGCATAAATGCTCAACATATTCGGGATGAAATATTTCGTATCGTCGCTAAATGTAATAGTTAAAAAAAAACTGGCCAGCCGGAGATTCGAACCTGCGTTCGAAGGAAAATTACCAAATTTATAATTTTAATGTACCTACACCATATATATATAGTAATATATGGATGATATTTGGCAAATAATTTTATCAAAAAAAATCGCCTTTTTTAAAAAGAGTATCCCGCTGTTATGACAATGTAGTTTTTTACAAAAAAGTAATGTAATTATATGGCGAGATTGTAAAGTACAATAATTTCTACAGGTTCCTTTGCCAAAACACCACCGATGTGCTTCTATTGTGAAATTTCCGTTTTCACAGACGATCCTGAACCTGGGTACGGTATAACGGACCAATTAGGTTGCGAGAAAAGAAGTTTGCGTTCCGGTTTCAATCCGAGCGCATACAAAATAAACACAACAGACTCCCAGGACCAGCTTGTCTGATCAGTCGACCATTCTCCGGTGGCGAAGAAACTAGTCTCTAACGGCAGTGCAGCCAGTGTAGGTAATGGTCTAAGTGTTAGCATTGTACTCCCAGATTGCTTTCAACCCCTTGTGGTCAGAACAGCACACAATTATGAAGAGTTGTGTTGAAATTATTACAGGGGTTACTTTATTTTATTTAAGTCACTATTAAATTATTTCATATTTTTAACAATGTTTATTTATTTTAATTTATTTATATCCATCAACGCCCTTGTGATTAAAGAGGTATTGGTCATCTGCATACTCCTGAATGTCGATAAGACTGTTATATTCTCCGACTCGCAAGCAGCTCTTGAATCCATCTCTGCTAATATAAAGTTTCGCTAGACAATGAGATAATTTGTTCCATCAAAAGACGTGTATTTAATTTGTACAGCAACAATAAACAGGAGTCATTTGTTAGGATTCCTGAATATAAGGGAATTCATGGAAATGAATATGCTGATAAACTGGCCAAGGAGGCCACTCTTTCCGGAGTTTTCCTCCATCAATTCCATATCCCGATGTATGACAGACTCAATGTGGTAAAAAAACGTATGGATTATATCTGTACTACACAATGGATGGATCCAATAATCATAAGGGTAATCGGCTTAAAATAATTCAAAGATAAATTTCCCGCACCCTCTGGTTCTCCAAAAGGAAAGTCTCCAAAATAATAATATCAAATATCTCTAGAATGAAAATTGGGTATTGCCAGGTAGCCTCACATTTATTCAGATTGAACTTAATAGATTCTCCAATGTGTGAGTGTGGTGCCAAGGAGAAAATCCTTTACCATATATTTTTGGCCTGTCCATTGTGATCACAGGTTTTTTTTACAGTAATCTCGTCAATAGTAATTTTCAACTCCCGCTTAACTTATGTTATTTTCTTTCCCTTAACTCGCCACATTTAATCTATATAATAGCATATTTTTTGAACGACAATGGTATTGACTTGTAATATAATATTTCCTATTCTATAATATTATAGTACTTTTGTCTATAAAATAAAGTTTTAACTTGATTAATGGCACAAATCACTCTTGAAGGGTGGATTACCTATTTAAAAGAAGAAAAAGAAAAAGAACGCCCTTGTGGGCTTTTACATAAGAATAAAAATTAAATTAATTTAAATATAACAGTTCATTTTAAAAAAAAACTAAGTATAATTTACGTACAAATATTGCTTAGATTCGGGTATGCCCCTGCAATGAAAAATGTTAACGAAATTTAACTTGTTACCATTAGTATTATTGGCGAGTTAATAGCATCATTATTTACATGTGTACGTACAAAAAACACTTCATGTTGTCTCGTTTCAGTTGATACTTTATACGAAATCATTTGTGTAAACTCAGGGCAGTCCAACATGCCATTGATCATTTTATATAGAAATACTACATCGCTCACATCTCTTCTCCGGGTTAATTTTTTCAAATGAAGTAGACTCATTAAATAATCATAATTTATATTTTCTATCGGAATATGCAATTAAAAGTTAATAAATCTTCAAAATTTTTATTGCACTCTTTAGATTTTGATTGGGGAGATTTGAGTGGAGTTAAATTCCAGCGTACTTCTTACAATAGATGTACATACAGTTGTTAGAGAGCGGAGCGAATTAAAGTTTTTCTCTGTCCTTAATACAAATCCTAATGATTTCATCGCCTTGTTATAAATTTCGTTATAATGTTGAATAAATTACATTTTTTTGTCGAAGAGCACACCCAAATCTCGCATAACTGCGACTCTACTTAGATCAATATTATTAATGCTGTTTTGAAAAAGGAGTTGATTTATAGTTCTATTGAAACTATTTGTTTACATTTTTCTACATTAAGATATAGTTAAATATATAGATATGTTATTCAATTATTTGATATAATATTAGAGAAAAGTAGCCAAATATGGAATACAATTTTATATATTGAATAACAGTCGTACAACATCAGTCACAACGGATAGAGATTTTTATTGATAGTCAGTCATTACTTAATGTCAGTCTTGCGGTTTAAATGAATTACTATTTTTTTAAATCAACGTAAAATAAAAAAAATGTATAAATGGAATAGGTACCCAAATATGAACACTAATTTTAATGAAATAATTAGAAAAAATATATTTATTTTATTTTTAACAGCCATACCATAAAAGCATTTTATCAGTCGTTGAATTTCGTCAGAATATGCGCCATCACGCGAACATCATTTCTTGTTAAGTCATAGAATTAGCTTTCAAAATTTTCAAGTTCTTCCCCTAGAATTGATTCCCGATTTCCTTGTTGCTACATTTTCTGATTCTCTTTTTTCGTAAAGCCGAAAAAAATTAGTTCTAAAAATGTATGCATCATTTATGGGGTATTCCATATTTGAAATTTCTAAGCTTACATAAACCTGTACTATGATTTTAATAATAAAAATATATATCCATTAAAAACCTTATGAATACTATTTATAAATATATTTATAATAAATGGCATAGTAGACAGAATATTGAAATTATTGAATTAATATTCAATAATTTGAAATTAATATTCAAACAAAGAAAATATTAAGTTTTACTTATTTTCAAAAATTTATTACAACCTTTCCCTTCCACTACGGTGTTAGTACTCGTCCAATTAAAGAGTTACAACGATAATTGTTCCAAAATGAACGAATAAGACAGTACATAGTGAGCTAATGTTAATTCAATTCGTGCAAAATACTTGTAGGTAATGAATGTTTGGAACAAGTAGATGAGTTTGTGTATTTGGGAAGTATGTTCGATAGAAACGTAAAGATAAAGAAAGATAACGAAAGGAGGGTGACTGCAAATAATAAAGTGAACGGCGCTTTGAATGGAATTATAGCAAATGGGAACTTGTCAACTGAGGCAAGACTAGCGGTACCGACACTGATGTATAGAGGCGAGGCTTGGAGCTGGCAGAAGAGGAACGAAAGTAGACTAAATGCAGTGGAAATGAGATCACTTAGGCGCATATGTGGCAGATCCATTTATGATAGAGTAAAGAATGAAGAGATAAAAAAAGAATGTAAAATTGATCTTAGTATAGTGAATAAGATTAAGAAAGGATCACTTAGATGGTTTGGTCATATGGAACGGATTAATGAGGAGAGAATGGTAAGAAAGATGTATGACGCAAGTGTTGATGACACCGTGGAAGACTTGGCGACCTGGTAAACCAGATACTGGAGTATGGTCCTGTTAGAAGCCTCAATAATCGTCGAGCTTGTATGTGACAATGTATGAATGTGGATGAGGCGAGAATTGTGTGGTAGAACAGAAGTGTGTGGCTCTCTTGGCGTAGGGCTGAGTCTCAACGGATCGCAGCATAACGCTGTTCTACTGGGCACAACACCCTGTCAGGTACGAAGGTCGTCTGCGTCTGAGTTCCGACGTCGAACTTAAGCTTGGTCAGAGGCGGGACGCCATCGCGCCGGGACATTTAACCGCGTAGCGCAGTGTTCGTCCCGCCTCGTCGGGTTTCGACGGAAGCCTCCACGGACGGGGGTCGCCTGATAGACGTCACATTGTTTAGAGAGCCTTACGACTCGCGGAACTCACATCACGTATCACCGCCCGATTTGCCTAATCGGAATACGGTCCTAGAGGCGTTCAGGCCTAATCCTGTGGAAGGTAGCATCGCACCACCGGCCGCTCGACCCAGTGCGTGAACCAAATGTCCAAAACTGCCGTTCCTCTCGTACTGAGCAGTATTACTATCGCAATGATCGGTCATCAGCAGGGTAAAACTAACCTGTCTCACGACGGTCTGATCCCAGCTCACGTTTCTTTTTGATGGGTGAACAATCCAACGCTTGGCGAATTCTGCTTCGCAATGATAGGAAGAGCCGACATCGAAGGCTCTATCCTCTCTACCTACCCACGCGGAGAAACAGCGTGAAGGTAAGTAAGTAATCAATGAAATTGTTGAAAACTGTTTATTTTATAAGAAATTTAATTCTTATGTTTAAAAAAAGGCAGAATGCTTGTTAATAAGATACTCGCTTTGTGATCCAGTGTTCGAGTTCGACTACCAAGTTAGTCCAATTTTCAGAATATTGGTGTGATATGTATTGTTCCGTTTATACATATCTATTTAATAATAAAAATAAAAGTTAGTCTTCATTATAATATGCAATATTCACAAAATGCATTCAGAAGCGTTAAATAAAAAATAAAAGAGGGTCGTTGATAATCTATTTTCGTACTCAAATACCTAAAATATATTATGCGCTAGGTATATACGGATAATCATATTTTTTATAATAAAAATATATATATATTTTTTACTGATATAAACTACATACCACCGAAATAAGTAGCATTTTTGCAGAAAATTTTGTCGGTATAAAAACTTCTTTCGGTGACCTGCCTGCTGCACTAGTATTTTACTTTATTATAGCAGACAGTGCTTTTTCGCTGTAGTTAATAATAAAAACATAATTATTACAGCAATGAAACTAATGTAAAAATATCAGTGCAAAAATAATAAGAACAAACTAAGATTCATAAATAACTCTAATTAAAAGTAAAGGTGGCAATAAATACAAAGTAAAAGTGTTACACTTAAAATTAGCAAAGCGTCTGTGGCAGTAAAATTAGTTAAAAGTTTTTTACAGATAGAAAATACGAATAACAGTAAGCGCAATAAACTGCTATGTAGGTATAATACATTTGTATGTAATCACAAAATCATGGAAACGTAAATAAAATATTTTTCATATATTCGTGAATTTTTGCACACTTTCAAAGAATCTTAATGCCAAACACCAAACAAGACACTCGCTGTTCATAACATGACAGTTCAGATATCAATGCGCCTTGTTTTAAATGTTGTTGATGAATTTTTGAATGCTAACTTATAATATAAAAATAATATTCAATATTATTTTTGTTGTAATAAAATATTAACTTTAGAACACGTTAAGCTGCAGTTTTTCAGAATACAGTTATGTGATATTTTAATATAAATAACTTGCAATATTGACGTTGTGTAATAAGTCAGCGTACTTCCCCGGATAGGAAGAATTTCTGGTTCGAGTCAATTTATTAAAACAAAAATATTGTTTTAATAAATTGATTTTTTCTGTGTATATTTCTTTAATGATACATTTAATTTGTATTATAAAATTTAGATTTAAAATTTAGGTATGTAATTCACGTCCATCTTTAAATTGTTAGAAATGGCATTAAATAATTAAACTACTCGGTAGTAGAAATGATACTGGGTTGTGTAGTGTTCAGTTTGGATATCATAACATTGTAATAAATTGACCAATCAAATGCAGATATTACATGTCTCTTTGGTCGAAAATTAACAAACTAATGGACAAAAGTACTAACTTAATAACTTAACCTTTATGTTATTTTGAATGTGTTGTTAGATATTAATTATTTTATTTTCAATGTTATTTTATATTAAAAGATGTAATATAATTATAAAATAATTTACGCATTTATAGACTCAATTAATTAAATTAATTAATACATTACGAAGATTTATTTACAGTTTTTTTCGAACTAAAGTAAAAACGATCGGTAACGAAAACGCGAGACAAAAACGCACTCTAGTCTTTCTCTCATCTCGCCCCTCTTACATCTGGAAACTGTACGAGCAAGTGGTATAATGTATGCTATATAATATATATTATATTATGTTAAAGAGTTACTTTTTTCAACCTAGATAAGAATTGCAGAAAATATTATTTAAATATTAAAATAATAAAATAAACTCAATGATGTTAGTAATCTTTAGAAATTACAGAATACAATAAATAAAATAAACATTTGAGAAAGATATACTTTTCGATACATTTCTAGACTTTTCTAAGTAATTCATTTAATCTGTTTTCATTCTCAATGAACTGTGTTTCGAACAATTGTAACATCACAAATAAAATGCGTCTTCAATTCAATTCAATAATTCAACAGGTGTACTATTTTTAGAGAAAACATAATACACGTGTTGAAATTAAGGAAGTACAAATAAAGTAGAGCAAAATAAAAATGAATGGATCAAATTATACGACAATTTGATACCACAATCTAATGAGGGAATATAAAGATGGTGGATAAGCTCTCGCTCAGCATGTGAGAGGTAGAGATATTGATATTTGGCGCCTCTAAATATTTTTGATTTAAAAATGTTTTCGAAGGCTCCTCGGTACCGGTAAAAATGAAAATAAAAAACTCAAGGTTAAAGTGAGAATATACAAACGAAATTATCTAACGAGCTATTTCTAACGCAATTCCCGTCATCAATTTTACTGAGGTACCCGTTGAATAAACATATTCAATGGTAAAACATAATACCGAATATTTATAGAAAGCATAAAACGGAGATAGAATTTTTAAACATTTTTTGCACTGGCATACCTACGTAAAGTAAAAATATGTCGTACAATTTCATGAAAAAAATGTTTTAGATGTTTTCGCACCTGAATAATGTATCATAGAAAATGTTTACCAAGTCTCATAGTCTAGGCTATCAACATAATACGAGAAATATGATTATTTTGTGAAACGTTACTGTGTTAGGTATTAAATCTAAATATTTCATAATGATCCGTCACATTTTCTTAGCAATCTGGTAGTTGATTTATGAAATGATTTTCGTAAATTATCAATCTTCGATTTGGTTATGACATAGATATATGATTTTTTTTTACTGATCTATCAATATATATTTTTTTTAAATATCCAAACACACGAGATATAGTTGAAATAAAAAATGCAAAGTACCGTCTACAAAAACTACAAACAAGGAACCAGAGAACCATTAAATATTACTCCGCAAAATTATATAACAAACTGTCAATGGAAATAAAAGATACAGCAAATATAAAAATATTCAAGAAACTAATTATAGAATGGATTAATTAGTTAAGCAACGAGATGATAAAAAAAAGATCTAGCGGAGAGCACTATATAAAAAACAGAAAAGAAATGTCATAAATTTTTCTTAAAAATATAAATAAACACTAAAATAACTTTTAAATTCAACATGGGATCATCCTAGAAATTAGGCATTACTAAAAACTGTTAAAATCAAAAACTAGTTAATGAACAGACATGTTATGAAGTGCTACACACATATATCCAATGGAAAATAAATCCGTAAAAGAATTTACTCTTCGAAAATAAAATCTTCGTGTAAACAAGACATATTTTTTACATTAATGCATATTATAGTGTCAGTGTTTAAGTTTTCGTTCCAATCGAGTCATATTTAAAAGAAAAGTCGCGGAGCTCTTTGATTGCGTGAATGGCACCAAAGTGGACAAGTAAGTGCCATCAAAATGAATATTTTGGGACAAAGAATTTGCGTTAGTTCATGTCTATTTATTTGATGGTTTGAGGGTTAAATTTTATTAAAAAAATCTCTAAGATATGATAGTAAAAATTCATCCACGTATCCTTAAGACACAATGTGTGTCTGTAAATCTAATCTTCTTCTTGAAAAAATCTAAAAGGTCGCACGTGGAACGCGTTTCTTGCGTACATGTGTATATATGTATATGCGCGCGTTTCTTAATGTGTGTACACGTGTGCACGTGTGCACGTGTGCAGAGGGTAGATTAGCGGGGATCGCAGTGACGGGGGTTGTAATAAAAATGCAAAACCGAGAGCGGAAACGTAGCCGGACACGTGACACCTGCTACGAGACGAATACAAATTACTCGCGGTTGGGATTTGTGACGGGAAATTATGTTTCTCTCGTGTTTTGTTATTTCAGCAATTGTTTTTGTACGGCGGCGCAAGACAGCTGATGGTTTTTAAAACGGAGTAAATATTGAACAGATGAAACCCCATCCCTCCAGACCCAGTGGTTCTGACAATTGTGGGAATATTTTTATAATTTGACAGCGAATTCGGTAATTTCAGAGCTCCCGCGTGTGAGTTGTAATTTTCAAGTTAGCATTTTTGTGGTTAGAAGTCCGATCTATTGTAAACATTCCATGGGTGGGATTGGTAAAACGTCTTATCTAAATATTCCGTAGGCGGGAGTGGTTAGACGTTCAATCTAAATATTTCTAGGTCCCGGGTGGAAGTGGTTAGACGTTCAATCTAAATATTACTAGGTCCCGGGTGGGAGTGGTTAGACGTTCAATCTAAATATTTCTAGGTCCCGGGGGGTGGAAGTGGTTAGACGTTCAATCTAAATATTACTAGGTCCCGGGTGGGAGTGGTTAGAACTCCGGTCTAAATATTCCGTGATCCCGGGTGGGAGTGGTTAGATGTCTAATCTAAATATACTGAATACGTACTGTTAAGGAAGATGTAAAAAATATACCTAAAAGTTTATTTGAAAAAAAAAACATTTAAATCATAAAATTTTCCTGCCCAACTAAGGCTTCGCGTGCGTTTTGGCACTGTCTTGTAATCAATATTACATCTTTTTCATCAACCCAACTTCAATCACTGTTAGATAACCACTCTTAAAGACTGCTATTTCTCTCTATCCTCTGTCCTTTGCACCCAGCTACGTCTTTCGATCTTATATTTCGGAAGACGGCCTACATTTCGACTTCTATTACTGAGCCTCCATTTTTTTAATCAAACGGTTTTCATGCATTCGGATGAAGTGCCATTTCAGATTTGATATTTGTCAAACTGCAGCATCTAATTTCATCCAACTACGAATGTCTTATTTTCTTATTCTAACTTACATTTCAAACATACTAAATATTACATAGAAAGGAAACATTACCTGTCGATGAGAGTTGCTGTTTTTCACAAAACTCGAGTAGTGCTAATAAACTCAAGTAGAGTTATAACATTGTTTTATTTATATCCATCGATTTTGATGATGAAACTCTACAAAGATAACGCCAATTCAATCAATAATATAAAACTTTTACAATTAAAAACATAGGGCACAATATTTATAAATAAAAAATAATCACTATCCACTATCACTAAATCCGCTAAAAAAAATCAACAGTTTAATCATCATCTTTATTGGAAAGTTAATGCTAGATTACACATAATATTAAAAATATAATCTATGTGTTCCGAATTCGTAAGCACACTTTTGGTGCGTCTTTTTGATTCAGCCGCGACCAATATTATTGAAACATTCCGCATCCAAATTCTCATCCATACATTTTCTCATGCTCGTCTTTTCAGTGTGAAATGTGACTTTGACGCCAGCAGACGTCAACTTGACCGATATTTGTTCGATCTTGACATAGAGATAGTATTTGTGGTGTGGATCTTTCAGCTACAGTGCATCAGCACTGTTTTGTTTATGATTCTGTGATTTGATCACGTATTGTTTGTTGTTTGTGTGCCGTGGGTGAACTTGTGACATTATCGTATTCAATTGGAAGCGAAGATCGGCTAATCCATTTCATCATTTTGTGTGATCTCGACTGCAGGGATTACAGAGGCGTCATATAAAAGGTAAGGCGAGCAGTCCTTCCGAATTCCAGTTCCCGAGATCACTGGTCCTTCGACTAAAACTGTTATCCCCTCACCGAACTCATCCTGTACCACGTTTATCTATTTCCCTCCCCTACCTTGCAGTGATTCCGATTTACGACTGAAATTTACGTATTCCATTCTGCGGGACGCGCGACCCGGAGTTTGCGTAATTTATTTTGATCCTATCGATCCGGATTTACAGTTCAAATTCACTACATATGCTGTGAGTCTCTCATCAATCTATGTATGCGGTGAAAGTTACGATGTAAGAGACACATACACACAAAATAGAAAATGAAGAAAAAGACAAACCGTCCACCAAAAGCAGCAGAATATTTAAGGAAAGCTATTCTGTAACAGTGAAACCGCGGTTGTGAGATAAATCCATAAAACCGCTCTACTGACATTATCTATTTCAGAATCCGAGATGGGGTGATTTTACCAGACAAATAAAACGATTTAGTTGTGAGTTTACCGTACTCAGTCAAAAGTTGACTGATATACTGGGTCAATTTTGAGATAAGTTCACGAAGAGATCGGGAATGAATTAAAAATAATATAATGCCTTCCTTTAGCAAAATTGTATCTATTCAGCCTGACAGTTAATTATCAGTTAATAGGCTTATTCACTTGTTTGACAAGGGAATTAGGCTTTCATTACTCATTTTAGATTCATTGTAGAACTCACTTTGATTCTTATGACGCACGTACATTGATGAAACTTTTCTCGAAGACTCGTCTTGAAAGTTACGTGAAAGAGAGTGTAGAAATGAGTACGTAACGAGCTGTCATTCGTCATCTATTATAATTTTGTGTATACCTGATATCTTGGAAGAACCGTTACATCTCAAGGGATGTACAAGTCCGACTGGTTAAAGCTTTGGAATTCTTAATAGTTCTGTTTAGAGTTGAAACATGAACCTTTAGAAGGAAATAAAGAAACATGTTCGACGCCTTCCAGATGTGGTATTGGCATCGTATGATATTGATAAATACAAGCATAGATAAAAACAAAACAATAAAATGGAGAATATGTAAGAATCAAAATGAAAACAAATTTAAAAGGTGACTATTTGGAAAGAGGATTTGGTTATTTATAATATTAAGCTTGTTATTAACACTTTTTCTTATTTATAAAATTTCAAAATTATCGAACTAAACTCCTGGTACTTGTGTGTAAAATTTCTAAACCCTTATTAATATCAAAGGGATGGTTTGTTTCCAAAAGGTGATTGGAAAAATTCTGAATAATTATTGTTATTTAGGGATCTCAAATGCTCCTTAATTCTAAGATCAAAATTTCTGCAAGTTTTACCTATTTAAAAATAATTGCAATCATTGTAAATTAATTTGTAGACCCCCGATTTAATAACCAATAAGACTTATTTAGAAATCAATTTTGATTTGTATTGGGTTTTTTACATTTGGAACTATTCTTTTATTTTATTCACATGCATCAAAATATTTTCTATACGGTTTTCATTAACACGGTTATTCGGGAACTAATATACTATGTAAATGGAGATTATGTGTATACATATGCAGAAATAACTCAATATATCTGATTCGGAAACATGATAACTATAAGATAACTAAAAATATGTTGTACACTTTAGCTTCTAGTTATTCTCAAAGCACCCAATAAGACCCGAAAGAAAATCGATACGAGACAAAGAAATAACTTAATTATCGCTATTTTTCGTGTCGATTTTTCTCACAGAGCTTGCGACGATAAACCTTTTCAGCACATTACCGTGAGCCCCCGTTCGAGACATTTTTCAAACAAAACCGCGTTTTAAATTTATTTTATTTTATCTTCCCGTTACCGTTCTCGGTTATCGCAGTGTTCAGTGGCGTGTGTGAAGCGAGCTGTTTGGAAACTTTTTTTAAGGACTTTTCAGTCAAGATTGGGAAACAGGGCTTTAAAATATTTATAAGAGTTATATATAAATTGAAAATGTATTTAAAGTCTTATAATATTATTATTGAACCTATTTTAAAATTGAAAATCCATTTAATGAAAAGAAATTTTCGTTATGAAGTTGCAAATTCAGAACAAATATCTGTAGTATTTTTAATAAAAACTAAATGAATCAAAAAATCTATCGAAATTTTTTTTGGTATAATCCCGGTAGCTACTTAATATTTTTTTGATAGATACATTTTTTCTGTGTATGTTTCCATTAACCTTTACACTCCGATGATGTAAACTGAGTTGACAATACCTCTAATTATGTGAATATCTCTGTAAATATACTAAATACGGAGTTCATATTTTAGATATTCTTCCGTAATATATGTATGTGTTGGAAAAAAAATTACAATATGTAACTATTAATTAACCATACATGACAATAAAAAAAAATTCTCGATGAACCTGACGTGAATTTGTCAATACGTGTGTACGTATCTGTATGTGCGAAGAGGTGCGAAAAGAGCAGTGCGTGGAGCGCAGGGTGCCAGCTGCCGATCGTCACTTCAGTGGCGACATGTTTTATGCGTCTTTATGCTGTCTTACACAATAATTGATACATATATTTACTTATATATCAACTGTTATTTTATTGATAAATGTAAAATATTAATATTCATCCAACTTAAAAAACGCAAAGGTCCACATGTACACTGAGTATACAGTACCAGAACGCACGTTATTATTTTAGCACCGTAAGAGAAAAGTTAATATTAAAGAATTATAATAATGAAGTATATCCATTGAGCAGAATTAA
The DNA here is from genome assembly GCA_031772225.1 of Eubasilissa splendida. Lineage (NCBI taxonomy): Eukaryota > Metazoa > Arthropoda > Insecta > Trichoptera > Phryganeidae > Eubasilissa > Eubasilissa splendida. The sequence goes on along the minus strand of CM062862.1, from coordinate 23,894,315 downwards.
ATTGAAACAATTAAAAAATTGTTGTTTTTGGATAATCAATATATTTTTATTGGACTATCGTTTAACAATGGTAAGTATTGATATTTTTCTATAATATTTTTACATTACATTAATTCACGTGCCATATTTTTAAAAATTATTGCAAAAATGATATCTTAAATATGAATTAAATATATTAATTAGAAAGATATACATATAAAATCAATCAAGTTGTTGCGCCACCGGGATTTGAACCTGAATCTCTTTCTAAACCGAGGAAGGTGCATTATCCAACTATGCTACAGCGACGATATTTTTAGTGACAAATTTTCGAACCTGTATGTTATCTTTTTGATATTAATACATTTAATTGTTGATCGAACAAATATCGGTCAAGTTGATGTCTACTGACGTTAAGCTCACAATTCACACTGACAAGACGAGTATGAGAAAGAGTGTGGATGATAGTTTGGATGCGGAATTGTGTCAATAACAACGGTTGCGGCTGATTTGAAAGATGAGCCAAAAGTGTGTTTTACGAAATCGGAACAATTATATACACAGGTTTTTTTTTTAAAGACAATATATTGTATTATTGCAAACGTTACGTGGTAGGGTTAACAGGTTCATAATCATTCATTAAAATCATCTCTTTTATCAGGAAAGTTCCTGAAATAGAGACATCAATACATATTATCCAATACTCTGTCGAGAATTATTTTGTCATCCATCTTTTAAAGAGCCATATTTTAAGTTTGTTGATTTTACAACAAACGATAAAATTAACAAATTTAGTGGAATTTTCACTGTTGAAAAATGATAATAATTTTTTTTTTACCGATTTCTATTGATATTTTTGATTTGAAAACAGTTCGAAGTGTATTTAGTCCATAACCAAAAACCTTTTTGTGCCTTTGTAGATCCACCAAAGGCGTATGATATAGTTATTAGAGAAAAGTACTTTCTACATGGTGAATAGCAAACTTATATATGCAACCGCATCCCTATATGAAGGAAGTTCTGCGTGTGCAAGGATAAATTGATCATTCACACCACGGTTTGATATTACAAAGGAGTCAATCAGAGTTGTGTAATGTCTCCATAGCTATTCAACTTGTATATGGATAATTGTGTGAAAGAAATGAAATTTATGAATATAGGAGCGTAATTTGATTGTATGCTGTTTATTGTACACTGATAATGCAGAACGAATATCAAATAATGAACGAGAATTATAGTCTTGTAAGTAAAATGTTTGGATTGCCTGTTTGAAAGAAGAAGAAGAAGAAGAAGAGTAGAATGTGCTATGTATTCAAGGAAAGCGATCTTATTATGAATGCCAATAAATCGTGAGTGATGGTATTCGAGAAGGAGGAAAGTAAGACACCGTGTTAAATACTTGTAGATAATGAATGTTTGGAATAAATAGATGAGTTTGTTTATTCGGGAAGTATGTTTGATAGAAATGGAAAGGCTGATAAATATATCGAAAGAAGGGTGACTGTAGGGAATAGAGTGAACGGCGCTTTAAATGGAATTATATAGATTAATTATAGATCACTTAAGCGATATGTGGCAGATCTATTTATGACAGAGTAAAGAATGAAGAAATATGAAAAGAAAGTAAGGATAATCTTAGTATAGTGAGTAAGATTAAGATAAGATCACTTACGTGGTTTGGTCATATGGAACGTATGAATGAGGAGAGTTTAGTAGGAAAGATATACATATGACGAAAGTGTTGATGGCACCAAAAGTAGAGGACGGAAGACTTGGACGGAAGCTTCGGTAATCGGCGAGCTTGTATGAGAAGATGTATGAATGTGGATGAGGCGAAAATTGTATATCAAGACAAAAAAGTGTGCAACTTTATCCTCTATACCTACCCCCGTAGAGAAACAGCGTAATGGGAAATCCGTTAGTGTACAAAATCTCTTAAAGGAATGTAAAACACTATATGAAAAATTTCTCTTTTTAAAAAAAAATTGCTTTAATCAACATTTGTGTCTGCGGTTTCAGACTTGTCGGCTCATGATAATATATCATATTAGCTGACCTGTATGCTCATACTTGTACATTGCTCTCGTGTTCATTTGTGTAAAATGAAAAGGCTGCAAAATAACGGAGAGCTCCAGACGTCTCGGACCTCCCTTGTCACTGGACCGAGCTCTTCATTATTGCAGTGTGGGTGGTACAGTGCAATTCCACCTACGCCCTAAACAATTTCATGCACAGGCCTCAGCTATGGCTTACAATCGTTAACCATGGCAGACATCATCCTCGTAAGGAGGGACCGCCGAAGAAGACGAAAGATTAATACATTTATATCAAATTCTCGTTTTTGTTATAAAAAATAATTATGAAAAATATGACACAAATTAGATTTTTATTTATAATTATAAACTTCGCAGGCCCTGCTTTATGAAAAATTGAAGAAGAAAAAAATATTTTTCCAATATTCTTGTAGCAAGGCTTAAACGGAAAACTCTCTACCCCGTCAAGTTGTCAGACTGTACACGAATGAGCTCTGAAAGCTTCGATACAGCACTTCGGGAGGACATAAACTGAATTGATGTATGAAATGTCAAGCGCGCTTTTCTCGTGTATAGTATAAAGCTCACAACATGTGCTTCGCGTAATTAACTTTGACTTCTGTATGATAACACAAACTACACACGAGTTGCTCCACTTTTTTCCAATTCCTTAGAGTCTACTTTGAGTGTGAGTTCTCCACTTCAATAAGTCACATGTAGAAATATTATCTTTGACGTGATTCAAATCAGTGATATAACACACGCTGAAATTGAGATTCAAAGAAATTGATACAATTATTATATAATATACGTATTGTTTAATTACGTGTGAGTTTTATACACACACGAATATAAGAACACTTTAAGAGGATAAAGAATTTCAGCATAAACTCAGAGATGGCAGACCATGCAAGATCAGAGAATTATCGATTCACCCATGAAAACGTAGAAATACTACATATATGCAAAAGAAATGAGAAAATTAGAAATTATGGAAAATATAGAGATTAATATTTATAATAAAAATGTACTTAACACACAAACACCCTCTATAACATCTCCTCTCCTGTCTAAATTAGCCACATCCACAACCACTATCACTTTTCACTAAAACCCCCCTCGCTCAAACACCGCACTTATTTCGCCCCCTCCCCCCCTTATGTAGTCGATAGTCTATCTTCTAGTTTAAGCTTTAGTTTATTAATGACGATGACGCAGTAAGCGTCAAAACCCATTTAATTAAAGTATTGTGTGATGTCTAATATTTTTTTATGTTAGTTATGCATACTAGATGTAAGAATATAATATTTTTTACAACTACTTAAATAAATAATACACGTACATGCATAGTTTATGAAAAAAATTTACATTATTGCATAAATCTTGTGCAGGCAGTAAATGTTTGAGGTTCATGGTGAAGCTATGTCCAGTAACTTTTAAACTTTTTATATTATTAGAGGCAGTAATTTTATGATTACAATTACATTTTTTAATTATTTAATTGATTTCAGGAACCGACGAGAGCTTTAATAAAATTTCAAGATTATTGTTTACAAATATAAAAATAAACAAACATGACGTACATTTCTGACGGCATCAACAAGTGTGACATTTATTCCAGTCATTAAGAGGTTAATCTCAAATATGTTTTAATCTTTCAGTTCTTCTTCTTTAACTTTTAAAAAAAATCTTAACTTAAAAAAAAAAAATTCTTAAAAATAAAACACATCGTTGTTTACTTCACATTATACTTTAATAAAAAAATAAAACGTTTTCGACGCTCACCGCGTCATCTTCAGTAATAAAGTAAAGCTTAAACTAGAAGATAGACTATCGTCTACATGCATGGGTGGGGGGGGGGGGGGAGCATGATAGCGTGATTATCCGCCCGTCTACATCTTGTTCTACTCTTTGGTCTCGTCCTATTGGCTTGAATGTTACGGAACTCCTGTTACTTATCATTTATTGGGTCATAAATCACAATAATTAACAAATCTACCTTTTAGTATATTTCTCGACCTGAGGAAGAGACCATCGCTCCCGAAACATGTAGATTTTTTTAAATGAAAATTAATCGTAATAAAAACAAAGTGTTTTATTATTTTATTTATATAATCATGTTTTCCAGCTATAAAAAACTCCCTGGATATCAACAATACCTTGGAAGCTCAACTAGTTTATTCTTTTTTTAGAAGCACTCGGCTTAGATTTGTTTGGAAAATATAATATTGACGTGGAAAAATAAATTCTTTCTAGTAATTTGATTAAAAATAAATCAGCGGAGTTTTCCGTAAGCTTAGATTAGTTTGTGTAGGGCTACGCTGACTAGCTTATACCTTAGCTTAGCCAAAAGTAATTATTGTCGAGAAAAAAAGGTTTCTCGGGAATTGAATTCTCTGGTCACAGCGATCATTCTTTTGTTCGGCGTATTAAAAATGGAAAACACAGTGAAATTTTCCGATTACAGCCACCGATTCCCGCGCACTCCGCTGCTCTCGTATTGTGATCACGGACCAAAACCTATCTTTTATTCTTGGAGAATACTTATTGGTAATTTGGGAGGCTCCTCCTCTATACTGGGTGGCGATAAAGGCGTGACACGGTATGCTCGCAGGTAAAAATCAATTTATGCATACTATTATTATGTGTATCAATATAAAATGAATTTAAGTATGTATTAACAATTTTATTTTTCATGTCAAAAATTAATGTGAAGTGGAAACGTAAGGGGATAGATGCTTTGAATCAAGGCCACGCATACCACAGACAGCCTGCAGAACGAACACTTCGATTATGTGTGAATTAAACCGTTAGCGTGAATGTTAACAACCTAATGGCTTTCTATTTAACCGGATGATAAAATCCATCCAGAGCCTAGAGAACAGCACAAGAAATCCCAAGATCCTGTATTGTTGTTGATGAATCACCCACCTGCATTTACCTGATCACGATTCCTCTCATTGAAAGTAAGACGAAGAAGAAGTAATAATTTCCTTTCAAGTTTACACATTTAAGTGTTGGACTATTTGGATGAATCTGGTTTGAGTTATAAGACATGGATTGAACTGAAAAATATATTTTTTCTTTAATATGATCGCGTTTTTCAATCACTTCGACACCATTACACTATCGCCATCTATGGACTAAATTTGATATTAACTTTATTTTTATGTCACAATGGGAATCTATATATTTAAAGTAATATTCTTTAACTTTGAAATGTTTTAAACACATTATACTAGAATATGCCTGAAAAATCAATATTTTTAAATTTTTATATATTTTCTTATTTGGACCAGTATATTATTAGAAATATTTGATATGTCCAAGAAAATACAATTACTGAATTTTCACCTACAAAGGCACTGTTATTAAACAAATAATAGATATTACACAGAGATTAAACAGCTTCGTCTCTATGAGATGTCTATTATTTATTAAATAACAGTGTAAGTGAAAATCCCGTAATTGTATGTTCTTGGACATATTCAAATATTGATAATAATATACTGTAATAATAATATTATTATATATTTTTTATTAATGGAAAAATAGCTTCGACTCTATGAGATGTTTATTATTTGTTTAATAACAGTGCCTTTGTAGGTGAAAATTCAGTCATTGTGTTTTCTTGGACATCTTCAAATATTAATAATAATATATTTTTTATTATTACGAGAACACATTCTTATTGTGAAGTTGTAATTATTCAAAACATGGGTCTGTGATATTTTAAATATATTAATTAGAAAGATATACATACAAAATCAATTTTATCTAAAAATATTGTTGTTGCGCCACCGGGATTCGAACCTGGATCTCTTTCCTAACCGGGGAAGGTGCACTATCCAACTATGTCACAGCGAAAATATTTTTAGCGACACTTTTTCGAACCTATATTGTTACCTTTTTGATATTAATACATTTAATCGTTCCATTATTTGAAAGAGCTGTCTACCTTATTTTCACAGAATCTCAAATACCTTTGAGTAATCTGATAGCAGACGCCAACAACGCCTGGTGGCGCAATAACAATAGTTTTCGATAAAATTGATTTTATATGTATATCTTTCTAATTAATATATTTAATTCATATTTTTTATTAATGGAAAGTTTATTAATTATTAATTAAACTTCGTGTCTATGAGATGTCTATTATTTGTTTAATAACAGTGTCTTTGTATTACTTGTGCATATACCCATACTATCTTTATGACTGACAATTTACACCACGTTATATGTTATATTACCACAATACTGGTGGAACAAGTCACCCCCGCTGCCATGTTGTACGGATTTCGGCTTAATGTTTTAAAATGTATTAATATGGATTACGTTGATTCCGTTCCTCGAGTCGGATATTAATTATTGAAATATAGGAAGATAATAATTTTAATCTTATTTTTACTGCTTCCCTACCTAAGTTTAGTCAGTTTACATCGTACATGATGGTGAGCTACCTAACAGCTGTTACACCTACTAGCTAAATTCTGAGAACTCTAACTATGCTTTTAAGTAGAGCTATTGTGATATCAGAGACCAGAGTTTGGAGAAGCCAGCAGCGCAGCAAAAATTTATATGATCAGAACAATTATTTTACAATATAAGTCATTAAAAATGCATAAATAATTAGTTGTCTTCGTGTTATTAATACTGGCACAAAATTCTAAATAAATGTAAAATCTGTTAAAGGATAAATTTTTTTCTATTGTAATAATGAATGCAAATAAAGTATAACAAATTATTTGTTTTTATTGATTTCTAAGATGTTGCAAAGATACTAATTAACTAAAAGATTAATGTTCGATTCTTGTTCGTGGCAGTCAAATATTAATTAAATGTTTTCGTATGTTTTTCAAATTAACAAATATGTAAATTTTATATCTTCGCATGACGTAGTCCTCGTATATTTGTCACTTAGTTTTGAATCTACTAATATATATCGCACACCTAGATAAAAACTAAGACAACTCAAAAATACAATAATTTTGAGCTATTATTGAATTCGGATACACCGTCATATACCCAGTTGTCGAATAATATCATTTTTGGATACATTTATGACCTAAAATATTATTTAGTTTCATAGCTTTAGTAACAAAAAATGGAGAAAATGTTTTTATTTTTTTGTCTACTGAAAAATGTCTATTTGAGTTGTCCTAGTTTTGATCTAGGTGTGCGATATATAGTCTTATCTATTAGGGTTATATTAATGTTTCGGTGCAAATGAGTCTCGGTTGCCCGATTGCAATGAGGTAGTGGAAAATGTCAGAAATGAGCTATTATAGTTATTTAAAAAAATAGATTATCATGTTTTTTAATTTTTTCAAAATGTGAAAACTTTTGGAATTATTGACGTTCAAAGTTGGGTTTGTTGAAAAACGCTCGGATTATCAGTATCCACTGTGTGAAGTCACATCTCTCGTTCGTACCGGCCACTATTAACCATATTAGTACTAGAGTATCGAGTACTGACTTGTCGACTCGAAAGATGTGACGTCACATCGCCCGTGTGGTATAAACCGATCGTTTTTAAAACATGCAACTTTGAACATCTGTAAATCTGCCATATTTCAATAAATGTATCGAAAAAATTCTTCCAGTTTTGTAAATGAGAAAAAAAATTGCTCCACTATCTCATTATTTCATGACGACAGATTTTTGTGGTAATGTATGTTTTTCACGCGTTTTGGGTAATTCAGCGTCTTTATTTTTTTTGTTTCATTGTTACCAATCTTGTATTAGTATATAACCAATTACCACCTGGCGGCAATGAATACTAACGACAGTAATTCACCTACATTATACATTTTCCTGTTTTGAGAGGAAAAAAACATAGTTTCAAATATTTTTAGGTGCAATAAGAATTTCGTAGGCTGGCCGCCCACCCTGTTGGAACGATTTCTAGGAATTAATCGAAAACCGTTCATGTAACGACCGTTATTACGAATCGTTCTTGACTATCTAACGGACGTCTGTATTTTCGTAACGACAATATTGTGTTTTGTTTTCGGCTAAAGGAAATAGAAGGCTTGGAAATAGCTTAGTGGAATTAGGCAGTTACTTTTCAACAGCTTGTTCGACATTTTTTGCATGCTCTTGTTAGCGTTTTATTGGAAAAGCGTACAAGCTTTGTCTCATTTTGATCAATATTGTATTTTGTGATTTTTACGAATAATAATTTGTTTTACTTTCTAATAAATTTACTATAGTACATTTTATGTTGATTTAAACCACAGTTTGAAAAATAAAGTTCCGACTGTGTTTGACTCTTTCGTTTGGTCGATGTGCTCATGACTGAGCATTGTGGTCCTCCATTCTGCTTCCACAACCAGAACGGTTTGGTTTAGTGTGACTAGCGAAGCTCCAGTCATTGTACTGTTCGTCTCCGCCAGTTCCAGTGATCACCAATTATTTCAGCTATCTCTTGGATCTATCTCAATATTTTCCAGTATAATGTGCAAATAATGAAAGAATTCTTTACATGCGCTTATGGACAATATTTTTAAGTGCGGATTTCTTGATGAATGGAGACATTCGTCCATTTCGCAGTCCATGGTAAATGCAGAATCCAATTCTATATATCGAAGGCGTCGAGCGTGTTGCTTTCTTTCCTCCTCCATGGTTTTTTCGGATCCCAATGCAGTGTCCATTATCATGTGATGTATGACTGTTGGTGTTGTGATTAAGTACTGACATGCAGTACCGTGTCAAAAGCGGGATGTGTCGTTTTTAGGTACTGGCTTGTTATACCATGTCGAAAACAGGTGTTTTGTGGAATGAGTAGTTTTTTGTTATGTGTAAGTTTCATCTACTATCAGGTCACTATCTATATAGACTCTTCGACTCCTGTGGCTTTTTAGAACCGGATACCACGAGATTTTTAATTTTAAGCCGTCATCTCTATTAATGTTAACTGGGTGTTTATATATTTCAATTGTCTGCTTAACCAGACGTGCGTGATGATTTTTGAGCTTTCATAGGTTTTTCGGCTCAAATGCAAAATAGTGGCCCTTGTGTTGCAGTGAAATTTCTAGTAAACCATCGGACGCTGTAGACACTGACGCCGTACGTGTAAATGTACTTGTACAACAACTTTTGTACATGGTGAATATTATGTTCCAGGCAGATATAGTTTGGCCGCCATTTTGATTTGGCAAATATTTGTCAGTTCGCATTTGGTAGTCATTAAGTATAGTTGATTATAATTTATTTTGGAGCAACTGACGTCTTAACAAAGTGTTGAAGTCATACAAATATTTTATTATTAGGAGAGCACATTCTTATTGTGAACTTGTAATAATTCAGAACATAAGTCTGTGATATTTTAAATATGAATTAAATATATTAATAAGAAAGATATACATATAAAATCAATTTTATCGAAAAATATTGTTGACCACTGAGACTTGAACCTGGACCTCTTTCTAAACCGGGGAAGGTGCATAGTTGGATAGTGCCAAAATTTAATACCAAACTCGCTCAATGAACTTTCTTATTTTGTGCTCCGCGAATACTTAACAAATTGCCACTAGACCTTAAAGGGTCTAAAGTGATTAACGACTTCAAACCAAAAATAAAAAAGTGGTGATGTGGGTAGAAAGCAAAATGAATCTAATTTATCATTTGTGCTAACCTAACTACCTACACATTTTTGTCTCCAACTATTGTTTATTACAGATACTAATATATCTATAACTTTTAATAATTTTGTATAACTTACTTAACATTATACTTACTTCTAAACAATTACAACTTTTAAAAACTGTACAGTTAATTGTTTGAGAACAGACCATGTCTAGTAAAGTAATTATCCTTGTTTTTTCATATGTACTATTTATGCTACAAAAAAAAATATATATATTTTAATTTCTTCTCTATGAGAATTAGGCTCGTGTATAGAAAATGAGTATATACGAGAGTTTATGTTTCAGTTAGTCTGGGTACACATATTTTTACTTCAGATACAAACTTATAGTAGTTTGTAATTTTTCTAATTGTGATGGGGAGATTGTTAAAAAATGTGATACCTCGATAAATATACTGATTTTGGGTTGCGGTATATTCTAGTTTTGGAATATCAATTTGGTCTCTAAATCTTGTAGATCAGAATTCGGAGATTTAATTGATTTTTAATTTTGAAAATTAGGATTAATGAATTTTTCTTTAATATATCTATTATTTTTGGTACTTTGAAATCTGTGAAGAGTTGTATACTTAGATAGTCTTTTTTTTAGATTTTTTTATATCATTTGAGTGATTTCTAATTGTGATGTTCTATCTATAATTGTGATTTCTAATTGTGATATTGTGATTATGACTACCACGTTATTAACGAGTGATTCTTTAATATTATTCATAATTGCGCAACGTCAAAAATATATTTTTGATTTAAAAAAATAAAAATAAGGAAATGAGACTTTATTACAGGCCAGATAAATTAGTTATGTGACGTCTTGTACCTATATTACAAATAAATTATTATTTTTAAATTGCAAAAACTTTGCATAACTTTGCTGATTTTTCGAAAATCCAATCACTGGTTTCCACTTAAAATTTATAAGATACTGCTCCATTGGGAGGAAAAGTTCTCAGAGACACTCAAATTGGGTATTATTTTCATCCCTGAGGGTAGTTTATATTGCTCGTGAGAAATTGTTTACGCAAAATAACAGTTTTTGTACCTAAGGGCTGGTATACTTGCTAATCGATAAATTGCGGGGGATTGTTTCTAATTAACCGATACCGCTGCGTATTTTTTGTGTAAGAAAATTTTTATTTTATCCTCGTTAATATCGTATTATAAGTTTTTATAGTAAAATCTAGACATATTTTGATGCCTAAAATAAGTGAATAAACACTTAACGTTTATAAAAGTTAAAATTTTTACTCTGAGATTCTTTTAGATCTACACCACACAATTGTCTGTCAGACCTCTCTGTCTTGAGCTGCAATTCGCAACAAAGATTTTGGGTCTCCCAGGGACCGAGTTCTCGTTGGCTATTCCTATTAAACCCTACGGAGTCATAACATCTGACAACATGTGACCATTTCAGCCATCTTACTTGATAAACGTAAAAAATATCTTTACTTACTTACCATCACGCCGTTTCCCCGCAAGGGTAGAAAGAGAGGATAGAGCGCCACACTCCTCTATCCTGACACAATTCTCGCCTCATCCATATTTATACATCTTCTCGTACAAGCTCGTCGATTGCTGAGGCTTTTAATAGTATCATTCTACATTATCTGGTTTACCACCCAAGTAATCTTTTCTTAATCTTACTCACTATACTAACTTCAGCTTTACATTATTTTATTATTTCTTCATTCTTGAATGTATGTACAAAGAGCCAATATATTTTTAAAATATGTGAATATATTAGTGAATTTTTTGAATATTTGACATTCAATTACTTTCAATAATTATATTTTTTGTATATCTTACAATTAAAATTTATAAAAAAAGAAAAAATCATTCATGGAAAATTCAACGATTCAAGCGTTCGTGTAATCCCTGACACTTAAAAATATTATTTATTATTGTACTTTATAGTAGGTAAAATTACGGTAACTTTGTGGCCACCTCATAAGGTTTGAACAACTAGAGTGAGTATCTTGCCACTTTAACAACAAACGGCTTACACACATTTAAATTGGAAATAATATTATATATTATACTTCGACTCAGAAACCAATCGTGTCTTATTATTACGTGGCTTGGTAATTAGGAGAAAGGACTCACGGATCATAGTTTCCAGGAAGCAAAATATTGTTTGCAAATTAGTTGAATTATAATAACATTTTGAGTTATAATATAGGTTGGTATACAATTTGCATAACTAGAGGCATATCTGACTAATTTGTAAGTACAAATTAGTGTCTAATTTGTAAGTACAAATCTGAATCCACATAAGAACAACTTTAAATAAAGTTGTTCTTATGTGGATTCAGATATTTGGACATAACTTTCCAAAAATATTTTTTTTCTCGTCAATGAAATGATAACGAGCCAGCGAGAACAACCGAAATGAGGAAAATTGAGAGACTAAAAGGCCTCCTTAAAACCAAAAATCGTATTGAGCATTAATACATAACATCAAATTATTTAATAATTTTAAAATTAGCAATACTAACTTTGTGTTTAAAATTCATATTTTTATTTATTATCTTTGTTTTATTAACCACTTAATTGAGTTTTAATACATTTACCGGTTTAGAAAAATACCATTTTCTTCTTCAGGATGTCATAACTAACTAAAAACATATATTATTGTTTCGTTACCAGAATTTATTTTTAAAAAATAAATTAAATTATATTTAAATTATTTACTTGGATATTTTATTTTTCTGATATTTGTGTGTAAAGGTAATCTTAAGAAGAAACATATCTCAATGATATTAAATATTACGTACTTGCGTAATAAGTACGCCCCAAGTTGTATACCTCGTAGTAAATTGTCGGTGATCCAAGAGGAATCTTTATTACACGAATAATACCGTTAAGGTACAAGGTATATAACTAGTCTCGGAACCAAACGGTAATGCAAAAGAGACCGCGCCTTGCGCGCGTCACCCTTTTATTCCCGCTCACTCCCTTTTCATCTCATATAAATTAATTGTATTGCTGTCCCCCATTATAGTTACAGACACAAATTGTTAGATTGATAATACCCTTGCAAGGCGAAACGTGTCTCAAATAAATTAAACAAGGAGAATAAAATAACAAGTGTTTTATTTTCACATATGTGACATAATATTTTCATAATCGTGTACTCTTTTTTTCCATAAAAATAATATAAAATTACAAATATCTGTATTTACGGACACACATATTTATATATAGATCGATTATATATGCGGGCGTTCTGACACGTAAGCATATATATTCGATCTCAAGAACATCACTTAAAAAAAAAAAACTTTTGAAGAAGAATCTAAAGATTTTTTGAAATATTTAACCACTATGAAAATGCCAATGAAATACAAAATTCAAAACACCATTATAGAATATCGAATGCAGGAGAAAATAATCTAATTTAATTCCGTTCAAAATCAGTCTTTGATTGCGAAATGATATTCAGCATAGCAAGCGAATCGAAAACGGCTGATGCAGAAAACTGCAATCTGCCTTTTGAATACTAAAAAACAGTTAAATTCTGTTTCCTATTTTGTATGCAGTTTGGTGCTATTTGAGAGCAAAAGCACTTCGAATTTAAAATGTTGGTGTCGAAAATATTATTGGATTTATATGTTTATAATAACGTGCAGAAGAATACAAATCAATATACTGTACATTTTTTAGGCAAACGGTTTGCTTCATCCGTGTGGTTATTTAAGTAAAAATGAACCTTACTAATTATTAATAAACTAGTGCTTTAAACCCACTCAAGACATAAATACTTATATATATATAGAAAATAATTTAAATAATACCAGTACAGGACTATTACAGTGTTCTAGTTTTGAAATTTCCGGCAGATAAATGTAATTTCAAAATAAAAAGGTCGCATATCCACCTGATTTGCATATTTAAATGGAAATTGATGCTTTACTTCAATGTAATGTTTTAGATTCCTTTAAAATTTCTCTGCGCGTGACACACATCAAGATTATGTTGTATTCGTTATTGCTTGAAATATTACCATATTGATCAGAATTTAACTTGTTAGGTCTTTAGGCTTAGTGTTTCATTTAAATTTAACTCGTAATTCTCGGGTTGGCGGACTTAAGCATCCAAGTCAAAAATATTAATTTTATGGAAAAAATAAAAAAGTTAACAAAAAAACAATTATATGTACCTACAGTATGATGAGTAATTAATAATAATTTATTTTTTGCAAAAAATCCAATCACAGAAATATTGTTTCTTTCCAATTCTTCAGTCACGCTATGTGTCAAAGTGACAGTCTATAAGTGGAGATTATCCTGGACCTTATCGTTCTTTAGGCTGAAGAAGTGTGATTGCATCTAGCTGGAGAGCCCTGGAATGACTGTGAGAATGACTCAGGATCGGACCTCGTAATCAATCAAAATAAATAAAAAATATTATTTATGTGCTTTGGATTTAGCCAGTTTAAAGTTCAGCGATAAAAAGCATAAAGCATCATTAAATATGACATAACAGTTTCATATAAATTAAAGATTTTATCAGTTTAATTTCGTGACAGGAGTATTACTTTTGCTTATCGGGATTTCAATGTCGTGAAACGTAAATAACGTTATTTTATAAATGAATAAGTAAATAAATGTGAATTTCGACAGAAATATATTTCTTTGAAATAGACACAAAATAAGAAATTGAAAGAAACATGATTACTTACTTTTCAAGTCCTCAAAGATACATATAAAGTGTGTATGTAAGTGACAAAAGATCTTGATTTTATAGAAATGTGGATGAGCGGTATTAGATCTCATTCGTCGTGTCCAAAACATAACCTTTTTGTGGAAGCCTTAGACATTTCTGAATTATTACTGAATTACTTTTCTGTCACAGAAATGAAAGACATTTAAGATTTTTGATAGCCTTGACTTCTCTAAGAATCAACATATTATGATTCTGGTTAAAATATTTGTAATTATTCTAATAAATAAAAATAGATTTATAATATTTGCACGTAAATTATTCCATATTAGGTTCTTTGCTGTGTAATCCCTCGTGTGGTAGATTGTAGAAAATGTTAACGATTTACAACAAAATAGTCTCAACTAGTAGTTAACTAAAATTGTAAAATAACATTTAATGTAAGCTCAAGTGCCTAATATTAGTTTGAATATTATATACATACGTATCCTAAGAAACTATTTACCAACATGTCTGTAGCGTTAACTTTGTGGTTGGATATAATAATATTTTTTTTATAAACTATACGCCATATTGAATAATTTAACGTCGACCGGATTCGATACTACTGTATACGCCCATTTTGACGAATGTAGTGATATCTAAACCGGTTGACGTTAAATTACTCAATGTGGCATATATGTACAATTTTTGTTTGATTATATAAATTAACATTGTTATTTTACCTATTTTTTTGGTTATTAAGATCACTCTGAAGTCATCTTAATAAATGAAATTGTGGAAGTATATCACATCCACCAGTATTATCACCGCCGACGATCTCTAAATGCTCCTTGCAGATACCGATGCGTAAAATAGGACGCCTAATAGCAGTAAAAACACGCCCGGTACCGATGTTACGGTAACCTTGCGACAATAACCATAAATCAGCAGTCGTCTTAAAACTATGATCATAAATAAATCTTTTACCATCAATATATCCATCAATATCTGTTATTGATCCGCTATCATCATCATACCCACACAATCATAATTCGTAATAACATAATTTTATTTTTTTACTGTTTCCGAGGTAAGGTTGTAGAACTCCATAATCACATATGTGAAAATAAAACATTTGATTTGATTTTTGATTTATTTGAGATGCGTTTCGCCTTGCAAGAGCATTGCCAATCTAACAAATCTAATCATGCAAATATTTAATAAATTCCCGAATACCAAAAAATGTCTCTCTCGCCGTTTTGTCTTCTTAAATTGTAAATATTATATAGCTGTCCTTTTCTACAAATTACCCGTCATTAAAATACCATTAGTGTTGAATCTAAATGGTTATTTGAAATAATATTATAAGTATTAAAAATGTAAGGAAATCCTCAGAATTTCAATGAACAATGTTGTCCCTTTTCATCTCATATAAATTAATTGTATTGCTGTCCCCCATTATAGTTATAGACACAAATTATTAGATTGATAACGCCCTTGCAAGGCGAAACGTGTCTCAAATAAATTAAACAAGTAGAATAAAATAACAAATGTTTTATATTTACATATGTGGCATAATATTTCCATAATCGCTTACTCTTTTTTCCCATAAAAATAATATAAAATTACAAATATCTGTATTTTATAACTCTGTACTAGCAAGGTTCTAGAAAGACATTATGTTTCAAATAAATACAATACCAGAATTATGATCGTTGGCTCAGGTCAATTAAGAGACCATCCAAAATCGAGGATAGAACTTCATAGTCATCTGTCCTGATACACAACTCTTGCCTCATTCACATTCATACATTTTTTCATACATGCTCGTAGATAGTTGAGGCTTCTAACAAGACCATATTTCAGTCTGAATCTAACTGCGCGGCCAACTCTTTCAGAGATATCCTCCATTTCTGGTGCTTTCATGATATATCTATATTACCATTCATTTTTCATTCATTCAGTTAACCAAATAATATAATCGACCTTTTTTTGATCCTTTTATTTAAGCAAAAATCAGCTTTACATTTACTTCTAATTCATTTATTCTTTACTATACCATTAATAGATTTAAATACAAATTAAACGTAATAATTAGAAAGATATAAATATAAAATCAATTTTTATCAAAAAATATTGTTGTTGCTACCGAAATTCGAACCTGGATCAAATCCGGGGAACGTACATTATCCGATTATGTCATACCAACATAGTGGATTGAAGACAAATTTTCGAACCTACTTTTCAAATTAATACATCTATCGTTCCGTTATTTGAAAGGCGTCTACTTTGTTTTTACGAAATCTCAAATACCTTTGAGTAAACCGATGGGAAACGCCAGAATTTAAATTTTGTACAAATTATATATTATTAAGGAGAACACATTCTTATTACGAAGTTGTAATTATTCAGAACATAGGTCTGTGATATTTTAAATACGATTTAAATGTGTTAATTAGAAAGATATATATATATATAAAATCATTTTTTATTAAAAAATATTGTTATTGCTACCGGGATTCGAACCTGGATTTATTCCAATCCGGGGAACGTGCATTATCCGATTATGCTATACCAACACAGTGTATATGCATATCTTTCTAATTAATACATTGAATTAGTATTTAAAATATCACAAACCTATGTTCTGAATAATTACGACTTCACGATAAGAATGTGTTTTCCTTAAAAATATTATTAGATTTGTTACATATATTTAAGTGATATCATGTTCTCTGCGCATTTTCCTTCTCCAGACTTCACATCCATACATCAATTTTGGTACCAGGACTCTATTATGTACCGTTAGTCTTGCCTCGGATGACAAGTTTGAAAATAATTTATTTTCGCTTTATTCTCTGCGGCCATCCCGCTTTCGATATTTTTCTCAGCCTAAGTTTAATCATAGAATGTATAAGAGGCTGTAAGATAGAAATTACAAAAAAACGCGATAATAAGAATCACAATGAATAATCAATCAAGATAAGACAGGAACATTACCACATCGGCCAAAACTTTACTCGTTACGTCTTTTGTCTTAACAGTTTGCCTCTATGGTGCTGAAATATGGAACAAAAATGTCCAATAATGAAGGAAGAGAGATGGTCTAGAAATATGATGCAGCTGTTCCGTGAACTATCAACCGAACTAATACGTCAACTCTAGAGAATGTTGAAACTGTTGTATAGGGTAAATATTATGTTCCAGGCCGATATTTTTTCATTCTTTCAAATTTTAAGCGTAGCTCGACCTGTGTCTGAGGTGGCATCGTCCCGTTGAAACTACATGTGTTGCAGACCCAATCGACCCAATTTGGCCACAAATAAGTTTTTATAGCATTGTCTCTTGCATCCTGAAAGAAATAGGGCACAATAATTCCGCTGGCCTACATGGCGCACCATACAGTAACTTTGTGTGGATGTAAAGGTCGTTGGTGGATCAATTGAGGATTTTTAGTACCCCAATAATGACTGTTTTGTTTAATAACAAAACCCGCCAAGTCGAAATGAGCTTCGTCGCTATTGATGATTTTTTTCTTAAATTCTTGTTTGTGTGTGTTTTAATAACTTCAACACGTTATTAGGACATTAGATGCTCCAAAATAAATTATAATCAACGACTACTAAATGCGAATTGAAAAATATTGCATGTCAAACCAAAATGGTGGACAAGCAAAATCGTTCTGGAACATAATATTCACCCTGTACAATGGGGCGTTCTTAAATATTTTTACCCCAGCACAAAGCTCGAGGATATCGTGTAATGATTGGTGGTGCAAAGTAGAGAGGAGGGATTCTATTAATTACATTAGTCATTAACATATAAAATTATTGTAAAAATGTTTCATAAATTCAATGACATAATGGCCAGGACAGCTTTGACAAGCGATAGATGAAGAAGGAGAATATAGCAATTATTGGACGATAGAAATGTACCAAATAAAGAAATGTCCATCTTATTAGAGACTGCTTGTATGTTCTTGTATATTCCTAGTGTTCACCAATTTCTCCAGGTAGTCTCAATCTTTTCTAATACGTAAATCTCAATCTTTTCTAATACCCAAAGTATGAAAAAAAACAATCTTGCATGTTGTGGAGAGCCTTTCTCACTATTCTACAGTACAAAGTTCCTGGAGAATAGTGAATGAAGAAGAATGTCTTCTTACTATGGCTTCGTACTCTTCATTTCACGAGAAAAGAGTTTCCAAGTAGATACATAAATGATATTTTGGTACCTTAAATATTTTTTCCAGCTTTATTTCACAGTGAGGCATGACATAATTATTATTTCTAATATAGGATTACCGATTACAGCTACACTGTAGATTCGTTCAATTTGTAACAAACAAACCTCAACTTATTGTGGTAACTAAACCGCGTAATTGCGAATCAAATGATTCATTAATTTCCGTGAAATCATCTCTATAAAATACAATACCTAGGAGTGAAATCAAATAAACATGGAATTTAAACACTTCGGGGAGTATTGTGGTCGACCCAGTAAGCTCAAATAACCGATAATAAATTGACAGTGGATACATTTTGAATAATCTGTTTACTTTTGAAGAATGATTGTTTAAGATTTCAAAGAGATTCAATTTATTTGGAATTGTTCATTATATTACTTTGTAGATATAGTGTTTAATGTAGATTTTCTCGAAAAATCAATCAATTTTAAATATTATTTTAGTGTGGTTGAATAATAAGTATTGTTTGGCATTTAAAATCCTTTAAAATTCAATAAAACTGATATTTTTTGTAATAATCTACCATGGACAACTTAAACTTATGTAAATAAAAAAATGTTTGCTGATTTCAGTCAGACGAAGTGAACCTCTTTGGAGAAAAACAAATTAAATTAAGAAATTCAATAATATTAACAAAATTATATTATTTATTTTCTATGTATTTTTATTACTAGATTATAGGCGTTACCACTCAAAAGGAAATACATGGTGTTTTCTTTAATCATTTGAGTCTCGCTCCGTGTCAAATTTCCTTGCTAGCCAGCGATGGCCATTGCCTCAAGGTCTTCCAAAGTTCTCCCAGAAGTCTTCATCATGCAATTATTTTAATAAAAGAGTTAGCGAATTTAAATTGGTTGGCGGTACTGAACCGCCGGTCTCACGTAGCTTTACCAGCCCACCGCTAGCGGCCCTTTCTCGACGCGCCGCGAACGTGGTGATCCACGCTGCCAGTATTTAGACTTTCACCGCATAACCTTGCCGAGCGTAAAAATATCTAGCAGCTGTAATTACTTTAAAGATTTAGGAATTTGCGTCACGTTTTTCGACACGCTATAAATCATAACGTGACAATATATATTTATATACATTTTGTTTGCCTATTAAGGTATGTGTTATAATTCTGATTTTCAAATAAACATTGATGTGAGAAAACGGATAGGTCATCTCATAAGAAATATGATTTCAATGGGGATTCTAAATATCTATTATATATGTATAATTCTCGCCATTAACGACCACATTGGGGGAAGTTTCTGGTCTACTTGTATTAACATAAATATGTAGTCGACTGAAAAATGTTTTATTCGAAAAATATTAAGGTGTGTATAAATCGAATTTCGAAATAATAATGTTTTTATTTTAATTTTGTAAAAATATTTACCTACATTAACATTATAATTGCATGAGCGAGTGAAATTTTCGACCATATAGAGACGTGATCAAAAACACAAAATATCCATACCTACATACGGTTAATATGGAAGTCAAACACAGATGGCAGTAAAACATAATGATATATTATATATTTTTTTAGGAGTACATAATATATGAATATTAAAACAGAACAGAAAAACTTTGAAATTTTCTAAATTATTTATTTTCATAAAGTTTTACATAATTTCCTCTACATTCAATATTTTTTTTACATATTTACAATTTGTCTTTTTACATATTAAATTGTGGTACCTATATTAAATTCAGTGAAAAATTTGCTTTAATTAGACACCTAAAGATAACCCTCCCTAGAAGATTCATTTTACAAATCATTATAATATTTTCAAACTAATGTTTACGTATATACAAGATTATGGGTGTCAGTGTAGATTTTCATAGTTTAATGTGAACAGTACAATTGTGCGTGGGTGTGTAAATAGTTTTCAGATTTTTACAAAATTTACTAATAATTTTCTGAATAAATTTTTATAATCAATTTCAAATATAAGAAAGTATTTGAAATATTATTATTATTGATGAAATTGTTTTATTGGTATGCGTCTTGATAAATTAAATGTCAATTTAAAAAAAAACTTAAATTAAAAATATAAAAATGAAATTTAAAAAAATATTTTTTTGCGTTTTACAATTGTGTCAAAAAAATTGGGTAATAAAAACAGGCCTTCGTCTATCTACAAGAAATCTTAAAGGTGACATTGATAATAATATGATTTATATGGATTATTATTTGATGGGCGGGGAGGGCAAAGTACGAAAGATTATTTGGAAAATCCGGACTTCGGCGTCGATGCTGATCCGGGTTATGATCGTAACCTATTATATATAGGTATGAAATTATAAACGGATTATATGTCCAGTACTTGCGATATAAGTGAGACTTCTTTGCATTTTATAATTTTGAATTTTAATCTATGTGGCATTAATTGGATGAAAGTATTTTAAGAGAGTATTTTTTTCTTTCCTTTAACTATTATAGAAACAAAGACACATTGCTGGAGACAATGACACATCATGATATATAGTCATTATCACCCGGAACATGTTTCTGCTGTAGCTTGGTACAATAGTGAGAACATGTTATCTGTGGATGCGGAATAACTTACGTGACGAATTTTCGATTTTACGCGCCGCATAAACTTATCTGAATTTGTATTTAAATTAAAAAATTATTTTTGAGGTTAAAATTATTATACCAAAATGCAAGCAATAACGAAATAATTTCTATCAAGTACTTAATTGAATTACAGCGAAACATCGAAACAAGAGGAAATTTTACTGTTAAATAATATGGCATTCCTTTTCACGAAATTTGAAGAATGTTTTTTTGAAATTCATCTAAATTTTTAAATGTAAAGAAGTCTTAATAATATGACATGAAAATAATTACCAAAATAAAAAAGTGTGTTTTCTTCGGTGAAAATGAATTTACTCGCAAGAGAGATGGAGGAGAAACCTAAATTATAGAACATTATTCAAATTAATCGTATCAGACTAAAAGTTTACTCAAATGAATGTTTATTTTCGTTTGTTAGTTGGTAAATGAAAATAAGTATTTTAGTAAAATTAATTTATACTTGAAAATACCCAAAAAATATGCAATGCTTCATATTTTGATTTCTATCGAATTTATTTACTTAACCTTTTTTGCCTAGATATTTTTCTTTAATGTGTAAATAAGAGATTTAAAAAATCTAAATACATATTTTTTCATCGATATAAGGGCGGATTATTTATGTTTTAGCTTAATATGTTTCATCTATTTTTTTATTTTTACTGTAAAATCTCGATAGCGGTTGGTATAGAGGCGGATTTTTGCCACAGTTTTATTAATTATTTAGGTTTTAAATATTGACAACATTGTATAACATCATAAATTTTTTGTATAATATTTTTCTCCGGTTACTGTGAAAAAGTGGTTCTTCATAAAAAGAGTAGAAAAAGAAACACGTATTTATGGGTTAAATAATTATTTTTGTGAATGCTGAATAAAACAAAACTGAACATCTAATTTAGTATTTGTTTTTCATTTACACATTTGAAGTCTGCACAGTCGTTAGGTTAGTGAGAATCAGACCAGGGATCGGAGTCAGGCTGATTTTTCATATTTATTGGCTATATTCTCGCACTGTTGGACGTGTCACATGGTAGCTGGTTCACTGGTAGATTTTAAACATGAATTTTCAAATAATTAGCGTATTAAATGAAAAAAAAAACTTTAAGGAAATTTTTATTGTAAAGTTGCAATTTTTCAGAACATACGTACATGTTTCTAATTGATACATTTAATTTGAAAAAATATATATTTAGATTTATTTTTATTCGGCCCATTTTTATTTACGAGTGATATTAAAACCGCTTAACAAAAAATAATCATAAAAATAATAAATAATAATAACACAATCGATCAAATTATTAAAAATTTGTAACAGCAGAATAATGTTTACATTTTTTTTAAATTGTGTAATAATTGATAGTAATAATAAAAATGAATAATTGTTAAAAAAACGTACTATTATAACCACTTTAGAAGGTCCAGTGGTCACACCAGTTACGTCACTTTGTCTTTTAAATTGTGGTTTAAAATTCACGTAAACACATTGACACTACAATCATACAGATAAAATATTTATAAACTGGTTAAAACATGAACACGCTTCTTAAAAAAAGCGTTTACTTAAATGATAGATTTTTTTTTATTTTTTAGAAATTTTTCAATGTACAGTGAAATCTCGATCGATCGTTTCTCAAATAATCGTTTTCCAGCATGTGTCGTTTATTTCTTCCAGTGCCGAATTAATTTCATACAAAACACGCAAAAATAGATCGCATTGATCATTCCTCTACGCATCATTTTACTGCATTCATTGTTTAAATTACGCAGCATATTCCATTTCATAGGCTTTGTTGGCGCAAGTCGAATACTCATTCCATCCTCTTTCGTCCATCTAATAATCTATACCTTTCCCACTCTGGCCGATTACCTTGCATTTCGCCGCCAGGGATCACTCTCCGATTGTGCTTCGATCGCAAAGCATTAAGTACTTGTGCTTTTTCCTGCCGGCCTACACTCACGCCGTGCGTAACGCTTGGATCGCGCAGAGGAAGTGGATTTCAGATTTCGGAAGTGCAGTGATAGATATCTCGGTTCCTAATTCGACCTTATCGCACCAGGCTTGTTTTATAATTACCTGCCTAACGGCACATTGACGTTAAAGAGCGAGTCCTGCCATGGTGGTTAAGGGTCGAGAGGATCTCTGTTTTGCGTCAACAGTCAAGGAACTGACATACGCGAGCCAATCGTCATAGACAACTGTGCAGCTCGCCTAAGTGATTCTTGAATTGAAAGAGACAACAAAAGAGGTTGAAGATGTCGATGAAGAGAATCCCTCGCCCGTACCTTCGTTTTTAGAAGAGGATGCGTTCGAAAAATTGAAACCTCTTTTTTATGAACATTTAATAACTGAGGCTGAAAAAATCTCATTTGCAACATTGAAAAAAATACTGTTTACTTACGGCAATAACGCAATAGCCAAAAAACATATTATGAAAGATTATGTATGATAAAAAGTTGATTTTTTTCTTTTCTATGCAGCTTTATAATTTTATTTGTATTTAAACACATTCATTAACATGTGAAATATGTATCTTTTTTAGAATACGATGTATGAATGTAACTGTTTTCTATATTCCCGCGTTCATAGTTTATTTTAGTAGGTCCCTTCAAAAACGATAGATAGAGGTTTCACTGTATTTGTAATGGAATCAAGTTTATATTTATAATATGCAAATTCATTATAATTTCACATTTTATTTCATCGTTTCGATTCGTTTTCTCGTCTTAAAAATATTATATACAGTTCAAAATATTTCAAAGTCGTACAAATGATTTAATGCCCACCCAAATTCACGATTTCACTAAAACACATATTTTATTTTAATTAATTATTCATATTATTTTTTTGCACCTTGTTTGTTTTTTCATTAATGTACAGTTAGTTATTTTTTACCCTATAATTTTATTTATCAATATTTATTTTTATTTTCATCACCATGTTGACATCAAACGCACATATTCATTTTTACAACAACCTTTAGTTACAAACAGTTTTTAATATATTTTTTTAAAAACCACTTTCTTCCTTTAAGGCTTTTTTCAGCTTACGCGATTATTCAAGCTAGATGTAAACATACACGCAATGGAGCAATGCAGAGAGATAATAAGATTTACAGATAATGTCGTGAGGGATGCTGTGTTTGTGTTCCCGTGTTGCATTGCGGCTGGATGTTCTCCTGAAAAAAAAAGAAGTTATTAGATACTTGAAGTGATGAAATATGAACCTAAGAATAATGCAGAAAAAGTATTTCCAAGTTTTCGCGAAATATTATCCAAAATAAATAAATAACACCAGTACAAATGACCAGTAAATTAATAGACATGAAATAAAGTGTACATATAGGAAAGGCGTTCGGAATATTGGTTGTCGGACGAGTGGCCTTCTATACACATTCTTCATGGCTAATAGCATAGCAATATGCAACAGTAAAGGTATTTAATTAAATTAAATTAAATTTTTATGTAAACAAGACGTATTTTTTATATTAATACATATTATATTGTCAGCGTTAAAATCTTCGTTCTAATCGAATCATATACTTAAAAAAAGTTGCGGAGCTAGTTGATTGTACAAGTGGTACTAAAGTGATCACACGAGTGACACCAAAATTAAAATATTGAAACAAGGAATTTCCGTTAGTTCATGTCTATTTATTTGATAGTCTGTGCTAATTAATGATTAATCTTTCGTAAATTTGATTGTTCATATGTAAGCTTAACCTACCGAAACATGAAAATCAAAACGTTTAAAATTCAAATATGGAAAAAATGATTGTTGATGTTTGTAGAGTTAACTTTGTGGTGAGACATAATAAAAAATTAATCAATATTTAACTTTGTATAAATCACTGTGAGTTATTTTTACGTCAACCGCTTTCGCTTACGTATCTTCGTTCGTATCAACTGCTTGTATGCCAGTCATAAAAAAGATAAGTAAATATCAAAACCGGTTGACGTAAAACTAACTAGCAGTGGTTTATACAGTTAAATACAGATACAATTTTTAATAATATGATTTATATTTAAAACAAGGAAAATAGATTAAAATACATGCTTGGCTGGTTTAGCGGTTAAATATACATATCCAGTGATTAGGATTAGATCCTCATCCCGGCACAGGTGCTTAGCTAAATATTTTTTTTTTTATGAATATAGACAATTTACATATAATACGTATTCCACGTAGATATCAGCATTTAAAAATAATATTTTATAACATACGAACGATGTTTTTTAATTTTTTTAATTATACTAGTAACTAATTAACATAAAAGCCACTTTTTCACTTTCATATATTTTTTCGAGTATATTGAAGCTTCTTATAGTCTATTCAATTCAGTCTATATTGAGGCCTTTTCGCTAGTGACTAAAAAATCGTGATTGTGTCTGTGTGATTGTTACGATGATTGGCAACCAAGTATTAGTGATTTGGCGGGCAATCACGTGTACACTAGAACCTTAATTTTCAATCCCACTTGCATCAATCAATTGAATACCAATCACAATCATAGCTGACAATAGATATACAATTGTCCATCTTTAAAACAATACTAATACCTTAAAACAATTATTTAAAATAAATTATAAAACTTTCTTAAATTTTGTTATATTATTAATTTTTTACTTTACAATTAAATTGTGTAGGGGCAAAACTTAGTATATTTTAGAAATATTAATTGTCCACTTAAATTTATAATGATATTTACAATTATTATTTTTTAAGTGTATCAATTAAAACATTATTAAATAAGACAATAAAAAAATAATAAATAATTGGCAAAATACGAGTACGTCAAATGTTCAAAATATTTATTGTTTTCAGATCTACCTTTTGTATGAATTCTTATGTATTTAAAAAAATATTTTGATTGACACGGGCGAGGCCCAGTAAAATCAAAATTGAAAATTTTGGCATGTGTACATGCATTAAACATGAAATAAATACGAAAAAATAAATTAAATATATCATTTAGAACATACAAAGAACAATTCTATCTTTCGAAAAAATATAGTCGCTACTGAGACTTTAACCTGGAATATTACATTTCTGGTGGAAAATATGACAATCTATATACAAGTAGTCAGATTTTATCTTTATATGTTATTTTTTATTAATACATTTATTTGATCCTATCGGAAGCAAGAAACTATATTTTTTCGAAATAAAGATTTGATCTTTGTATCTGTTTAAGTGATATTTAGAATTTGTTTTAATCATCAAATAAAAAATGTTTTTAATAATCACAAACGAAATTTGATTTCTTAATAAAAAAACATTATTTTCTACTATATCAGACCACGATGTGTAACAATAATGATTCAAAATATTTTAAAATAGTTAATTCGCGTAATTCTACGAATGTCAAATTAAAAAAAATGCATTTACCCCATGAAGTTGTATAAATATGTTATTTTTAATTTTCATGAATTATATTATTCCGATGTTCCCATCTTTTTTTTAAAAATATTTTTCTCTCTGAGATGAAATCAATTTTTAGAACGAATAAGATAATATATAATAATTTAATGACATAGAAAATTCTTTTAATATTTAATTATATATTTATAAAAATATATAAATTATAATATAAACGGGAAGTCGTTTACCATTTATGACGTGTACGTTGACACTAGCGCCACCTGCAGATGTGGGGACACAGCTGTAGTTCCCTGAATCTGTTATCTTGGCCCTGCTTATTCTGAGTCTCGAAGTCAAAGCGTCGGTCCACTCTGACTCCACGACGACCCTAGAAGCTTCAGCGTGGTCATTCGGATGCTGTGTTGGAATCTCCACCAACGTGGTACCTGAGATAACATAATTAACAATACAATATACGAATACGTTAGCATCGGTGAACGGTAATGATTACTTAATGATGAAAACGCACCTCGCACTCCAGTCGTTACCGCACTGAACATACGTCTGGCATGGACATATACAAAGGTAATAATAAATCCAGCGGCGGATATTTAGGATGTAATGATAATATAACATTTTAGTTTACATAATAATAATGTAGATTATTTAACTTTGTTTTTAACCACTTAATGAGTTATGTTTAATACACAAACAGGTGACAGAAAATACCATTTTCTTCATCAGGATGTCAAATTAACTAACTAAAACTACACATGTCAAGTTGTTCTAATATTTTTAAGGAGAACACACTATTATTGTGAAGTTGTAGTTTTTCAGAACATAGTTCTGTGATATTTTCTATATAAATTAAACTGTATCAATAAGAAAGATAAACAGATAAAATTCATTTATCGATAACATATTTTTGTTACCGCCCGGACTCGAATTAGGAAACCTTCCAATACAGGGAAGTGTGATGACCTGTTACAAATTATTTCATCTGTTTATCTTTCTAATTGAAAAACTATAACTTCACACTAATAATGTGTTCTCCTTATATATTATAAAATATATTAGTTATATTAATGTTTCCAAAATTTAATAAAAATGAATTAATTCTGGCGTATCCTATCGGATTTTACTCAAAGGTGTTTGAGATTTCGTACATATAAAGTAGTTTGCTTTCAAAAAATGGAATGACAAATGTATTAATTTGAAAGTGCGACATATAAGTTTGAAAAATTGACGTCATATTACTGGGGTGCTGTGGTGTCTAGGTGGCAACTAAATATTATTTCGATAAATTGATTTTATCTGTTTATATTTCTATTTATGTTTATTGATACATTTTCTTTGTATTATGTTACGATAAAAAAATTATTTGAATACCTCGAGGCGCAGGGACACCTGACATTTGGGTTGGAACTAGCGCAATATCATCTGAGAGAGCCAAAATAAAAAGGCATCAAGATACACGCGACTTCCAAATTTAAAACTCGATCCTTAGTATAAAGCTGCTCGCGTTTAACTTACACATTTATATTCAACTGGAGATGCATCATCGCATGTTTGTCCTCTGGCCATTCTCTGGCGAGACGTTTCCGGTATAGAAATCATTCGCGCATCCTTTAAAGTAAACAAATAGGGCTCTCCCTCTAATGATCAGAAAACAAAGGATATAGCTATCGGGTCATTAAGCAAAGGCCAGGATGCGATCAGAATTGAGTCCCGAAGAGATTTTTAATATCGATCAGTCCCGTTTAGAAAGAGCCTGGATCACTACTAGTTTTGGCAAAGTTGTAGATATTTTTTTAAGTAAATTTGGTTCGACGCGTAATAATTTTGTGCGTTTTCATAGCAGCGCCTGTATTACTACAATTAATAATCGCGAGATAATTAAATGAAAGTGACAGTCTCGTTATGCGATACTAATAATTTTAATAAGTCTTGAATGAACAAAACCAGCCTAGATTCCAACAACTAAAGCTCGAGCTGTTGATCGCTACATAATTCAGCGTTATAAAAATCGGAAATTGAACCAATCTGAATAAAATCATTAAATTCAGAACACATGTGTTAGTGATAATTTTGGGGAACTCACATACTGGAAAACCTTCACTATCTTGTCGGAGGAGCGTGCTAACTATTAAATCACCAATTTTTAAATTGAATCACGGACATTTACACGATTCACGATGGTGAATAAAAATATACTTCATTTACCAAATTCATTGAAACCGGATTCAAATAATAATATGTGTTATATCGCCTCATAGTGAGACCCTTTAATCTCTTGTGTAATCGTCATCATCAATGCGGCAGCCTTCGCGACTCCATACACAGCTGATGCTACAATCCAAGGTATTGAAAGACCATTGATTACTATAATTGCGCGACGGCATATGCCTTACCTACACCAATTTCATATTATGTGTTAATTAATTACTGAGGTACTTGATCAAATCATTCCATTTTTTATATGTATATTTTGTGTAAATTAATTATTGAGGTACTTGATCTGTATATCAAATCGTAACATTTAGTTATATACATATTTTCGTATTATTTAAGAAGATTAGAGGTTGAGATAAAACTCTCTGAATCTTTATCAGTAGAGTTGATTTTCCAAAGACATAAACCACGAGCATTCTTCTGTCGTGGTGTATACTAAGATATCTATTTTCTCCTTCTTTTATACTAAATATTGAACTGCCCATGTAAAACCCTTGTAGATTTACTGTTGTTTGTCAAATGAATATATATACTAAATATGAATATAATATATAAATATGAATACTAAAATAGTTTGTTTCTCATTAAGAAATAATTCCTCCTTCCTTGATTGATAATTAGAGTGTGTCTTATCAAACCTATATCGGTACAGCCAACCGCCCTGGTTAAGATATTTTCAAGCTCGAATAAAATGATGTTAACATTAATTATATTTTGAAGTGTTCGGTAACGTTAAAATTGTTCTAATGTTTTTAATAAATTATTATTTAAAAATAAACCTAGTATCTAACTTAAATTATTACGATGATGAAAGATGTGGAAATTGACTTAATGACATAAAACTATTAGATTTTTTTTTAGAATAGGACTTGTGGTTAAATTTAGTTGTTTGTTTACGCAGACCAGTACATTTTGAAGGTCTGTGGTTATTTACAATAGTTTGGTTAATTTTACACGCTTTATTTATTTATAATAATTCTAAATTATTCAATTTAAGACTAACATAATTTGTATACAAAACATACAATCAGAAATGTTATCAAAAGTTTAATTAATTGGTTAAAAATAAAGTTGTACATTATGTGTATTGATTAAAATTATTTATTTGTGATACTCGCCTAGTGGTCGGTGGTTCGAACCTCATTTCGCGAGACCAGTAAATTAGTCCTATTTTCATAGCACAAGCGTTTAGCTTAGTTTGATAATAATAAGAGTATTGGTGTGACACGTATTTATCTACACCAGACATCGTTTGTTCTCTCAAAGTTTTTTAAGAAGAAAATATTTTGTATATTTGAAATCATCAACTGTCTTGTAAGAAAATTTTAGTTTAGTCCCGAGATTAAATACAATTTAAATAAATTTTCTCAACTGCGACTCTTGAAATATCTAAAATTCTAACTAAACAAAAAAGTCAATCGATTACAAAATGAGATTTCCTATTAAACATTCTTAAGCTGGGCCGAAGTATCTTCTTGATTATATCCGATTTTATATTGAAAATTTTAATGACACCAAACGATTTGTTGAATATTTTAACTAAGTACCTACGGTCTAAGAATTTCAATTGTAAATAAATCATGATTGGAGAATAACAAATACTTCAAGAATATTATAAATAAATTATTGTTATAAGTAAAGCAAAACTTATTTCTTCAAGAATATATATTATTTTTTAACTCAATTTTATTTCAGATGTTTGAGATGATTATAGTTTTAAGTATTCTTGATATCTCTTATCTTTTATTCGTAGAATTCCATAGTGAATACTCGGGTCTATGATGAACTCTCAATGAGACTTTGATCTCTGAGAGTCAGTGAAAGTATGTGCGTATTGGATGTGTTATTCTAATCGGTGCGCAAAACATATGGATATAAATTGTTTATAGTTGAATACTGAACATTATTTTATTCGGACTCGAGTGGAATCTCCGTGAGAAATCTCAACCATGGACACGGCCCATATAATGAATATTACAGTGAAAGATTCATTATTATTATATTATCCTTTTTAGAATGTTCTTAGTTAATTTCTAGATTCAACAAAGCGTTTCTAGATTTTATTAAATTTATACGTAAAAAAAAATATAATAAATTATTTTAGTTTAATTAAAATAAGCAAATAAGGTAATTGTTCATACTCTCATAAATACTGCAAATTTTATTGACTATAAACCATTTTCAATTATATTTTCAAACTGACTTGCAAGTGCACAATTAATATAATATAATATAAAATTAATTAATATAATACCCAACTCTATTAGAAAAGTTTTGAACTTAACCGAGAAAAAATACTGCAAAATAGATAATAATTAAGATTGTGGATAATATTAATTGTGTAATACTAACAGTCATATTTGTTTCACTTTTGTAAATAAAATGAAGCACGAACTGTAATTTATTTTTGTTTTGAATTAAAATCATTTATTTTCATGTACCAAAGTATGTCCTGTTTAGCTAAAATAGCAATAATATTACATATTTGTTGTTGTAGATTATCCGTAATAATCGCGTTGCTTAGAGTCAATTCGATGTAATTACAAATATGAAAGAATCATTCACATGGTCTCAATACATTTTTTTTGTTTTTATTCAACACATTTCAAAGGCATCAAAGCCTTTTTGCTTGCTTTTAGAGTCCACAATTATATAAAACGTGACTGAATCGGAATTTATAACACATTTATTCGTTACCGACACTCTCAATATTAATTACATTTTTCACAAATTACTACTATATACAAGTTGAGCTAAAAAAAATTTTGGTATTTAAAAATAGTTAAATTTTTTATTATTTTTTATGAATTTGTATTTGTCAATGGTATTTTAAATAGTATTCACACGAATTGACATGCGTTTATATGAAAAATAATATTGCGTAAATAACTCCAAATGTTACATTCATGTACAGATAATAAAAAAATTATATGCACAATATAAGTTATTTCATTTATAAAAAAAAACATTTTTATATAGTTGTTAATAATTCACGCTGTGTAGTATGTTAAAAAATAATGTAAAAGATAAATATAAAAAGTTAACTAATTATTACTTTTGGCTCATCTGTACAATTACCGTTTTGAGTATTTAATTTGAATATAAATACATTTTTATAGCAAACCAACAGCAATTATTTATATAATTCACTTATATAATTTATGTATTCTCTCTTTTTGGTATTTTTTTATAATAATTTTCCGAAACCGTTTTTTAAAATTAAAAAAATTGAAACAAAACTTTTGTCTACAGTACCGATAAACTATAAACGCGTTAAAGCGTCCATGGGTCTACGGGGACTAGTAATTGAAAGCGCGATAACGCGTTTCAAACACAGTTTAAAACTTTCACACAGATAAAATTTTACTGCATAAAAAATTGGTTGTCCTAGCTCTTATACCACCCAAGTTGGTAGTAAACTAACTTTAAAAAAAACATTTATACACATACTAGTAGAATAGATAAAATATAATAAGAAAAATGAAAGGAATTTGATAATATTAAGGGCAATCTCACCTTTGTACCAGAAAATTGTCCCGAGGTCGTGAGGTCCTTGACTGATGATGCACGTCAGGCTGACTGCGCTTCCGGCTTTTACGTAGATGTCTGAAGGACCCAGGATCTTGGCTTTCGCCTCTGTAATAAAAAAAATACATCATAATTAGATTTTATAGAGCTAAAAGTTCTTACTCTGAGCTAATTGCTGTATTCAACTGCACACTGACTGAACACTGAAAAGAGAGAAGTTAGTAAAAAAGATTTTATACAATAAGATATAGTAATAATATATGGTAATGGTACATTACGTATCTTATTACATATTTTAGCCATTTAAAGAATATATATGATTGATTGTTTATTTGCGTAAATTGGTTAAGTTGCGATGCACTATTACGTGTACCTATATTTTTTAAATAAAAAAAAATATATATATATTGAGAAGTACGTTTTATCAGCTGCTTTCTGAAGCAATAAGTGATAAAACATTATTCTATATTCTGCCAAAAACTGCCATGACAAAAATTCATAATAGCCACCATCTAAATTTTTTTTTTAAATAAACCACCTTTTATTATCAAAAAAAACTACGTAATATATAAAAATACGGAAATCTTTTCTCAATACTCTTATAAGTCATACAAAATTAATCATTATATTATAAATATGAATTAAATATCTTAATTAGAAAGATATACATATAAAACCAATTTTATCGAAAATTATTATTGTCGCGCCACCGGGATTCGAACCTGGATCTCTTTCCAAACCGGGGAAGGTGCATTATCCAACTATGCTACAGCGACGATATTTTTAGCGACAAATTTTCGAACCTGTATGTTTCCTTTTTGATATTAATACATTTAATCGTGCCATTATTTGAAAGAGCCATCTACCTTATTTTTACGGAATCTCAAATACCTTTAAGCAATTTGATAGCAGACGCCAGAATTATCAATTATTTTTTATTAAATTTTAGACATATTGATACAACTTTATTATTAGGAGAACACATTCTTATCGTGAAGTTGTAAAATTATTCAGAAAATAGATGTGTGATATTTTAAATTTGAATTAAATATATTAATTAGAAAGATATACATCGAAAAACATTATAGTTGCGCTATTATATTATATACTGCTTACAATCAAAGTATTAGAAATCAAAAGTATTCAATATACCCACGTTGTGTTCATACCCTAATCGGAAAAGTTCTTTGTATAGAGAGTGTAATTATTCAAAGAAATTTTCTATTCTCCGCAGTAACAACTAATTTGAAAGTTGGTTCGTAAAAAATTATGTGTTTGTAAATAATTTCTGCGAAAGTCATAAGTGAAACGGTTAATATGATAAATATGTATCGTAAGTTCTTGCGTAATTTTGTAATAATATGAAACAAGGAAAATAAACACCTTTAATTATTATATTTATTTAGACTTTATAGACATATTTTTGTTGTAACAGATGTGAATATATTATATTATAACATAATAACCATAAGATACAATTATATTGCAATTAAGTATAACACTCGTAGTTTATTGTGTGGGATGGAATAGACTCCACCTTTGATATATACAGCGTTGTCCCGTGTCCTGGCTACTTTGCTAGACTGAAGTCTGTGTTAAAGTAGCCAGTTTTTTTTCGTGCTGTTGTGGTGTTATTTAAAATAAAGATTCAACAGAAATAAAAATAGAGATAAAAAAAATGTAGTGGGAGAGTTGTAGAACTAGTGAATTATTAGTGAAGGCACTGTATAATTATTGTTAGAATATTGGATAGCGATGCTTCTGATTGATCTCTACCCGATTGAATTATATATTAGATCCATAAATCCATATAATTAATGATATATTTTTCTTCACCATTGAAAACTTATTACCATCATGTTATTGGAAGAAGGGTTCTGGTTTTGATACAAAAAAGGTGGAAATTGATATAATCATTATCGTTTTTTTCTAGATAAAAATTCCTAAGGATTCGGAATAAATGGTCACTAATATCTGGGAGCAATATCTGAGAAATAAGGAGAATGAGACAGAAGTTTTCAGTTAAAGTTTTTAATTTTCTGATAAAGTTATCCGTGCTGCGTTCGGTCAAGCGATATCTAGGTGAAACAAAACGTTTTGAATGATAACTAATCGCTAGCATTTTTTAATCAATTCCGAGCTGAATGCTTGATAGTTGTCGACAACAGACATCTGTATTTATTGTTTGATTACGTTCTCAAAGTTTTTAAATAAATTACTTCGCGCACATTCCACCAAAAAGATGTTTGAAACGGGGAGCGACTTCGACTTGTCTCTGAATCTTAGCTCGCGCGTTCTCTAAAAAATTCTGATTAAATAATCTCATAACAATATGTAACAAAAATAGACCACACTAATATTTCATGGTTCAATTTTATTCAGTACCAATAAACGTCAAACTAAGGCTAGGCGTACAGACTCGATTATTACCGCGACTAAACTATTGAGTCGAAATCGATGAACCTCTCGATTTCTACTTGACTAAACTGTTAAGTTGTTAGATGTCCGCATATAACCAATCAGATGCCAATGAGATATCTCAATATTCGTGTGCGTGCTCCCATACGACTGAACGGCCGCGTATCGACTGTTTGGTTGAGTGTATGCGCACGCCAATACACGGCAATGCACATAGATGTCGACCGATAGTTGTTCAACTGTTTTGTCAAAAGACGATCGATGAAGTTTTATGATTGTTTTGTCGACTATCGTGTCGATAATATGCATACTCCTATATGATTTAATAGTCTTTTGACATACAACTAAAAATTGTATCTATGCACCTAACCTTAAAATAAAATGTTCTTTCATGTCTCAGTTGGTAGATGCAATCAAGCAAACAAATTAATTTTTAAAATATCAAAAATAAATGTAATCAAATTTAATTTCTTCCGTGTTTCCTAGTGAACTATTTACATAACGGCAGCCCTTGTAGCCCAGTGGGAATGATACTGGCTTCTCATATCGGGGGCTCCCGCTTCGTTTCCCGGTGAGGACACAATACATCTGTGTAATTATTTTCTCAAACATTGGTGTTTTCGTGGTGTGTTTCACTATAGTAAATGCGCATCATGGCGTGTTGTAGTTTAAACAATTAAAATTAAAAAATATATAAAACAATGATAGTCTTTACAAACTAACCTAACTTTTTAAATTAATTCTAATGTAATCGTTACCACGAAAATGATTTATTTTTCAGCCGCGGAAGTTACAATTCACGTCGCTGTCACTCAAAAACAAAAAAGTATAAAACGTGCCATGTATACTGATAAACCATACCCATTTATATATTTTTTCTACAATATTTGGTAAAAACGAATGTGTTTTGAAATAGGATAAAGTCTGTTTGGCAGAGCATTATTTTGGCGAAATAAATCTTGATAGAGTGGGACATGAGATAAATACACAAGATCTTATGAACTGGCTTAGCTAATTATCTCATATCCGTTTGTTAAATCCTCGCAATAGTTGACGTCTTAGATGTAGGTATATAATCAGTGGCGTGCAGTAGGTATAGATTTAGGTTATGCTGTTATCAATGATATTTTACAATCATATATCTACTTTTATTTATACGACCTTACCATGTATTTATTTATAATTTTAGAGTACTATTTATTAATACACTATTGTGTTTTTAAAGTTTAAGTTTTATCGTGAAATAATACTTTCTTATCCATATAAAAATGTATGGACGATTTTAAGAACACTTTCCATGACTGAATATGATTAATTTATTGTTTGAAAATCGTTAACGTAATATCTATACTAAATAATTATTTTTATTAAAGGTTGACATAGGAAATAATTCTGCCAATTGTTTTTCCCAAATCAAAAACCAATCCATTTACCAAATTTAAAAAACGATCATGAAATTAACAGGTTAAGAACAGTAGGAAAGTAAAATTTGCAAATTAGTAAAAGAGGAAGTACACAGTTGTATCACTTTCTAATGTTATTCTGTTAAAAAAACAGCATATATAACGACTCATCATTTTACTCGTATTAAAATAGCTCATTTTCCAACTTAAAGGTTAGAATTATTTTTCCCTTCGAAGGTTACACTTGTTATACAATAGTAAAAGGTTACAGGTTAAGCACACAGTGCACATATGTTGTAAGTTACGTAAATTATTTTTATCAAATTAATTGTGATCCCGCTTATCTTAATAAGAACGGGGGTTGTATGGAGGTTATAAAATAACTACTTATCTTTCCAGTGTTATCTTTTTGTCGTATAATACAAGGTGTATTCTAGGACCCAGGGTATACTCGCTATGGTCGTATCTAGGGCAGCAATCCAAAGAATCGCCGAGAATGTTGTACCCAAATACAATTTTATAAAGTCTTTTTTTTTTGTTAAATTTTATGAAAGATAAATTCAATTAAAAGCACTGAACAAGCAACTGAAATAAGAAAATAAATAAAGCTTATTGTAAAAATATAGGTATGCGAATTTTAATGAGAATTGTGTTACAAATTAAAACAAATAGGAAAACTCAATTAGAAAGGGGAAAAATAAAAAATCTATTTATAAAAACATATAGTTAACATTGGATAATATTTTTTCGATAGATAGATTTTTTCGGTGATTTATCAAATTTGTTTTAATTATCAAGAAACTGTTCTGAAATTGCACGTCACAATAAATCGTGTTTAATAAGCTGTTATAAATGTTGTATTATTTATATTATAATATGTATTATTTTATAAATATCAGATATCTCATAGAGACGAAGCTATTTTTTTATAAATAATTTTTATAGATATAAGTGATCACTTAAACCAGCCGAAGACAGGTCGTAAGCCCTGTAATTATCTCATACTTCTATATATTTTCCATTAAATATAATAAAAATAGCCTCGTCTCTATGAGATATCTAATATTTATTTAATAACAGTGCCTTTGTAGGTAAAAATTCATTAATTGTGTGTTCTTGGACATATTGAAATATTGTTATATTATTTTATTTAAAAAAATTTATATCTAATAATAATTATAAAATATTAATTAAAAATATTATCTTGAAATTAATGTTTGGTCTAATGGTAAAACACCAGCCTGGTAACTCAAGTAGTTAGGAAATTGATCCTTGTCTCGGTCTGGGACTACCACTTTAAATTTGTTTTACATATAACAAGCTCATCAATAAATCATAAATGTCATTGTATTATACATTTAAAAAAAAGTTTTCTTCTCAAACATAATAGTTTATTTTAAATTTGGTTTATTATTATAATAGGTATCAGGTTTCTGTAAAAAACTACTAAAAATTACCAACATACAGTATTTTTTACTTGTATCAACACAAATTATTTCGTGTATCATGCGCAATCTCAAATCGTTAATCTTTTGGAAACCATCAAAGACGTTTTCTCATATTGTCGTTTCTGTAACTATTTCAATAATTGTATCTTCAGTGAAATGTGCACACATGGTAGAAGGGTTACTAATAATTAGATACCTTTTTTGGAGAGGTCATTGAAGAGCTATTGACTTAGGACCCTTTTAAGTAAATATGGATTACAATTTATTTGAACATGTGCCTATATAACCCATGTTCTTTGAAATATATTTATGTAATATTTTTGTATTCCTCGCGTTAGTTTATTCTACTTTGTTATGTAATACGTTTCATATTTATCTTATCTCGCTACGTCATAAATTTGATACCAGATAGTATTCGAGTTATGTTATACTATTTATCAAACAACTGGATAGTTTGTCTCTATAGTTTCTCTCCATTATATTTATTTTAATAATAAATTAATATTTTGAATAATTGGATACTTGAATTTTGTTTTTTAAGAGAAACAAGCAAACGAACGCACAAAATGTTTTCATTAAATGTTAAACAAAATTTTAGTCACTAATTTTCTTTCTGGCTTTAACTGTATTTCGGAATGTCTAAATCGAGGCAGACTGACAACACATATATTTGGAAAAATCAGCTTAATGTCAAAATTACTTACTTACCATCGTTTTTACATAGAGTAGGTATATATGTTAGAACGCCACATTATTCAGTCCTGGTATGCCACACAAAATATATTTATTTATATTTATTTATTTAGCGAAAATACAATGGCAAAATAAATTCAATTTTTAAATATATGGTTACATACATACATGGTTTTTATTTTGCTTACCTCTCCAAAAAAGAGACCAGCTCCTGTGCTTGGAGAGGGAGTTACACTACAATAATTTTATATAATACCTTACACATTCTATTCATTGTTTATTTGTGTGCTTCTGAAGTATTCTGTAATATTGTTTATTGTCCAATTATGTATTTTTGAAGTGTTCATTTAGTTTTTTTTTAAACTCTTTTATATCCTTTATTTCTTTAATTTGTGTAGGGAGGCTATTGAAATTTTTTATCCCTAAATATATAGAATTTTGCTGATAGTGTTTGGTGTTACATTTAGGGATTTTAAAGTTATTTTTAAACCTTAATGATGTGCTTGTTTCAAATTTTCTAGTGTTATTTTCTTTAATTAATTGATTTAGGCTTTCTGAATGTTGTGCCTTGTATTTAAAGTGAGTTGTACTAATAAATATCATCAGTAGTATAATATTCAAGGCTAAATAATATTTTCATAGAAAAATAATATTTCTTTCAATATCAGGAAATGGGTTGGTCGAGATAATGATCGAGATACGTTATGACTAATGGTAATAATTATCTTAAAATCAAAATTCAATCAACCGATTATCCACAATATTAATTTATTATTAAAATAAATATAAATGAAATAAATCATAGAGACAAATCAAAAAGACAATACAATACGGCGGGGAATACATGATTCAACTCACGATAAAATAAGATCCTAAGAACTATAGCTTTGGTTTATACGTGTTAACGAACGTCTCACTGCCTGTAGCACCATTCAAAAATCTGAAGATGTAATGAGAATAAATTATTTAAACTTTTTATTATTACATTTATTATTTTTTTTATATTATACATGTATTTATTTTTATTGCACTTCATTTTATTTCACAATAATTAATAAATTTAATGTATTTACCAAATATGTAACATTAGGTTTTGATAAGTATTGTTTTATTCATCATCATTTTCATCCCCTTATCCTAGGAGGATCGGGTACCCAAAGTTTCGATAAGGCCCTTCCATCTTCCTTATGTTTCTATTCTTGCAAATTGAACTAATGTTTTAATAAATAATTTACGTTTCTTGTTCTACTAAATAAATGTATCTACTGCACTGTACGAACACTGAATGGTCATTGGTTGATAGTCATGCCGTGTTGCATTGCCAAAAAAGCATGATTGCCAAATAGTGTTAAACAATGCGAACCTGACGGTGAATATGAAAGACTGATATGGGAGCTTTTGCTCACAAAGCTGTTCTGGGTAAGCGGTGGGTCATCATTCACTGTTGATTCTAGCTGAGTCTGAGATGATCCCTCGGCTGCCTCCCTTCCGAAATCACAAAGATGAAACATCTCGGTGATCGCTCCTCTGGTGTCCAAGCCACCTCAATTGAAATCTTTGTATATTATATGTTGAAGTTGGATATTCCGTATTTGGGTACTTTTCATTTGGTCCAATATGGTACTCTTCCAACTCCCTTAATATAACTCGTTTCAGCAGCCCGGATTCTTGATCTCGCTCTCTTTGTAGGAATTCATGTTTATCAACTATATATTAAAGTGGACCAATAGCATTACAATAGTCGTCTTGGTCTTGACATTTAACTCGTTTTCTTTACGACTGCATTTTAAAGGGAACACACCATTAGCACTACTAGTTTTAACAACCAAAATCAATAAAATTTCTGGAACATAAATTCATAGAATGTTATCATAGCGCATCTACAATGTTTGCCGGAAGCCGTGTGCATGGAATCGTTCCGTTTCTGAGACATAGAGTTGTTGGCGTAAAACTGTGGCTGGAGTTCAGCACTCAGCGCCAACTCTCTAGTGCAAGCGGCGCTCTCATGGCTGACTCTTCGACCAGAAAATGAGATCGACTGCAGTAGTAGGTACATACGTAACTGTACTTTATTATTTATATTATGTTTATTTATATGTGTGTATTGTATTATTATTATTATAAAAAAATATATATACGTAATTTTCTAATGCCAATCCATGTTGCTTAGCATTCCGATTCCCTGAAAGAGTTGAATTTAAATTGTGTCGGTTGATGTACAAGGCGAAACAACATGGCGCCTCTATATCTTCAAGAACTTTGTATCCCAGACAATTTGAATGGTAGACGTCAAACTCTCAGGTCAGCCTCTACTTCAGCCGCAGAAAGGGTTGTAGAACCGACCAACCATTTCCAGAAGTCTGAATTTAGTGAACGGGCGTTTGCGGTGGCAGGCCCAAGAGCGTGGAACTTTTTGCCCTCTGTCGTAAAAAACAGTGCATCAGAAACTTTATTTAAGAAGAAAATAAAAACGCACCATTTCAAAAAGTCATTTCCATAAGTGAAAACAACCATTTTTAATGTTAAAAAAAAAGATAAATGTAGGACTATAAAAAGCCTTGAGGTGAAAATTTTTACGAAAATGGCGCTATACAAATTATCCATCATATAATTATAGCAACACAAAATAAACAAATATTGACGCCTGACCATGGTCAGATCTGATGTTAATTATATCAAGTGAAAGTGTTAAGTAAATTATTTTTGTATATATTTAAAATAAATTAAGGTTATAAAAAATAGGGGTTCCTATGATAATTGATTAGTTAATGCTCGTACTATAATAAAAAAAGTTAATTTCTCAACTCGATACGTTTCAAAAAAAATACATTGATTATTTCAAATAAAATATAATTTAAATTGTTTAGATAAAATGATATAATTTTTAAACGTCTTTAATTGGTCTGGCATATAAAATATTTATTCAAACTTGCTGTCTTTTTCAATCAAACATTCGTGTTTAACATTCTGAAATTCGATGTGGTATTCCCATAATATGTCGTTTTTCGATATCGAATATGTGGTTAAATTTATGGCTTACAACTGCAAATGATAAATGGATAACCATTAGGTGTACCTATCCATAAATGTGTCGTTAATAACTTTTCAATAATGGTGAAAATTATCGCTCGGTTTATGCGGCCACAGAGCATACTTACCTACGTTACGCGATCAACTAGTTCAGTTCTAATACCTACTTAATATATCTAGTTAGAGCTATTTTATATTTATTATAAATAATTTAATCCTATTTATTTTGTTGACATAATGAGAAAGCGAAATTTGTCTAACTTTATCTGCAATAAAATAATTGTGTTGTGCAACTTTAAACAATTTTAGAATCATCGTTTAAATTAAATGTTCCCGACGGGAAATAATTGATAAAGCTGTCTACTGGAAATGCAACTGGGTTCAATTCCCGATGGTTCGACAGATTTTATTTTTGATAGATATCTATGTGTATCATTTCTGAGTGATTTATGTAATTTGTTTAAAATATATATTTTGTAACAATCAAGTTAAAATTATATATATTATATTTAAAATATTATAAATCGTATAAATATCATGTTGCGAAAGTTTTCAAGTCGAAGATGCAAAAATATTAGTTCCAAAACTTTTAAACTATATCTAATAGGTTTGTTTTCAATTTATAACGATAAGTATTTTAAACAAATAATAGATATCTCATACAGGCGTAGCTTTTTTTTATTATATTTAATGGAAAATATATGAAAGTATAAGTAATTACAGGATTTAGGACTTGTCTTCGGCTGGCTTAAGTGATCACTTTATATAAATATAATGTTCACCAATTTTTACCCACCAATCTCCATATTTATCATGTTATATATATGTTAATATGTAAGCACACTTCAAGTACCTCTACACTATCGCTATCTATGGACTAAATTTGAAAGTTTATTTCCCTGAAACAACATATATGTCACCATGAGAATCTAATCATTTTAAAAAAGTATTTAAAGCAATATTCCGTAATATGTTTTTAACACGTCTAAAATATCAATATTTTTCAATTTTATATATTTTCTTATTTTGATCAGTATAATATTAGTAATATTTGAATATGTCCAAGAACACATAATTACTTGATTTTCACCTGCAAAGGCACTGTTATTAAACAAATAATAAATATCTCATAGAGACAAAGCTATTTTTTATAATATTTAATGGAAAATATATGGAAGTATCTTAGGAAACTTTTTCTTTCTGCCTCGGCTTCATGTTCAAGGGGGAGGCATCTAGTCTAATTGGTTCGTTTTAAATATTAACAAGTCAAATGTTTATGAAATAAAATAATATTTTTATGTAAGAAAATTTATAATCTATATTTTGATTACTTGCATGTGATGAAAGTAGAAAATGAGCAATTTACTTTAAAACTTATAAATAAGGCTAATCAAAAATGATTTCAATTAAATGAAGATTAAATATTTGTGTTCATCATGCCAGCATTGATTTCTCTGACAAATTGTCTATATTGACGCTTATCTGATATTGATTATTCAGGTCCCTCACGTAAGGGATTACGTTCTAGGATGGTCCTGGATCCTGGACGTGAAGTGTGGTCAGCTCCTTGTGGTGCCAGCATAGGGTGACGGAGTTCAGGCTTGTAAGACAATGACGAGATGATGCCCAATTATCCAGGCAAACCGGGACCCTGGACACGATATTGTGATGCTATAGCGACAGTCTGTTCTCGCTACACCGATTATATTCATCAACTTTTGATACTTGCTCATTTACGATTAAACGCGAAGAACATCACAGTCTAAGCTTAAACTTGAGGCGCACAGTTTAAACTTTCCCCGGAATTACAATCAGAGGAAGACTCAGCCGGAGCCACTTCCCACGGCGGAGAATATCAGGGGACTGCTCGCCTATGGCGATGCATACCTCAAGGTGCATTTTGCGGACGTGACTCTCCTCATGTTTGCTGGATTACCGCCGCTGTATTCGCCGCTGCACCTAAGCTGTGTCGGTGGTCCACCTGCATCTAACAATACCGAGTTTTTATGACTGTGCGTCCCTTACTTTGGCTAAGTGCTTTTGTAGCCTTGAACAAAATATTGTTTTGGGTTATTTTGCATTTTAACAAGTATTGGTAATTAAAGATCTAACGACCTGTCATCGGCTGGCTTAAGTGATCACTTTATATACATATAATGTTCACCAATTCTCACCCATTAATCAATTATTAATTTTGACTATAAACTAGTAACAATTGAATACATGTTGTAGACGTTTATTCGCATCCTGTTAACAGAACTATTTATGGTTTAAAATTCATGCTCTCGCGTACAGAATATATTGTTAATAAAAACGTTAACACGAAATCATATAAATTTTCATTATATTTTAAAATTAAGCCGATGCGCTTGTACTACGACAATGGGATTAAACTTGTATGGTTGCTAACGGATTCATATTTCCGACCTTTGTTGGCGAAGGTGGGTGTTCTGAGTATTAAAAGCCAGATATTGTTACTTTTAATACTTTTGAGTATTTAACATTTAATCACATATATTACAACAATACTTTTAGCGGTCACTCAGTGAAATTAAGGACAAATTTTCATCAAGGATCAATTTCACGCGTTTCATTCACCCTCATCAGCTCTGATGGTGGTCACCGAGTAAATAAGTGCCATCTTCGTCTTTGACGATATGGGCAATCCGGATCCAAATCCAAATGCATTAATTCATCCAATGTCAAATGTCCAAACTCTGCAGTCTATCAACATTCTGCTTCATTGTTTCCGCCCATCATTCGTGGGATACCTAGTGGGTAAATAAGCAATTTTGAAGAGTTCTGGATTTCTTACTTCTCACAACGTGGTCTTACTTTTTGTGATCTCATAACTATTGCAATTATTTTGGGCTATTAGAAAATCTCTTAAAAGGGCGCTTTCAAAAACAATATAAATTTTCGCGTTTTTTTACGAAAATGTGGGTTTTTATTATTCAATTATATTAGAGGTTATACACTAGATTTGACTTTTTTAAAAACTATTAATTTAAAAAACCTTTACACCAATGTAAAACTAATAAACATAATGTTATTTGGCATAATTAAGATAATACAAGCATCATTAGGAAGACCGCGACCATTAAATTTATTTTCAGAGTGCCACAAAATTGCCTTAATATAGAAAGTTCGCATACACGAAATTTATTTTATAATAATCTTGAAGCCAACATTACGGAGACAAAAATTAATAGCGTTTTAAGCCATTCAATTTGCACTACATATGATCAATTTTCGATGTTTTTAAAACTTTTAGTGTTAGAGAATACAAATTATTTTTAATAATTTATTATATTTAATTACATGCTCTGAGGCTTCAGATACTATTTAAAATCAAGTTTTATATCAAAAACACAATAATTTTGTACTAAATAATATTTATATTAATTCTATTAATATGTGTTTTTATTGTTATTTAATCGGTGATTTATAAATAAAAAAAACCCAACAAACAA
Organism: Eubasilissa splendida; assembly: GCA_031772225.1. NCBI lineage: Eukaryota > Metazoa > Arthropoda > Insecta > Trichoptera > Phryganeidae > Eubasilissa > Eubasilissa splendida. The sequence goes on along the minus strand of CM062862.1, from coordinate 23,849,618 downwards.
TATCCAGTTTATTAGTTTTACATTAGTTTAAAGATCTTATCTATGTAATAGTTTATTCAAAAGTCAAATTTAGTGTATAATTTCCGATATAAAAAAATAATAAAAAAGTTTTGTACGAAACTTGCTCTAGTGTTGCAGAGAGAATTTTGTTTTTAAATATAAAGATAGATTTTTATTGTTTCTCTGTAAAGCTCCAGATATCGCCTCCTTATAAAACTACTGACTTAAAGGTTCAAGGTATATTGTGGCTCCAGCATTTAGTTTGTTCGGTTTTGTGGCGCGAAACGGGTGGCGTTATCACTCTTAATCATTCGGGTGATTTCCAAAGAAAGGTCATTATTTTTGAAAATATTGAATCTTTATTTGAGTAATATCAAATAAGGACCGAAATATTGTTTCTCCAAAATATTAGGTAATCAGTGCGGTTATGGATTTTTTCGTCGACTTGTTTAATTTCGGGTCTGGACAACCCGAGTCTCATTTAGAATTAACAATCCCTACGCGTAAACCAGCATGGAAGGGTTACTTATTCTTGTTGCTGTTGTTTTATACCTTACTCACTAAAAACACATGTACTAAGACAAGCAACGATTATAAAGACGCACGAGTAACAAGATAAATTAAATATACATAAAATAAATTAAATGTAATGTAGAAATTTTTTAAAACGTTGTGTGAATAATGGTTGTAATATTGCGAATATTAAGAATGAAATGCGTAGTATGGTAATAGATATTCAAAAATGTAAAGAAATAGAATTATTGTAAAATAAGACTAAGATGAGATATGTATATAAGATATTTTCAAAAATAATTAAAATGATGTTTAAAAATATTTAAATAATAAATAGCACATAGAAACGAAGGAAAACCTTTTTTTTGTAGCATAAATAGTATATATGAAAAAATAAAGGTAATTGCTTTACTCGAAGTAGTCTGTTCTAAAGCAATTATCTATACAGTTTTTAAGGTTAAGTGGTGAGTAAGTATAATATTAAGTACGTTATGAAAAGTTATATGAAAAAAGTATAATCAGAAGTTTTAAAAGACATTGAAAAAAAGTTATAAAAATATTATTGTCAATAATATATAATAGTGGGAAACAAAAATATGTAGATAGTTAGGTTAGCACAAATGACAAATTAGTTTAATTTTACTTTCTACCCACATCACTTTAAGGTCTAGTAGCAATTTGTTAAATATTCTCGGAGCACAAAATAAAAAAGTTCGTTGAGCGAATTTGGATATAAAATAAGAACTAACATTACCGTAACACAAATGCATCAATGCATCTCGATTTATTTAATCAAATACGTGATTCCTTCGAAATCAAAAAAGATATCGGCTTCAACCCTTAAATCGTGGTATTTATCAACCGCCCCCTTGCCTTATTACAATCGCTTTATTCCGGAAAGTTAACAAATGCCCGGCCAGCGACTGAGGGTGGCCACCACTGGAGCATGAACAGTTTAGCGCTCGTGTGATTTTTAACAACGTCGATTTAACATTTTTACGACGTCGATAATTCCAGCAATCTGAAGCCAAAGAAGTTGTTAACGGTGCCGGACTCGACTGCGAACCGCAATAATATATATTGCGAATCTTAAGGAGGCGATATTACGTAATAAATTACCCCGTTTTGTAAGAAGTATAATTTCATACGAGTTCTTTAAATAAAAATACTTTATTTAACTTTTGTTGACACTTGAATTAAATAATCATACTTTTAAAATTAGCAAAATTAACTTTGTGATTAAAATTCATTATTTTTATTGAGTTTAAATACATCTACCGGTTTCGAACATATGTTATTATTTCTTTAACAGAATTTATTTAAAAAAAAACAATAATTATTTCAAAAATTAATTTAGTATCTAACTCCAATTGTTAGTTAATACAAAATTACTAGAATAATTTTTAAGAAAAAAATTTAAAATGGGACTAGTAGTTAAATTTAGTTGGTTGTTTATAATTTTTTGATTAGTTTTACACATTATATTTATCTCCAACGATTCCAAATTATTTAATTTATTACCAACACCGTTTACATGTAAAATTGACAATCTCAAGTTTTTATCAAAACCATGACCATTTTCTATTAAATGATTATTGTTCAAACATCTCAAATGATCCTTTACTCTTATATTAAAATTGATCGACAAGTTTTAGCAATACAAAATGTAGCACAATCCTTGCAACTAAGTTTATAGACAATAGTGGTTTAAACATTTTTTTTTTATAAATAAAATATAACCAGGGGAAAAAATTAGATAAGGAAATTTTAGATGAATTACTTAGAAATATATAAAGAATAAAATAGATATAAAAATATATAGAGAAAAAAATCAATCTTTCGAAAAGATAAACAATTTTATTTACAACTGGAATTATGATAATCCTCTAATGATATATACGTTCAAAACAGAATAATATGTCTGCTTTTTACTAAACATCGTATGACACACAATTGTTGATTGAATAAAAGAAAATTAAGGAAAATAATTCTGAAAAGGTTTCGCAGAAATTACGAGATGGAGAAAAAAGTAAACTGTAGCTGATTGAACACAAAAAGGCTGAGCTTAGTTATTTTTATTGCCGGGGAAACTTGGAGAAGTGCGTTCACCACCCTACCGCCTGACCACCCTACCACCCTACCACCATCTAGCTTGCCACCCTCGCCCCTCGATGGCGGAGCCTTCTATTGTGTGCTCGCCTGTTATTGAAATAATAAAAAATGTATTGGTAATGCAGAAAGAATTCTTCGCAATTCGACTTCTCTCCCGGCTACGAGATATCATTTTTCATATTGATGTATTGGGACAAGACTTGGGACGAAGTTTCAAGTGATAAAGTTGTATGAAGTTCTCGGATTACATTGTTATCATGTCCTAGTTTTTTTATCCACCCCGTTTCTGCAAATTGTTTGGCTTTATTTGACTTTTGAAAGTAAATAATCATAATAATTCATCGGCAGATACTTGCCGGAGTTGCGCATTTAAAAGTAACGGAAAAATAAATTTATTTAATACTGATTTTTATTTCTTAATCAAACTTACTTTAAAATTTTGATCAGTACCTTAACTAATTTTAATTTTTCTTAGAAAAGCACCCAAAAAGCGCCATAAACGGCCTTAAAAAAATCGTATTTGAATATGATGACGTACTCGTAGGTGTAATGTCATTGGCCAAAAGTTAAACTTATTAATTGGTGTGCTCAAATGTTTTACAAGATTTTTTTTATACAAGATCATTTCGGAAACAAATGCACATTTTAATAATTTTAACATATTCTACTATTTTTTATATTATTTCAAATACATTATGAAAGTACATTAAAATTAAAACGTATTAGAATAAGAATTATTAAGAGAACACATTCATATTGTAAAGTTGTAATTATTCAGAACAAAGGTCTGTGATATTTGTACGGTTGTACCGTAAGTTTTTGAGGCAACGCCTTGACATTGCCGAATTGTCCGCCTTGAATTGTCTACAAAACAAGCGATCTAACCTAGAAGAGACACCAGTTTCATATATATATATATATATATAAATATAAATGGATCAATATTATCCATACTCCTCTCCTAAGTACGAAAAATAATATATTCAATTGTCGACTCTACTCTAAAATATTATTTAAAAACTCCTCCATAAAATACAGATATTAAAAAAAAGGATATTTAATAAATACGATGATAAACCATAGCTTCCGTTATATGGTATTCATTATAGCAAAATAAAAATTATGAGTTAACATAAAAAAGTTATGCTAAAGCAAATTTATTCTTTGAATTAAGATTTACTAACACGTGACCTAAACCCAAATTTCCGGCGAAATTTATTGAGCGATATTTTTTTTGGTCGAAAAATATGGGTTTTTGATGATAATATTGTGCTGTAAATATTACATAATATTCATGAGCGTTCAAAACACTGCCTATATTTAAATCAAAGCTTTTTGATTCGAAAGGTAAAACCGTATTAATTTTTCCATATTCATCTATACGCGGGTGTTTTAAAATAACGTGAATATAAAATTGTTTTATAATAAATTTAGTAGTCTTCCCTGGTGTCGTATTGTTTAGATTTTATGAAAAATACTACGTATTGTAAATGGATTTTTGACGCAACTAATGTGAAGTATATAATCAAAAAAAATTGTATCTAGAACAAATCGATAACAATCGAATTCACGCTGAATAAATTTGCATATATTGTTTCACTTACAATTTGAATAGCTTGTTGGTGTAGTGGTCAAGACGTTGGCCTAGTGACGTTGGTCGAGGGTTCGCGCCTCGTTCCAGGACACCAGCGAGTTAGTCCTATTTTCATAGCCCAAGCGTTTAGCTTAGTTTGAAAATAGTAAGAATATTGATGTGTTATGTATTCCGTGTATGCATCACAATTTTAAAAAATAATCAGATATCGTATTAATAAATAACTAAATAAAATATAATATATACAAAAAACAATTAAGAAAACGCTCAAAAAGTATTTTAATTAAGTTTCATTCTCAAAATCTTTATAATGTATATATATTTTAGGTAAATTTCGACAGTAAAAATAGTAGGATCTTATGAAGAAAGTTTCTGTAATTTCCAATCCGCTTTATTCAATCATGTTCATCAGATCTCGATACTATAAGTTATATCCAATATTATATTGATTTTCAAGAAAAATGTAATTCGAGTGATATGATGCCACAGGATACCATAAAATGGAAAATATCATTTCTTTTAACACACATATGAAATGTAACTGATTCTTGCAGCGAGTGGCGGAATATTTTTTTAAGTAATTTTGTAGATCGCTTAATCATTGATATAAGTAACTAGTCTTTAAATCTAACTAAGTTGCGAAAAACGTACCTAGAACGAGTTTTCTAAAAAAATAAAATAATTAAGCATTTTAAATATGAATTAAACCATTGTTCTGAATTATTACAACTTCACAATAAGAATGTGTTCTCCTAATAATAAAGTTGTATCAATGTGTCCAAAATTTAATAAAAATGAATTGATAATTCTGGCGTCTGCTATCAGTTTACTAAAAGGTATTTGAGATTCTGTAAAAATAAGGTAGATGGCTCTTTCAAATAATGGAACGATTAAATGTATTAATATCAAAAATGTAACATATAGGTTCGAAAATTGTCGCTAAAAATATTGTCGCTGTAGCATATTTGGATAATGCATCTTCCTCGGTTAGGAAACAGATCCAGGTTTGTATCCCGTTGGCGCAACAACAATATTTTTGGATAAAAATTGATTTTATATGTATATCTTTCTAATTAATATTTTTAATTCATATTTAAAATATCACAGACCTATGTTCTGAATAATTACAACTTCACAATAAGAATGTGTTCTCCTAATAATTAAGCATTATTTACAATGTTCCCATTTACTAATTCCGACAATCTTTTCTATTTAAAAAATATACCTAATGAATAAATGTCACTTTCTTACAATGTTTACCTTATCAGATTCCCTTCAAATTTATTTACGCAAAAAAATAATATCTATGTATATAAAATTTAAATAATACCATTAAATAAACAATTGTGATTATATTAAGAAGCCAGTAATATAACTGATAAAATATGAATATGGTATACGTAGTGACCCAATTTGAATAGTATTGTAGACCAGGTAAACCGGATTGTAAACGACAATTTTTTTTACACTTACAAGAAATAACTGCCTTAAAAATATAACCAAAGTTCACAACCTTCACATAATGTTGTTATTAATTGAAAGGAACTTTACCAATTAAAGCGTGGGGAGGTTTTGTTTGTAAAGAAATGAAACACCAGGGTAGCGAGCCAATTACTGTGAATTAAAACTTACAACTCAATTAAAACCATAACTGCTATAACACCTGCGGCTTTGTCCAGGTCTAGTTAATAATATTTGCATTTTAGATAACGCTTTGTTCTCGAAGCGAAGTTGTTGTGTAATTTGAATTGATAATACCATATTAAATTGTTCACATTATAACTGTTGCTAATGAATATTAGGGAGGTTTTATTGGTATCATGCTTGTTACCGTTATTATTGATATTATTGGTACAGCTAAAGGAAATTTGTATTAAATACAAATATTTAGGTACTAAATAAAAAAAAAATTACAATGATGCACCAGAATAGATATAGGTACCCAGTTCAAATAAAATACACGAACAAATATATATAATATGTTTCGGATTCGTAAAACATATTTTTGGCGCGTCTTGCGAATCGGCCGCGACACATGTTATTGACACTTTTTCACGTCCAAATTCACACTCGTAACCTTTCTTTAATGCTCGTTTTTAGTCTGAAATGTGACCTAGACGTCAGCAGACGTCAACGTGACCGATATTTGTTCGATCGCGACATCGCGACAGCATTCGCGGTGTGGATTTGTTCAGCTCCAGTGCACCAGCGCTGTATTTGTGATCTTGTGTTATTTATTATGTGCCGCGAGTGAAGATGTGATATTGCCGTCTTCAATTGATCACTGGTCTTTCAACTGGAATCTCTTACCCATCATTGACCCGTTTTTTGTAATCAAAATCCACGGGACGCGTCATCGGGAGATCGCGCGATTCGTTCATTACATCCTATCGGCGCAGGATTTACGTTTCCTTTACCTAATAAGATTAACCTTTCTTCTCCGATGATGTAAACTAAGTTGAAATTGCCTTTAATTATCTGAATATCTCTGTAAATATACTAAACATATCTCTATAAATACATTTTAGATATTCCTCCGAAATATATTTATGTATAGAATAAAATAATTACAATATATAAATATTTACCATAAGCAACAGTGAATGGGACCCACCACTTACTCAGGACCGTTTATGAGTAAAAGCTCCCACTTCTTCTCATTCGCCTCCAGGTTGGCATTTTTTAATACTAAAATAAACGACCGTGCTACGTCTCAGAGCTTCACAGCATGACGGAGGCGTAGAACGAACACCAAAACCAACTCCATTCACTGTCCAATTCAGCACTCATACCCAAGAAAATTTATTAACATTACACATATATGAAAATGGAAATATTTAACAGTGCACAGAAAAAGAACAGTAAAGATGAAAAACATAAATCATCCCTCCAAAGACGAAATAAAAAAAAAGTATACTAAGCACAACAACAAATACATTTATTTACTTCCGGCTAGGAAGCCAAGATTGGCAGATATTTAAATAAATAACACCAAGGCTAAGTTATAGGAAGAGTGGATGACCCTCACCCTCAATCGCAGCATTTATACGCTTCAAAATCTCCCAGCGGGTCACCCAAACACCCACAAACTTTCGAAAGTATTCGAAGTTCATTTCATTCCTCATAAGGTCGTCGTTATTAGCAAAAGGATGACCAGCCACATCTAAACAATAAAAAATGTTTTCTCAAAGAACTGTGTACGTGTGGTGAGGTGCGGAAGGCGAAGTGCGTGGGGCGCGGGGTATCGGATGCTGATCGTCAAATTAGTGGCAGAGCGTGTGCTGGCCGAGTTGGACGTGTCTTATGCGTCTTTATGCTGTTGTTCGTGATGATCAATGTTTTTTCTTATTTTTGTAACTTTTACACAATAATTGATATATACAACTATTATATTAATGATTACTATAAGTAATAAATGTAAAATATTAATCCAACTTAAAAATCACAAAAGTCTACAGCACCGGAATGCGCGTTTATAGTCATGGTAAACTTAAAACTTATGTGGTATACGTATTATACTTTAATTAACTGTTTTGTATATGTAATTTTTTTATTGGTGAACACGTAATTCATAGATATTCCTACGCGTAAAAAATATTATTATTTAAATGTAGTAGGTGTCACTGTCACTAGTTTTAATTGTTTGTCCTGTGTCTATTATCCTGAGCCTATTCCCAAATAAACATTGTTCCATTGGCTCGACTACTTTCGGATGTAATATATTGTAGACGGTGAAGGTCAACAGAGTTTTGCCGTGCCAGTGTTGTTTTTGGGGTACCCTTCAGGATAAGCCGGTATCAGCGTCATAATCAGGTTAGTCGAGCTGTCCTCCTTATCCCGTAAGCCATCCTGGTCCGCTATCGAAGGATTCCCTCATTCTCATATTCCCTATTTTCCTTTCACCCATCCTTTCCATTCCATCACCACCACTATGATCGGTGACTTGCGTTGGTCACACGGGTCATTACGGATAGAACACCACATAAGGACGTTCGTGTAGTTAGATAAATTTAAAATATATTGCTGTGGAACTGTTTTATATTTATAAAATAAACGATTGGGGTTGAAAATAAAGTATTGTTTGGTATTATTGAAAAAAATCGTTTTTATAAACACACTGTAGTGCCTGAAGCATTCACTCAATAAATATTTCACTTAGCATTCAATCTCGATAGAATGATTGTATCGTTGAATATTGATAGGCAAATCTAAACTTTATTTAGTTGAATTAATACGTAAGCCTAAGGTAAGCTCAGAGTTCACGTGATAATTTACCACGTGTCAACATCACCACCTTCCCAAGCTCTCACGTGGCGGTATTGAATTTACTCCCAGATCTCTCTGTTGTGTAGACTAATGGCAAATACCGAGTCAAAACTAGATTTAACAACACGCAAAAGTTTAAACAACCAAAGTCACTATTTACCAACTTTACCCATTGTACGGCAGGCTCTCAACATCCGCTGAAGGTTTGTATTTACATTTCCAGGTGTTGTATAAACTGAGAAATAAAATGAAGTGAATGAATCAGAGAGGAAGTGTTTAATGAGTACTCAATCACGGGTGAATGGAGATGAAGTGGCTCTTACGTTGTAAGAGACGCACGCTGAGAGCTTACTTCAATTTAAAAGGTGTTTTGCTTGTTAGTGACGAATACAAGTAGAGTATGGCTGTGTATAATATATCTCGCTGTTTCTAGGAATTAATTATGTGCTGTGTGATTATATAGGGTCTAGAATAAATATGTGACTCTTTATTAAATACTAACGGTCCGTGCCCGGCGTTGCACGGGATTTAGGTTTATAAAGTGATAAGGGGGGTGGAGATGCTTTTATTTTGCGCAAGCCCTGAACAATATCATTATATGCAACATTTAATCAAAGCAGTGGGAGGGAGGATAACATATCTGAGTTGGATGGGACGACTATATTTTTTCTCACGACCCTAGAGTGAACAAGATTTTGAAGGCATTTAACGTAATACATATTTTTATTTAATTTAAATAAATATATAATTAAAACTGTATAAAGTTTCATAATATATCAAACAAAGTGGGTAAGGTTACCAGGGAGGGAGGAGGGTATGTTTTGTAATGGGTACTAAAGCGTAATTATTCAAAACTTGGAACACATGGCATTTATTATAATACACACATACATTTATATCGGGGGGGTGGGGTGGCCAGAAGAAAGAAAGAGGGTGCACTTATATTGCACAGATACGCAGATATTTTTATTCATAGTACAGTACAGTATATTTTTATATTGTTACAATAAGATAACATTGCAGCAAAGTAAGACGTGTATTTCGGTACCCTGCCTGCTACACTAGTATTTTACTGTATTATAGCAGAAAGTGCTTTTCCAGTATAGTAATAAACATAAAAAATAAATAATGTAAAAGTGTAGTGTTCAATGTATAAATAAATCTATATTAAAAGTAAATCAAGATTCGATTAGATAGTATATAAATACATTGTAAAACTTAAAGTAAGTAAATGAGTTGTTCAATGTAGAAAAATAAAATAAATATTTATAGATATGTATAAAGAATAAAACACAAATACATTTAGATAGCATATAAATACAAAATTCAATGTTAAAAAGAAAAAAATATATATATAAAGAGTAAAACAGGATGAAATTAATAGTATATATATATAATGTAAAACTTAAAAGTAAATGTAATTTTCCATTTATAAAAAATTAAAAAACGACGTAAAGTAAGAGTGAATAAGTAAAAATAAGTAAATAACATAAAAATATGAAGTTGACATATGACAAAATTGTAATGCTCAATACAAAACGATTGAAAAAAGTTTAGTTAAATAGCATACTAACACAACTACAGAGAAGAGTAGAAAATGCAATATTCAATAAACAGGTACTGTTGTAGCAGTTTTAATCTCAAATCTGGACTTTTAAAAGTATGTATCTTAATAAAGCTTAGTTTGAATTTTATCTTAAAAAATGTGTTTCTAAAGGTTTTATTATTATAGATTTTAGGGTGGGGTTTGGTACAAAGGTGTTACATGTGATCTAATATTTAGTGTTGCGTGTTATCAAAATACACATACGGAACTAATACCCCCGTCAACAAGGTGCGGAGAGGGCTTAGATCTTAGATCGGATGTAAACGGAGCGTAACCTTAACCCTTTACCGGACCCAAAAAATCTGCCAAAGTTTTCATTATTTTAAAAGTGGAATAATATAGGTGTAAGTTCAGGTGACCCCCGTTGATCGCAGGGATACGTTTTGGACATGGTCGCAATAAGCGAAATTTCACGATCAACGGTTGATTAAAAAAAAATCATTTTAATATTCGAAAAACCCCTTTATTAATAACAAAAAAAAATTCATGCATAACATAGCATAACTAAATAGTAAATTAGTGAAAAGAATGAGAAAATGTATTTATATATTCATAAGATTAAGAAACATTATAATTTTAAAAAGGTATATTTTACAATTGTTCAGTCACTACTCCAGTATAGAATAATTGAGTGGGGAGGAGCATACAATAACATAATGAACTCGGTAAAAATAATACAGAGAGCAATCATCAAAGTAAAATTTAAAAAATATCAACATTTTCAACACAAACACTTTTTGCTATATTCTCCGTTCCCAAAATAGAAAACATACAAAAAAATCTCAATTAATCAATTATTTATAGAAAATAATACTGTAAAATTTGAAACAAGCACATCATTAAGGTTCAAAAATAACTTTAAAATTTCTAAATGTAACACCAAACACTATCAGCACAATTTTATGTATGTAGGGATAAAAAAACTTCAAATTAAAGATATAAAAGATATAAAATATAGAAAGTAATATAATGAACACTTGAGAAGTACATAATTAGAAAAAAATAATATTATAGAACACTTCAGAAGCACACAAATAGACAATAAATAATTATAGACTATAAATGTATAACACTCTATATAAAATTATTACAGAGCAACGCCCTCTCTAAGAACAAGAGCTATTCTTTTTTTTGGAGAGGCAAGCAAATAAAAACCATGTTATTTTAATAATGTACAATACTTAATTAATAACTCATATTATAAAAAATTGTAAAAAAAAAATTCAAATAAATATAACTTTGTTCCGCTTTGCAAAAAATAATTTTAGATTCACCGCGTTTATTATTCAAAATTTACCGATAACTGACAAATAATCCGTTACAACCAAGATTCACAGCACTTTCTCGCTTTTAATCTTCGTCATTTTCTTTTAATAACTCCAGGCATTGGTTGGGAAGAGAAAGGGCATTTTCAATGATTTTGACAGGTCATTTTCTTGGACATAGTATGGCAGTTCATTTTATGCAGTCGATCGAATTTTTACATTTTAAAAATTACAGAGAGATAAAAAATAAGTTGTCAATTTAATTAGTGTGCGTTTGACACATCAGCTAAGATTACACTGAAGGATAGACACAAATGATGCACTGGCTCAACCGTACCAGACACCGGCGTTCTTTTATCTTAATCGTAATCTTACGTGTATGATGTGAGTAAGCGAGAAAGAAAGATACCACGTACGTGCAACCACTCATTAAGATGATTTTTAGCAAATGTCAAAGTCAGACAAGTGTTGAGACAAAAAAAAATTTTTATTGGAAAGATATGGAAGTATGGATAATAACAGGGCTTACGACCTGCTTTCAGCTGATTTAAGTCCATCACTTTATATAAATATAACATTCACCATTCTCATCCATTAATCAATCTCCATATCTATCAAAATTTTGGAAGTTGTATATATACTCGAAGTGTTTCCACATAATAACATATATCCACTCATGCCAAGACTTTGCCTACACCCCGTAGTGGATTAAAGTTTTATGAAATAGTTCAGTTGTACGCCAGTACTGACGAAGATACGTTAGTATCGAAACCGGTTGATATAAAAACAACACAGTGGTTTAAACAAATATAAATTTAAATAATTTTGCTGTTTCAAGCGCATGGAATATATGTATAAAAAGGAGAACACATAATTGCAAAGTTGGAGTTTTTCAGAACAAATAAAATGTATCAATTAGAAATATATTCAGAAAAATACAATTTATCGGAAAAAAAAAACATTTTATGTGTCCCGGTAGCAACAAAAATATTTTATCGATAATTTGAATTTTCTTGTATATCTTTCAAAGATACATTTAATTTATATAAATTGTGTATGTCAACCGGTGATAATAAACGAATAATTGCGAATAAGGAATAGTTTTTTCGGCTAAACCGCTATCTTTCTGCATTTTGTATTATATTTGAAACAATATAACAGCCAAAATTATCCCAAACTCTCTATTCTGCGGGATTTCTGGAAGCTGTCTAGAGCGACCTGTCTGTTGCAGACTTCGTCAGCTCTATTCAAATTGTTTTGTTCAAGACGAAGAAAACCACGAAACAGATCGAAATCGCGCTGGGTTAACAAGGTTTACATGGTTTGTGTTTTTTAATCAATCATCGAACGTTTTAATCGCGGGTGAGGCACCTTGTACTCAGACTTACATAAAACGTATTTTTATAAAACATAAATGGATCAGTCAAATCATCCAATTTTTGTGGCAACGCTATCAAAAAACAACCTCCAAAATTAACATAACACTGAATTTCTACCGTGTATAAGATAATTTTAAACTGTCGCTATAATCATTATTTTTTATTGTATTTTGATATTTGTAAAGGAATTAATCGCATGATAAATAATAAATGAATGATAGTATATTTATAGCACTCCTAAAATGTATATGTATTTACAATCAAAATTAAGTAGATGGCCTTCATTTTATTTTTATTGTACAGATTTAATTCCTTGTTCTATTTTACAACCCATTCTCCCTGAAAAATGTTCTTCTATTTAACTTTCACGTTTCCTCTTTTCATATATTTTTTTATTTTTCTTTTCTTTATCTTATTTTTAATGATTTTTTTTTGTATTCTTGCAATATAAGAAAAATTTCTCTCTTTTTATTGTATTCTATACAGCGTAAAATTAATTTATTATTACTAAAGTCTTAATAAGCTATTGTATTAATTTAGTCTTATTCAAATTATTGTCTTACACTGTATCTAATATATTATTAATTCAGATAAAACATGTGATTGGTTCTATTTTTGTCACAAATTTATAATGATTTTTTTTACATCGATTAGCTTTTTGCTTCCAAAATAAAAAAAATATATAATACCCTTTTTCCTAAAAATTCCACATGCAATCAGTGAAATTGGACTTGAATGCGAGTGAGCTATCTTGAAAGAAGCAAGTTCTATTTGACTATGTTTTAATTTTATTAAAAACTTTATTTTTGTTAAAAAAAATCATAATATGTATATAACTTAAAAGCATATTGGATTCCTTATGCTGTAACTTCGAAGAGAAATTTTAAATGTAAATTTGAACGCGTGCTGATATTGTGTGAATGCTAGGGCCGAATAGTTTTGTGAGGGCTATGTAAACGAAATGACTAGTGGCCCTTACAAATTGTCAGACCCTCATTCATACCAAAGATATCCCGTCTACTGTTACATGAACCATAGTAAGCAAATATTCTAATATATAACTGTTTCACCCCAGTACCTAACTTACACGATATTTTTTATCATTTTATATTTAATTTGACGTAATTTGAATATTTTTAAAATTTTATTGCTACTTTCAAACTAAGATAAATATTTATGCTTTGAAAATATAGGTCTTTCGGGGTGAAGCTGTAACACCTATTACTAGACTTAGGTCAACCAAGCAATCACGTCAAAAATGTTTAATTTCATAATTTATTGGAGAAATTTGAATCTACTAACTTTAAAGTCTAGTTGATATTGAACGTATAAATGTATAACATAATTATTTATCATTATACACGCCTTATTTAGGCATTAACATAATTTGTAAAATAAGATAAATTTACAACAGAAGTGTAATACACAAAGATTAAAATTACATAGTGTCAGCATATTTTTACATAATTAAAAATAAATAATAAATATAAAATGTGAAATAGTAATTTATCCGTCACCATTGAGTGTAGTCCTATAAAGAATTAAATTAACATCAAAAATGTCGACTACCTCCGCATATTCATTGCCCAAAGAATGCAGTCTGCGGAGTGCGGAGTTAGCTAGTGCATGAGTTCTGACATCACCACTGTAATAAAACAATGAATTGTGTCTCGATGACCTCAATGGTGTATGAAAGTCAAACAGACCAATAATCTGGGGGCAGCCTATCATACCATTGATGATCCTGTATAGAAATATAAGGTCGGTCATCGTACGTCTCACTGATAAGTTTAACAATGTTAGACGGCTAAGGAGATAATCATAATTGATATCTTCAGAGCGTATGTTTAATTTAAAATTAATAAATCTTACAAAACTGTATCTGAATTTTTTCAACCGTCGTCGAGTGTACAATGAAGTGTGGAGACCATATGTCCGAATTATATTCTACCTGAGGTTTGACTAGAGAAGTGTAGAGGACTTTATAAGTGTGCAGGTCTGAAAAGCTTTTTGCAGTTCGCAAAACAAATCCCAACATTTTAAGACCATTATTAGTTATCGAATCAATGTGGAGATCTTTGACCTCCCTAACTGATATCTAGTCAACATCGCTGATAGAGTACAAAAATTTCACAGGATATTTTTTATACAAGATATTATAACAAAAAAATAAAACATTTCCTTAATTTAAGCTTTTGATTGATTTTATCCGAATGAAAAATACTGTTTTTTATTTTGGTACCTTACTTTACATATTAAACACAGTAATGAGTACCTTGATAGTTTTAAGTATTTTATTTTTTCATCGTTGCTTACTATGAGCCCTTGAAAGACCCTGCTTTAGTGAAAGCAAATAACGGAATGGTTGAAGCTAAATAACTGAATGCGTTAGAAGGGTTTTCAAAATACTTGTGTGTACATACAAGAACATCAGTTTGGTGTTCAATACTTGTATTTACAATAATTTCAGTTGCATCGATCAAGATAATCCAAATTTATTCGAAACTGCTTCTGGTTTCATTACAAAATAATTATTTTAAGAAGAATAACAAAGTTTTTACGAGTTTATACAATAAATATAATATATTATAAAATAAAAGGGAATTTTTTTAGAGATATATAATTTTAAAATGAAATAAAACACATACAATTGAACTGACTGAAGGTTTGGCCTTAATATTGGAACCGCAGGTGTAAGGTGCATTGCTTTCGCATTAGCAAGATAGGTAGTTAACGTTAGCAGTCTGAGCGTGCTGGCTCGCTAATCCATGTTGTATTACGTACGCGACGTTTGGACAGCTCACGTTTAGAAATATCGGAATAATAGGTTGAAATAAGCCTGCTGACACATAAAGCAGTACCCTGTCATCGGCAGAATGTTCCTACGGGACATACGTTAATTACTACACACTCTTTAGGATTTGGTATTGCAAGCCAGTAATTTATATAACACGTATATATGTCGTATCAGCAATATACTTGATAATGGACCCTGAAACAGGATCTGAAATGTCAAACACAGAGAACGGAAATACGATAAATATATAATAAATAATGAGCATATAAAATGTCTTAATGTTTTGATTGTATCTTCTTATATTAATTATAAAATATAAAATAACCCTAATGTCCCTTACTTTAATATAGTTTCCGAAACAAATAATTTATAACGTTCTTGAGTAAAAAACTTTTAATGTTTTCCAAAAGAATGAACAAATTTAAATAAATAAATTTATTTAAGCAATGATGATGAAACTTGTTTGTTAGGTATAAATTTTTATTAAATATGGCTCAGCCATATTAATAAGGAAATAATAGTTATAAGAATAAATGGGAGGTATATTGCTAATTTATTAATCATTTAGAGAACTGAGTATAACAAATTCTAGCATTTTCCTACATCACATTATTGGCAACCTTATCTTTAAAAAGGACTTATCTAAGTGACAAAAATTATATTCTAAACAGATGACAGATACATTAGCGTATTTTGAGTATCCAAGATAAGTCAGGATGGCCGAGCGGTCTAAGGCGCTGCGTTCAGGTCGCAGTCCACTTCTGTGGGCGTGGGTTCAAATCCCACTTCTGACAATTTTTTTTTTATTCCTATCTATCATTAATAACAAAGAGACGTTTTAAATGGGAAATATTTTATTGATTTCAATGTCTAAAATAAACTTCTTCAATTTCAGCAAAATTACTTTATGGCCTCATTTTATATAAATAATTAGACAAAATACTTTGTTTAAACCACTATTTACTGATAAGTCAACATGTTTTGATACCTATGGTATTTTCTCCAGGAAACAATGTACACTGAAATGAAAAATACAAGCATAGACAAAAACAAAATATAAAAATAATTTATAATGATTGCAATTATTTTTATATAGGTAAAATTTGCAGAAATTTTGATATTAGAATTAAGGAGTACTTGAGATGCCTAAATAGCAACAACTATTCAGAATTCAGAATCACATTTTGGAAACAAACCATTTTTTTGATAAGGGTTTAGAAATTATACATACAAATACTAGGGATTTACAGTTAGATAAATTTGAAATTTTAGAAATAAGAAAAGTGTTAATAGCAAACTAAATATTATAAAAAACTAAATCCTCTTTGCAAATAGTCACATTTTAAATTTGTTTTCTTATTATTTCTTACTTATTCACCACTTTATAGTTTTGTTTTTATCTATGCTTGTATTTTTAATTTCAGTATATATTGTTTCCTGAAGAAGATATCGTAGATATCGAAACATATTGAATTATTAATAAATAGTAGTTTAAACAAAGTATTTTGTCTAAATATTTAGTTAAAATAAACAATTAATCTGTATGTTAGATTTTATATTATATTATATTAACTATTCCAACTATTCATCATTTTTGGTTGTGGTGCTCCCAAGAAGCATTTTTCACCGTAAAAGTATAAATAATTATGCAAATATTCTCTAAGATATTATAAACCTGTCAATAATAATATATATTTTAGATTTTTATTTGTTTTATTAGTGAACAAGCGAAAAAAATACAAGACGCAAAATATGGAATGTATGTTATAAATGTCAACAAGTCAAAAGTGATGGTATTCGAGAAGAAGGAAAGCAAAACAACGTGCAAAATACATTAAATGTTTAGAACAAGTAGATGAATTTGTGTATTTGGGAAGCATGTTCGATAGTAATGGAAAAACATAAAAATATATCGAAAGGAGGGTGACTGCAGGGAATAAAGTGAACAGCGCTTTGAATGGAATTATAGCAAATGAGAACTTGTCAACTGAGGCAAGACTAGCGATTCACAATGGGGTTCTGGTACCGATACTGATGTATGTAAGTGAGGCTTGGAGCTGGCAGAAGATGGACGAAATCAGACTGAATGCAATGGAAATGAGATCACTTAGGCTTATATGTGGCAGATCCATTTATGACAGAGTATGGAATTTTATAGAACAAATTAAAGTTGTATAATATATTCATTTTAAATCATTAATGTTTTGTTAATGAATTTTGTTAAATCAATTGAGTAATTCAAGTAACAGTAAATCCCTTAACTTGTACGTCTAATTAAGCTCGAAAGATTTTCTTCCTGTTTCTAATAATATATTTTTTGCCTTGTAAAGTATGAAATATCCCTAGAGATATTACAAATATGTACTACCTATAAATTGAATTTCAAATACCTATCATTTTGAAATAATATAATTTGACTCTCTGGAGACAAAAGTGAATAAATAAATAGTTCATGTTTTTCGACTTTTACGTATAAAATATAATATACAAATGGTGACATCACTGCAGCCTAGTGCCGAGTGCCGAAGTAGGCAGTAGGTAAAGTGTTACGTTTCCGACCTTCGTGTCCTTCCAAACCCCTCATCGGAATTTCATACAACCTTATTGAGAATAAATTGAAGCGAGGGTAAACAGCCCCGTAGGCAGCCGAGGCGAGCGCTTCAGTAATAATAGATTCCAGCTTTATTGTTAACTAAATGAAATAGTTATCGATTTGACAAGGGTCAACCACGCTTTTAGCCTGCAAAGTAGAAATTTACGGTATTTTTACGGTCGAGGAAAATATGTTCAAAGTACGCGACCCCTATCTGTTATAAGGGTGTATAGAAATATTTAAATAATGCCCTCATTTTTATTATGATGACAATATTTAGTGCCGGGATGTTATGTCGGAAAATAAAAAAATATCGAGGCACTCAAAGGTAGAATTTTTATGTCTATATTGTAATGAAGTATTGGAATGTCAAGGGATGTGTTTTTTCTCCTTGCCGCCATTGGATTAAATAATGATCTGGAGCGTAACCTTATTTCTAAATGATGAAATTCAAATAAACCTTGTAATATTCTGGGGCAATATTCCGACGGAATGTGATAGAAAATAAGAAATATTATATAAATATACTAAGTTAGATACTTTGACATCATGCTGAATTCTAAATGAAGATCGAGAAAAAAGATGCTACACATCTGTCATCATTATTCGCTTCATTTACATATTTACACCTTCATAATGATCGTTAGTTTTTATGACTGCTGATATTACTTTTCTTTGTTAGTCAGTCAATGTTGACTTTTCAAACCATTTATTTATTATTTTGTGGACTCAAAGAACTCAAAATATATGATCACAATCGCTATCATATTCAATTTCTCTCCGCCATAGTTAATTCCATACAATCAGTGTCGTGTAGTTCATATAAGCAAAAAAGCTGTGTATTACTAAAAATTCTGGGAAATAAATATAAATCGAATAATTGGATTAAGATAAACGGAAACATTATTTTACAATTAGCGCCATCTGTGTACCAGTAGAGACTTTAATTGCTTTGTTATAAAAACTACCATGACAACTTACCACTGTACCCATGGCGATCTAGTGTATTCGCCGCATCGAGCTATTGACATTACTCTGTTCTGTCTTTAAGCTCGTTAATTACTCAAGTCATATAATTGACTATTTACTGAATTGAAAATTCCTTTCGGTTGATTAATTTTGTATGGAGTCGTTATCTATGCTGTTTTTTAAAAGAATAACATTAGAAAGGCTTACAACTGTGTGCAAATCATTGAAGTGTCTACTTCCTCTTTTACTAATTCGCATACGTTACTATCTGACTGTTTTTAACGTGTTGAATCGTGATTGTTCTTTAAATTTGGTCCATGGATTGGTTTTTGATTTGGGAAAAACAGAAAGTGTTCTAAAATACGTCCATACATTTTTATATGGGTAACAATAATTAATAACGATTTTACATAAACTTTAAAAACACTATTAATAATACATTAAAATTACAAATAAATACATGCTAGGGTCGTATAAACGACGGATTTATTTTGTCTAAAGACGTTGGTTAAACGAAAGAACATATATTATATATGATTCTATAATATCATTGGTAACAGCATAACCTAAATCTATACCTACTGCACGCTACTGTATGCAATTAATTATTGTATGACAAGGTATACCAACCAAAACAAAAATCTATTTTACATTCACAATTAATTTCAATAACTTTTTTACTAAAATTCTTAATAATTATAATAATAATAATGCCTAATGTATGCGTGATGATATAACAGTATTCTACTAAGTAGTAAACGTAAAAATAAATATTAAATATGTGCAGAATCGAGACTGAATGCATATTGCCTTAATCAAGGATTCCTTATAATTAACTATTTATTTTACGAGATAAATTGCACATATGTACATAATACATAGTTGCCTAGATTAAACTCTCATCGACTCTACATCTCTGAACTGTCAGGTTTGATGAAATGTTGCAATGAAATTTTAAGACCAAAAAAAGGTTTACGTAATACACGAAAACCACTTCATAAAATTGTATTTTTTCAGACGTTCATGAAAATCTGCACAAAATAATATCGTACTACATAAAAAATTGTTTGTTTTTTCATTCATTAGGATGGTGTGTTAAAAATAGAATTAAAACTATTGTATATGGTTTACATTTTGTGCCTTTATAATGCCTTAAAATATGAAAACCTTTTGTTCCCGAAAATCCAACGAATAAAAACCGTTTAAAAAAAAATTGAATAAAAAAGCGTTTTCTTCTTATTTTAATCTTGAAATAAATATGTATTACCCAACTTTCTTTCATAAATAAAACATTTAATAAAAAATATCGATTTGAACAGGTGTGGCTTCTATTATCGTATCCAACGTGTGTGGTAACACGAGGCGATTATAGGTTATTGGTTATTGAGGTATATATAATATTCTAGTCGATACGTTTAGTTAATTTAAGATAGCTAATATAACGGTGCTCGTATATAAAGGTCGTCTAATTTACTGAGTTATTTAATCGTTTGAGAAATAATTGCTGAACAATAAATGGTGCCTTAATTAAAAACAATTTATTTCATAATATCATAGTGACATTTCAAAATAGACTTACTTTAAAATATTTATTGAACAATATAAAAGATTCAATTAACTGATTAGCGAAATGTTTTTGTTAAACATCTCGCAACATTCGTAGGAAATTAAATTTTACTTATCTATGTATGTATATACACACAGCGCCCCGAAGATGATAATAACGGACTATTTCCTTTCGTAAAGGAAAATTTCTTTTACGATGCTAAAAAAACATCAATATGTATTGTCACGAAATAACTAATATACCATATAATAATATCGTATTATAGTATAGTTTCATGGCGAAAAATTCTTCTTTTTATTCTTATGTAGTTTAATTAATAGTAATAATATTTTATTTCTTAATTCACTCGAGATAGTTATTTTTTTTCTTTCTGTCTCGGCTTCATGTTCAAAGGGGAGGCATCTATCCTAACTGGTTCTTTTATAAATATTAACAAGTCAAATGGTTATGAAATAAAAGAATATTTTTATATAAAAAAAATTATTATCTATATTTTATGATATTTGCATGTGTTAAAAGTGGAAAATGACCATTTTACTTTAATATTTATTGATAAGGCTATTCAAAAATAATTACAATTAAATTAACATTACATATTTGTGTTCATCATGCCAGCATAAAGTTCTCTACCAAATTGCCTATATTGACGCTTGTCTGATGTAAATTACGCAAGTCCCTCACGTAAGGGATTACCTCTTAGGATGGTCCTGGATCCTGGATATGAAGTGCTGCCAACTGCTTGTGGTGCCAGCGTAGGGTGACGGAGTTCAGGCTTGTAGTTGATTGATCATTAGACGATGCCCAATTATCCAGGCAAACCGGGACTCTGGACGCGATGTTCTTATGTAAGTTATTCGAGTCTGTTCTCGCTACACCAAATTGTATTGATAAACTTTTTATTGATCCAGCGGGACCCTTTTTGATACTTTCACATCAACGATTAAACACACAGTACATCACAGTCTAAGCTTAAACACGAGTTTTTTTAAATTTTCAAAGACGACATTGATTCTATTTTCTAATCGAAAATTAGATTCCGTCATTGTGGAGCAAGTTCTCCCGGCCGAGAATTTGAGAAGACTGGCCCGCCTAAGGTGATGCATCTATTATGGTGCATTTGACGACGTGACTTTGGTCACGTACGCCAAATTTCTTATTGCTGTACTCACGCTGCGTCGGTACACCTGCGTCTAACAATAACGAGTTTTATTAGCCTCCGTCCCTTACTTTGACTAAGTGTTTTTATATCCTTTATTAAAATATTATTTTGGGTAATTTCGCATTCTAATAATATCATGTTAATAAAGGAACAAATCAACATTTTTATGTGTTATCAAAATTGCGGATTTATTTATTGCATTGCCTTATATATGAATACGTGATATAAAAATGTTTCTATTAAACCTATTTTTCAACAATGAAGTTATAATTATTCAAATAAAAATAAATTGTTTACCACGGTATAATGAACGCTTACATATTTATGTAGTATTTTTGTATTTTTATATTATATTTGTCTTAGTCAAATGCATTTGTTGGTTTTTTCCATTTAACTAAGCATGTACTTACACTATATTAAAAAAATATATATATTGAAATATAATACATTTAATAATAATAGTAAGCAGTAGGATATAGCAGTAGGGTAGGGTAGGGTAGGAAATATATATATATATATTTCTTTAAACATTTGTTTCTTCTCTATGAGAGTAGACTCGTGTATAGAAAAGGAGTACATATAAGTTAATTTATGTTTCAGTTAGTCTGTGAACATTTTTTTTTTTACTTCAGATAGAAATTTATAATAGTTTGTAATTGTTCTAATTATGGTGGGGAGATCGTCAAAAAATGTCATGCCTTGATAAATATAGTGATTTTGGGTTGCAGTATATTTTAATTTTGGGATAATCAATTTGGTCTCTAAATCTTGTAGATCGGAATTCACTTCTAAAATTTAATTGATTTTTATTTTTGAAATATTAGATTATTGAAATTTTTTTGTATATATTTATTATTTTAGGTACTTTGAAATCTGTGAAGAGTTGTATACTTTTTTTAGAACAATTTTTGAGTGATTTCTAATTGTGACATAGAAGTTTTATATGCTCCTCCCCACCCAATAATACCGTATTGTAAATGTGATTGTACAAACACGTAATATATTATTTTGAGATTTGTAAGTGATAATATGTTTCTAAGTCTTAAAAATATGTAGGTAGTTTTGCTTATTTTGTTTGAAAGATGTGTAATATGTACTTTCCATTTGAGTTTGTTATCAATTATGATTCCTAGGTACTTGATACCATGATGATATAAGCCATGTATTAAAAATAAATATTCCTAAAAGCATTATATGTTCCAATAAACAAGTTTTTATTTGTACATAAATATACTTAACCCTATTTCTATCACATAGACACGGCGACGGAATTCGTAAAATATATATCACAAAAAACGGTCTACATAAAAAATAGGGCTATATATGTGTTATGCGTTCATTTTCCTACTAGTTTTCTGGCACTACGTATTTATTTAAAAAAATTTAAAATTATACTTAAATAAAAGGATTACATGTTTTTATCATACACTAATACAATTGTTCTTTCTAAATGAAAACTGGTATACCTACATAAAATTTAAATTAAAAAGGATGCATACTTATAATAATAATAAAATGTTTAAATGTGAACTGTAAATATAAATTTTAATTCCGTCCTTCCCAAAAACTGTACATATAACTTACACACGGGATTATACATAAACATTTTCGATTTAAACTAGCTAGATTTGTCGTATAATTTTTTTATCTGTGCCAAAACTTTACGTAACACACAGCGAGGGTGTTTCAGTAGTAAGACGATAGGAGGAAAGGGAGGACTTGTCATATATTTTGCGTACATTAGTATTCCAGGGTTAACGCTTTACGCGGGGCTACAAACGCGCCCCTAATCTTCCAGAAGCTTTGTGGAAAAACACACAGAATTGTCACTGACATTCCGGAAGGCTTTGGGGCTCACTCACGGCGCTTTTGTCCGGCATATAAATATAACACATATATCATTTCTGGACATTTAATTTTCTTACCCCCAAATAAACGCAGGTGCTGTCTGTAATTCGCGGGCTATGGGTAGGTGTGTGTGTGTGTGTGTGTATGTATGTATAAGCTTATTTTAAGTGTGTGTCAATCTCACGTTTCGCCCATTATATTATGAGGACTCTCTCTGAGTGGTAAAATGTGTTTGTGCGGGTCTTTTAAGCATCTGAAGAGTGTTTGTTATTTGATTTATTCAAAATGTATTTTCTTCAAGTACACTAGTAGGCTTAAAATCAATTTACCGAAGATTAATAATTCTTTTAACATTTTAATTTTCGACATATTTTACAATTTATTGATATACAAATAACTTTCAAAAATCTTTCATGGAAACTGATGTGATCCAAGGATTTTTCTTGTTATTTGCTCGATGTATTGTTGATATTTCTCCGTCACTGAATAGTTTTCACAATTATCTTTTGTTCCAGTTCTAGTATTAATTTATACACTCACTTTAATTTTAACACAAGTTTAATTATCAATCAGCTTAGGTTAAGGAAGTATATGTTTTTTTCGTACATTTCTTAAACAGTTTCAAACATGAATATTCCATGCTAACAACAACTCACTCCAAGCAATAAATCATAGACATAACACAAGACAAACAACGAATATCTACACGCCAGTTCCGAGAGCAACAACGACATTTAATCAAAGATTCTACATGTTCTTAGCTACGAAACTATACAACACACTCAGTACCAAATGGAAATCGTTCAAATCCAATAAGATTACACAAATATGGACCCGACATATGATCCAATCGGGTAGAGATCAATCAGAAGCATGGCTATCCAACATTTTAATAATCATTATACAGTGCTACTACTACTACTAATAATAATACACTAATTTTACAACACTCCCACTTCATTTTCTTTTATTCTATATATATATATTTATTTTTTTATCTCTATTTTTATTCCTGTTGAATCTTAAATAACATCACGAAAAAAACTGGCTACTTTAATACAGACTTCAGTCTGTATATATCAACGCTGTATATATCAGAGGTGGAATTTACTCCATCCCACACAATAAACATACTACCATGTTATATTATAATATATTCATCTAGGTTATAACAATAAATAAAATAAATAAATAAATGATAAACAAATATTTTATATCAAAACTAACATTTTATATATTAATCAAAACCCAGAAAATGGTGGCGGGGCACATAAGAGGAAATATCTTAAACCAAGAATACTGAATTAATGATATATAATAAATAATAAAAATGATATATATATAACATAAACATGTGGTTTATTTATAACCATGATTTATTTCAATTCTGAAAATAGTAACATAATAAATCTATGGACTAATAATGACATCCAGCTAAAGGTCGTGCACCTTGTTGGTAATAGAGCGCATAGTTGCTAGGGTTGCGTGCGTTGTCCGGCTCATTCACCCGAGAACGAACCGGTTACTTTTCAGCTCACCGTCTCCCTGGGCACAGCAATCGAAGCATTAATAGCCGGTCACTCATTTATTTAATATTTTCAGTTCTAAGCAGACTGGTCGAAGATTACTGAAAAATCGATTATAATATTGGTCGTAGATGTTTACATAGTGCACCAAAATACCACAAAACCACCTACATTATTACAAAAAAAATGCAGTAGCCTTTCAGAAGATACCAGTGGTCTAAACAAAATAAAAATAAACAAGCTTTGGTCAATACTTCTATATGTTTCTGGCCACCAAGGTCTATAACATTTTTCCGAGCAGTATAAAACAATTTTAGACGAAAAAACTCAAACACTATCTCAAGAGTTGGTTATTGGATGTTGACAGAAAGGAAATCGAGCTAAGATTCATGGAAATGATCACATGAACAGAACATCATTTCTTCATATTCATTTTCTGTATTGCATAGTGTTTATAGCATGGGATAGCGAGAGTATTTTACTTATTTATTATGTTATTAGAATTCTTTTATAATCCTGTTTATTATTTAATTTTTTTTTTTTTTTAGATAAAAAAATATATATTAATAATAATACTGGTTTTCATATTTGTACGAACCTGTCTCCTTTAGTACAGACTTTGGTCTAGTTAAGGGACAGTGAATATCTCTTACATTTTGAAGATTATTCACCATTGTTGTATATTTATAAGAATGTTTATAATGTATAATATGTACGTGTATTAAGAACATGAACAGAAAAAATACGATAAAAATACTCTCTTTATTTTTGCATTAAATACTGAGAAATAATAAATTTTAGGTAATTTTACTCTATTTATTACCCATATATATTAATTATTACCCTATTTTTCATAGCTAACAGAACATGCAGATCTTTAGGAATATGAAATTGAGCCTAAATAGTAATATTTATAGTACCTACTCAATAGATTAAGGAAATGAGCAATACATGGACCTCTGTTGGGTAAAATGTCCTTATATTGTAGGCGGGTATTAACATGCATGCACATATATGAAATTAGTGCATTTGGCAGGTTTAAATACATATTTATTAGACTTTATTGACATACATGTTTTTGTTCTAACAGAGGTGAATATATTATAATATAACACGATGAACATAAAATACAATTATATTGCAATTAAGTATAACACTCGTAGTTTATTGTGTGGGGTGGAATAGACTCCACCTCTGATGTATACAGCATTATCCTGGCTACTTTGCTAGACTGCCGTCTGTGTTAAAGTGTTTCGTGGTGTTGTGGTGTATTTAATTCGAGAAAGATAAATATTCGACAGGAATAAAAATAAAAATTATTAGTAGAACTTGTAAATTATTAGTGTTGGCACTGTATTATTAGTGATTATGTTAGAATGTTGGACAGCGATGCTTCTGATTGATTTCTACCCATTTGGTTCTATCATCTAAAAATAAGGGACGTTAAGGTAACGTTGTATTGGAGACATGAGCCTTGCCAACCTGTCCGACTGTATAGATATGTTCAATCGAAGAACGGCGCAATGAGACTTCAACACTGCCGAGTCTAACTCTTCAATTCTTACATTCTACCTAGTTTTGTGCTCTATTTCGTTAATATATATTCTATTACTAGAAAAATGTTTCTTGACTAATATTTGTATTTTAGAACTTTTATTCACTTTCCTTTCAGTCTAGTTAATCTTTGTTATTACTTTACATCACCATACTTTAAAGGCTTCATTTGAGGTAGAATTCTAGCTCTTGCAACTATTTTTTTATTTTTTATGATTTATTTATTCTGTTCATGTTCTTAATATACGTTTTAACATTAAATTGGGTACCTACCGCGCCACTTGATTTGGTCGGGATTTATATGCTCACGTTGGCAATACGGTCAAGCCGTCGCGGAAGAACCAACGGTTTTCTGTTATCTAACAGCTGTCGGTTGAAACGGATGAACTGATCCGAGTAGTTTGAAATACGAACAATGTAACAAATTTAAGACAGAGAAAAAGGGTGAGAAGCATACAATCTGTAACATCTGTGTTGTCCGGCATCATATTTAACCTGATTTATTCACTAATAATTTCTGTACTTTCAGGATGGAATCCCTTTTTTTCCTAAATTGAACTTTTTCTTTACGAAGTTTTTTTCCTTATAACGAATAGTTTATTTTACACTCATTCATTTCTATGTTCTTGAATTTAACTACCTTGATCTTGCTTTTACGCCTTTCTCGAGAAGGATTGTCATCGAGGATTCACATTGCCCCATGACTAGCAATATGCAATCCTACAAGGTGTAGGGTTGTTGCCTTTCGTTATGACTCATGTCGTGGACGTGATAATAGAGGAGCCATGCCACGCACACTGATGCATCGGGAAGGATTTCTCCCGAGCAAAAGATGAAGGCACCGTGATACTCTAACATGAACAACCAGGCAGAGTGAATTTATCCAACCACAAGCGATGAGAGACACAAAGGAAACCAGATATCGGAATCCTGTTTTTGTGATATACGACGCGGGGAGAGTGAAGTGTTCAGCGTATTCCTTCAACTGACCAAATGGACTAAACCTGTCTATTTAAACAAAAACTGGACATTGTTTAACGCTAACAAAAGGGTTGTAAATTCATTTATCTTTGTAAAAGGAAAATCAAACTTAGTTGTCATTTTGGAAAATATTTTGTTTCTCTATTAAATAATGGAACTCATGTTTTCCAGCTAATATTTGCCATACTATATACCAAGTTATTATGTTTTATGCTTGCCCTGCCAATCTGTGAGATAACAATTTTTTTATTGG
This sequence comes from Eubasilissa splendida, assembly GCA_031772225.1. NCBI lineage: Eukaryota > Metazoa > Arthropoda > Insecta > Trichoptera > Phryganeidae > Eubasilissa > Eubasilissa splendida. The sequence goes on along the minus strand of CM062862.1, from coordinate 23,821,636 downwards.
TTTTGGTAAAATTTTAATAATAAATATTGGATTTTAAGTAGCTAGTTTACTGAGCTAAATTTTTGATTTAATTTGTGAATTATGAAGTAATGTTTTTGGATGTAAAATACTACTATAATTTATTTGTTAGTTTCTTACATTAAATATGTGTTAAAAATTGTAATAATCCTTTTATTTTCCTTGAGTACGATAGGTGGTGTGACAGGCAAGATAGTAATTAAATTCGGCAACCAAAGACCTACACCATCCATGAAAACTGCTGAGCGAGTCGGTAAAGCATGGTGTCCTAACCTGACGATTACAGTCATGTATAGGAGACCATGTCACAACGTACATAAGATATATTATAAATATACAAAAAGGCGAACAAGCTTCATAATGTAGGAGATGTGCACTGTCTTCTTAACTAAACCAAAGTCTGTAATAAAAGAGACAGGTTCATCCGTTATGACTATCAATACAAATATGAAACCATTATTATAAATTATTTTTTTATCTAAACCAAAAATATTAAAAAATAATTAATCAGGGTTATAAAATAATTCTAATAACATAAGTTAAATATTACCATTATTCCATGATTGAAACAAAATGCAAAATAGAAAATGGATATAAAGAAATGATGTTCTGTTCATGTGATTATTTCCATGAATCTTTGCTCAGTTTCCTTTCTGTTAACACCCAATAACCAGCTCTTGAGATGGTATTTGAGTTTTCCTATCGACAATTGTTTCATACTGTTCGGCAAAATGGCTTTGGGGGCCAGAAATATATGGAAGGATTGACCAAAGCTTGTTCTCGTTTTAGGCTTCACGGTGAGCTTATTCTTTTTGGCTCTCTTAGCATAATTATGTGATGGATATTGATGAAGCTCTTTATTGGAATGAAATTAAGAGATCAGTCTTTTTACATAGAGTTGTTGAATATCAAGAAGCTGGTATTCATCAAATGGTTTTCTGTAGTTGATTCTGAGAATGGAATTTTGTGTAATTAGTAATTGATTAAGGGCAGTTTTCCCAATTCCACCCCAACCTAAGATCGCATAGCTAAGAAGATAATATGATATATAATGCTGTGATGTTAATTAAGTATTTCTTTATTTATAAGTTTATATTATTACTTGTACAGATTTGTTTGATGTCAAATCCTTCATTGCTATTTTCAATATTCGTCATCTCGTCTAAATTTAAATTTAATCAGAGTAAATTATATTAAAAATAATTCGTTGTCTTAAAATGACATTGCTATAAAAGGTATATATTAAATATTTTAAAATCAGCAATGATGTGTTAATAAGTATATTTAAACCTTTTATATACCATGAGCGCAATAACACGCCAAACTTTGTATGTCACGATAAGCTATAAGCGTGTTAACACGCATTTTTTCCGGGATAAAAGTCATATTTTAAAATCATTTTTCCATCTGTGGACGACAGGTCTCAGGTTTTGATAGATAAGTCAAACCTAGTCTTACCCTATGTGGTGTCTTCCATTTCAAATAAGGTTGGCAGTTAAAATGTTAATGACGGAAAGATTACTTTAAACAGTATTAAAAGAAAATACTTCCAAATAGACAAAACGTTAAATATGGCAATCAAAAGATTATTATTAAGGAACCGAAAACGGTTGTTGGTGTTGGAAAATACATCTGATTGAAATATTTAAGTATTGTTTTATTAGTATTTTCAAAAGTGAATAAAGAAAATGAATCATTCAATAACGAACACATTAACGTTAATGAGCGTAGTGCTTTAAATAAAACAGTGAAAACACCTCGGCGAAGTATTTCAATATTCAGAACGCCTCGCGCAAAATATCTCGAGTTAACTTTCAAGGCGTTATCTCCCGATTACCATTTGCGTAGGGGTGACTTCGGTAATCCCGCACACTTTGATCTTTTAAATAAACAACTTTATTCACAAAACAAAGCAACACAATACATATTTTAAAAATTAAAATACACTTTGTAAAATGCGTAGTGCTTTATTATTGTTCCCTTAAAAATTATTAAAATCATGCCGATGTATCTACTATACTTTTGAATATCTTTTTTTAACTCGTCAGTGAAATAAAAAATATTTTTCAATAAAAAATCAAAAAAGTGTGCTTAAACCAAATAAATATTGTGAAATATTAATTGACCTTACCATAACATTTAAAATGTCAGGTGTGTAGAGATATACTAAAGCTTTGATACACAAGTTGCGAATAATTATATTATGTTCCACGAGGTATTGCTGGACTATCCTAAGAATTTTTTTAAAGTTCGTAATTAAAGGATGTTTACTTAATTTTATGATAAAGTATTATGCATGATTTTATCATTATTTATATTAGTAAATTGAATAAAGAAGTAATAAAAAGGATTATCTTACGTGATATCTGTTTCAAAGGTAAGTGTTTACGCAAGGGGTGGGGAAACGAGATGTAGGAATGGTGGAAAAAATTTGGTATATGGACAGGACAGTAAAGACTCGAGGACCAACCAGAAAGCACGACTTACCTGGATTTTCTCTGCTGTAGTCACAACTCTCCTGAATTTCAGTTAACTTCTTCGCTGATTTGCACGAAGTATTGAAACACGATTGTTGTTTCGACACACACCGCGAGAAACCAAATACACACTGATAACAACAACTGTTCACACTCCTTGATAGTTCAAAGTCATAGACAATACACATAGAAAAGTCGTACTCTGAGATATAGGATATAAGAGGGGGGGAGAGATAGATAGGTACATTTAATATAGTGGAGTATCTACACATGCAGAACCGGTATTCGGAAGGGCTGCTCATCTTAACTTGTGTATGACGTCTCTGTCACCCCTGCAATCGCCGCTGAGATCACACAAACGGCACGCGGATGAGCAGATCTCCGCTTCCAAATAAAGACGGCGATATTAAAACATCACCCGTGCCACACAAACAACAAAACAACAAGTATCGGTCACGTTGACGTCTGCTGACGTCAAGGTCACATTTCACACTAAAGACGAGCATTAAGAATGTATGGTTGGGGAAATTGGACGGGGAAAAGGTGTCAATAACATGGGTTGCGGCCGATTCGATTTAATATAATAATAGATAGACTGCCTCCAGATTGTTGATCTGCTTGGCTTTCACGTACCATTGAGGTCATCGAGGCACAATTCATTGTTCTATTACAGTGGTAATGTCAGAACTCATGCATTAGCTAACTCCGCAGTCCCCAGAATGCATTCTTTGGGGAATGAATATGCGGAGCTCTTTTTAGTACAATTTATTTTTAATTTTGATCATGAAAAAACATGCTGAGATTATGTAAATTTTTTTTTATGTATTGCACTTCTGATGAAATTTTCTGTTATTTTACTAATTAATAATGCCTGAATAAGGCGTGAATAATAATAATAATAAATATATAAATACTGCACCGAGAACGATACCGCATCACGCACTCCAGTCGCTATCATCCGAAATAAGTACGTTCCTGACACCTGTATCTAATATCAAATCAGCAACATATGTGGATTATTTTAACGCTTTCTTCGCGACTACGTCGAAGTAGTCACTTGAAAATTTTCTGTGGATGCCGGCAAAGAAAATTAAAAATATCGGCATCAACGTCACCCTGAATTTACCGTCATGTCTACCCCGCGTACTCGGTTGTTAAAATATTCTAAACATTTCTCGCGAATTTGTTATCGGGCTGCGTGACTATGTTTTTCTCAAAAATCAAAATTAGTTCGCCTCAATTAATTTCGTATTATTCGACGTCGCCGTCCGAGGATTTGACGGCAACGTCGGCGGGGACGCCCGTCCGACGGATCAACTTTGTTAAACTTTCAAAATTGCCCCGCACTTTGTTTTTCTTATCTCAGACTTGTCCCGTTCGCATTCTCGGCGACGGCGGACAACTTTATTTTTCGGGTTGAGAGATTCATTAAATTGGGACATTTCAGCTCTAATTGTGAAACAGAAATACTTTGTTTCCGTTGGTATCTGATTGCGAAATACACAATTATTATTAGGGACTAAGGAATATTAATCAGATTCAACTTAATATAATATGCTATACCTTAACAATATAACGCATATTATAATAGTATATTTGTAGTTAATGAATATTCAAAACAAATAGATGAGTTTACGTATATGGGGAGCATGTTTGATAGAAGCAGAAAGGCTGAGAAATATATCGAAAGGAGTGAGAATGACTCCAGGGAATAAAATGAACGACGCTTTGAGTGCTTTGAATAGATCAACATCTAATGGAAACTTGTTAACTGAGGCAAGTCTAGCAAAATACGACAGGGTCCTGGTACTGATAATGTTGTATGTAAGTGAGGCCTAGAGTTAGCAGAAGAGAGACGAAAGTAGACTGAATGCATTGGAGATGAGGCACGTCACTTAGGTGTATATATAGTAAGTCCATGTATGACAAAGTAAAAAATTAGAAGAAAGAATATAGCCTCTCTTAACATAGTGAATAAAATTTAAAAAAATGACTTAGGTGGTTTTGTCATATGAAACGGATGAATGGAGAAAGATACATGACATAAGTGTTGATGGCACCAGAAAGACGACCAGATAACGTCCGCAGAAGATTTGGTTCGACTAAGTAAACCAGACAATGGAAGATGGTTCTGTTAGAAGCCTCAATAAACGACGAGCTAGCATGAAAATATATAGATATATATGGCGTCTGCTATCAGTTTACTCAAAGGTATTTGAGATTCTGTAAAAATAAGATAGATAGCTCTTTCAAATAATTGAACGATTAAGTGTATTAAAATCAAAAAGGTAACATATAGGTTCGAAAATTGTCGCAAAAATATTGTCGCTGTAGCATAGTTGGATAATGCACCTTCCCCTGTTAGGAAAGAGATCCAGGTTCGAATCCCGGTGGCGCAACAACAATATTTTTCGATAAAATTGATTTTATATGTATATCTTTCTAATTAATCTGTTTAATTCATATTTAAAATATATAGAATTTTAAATGTTAAATAATAAAACTTTATATTTATATTCATCAGTGTTGAAGTGGTTTCTTCAAAAGTAAAGGTAAAATAAAATATTATGGGACAACAAAAAGTAAGTAAATAGTAAGTTAAAAATGAATTAAAAATTATAGAATTGTAGACACATAAGTGAAAATATGAAATGGTTTATTAAATATTAAATTATCTGCCAGTTGGGGAAATTCTGTGTCTGAACGTAAAGATTCTACAGTTGATTATTTGCTACGATAAAATATTAAATTCTGAATAAGAAGTACATATTACAAAATAGTGCCGTGTAATTTTTTTACTATCGTATTGTGAATACATTGACTCTACACAATTAACATATATTATGTTTTGATATTTTATAATTATTTTGAATGAATACCACTTCAATTTACAATCGATTAATTATTATAGGTTTAATGTAAAGTTGTGGTAGCCTTAATTAATTACTTATAAACAAACAAACCAAACTATTTCTCATAGACGTTTGTACGAAACCATAGACACAAATTGTAGTTGAAAGTAAATTGAAATTATATGTACACACAAACATGTATAAGGATAAATTAATAAAATATTTATAATATGTATTTTGATATTTTAAAAATCCGAACCGACGGTAATTGAAAACATTTTATATATTAATTAGAAATATATACATATAAAACCAATATAAGTTGTATAAATGTGTTCAAAAATTTAATAAAAATGAATTGTTAATTCTTGCGTCAGCTATCGGATTACTCAAAGGTATTTGAGATTCCGTAAAAACAAAGTAGATGGCTCTTTCAAATAATCGAACGATACATGTATTAATTTTAAAAACGTAACATATAGGTTCGAAAATTTGTCGTCAAAAATAATGTCGCTGTAGCATAGTTGGATGTTCTGAATAATTACAACTTCACAATAAGAATGTGTTCTCCTAATAAAACATTTTATGTTCATATTATAATTTACCTTTTACGCTTACAATTTTGACAGTATTGATCAGATTGCCTGAGATTGATTGAATATATATGTAGGTGATATATAAAATCATATTATTTGGAAATGTGAATAAAGCTACCGTACGGGTAGGCGTTGCGGATACGTTTTGATTCTTCTATTCATATTATACACCCCCTCCTTTTTTACGATTCTGTTGTCAGAAGTTTTTATCGCGTTTTGATATTTTGAAAATTATTTATTACCTGGAGAAAATTGCTATATTTTGATCAATAGTATTAAATTCTATAAGGATAATAAAATGACAAAATTCTAAAATTTTGTGTGTGTGTGAGTGAATTTGTATGATAGTCCGTGCTCACGGATATGATTTCTCTAGGAGATTCAACTCTAGGAACAGTACAACGGTAGAATTCCGCATGAATAAATCTATGAATCGTTATTTTGAAAAACACATTCTTATTATGAAGTTACAATTTTTCAGAACATAGGTCTATGATATTTTTAATACAAATTAAATGTATAAAATCCAGGATTGAATTCCGGTAGCACCAAAAATGTTTTTTCGATAAATTGATTTAATACATATATCTTTCTAATTAATACATGTAATTAGTATTAAAAATATCACACACCTATGTTCTGAAAAATTGCAACTTCACAATAAGAATGCGTTCTTCTTAAAAATAAATAAGTGTATTAAATTTCCAAAATTTAATAAAAAAATATTATTAATTATTTCTGGCGTCTCCTGTCCGATTTTACTGAAAGGCGTTTGACATTTTGTAAATATAAAGAAGATGGCTTTCAAATAATGGAACGACAGATGTATCAATTTGAAAGTGCAACATATAAGTTCAAAAAATTGTCGTCAACTTACTATGTTGATGTAGCATAATCAGTTAATGCATTTCCCCGAATAGAAATAGATCCAGGTTCAAATCCCGGTAGCAACAAAAATATTTTTTCGATTAATTGATTTAATATATAAAGATTTAATTTGAATTAAAAATCTTTATTTTATAATTATTTTGCTCGCTGATTAGAATGACATGTCCGGTGCACTTTACGTACTTTTATAGTCAGTCAGAGATGAATGTTTTATTTAAAAATCATCGTGAACACGGATTATAAAGAGCAGAGCGGGATATATGAAGAATGAGACGAGCGATTCGGTTTTGGTTTTGGTCCCGCTGTGGCAAAGCGGCGGAGCGATCGAGCCAGACTGTCAGAAACCTGCAACCTGGATACAGATGTCGCTCGCGTCTTTGGTCAGCTGGGGACGACGACGATGGCAGTGAATTTGAATCGCCGTTCCCACAGATAATTTTTTTTTATAATTGTTTGGTTTATAAACTATTTTTAATATTTGTTGTACATTTAACGTATTTTGGTTTATTTTAATTTTAATATATAAAAAAATTGTTTTTTTACCACTTGAATAAGTTATATTTAATACACCATAATAATATTTCCTTCATCAGGATGTCAAATTAACTAACTAAAATCATATATGTCAAGTTGTTTAAATACTTTTATAAGTCTTTTTTAAAAATAATAATTAAAATTATACTCATTTAACCCTTGACATGTCTGGTAGGTTCTGTCAGACCCACCACTTTAAAGAACTGTCGATATTTGTTTAAATTTGAAACTTGCCGCGTCGCGTTCCTGAGTAACTTCGCGTCATGGACTAGCGGTCACATTGTCGCAGCGCGTTCGCGTCCGAGTAGCACGTGCGTAAAGTGCGTGTGGGCCGAAAATTGTCGCTTTTATAATCACTGAATAATCTTTGTTATCCGTGCCTTAAATGAATCTATGTCTGATATTGATGTCTGTCTCAAGTGTAAGTTTTTTTAATTAAAAACATGAGTCTATTTTCAGTGAGACATTATTTTCATTTAAATATTAATAAATTAAGGGTTTTGTTTATATTTATTTCTAATAAATATAATAGAAAATATTATATCTAACATTACTAGCACAATATTTTATAAAAAAATGGTATTCAATTACGGGTCCATCAAACCCACCAAACAAAACGGTGTGATTTTAATCCACTGGGCATGCCAAGGGTTAAAAACAAATCTAGCACCTAACTTAAATTGTTATGATAAAGAATTTTTTTTTATGAATTATGTGTAAAACAAATATCACGTAAACGTCCACCATTCTTCAGGTTACAGTAATTTCCATATAACTGTCCATGTTTCTTTCTGACTGTAGCAATCGGATTTCTGCACGAATTATGTTTTTGAGCTAGTGAATTGGTTACCATACATATCCGCTTTCAGATAATTTAAAAAAAATAGTTATAGCCTATTAGTTATATCTGTATAAGAGTGGATGTTTGAGAACATGTTAGAAGATGTGTGAGTGAGTATGTGTATACGTGTATGCGCGTATGTTACAGATTTTTTTACAAGTTTAGAGCTCTGCCTCAGAACAACAGAATGGCTTAATTGAATTATTTTAAACAATGAGAACGCTCTCGAGTCGTATGGTGTAACTCCAGCCTTGATGGTTCGGAGGAAATGACAAATCGAGCTGGAGGCTTTAAGAAGGACATTTCAGCAATATATTTAGTAGCAAGGTTGCGCGCGTAATTAATTGAGATGTTACGGTTACGTTCGTTAGATCCAAAGGTTAATAAGAGGCTTGGAATTAAATTTGGCGATGGAGTATTTACCGAAGATGAATCGAGGCCATTCTTTACACTTAACGAGACGCGAGGAAAAGTTTCAATTATTTTGAGTTTTCTGAAATGTTCGACCTTCGCTGAATTTCTTTCAGGAATGGGAAATGTGATAAATCTTTATTATAGATAACGAGAAATGATTGCCGTAAGCTGTATTTTACACACACGTTTCGTAATAATTTATAATTTAGATTATATTAAGAATATATATTTTTAAATAGTTATATTTTCATATTTATAATTATAAATATAAATTAATAATGGTCCATACCTGGCGTTGCCCAGAAATCAAATGAAGTCGTAATTAAAAATATAATATACGAGAAACTGAGAGCAAGATGCCTCTGTTTTGCTAATAAGAATGTATCCAAAATTTATTCAAAGCAGGCGGAGGATGAGATGTCCTAGGAAGTGGTGTGGTGTATCTATATCTTCTTCAGGATTCAGCCGTTTAATATAATACACATTTATATCGGGGTAGGTGGTAGGATGGCCAGGGAGACGGAGAAAGGTGCCTGTGTTTTGTACAGGGTGTGATGATGTACATTTGAATCGGAGTGATTGGATATGGTAGCTAGGATATAAGTGCCTATGTTTTGCACAGGGTCTTGAAGATACATTTTGCAAAATATGGAATAGAATGTGGCCAAGGGAAAGGGGAAAGATGTCTATATCTTACATAGAGTCCATAAAAAAGAAAAATTTGGAGTGTATGGCATTCGATATAAATCACATATATATGGGAGGAGATGATGGAATGATCACGGGGTGGGTACCTATATTTTTCGAAGGGTTCTTAAGTGACTATGCAAAATTTGGTACATATTGGTCACAGGGAGTATGATTGTACAGAGAGCAGGTAGACAAATGTTATTATCAAAACTAGTATCTTTATTTTTCTCGTATTACGTAAATTCGTATTTTTTTCGTATGTATCTAATATATTTATTTCCTCTTGTGTCTAAAAACCTATGTGTATTAATACTTGTATTTTTAATAGTTTTTTATTTATTCCGAAAATTAAATTTATTATTCACTTATAATTAATATTAGAGTATCCAAATAATATACCATGCCTAAAACTCAAGCGTCAGCAATTTTGAAGGCAGATCTAATATGAAGATAAATATAAGAAATTTAAGCTTAGATTTGTGCATAATAATCATTTTAAGTAAAAGCACTCAATTTCATGATTAATAATATATAATGACGGTCCTGTAAAAACCAAAATCAAAATTATTCAATTCATTTTTGATTTCATGGGGCACATTTATTTTTGCGTGTTTAATCACGATCCTTTAGGAAAATATTAATGATTTTCACAGTATTCGGATTGAACCGGAAATTGGTTCTGATTCGTCTCAGGTGTACGTGATATTGATCCGTCTCATCAGCGGTGGGGGGAGCGTGTAGTCGTTTCTCGTATCGTATGATTCAAATCATATTTTAATAAAATATTTTTTATAAAATTTTTCTTTGTATTTTTACCTTATTGGTAAATTTACATAAAATACACATTTTAGCGAAGTAGTATTAAAGTATGAACACTGATCACTAGTATGGGTAACAACTGTCCCAAATATTCTTTAAATCAAATATTATTTTGTATATTTTACTTATTTAAAATATAATATGTTGATTTAATCGCGATCAACAAATTATTTCTATGCATTGTATGTGTTTGAACAAGGGGATAGTAGAAATATAGGATGTAAGAAGGGAGGAAGAAATTTGAGAGAGGGACAGAAATAGGGAATTGAAGGACCAACCAGAACAATGTAGAAACACGACACACCTGAGAAATGCTTCTTTATGTATATATATTTTCTTATCTAGAGATAGATAAGAAAATTTAAATACTTAATCTAGATAGATAGAGATAGATCTAGAGTTTTTAGATATAGATATATTTTATTCTTCCACTGGATCTACAGGTCTTATGACACCAGAAAACCACTCTTCGGTGATAGCGTGAAGTGGGATGACACGCACTTTGTATAATAGTAAGATAAAAGCACTATTTGGTACGCACGGTAGCGAGAAAATTATTACACACAAACAGTACACTATCAGTCCCAAACAGAAGGACGATACTTCATAAGACAACAATTTATTCCCACATGGCAGAAAGAACTTAGCGGCAGTCAACTCACCCAGTGATCAACGATTACTGACAGTTCACACTTCTCAACTGGTCCAAAACCATAGAAAACACCACATAAAAAGGACTCTGAGTATAGTGGAGGAAGATACCGAAAGTAACGGAAATGAACCATTCTATCTACGTATGTCATGTTCACATGCGCGCATGCGGCGACCAGTGATCCATGAATAAGTTATAAAGATCGTATAGTATGTATATCCAGATTGTCCCAAATCTAATATTCATAGAACCAGATTTTATAAAGAAATTTAAATACTAACTAGTAATACAATTTAAAACTGACAACATATAATCTGATGAAGTAACATATTCAAGTGAATACTATATTGGTAAATGTGAAATATGAACCTCCTTTAATATATGCTGTTTTATAAAATGCATAAAACACTTCATCTGAATGTAACATAATAACTCGTCAATAATGTCTGGAAATTAATATTATTTGTAAAATAATTTACTTTGACGCGATAATCGAACTCTTTCACGTAATATAATTGACAGTAGACCTTGATTGATTTGTGTTGACCAGCTGTCGCTGTAATACGTTTGTTTTACGTTGTTTTATGTACATCATGGACAGGCAGACAAGATAATAAAATTATAATATTTATGTAGGGGAGTCACATTAGTTGCATAAAGTATGTAGCAATTAGCAATTAACAGGGTATAGTTTTGGAAAATAAATATATTTTACTTAATCTATCTGCTATACTGTTATTCTAAAATATGCAGTACATATAAAATGTCTAATAAAATTCCTAAAAGGCGATCGATTTATATAAAAAAAAATTGTACAGGGTGTGATGATGGTAGCTAGGATATCTTATCTTAACCACAAAGATAATATTGCTGATTTCAAAAGTATAAAAAAATTCCCCAAAAACTTGTCAATTTTCAATCTTAAATCTTCACCGAAAATTGCAAATTCGTAAGTACATGCGAAGATTTTCATGGCCTAGATAATATGTTTACCCCTCATGCCATCAACATCAAAATAACCTTCGGATTTTTTAGCTTCGTTTCAGTTTTTGGATTGGAATGTGAATGGTATTTCTTCCATGGAATAAGGATTTTTGGGAAAATTGGTTTAATTATAATAATAAATTGGTTTAATTCTAATAATAAAATTAATAAATTTAAATCGTTACATAAAAATTGAATAGAAAATTAATTAATTTCTTTGAAGAAAAGTGCCAAATCTCTTTAAAAGTGTGTTACGAGCTTTTGGTTGTATTGAAAGTGCATTTTTTCAAAAGAGTAAATAATTAAATCTATTGTCAGATATTAGAAAAAAATTAATTAATGCTATGAGGTGATTATAAATATTTATGAGCTTAAAATTTTATGTAAGTAATTATAATAATTATATTTTCTTTTAATATTTTATACTTACCTACCATCACGCCGTTTCTCCGCGGGGGAAGGAAGGGAGGATAGAGCGCCACACCCTTCTATCCTGACACAATTCTTGTCTCATCCATCTTCATACAAGATCGCCGATACCTGGTTCCGCGTTCTTGCTACCAACACTTGCGTCATATATCTTTCTTACCATTTTCTCCTCATTCATCCTGAACCTCAGGAAACTTTTTCTATGATTAGCAAGAAGCTCTGTATATCATCTAATAGTGATTGTAAATCTTCGGTTCGCACTGCAAGAAACCGTAACCGTACAAATAACAGTTCAGTGGGACGTTTACTTCTTGACAGTTCAATGTTCATAGATCAAACACAGAAAAGTCGTGCTCTGAAGTATAGGGGCAGGAGGGGGGTGGTGATCTGCGGACCTATCATAAATACCACACAACTACCTAACATAAGAATTTAAAAAAAATTTATATAACTATGAATTTGTAGCAAAATCTGTCTACTATATTTCTCTTGCATTGAGCGGTATTCTGAAAACACGTATTTGCTTGTAATGACGTATTACTATCCGTTTTCTACTACACAGCGTGAATCTATATTTGAAGCAGACTTGAATGTTTGCATTTCATTGTATTATAAATGTGTTCTTATTATATACTAGAACATTTTAAGCCCTTCACTTGGTTACTTCAGAATTTCTCGGGAATAATAGTAATCAAATCATTTAATTAAGAAACAATACGGTAGATATTTTTTGTATTGTATTATATATTACATTGGATTATCTTAAATTATGAACATTAAGGTTACACAAGTAATTGTACACAAACATTAAGGAATGTGCCCTAGAGAGGTAATATCGAGCATTAAAAAAACTGTATTATCAAATAGTGCGTTTTATTATTTAATCTTAAAACCAATGTAAATATAGATTACTTCAATAAAAAAATATATTGTTTTCAAAAATAGAAAATAATTCTCATAGATATATTTCTTACAGCAATATTTTCAGATGAATACAACGTTAGTGTAATCTCCCATCTTAATATTTACCTAGAGCATAATAATAATAATAATTATAATTACATTGGATAATTTTCATAGGGTATTTTCTTAAAAAAATTCACTTCAAGGGTGCTTTACACGTTAAGTGTTTATAGTTTTACACTATTTTTTATTTAAAATGAAGAATTGTTATTGGAATTTATGGAAAAATTTTTTTGAAAAGATACGTTTTTAGTCACTTTTTAAATATAGTCTCTGATGCACTATTTCTTATGACGGAGGGCAAAGAGTTTCAAGCTTTTGGGCCTGCCACCTCAAATGCCCGCCCACTAAATGTTTTACTTCTGGCATCGGCTAGTCGGTTTTGCAACCCTTCCTGCGGCTGAAGTAAAGGCAGATCTGAGAGTTTGACCTTTACTATTCAAATTGTCTAGGATACAGAGGCGCCATGTTGTGTCGTCTTGTATTTCACGTTAATTTTTATAATTTACGTTTCGTATTATTTTCAAATTACCTTTTAAATATTATTAATTTTTAAATAATAAGTTCATGTCATGAATGTATTATTATTTTAAAAATAATAGTTTCATATCATGAATATTATAATGTATTAATAATTTTATAGGATTTTAAAGATTTTATTCATTTACATGCCACTTGTTACAAACGTGCATAACCGGGAATCCATCTATATACAAAAAAAAGTACATAAAATTCCATATATGACATTTCTTATGTGGCGTATTTGACGAGTAAAAATAACACCTGCATCAAAGCGATCGACCGGTTCCCACATTATTTAATGTATAGAAACACGTATCCTAATGTATTAATTAGAATGTAGGTAGAAATAATAATTTGCCTTTATAAGACTCCTGTTAATATGTAGCGCCTAATTCCAAAATTCCCTAAAACGGATTTCGGATAATTTGACTTAAATATGTAGTACTGTAAATTTTTTTATCAGCTATATACAGAACACATTGTTTCTCGCAAAAACCTGTTAAATTATATGTTTAATATTAGGGTTATTTCCAAAATACCCCAAAGCAGATAGAGTATAAGTTGCTAATCCCTCTAAAATGAAATCAGCCAATCATAACGCTTATTGGTGATCACATGATCTAAAATCCAGTATGGCAGGGAGAATAATTTTGTCTCTTTAAAAAATGCTGATGTAAAAACAAACATTTTGTACATTTGCTTTCAAAATACACGTTTTAATCCAACTCAAAAACACAAAGTCGTTTTAGGGAGTTTTGAAATTTGGTGCTCCATATGTTCTATCCAGTTAGTTCTCTTGATAAGCAAACACACCTCGGAGTTACAAATTTGATTGTATTGTTATTGAAAAATCAGCATCTGAGAAAGTATAATGTGAAATGGAAAAAGTCTTCATTGTGTACGTAATAGCTAACATAATTTAAAAATTACATTTCAAAAGTTGTGTTTTATAAATATAATACATCTGTCATAAAAAATGTAAAAAATAGGTTTGATAAGTTCAATATTTAAATAAAAATATTATTTTACAAACATAAATTTATCGATCGAGTATTTATTTATTTGTACGATACTTGGCAAAGTATTAAATTAATAATGAATGAATATTTTTATTTTAAGTACTGAATTTATATTCCCGTTTTATGTGAAAATAAACAAGATGCCTTGAAAAATTTAATTCTCGCTAAGCTCTCAGAAAAATCATTAGAAAAATAACAGAAATAAATGGAAGACCTCCTATTAACATTTGATAAATGACGCCCCAAAGCGAAATTCTAGATGAAAACCCGCTTCGTGTCATTGAGGATATTTAAGTCTGGCTTCCGTGAGTTTTCCTTTCTGATGCCTTCGAAGGTTCGATATCCCTTCCAGTTTTTCCACGGAATTTTCTTTTCTCCGTACTTTGTTTTCGCTTTCATCACAGGGATGGAATGACGGAGTAGGGGTAAATTTTTATTTCCACCAGGCATTGTTTTCCCATTTCTCACTTTTATGTCTCCGAGCGGAATAAAAGAAATTTCGAGTGTCACGTGGGTATGCCGGTACGGAGAGTGATCTCCGGCTTCCAAATCAGCGGCTCGAGTGGGTGTCGCCGAAATATACAAATTACCCAAAATACCTGAAACTCTCGGAAGGTCTACGAAGAAATGAACCGGATGTTTTTCGGTTAATCATTTTAAACTTAAACCAAGCGACAACGAGATTTTTTTACAAATAACAACAAAACCGACCTCAATAAGTAATTCTATAAAAAGATCAGAAATACGGGTAAGACATTTTAATGATTTATATAAATATACTTTATTTTATAAAATATAAGCATTTGAATTAATTATATTATATAATAAAACTAATTGTATGATCCACTTATAAGAAAATAAATAAATTATAGTTATCACCGGGACTCGAATTCGGAAGTTTATCTTAGATTTTTTTCTGTTTATTCTTCTAAGTGATTCATTTAATTAGTTTAATTACCAAAAAATATGTTCTAAATTAACTCTGACTTTATAATAAAAACATGTTTTTATTAAAAATATAATTATATAATAAATAATTCAGAACGAGCTAGTCATCATCCTCATCAGGCTAACTAAAAAAATTAACATTTGAATTTAGCCCTGATGATGCAAAAGTTATATATGAAACTGATTGGTTTATTATATAATTAGTACAATTGGTTCATATATTTAAATGCATTATTACATTTTATTTTAGTTATTTAAATATTCACGTATATCAAATTTATATTAGCTTTTTGTTTTTGAATTGTATACACATATGCTTCCTACTATCCTTCAATAATCAGAAATCGTTTTTTCTTAGACACACTTATTTAAGGTACAAAATAGTAAGCAAGGCAGTACGAAACTCACTTCACTAACGGATTTTACATTCATTATATGTACGATATGCATGTATGCCCTCAAAGTGTTATCATCTGGCTGACAAATATAAAAAATATCTCTTTCGGAACTGACAAGAATAAAGTAAATTTCGTCTGTATGTGAATATTTAACTCTGTTCTTTAGGTTTAATATAAACATATTTTAGATTTAGAATATCGGATTTTTAAAAACAAGATAGAGGATCAGGCTGGCTATCAAATTAAGCCGAGATTTGTATAAGTACAATTTTTTAGAATAGTTTGAAAGTTGCTATGTAAGACACTATGTTATTGGTAGTTTTTATATCAAAATTTACCTGAAAAGTATGTATGTTAACAAGATTTGGAAAATGAAACGTAGTTAAAATATTTTTTGAGCGTTTTTTTTAATAGTTTTATTTTATATCTTACATGTTATTTGGTTATTTACTTACTTAGCAAAATACGAAATCTGAATTGTGAGTGAAGCAATAAATGCAAATTTATTCAGCGTGAATTCGATTGTCATCGATTTGTTCTAAGATACAAAAGTTTTTGATTGTATACTTTACATTGTTTAGCAAGAAATAATTTTAAAGATAATATTGAGGGGGTGTGAGAATCGAGAAAGTTTGACGTTCGAAGTGCGGGGTCGTAAAGATGTTCGTATTTCAGGTGGAGCAGCCAAAAGTTCAGCAAAGCCTCGGTGAAATTGTATCATTTGCGAAGCAGACTCAAATAAATCGCAGATTAATCGAGTTCATTTCGGAGGTATTCCGTCACTGCGTCGCTTCACTGCGAGATATCTTTGATTGGTTGTGTAAAAAGAAGGGGATTATAAAACCCCTTGAAGGGTAAAATTCATTCAAGTGTGACATTTTAATTAAATAATTTATTCAATAAAGTATTCACAATAAACAATATCAACAAACATTTTTAAAAAAAGTGACAGCTCAAGTTTTAATTTAATTGATTAAGAATCAGTGATGGTGTTTATGCGCCTTTGTTCCTTCGATTGGCACCCCTGGGATTTCTTGTTGATGTTGGTCATGATTATGTGTGTGAATGTAACCGTTTTCGGAGATTACGGCACGCGATAACATGACCGGCGAAAGATTAATTGCATTCTATACATCGTACGGTAGAAAGTTCACAATAATCCGAGCGATGGAAGTGTGTATTTCGGTCGGTCGGAAATCTATCCAGAAGAACAACAACATCGGACCAGCTACGATGCCAGAGAAACTGCACTGTCAATCAAAGATTAGTGATAGTGTTCATATTGCATATAGAATATCCGGAAACCACAGCTGTTGAAGGCATTCGCGGGAATATATAGTTTATTTAAAAGTGTATTTATGCATTGGATCACTAATACTATTTAAAAATATAAATACGGATTAAATTAACAAAGTTTTGCAAAAAACAGCAAGTGAATAGTGACCCTTCTCTTACCCAGGACCGAAATATGAGCAAAAGCTCCCATATCGGTCTTACTTATTCACAACCATGTTGTTATTTTTTTTTAATGCTGCATGATACCTTTGCCATATTACAGTGTAGTATTGGTGTAATACGACACGGCATGGCCGCCAACCAAGAATTATGCACTGTCCCCCATAAACTTTATTTAAAGAAGTACACAATCAGACGACACAGACGGAATAATAAATTTATAAACAAATAAAAATAAATAAAAATAAAAAATAAACATAGGGGGACCGGGAATAGTGAGAAAGCAGCCAGTCCATAATTTGGATAAAAAAATAAATACTATTTTTATTAGAAAAAAAAAGTCAATTATATATTCTATCGTAAACAGCCATGCTGCTTTTATACAAAAAAATATAATAATCGCCTTCTAAAAATTTTGTTGATCGCAAAAACCTCATATTAAAATCTAAATTACTTTGTAAAAACACCAAAATCGTTTATATCTTACAAAATTTGGTAGGTAGCTATATACATATAGGTATTATTTAACATTTTAAAGGTATATTTCGTTAAAATATAAGGTGCAAATTCTTACCATTGATCTATCCTACTGCTTGCCTTATTGTGAATTGTAAGCCTATCGCCATCGAGTATTACTTGATCAATATTATTTGTTTGATCTTGACATCGCGATACCGTTCGTGGTGTGGGCAATTACCTCCACTGCAATGGAGCACTGTTTTGTGTGATCTTGTGTTGTGATCATATTGCTAGTTTTTTGTGTGTGCCGTGGGTGAACTGTGACATCACCGTCTCTGAAGATCGTCAATTATCCTCGTGCGTGCAGTGGATGATTTCAGCGGCGTCACTAGAGATTTCGGAGACGTCATACTTGAGGTAATGCAAGCAGTCCTAAATCTCGATCCCTGCGATCGCTGGTTATTCGAAAAATCCCTTTCCCTTCATCAACCTCTTCCTGTATCTGCATCTCGATTTCTTTCTCCATCTTACGGTAATTCCGAAGTACAACCGGAGTTATAGTAATCTTATCCAAGGAAAGTACGACCCGGCAATTGCACAAGCATAATTTTATGTAGATTTTCAATAGAATACAATTTATAAAATAAAGAAGAAGAAGAAAACTTGTATCAAAAATACAATACAAGAACAACTAAAAATGACCCATTTGTTAATAACTTAACGAAGGAGTGATCGATACTAGTATCGTACTCTAAAATACTGCTTACAGTACTGTAAAAATATTCCAGATGATGTATTATTAAGACATTAGTGTACTCTGCTTTAATCATCGTTTTTATTCGCACATGCCATGGAATTTATGTTGACATATTTTTATTGTCACAATTTATCTCTCATTAAAAAATACTTTAAAGATGATATTATTTAAATGTAAAATATTCTTACATGGCAATGTAAATTTTATCTTTAATATACCGAGTATACTGTAAGAGTTAGGCCAACCCTTGCAAGTAACATTTATTCATTCAAGAAAAGGTTTAGCGATAATTGGATTCCTGATTGAGATTGTCATTTATCGTAGGCAGAATTGATTAGAATACTTACTTGGTTTTTAGACATATATATACGTGTCTATTGAGTGTTGTTGGAAGGGTTGGAAGTCTATTTATAACTGGATATTTTTTTTTTATATAATTAAAACAACGCACCGTTAACAAATTTTTTGAATTTATGACATTTAGTATTTGTAATAACGTATATTTTAATTATTACAAAAATGATGTATTTTTATTCAATACGAATTAAATTAACCGACGAGAAAGATATACAGAAAAAATCTATCAATCGAAAAATATTTAGTTTCTACCGAGATTCGAACCTGGACCTCTTGCTACCCCGGGAAGTGCATTCTCCAAATTCGCAATAGCACTCGAATATATTTTAGACAGATTTCTATAGATTTTTTTTGAATTTTATTATATTATTTATTATTATATACCATAGAACTATGTTCTGAAAATGCAACTTAATAAAGAAAATAGGCAAAGTCGGATGTATCCAGAAAATGTATAATTATTATAATAATTTCCTTATATTAGTGTCGCATAACAACTCAAAATATACACATACTTACTGCAGTCTCTGTCGCACGGCAATCACAATTCCATCTCGCAAAAGTGTACGGCTATCGCGTCTAAGTAGCTTATTTCACTCTTACACATACGTTAATTTTTAGAAAAAATAAAAGTTATGGAATTAAAATTTTTCTCTTATTATTACTAGTTTTTTGTATTTACACTTAGAGTAATTTAATTGTAACATTAAACATTAAGTGTTTATATTGTAAAAATATAGACTAATATTGAAAATATGGCGTTTGTTTGGATTTTTACAAAAAATATATTTTTTGTATAATTGAGTGCCCCGTGTTCAAAAATGAAAAAAAAATTCTGTCGCAAATATTCAAAAATTATTAATTTTGACCTATGAAACATAAATATGGATATGACGAATTCACTCAAATCATAGACAAGTAAAAAATATGATGAATAAATATTAAATTCCAAGATTTTCTTACAAAATGCAGGTTTTTTGATAGAATTTAATTAATTTTATAGAGGTAAACATATTTTTTGAAAATCTAATAATACACTACCTATTCTCAATGTTTGTTAAAAAATTATATTTCTACCCTTTTAATATTCTTGTAAAAAAATTAGACAGCTGAAAATGTGACCACTGAACCGTTTGAAAAAAAATCAGCAGCATTCTAGATTTACAAATATATCACTCACTTAGAAACAAATCAATATGAGAATAATAAGCGATACCGTTCATTTCGTGGTTTCATACGATTTGTATGAATTTTAGTATTTTCACGACTGTATTTTCCCTTCCCTTAATGTTCCGTCTAATTTTGTATGTATTCTGTCTCTCTCTTTCGCATATAATTTTATATACTGTCTCCCTTGATGTTCTATCTAACTGTATAAATATTCTGTCTCTCTCTTTCACATGTATTTTTATATCCTATCTTTATGTATATATATATAAGTGGACACTTTTTGTATATATTGTTAGTTTTAAATACGTCCTGACGAAACTTGAGCTAAGCAAAACCTGTTGGCGTATAATAAATTTCACGGTTTCGTACAAAGTGATTGTGTTTTATTTAATTTAATATGTCAAAACACAAAGTGATTGCTTTCTACGAAGAAAAAGAAAGCGTGATCACCACATACCATTGGTGGTCGGTGGTGATCGCTTATATTTTTTTCAAGTTAACAAAATAAATCTTTTTTTTTTCGTGTCTACGTTTTCATGGCTCAGTTTTATTATTTCTTTGAAAAAATCTTCAAAAGAATAATATTTGGGACACATGGTGTTGACGGCTTAGCTTATTTAGCTTTTAAAGGCGAAAGAAATATATGTATTATTAAATCCTTGATTGCCATTTTATTCCAGCAGACAGCTAAAAAACATAATCCTTTTATTATTAGATTTTATGCTGAATAATAAATAATACGAGGATTTATTTATTCGCCACTGAAGGGGTTGATTTATACAAGGAAATAAAATATATTTATTATACGTAATTTAATTTACATAATTCATATATTTACGCCTATACGCGGACATATATTTTATACTAGTTTCATTTGGTGGATACCAGGATCACAGAATCTTATTAAAAGTTTTGCCGTTAGAGATTTTTTACAACACATTACTCTCTTAACAGTGCAGGGCCGTAGTAGTTTGATTCTGTAACACGTGATATATTAAAATTTTCTCGCTATATTCAAAATGGGTCAACTTCTAACTACCGGAAGCTGTCATCAATAGATCATGAATCTCAGATCAATAGGAAACTTAGCGACTACTCAGCCACAGTGGTTTTTTGAAGACGATTGCTTTTACAGATGATATCAAGGACCTTCAGAAAAAATATGTGCGGCACGGTTTTGAATATTATCTTCAAATCACATATTATTTAGTTAATTCATGCTAATATACAATTTTTAATGTATTTTTTGATATACTCACTGATCTGTATTCCCATGGGACAGATAATTGAGAAGAATGAATGATATACACTTTTGTTTCTTCCTCAACTGCACATCATCATAACAGCTACTGACGTTATCCTTGAGAGTTTGTTATCACGTATTTAAATAAAATGTAAAATATTTCAAGAGTTCCCAACCTCATATTTATACAACGATTTAACGGGCCACTTTCTGGGAATTTGAGGATACGTCACAATAAAATGAATCTATAAAAGCCTGTCCGGCGCGTTTCAAAAACTAGTATTCTCTGTCAAGTCGGCCGTGGCATAACTGCTAGTAACTTAAGTTTTTTTTCGAACCACTAACATTACCTGCCGTGGAACTACTTCGTGAACTAGAATCATCGCTGTATTGCTTTATTTTATGAAACTATTGCATACTATATTTTGGATACTCGCACGGAACCAATTTTGAAAGCATAATTACGGAAATACAGTCATTGTTCTATTAGAAATTCTCGATATTGTGCCATTTTATAACGCAACAAGTTAGCATGAGATTTTTCTTAAAATTTCTAACTTTTTATGGTTTTTCTTGTAATAATTTCAATATTCTTATCTTTTATTATAAATATATATTAGCAAAAAGCAATCGGATTAATTATTTCGCAATATTCCGCAATTGTACAATTCGGACAATATACGGGCCCGGCTGTGACGCACGTTCGCCACGTTTATTTATTTTATTATCTATATAATACATATGTTTATTTGTGTTTGGACGGTGCCAGTATATGCAACGGGTGACTGCTGTGCCAGCGTCCTGACGTTCAAATTATAAATTGGCAATACAGAGTGCATAATATTGTATGTAGCATTATATTATAAATACATGATTTACACTATAAAATATTATCCTTCTTCATAATTCGTTATCGTTTCGGATCTCATTGCAGGGTCCATCATCAGAGCTGATGCGATGTATGACTGTTAGTGTTGTGGTTAAGTATTGACTTGCAGTAACGTGTCGAAAGCAGGGTCTGTCTATTACTTCATACAACACCTGTTTTCGACACGGTACTGAAAGCCAGTACATAACAACTACACTAACAGTCATACATCACATCAGCTTTGCAATGGAATTTGAAATGTCAGCCAAAAAGGTCAGATACGGCAGATTTGCCCAGAATATTATATATATAATATATTTATAATGTTTAATTTGAGTTTATTGAGATACCCTACAAATATTTTTGTTTATCCATATATCATTTCGTTGTATATAATATTCACGTGGCAATGCAGCATAAACGACATTTCATTAAAATTGGCAGTATTATAAATAAACTTGACATAATTTATTTATTTATTGTTCTTTATATAAATATTTTATTTTTCTAACTTGATTCAGAACGTAACTCATATAATACGAATAATGTATTCATATTTTAAAAATAAAGGGCGTTATTTTTAAAATACGTCATCTGGCTCTGGCTAACTGAAAAGCACAGCAGAGGGTGCTTGACTTTTAAAAAAATAAATCGAAACAGAAACTTTACTTTAACATAAGAGCGAGTAAGAAAGAAGATGAGAAAGTTCAGGGTGGCAGTCAATGACACAAAATGCTATGTGGAACGGAAATTGAAAAGATCTTTTATTCTGTTTATACAACTAAATTCATCTGAAAACTTTTTCTTCGTAAAATCCGAAGAGTTTTACGCTGTCACGGCCCACTCGATGAAGAATGATTGAAAAAAGAAAAAAAATACCACAACATCGTGTTCGCTACTAGGCTGCAAGGTAAAAATAATTTCACTGCCAAATCTTCTACCAACAAAGAGCAGTGGCGAACCAAAAACACTATGTAATATATATTTAATCAAATTGCTATTATTTATGTAATCAGAAAACGTAAAACGTTCGAGATGAAATAATATTAAAAAAGAAGAGAAAATCCTATATTATATTAACGCAAGAAAAGTGTCATCACACGATGTTGTACACTTTAACCGATACACTTACGTTATTTTGTGAGGATCAGAATAAAAGCAGACATATCCACTGTTTTCAAATAAAATGTAAAAAAACATTATACTACAGCCGTCACATTTGGAGTCATTAAAAATAACCAGTAATAACAGGTCACATGACCAAATACTGTTGTTTTATTGGCTGAAAACACGTTTGTCTGGGCTTGAATTAATTATCTATTAGACATTTTTGCGATTGAAGTAACAAGCAAATTGCATTTTTATACAAAATTCGGTAATATTTGTCAAATTTCGATGGGCTACTCTTGTAGACATTAATTTTTTTTTGTGTTTGTACATACATAACTCAAAAACCATAAAAATTGGACATGTCTGATTTTGATTCTATACCTCACATTTATTCCAGATAAAAACCGCAATATTATTTGTCGCCGGGCGGTGTTGCAGTTGTATAATATCGGGACGTACTGCCGGAATGGAAAATTAGGTATTTTAGACCAATTATCTTTTTACGATAAATTATAAATTTAACATTAAAAACTGATTTTGTGGAAACTCTGACCGTGGAGTGCAGCTCGCGACTACTACCTAGTATATTCTTTTCCATTTAAGAACAATTATATTAGTGTGAATAATATCATACGTAATACGTTGTATTGATATCACTCTGCGTTTTATTTGGTCAGTGAGCGGGATTATCGTTTGAAACAAGTTAAAACACGGAATCCACAAAAAATATGTACGAAATATTTGAATTTTCTAAATTAGGAAATTTTATATTTAATACATCATGCATCAATTAGAAACATATACATACAGATAAACTCAATGTAGCGAAAAAATATTTTAGCTGCCGCCGGGATAATCATTTATATTAATGTTTATATCTGCTCTTTTTTTAATGTAATAGTTGTCTTTTTATATTATTACCAACATTTATCTTAGTCGAATGCATTTATTAATTTTTAGATTGTTATAAATATATTACTGCGTACTTAGACTATAAAAGCCATATATTAAAAATAAATATTCCTGAAAGCGTTATATGTTCCAATAAACAATTTTTTCTCTGTACATAAATAAACTTAACCCTATTTCTTTTAAATATACACAACGAGGTAATTTGAGTTTTGTATGCGTTGTGTGTTCTATTTCTAATGAGTTTTCCGACACCGTGTATGTATTTAATATTTAAAAAAAAGTGTTACATATTTTTGAAACCAAGTGTTACACACATTGACACAAGTATTCTTTCAAAATGAAAACTGATTTACTTATAAAGAGTGTCTCAAAAGAGCGGAAAATTAAAATTGTATAAAAACACAGTTTTTATAAAGAAAATACCAAAATTTTTATGTAATCATAAAGTAGACTTGTAGGAATTATGTAAGGAACAAACATCCATCTAATAAATGCCGTCCTTGGCTCTGCTGGCATATTTTTAATCACAGCTCGGCACAACTATGGGCGAATTTCAGTGATACATAGTTTAATCTCCTCCTTTAAGGCTTGTGTGGTCGTGGACTTATTAACATAAACTTTTGACTTTCAACAACCCCAGAGAAAGAATTCTAAAGGTGTTAAATTGCACGATCTAGGCGGCCAATTCTGATCGCCCAAACGGGAGATTACACATGACGAACTCTCTTCGCTATGTATGGTATATAGGCTTGAATTGATGATTTTGTAAGAGTGAAGACGCAAATATTTTATGAGAATACACTACATAGTGCTTCTTGAAATGTTCCATTCTTGACCACGATGCCAAATGGATAATCCCGGACTCTCGGCCACATTCTGACGATCAGCCGTGATGTTTTCTGCTGAAAGACCTAGAAAAACACGTGTCGATGATCTGAAATAAGTAATCGACCCGGTATTCGATTATTCTCTTCACAGTTGATACCAAAAATTGGACGCAATTTGCGAATCGTAGCAGTTAATCTTTCACTTTAAAAAAAATAGTGTTTAACAATAAGAATGTGTTTTGTGTCGAATTGTGATCAATTTTTAATAATGGCGGACTGCCCACTATTAAACTGTCATATTGGTTTGACTGTCAAAGCGCAACAGTAAAAACGGCGCCAAATTTAAATTTTCCGCTCTTGTTGGGACAACCTTTATAAGTGCGCCCGCTCTGATGTCACGCACTCCGTGCGCGTTTAGAAGTGCTCCGATATTAATATGAAGCTGTATGTAAAAATTAACGACATTGATAAAACATGCGAAAGGAAGTGTGGACACGGGCGTAATCCACACTTTTGTATAAACTCATATTCCTGTATGGAGATAATACACAAACGTGTGATCCACCGCACCGACCGTACAAACTGTGTAATTACTTTTTGCCAACTACAATATTACTTTCCTGCCTACTTGGGGTATCTAATTAGCAGCATTTTGTTAGGCAGTACGAAAATTCCTACAGAAATCGTAAACCCCTCGGTGTGTATTGTTTTCGATACAAACTTTGCGACAATACCGTATCTTATTTTCTCTTCTGTCTTATATGTATTGGCATAATATTTCACATAATTTTCTCTTTCTCTAATATAATCAAACGTACGATGTCCGTTAATATTAAAATTATTATCTGTATTATTATCATTGTAATATCATTGTTAATTATTATCATTGCACATCCTAATATGGTATTTAATGTATTATTAATACAAATAAAATATAATATATTTATTAGAAAAATATATAAAAAAAAAAAAATCAATTTATCATATTTATATTACATAAATAATAAGAAAAACACTTTGTTTTTAACCACTATTTATTGAAACATACATGTCTTGATACCTATGGTATCTTCTTCAGGAAACAATGTACTATCAAAAGTACAAGCATATATAAAAATAAAATTATAAAGCAAAAGTGGTGGGTCACTAATGAAAAAAAAATTATAAAAGTAACTTCGTTATTAATAATATTTAATTTGCTATTAACAATTTTTCTTATTTATAAAATTTTTAATTTATCTAACCGTAAAGCTCTAGGTATGTAAAATTTCTAAACCCTTGTTAATATAAAATAATGGCTGGTTTTCAATAATACTTGTACCTTTATTGTTTTGTTTTTATCTATGCTTATATTCTTAATTTTAGTATATGTACATTGTTTCCTAAAGAAAATAACATAGGTATATAAATATGTTGATGTATCAATAAATAGTGGTTTTCTAATTATTTTATTTAATTTTTATTAAAATACCACAGAAGTATGCAACCTCACGATAATAATATGTTTTCTTTAAAAAATATTTGTATAATTAAGAATACATATGAAGATTGTATAGTTTCAATATTCCGTTAACGTATCGATGCGAAATTTCCGTTGAGAACACATACATACCTCCTTTTTTGGTTTGTTTATTTCTAAAGCACCATTATAGTTAAGAGACTTTATAAAAAAAAACTCTGAAACCAACCATGGTACGAGTTAAACTAGTTTTTAAATAAATAAAACTTTCTACTTATTTAAAATCCAGGTATATCGAACCTTATTAACTAACTAATTTACCTTTACGCCATTTTTCCGCAGAGCTGGGCACATAGGATGGAACGCCACTCTTTTCTGTCTTTACGCAACGATTTTTGACATTTCTAACTGGTCATGCTAAGTCTTCCGCCAATATACTATTTTTCTGAAGACATCGATACTCGCATCATGTCTTTCTTACCATTCTCTTCTCATTTATTAGTTTCATACAACCACACCATCTAATCGATCTACGTTGAATAATTCACGTTCTTACAAATATTCATACAAAAAACGTAATGAGTTAATATTAATTAGATTTTATTTTTCATTACATGAATCAAAATAGAGTCGTCGAGTTACATTACATGTGTCTATTATTATGAAAGCGGTCTAAGTCTAGAAATTGAAAAAAATGAGTTTATCATTTATTTCGCATCACATCGCACAATTGTGAAAATTTTTAAGATTTATATTCAGTGTATTACTACGATTATTGTTTATTTTGATAATAGAGTAAGTCATTTCAATCTTATTTTTTTTATTTCCTTATAAACTACATGCAACATTTATATGTCGAAGTAAACTATAAATCTAGTAGATTGAATAAATGTTGAAACACTGTGTTGTGTAATATTAAAATATTGTTTAATTAACTCAAACGAATACCTTTAAAAATCATAGACCACTTTCGTAATAATGGGCACGCATATGAGATTTCAGTTCTATAGAAGTGTTTTAGCAAATCTCTTATTTGTGTTTCCAGTTTTCAAGAATTGAAACATTAATCTCAACACAAACATTTTTAATAAAATCATCAAATTAATATTTCAGCTGAATATTTAAACGTATCAAGTGATACTTTCGGCACCCTTGTTGAAAATTCACCTGAAAATTGAGTATTTTTATCTCGTCACCGCTTAAACCCTTCAGATCTTCAAGTGTAAGGGCGCGGTCTTTTTCATTTATTTTATTTTAATTTAAATTTTGAACATTTAAATTAACCTTTTCTTCAGCTTCCTCTGCCTTTTGAAATAATTACTTTATAGATGAAGTGTATATCTTGCGAAACTCTCGGGCCAGCGAGTAATAAAATTGAAATAAAAAGACCCATTTTATTATCCGTTCGTTTCGAAATGTAATGAATTTCGAAGTAGATTAAGATGAAAGAAAAATCTGGATTTAACGATGATTGAATTGATTAAATCCGATATAAAGAAATCCGTAAAACGTTATATATTTTACTGTTCCTTAAATCATAGAACTGACATTTTTTATACCTCACGGCTTTAGAAAGTTGGGTAATCTTTAAGCTGTACACATGTATATACATTTACACGAGTTGGTTCATTTATTTATTCAATAAACTTACTTTTCTCATAAAGTAAATAATATATTAACCGTTAATTTAGTTAGGAAAAAGATAGGTACCATATTAACGAAATATTTATTTATTTAAAATATTATTCTTTCACATTGTTGTCTGGAGAAGGGGGTAGGAAAATAAGAGATACAGGAAAGGTGGAAGAATTTCGAGAGAGGGATAGGAATAGGGAACAGATAATGGCTAAAGGACCACCCAGAACCAGAAAATACGACCCATCTGTAAAATGCTCCTTTCCGTATCTTTTTCCACTGAATCCACAAGTCTTACGGCTCCAAGACACGTACAACGTTGTTCAGCACAAAGTACACTTGGACATACCCTTTCGGTCATAGCGCGAAAGTGTAAAACAATACCTTGCACAATCGCACAATATGCAGGTTTCGGCATGCACGGTTGTGAGGAACCAAACAAACATTAATCCAATCTCTAAAACTATCAACCTCACACAACAGGACGATAATTCAAGCCAATAATTTGTCCCCACAGCAGAACGAACATGGAGGCAAAAAAAATACTCAATGGTAAACGCTTACTTGACAATTCGAAAGTTTAACTTCAACTGAAGAACCATAGAGTACACACCATAGGGCCAAGGGGGTAGTGAATAAGTAATATACAAGAATCATATATTTGCGTTCACGTGTGCGCGAGACGGAGATCGGGATCCACACTTCATAATTACCAAACAATTGTATTGTTTGTGTTTCTATTTATCTCCCTTAATGAGATACATCCGTATTGAATGCGCCAATGTTAAAGCTAATTTAAGCAATATTTTCAATGGGTTATTAATTAATAAAATAAATTAGGAAACAATGAAACATTTAAAAAGTAAATGTCTTTAGATTTTTTAACATCATTTTAAGTCAATACTTTAGACATTTAAAAGGAATATTTATTATGTTGTTATATATTTAATCTCAATATCATTAAGTGAGATACCTATATACAAGATATGTAAAATATGGTTAAAAGGGTAGAAAAACTCACCAACAACATTCAGCCTGAACGCCAGCGACATCTTGGGTTCCGTGTTGACCTGACACTCGTATATCCCAGCATCCCTCTCCTGCGGAAATTTGATCTGAAGCGTCCAATTTTCCGATCTGTCTGGTCTTATTACCTGGAAAGAAAGATAAAACGGAAAATTAGCAAAAGTAAATATTTTTTACGTGATGAAATATTTGTATTAGAACCTCGTGAAAAGAAAATACGCTTTTTTACAATACTACGATTAGATGATTAGTTCTTAGTAATTTGGACAATAATAAAAATTTACTAATCGTTCTTGAGAAAGCATAATTGATAGTGCGCAATACAAAATACCACAGAACTATGTTCCGAAAAAGCAACTTCACGGCAAAAATGTGTTTTCCATAACATTATTTGGTTCGTTATTGTCAATAACCAAGTCGACAGCAATATTGCAATATATTTTAGTTTTTATTAATTTTTGAAAAAGAAACAGTATATTGTGAATTTTATGTTTCGAGCCGTTGTTGTTTTTAAATAATTCAGAAATGAAATATAATTTTTTAATTTAATTTTTCAATTCTTTTATTTATTACAATTATGTTTGCAAGATGACATTGGCCAAGTGGCTGCCTCTGGTAGCGGCAAAAATGCGTGCTCAATATAACATAACATTCTCGCACACTTCGCGTGTTATTTCAGGTATTTCATTACGAATATTATCCTGTGGCATCGGAAATGATGTTGGCTCATTTGCGTAGACCTTTCTTTCAAGTACTCTCACAGAAAATAGTCGAGAGCCGTTAAATCTGTGATCTAGGAGGTCAGTTGATATATAAATTTTAAGGCTAGTTTGGGCTGTGTATGAGGTTGCACCGTCCTGTTGAAGCCACATGTGTTGTAGGCCCAATCGACCCAAATCGGCTACCAAGAAGTTTTAAAACTTGTGACGATAGCGATCACCATTAATGGTTAGAGCATTGCCATTATTATTTAGATAAAATGTTTTAATGACTTCAACACGTTGTTGAGGCGTTAGATGCCTCATAATAAATTGTAATCAACAATCTACGACTACCGAATGCAAAATAACAAATGTCTGCCAAACCAAAATCGGCCTGGAACATAATATTTACCCTGTACAATAATAACAATTAACATAATACACGGCATATGAAAATAAGACCAGTGAAGTTTCTTCGGAATTGAACAAAGAAGAGTATTATATGCACTTAAAAAATAGTACAAAAGAATATATATATATAAATACGGTGAACTATAAATAGAACTTATTAAAAAACAGATAAATAAAAACTATTTTTACACTGTATAAAGCGGAAGGGATTGGGACGGGAGAGAAATGGGATGCAATAAATATGTAATTTTCTTGAACAATTAAAAAAGTATATGTGTGTATACTTTTAAAAATAATGAGACCCCAGCGACCACTCTAAAATGTAAAGTGAAATAACACATTCTTATCTCATTTTTTGTTTCTTATGTTATGTTTTTGATAAAAACTCAATAATTAGTATGTAATAGGCAATAATTGCCGTAAAACTGTTATGCAGTTTGTCAAATAATAAAATAAAAATATATATTATATATGTATCAAAGTTGAAATGAAAAATTAAAAAAAACCACATTCATGCGCTGTCATACATAGGTAAACATATATATACACGCACGTATGCATATACTATTTGTCTAAAATATTAAATAACTAACAATCTTATATTATGTATAATAAGATTGTTTGTTTATCGTCTATAATATTGATATATTGTCCCCATCTTGAATCAGATAGTAATAGTATTTTCATGGAAAATCAACAGTCATCTAAAGGCACCGACGCATTTTTTACTTTTGATGAGACATTCATGATGTATTGATAAATATAAATGTATGTAAATGAAATAATTGTGTTTATGGAGGATATGGGCATGATAGAAACTGACATCTAGCGGCCGCGCGGCGAAACTGATTCGAGTAATGAGGGATGATGTCATGTTAAGCTGCCAGCGAGCCGCAATAGACGAGAGCGACACTTCTGTTCCCGACTTCCAGAGACGGCGGCCATCTCAGTCCAGCTTTACTCCCTGTATTTTACCAGGAGTGCCGTGTTTTAATTATCCCTCGTTAATTTATTAACTTGAATTGTTTAGTAAAGAAATATGTAATATAAGTGTAATAGAATTCGTGGCCGCTCAGCGGATGGCGGAATAAATTATGAAAAATCATAAGAATTGTTATTTTTACCTTCCACTAATTATGGAAACACTGGCCGTGGTCGTATAGTGCCCACTAAAGTCATCCGCAATAGTTTTTAATTTGTTTATTTGCTGCAATTAAAAATTGTCAATCAATCGTTATAAGTTGGTAAGTATGTATATCTTTTATGAAAGTGAAGTATTAAAAATGAGTTCAATGATATCCTGAAAAGAGCCTTTTTCTGGTGTAACTAATTTTGTTCTTGTCTATAATTAAAAAATAAGTATATGGCAAAAAAATAAAATGAACTTCTATATTCGTCAGCTCCTATATTCGTCACATTTTGATAACAATCAAATGTTTCCATATTTGTTAATATTTTCTATATTTGTCACTTCCACCGCACGGTAATGCTGTCTAGCTGGGCCAAAACGCAGAATATGGTCGAAAAGTGGCACCCAAATGTTGACAATCAACCAAAATATTAATGGATTCAATGGTAATGTGATTGACTACTTCATGAAGGTTTTAAAAAACAGACAGAAACAGGCACCATTGGGCAAGTTCTTTGTTAAATCGAGTGCTACTGAATCATCGGCAAACGAAAACTATTATTTTAATTCTAAATATTATTAACTTTCCTCCTCTTCCGCTTCTATCATCATTTCTTCTCAGTACAATAAAGATAAAGTTTTGACATAAAATTTATTCAGTTTTTGGGGGCTGGGAACGAATTAATTGAACTTTAGTTATTTGTTATGGGAAAAACTGTTTCTATATTCGTCAGGGCCTCGGGAATGGATTAATGGCGAATATAGAGGTTCCACGGTAATTTATTTATACGAACGACTCCGTGATATTTAATTTAAATTAAGATTTATATTATTAATAATAAAAACGTACCAAAAAAAAGATTCCTTTATTCAAAAGCTTAACAATATGTGAGTTCCGGCACCTTTTGTTGTAAAAAGAGCACTGTCTAAAACACACTACTATGAATTACAGAAAATAAATAATAAAAATTCCATAGCATTTCTGTAGAATCATAAAAATACTTACGACTTGTATGGTATGAAGGACACATCAAAAAGATCACAATAATTTATGAAAATTTCTTACTTCAAAAATCTAAAAGACATGAAAAAATATCACAAAATATAAATATAATAATTTCAAATGGATTTGTAGATACTTAGATACTCGTTGAATATTGTTTACTGAAATATTTTAGTTGTGTAGAAATATAGGCTTTCGATGTATAAATATTTACTCACAACTACTTAGAATCTTGTGCTTATATTAAACCATTTTTATCTTTAGACTCTCCAAAATATATTTGTGCGTGAAACGAGTTTAATATAAAAACATTTATTATTTTTTCAATTTTTGTTTGACGCATCGCGTATTTCACGCGTAAATATTTAACATGTTTATCCAGTTTTATGAAATTGACAGGTTTCCAACACCTATAATCTCATTATAATATTCCATTTTTTTTGATATTTAATACAAATTAAATTACTCATGGAAAGATATATGGAAAAAATATATTTAGTTGTTATCCCGGTAAAATACCACAGAACTATGTTCTGAAATTCAACTTCACAACACAAATATGTTATTATAATTTATAACATTTAAATTAAAGCGTAAGAAGTAATGAAATATAGCGAAAGGTTATGATAATGGATGAAAATATGTAACATGTATGCGGGTGTTTAATGTTTGTGTGCGTATCAATGAGATTATAATGCGCTTGCGAGATGTTTATTATTAAGAATCACGCCGTTTCCCGCGAGGGTAGGCAGATAGGATAGACCGCCACACTCTTCTGACTTGACGCACAATTATTGCTTCATCCACATTCATACATCTTCTTATACACGATCGCTGATTATTAAGACTTCTAATAGGACAATCTTCCAGTATCTGGTTTACCTGGTCGTACCAAGTTTTCTGCGGATGTCCTCTTCTGCTGATGCAATCAACACTTGCGTCATACCTATATGGTTTTTTCCATTCTCTCCTCATTCATCCGTTCCACATGACCAAACCACCTAAGTGATCCTTTCTAAATCTTATTCACTAAACTAAGATCAGGTTTGTATTCTTTACTTATTTCTTCATTCTTTACTCAAATGCTTTACTTAAATAGGTCTGCTACATATACGTTTAAGTGATATCATTTCCACTGCATTCAGTCTATTTTCGATCCTTTTCTGCTTGCCCCAGGCTTCACTTACGTAAATCCATACATCAGTGTCGTAGGTAGGGTTGCCAACTGTCCCGGATTGGCCGGGATTGTCCCGGAATTAGAATCGCTGTCCCGTATTAAGTGTAATTAAGTTTCTATAATAGTTAGGAAAAAAATAAAAAAATATTTATTTAAAAAAATTGAGTTTTGAGTTATTTGTCCCGAAATTGTCCCAGAAAAAGTTGACAACCCTAGTCGTAGGGCATACATCAGTGTCGATATCACAACTCCATTGTGTACCGCTAGTCTTGCCTCGGTTGACATGTTTCCGTTCCCGAAATCACTCATCTAACAATTTTGTACCTGATTCGGTAAAAATATGTCCACTGAAATTAAGTAAATCTATGTTTTGAATTATTTTTAGGAAAAAAGAATTGGATTCCAGAATACTGATATTTCTATGTTTTGTTAGATCAGTACTTTTTTATGTAACAAATCAAAACCATAATTTTATTAATGTATAATGTCTCAGCGAAAGCTTTATCATTTTATAAAAAATTGGTTAAGTTGTAGTTTATGTATTTTTTATTTCTGAATATCAAAATCAAACAAAAGATTTTATTAATTTGTTAATTGAATCTACAAGTAGGTATATATAACCAATCAAATGATGTAACTATCGTAGATGCCATACATTGCATAATATTGTATAATAAAGTTTATTTATTTGATAATATTTTTTTACAATATAAACCAACAATAGAGTTATGCACCCCCAAATAAGAAAGATCTTAAGTTATGGGGTAGGTAGGGAAGGCATTATTCTTATTATATCCCGTGCTTTTGCCAGTCAAGCGGTCCAAATAAGCCACCAGTGCGCGCTTCAGTCGGCCGAAATCTAAAGAGTACAACCCAGCTAAAAGAACAACAACATTGGACCAGAAAGACAGCAAAAATAAAAAGGTTAGTGCAGTTCATACATCATATGTGTGCTTATTGTTAATCGGAAACCTGGGAACCAGCTATCGAATGCATTTACATTAACAATTATTGTAAAATTGATGCTAGTAACTGTCAATTATATCTGAGATAAATCAATATTTCGTACTTAATATAATTTTTAACATTTTTGTATTAAAATTTTGAAATAATTGTGTTTAAATATACATAAATACCTATTGCTGTCTTCACAAGTAGCATTAAAATAAATATTTTATTCGTTACCCTATATGTTGTTATACAGGTTGTAACAGACCTAGACCACAATATTTTATGGATGTATATGTATAAGTTAGGAGTCAAAAATGTGATATCAGAGATACATATGAGCATTTAAAAAAAAAAGTTATTATGCGATTATTTCGATTAATTGAAATATTTTATTTATTCAAAATTATATATTGAATACAAGAAATTAAAAAAAGAATTTCGAGTGCCAAGACTACATTTTAATAGGTGATTTATGGCCTGAAGCAACAATATAGATTAATAGTGGATAAAATTCATTTCGATTTATTTATTTCGACGGACGTAGACTTAAAGCTTAACATGATTAATTAAAACAATAATATTTCCCGTAATGGTGCTGAATTTTCACATATTTCTTAAACATTTTCGACTCGAAATTAAGTCAGTTATCCACACATAAAATATTGTGGACTAGGTCTGTTACACCCTGTATATTAGGTAGTCTAGACGAAAATGTCGTATTTTGCATGGTCATTTTTGACCATCAGACCATGGACAAGACATGCTTTGTGTTCTACTCATTGGTTGACATATGGAGATCGTTATTTAAGTGAAAAAATTTTTTTGGTACATTACGAGCCATGTCTCTTCTGATTGAGGCCACTGTGTGTCAATTCTAACACGAAAGATGATAGAGGAGTGCGATGCGACTAGGAAACACTGTGATGGTAATTATGTTAGTGAGGGAATCGGAATGAATCATTTTTCAAAAGAAACTCAACCTTTCGTAGAACTGTTCCCAAAAATATTTAAAAATGATGATAAAGAATTATTAAATGAAAATTGATTTAAGGTATTGACAATTAAAAAAGTCTTCAATATTCAGATACTTTTTAGTTTTCGTCTTAAATTTAAGGAATTTGTGTTATATAATATTATATGTAAGATGCGTTTAAGACTGCTTAAGTAGTTTTCAAAATCTCAGGTCGTAAGAGGATAATGGGTGCGGATTGTATTTATTATTACGCTGACAAATCGCTCTGAAATTGAAATGTCGGATCGATTCTTTGTTGACAGTGTCGGAGAATGTCTTTTGTGAATTGCGAACCTACCAGACGTCTTACAAATGCTAGGAAATCGTCTGTGATAGATCAAACAGACGGTTATTTTTCTCGGAAAACTTTGTTTGCATTGGAAAATAGAACGGCATTCGCCCTTTGAGAAAACAAAAAAAAAATGATTTCGAGAAAAATATCAAAATCTAAAAATGAAAAATATTATAAGTTTCTAGGTTATCTTTTTTCATTAACATACTCGTACAAGCCTTTCGACTAGTGTTGAATGTTAAGTATCTTGCTTCTATTGAGTGAAGGGTGCCAAATTAAATAAATTATATGTAAATTTTTGTGTATTTTCGTAGAAAGCAACTTTGTGGTTTGATATATAAGATTTAATAAAACACAATCACTTTATATAAAATCACGAATTTTATTACACGACAACCGTTTTTCCTTAGGTCAAGCATAACTAGAACTAGAATAATTAATTAACTAACTAACTAACCATCACGCCGTTTCCCCGCGGGGGTAGGCAGATAGTATAAAGCGCCACACTCTTTGGCCTGACACACAATTCTCGCCTATCCACATTCATCACATCTTCTCACATAAGCTCGTTGATTATTGAGGCTTCTGACAGGTTTATATAGTTGTATCAAGTCCTCCGCGGACGTCCTCTATTTCTGGTACCATCAACACTAGCGTCATATATCTTTCTTGCCATTCTTTCCTAATTCATCCGTTCCATATGTCCAAACCATCTAAGTGACTCTTTCTCACTATGATAAGATTCACTATTAATCTAACTCATTATGATAAGATCAGCTTTACATTTTCTCCTTATTCCTTTATAAATGGATCTGCTACATACAAGTACGCCTCAGTGATCTCATTTCTAATGCATTCAATCTACTTTAGTTCCTATTCTGCCAACTCCGGGCGTCACTTATATACATCAGTGTCGGTACCAGGGCTTCATTGTATACCGCTACTATTGGCTCGGTTGACAAGTTCCCATTAGATATAATTCCATTCAATGCGCCGTTCACTTTGTTTTCTGCTGTCACTCTTCTTTCGATATCTTTCTCAGCCTTTCCGTTTCTAACAAACATACTTTCTAAATACACAAACTCATGTACTTGTTCCAAACATTTATCTACAAGTATTTAACACGGTATCTTGCTTTTGTTCTTCTCGAACACCGTTCACATTCGACTTGTTGGCATTAATAATGAGGTCGCTTTCATTGCATACATCGTACATTCTACTCACTAGACTCTGTATTTCTTATTCATTATTCACCATTAATATTGCATCACCAACGTATAATAAACAACATACAATCAAATCGCCCATTTTACTCCGTAAACAAATTCACTATTAACATTAACCCCTATCACGGCATCATTTTCATATAACCAAATCATTCAGCTCGTTCTGCTTCCAACAAAAAATCCGGTTAATTTCTGGCGAGTTACTTCACGTATTGTATTAGTATTTATTCTGTAGAACTCCGTTATAATTGTTAGTACATAAATCAAAGAAAATTATGTTTCACAATATTTTTATTAAACTCGATAGTTAACGTATTTAGGTTATGAGGCTCGAACTTTGAAACAAATCTCCGAAAAAAACTCATACTCAAACACTGTCGAGTACCTACCAAAATAAAAATATTGAAGAACATAAATCAGTTGTTGATACATAAACCTTTAGAAAAAGTTTTTTCATATTTGATATTGCCCGACTACATAATGAATGACAATAAAAGTTAGTCTCAATATAATTTTGCGTGTAACACGTATTACAGATTAATCGACATTTGAAAAATCTCAAATTACTACTAAAACAGATTGCTATTGGATTTATGATCATTGATAGCCTCTTGTGATAATACGGGTAAGTACGTTAATCTCGAGGATGCCTGTCTATGATGCTAGAAACATGGTGAAAATGGAGGTAAAAGAAAGTTCAAAGTCACCTTATAAATAAAATTTTATATGGATAGATGATTCGAAACGACGGTGTGTTAAACCTTCACTTCTATTCTAGGACAAGTACCTTAATAATTAATATTTTTATTAATTTTTTTAAAGTTTATGAATATGCTTCTAATAAATAAAAACCACTTCGGATGTAGTTATACTACAAGTTTAAAAAAACATATTTAATTAAAAAAGTATTTCTTAAACGTAAAGGCGCATGGTACCTCTGGTTTGCACGTACTTAAAATAATAAAACAATCATTTATATTTACAAATATAAAGCCACTAATGCCAACGACAACTCACCCCGAGCAATAAATCATGGACACAACACAAGACAAACAACGAACATCTACACGCCAGTTCTGAGAGCAGCAACGACATTTTATAAAAGATTCTACATGTTCATAGCTCCGAAACTGTACAACACACTCAGTACCAACTGGAAATTGTTTAATTCCAATAAGATTATACAAATAATGACCCAGTATATGATCCAATTGGATAGAGAACCATCAGAATCATGGCTATGCAACATTCTAACATAATCATTGTACAGTGCCTGCACTAATAATTCACTAGTTCTACAAACATTCCCACTACATTTTTACATAAAAAAAAAATTTATCTCTATTTTTATTTCTGTCGAATCTTTCTTCGAACACCACAACAGCACGAAAAAAACTGGCTACTTTAACACAGACTTCAGTCTAGCAAAATAGCCAGAACAACGCTGTATCATATGTCAGAGGTGGAGTCTACTCCATCCCATACAATAAACTACGAGTATTTAATTAAAATATAATTGTATCTTATGTTTATCATGTTATATTATAATATATTCACCTCTGTTACAACAAAAATATGTATGTCAATAAAGTCTAAATAAATATATAAAAATTACCAGAATTCTAATTTTTTTTATGAAATATTAAATAATAAAATATGTTATTGATTGATTTGGAAGTTACTTCGTGGTGTAATATTTTAATTTAAAAAAAAAAAATATTACGTACTACACCATAATTTTTTGAATAATATCCCGACTAGTTTCGGGAAGAGCAGTCTTTCCCATCTACAGGTGTAAATTGAATAAAAATTTAGTACCATCGGCTATGGGGTGGTGGGGCATATCAGGATGGAAGTGGCTTTATTGTTTCTAGAATATGGTTGGTTTCAATGATGTGGTTAACCAATTCGGTAAAATTATTATTTTTTATACATAGTTAAATTTTTCCTGGTTTGACTATAGTATTTTTTATTACAATCTCCACATGTAATTTAATATATCCCGCTTTTCTCTAAAATACGTATTTTTGTTTAAGAATTTAAAATAATTTATCTTATATTATTATTAGTGAAAAATGCAGGTCTACTGTGTGTAGGGAAATGATGCGTAATTTTAGTAGAAATCGGACCCGTGTTTGAAATATTGGCGAAAAATTCTATACTTGGGTTATATTTATATAGCATTTTTTCTAGATCTTCCCACACAGCAATTATTCTGGAGATGGATCCAACCCTATAATGGGACAGCGTGGTCTATTTAAGTATAAAAAAAACCTGGCGTTGACAAATCTACATTTAAAATTTTCGCAAAATAATGATTGAAATATTTTTGCCAAAAATATTTCGACACTAAAACCAACGTTTTATTTTTTAGAGTTGGTATAACGTTTACGCGAATACTGATCATTTAGAGTATTTGTTTGACGATCGCCCATGCAAATTCACTTGTTTAATATGGATGGATGCGTTAATGATAGCATTTTTCGTATTTTAGATCGCCTATAGTAATATTATATAATGCGTTATATCATTCAGTATAGTTTAGTAAAATATGATTAAAACACTTTTTTTACATAATAAATTATTATTCTTTGGATAGATCTCGATAAAAATATAAATTCATTGAATTATTTTTTCTTACTATGTTAATTCACTGTATATTTTTTCAAACGATATATTTCATATGTATTTATAATAATTTAATTATTGCAGAAAGGAATTAACTATTAAACATTAATATGAAATATAAAATAATCTCGCGAATCATTGAATTTCGTCAATAATAGTCCAAATATGTATCAAAAAGTATATATATTGCTAATTTAATTTATTACTTTAGTACATTAAAAAAACACATTTATTTACATAATTTTAGTAAAGTAATGTTAAAATATTGATTTGAAATTATTTTTCTACGTAATTCTTGATGATAAAACACACTATAATTTATGTATGGATTTAGAATAATATACCAATTCATATTACTGCTTATATAATTTTTGGGTTTAATTAATTATAATTTCCGAAAATAAGTCATTGCCCGGAATACCATTTATGGTTTCGATTCCAGTATGATTTTCACTTATTGCATTTTCTTATTATTAAGAAGAACATATTATTAAGAACTTATTGTGGAGTTGTTATTATTTAGAACATATGTCTGTGATATTTTAAATACAAATTAAATGTACTCGTATTAATTAGAAAGATATACATATAAAATCAATTTTATCGAAAAATATTGTTGTTGCTACTTACTCTATTTCTAAAATTTCAAAATTATCCAACTGTAAACCTCTAGTATTTGTGTGTATTTATAATATATATACATAATATGTGGTCACAAACTAATTTTGTTAATATTGAAGAAAATAATACATTTAAGTTACAAAATAATATTTACGTTATGAAAAGAAAAGATAAAAAAGTTCACATATATATTCAAGTATAAACATAATATAAATACTTCATTTCAGTCACGGATATTATTGTATCTGTAGCTATTCTGTAGTCGTTGCCATTCTCTGCTCAGGGAGCCAACTTTCCACGAGAGCGCTGTTTGCACTAGAGAGTTAGTGCTGAGCTCTAGCCGCAGCTTTAAACCAGCAACTCGATGTCTCAGAAGTGGAACGAATCCATATACACGGCCTTCGGTAAACATTGTAGAAGCGCTACAATAACGCACCAACCCAAACAGTATTTTGTATGAGTTGTTGTACTGAATTCGGAGACGGTTCATGCTGGTGAAGAATGATTTACCTCGTTACTGGATCGGTATAAACGCCGTGATAGCATATTTTATCACGCATGCTTAGCTGTCTCCTCTGTTGCTCTATATCATCATCGTCTTGTTAATTTTTATTGAATATGTGACTAAGGTATTTTACCTTATTTTGTACGCTCAACTACACGGGAGAGATATTACATTTTTTAAGAATAATTTAAAATATCTTACAGCTATTTGATCATCGTATTTCTTGCACCTAAATTAATTATTGTATCTTTTTAAACTGACATTTTTATTAACAAGTGTGAAATTATTTTATAAAAAAATATTTTTAACGTACTTATGAAAATAACTAAACAATCTCACATAAAAGGCACTTTCGTATGAAGTTTACAAAGACGGCGAAAGTTTCAACAGTAGTAAGTTTTCTGACTGTAATATAGATGTTACAATCTGAGAGATAACAATTGTTCCGTAAACTTTTCGAATAATATTTTGTCGAGAAGGTATGACAGCTTCCAACGATAAAAGAAAAATCGGGGGAAAATCATGTCCACGTGAGTTAAAGGTTATTTTGGATAACCTCAATTTATCTTAAAAATAGTGGTGTTCCATACAGGCAAAAAGAAAACAAGGGTGGTTATGATGATGATCATGAGCTCAAAATAAATGAAACACAAAATATGTTCAATATAAACACACTACGGCGACAAAATTTAGAATGACTGCCGCAGCAGAATACTCCTGTATTTATTCAAATTCATTACAATACATACTGTCATTTTGCAAGTGCATACGTAAAACGGCGACAGACCGCCGCTTTTCTAAGACATATTTGTTTTCCTAATTTTATCCCACGGGTGTTTTGGCGCCGCGCCGATGACTACACCTTGAAATTATTAACCGTTCTCAAACCATGCAGTAACACAGGTCTACCACATCATTAAACCTGTAATATTTCGGTAAATACATGCAACATAAAATTTGTATTTTAGATAATCTTAAAGAAAATATTAGCGCTTAGAAATGACTAGT
This sequence comes from Eubasilissa splendida, assembly GCA_031772225.1. NCBI lineage: Eukaryota > Metazoa > Arthropoda > Insecta > Trichoptera > Phryganeidae > Eubasilissa > Eubasilissa splendida. The sequence goes on along the minus strand of CM062862.1, from coordinate 23,779,650 downwards.
GAAAAACCAATTATAAAAAGGGAATCGTACAAAAACAATTATTTTTTCAATTCAAACTGTTGTAAAATTATTATGTTGGTAAAAATACCATTTGTGATATGAAATACAGAGATCACACACTATTTTCACAGTGAAAAGAATAACAAACATACAAATATAATTGTCTCTTTCATACTAATTAAATGAAGTGAGATAAGAAGGAAGGACAGATTGTATAGAACTTAATAAATACTTTAAATTATGATATTAATCATTTTTTCAAAATTGAATGCTCAATATTTAGAGTAAATTAATGCCATTTAAGGTAATAAAAACATTTTTTCTAACTATTATTTACGGTAACACGGATTAACAGCATGGCTGCGTTCGAGTATTTTATATCATGGTATGGTAAAGGTTAACACGTGTCTTATCATATCAATTAATATGGCACCTTCTTGACGTGTAATTTATATGCGATTCAGCCATATTTTGTACTTATTTACTTCTTCGTCGGTCTCTGATGACTGAAGATTATGATATTCATGAACTCTTGCCCTCTTGACTATACTCTTACACTTTTTTCGATAGCCCGCGGATCTAAGGGTTGTCGTCGCTGGAGAAGTTATTATTGCTTGTTGTTTTTTCTACTGGTCGGTTTAATGAGTGAGGATCTCGAGCTTCTCTAAAGATATCTTCTGTTCTCTTAAAATATCTAAAAAGTTGAAGAATTTACCGCAAGCGAAAGGTTAAGAATCTATCGTTGATGTGTAAGTTTTGCAGAAAGTAGATATTTGTGCATCTTATTGTCCATGATACATATAACACGTGTCTCTAGCATCATATCTCAAAATCGTCAATCCGTCTTCTCTTCTTTGCTTTTGGAGTCCACTTTTCCTACTTTATGTAGTCTTAGATTTTAGTTGTTTTTTTATGTACGACTTCCATATATTGTCAGTTTTGGACACATATGGAACTTATTGCTATGGAGATCAAACGTTTCAGATCATACTTCGTTTGATTTCTGATTTGCAGCAATCATCGTCAGTAATGATTGACTTACAGATAATTTTATTTTCTTCTTTGTATCTTTTTAAAAAAATAATACGGAATACATGTCACATAAATATTCTTACTATTTTCAAACTAAGCTAAATGCCTGTACTATGAAAATAGAACTGACTTACTGGTGTTCTGGAACGAGGCGCAAACACCGACCACTAGATCATTAGGCCACCACTACACCAACAAGCTACTCTAATTAATTAACAGCTGACTGGTCTAAGGCCATACTCCCAAAAACGATGCTATTCGAGTACAATGTTTTTGTATTATATAAAATATTGAGCTTTGTATTATGAAATACATTGCAATATTAAATGAGCTATTTTATTACTCGACGAGAATGTTAGACACTTTTTACTCATTAACAATTAGTTGATATTCACATAGTTTCTACCTGAATGTATTTGACGAATAAATAAATGTATTATTTTATGTAACAATTTAGTTTCAGGATGGTGATATTTTACTTATTATATTTAAAGGAAAATATATATTGTTAATTTTGTTAAAATAATGACCAAATAGTATAAAACATTATTTACTTTGTTGCACAAAGTATTTGAAAACATCATTAATAAATTTTTCAACGTATTTAATAATTAATTGAGATCAATAAGAGTTATCACATGAGAAATTGCGGTAACAATAATAAATCTAGATCGTTATAAAAGTTTTTAAATACACACAGAATAAATGGTAGGTACCTTCTTGTATCGAATTATATTATAATATATGAAAAATATCTGATGAGCAATGCGATATATTATTGATACATTAACATCATTCGGTTGTTTCGTGCACTAGGCACTAGGTAGGTTCCGTTTCAGCTTGCCGTCGTTCGTTTGAGACTCAGACATTTTATTGGCAAATAAAAATAAAATAACGGTCCATACTTTACAAGCGTTCGTTTGTCACAAAGCAATTCTGTGAAACGGTCCGGTCTCCATGATGCTGCTTTATTTGAAGTCGTGACGTGCGTTATGTGCCGTGCCATCAATCTGACGTAACAGACGATTTATATAATGTATCACGCTCTTTATATAATGACTCTGGCGTAAGAACTCTGTCGTTTGTGTAATGAAACAGGTCTTAATGTTCCAAATGTCTGCTATGTGATTTCGTCGACATGTCTACAACCGCGTTTTAAATAAAATTTTAATCAAGCATTTTAATTTTTTATTTACATTAGCTTAATTGGCAATCAGCACTAATGATTTAATCCACGCTTAACTTCTAGTACATTGATGATATTATCCTTTTCCTCTATACAGGTTTGAATGTTTTTTTTAATATTTATCTTACACACGTTTTATTTCTAGTATTTGAGGGATTCAGGAATTAAACCGCCACAAATAGATGAAAAATAGTATGACGTATTTGAAAACGATTATCTGTTAATTTTGTCAGTTTTACAATTGATAACTGGTCTTGAAAATAATGTTTGCATATTTTAGAAGAACTTTATCGAAATCTTCGCTGTGGCTATAAAATCAGTCACAACTAGTTTCGTCAATTTGGTGGTGGCAGTTTTGTTTCTAAACCCTTTATTTGTGAAAGATATTTTAAAACAGAAGATGCCACAGTGAACACAATTAATGTAGTCTAGTAGTTATGATACTCGACAAGTTTTATGGTGATCAGGGGCTAGAGCCTCGTTCCAGGAAGACATCAAGTTAGTCCTATTTTAATAGCATAAGCGTTTAGCTTAGTTTGAAAATAGTAAATTAAAAAATGAATATATTGCAATATTTTGAAACTGAGGCGGGGTACATTTTTCATACAGATTATAATATTTATTAATTTAATTATATACATATATATAATATACACGATATGATAAAAAAAAATAGAAAAATAATAGTTCAATCCTAACATGCAAATATTTAAAAACATCAGCGCAATTAAACATTGAAAGAGAAACAACATAGCATTAATTAATTAATTCATATAACTAGTTACTCTAGTAGTGAAAATTTATCTCACGAATGCATTATGGCCATGTTGGAGTAATTTGCATAGTAAAACATTATTGGTCAAATTTCTATTCAATCAGCGTAATATATTTAACCGGGGTATCCCATTCTATTTTAAATGATAAATCAAACCGTCGTTTTATTTTTTCTGCCTAAAATCTGCAGACACAATTAATCAATAGCTTCACCAAATCAAACATGCTGCAAAATTATTGGACTAATTCTTCACTAAATTAAATATGCTGCAAAATTCTTGAACAAATTCTTCACTAAATCAAACATGCTGCAAAATTCTTGGACTAATATTTCACTAAATTAAATATGCTTTAAAATTCTTGAACAAATTCTTCACTAAATTAAACATGCTGCAAAATTCTTGATATAAAAGTTACAATTCGAATAAGTTCACTTTTTAAAAATTCAATGACTGAGTTTACATTATCTCACACACGTGATAATGCTATTTTATTAGTTTGGTGGAAAAAACAAAACCGCCTTTCACCCACCAAAATATTTCCATCCTCCTAGATGAATCGTTAAGCCAAATTAAACTTAGCGTAAAAGCGCGAGTAGAAAAAACAAATTCAGAAGTGTCAGTATCAATTAGAAATATACAAATTCAAAAATGGATATTATTTTAATTTTCACAACTAACCAATATAGTATATACACGCAGGGTTGTGAATTTAAATACAGAGAAAACACAAATTAACAACATAACATTCTTTAACACTTCACCCTTACTGTCCATATTCTCGTTAGTGACCGAGACCTTCTTTCTCCCTTTTCCTATGCTCCGCCCTATAACCCGAATATACTGTAATACTGAAATTAGTATAGTTATTACCTGATTATGAGAGGGACTGCACCTCTCAAAACTATACTAGTGACGATATCCCAATATGTGTTTAGTACTAAATTTAGATTGGAAAATTATAAAAAAATAAATTTATTCAATAACACCCTATTATTAAAGTATTTGGGAAGATTTTTCGAGAGAATCAAGAGTGGACTCTGGATTTTTTGCGTTACAGAACGTTTTTAGTTTCTAAGAGCTACCTAGTCTACATACTAAATTTAGGGTCTATACCGTGATGAAAAAAAAATTAATAGGAATGCAAAACTTGGCCATAACGATATAAATATTAAATGACATCCATAACAAGTTTGTTACCTTGCAAATCTAGGATCCTGAGAAAAATATAATCATCTCATATCACACCTCATCTCATCCTTCACACGCTTGAACCAAATTTTGAATCACAATTAAATAGTTAAAATCAAAAATCACGCTTTTCAATTTTTTTTATTTCTGCGTAGTATTTACGGTAGCGTACAAGGTACGCCCACCCCTAACCACCAACACAAGTGGATCGTAGTAAATTAAATGAGATATTTGTTTCATTACTAATAAAAGCGAGATGCTTGAGCAGTACAGCCCAAAGCGTCTGCTAGACGTTTTATATTCTAGTTTACACTTTTATATCACCCGGCTGATACCCCGGGGGGGTGTAAACCGACAAGAGTGTGGTTACTTTTCATGTTACTTTGAAGCACTTGGGATTTGTAAGTAGAGAGCGAGACGAATTCACATATCTAAAACTTTGATAAACTAAAACAGAAATATTTATGACATTTTAATTTAAACTACATTGAATCTTGTACATTTGATATCTGAAATTGTATTCATATATACTATTTTATTTCATTTATGTGCGAGTATGCATAGGATTGTTTTTTTAGAGGTTTGTTTTTCGAATTGACAACACTTTTTTCAGCGTCAGCCAATTTGCTGGCAGCTGATTTGTGCTCAGTTTGGTTTGCCATTTCACCATGAATAGACTTACGCCAGAACAACGCTTGCAAATTGTGCAAATTTATTTCGAAAATCGTAGTTCAATTCGCGAAACTTACCGCGTTACGTCGATCGTCCGTCCGAGTAAGTCTTTGGAATAACCATTGATCATTTTTGCACCACGCATAGTCTAATTGATAATTAAGAAAAAATGGAATGTCAGACGCGCACTTGGTAAGGACTCTTCAGATACATGACCCATCTAAGTCGTTGGACTTTAATAATCTTGACATGAAGAACTCATAAACTTAAATTAAGTTATGAGGTTAACGAAAACTGCACAGAAAACATACTACATAAACATTTTTATTCTAAGAAATGCGCATGAATTACGAAAAAGTCTTCCGGATGGACCGAAAAGTATATTTAAACACTTGGTCAATACCTGAGAATCCTACTGCAATGCTGAATAATTCATGTGATGTATCTGCGATACAAGGTAAAAATATTCCTGTAATTAGCTTTATGGAAGCCTAAAAAAAACAATTAGTTTTTGGCTTTTTTCCTAACCGCAAAGAGCTTATGCAAATTAAATGACAATTTTTATTAAAAAAATTCTATGGTGACTTATTTTTAATAATTTTTTCAACGCTTGTTGTCGCTTCTCGACGAGAATAGATGAGTGATTGGTTCAAGAGGATTACTCTAGACGACGATGGATGATGGATGATGAGCTTTCGGGAATTGTTTCAAAAATAAAGATACACAGGTACAATGAAATATCGTACCTAAATTACATTTGGCAGTTAAAACATTTTTTAAATTTCATCAAAATATCTTACCATTCAAATCAGACAAATTTTATGAAAATATTATATCCTTAAATTAATATAATTAAATCTTTATTTAGAGGCATCTAATAAATTTATTTTATTTATTTATACATAAAAAATATTTTTAAATATGTTATAAACAATAATTCTTTATAGTAGTTGTGTAGAAAAAAACAAGATTAAAAGCTGCGCCCTCGTATATAAGCATATTTTTAATTTATCATATAGATGCAACTTATTAATTGTTTGTAAACCAAATAAAATAAGCAGGAATGTTAGAAAGCAATTTTGACATATAATTTCGTGAAAAAATTAATTCTTTTCAATATAAAACATTTAATTATAAAATGGAGAGATATTTTTAATATTAATTAGAAAGATATACATACAAAATCTATTTATCGAAAAAATATTGTTGTTGCTACCGAGATTCGGAATGTGTGGATGAGGCGAGAATTGTGTCAGGACAGAAGAGTGTGGCACTCTATCCTCTCTGCATACCTAAGTAAGTAAATTAGTAATAAAAATATCTCAGACTTATGTTCTGTAAAATTGCTACTTCACAATAAGAATGTGTTCTCCTTAAAAATGGAGTGTACAAAAAATAACTAAATTATGGAGAAGGGATAGGCAAAGAGGAAGATCATCTGTCCCGATATACAACTTTTACCTTATTCACATTCTTACATCTTTCATGTAAGATCGTCGATAGTTGAGACTTCTATCACGATCATCATCAAATTTCTATATATTTTACCCTTTTCTGATCCTATCTTTCTTACTCTTCTCTCCTCATTCATTCGTTCCACATGATCAAACAATCTAAGTGCCCTTTTTTAATTCTATTCACTGTGCTAAGATCAGGTTTACATTTATAATTTGTTCCTTTTTTACTGAATCAAAAATTGATTTTTTACAAAACAAAATAAATGAAGGTTACGTTACTCAGCTCAAATGTTTTGGAGTTAATAATAAAATTTAGTTTAAATAAAATAAATAATTAAAATAATTTCGAACAATGCAGAAAATATAATGTATCTTATAATTGATTTTTCTTACACAAGCTCGACGCTTCCTTGTTTTATTTGATTTTGCATGATTGATTGTTGCCATCCTTGGCCACATTTTAATATTATTACTTGTTTGACTATCTTTTCAAGTGTAACTTTTCTTTATATTATATATCCGAACCATCTAATAAACATTTATTACAAATACTTCGTTGTTGTCCAGATACACAAACTTGGATACTTTCAATATAATTATTATATTATTAAATATGCCTATAGACAGACTAATTCAAATATTATAATGTTGATTCATTGCACTGACTTTATATTTTTATAATGCAATTCTTGCTGATAAACTGTACATTTTTATTCTAACTAACGTTCGTATTTTCGCAGCATTGATTTTGCTTTCATTTGAACTCTGCCATACCTTTACCTTTTAGTATATAAACAGTAGTGAAATATACCTCAACAGATACGCAGAGTGTGTAATATTATTACGTAATAATATTTTTATGAGTTTTATGAAGCATTATTTGCACCGTTCGTTAACGCCCTCAAAGTTTATTTATGTCGGACAATGGGGGTGGTTTATTTCTGTGCCAACATATTGCTCGTGTTACTACGTGAGAATAAAGGTTAACAAACGGGGGTGTAAAATGTTTTAATAGTTTTTCATATGTCGTTTGGGAAATAGGAAAACATAGACGAAACAATGGAGAGAATACGAAATGTAGTTGATGATAAAATTAAATGAAAGATGGATTTCAGATAACGTTTCAGAAGAGTGCGATTTTATCACGATCTTTGACTTTTTTTTATAATTCTGTTAATTTATTATCTAAACATATCTAGGTATCCAGCTGTTTAATTTTTGTTGAATTGTAAGTTTGCAATTTTTGTCAGTGGCGTACAAGTATACGTTAAATAGATTTTATCGTATACTTGTGTAAACAGGGCCAACAAGCTAGAAAATACCATTTTATGTTTTATTCTTGTAAACGAATTGACATATAGTATTATATTTAAAAATCCATTTTATTTGTTTTCTTCATATTACTGCCCATTTTTTTAAATAGGTTCACAGTAAGTATGTAAAAATTTCGTTATTTTTTCATTTCAAATTCTCAAACATAAAAGGAACACATGAAATCTAATGTATTTTTAGCAGGATTTTTTTTAACACAATCTATTAGGTGAAGGAGACAAAGTTAAAGCCCTGAGGAAAAGACTTCAAGTAAAGTTAAGTTACGTCACTATTTACTGTATTTTGTTTTTTTGTTCTTTTACCAAACTATTATGTTTTATAAATTTTAAAATGATTGACTGAAGAATATTATTTTGAAAGGAAGCTACGTGCTCTTCACTAACTATTTTGCCGGGTAGAAGGCAATTTACCTCAGGTTAGGATAGGTTAAGTAAAAATATTAATTTAATCTAATTTTACCCATGTAATAAATTAACTAGCATTGACGTTTATAAATCAAATACTTGTTTTAAATTTTTTATGCGCAATGAACTTTGTGGATTTTGTGGGCCCGTAGACTCAGTAAGTCCCTTTGTTAGAATTCTTACTACCACTGCACTGCAGTATATTGTGGATAGTTTTGCCCTCTCTCATTCTCTTCGAGGTCATGTGTTACGGATCTTCAGCAATCTTCTAGTATCTGTTTTTTTTAAATTGCCACCATTTTCTGTTTCAAATATTTCTAATATGTAAATGAAAATATTGTACGTAATTTACACTTTAAATAACGTATGTCTAATGAAATAATTTTATAATTCTTATCTGATTTTTTTTCACTTGCTGGTTATAAACAAATATTACTCTCTAGACGACCTGTTTTTGTAATTTTGTAATTGAATCAATTTAAGTCTTCAAAAGATTGCTAAAATAATCCCACTTCTGAAAAGGATAAGAAAATTAATTAGTACTGAGTCTTGTAAAATATTATACAACTCTACTATTTATTATTTCTCACATAAACCACTGTAGAAGCATTTTATTTTTGGCTAATAAAGAAAAAATACAACAATTATAAGTACTGCAAAATAAAGCTTTAAGAATAATATTGAGAAAAATAGATAATTTTTTATTATTTTCATATTAGAAAATATAATACATTTTAGAATACACAGTAGGATATATATATATTTAATTTAACATTTATTTCTTCTCTATGAGAGTAGGACTCGTGTATAGAGATGGACTATATACGAGATAATTTATGTTTCAGTTAGTCTGTGTATATATTTTATTACTTCAGATATAAATTGATAGTAGTCTGTAATTGTTCTAATTGATGGGAAGATTGTTAAAAATTTTGATGCCTATTTTGATGTTAAATATAATGATTTTGGGTTGCTGTATATTTTAGTTTTGAATTATAAATTTGGTCTCTAAATCTTGTAGATCGGAATTCTCTTCTAAAGTTTAATTGATTTTTAATTTAGAAAATTTGGATTATTGAATTTTTTTGGAACTTTGAAATCTGTGAAAAGTTATATTGTCTTTTCTTTTTTAAAATAATTTTTATTATCATTTTTTGAGTGATTTATAATTGTGACATTGAAGTTTTATATGCTCCTCCCCATCCAATAATACTGTATTGCAAAAGTGTAATATATTTTTTTTAGATTTGTAAGTGATAATATGTTCTTGAGTCTTAAAAATATGTAGGCAGTTTTCCTTATTTTGTTTGTAAGATTATTAAAATGTTCTTTCCATTTGAGTTTGTTATCTATTATGATTCCTAAGTACTTGATACGGTCTTTTTCTTCAATTGATGAACATTGGTCCCAATAGTCTTCTTGAGTACAGGCTTTGGTGTTTATTTTAATATAGGTACCTACTCGATTCAGTACAATGTTGAAAAATCTTAATATGATGACCTTTAAACCGAAAATATATTTAAATGATATAGTGTATATTTTTTAAATCCTTACTAAAAAAAATATCTACACTAATATCTACAGATATCTATTATCTACAGATAAAAAATATCTACAGTAGAAAAATTGATGCGAACATGAAAATGAGCATTATACAAAGGAAGACATATAATGAGTTTGCTATTCAGGAAAAAAGCTATATCTCAGAATTCGGTGACATACAATATGATGAAAATTTTCAATTAAATGCCAGATTAATAAAAAAAGAGGACAAACAATTTTGATATTGTTTATGTTAGAGAATATATATACTTATGTATGCACTGTATATTATAACGTTACGAATTCTTGGTACAAGAAAAATGTAACGTTAGTACTTAATTTATATAACGCACACCCTGGTTAGTTAATTTCACGCTCGGTTCGCATCGCCCAGTACTAATTTCGAGGTTCGCCGCTAGGATCGCGACCATTGTTTCGAGCATCGGACCAGCGCCAACAGGTACGTGGTTCACTTCTATTCGTGCTTCAAGCTGGGGAGTTTGTCCCGCGGGCAGCCATTCGATTGTTGCCGCCATTGTTGCACTCGTAGTAGAAGATACGCTAAAGATGGAGCCCATACAAGATCCATGCGCAGAGCCAATGCCAGTGAAGCGTTCAGACGTCACGCCAGGAATAATAATTGAAGGGTAAAATCCATCTAATTAATCAATCTCACAACACACTCATTTCTAGCATTACGAATTCTAATTGTATTATAAAAATTTCTATTGTTGCAGGAAATCATAAAATTTCTCTTCTTTTACTGTTTTTATTTCTTTTACTTCATTATTTTATTTCCTTCTTTTCTTTACTTCTTGACTTCTTGACCTTTTTACTTCTTCACTACTTAATATTACGTCTTCTGCCCATCACCTCTTGACAATTAATTATCATGGTCCACCTGGGAGAAGAAGATTCGTGCGTGGGCCGTCGGTTGAAGGAGTGTTTTGACCGTTTGCCAGACACTTGGAAACGGCGATGGATGCTGCTCCCAGGACACCAAAATGGAAGAATGCAAGAAGACGTTAATAATGTTTTACGGCAGGAGCAAGAGGAATCGCCCAAGGTCGAAGCAAATTTTAATGTACTAGTATTATTGTCGTCGTCGCCTGTTATGTAGCTCCGAAATTAAAATTTATTTTTATTTACTGTAGTTTTCAGTTCTTTAATTTGTTGTTATAAAATTTAACGTAAAATTTGCTGACTCTCTTTTATTATGAAATATCACCTTTCATGTTTTACTGTTTTATTTTAGTAAAGTTTATTTCCCAGAAGATGGCAAGGTGGATTTCGATATAACGGTAAGTTGGGTAGCTTCTGATTCACGTACTCATAAATTCATGCTCTCCCCTGTTGCTTGTCTGTTAAGGATAGTCCGCCAGCACACACCTCACAATTGTCCCCTACGTGTACGCCTCACAATGGCGCTTCCAAGTGTGGTGGATGACACCTCACAATATATATTTTTTTAAACATACGGAGTACTTTTGCTATGAAAATAAGATTAACTCGATAGTCACCTGGAACGAAACTCGAACTTCCGACTACTACATTACTTGGCGAGTATCGTAATCATACAATAATTCAATTGGAGACCAAAAGATATGAACTATGTGTGAATTAGAAGAAAAAAAAAAATTTTTAATGTTGAGCTCTCACTTTATCATATTATGTCATACCATGTAAAAAAATCCTACATAAATATATTTAAGAATTACATTTTCCACCCACTTTGTTGACGTGTTTTAGAGTATTTATTAAGCGATTCATTAGCTGCAGGTTAGCGTGACCCAACGTAACTAACTTAACTAGCCTAACTAAGGTGACTCATTAAGAAATCTTACATGACCTTTTTACCTAACCAATGTGTCAGAGGTGTTGCTCAACCTGTTTAACTAGGGTAAAACAAATAGCTTTTAACTTAAACTATACACTTTGTATTCGTAATGAATTCTAGTTGTTTCATGGCTATGTGCAGATGTAAATTTCTTGGTAGAAACTAAGTTAACCATGCAAGAGCACAAGCGCGTATTATAGATAAAGTGGTGTAGTCTGAATTTTCATTCACCAAATAAATAAATTTAATTTCGTAAAGTCACCGCAATTCGATTGAATCTTTTATTATTATTACTACTCCAGTATGTGTAAATAATATATCATCAAAAATTACTGTACTTGTAAAATTTCGTTATAAAATGACAATAAATTAAAATACATCACGATAATAAATGAGACCCCCCTTGCAGCAACACTGTATATCGGTTTTTACAAATGTTGATAGATAAATAGAGCGTCTGGCATCTTGAATTAAATAATGTGTTGTTAAAAAGAAATCGTATTGAATAGTGTTTTTATTAATTTTATATTAGCAAAAAGAAGATATAAAACTTTACGGCATTCATAACGCAGATCTGCCCAAAACCGATATACAATGTTGTTGCAGGGATGGTCTCAAATATTGTGAGATATATTTAGTTAAAAGCATTAAAATTATGCAACAACGTATGGCATTACGAACATTATATAATTAGTAATTAACGAGCATTATTAAATACATATAATAAATATTTTGCGGACAATAGTGGCAACCGCTGCGCAGTCAGAGTCTCAATAGAATCATTAAGTAGTGTATACTTTGTGTGTATTGCCAATACGAAGATAATTACTTTTAGCGTTAAAAAATGGTTGAAATGAAAACCCTGATCGCGCAACAATCACCATAATAGCTACCTTCAGACCTTGTAGCTATAGCCAATTGCTTTTCTTAAGATGCTTCCATTGTGTACATTGACAGTAAGAAAAAACACCAAAGTTGCGAGATTTCGTGTCTTATATAAGTATGTCGAACGTATTTTAAATATATCTATGTGAAAATTACATAAATTAATTATTTTTTATATCTTTAATAACATTTATTATGTGCTTACATTACAGTACGCAAATGCACCAATGTAAAATTTATTTCTTTTTAATCTAATGGCAACTCAAATAAAGTGTTTTTTTATAGAGCTTTACCCATAACAAACCACACGTAAATAAAATTTCAATATAATTAAAATTATTCCGCCTTTGTAAGTAAAATTGAGATAATCGCGAATAAACAAAAATGCTATTTTATTAGTATAATGTGCATTTAAATAAAGACGGAATCAAATGAATAGTTCTCTAACTCTACATATTAATATTTTTCGGTTAGGATGAATTATTCCCGCTCAGATTTTCACAATTATTAGGTCGCAAACATAACCAAAAATTATATTATCATAACCAACAATAACATAACATATTACGTTGCTTGGACATTGGAAAGTGCTTTATTATATGGTAAGAAAGATGACAGCATAGATAAGAAAAGAATATGGTTTATATACTTACTAGTTGTCAAAATTCATACGATATCACTAATGTATATTTTTTCTTATTCGTAATCTATACAATGTACACTTCATTTCAAATTGAATTGATATTTCCGTACTGTTATTGAATATATAAAAGAGAAAATATTAAAGTAATCTCAACCTAGAGATATTAAAAACACGTTCGACATTTTTGCTATTTTGGTGAATATTTTTTTTACTGGCAAATGACACTACAGTCCAATTTAGTCCAGGACATCGTATACAGTCCAGAAGTCCTAGATAAAAGATAAGGAAGCGTTATATTACGATGGATAGTTTTAAATTTAAAAATCTGCGGACGTGAGCTAAGATAACATAGTCACATGCGCAGAATGCACATGATAAGAATAATTAACAAAATCGATAAAGACCTATTAAAAATTTAAAAAAATGATGCGACCCCAGTGACCAGTGACCAGTGACCACCTTAAAATGCAAAGTAAAGGAACATATTCTTGTGTAATTTTTTATTTCCTTGTATTATATTATATTCAGGAATCCAGCCATAAAATATTGCGTACTAGGTCTGTTACACCCTTTAAAGATTGTTTATCTATTCGAAAGATTGTTTATTTTCTTTATATATATTTATACATATATTTTATTCTTTTTATCTTTCTATGTAATTCATCTCCTAATGAAATTTGTTTCCCCTTGCTACTCGTATATTGTATTTATAAAAAAAAAATGTTTAACTATTTAAAAGGCAATCCTTGCCGTAAAACTGCTTTGCAGTTTGGCGCAAAATATAATTACAATGAATATATATGTAATAAAGAAGACACAAACATTTTTTTTTAAAATCAAAAAAATTTTATAAAATTTCTTCTGAAATGTATTTACAAAAATGTGACGTACAGATGAAATACGATTAATTATATTATCAAATAAATATTAATAAAATGCTGCATTCTTCTCTAATACGTGAACTTTACTTTTCCTATCGTCGTGATGCTATTTATTTATGTAAACAGCTAATTAGAAATCAAAGCCATCACCTTAGGCAAACTTCGCACTACTTCTGTCACCTGTCTACAGAACAATGAACGTTAAATTCAACATTCAATGGCGTTATTAATAGTTACACAACTTAATTGAAATTGCTCGTTGAAAGTGCTGGAAAGAGTATCAATAATCAGTACATTGTAGCCATAATACACGGCTTACATGTTCCCGCACGCAATATGACTTGTGGTGAAGCATACGCTGCACTTAAAGGCGAAAACAAAAATTAAATCGCCTCTAAACTCGAGCATCTTGCAAAAGCGGTCATTTCATCGTTATACCACCCATTTCTAAGAGAGGTCTGGTTTATTTCTTTTGACGTCGTTCTCTTTACTGGATGAGCAATTGGTTTATGAGAACCGCGTTGAAGTGTGTACCGTGCCGTACTGCCGGTTTACGGGTCATATAACTCACATTCCAACTCCCGCATTATATCGCAGCCGCCATAAATGTTGCATTGCGAGTGTGATCTTGCCAAATACTAAGTAAACAGCCGTCGTTACGGAAAGCCTTCACCCTTTTAGGGGCGATCAACAATGTTGCCAAGCGAAACCAGCACCGGTTTCACTACACGTACGGAGTTGTTAGGATCATTTTCGTACTCGTCTTTACAACAACTATATTATATCGTTATTTGGCACTTTGTGGGTTAAGGAAAACCTTTGAGCCTGTTTACACCTAAACAATAAACATTGTAATTATTCGGGTTCTTGGTAAATAACGATATTGTACGAAGAATAGGCACGTACCTCGGTCTGTGAACAAATTGTTTATTTCTTGGAATGGTTTATATCATGAATTATTAATTTTATAAAACACTTAATTGTGAACAATTCTACGAACGCTTGTGAACATCTGAACTCCCTCTCCCCTCCACATTGCCCTGAGGGATGGTGTGTTACGTGCTACCCACGTGGTACGCACATATTTATTTTTATATCTTAACTCTTGTTTTAGAAAATTACAAAAATAAACTGTGAAAAACTTACTATGTTTCGTTTCGTTTGAAAAATGAAATAATGTATATACGTGTCTAATCTAATAATATGAAAACTCGGGGTAGTTAGTGTTTAATGGAATTAACACGTTAAAAAATATTTAACAAATGTATTTACTTCAAATTAAGTAATTTACAGAGCCTGCTCACAATACTATGTAGATAGTTTAAAACATTTAAATAATTAACAAATGTATTCACTTCAAATTAAGTAATTTACAGTGCCTGCTCACAATACTATGTAGACAGTTTAAAACATTTAAATAATTAACAAATGTATTCACTTCACATTAAGTAATTTACAGAGCCTGCTCACAATACTATATAGGCAGTTTAAAACATTTAAATAAATAACAAATGTATTCACTTCACATTAAGTAATTTACAGTGCCTGCTCACAATATTATGTAGACAGTTTAAAACATTTAAATAATTAACAAATGTTATCAATAACACGTGTGTATTATTTCTGAAATATTTTGTTTTAAATTACTTTTCTCACCCCTCCAAGTTAAATATGAGTGAAAGAATAAATGAAATACAGATATACTACAAATATATAATTAATTTTTATTGTTAATCATAAAGTTTCTCAATCGGTAACAATATAAAATATCTTTTTTTTAAAAAATAATTGCTTGTATCTGTGAAAGCTACCCCAAATATCACAATATATACATATATATTAATATCAAAAAGGTAACATATAGGTTCGAAAATTTGTCGCATAAAATATTGTCGTTGTAGTATAGTTGGATAATGCACCTTCCCTGGTTTGGAAAGAGATCTAGGATCGAATTCCGGTGGCGCAACAACAATATTTTTCGATAAAATGGATTTTATATGTATATCTTTTTAATTAATATATTTAATTCATAATTAAAATATCACATACCTTTGTTCTGAATAATTACAACTTCACAATAAGAATGTGTTCTCCTAATAATAAAGTTGTATCAATGTGTCCAAAATTGAATAAAAATGAATTGGTAATTATGGCGTCTGCTATCAGATTACTCAAAGGTATTTGAGATTCTGTAGAAATAAGGTAGCTGGCTCTTTCAAATAATGGAAAGATTAAATGTATTAATATCAAAAAGGTAACATATAGGTTCGAAAATTTGTCGCTAAAAATACCGTCGCTGTAGAATAGTTGGATAATGCACCTTCCCCGGTTTGGAAAGAGATCCTGGTTCGAATCTCGGTGGCGCAACAACAGTATTTTTCGATAAAATTAATTTTATATGTATATCTTTCTAATTAATATATTTAATTCATGTTTTATTCATTGCGTTTTTATTTATAAGACTTTTTTTTATTGGTTAAAATACAAAAATATTGTGTAAGAATTATATGTATTATATTTAAACTAATATACCTACTCATTATAGTAAGCATAGATTAAAATACAATAACATCGCAGCAGCCCATACCATACCATGTTTAGTTATGGTAAAATCTGTAATATTTCTCCACTTTGAGAGATTACCTTCACTGGCTTAGAAATTAAATTTAGAGACTTCAACTGATGTAATGAAACTAGCTTTGATTAGAGTTTTATACGTGAATCAAATTACATAATTGTTTTCATTTATCTATGCAAGAATTTTTATAAATTTGACTTTGTACTATGCGTGTCAAGTATATCAATAAAATACGGAGTAATTTCAAATATCGCTAAAGAGATCTGTTTCATATAGAAATCGTACCCTTAGGGTGATAATTTTTTATTAAACAACACCTAATAGCATTATTTTTAATATAATAAACTTGTAGGAAATAATTGAAATAGCCTAATTTCATAAAAAGCATGTTGAATTTTTAAACGAAAATTTCTCCGTGTGAAATTACAATCGATTACGAGTTCATATTTAATTTTTATTTTTTTGGAAATTCAGCAGATTTGATACACGCAAGTGAAATTAAAATTCGGTAGAAGTATGTTAAAGGTATTTACGTTTAATAATTGCAATTAAAACGCGATTTAGTATTATATAGGGTGTCCCAAAATTAACGCAAGATTAGAATTAAATAGAAAACCCAGTTTTTAGTCTTTAGATTTTTATTTTTTTATTGAGTCATAAAGTACATGAGATAGAATTATTTATGGAATAACACATCGGCCAAATGGCCTCCACTGCTTTGCTGGCACAAACGCACTCTTTTGTCGAAATTTTCCATGACCATTTTGCATAATTGCTGACTGGCTTGTTTTTGAACGACCAGTGTATTTAGTGTCTCCAACTGATCCAGTCTCTCTAAATTTTTCAATTAATCTCTTCGCAGTTGATGAACTTAAAACACTATTCCGACCATATTTTGTATTAAAGTTTTGAAATGCGGCCGCCAAACTTTCATTATTTTTGAGATATTGTTCAATGATGAAAACACGTTGTTGTATTGTGTAACACTCAATTTTTACTAACCCTAAACTCTCAGCTGTCAATTTTTTTTTCAAGGCTGCCAACAATTTACTGCAGACATGGCGGCAAATTCAAATCTTGCGTTAATTTTGGGACACTCTTTATTATAATTCTACTGAAAATGTAACAATTACAATCACGAGAAACAGTTGTTGACAACATTTTATCTGTATTTAAAATATCACAGACCTATGTTCTGAACAATTTCAACTTCACAATAAGAATGTGTTCTCCTTAATAACATTTCAATATGTTGGCAAGTGAGTTCGGATCTACGTATTGAATAAATAGAAGAGCCCTCAACTCCCAATCGTATACAATAAGCTGGAGCACCAGCAGTAGGAACTTAGAACACAGAGTTAAAACCGGTCCGGTCATAAATTTAAACAAATTAATATTTAATATAACAATGTGAATACATACATACTAACATAAAATCAAAAAATTTCATTGCAAATGCACCATTCGTGAAAACAAACCGTGTACAGCAAAACCAACTTTACATAATAATTGGTGTGGATACGAGTATTGTTTTTTAAAAGTCTACTCGAATAAAATGTCTATTATTTTTTTCAAATTGACCTTATATAATATTCATATCTTTCTAATTATTAAATTTAATTTGTATTTTGAAATATATTGCAGGATGGATTAAGTATTCTTATTTGTGAGTTGTGTCATCACAATTTAATTTTTGATTTTCTTGCATGTAGACTGTCAACAGGTCGTTGAGGACACTGATAGGTAATACTACGAATTTATGCATTATCCCGCATATGTCACCCAGCGGCTGTGCAGCCCTGTACCACTGTACGCATCTGGGAACCTACTACATTGAGGTATGTACAAAGTTCTATGCATAGACCAAAAAAGGCTGCAAAGAAACATACAGCTCCAGTCGTCTTGGACACCACCCTTGCCACTGGACCAAGTTCTCCATTATTCCAGTGTGGGTGGCACTGTGCAATACCACCTACACCTTAAATAATTCCAGGCATAGGCCTCTACCATGGTCAACCCAATAAGCCAAGCGGCAATGTACTCAGTAGGTTCACTCCTATGCATGATGGAGACACTCGGACTCACAATCGCGAACCATGGCAGACATCATCCTCGCAACGAGGGACCGCCGAAGAAGATAAACCATGGCATGACATTAAAGTACAATGTAGAAGCAGAATACAATTTAAAAATACTAATAAAAATGATAAAATATGTTATATAATATAAAAATACAAAAACAATATATTTTAAACTACAGCATAGAAGTATACAAGTGCGTGGATTCCAAGGTCAATGAAATAAATTCCAGTTATATAACTATGTCGATAGTCCTTGGCATTAAAAACATTGGTAAGCACGTATTACGCGTTTGAACGGAATCACCCGACATATTTTCGTTTTTGAATTGAGGCTATGTCTTGAAGAATATATCCACGTAGTGTTAATCAATACGACATCATTGTAGTAATTTAACATTCTAAGTAGTAGAGATAAATAGTCTAGATTTGTGTACGTATTGAGGGAGTGTTCAATTTATTATTAATTATTTTAGTGTCACGAGGTTCGTAATTTATCATATTTTTTTAAGGGGAATAGGTGAAAATTATACTGAATAATTATAAAAAAAAATTATAAAGACAATTGTTTGCGATAATTTAACCCAATAAAGTTACGTAAATAATTCTATAATTGAAAAAACAAATCTAGAATATTAATAATTAACATAAATACGATCAATATGTAGTAGAATCGTAAACGGAAATCATTTTTAATCACTGTTAGTTGGAATGGTAGTCTTCCAAATTGAATTAATTGAGATGTAATGTTTGTATAATAGTGATGATCGGACTTTTTATAACTACCTTTTTAACGTTTATATGTATAAATACTATTTGACACACCATCATTTGTATTCTCACTAGCGTTGGTATCCGATTTACAATTCTTCGTTCGTCATTCCTTGGCATATTTGATGTCGCTTAAATGCATAACAGTTTTAAATTGTGCTAAAATGCTTGAGCTATGTAAGACTAATTATGTATTATCCAGAAAAATTATTAAACTATCATAATCAAGAATGTCGATAGCAACCAAATATTTTTTCGATAAATAGATTATATCCGTATACCTATCTTTCTAATTGATTAATTTAATTTGTAATAAAAATACCACAGTATGTTCTGAAATTGCAACAAAAATGGATATTCCTATAGATAGGGGCGTGCGGTGCATACAAGCAAAAAAGGTGTGCATTAATAAAAATTCTGAGAAGCAAATATAAATGACTTAATTAATTAATTAATTTAGAATTTTCTAATCGTTTGATAGAAAATGGTCATGGTGTTGATAAAAAATTGGGATTATCAATTTTGCATCTAAACTGTGTTGGTCATAAATTAAATAATTTGGAATCGTTGGAGATAAGTAAAGCGTGTAAAACTTATTAATAAATTATAAACAACCAATTAAATTTAACTACGAGTCCCATTCTAAATTTTTTTCCTAAAAATTATTCGAGTAAAAACAATTTAAGTTAGTTACTAAATTTATTTTTAAATAATTATTGTTTTTTAAAAATTGATTCTGGTAAAGAAACAACATATTTTGATTAGTATTGACATCCTGAAGAAGAAAATTGTATTTTTATGGTGGTTTTTAAAATCAATAAGTGGTTAATAAAACAAAGATAACAAATAAATATAAATGTAATAATTTCATTAACATAAACGAAAAAAATATTTTACAATTAGCGCCATTTGTGTACCAGTAGAAACTTTAATTGCTTAGTTCTAAAAACTACCGTGACAACTCGCTACTGTACCCATGTCGCTCTTTCGTATTCACCGCATCGAGTTATTCACATTACTCTGTTCTGTCTTTAAGCTAATGAATTACTCAAGTCATATAAATGGCTATCGGTTGATCCGTTTTGTATGGAGTTGTTACCCATGCTGTTTTTAACAGAATAACATTAGAAAGGCTTATAACTGCGTGCAAGCGTGAATTTTACTATCTAACTGTTGTTTTAACGTGTTGATTTTATTATTGTTCTTTAAATATTGTGCATGTATTGGTTTTTGATTTGGGAAAAACAAAAAGCAATTAGCAGAACTATTTTCTACTTTAACCTTTAATAAAAATAATTATTTCCTTTAGTTATTACGTTAAGGATTTTCAAACAATAAATTAATCATGTTCAGTCATAGAAAGTGTTCTTAAAAACGTTCATACATTTTTTTATATGGGTAAGAAGGTGTTATTTTATGTTAAAACTGAAACTTTAAAAATATTCTATGTATAAATAGTTCTCTAAAATTATAAATAAATACAAGGTAGGGTCGTATAAACGACGGACCTATTTTGTCTAAAGACGTTGGTTAAACGAAAGTACATATATTTTGTTATATATATTACATATGATTGTATAATATCATTGGTATAAGCATAACCTAAATCTATACCTACTGTACGCCATTGTCTATAGATATACAAATGATATATTTATACGCTTCTTTGGCTTCAGTATACTTCCAATTCCATTCGTATTAACTGTTTGCTTGTACTAGATATTGTATATATTTTACTATCCAACTATGGAAATAAATAGAACCCGGGTGATAAAACAACAGGTTATTAATAACCACTCAAATATAAGTTGTTTGTGAAAACATTCTAAATCCGCGTACTTTGTAATTGAAAAAACACGCTGGAAGCTGAAATGGTAAACCTTCAAGAAAACCAAGCTGACCCCGATGGGAAATTGGAAAAGCTAAGTAATTTCCTCGACTGAGTAAAGGCTTCCATCCAAGATACGCGCAGGTCACACCGAGGATCGTGCCCGTCTCCAGGTCTAGGGTATTACCGAGGAAGATGGCGGACCAGTGAAGCAGCCGTTCTTCATTCCATTATACGCAATTACGTTCACGCCGTCTATCACTATTTTTTTACTTTATTATTTAAATATATATTATACATTAATAGAAACATATATCTGTCCTAATTGACTGAATTTTAAAAATTAAAACAGGCATCAGTTGAACATTACTGAAATTTGGCCCCATTTACAATTTTAGTAAATGGATTAGATTATTATATTTGAAGTAGTATTATTTTGTACCTTATTACGTATATACGTTTACGTAATATTATTAGGTATCTACTACAGACCAGATGTAATTAATCTGTTTCATGAATAGGAGAAATTATTTTATCGTCATCTTTTACATAAAAAATAATTAAGCATTTTAAAATAAATGTGCTTTATAAATCGTAGATATTTTTAGTATTTTATACTAAATTACTGAATATAGTAACAAACACATACGTACAAATTAATTTTAGTGCTTTATAAAATAGGTGTTGTCAAGCGACGATTATCACCATAGTCATTGTGAAATGGTATTTGTTGAATATTACGGGTATTATTGGACAGTTTGACACTAAATGATTTAGATTTGTATAATCGTGAATAATTAGTACGAATGAATAAATAATGTGCTGTAGAGCGATTTGGAAATGCATTTTAGCAAATCGGCAACATATAATTATCAGATACAGCTAATCACGTATTTAGTTTTTAACACTTACAGCCCGGTGGGTCAAAACAAAACACGTCCGGCGGTGGTGGGTCATTTTAGACCCACCTCATGTTTTCGGTTTTTCAACCGTTTTGTGGGAGATTTTTTATAGATATTTAATTTTAAATATGATTTAATGAAATGGTATGATGGGCCGTAATGTTTCTGCTAAAAAGTTAAAGTTAAAAATTAAAAAATATTACGAATAATGTACATATTTTCACGCATCAACAGACGCCCTATACAGCCAAAATACAAACATCCACTGAGCATGTAATCTTCTCGTCGGAACCCGAGCAGGTAGGCGCAACGCCCCTAGAATAGTTATATTACTGGTATTGTCTAGGGGGCCGCCAGATAAAATTATGTCAAAACAAATACATGGACGCATACCTGGTATTCGCTGACTACCCGCTCAAAATATTGACAATATATGTTTTGGCGTAAGCGCTGAGATTCAACCCGACTGTCTTAGGTTAGTTTTTGAGCGTTTTTTCACGTTTTTATCAATAAATCATTTAAATCTTGTCCGATAATATTTATTTGTATCTCAAATTATTTGAAAATATTAAATCAAAGATTATCTAAAAGGAAAACAGCATTAAACGAATATTTGTAGGGTAATTCATATTTTTACAAACATCCGAGTCAAATCTGACCCACCACCGTAGAGTATGTTTTAAAATAAGCATGCATATTTTGATCAAATAATGCACCAACACAATGCGGTTGAAATTGACTCCAACTGTAGTGAATTCTTATGTAACAAAATAGAGTTAATTATAATGTATGTATAATTAACTTACTTGAAACCGAAGATCGGATGTATATGTCAAGATTCCTGCAGTTAAGATGTGTAGGTCTCGTTTTCGAATCCAGGATACCTGAAACAATTTAAACCCAGTTTAATTGACATTAATTATTCAGATACCGCACTATAGAATAAGATAATACCTCGCATTCATTATATAGTTAGTATTTTTTTAATCAGAAAATTGTGCCAGATCGGAATGCAGAATAGAGGACAATATTAGACTAAAGTTGAATTTATATTATAAATACAATGCAAGTTCTGTATATATTTATTTTAGTAAAATATAAACTCCGAGCCTGGCACAAGGCTGAAGGTGTGTAATCCGTGCTATATATATTGAACAGAAAAAAAAAATTAGTATCTAATTTTAATTTTTCTCTTAGGCAGTAGTGAATTGTTAACATTTTTTTAATAACAATTTTTGACCGATTGAATTCGTTTAAATACTTTAGATGCTAATAGCTAGGCAGTAGTAAGCAAATAGTACGTCAAACTGGAAAATAAGTAACATTATAGAGAATTATAGTCAGCCATGTTAGTAATAATACACAGTGAACTTCAGGAGGAAATAACAAGGAGGACGAAATTAAGCTAGAGTAGGTTCTTGTGAATATTTGAATAAAGAATATGATTAATGGATATAGAATATTCTAGAATCTACAAAACAAGAACCGATCTAGAGGATGACTTAAGTCTTGTTGAAATTATCAGAGCAATGAGGCTGATTTGGGAAGGCAAACAGCAAAAACAACGGTGACCAGTCTGACGCAGATATATAACATTGGTCCATTTTAAAAATAACTAAAATCCGTCTAGTACAATCTCCGTAATTCTCCATGGTACTGTTTGAAATGGAAATATGGAAAGTATGATTCCTTCAATATCTGTTGTTGAAGGCGGATGTGGACCGCAAGGTGCACACATGTCAATCCTTCAGACCACGACCCTCAGCACTGAGTATATAATAAAGAAGAAGAAAAAGATGATGAATATGACATAGTAAGAATATTTTACGTGGTACGTATTCAGATATTCGAAGATTATAGCGAATGTTAGAAAAAACCTTCGGGATTGCTTTAGATTCTTATTTTCTGAGACATATACCTATTTAAATATAATATGATGTAGGTAGGTACCTGTATGATACATGTTAAAATAAATAAAAACTGTTTTAGTATATACTGTTTTTACTTAATACACCATTAAGAGCCAATGAAAATATCTCTCCTCAACTCTCTTCTCTTTAACTAGCATAAGTGAGAAAGTAACACAAAAACAGTGATAATTTAATAAATTTACAAGTGTACTTTATATAAAGTAAAATCGGTGAATCAAAAATGATTGTTTTACAAAGGATATAACAACATTTAATAGTAATCATAAATATTTGAAAAGAAAATAATGAAAAGAAACGTATCTTCGTCCTTTTATATGAAAAATTATAATCACAAATTATCTGTAAATTTCGTAGAAGCGCAAATTCCCGGAACACGTAACAAATGAAAACTGTTCAAAATAATTTCAAACTCATTTCAAAATATTTCGCAGGATGAATGGTGGATATTTTTGAAACCTTCGTGGGTGAGCGGAGTCGCGTCATTTTAAGGTTCTGGAGAATAAATTCATCCCCGGCCTCGCGGAGTGTTTGCGGAGCAGCACGAATTTCCACCATTAATTATGACGGAAACGAAAAAAACCAAAGGAAAGCTACCCGAGTAATTTTTCTTTTGCTTTTCTTCCCCGTAATCTGTTTCTGATATCCGTTCGCAAAAATATTGAAGTTTAAACAAACTTCTCCGTTTTTTAGACACTTCATTTTGTCGATGGCTTAAATAATAAAGCTCAAGTTGTGTTATTTATTTCGAAACATTGAATTTTTCTGAAAAAATGCTATTCGGTTAGAGTATTTTTTAATTAAAAAACAAAATAATGAGTATAAAAATTCCATCACTGTTGAAATTAAATTAATATATTATTGAAAAAAAAGTTCAGAAAGAAACCAGAAATACAAGACTTAGAAAAATACGATATACTAGGTAAACCCGATAATCGAAGTATTAACAATTAACAATGTAGCATGAGAGAATTGCAAAATAAATACATGGCGGCATCTAGCAACGATTGCACGAGCCATGTTGATAGGAACATCTGCGGGACTCGCGGCCGCCAGGGGTCAGCTGACAAGCTGGCCTACTGACTTCTGCCGAATCCGATCCTGACGACATCCTTCGCTACAGCTTTGTACTTTCTGTCTCGTAATAGTTTATACCTCGCAATCTATTGTAAGTCGTTGATCAGTAAATTCTTTATTTTCTTGGAAATAGGCAATTTACTCTTCAAGAGTGATTTGTTAATCAATAAAGTCAGTACATATTCATCATTAAATTCTTCCGATTTGTGAAACGTAATAGTTACTGAAAATAAAAACTAACTCACTAATCTTCCTTATACGCGACACTTTAGTTTTAAACACAATATATAATTTATCTTTTAGAACTGGATGAAGTTATTTAAAATACTGATCCTAGATTAAGATTTAAAGAAAATATTTTATTTATTATATTACTTTCGCGATCTCTACCCCAATGCTGTTATTAATAACATTAATATCTTATTATGTTACTCAATCGTATTACAATGGAGGTTGTTAGGGAGGAAACATTTTTTGAAGCCATTTTGAAAGTGTGAAGGATACATTTACGTAATACTTCTGATTCCTGTGTACCTTTTCAAGCTGCGAACGTGAGTCCTTGACATAGATTTAAGATTAATTAAAAAAATACTTCCGCATTCTAAAATTAAATTAAAATTATACAATATGTATTTAAATGATTTATTCAATTCAAAGAAGTTATTAATTAATAAAATGATCATCTCTTGAGAAAATACATCTAAATTTTCTTATAATGGTTCTATATATATAATATTATTATAAAATATGGAAATCTACATAATATATGTTGGCCAGACTGTTCAGCTGGGACGAAGCAGTTCCACAAAATAAAATCAATAACAGCTGTGATGGGCGGTATTTAGGAAACTAAAACACATATTTAAAGCTACACAGTACCTCAAAACAAAAGTCTTCAATCAATACGTCCTCCCAATCCTGACCTTTTGTACTGAAACTTGGCCACTTATAACATTCCTTATCCACGAGGTTAAGATAATCAAGCAAGCCATGGAACGGACCGTGCTTAGAGTATTCTTGTGAAGTAGATTAAAAATGAAAACTTTCACAGTAGAGCCAAAGTGAAACATGTAGTATTATGAGTAGTGTGATCAGAAGGATGTGCTTTAACGTGAGTAAATGAATGCCCTATTATATTTCACCCTTTCACTAACATGTTCGTTTGAATTATGACGCGGAGTGTGCGTGTCGGTGTGTGTGTGAGCGTGTGTGAGGTTGGAGCAGGATAAACAATAAGATACTACTTATAGTAGTGATGTTTATTGACACTTGAAACACGGTTACAAATACAAGTAAAAACAGTAAAAGCTATACAACGAGAATCGTTGGTTAATGGGTTCGTCAGCAAGGCTGCTGCTAGAATGCGACTGGACGATTGCGGCACACATAATTAGTGATTGTTGTGAACAGACCATATTTCATAGGAAATCAGACCTAATAAAGCAATTTATCAATACAGTGAACAATTATTTACAATTATGTATCCAAAATAAATTAGCATGGAACCGATATGAACATCACATTTAATTGATAATATTATGTAATGTGATACCAAAACAGATTATTAATATATAAGTAATTATTGAGCTTGATTATAGGTTCATGGCGGTACTTTGGGTAATTAGAATTATCAGTGAAGGAGAGTATGTGAAACTACTTATAAATTCAATCAATAATATCACGAAATGTATTCCTATACTGAAATATTCAACCAAAGTTTGCTTTCTTACTGACGTAACCACATGTTGGCTCGATTTTACTAAGTAAATAAATATAATTGTGCTTATGAATGATTGATACTTAGGAATTCCCTCGAAGCTATTTTAACAATTCATTAAATTAATAGGCTATAATTATGAACAGTATTCAAATTATTTATTCATACCAGACTGTTCTAGATAATATATTTCCTTGATTATCAATGTACGATATTTTAAATTGGTACTATAATATTCTGTATTCTTATATTTGTATTTAAATAAAAATGTATCATTTTGATTAAATTATATTTTTTCATAAACTTTTTTTTAATGTTTGTGGTGTAAGGTGAAGATGTCAGGGTCGTAAATAGTAACTTTGCAACATTTGAAATCGATAGTAAGATAGGTATCTGTTCGATCTTTATGACTATCCAACGTTCGCGCCGTGTGCGCGCAATATGAACGCGACATATAATGGTTTCCATTACTCCCTCCTCATATACCAGAACACGATCTTTTCTATGGTGTGTTCTCTATGGTTCTGTAGTTGAAGTTGTACCTTCGAACTGTCAAGTAAGCGTTTACCATTGGGTGCGCTTATTGCCGCCAGGTTCATCCTGCTGTGGTAATGAATTGTTGGCTTGAATTATCGTCCTGCTATGCGTAGCTTATAGGTTATTGTGTTTGCTTTAGTTCCTCGTTACCGTGCGTGCTGAAATCTGTACATTGTGTTGTTTGACAGTTTCTCGCTATCAACGAAAGTGTATTTCCAAGTGTACTTCATACTGAACATCAATGTACGTATCCTAGAGCCGGAAGACCCGTGGATCCAGTAGAAGAAGATACCGAAAGGAGCATTTCACACATGGGTCGTGTTTTTTGGTTCTGTGTGGTCATCCCCACTCTCGTGTAAATAGTGTCAATGTTTTATGCAGGGTCCTAAATTTAGAGCATTTATAGTATTCAATATAAAAAACATTTATATGGCAGGAGGAGATGAAATGGCCAGGGGAAGCGAGTATGATTTAGATATTTTACGCTGAATTTTTCACAAAAATATTTAACACAAAAAAAATTTAGATCACGAATCACGATATTCTTAACATCCAATCACTGATAGTGAGTTTGACCCAAATATATCAGTGATTGACTCACAGGTCGTGATTTCATGTTTTTAAAAAAAATCTTTTTATCGTATTTACTTTTAGGAGTATTTTTGGTATATTTATTTTCTATTCCTGCTATTTATTTACGCAAAACTTGATATCACCGTGACACAAATACTCCCCTGCATTGAAGAAATGCACGTTTTAAAAGAATTTTTTATATATAAATGTATATTTTAACAATCTTATTTATAGGTTTTTGTAATTGAATATTTAATTTAATTTTGAAAAATAAAAATCGTTACAATTGTTAGGGTTAAATCACCGTAGTTAAATTATTCATTTAGTGTCACGTTATATATAATAATGGATTTCAACGTTAATAGTTTCATTTGCCATCATCCACCAGCCGAAGCCGACACCGTCGGTTCAAATTCAACGATCGTAATTCTCCCTATAAACGGGTGGATTGTTACACATTATAACATTAGAGCATTTGATTTCGTAGCACTTGTACTTATTTTGATTAATGATTAATGAATATGTGGAATCAATATCAATTATTTATGAACAATCTACGTGTATTCATAGAATTTATACTAAAATATTATATACCAGCTGATATATTATATCTGGCAATGAGAACGTGTAAACTTTAAGAACTCTCAAGAACTGTCTGAACATTTTTAAATTCATTTAATAGCCATATATATTCAATAATCATCTTCCCCCTTCCCCATCGCGCCACGTCACCCTCCTTACACCCTGATAGGCCTATGTCGAGGTGAAAAGTTAGCACTAGTAAGCTTTTATTGTACCCATAGAATCTCCCATCTTGCCATAAATCGCATGCAAAAAACTTAGACTGAACGTATGTTCATAGCATGGTTATCCCTTCAACACGAATACATACAGAGTCAAGACTTCAGACTCGACACCAATGAGTGAGTAGCCTGTGCATATGTGTTCGTGTGTGTGTTAAATTAAATTATACTGATTATTTAAACTTGTTAAATGTGTATTATTCTTCAGGTAGGTTATAAATTTCTCAAGATCAAATATTGCATCATATTTTGATTCTTACACTTTGTATTTTTTCCTTCCTTTTTGTTTTAAATTTATAGTCGATAAACTAATTATGTGTAATATGATTGTTAATTAAAAATGTAAAATGTTTGCCTCAGCATGGGCGAAGCCCAGTGAGGCAGATATTAAAATACTAAATGTACATACAACATATTATATGAAACACTTAAACATATATATAACAAATGGATCAGCAAAACTTTACTAGACTTATTTTATTATAAACTTATTTTACTTTTATATTTTTTATTTTTATAGACTTATTTTAAAACTGCCAGCCAGACAAAAAAATTAAAACATTTAAAATAAACGCTTTGTAATGAAAACGCGTTAAAACTAATCAAAGCGTTATGTTTTTAGAATTTAATGTCCCATTAAAATATATATTTTCCATTTAAAATTGTTTTGATAAAAAACGCGAAAATATTTTTTATATTTGCACTTTATAAGTGCGCTTCGTCTATTGCGCGATTTTTGCTTTCAAAAGATAGCAAAAATAAAAATTGAATATACATAACATCTTTATTCGCGTCTATGCAACGATCCGAAATTAAATATATACGGTGTTAATATTATAAATAACCAATTTAATTTAAAAATAGGTCTTATCCTAAAAAAAATCCAATAATTGTGAATCATTAGGTCAATTTTCACATCTTTAATTTTTTAATTATTTTCTAAACATTTTAAACAAAATAAAAACATAATAATTTAATATATAATGATTTTAATTAGTTTAATGTCAACCCTAATGAAGAAAAAGGTATTTTTAAAACCGGTTAGTGATTATAATAAAATTATAGTCGTTAAAAACAGAGTTAAATAGTTATTTATTATAACAGATAGATAACCTAAAAAATATATATTTGTAAGTGAAAGAAGTACGTGTTATATTTCTATTGTTACTATAAATATTGTATACAAAAATGCTGTAAAATATAGACGTCCATAGTATATTTTTAAACGATTATATTATTTTTAATACAAATTAAATTTTATTAATTTTATCTGTATATCTTACTAATTTGTATTAAAAATATTACAGAAATACGTTCAGAAAAACTGCAATTACATAATAATAATGTTTTATCTTTAAAAAAAAAGATTATATTATTATTGATTACATTCTTTTCCTATTGTTTAGTTAATAAAAATTAATTAAAAATATTTTTATTTATTATCTTTGTTTTATTAACCACTAAAATGAGTTTAAATACATCTACCGGTTTCGAAAAATACAATTTTCTTCTTCAGGATGTCATAACTAACTAAAACATATGTTGTTACTTTGACAGAATCTATTTAAAAAAAATCTATTTTTAAAAAAAAAAAAAAATTTTTTTTTTTTAGTACCTAACTCAAATCATTACTTAATACAAATTTACTCGAATAATTTTTAGGAAAAAATTTTAGAATGGGACTCGTAGTTAAATTTAGTCGGTTGTTTATAATTTTTTGATTAGTTTTACACGCTTTATTTATCTCCAACGATTCCAAATTATTTAATTTGTGACCAACACCGTTTATATGCAAAATTGACAATCCCAATTTTTTATCAAAATCATGACCATTTTCTATCAAATGATTAGAAAATTCTGAAAACCCACTATTGTTCAAACATCTCAAATGCTCCCTTACTCTTATATTAAAATTTCTACCCGTTTTACCAATATAAAATGCAGCACAATCCTTGCAACTAAGTTTATAGACACCAGAATTGTTAAATTTATCATCTTTGTCTTTAGAATTTATGAGTAAATTTCCTATACTATTATTTGTATAAAATGCCGGTCTAATGTTTTTAAAATTTTTTTCCTAAAAATTATTCGAGTAAATTTGTATTAAGTAATGATTTGAGTTAGGTACTAAAGATAAATAGATTTTTTAAAAATAGATTCTGTCAAAGAAACAATATATGTTTTATTTAGTTATGACATCCTGAAGAAGAAAATGGTATTTTTCGAAACCGGTAGATGTATTTAAACTCATTTTAGTGGTTAATAAAACAAAGATAATAAATAAAAATATGAATCTTAACCACAAAGATAACATTGCTGATTTTAAAAGTTTAATTAAAAATGCCTAATTTATATAATTTTACGTTTTGACGGCAATAATGTTGCGATAATTAAAACAAAATTTAATTTTGTAAAATCTTTCTGTGCGCTTGTTAATGGCGTTACGGAGTCTTCTCGATTTTTTTAACGCGGGAAAACTTTTTCTCATTGTAGACGAGTTTGCAAACAATGCCTTATTTTTCCATTCAGAAGTTTTCTGCAGATATTTTTCAAAAACAGTCTCGCATTGTGCGCGTAAATCGTACAATGTATAAAAATACAATTGTTAAACTTTATATTATTACTTTAAATACCATCGATCTCTGACACATACACAGTTTTTGTATATTAATAAGTATAAATGTAGTATGTCCGGGATTGATGTCAAGATAGAAAATAATTATATGATTTCTGAAGGAGAGATGCTATTTCACAATATTGTAAAAGTTTTGTTGAGAATAATTATAGCAAGCGTAAAAAAAATTTAATCGCGTGTTTTTGGGTAAATGATTTTACTCTATATTTTGTAGTACGTCTTTTAGCGTATCCTCTTTGTACTGATAATAGTAATAATTACTTACTTACTTATTTACCATCACGCTGTTTCCCCGCAGGGGTAGGCATAGAGGATAGAGCGCCACACTCTTCTGCCCGACACACAAGTCTCGCATCATTCACATTCATCACATATTCTCATACAAGCTCGTTGATTATTGAAGCTTCTAACAGGTTTATCTGGTGTCAAGTCCTCCGCGGACGTTCTTTATTTCTGGTACCATCAACACTTATTAAAAAAAAATATATATGTATAGATATAATATAACATAACATGACATATATAGATATTGGAAATGATTTTACTCTGTAAGCCATGCTGTAGTGCAGCAGTTCCGTCAGGAACTCTGATCAGCTCAAGCGTGGCAGAAATCTGGAGTTGTTTAGGGCCTTTGTTTTCGTGTGGGTCTCCAGATGGGAGATCCTCCGGAAAACTACTGCTGCTGAGTAGCTCCATCATTATTATTATTATTATCGATTTATTTTTCTTTTCTTCTGCCCGAATATGATCTGCGATGTACTGTTCTTGTGGGTTAAATCTGCCGACAGTGGTGCATGGAGGGTGAGTCTTTTATATGTTTTTCTTTTGTGCGGTCTCGTCTCCCGGAAGGGAGTGCCTCTTCATTTCCCCTCTGCCCCCAGCCTTGTTAATTGTATTATTTTTTATTATCTTTGTGTTATGTATTGTAAATATTATTTATTTATTTAGTAATAAAGTGAGTCAACCGGAGACAATGAGGGCAAATCTTGTTTTGGCAGCTGTGCGGTATCTCCCTGTCAATATGCGGGGCGCTATCGAACATCTGCCTAGTAGCATTAAAAAATGCCAAGCAGGCGGCTAATGAGCAGGACCGAGATAGGAGCATTGAGTTTATTGCATTGATCCTGGGTAAGCGGTGGGTCCGCCCTCATTGTAGAGCAGCAGTGCGGCAGTGCGGCAATGCAACACAGTATGGTTACCAGTAAAAAGCCATTCACTGTCCTTTCACTGCAAATTATGCCTTCATTTATTTAAAGTGATGTATGAACAGAGTAAGAATATATAAGACATTTAAAAAATAAAAATCAATGGACAGACAAAAAAATACAGCAATAAACCAAGAAACACAAAAGAGATTAATAAAAAGTTTTGCACCGTCAGACGGCGATAGCTTTAAACCAGCACTCCCCTTAATGAATCAAGACATTACATATAACAGTTTAGTCCAGGCACTGGTAGGAATCCAGTTTGGTACAAGGACAGGGTACGGAGGTGGCAATCGGGTTACCACCCCTATCACCATCCCCATCCATGAAAAAAATAATAAAAAAATAACAAAAGTAATAGAGTGATGAAATATTATTTTGCATTACAAGAACGATAGTGTAATAAAAAACGTAAAGTGATGAATAAAATCAGACTTTGGAAATAAACAATCGCCTCATCGTTCCAATCAATACTTATTACTTTTTCATAAAAGCAGGGCGGCGTTCGTGCTCTGGGCGAGGGGACACAGCCTCACCACAACTGAGAAAAACATGTTTTGTTAAAGTCCTTTCACTCCGATATCGAATGAAGAAACTTTGTGCATATCTACATTTATTTATTATTATGTTTATGGTTGAAAGTTGTTCAATTCTTCAATAACGTACATAGTTTAACAACTTCATATTTTTTTAACTGACGTAGTATAACAGTGGGAAACTTATTTTGAATACAAATTAAATGTAATAATTAAAAAGATATACATATAAAATCAATTTTATCGAAAAATATTGTTGTTGCGCTACCGGGATACAAACCTGGATCTCTTCCAATCCGGAGAACGTGCACATGTAATTAATATACAGGTGACCCAAAAAAGTGAGAACATTTTGTAACACAACGAGTTATTTCAAAACATAATATAATTAATTATAATTGTTAATGTAATTTTTCTTGAACAATATTTAACTAATCAGAAATCATCAAAACACCCCACATTGCATAATTTACTGGGTTTGAATCTGGGTTGTCATTCTGGGTAACAATTTGAAAAAATCAAATATAAACAATGCGAGAATTAATAATCAAAGATGGCGACTGGAAATTGTCTAAATAAAACGTAATATAGTTAAATACGTATGTAAGTAAACTATTTAAGTTATTGTTGATATAGTTAAACTAATTTTGATGTAATTATATCACATTTTACGAAATGTTCACACTTTGTTTGGGCCACCCTGTATATGGTGTTCATTTTTAATCTATTTGATAACTGCATTTTTATTATCTATGTTATCATCAAAATATAAATTAAACAGGATGTAACAGACCTAGTTCACAATATTTAATGGGTTTAATCTGACTAAATTACGAGTAGAAAATGTTTACGTACTATGTGCCTAATCTCAACCATGTCATAGATATATAAGCATTTAAAAAAAATTATGCGATTATTTTGATAAATTGAAATATTTAATTGATTCCAAATTATATATTGAAGACAAGAAATTAAAGGTCATAAAATTTTGAGCGGCCAGACTATATTTTGTTAGATGGTTTAGGACCTGAATCAAAAATATAGATTAATAATGGATAAATTTTGTAAATATTTATTTCAACGGACGTAGACTTAATGCCTAACATGATTTTGTAAAAAATTCTAACAATAATATTTTTCATAACGATGCAGAATTTGCACATATTACTAGAAAATTTTCGACTAGTAATTTAGTCAGGTATCCACATATAAAATATTGTGAACTATGTCTGTTACACCCTATATATATTGTTATAAATATGGATGGTCCTGTTGGAAGCATCAATAATCATCGAGCTTGTGTGAGAAGATGTATGAATGTGGATGAGGCGAGAATTGTGTGTCAGGATAGAAGAGTGTGACGCTATATCATCTTTGCCTACCCCCGCGGGGAAACGGCGTGATGGTAAGTAAGTAATATTAAATGAATTGTGTTTATAGGATTATGAAAATAAGAAGGTTTGAAAGGACAAAGACTAATGTGATTTTTGATTTGATTGGTATAGTTTTAAAGAATATATTTAAATGGCTAATGTTGAATATATTATATATAATGGGATGTAGCTTTACATAACATTATAAGATATTTTCGTTTAGTGTCAAACACCTTCATTTTGGGTAAATATGTTACTTTTGCGTTCTGAAGGTACATTTTTCAAATAGAAAAATCGAGTAGATATTTCATTTCAAATGTCAAAAATGTATTTCAGAATTTTGTGACTTGAAAGGTATTGAAATTAATATTTAAATTAATCATGAATTATCATGACAAAGATATGAAGCCAAGAATAAATTATATTTTAATTGGATTAATCTATTTTTCATATTGTACCAATTAATCACCATATTGAACGACAAAGCAAACCCTTATACATAATTGAAATATGAATTAGAATCTAAAACAGAGATATAATACCTAACAACATGCTAACTCCTGGTATATTTTCTTTTTTTAAACAGAGTTAGTTTTCTACGTATAGACAGGATCTTTTTTTATGTAATATATATATATTTATTAAAAATATATATAGGTTGTGAGAAAGCTTCAGGGAATTTTGTTCTTCTGACCCACTTTAACTTTTCTTACAGCAATACATTACAGGCACCTGAAGTTTGACCTGAATTTCACGCAAAGTGCACATTAACAGCCCCTATTAACTTGTAATGAACAATAAAAAACTTAAGTCTGAAATTTTTTTATACGCGTACGAGTGTAATTAAGTTAAATGAAATGAAATGGATTTTTCCTGTTTTAAAACATAAATCAACTTATTTATTTAATTTTATTATATTTTTGACACATTCAATTTGCGTCTTTATATCATATATAAAGAGTGAAATTTTTATGAATAATTCGTATGTATTTACAAATTTATTTTTCATTTATTGAGTATTATAAAATAATTTTAATTTTCAGCGAATAATCTAAATAGTATGTGAATCATACTGTTTTTCTAAATATATTTATTTGCAATATTTGAATATGTCCAAGAACACACAAATACAGGATTTTCACCCACAAAGGCACTGTTATTAAACAAATAATAGATATATCGTAGAGATGAAGGTATTTTTAATAATTATATTTCATGAAAAATATTGAAGTATGGGTAATTTTAAGACCTGTCTTCGGTTGGCTTAATTAATGTAATTATTTCATTATAAATAATTTCATAAAAATAATTAAATTCTCATTGAGACATATGTTTCAGAGAAATTAATATAAAATTTAGTCAATAGATTGCGATAGTGTAGTGGTACTCGAAGTGTTTCCACATATTAACATTTATACAACTTCCAAAAATTTGATAGATTGATTAATGGGTGAGAATGGTGAACGTTATATTTGTATAATGTGATCTCTAAGCCAGACAAAGACAGGTCGTAAGTCCTGTAATTACCCATACTTCCAATAAATATAATACAAATAGTTTCGTCTCTATGAGATATCTATTATTTGTTTTAGGAGAACACATTCTTATTGCGAAGTTGTAATTAAGTAATCAAAATTTAATAAAAATTAATTGATAATTCTGGCGTCTGCTATCAGTTTACTCAAAGGTATTTGAGATTCTGTAAAAATAAGGTAGATGGCTCTTTCAAATAATGGAACGATTAAATGTATTAATATCAAAAAGGTAACATATAGGTTCGAAAATTGTCGCTAAAAATATTGTCGCTGTAGCATAGTTGGATAATGCACCTTCTCCGGTTAGGAAAGAGATCCAGCTTCGAATCCCGGTGGCGCAACAACAATATTTTTTGATAGAACTGATTTTATATGTATATCTTTCTAATTAATATATTTAATTCATATTTATTATTTGTTTGATATTTTATTTCATTACATATTTCTAATTGTGCATGTTTCTCGCACGAGACTTGTTTTAATATGAAAATTGTTTAAAACATCGCGCAGAGGACATAAATAAGGAGGATAAATTATCTACCGTATTTTGTACGCTTCGTAGAATGACGCATGTATCGGCGACTCTTCTCGAAGTTCGCATAGAGAGTTATACACGAAGCGAGCGAGAGAGCTTTTCTGTTGTATATTGTACAATACCGCTATACCTCCGAGTCTCGCGAGACGAGAGATCAGTCTTTCATTAGTGCGCTCATCCATAAGAGTCGATTCTTGGTAAAATATTACATATCTATGGTCTTTCGCAAGATGCATTGCTACATACAACATTGATCATGTTGCTTCATTCACTTGATCAGTCCACCGCATAGTCTACGCTTTCCCCTCCTAGCACATTCTTTACCATCCTAAGCTTATAAGGTTTACCTGGCCATGCCATGTCTTCCACGGAATTTTTGTATTTCTGGTGCCATCAACACTTGCGTCACATATTGTTTTTACCATTCTCTCCTCATTCGTGCGTTCCATCCGTTGTTCCGACTAAACTATCTGCACGCACCACTGTATTTAGTCTCCTTTCGTTCCTCTTGTGCCAGTTCCAGGCTTCACATCCCTGTATCAGTGTCGGCACCAGAACTCCATTCATTGTAGTCCAAGCTAGTCTTTCTTGGCCTGGTGTTTTTCTTTCAGTCTTGTTTTATATTTAACTTTACAATATAGATATTATTATTATGATGTATTTATGTAAATGTCTTCGATAGCTGGTTCCCAGGTTTTCGATTAACAATAAGCACCCATATGATATATGAATTACGCTAACCTTTTAATTTTGCTATTTTTTCTATTCTGGTTCGATGTTGTTGTTCTTTTAGCTAGGTTGTCTATATTTCGCCCGAGCGAAGCGCACACTGGTGGTTTATTTGGATCGCTGGACTGGTCAAAGTCCGGTATGTAATAAGAATGACGCCTGTCGGCTACCATTTTCTCAGGCTTCCGAAAAAAGAGCGGCACTACTCACACACACATATGTACATTATTATAAATCAGGAAACCTTTTGGGACCAATTGAAGAAACAAGGCGCGTATACATTATGTGTGCTGATCATGGGAAGCAAATACTTTTTTGCCAGTACCAGGCGATGATTTTAGACACATTTTGCTGCTAGTGGATATAACGTTGAATTCGTGGTGGCCCTGCTCGCGCACCACAGATATGGCTGCGTAAGTAATCACTCAACAGCCATACAGCCATACATATACTCGCACCTCGGCACCGTCTTCAATGTAATATGTAAATTAACGCAACTGTCGTAAGTACTATTATTCAGAACATAGGTCTGTGATATTTTAAATAATAATTAAATGTATTAATTAGAAAAATTTAAATTTATCGTCAAAAGTACTGTCGCTGTAGCATAGTTGGATACCCCTTCCCCGGTTTGGAGATCCAGGTTCGAATCCTGGTAGCGCAACAACAATATTTTTTTATAAAATTGATTGTATATGTATAGCTTTCTAATTAATACATTCAATAAATATTTTTCATAAGTACTGTTTCACTTATAATCAACTAGCTCTAGTTGTATACGCAAACATCAAATCACCATGATTCTTAACATTTTATATACACACAGGAGAATTGAAGAGATATAGGGCCCTCGATTGTCATAGTACAAATCCTCCTGACACAAATAATCCCTATTGATGACCTTGACGAGTCTATACAAACATTAACCACCAATGTCACTAAAAATCATTCTGCATAGTCATCGTTTCAAAATACGTAAATCCTCTTCTCCGTGTCTTGGGTCGCCCTCTCACTTCAGGCTATCCCCAGACAGATCAAATATATTTATACGTTATATGGTATTCTTTCAGGTCTTCCTTATTCCAAAGACATGTCTAAAATAATTTACTTTTCTAGCTGTCGTATTGAAAAATCGAAAGCATCCTTTATATACTACCGTAGCTTGATGCGATCGGATTTATTGAGGACTTTGAGCGTCGCAATATCCACAGAATAGGTAACATATTTATTTAGCAATACCTACATTTAAAAGATGCCTTTTTTCGCTCATCACTATTGCAGAGCTGATAGCTGACAGCTGATTTGGGCTCAGTTTGATTTGCCATTTCACTATGAATAGACTTACGCCAGAACAACACTTGCATATTGTGAAAAATTATTTTGAAAATCATGGTTCAGTTTGCGAGACTTACCGTGCACTACGTTCATTTTACAGTTGATATAATCGTGCATCCGAGCAAGTAATTTGAATAATCATGGAGCGTTTTTGCACCACGCAAACTCTAATTAATAATACACATCCGCAGAGACGTCGTACAGTGTGCATCGAAGAAGCTGTTGTTTCTTCAAAAATAATGCCGGCCAGAACGTTACCGTTAATGAAGAGCGCTATAGATCTATTATTACTGAATTTTTCATTCCCTATTGAATGGCATTAATGTGGAAGAGCAGTGCTTTCAACAAGACGGCGCAACATACCACAATCAATTTATTGAAGGAAACATTCGATGAGCACACAGTTTCGCGTAATGGACCTGTGAATCATGTGATTTAACACCTTTCGATTATTTTCTGTGGGAATATGTAAAGTCGCTAGTCTACGCCGATAGATAACTTGGAATTTAACATTTGTCGCGTTATTGCCGATATGATCATATTTAAACACCAATGGTATAAAATTATCTTTCCAATAAAGTTAATAAAGTTAAGTTACCACAACTTTTGTGTTTTATTCAATTTTTAAGTTCTTAATCTCTATAAAAACATCTTTATTATTATTTATTTACATTATTTTAATTTTTTATAGATTAATTAAGTTTGTTTATTAAATCTATTTAATGAGTTTAACATCAACCGTTTTCGGAAAACATAATTTCCTTCTTTAGGATGTCAGATTAAAATGATGTTTTCCGAAACCGGTTGATATTTAAAATTAATCATCACATAAATTGATTTTAATAAACAGAGTTAAATATTCTATAAAAAAAAAATTACAAATATAAAAATACATTATTTTGGTTGTTTTTTGATGTCTCAGCCCTTTCTCATGCTCGTAAAGCTACCCCTGCTAGTAAAAACGTTCTACCTGATTCGTAAATTAATCAAATTTAAGGAGAGTAAGTAGAAAAGTAATTATTTAACAAAATGTAAGGACCTATCTATAGTTTTTCGACGTAGGACCTACAGGAGAACCTTTGTCACAAAGTTGTTTATTTATTTTCTACCGTTTTCTTTGTCCCTTCTAATCAAATTATTCCACCGATCTTGCAACCCTTGGCCATAGAAAACATTTCGCAAGGACGCGCTTAATTTAATAGACCCTTCAAATTTCCGCGGCTCCCTCCAATAACTTAATTTAAAACAGTTCAAAAATTGAGGTTTTCCAAAAATAGAAAACCAATTTCATTTTCTACTGTAATCGAAAACAGATTATTTGTATAACTGGACAGTTTTTCCTGTCAAATAATGTTTTATATTATAAGATGCGAAAAATGTTTTAAACATAAAATTGTATACTGTCTTTATAAATTATGAAGTAATTTTATTATTATTTATATTAAAAAGGTTACAAAAGCAAGTCATTCTGGCGTATACGTGGCAAATCTATTAAATAATGCAAACAATAGGAACAAATTTAAATGAGGCGAGAGTAGTATATCATGACAAAATAGTGTGGGACTATGTAGAAGTCCATCGCTTCCATAACCAATAATACCGCCGACAGTTCCTGAACGCACCAAACAAATACCTGGGTGCAAATCATAAGCTCTTACCAGCCACATAATTTCACTGGTACCGCCCAGATATTGACAACAAAAATATACGCGGGCAGCCGCCCAGAAAGCCGTTCTTTTAGTTTCACTTCTCTCTCAGCTGGCTTCCCGATCAATTAATTTTTACTTATGCTTGAATTAGTAATAAACCTCTATCAACTGTAAGTAGTATTTATTGTCTAACCTGCTCTAGCCACATTCACAGATACACATCCATATATACATATATATATACATCTTCAAATGAACACAGTAGAGAGCTGAGAGAAATAAGGCCCCAGCCGCCATATATACAACCTTCTGATCAACACACTTTCACATACATGTTAAC
Organism: Eubasilissa splendida; assembly: GCA_031772225.1. Lineage (NCBI taxonomy): Eukaryota > Metazoa > Arthropoda > Insecta > Trichoptera > Phryganeidae > Eubasilissa > Eubasilissa splendida. Next base: position 23,739,151 of record CM062862.1, on the reverse strand, counting down.
CTACAATTGGTAACCCTATAGTTCTATCCTTTCAACTAACCCCTGCGTCAAAAAGTCAATCAATCCATCAATAATTTATAAATTTGTTTAACCTTTATGTGAGTACGAATAAATTATTCCGCTCAAGTAATACGAAGCTAATTATTTTAGAGAAACTGAAAACATGAAACTATGTTAATTATACATAATAAAATGTCAAAAATATTATTTTTCACATTTAGTAAATGACTTGTTTATATACTCGTAAAAGTATATTTACTTGTTATAAAATTGCATTTGCAGAACATAGTTCTGTGTTTTTTTAAAAATATAAATTAAATGAATCAACTAGAAAGATACACAGAAAAAATCAATTTATCGAAGAAAAATAAATTATCCCAGTAGCAACATTATTTTTTTTGATAATTAATTTTTTTCTGTATATATGTCTAGTTGATTAATTTAATTTGTATTAATATAAATATAATTGGTAAACTGTATTTGTTATTATTCGTGAAAAGATACCCACAATGAACCATTTAGTATACCCTCAGAATCTTTCATCTCGCCAAGCATCTCGTGCATCTGTTAATAATTAATTAACAAATATTTGACGTTCCTGTTATTTTATTGTTACCTACCCGCCACTATTTAATTTAGCACTGTTTTTTTTTTGTTTTCATTTTAATACAGATATTTCATTGTTTATATACTCATTTGAGTTCTGTTGTTCATCTGGTTAGGTGAGTGTAATTTTTTTTTCATATATTTCTTAAATAGTTTTAAAATGTATTAAAAAATTTTTTGCTATCTAAAGTGTCAATAATGTATTGATCAGAACTCAAAATATAATGGTATACAACCAGTGACGTGCACTAGGCATGGACTTAGGTAATGCTGCTAATATCGATGGCGTAAAAGAAATGGGTATTATCATTAGAGGTTGTATTCATCATTCTCTCTTTCAGAAGCATGTTTTTATGTAAGTATACCCCTGTGAGTGTGTACTATTACTATTATTCTTGGGAAGTTATTCAAGTTATTAACTAAAAGAGATAAAATATTCTATAATATAAAATAATACCTCGTTTAAAGTGGATCGGAATACATACAGTCAATTCCGCTTCAAAAACACACTTGTGGTGTTTTGCAACACGCCTGTTGAAACGAAGACATGTATTCAGACCACCGCGCGGTGCGAGACTTGCGTTTAGTTTGTATACATCTGGGACAGATTTTGCGAAAAAACACATGCCTAGCTTTATTTGTCAAATTTAAATTCTTCCGCTAGTTATATGGTTTTAATTAGCACTATAACATAAAACCTTAATTATTTTCGCGTAGATTTACACTTTAACTCAATATATAATATATTTAATAAATATTTAATCTATATTTATTTTGCAAAGATTATAATTAATCTTATTTTTCTTTAACGGTCTTGGGTGACTCAGAAGTTCATAACGGAGCGCTATACGTCCCTTGACATCGGCTCCGCGGTCCAGTCTGTCGGGTACCCGCCTATCTCTTGCAGGGCTGTCTGTCTTCCATCTTCCTCTGTCTCAATTCTGTTGCTTATTCACTCTCGCTACATATCTCGCCCACTGCAGCCTCCTTTCTTTCACCTTTCTCATGATGTCTGGGGCAGTATACGGTTCCCGAAGTTCCAGCTTCTTTAATCTCTTCCATTCTCTGGTTAGACTTTCTCGTTTTGGATCGTAAATCCTGCACAAGTCTTCATTTTCAACAACCTGCGACCTATTTATTGAGCTCAAGTGAGATTACTTACTTCTTACATCTATAGAACGATTGGTTGCATCAGTGTTGTGTACAATTTAACGGTCCAGGTCTACGAATGAGATTTTTAATGAAACTTTCCGTTTCGAGAAATCTCTGAGAAACGGATTGTGTTGTGTTCCCATGAGATTCGTTGGAGCTTTTGTAGTGTTTGTGTACACACTATGTCTCAGAGATTCACCATATCGCGCCATACTTCACGCTCGTCACGCACCCACGTTATTGTCGTTCGTCATATGAGTAATTTAGAATCTAGCCAACAGTATGATACATTTCAATTAATAGTAGTTTAACGCTTTTCATTAATATCAATTTTTAATAATTGATGCTGACTTGTAGGGCTTGTCGGTTTTTTTTAGCTAAATTTTCAACATTTGAAAGCCAGGTTTTGCAATTTAATATAATAATTAATGTATATATTTTTTTAACATTTTAAAAAACGTTAATATTTTGACTTGAAATGCCTCAGTTACAAATACAACGAAATTGATTTAGAAACGTAAAGTTAAGTGAAAACATGTTATCCAAAATATATACGAATCTCTCTATTCAAACCGATCTCGACTGTGAATGTGTTGAAAAAGTTAATTAGAGCGTTACCCTTAAAATAACCATAGAGAAATCGATAAATAGGTTTTTTTGCGGAACCACAAGATAAAATATGAAACTCATAAATACGAAAGGCTGAATTTTTATATCAGAGTCTACAAACAAAGGTACAAAAGAATTGGATTTTCTATTTGATAGCTTAAAAACTATATACCCTACTTCATTAACCAGCGAAAGAGTATTTCTTATTTGAGGAAATTTTATTACCAAAATTATGTCATCACTAAGTGATCGATCAGTGGACGTTTTGTGTTTTCTAAAAACATATTTCCTGAAGAGAAACACCGAATAAAAGAAAAGTCATTTTTTAGTAACTGTGTTAATAAACAAAGTGTTAATAAACATGTGTTAATAAACAAAGTTTAAAAAATTTGAAACTTTTTTTTGAAATTTTTGAACCTCGGAAACTGTTTTTTTCAAAAGTCGGGTTTTGTATAAGCCCCACTAATATGTTAGAATATATAATTGTACGAATTTACAGTACTTTTATGTAAATGATGTGTGCACATATCAAACCTAGCTGTCAGATGAAATGTCGTGCACACTGGTTTGAGTTTTTTTCACTTTCTACAAATCTCAAGCTGATCTCTGAGATTATTTCCAAATCAAAATTTCAACTGTGTATTACGATGTATCTCAACTAATTTCTGAAATTCTATCATCGTGTTTTTTTCCTTGGACACGGGTCTTTAAGAAAGATCTTAATATATTCCATAAAATCTCCGATGACAATGTTTTCACAGAAATATAGTATCATTCGATGTATGTATTTATAATTTCGGGTAGAACGAAATAAAAACAAGAAATATTCCAAAATAATAATTATCATTATTACGCGCAAAACACATTTCCGCGACAGAAGGGCATGAACAGGTGTGCGATATGACGTAATAAAACCCCCGCTCGGGACCAAAATACTAGCTTGTACCTACACACTTCAGACAATATAAATGACGGTATAAATGAAAATAAAACGGTTTCGCGTGTGTGGATCCGGCGTTACGTACGGCAGATTAAACATTTCACGTTTCGGGTAGGTGCCATGATTAATATTTTATAATTATAAAATCATTTGGAGCTCGTGCGGCGCGCGTTACAAGCCAGGCATGGCCCTCGAACATCCCGTGCGAATTTTAAGTTGTAGTTTAAACTATTGCGGTTAGCGCCAACATCAGGGCACATATTATACCTATTATAGGTTTAATTAGTTCTACCTAGATGATCCCATCTAAATAATGAAACGTTATTTATGAATACATCGTTATATGTGCATGCATGTCAGCCTTACTGGGGCCCGTGGCGAGACAAACATTTTATATTTATAATTAACAATTACATGCACATTTAAAAATGCAGGATTCAAACCATTTAATAAATCAGTTAAAATAACAAAAAATAATACATTATAAACCTTTTAAAGTTAAATATAAATTTATTGAATACTAATTAAATGTATTAATTTGAAAGATATACATATAAAATTAATTTTATCGAAAGATATTGTTGTTGCGCTACCGGGATTCAAACCTGGATCTTTTTCTAAACCGGGGAAGGTGTATTATCCAATTATGCTACAGCGACATTATTTTTGGCGCAACAACAATATTTTTCTATAAAATTGATTTTATATATATATACTTCTAATTAATATATTTAATTAGTATTTAAAATATCACAAACCTATGTTATGAATAATTACAACTTCACAACAAGAATGTGTTCTCCTAATAACAAATTTATTAGAATTGATAAGTACAGATGAATTGAAACGGTGTTATACTCAGGCTATCCGTTGTCACCTAACATATGGATTGTGACCCTTCAACACCTGCAATTGCATACATACTACTTTGACTCTGTACATGTATAATGAAGGGATGACCATTCTTTGAATGTATGCTCGATTAAAGTTTTTTTATGCAATTTTTCATTATATTACTGAAATAAATTGACTTCTTAGCATTTTTGCACATTTGGAAAGACAATTAATTATCTTAGGTGCAACAAAAACTTGGCTACTTTATTTTATGATTACATCATGTCCGGCGATTCTAATTATTAACTTTAAATAAATTGGTTTTACGTACAGTATCGATGTACTAAATATTTAGTCCAGGCAGGGGAAGGGTGAAATATTGGAGAAGGAATTGTAGGTTGTAATATAATTTCTGCAGTGCAACTGGTCAAAAATTGCTAGGGCTAATATTTAATTTGATACATATTTACATTGGGAGAGTGTCTACATTTTACGCATGGTTCTAATAATGAACTGAGCAAAATTTAGAATGGATAGATTCAATATAAAATAACATAGCTTTGTATTAATGAGAAGGGCTAAGAATAAGGAGAAGGGTGTTTTTATTTGACGCAAGAATTAAAAAAGTAACTACACTATATTTGGTTTGGTTAAAAAGTAAAGGATTTAATAGAGAACAGACAAGCAGAACAGATATATATAAATATATATTACCTACTTTCAATTTTAATATATAATATACCTACATATAAAAGCCTATATCTGTATATATATATATATATATACAGAAATAGGCTCTCGTAAAAGATCCACTTCCCAGGTAAGTTTTATGAGAGAAGAAAAGGAGGCTGTTAACTTTATCTCGCCAAAGCGCCCGAAGGTGACCAAAACTATTTTACCCTCCCTGACCTAGGAAGCGACCCGAAAAATTCGTATTATTTTTTATAAGCTCTTAAATCGAGAGTAGACTCATAAAATTAGAAAATGATGTACTTCTTCGACTCTTATTAATTACTGACATTTTCACTATTTTTATTGGAGCGATGAAAGGTTACGATCGAATAAGGAAGCATTGCTACGAGGGACTTTCTTTTCTTTAAATACATAGGAAAAATGCAAAGATAACACGATAATTTTTTGGACTATTTCCATTTAAATAATATCATGTGGGGGCGGTGACTTAAATTCGCTACCGTTATTGCCGTTTTCAGCTGACCGACAACGCGGGCAACATCTAAACTCAAGGACTAGGCTTCTGTCGAGAGAAACAGAACCCAGTATTGCTCGATCGCTTTTCGCGACGGGTCTCGCCCGGCGGTCGATTCGACACTAGTCGGATCTCTGGCCGGTCCGCTGTTGCTTCGTACTCTTTTTTTCTTTATCTTTTTTCATAACTTTAAATAAACGGATATCCTTTACGTAATAAATGACCACATAAAAACCAGCATGTTTCATTCCACCACTCTACTTCTAAAACCATAAATGGAATAAAATATTTACATTCTATCGATAACTCAGAGATGGAAAATTAGGTATCTACGAGTATCAGCGGATATTCTAGAAAGTTATTTATATTTCTGGGGATACATAGCCACTACACACATGGTTCGGATATATCGTAGTCTATTTTTCAAAGAGGCGTTTCTCAAATTCATTGATTTTACAGCAGACAATGTATTAACATGTTTTCGCTTTTGAAAAATGATAATAAAAATAATCTTATCCATTTCTACGGATAATTTTTGATATAAATATAGTGGAAGGTGTATTTATTCTATAAATATTACTTATTACTATCATTTGTAAGAAAGACATGTAGAAATAAGAGTAGTTATATTAAAATGTTTTATGTAATATTACTTCATTTAAATATAATTCAGATAGGCAGTTTGAATGAATTATGGGCATGTGTTTGGCCAGTGTAACTTTAGTCGTAACTCAATTTTAACAAAAAACGAGATATACCTTTTTAAAAGATGAACTATAGATATATGGAATATAGAGTAAGTTATCATAGAAAACATGAGCACACACACAATATGGCAATTTTAGGAAATGTAAGTAGCTAGGCAAGTAAGATAACGTTTAAGCAAATATCCAGAAAGACAAATTCAAATTGGACATAGCCTTGTTTTCATCGCCTTACTTTCAGTCATAATTATGGACCTGCGGCTGACTATTGCAGCAGATGGTACCACCTATTCCAGTTCATGGCATTTTTGTGCAGTTTCGAAGTTTTAACCATCTGGATAATCAATTTTTCCATGGTGCCCTCATGAGTAGTGATGTTTTCTATGGTGTCCTCATGAGTAGTGATATTTTCTATGGTTCCCTCATAAGTAGTGATATTTTCTATGGTGCTCTCATGAGTAGTGGTGTTTTCTATAGTGCCCTTATGAGTAGTGATGTTTTCCATGGTGCCTTCATGAGTAGTAATGATGTTTTCCTTGGTGCTTTCGTATGTAGTGGCAGACCAAAGAGATCAATTTCTAAAAGAGGATAATTTGAGATGTCAAAGAACAATGGACGTGAGGATACGCTGTTACATTAACATATTCTATTTTTATACATAATAATATCCAGTTTAAAAAGATTACAGTTTATAGTTATCTAAATAATAAATATATGTATTGGGTTTATGCATAATTTTCCTCCATTTTTTTCAAGACGTTTAGATTTTTGAATTTGACATTTATCATAATATAATTGTTTAATAGGACTAGGAAATTAGAAAAGCATACACATATACGTCACTCGGAGAAAAAATAGGAAGGTCCTGAGTCATTTCGCGATCTCAACGATCTTTTCGGCAAAGGAACAATCGGCGTAAGGGTATGCCGAGAGTAGTGATACCAGCTTAGACGACAAGTAAGGAAAGGATCGATCTTCGGATTTTGATGACCAGGTTCTTCTGGCGGTTGTAGAAGAGGACGAATGTTACACCACTAGGACACTGGCTGAGAACTTCAACATCGATCAGTCCACGATTACGGTGACTACGCCTTCGAATAACAATAATTGTACACAATATTATTTATTTATTAAATTCTTAACATAGTGCATACATAAGCACAAGTTTAAAGTATTTTCTTTTACTAAAACTTATCTCTTACATATCTGGTCAGTTTCACTTTAAATCTATTCAATTTCTCCTCCTTTCTTATGTTTTCTGGCATTTCATTAACCATTTTCATCACATTACACATCAATGATTTCTGAGATTTTGCCTTCTTCTTGGATGGCAGTATCAGTCTATCCCTTTCTCTTGTACAATGCTCGTTCTCCTGTTGATTTGCATCAATATTTCGTATAAATTCCGTCAATATTTTCTCATTGAGGATTTTATAAATAAAAACCATTATATTCAAATATTTTTTCTGTTTAAAGGTCATCATATTCAGATCTTTCAGCATTGCACTGATCCGAGTATATCTATACTCAAAGTTTTATTTTGCAACACTGACAATTAAGGAGAACACATTCTTTTTATGAAGTTGTAATTATTCAGAACATAGGTCTGTGATGTTTTAAATACTAATTAAATGTATTAATTATAAAGATATGCATATAAATATTTGATTTTATATCTTTATAATTAATACATTAAATTAGTATTTTTAATAATAACAGAGTTGTATACTGTTTTACATGACTCGGTACTAATGAATCTAGTGATTCTTCCCAGAAATGAGATTTTTTTAGCAATCTTTTTAGTCACGTGTCTTGTATTTTGCTACAGATTCAATTTTGAATCTATTATGACTCCCAAATATTTTATTTCAGTCACTTCCTTCAGTGTTTATATTTTAAGTTTGTAATAAAATAATACAATTTTTTTTTAGATTTGTTATTAAGTTTCCTCGAGATAATAATTTTTCCGACTGTTTCAGCTAATTAAATAATTCAATATGAAAGCGTACAATCCTCTAACAATGACTTAGTTTGTAAAGATTTCTGAAATTTTCAAGGCGGGTGATATATTTTCTGGTATTTGACAAGCAATTATCGGTCTAGGGACCTGCTACAGGGAAGAATGCCCAAGGTACTATTTATTTCGAATCCTCTCATCCATTGTAGTTAGGGCGTCCATTATTCTCTCAGAACTTAGACATTACCTAGGACACCTTGAAGAAAGAAACATCTCCAACGTAGTAACAGCAGACGTTTGATATTATAATCATCTTGATCTTAATAGATAGCGATTTTATCACGTAAGGCAAAAATGATATAAGAGATAAATATACTCAGTAAAAATTTTTTTTTTTAACAATTTTAAAATGGTGGATACCTCCATAAGACTTAACGAATATTAAATCTGTGTATAGTTTTCTGGGCTAATCTGCTCTTTCTGGCCGACGTTTTGGATCCCATTGCAGGGTCCATCATCAAGGCTGATGTGATATATGACTGTTAGTATTGTGGTTAAGTATTGGCTTGCAGTACCGTGTCGAAGGCAGGGTTTATCGTTTATTAGGCACTGGCTTGCACTACCGTGTCGAAAATAGGTGTTGTTTGAAATGAGTCGTGTTGTGTTATGTTAAGTTCCATGTACTATCGGATTGCTATCTGTAAGGGCTCTTTCGAATCCTATGGTTTTGAAGCGTCGGATACCACGAGGTTTTTAATTTTAGGCCGTCATCCCTATTAATGTTCACTGGGTGTTTGTATATTTCAATTACTTCTTTGATCAGACGTGCTTGATGACTCTTTGGCTTATATACACGATAGATTAGCCCATAAAACTATACACAGACTATTCTGAACGGTTGTGAAACCTAAGCAAAAAAAATGTTTACTTAAATTAATTTTGAATATCAGAACATATATATGTGTCTAAATCTCTGCAGGAACCAATTTTTGGGATTTATCTCTTGATGGACGGACTGTCATCAAGATATAGACGTCTCACAGTGACGAAGCTATTATTTTAACATGGGAAGTATGAAAGTGTACCAACATGATATCAACTATACAACAAATTTGATAGATTTGGTAGCATGGATAAATAGGTGAACGTTACATTATGTAAAGTGATCACTCAAGCCAGCCGATGACAAGTCGTAAGAATTGTAATGCCCAAGACCAACACTTCCCATGTAAAAATAATTGCTTCGTCTCTGTGAGACATCTATATCTTAAAGAAACCATATTAATCATAAGTGGTATCATTTTATTTTGTTTTATTTACATTAACAATAATATAATATTTATTTAGATATTATAGTAGGTACATAATTTTAAAACTAAGTATATTCCAAGTACAAATATTTCTTCAATTCAGGTATGCTCCTGCAAAGAAAAATGTCAACGAAATTCAACTTGTTAACAAGGCGATTCATCCGTGTTATTGGCGAGTTTATGGCATGGATACCTACAAAGAATACTTCATGTTATCTCGTTTGAATTGGTACTTTATATGAAACCATTTGTATCAACTCAGGGCAGTTCAACATGCTATTGATCATTTTATATTGAAATACTACCATATATCGCTCACATCTATTCTCCAGGCTAATTTATTCAAATGAAGAAGATTTATTAAATAATTTACTTTTAACACATTATACTTTAATTCAAAATTTAAAACGTTTTCGACGCTTAATGCGTCATCTTTAGTAATAAACTAACTAGAAGATAGACTATCGACTACATGGTTGGGGGGGCGGGGGTTTCGGTGAAAAGTGAAAGTGATTGTGGGCGGGGTTAATATGGACAGGAGAGGAGATGTAATAGGGGGTGTTTGTATGTTAAGTACATTTTTATTGTTAATATTAATCTCTATACTTTCTAGAATGTCTTATTTTCTCCCTATTTTGCATATATGTAGTATTTCTACATTGTCATGGGCGAAACGATGACCCTCCAATCTTGCATGGTCTGCCATCTCTGAGTTTAAGCTTAAGGTGTTTTTCTATTCATGTGTGTATTTTCCTTCCAGTTTGTCCAATATAAGATGATTAACAGTTCTAACAATTAATCTTGTATACTCCATTGAATAATCATAACTTATTTTTTCTATTGGAATATAAAATTTAAAATTGATAAATCTTATACATTTATGTTAAACTCTTTCGATTTTTATGTTATGTGAGCCATAGTAGGGAGACACAGGATCGAGTTATATTCCAGCGTACTTCTTGTAATAGATATAGCTATATAATGTTATTAAAGAGCGAAACAACTTTAAGTTATTGGCTGTTCTTAACATAAATTCTAAAGATTTTATCGCGTTGTTGCAAATTTCTTTATAATGTTGAATAAATGTCAATTTTTTGACGAGCAAAAATAAGCAGTAACTTTACGTAAAAAAATTAAATAACATACTTTAAATATGAATTAAATACATTAATTAGAAAGATGAACATATATTTAATTCATATTTTAAATATCACAGACCTATGTTCTGAATAATTACTACTTCACAATAAGAATGTGTTCTCCTAACATACTTTGTATAAACCATTTTGATTAATTAAAAATTTACCTCGTTTATTTATACCATTGTTTTTTCACTAGTACTTACACATACTTAAACCATCTCAATCCTTTTTTAATTATATCGGCTATACTATAAAAAGATCTACGTTTACTTCTAATTTTTAAAAATTTTCTCACTTCATATAAAATATTTCCATAAATTCGCAATTGTGACTGAATTTCAGCGTTCTTATTTTGCCAATTTTAGGACATTTTTAATCCGTACATTATTGCTGGCACCAGAACTTAAATTGTGCATCGTTAGTCTTCCTTCGGATGAGAGAATTCTATTGGCGTTATAGCGGTCAGAGCAGTTTTCTGTGTCACCGTTTTTTCGACATTTTTCTCAACCTTACCTTCAATATAAAACATTATTAAAAAAAAAAACAAATTAATCAAATGTTATGCACTTTAATCCAATATATATATACGTTCTATATTTTTTCTAAGATGCACACCTGATTCAAGACAGACTTTGTGAATATTCAGTTATATAAATAATAAATACTAATTTAATGTATTAATTATAAATTTATACATATAAAATGAATTTTATCAAAAAATATTGTTTTTACACTACCGAGATTCGAACCTGAATCTCTATTTCCATGTTTTGAATAATTACAACTTCACAATAAGAATGTGTTCTCTTTATCATTGTACGTGTAAAGAATATTAAAAGTGAATGTGTATGTACTAAAAAGAGATTAATTGATTTGAGCATTTAATAAATGCATTAATTGAAAAATGTGGAATGATATATTATATTTAATTAAATCTGTTTATATGTTGAATGATAAATTATTGGATGAGTTCGCCATCAAATTTGAATATTGAATTTGAATAATTATACTCCAAATATATAGGCTTGGAGTAACGCAAATTCGTTATTTCAATATTTTGATTTCGGTGTCACATGCTTAATCACTTTAGTACCACTTACATAATCAAATAGCTCCGCGACTTTTGTAAAATATGTGACTCCATTGGAACGAAAATTTAAACGCTGACAATAAAGTATGCATTAATGTAAAAAATATGTATTTTTACACAAATATTTAAATTTCGAAGAGTAAATATTTTTACCGTTTCCACAAATAATGTTTGTAGAATGCCCCTCGTCACGCAACTTATATTCCAAACCACTCTCCTATATGTACATTTGGACTGATCTATAGTGAGTATTTACGATGGCTTATGTATCCTAGTCGACATAGTCAAATTCGTTAGTTAACTCTTACTCAAAAGATTGTATTTTTACTGGAAGTGAATTATCAGGGATATACTAATAAGAGACTTACCTGTGATCTTATCGAGATGTTTATTTCCTACGATTATATAGGTACATAATACAATAAGTGATAGAAGAAGAAGTTGAGTTACTCGGTATAAAGATATTGCACAATGTGAAACTAAAAGATGTGAAAATTGTTAACTGGAGCACTCGCGAGAGAAGAAAGAGATTCTGTTCATCGTTACCGGAACCCACACTCTACTGACCGTCATTTGAAGCTCCGCAACCCTCTAGCGGTGGGTACCGTAAGGTCGCTGTGACCCGATATTAGGCGTAGTACCGCGCCTCGGCTAACCGTCGTAAGGTGGCACTGTCAGTCCGCCTTATACACTTTATTTTATGTCTATTCATTTACTGGTTTGTGGTTATAACAGTTTCTATATATGCAGCAGACACTTGTAAAGTCTGGATTAGCGAAGTGCGGAAAATATTAAATATTAGAATGTACTACTGGAAAAGGATGTTACATATCCCGCGGATCGCACTACGAGCGGACGCCTCAACCCTGCAACAAATAATGCACCGAGGATTCATGCAAATCTTTGGTCACATTATACATTAATAGGACAGTCTAGAAAGGTAAATAATTCCGGGTGCATCTTTACACAAGGAATATTCTGACTGGAAGAGTACCTACTGCAACGGTGGATGGATAAGACTCTAAAATTAGTAGTGAGGGCAACGCAGGATCCCATGAATGTATATTACGACCCATATTTTATCTTATTAAAGGCATAATGTGTCAAATCTGTAATAAATAAATGAAAAATATTTATTGTTTAATTTTAAGAAAAAACTTTAGTTGATTACAATACAAATATTTGTGTCCTTGAGACTATTTGGCTGGATTGTGATTAGAGACTCCAATTCGAATATTTTAATACAAAATATGTTCTAGATAGCACCCATCCTAAAACGAGTTTTAAACACTAATTTCTCAAATAAACTTCAACCTTACCTGTTCGATACGTTTATTAAAATCATAAAATTATTAATACAGATTTACTAAAATAAATGTTTTATGTTCCAACAGGGGGATTTTAAAATTACGACTCGGTACTTGTGAAGAGTTCGTTTATTGATACAATAAAGGTACAAATATATGTAAGGTGGCATGTCCAGGGATACGTATTGAAACGAATAGAATTTCAGTACTGACGTTTGAATTTCAGATACGATATAACCACTCGTGTTCTAGTTTATAAGCTTGGACTTCTTAAATTAAGTAAGGTCAAAGTTGATAGGATAAAAGATTGGAATGTTGGTTCAGTATATAGGTACATACGTAACAAATGATTGGATCCAATTTATACAATATGTCAATATAGGTATACAAACATATTCAAGTCCCATATCCACAGTAGATAATAGGTAAACATTTATCTGAATGCAGAGTTTGTAAACATTCATTTGCACCAGACTACCATAAAATTAATTATTATATTCCGAAAAAATGTATACGTGAGGCTTGCTGATTACATTTATTTAGAGCTTGTACGCTTTATCAAGTTTAATATGTCAATACCAAATTATTTAGCCATTTATAAATTATTCATATATTATTAGGAGAACACATTCTTATTGTGAAGTTGTAATTATTCAGAACATAGGTCTGTGATATTTTAAATATGAATTAAATATATTAATTAGAAAGATATATTTAATTCATATTTATTCATATATTTGTCAAACTATTCGATTATGTTGGCAGTGCAATATTTAAAACATTTTAATTTTTAAATATGTTAACGTTTTACTCGACGTTTATTTCAATAACATAGGTAGTTCAGATTATCCGCCCAAATAATGATGACAGTTCATTAAGTCATATTCCAGACAATATTTTGAGAACGCATTGCATGGCGGAGTTTTCGTTGCGATGTTTGGCGAAATCAGTGCACATTTTTCTGTTGCGAAACGAAAGTTTTCTATTATACAGGAGTTTTATATTAAATACAGTTATCGAGGGAAGGGTTATCTTGTTTGCATCTATATGAAAGGTTTTTAATTGTACATCTTGTACGCGATCTAGATCGAAAATATTATATTCTTAAAATAAACCGTGGTAATAATTGTTTTATATGTATATATGGTATTACTTTTAATTTATCAATTATATATTTAAAAAAAACTTAGTTAGCCAGTTAGAATGAAATTATTTAAAAAAATATATATATTTTTGGTTGTTTTTTATAACATAAATATATATGTACCAGTGGCGGTCGGTAACTTATTGTAGAAGGAATGCTGTCGATTTTTCAGTATCCAAAATGTATTTCTTTTCCGCAAATGGTCAAGACACAAAACTTTTACGCATTAATGATTTAATTATACACTCACACAATTCACTATTTTCGTTTACAGCGTTAAAACACGTTGTGTGAAGTATCCACGTTATTTTCTGTATTATTTATTTACTTAAATTATGAATTAAATTGATAATTAAAGGATATTCAATGTTTGAAAAATACGTCATATAAACAAATTCCTTAAAACAATCTGATCGCCTCGTAACATGTATGCTATTCTGTACATTATACCCATAAACATTAAAGTCGTTTTGTGTACGTTGGATGCTGTTAATGAATGCGTATTCAGTATTCGAAGACGTTGACAGGTGGAATTGAAGTCGCATGTGCGAAAATCGAATACTTTCAAACTTTATGGATACGGAACAAATAATAGAATCCACTGTTGCGCGATTAATAGATTTTCTAAAGTTGAGAATGTATATGTATTATGACTACGTATCGTAGTGTGTGTTATGATTGGTCTCTTAATAACAGGACACATTTATTTGCAATAGCGCTGTTTTCGGTTAGAAATGAAAAGCTCAAAGTTTTTTGACTCTAGAATACAAGGGATGCAGAGTATTTTAAGCATGTGTGAAGCGACCGCACTTGATATGTACATGTATTCAGTATTGAAAGTGCTTTTTAACATTTTATTTTTTACTTTTCCATGTTCGAAAAGTTGAAAATAACGAATATTTGACACTCTAGTTGAGATGTGTTTGTCGAATTTTCTATCACACTGTAATCTATAAAAAAATTATATTTTTTGCACATAAGTTCTCATTATCTTTCTGGGTGAATTTTATTTTAATTAAAATATGTATCAGCGCATCGTATTTTAAGGTGAAAGTTTTTACGAAAATAGCGCTGTATAAATTATCGCATATTATTACTATTACTGTTTATTGTACGCCGATGATGCAGTACTGATGGCGTATAATGAACAAGAACTACAGAATCTGGTGAGTAGAATGCACAATGTATGCAAGGAAAGCATGATGAATGTTAACAAGTCGAAAGTGATGGTATTCGAGAAGGAGGAAAGCAAGACACCGTGCTAAATACTTGTAGGTAATGAAAGTTTGGAACAAGTAGATGAGTTAGTATATTTGGGAAGTATGTTTAATAGAAACGGAAAGGTTGAGAATGATATCGTAAGGAGGGTGACTGCAGGAAATAAAGTGAACGGCGCTTTGAATGGAATTATATCTAACGGGAATTTGTCAACCGAGGCAAGATTAGCGGTGCATAATGGGATCCTGGTACCGATACTGATGTATGGAAGTGAGGCCTGGAGCTGGCAGAAAAGGAACGAAAGTAGACTGAATGCAGTGGAAATGAGATCACGTAGGCGTATTTGTGGCAAATCTATTTATGACACAGTAAAGAATGAAGAAATAAGGAAAGAATTTAAAGCTGATGTTAGTATAGTGAGTAAGATTAAGAAAGGATCTCTTAGGTGGTTTGGTCATATGGAACGGATGAATGAGGAGAGAATGGTAAGAAAGATATATGACGCAAGTGTTAATGGAACCAAAAATAGAGGACGTCCGCGGAAGACTTGGCACGACCAGGTAAACCAGATAATGGAGGATGGTTCTGTTAGAAGCCTCAAAAATCGGCGAGCTAGTATGAGAAGATGTATGAATGTAGATGAGGCGAGAATTATGTGCCAGGACAGAAGAGTGTGGCGCTCTATCCTCTCTGCCTACCCCCGCGGAGAAACGGCGTAATGGTAAGTAAGTAAGTAAGTATTAATATTATCAGTACAATAAGGATACGCTAAAAGACGTACTACAAAATATAGAGTAAAATAATTTACCCAAAAAAGTTAGATTTACTGTGTATGATATATGTATCCAGGAGGTTGCATTTTGGCTCTCTTCAATTTGTACCCTTTTCGGGAAAATATGTTGGCCCTTACATCCTAAATTATCCCGGGAAGGCAATGGCGTGGTACTACCTGTGGAGGATTTATGGGCAATCCTTCCTTACGAACAGTTCCTGATTGCTTATTGTTTCCGAAGGGATTATTAACGTGCACATAACGGAATATAGATAACGAATTGTTGAAATGTATGTATTTTAACATAATACCATGTTCCATAAATTACAGTGTCCAAAAATGAATTATACTAGGGATGCTACCCGTAATCGAAGAGTACACGTGATTACATAACCCTTGATATGTCACTACTTTGAAAATTTTTACCGTTAGCTAGAAAATGTTCTTCCCAAATATGTGTTCACTTATTTTAAGCATTCTTTCTTGTTATCGATCTAAATACTATATATTTAATACATTTTGGAGTATGAGTTGATGTAGTGTTTAATTTGCGATAATGTGAATATAAGGTAGATACCGTTTTCCATAACTTTGAATTTTTTAATACACTGATACAATTGTGTTTAATGCAGTGTATCAGTGTATCAGTTGTAATCTTTACCGTTCATCAACTAACTTCCTAAGTAGATGAACGCTTATTTGTTTATACTTTATTGTTTCTTGAAGTTAGGACAAGGAGCAGCGTTGTGTGGACAGAGTGGTTATAATTACATCAAGAAACTACAATAACGACATTTAATTTCAGGAAGGCCGATATGATTCAATGGCCAACTCAGAATTAAAATTAAAGGCTTAGTCCACAATTATATTGGCTAATAGTAATGCACAAAGGTGTGTTCAAGGAACACGCAATTGATGAATTAATTCAAGGTTACATACACGATGTTTTACGAATTCCATCGGGCTACTATAAAGGGATATGTGGGTTCTAAGAATTACGATATGATATTAAATTCTATCAAAAGGTTGACCAACAGGAAAATCTCTATAATTACGAGGAATGAGTAAAGTAACGCTGACTAACATATAGACGTAACTAAATTACAATACTTGGAAAAATAAGTCGTTGTTGATGATGTAAGTGATTTAAACGACTTCCTCATACGCATCAATTAAAGCGATTCTGATACTTCGTCTAATTATCACTAACATTAATTAATACGTATTCTTTTAACAATGCTAGGAAACAGAATAAATAATTACCTTTGAAAATCAGTGCTCATAATTAATTTATTTAAAAAAATATATACATGTATATCTATATATTGCATCATGGTCACCATAGAGCTGGAGTGCAAAGTTATAAAATTTTTTCTTCAAGATAAGTTATGAGATAAGGTATAGATAATATATAGATAAGGGATAGATATGAAGGTCATGTGTACATATGTGTCTGAGTGCCCCCAAGTAAATTACATCGGGCGTATACCTATTCTTTTGACTTATTTGTCAAAATAATAGGTGTTTATTATACGGTATGTGTGTGTGTTTGGATGGGTGCGTGAATGTGGCCAGATAATTATTGATAGAATTGGCGTTAACTTTGTAAAGTTTCATCATAATGAATGGATATAAATGAAACAATGTTATAACTCTACTTGAGTTTATTAGCACTACTCGAGATTCTAGTGTCAGTACCTAATTACATATATGTCTACTACATAAGCCTTGTGTCCTATATTTATGTGTTGTTAGTTTAATACTTCACCTGTTTATGAGAGTAAACTCGAGTAATACTAATAAACTCTAGTAGAGTTATAACATTGTTTCATTTATATCCATCCATTATGGCTAGAACAGGTTGGACAATAAATACTATTTACAGTTGATAAACGTTTATTTTTGATTGATAGGCAATTATATCATATTTATTTACATCCTATACCGAGTTATTTACTCTCGTTTCGATTCGTCAATATTACATAATTGATCATATTCAGTCATTAACATTATCATCATAATATAGGGTGTCCAGCGTAAAAATTTCAAGATTATATTGTAAGGTGAAGTAACTGGGAGGGGCATTGTTTGACGCGCGTGATTTGCTGATTTGCCAGTCGCAATGAGTCACTGATCGAGAGCGCACCGCGCGTTCGCGGTTGAGCAATATTTAAAGTGCGGTAATTCATTGGTTCGTGCGCGTCGCGCTTTTTGTACTCACTTTAATATTCGACGAGTAAGTGATGGGCCGAGCATGCAACTTATCTGGTATTGTGTTCAAAAGTTGTGAGGAACAATGGTTAACCAAACTCCTCCGAGACCATCAACGTCAGAACATGTGGCTCAAGTTCGACGTGAAATTATGCGCAATCTGCATAAATCAATAAGGAAGATTGTAGCCTTTACTTGAATAAAAAAATCAACAGTATACGTTATTTTGATAAATAAACTACAGTTTCACCCATACAAACTGCAAATCGTACAGTTTCTCAACGAAAATGACTATTTTTAAGTGAAACCTTAGCGAGAATGATGCTGAAACGTTTTAGAACAGCACGAACGCTTGAAAACATATTGTTTACTGACAAAGCACATTTTCATATCGATGGCTATGTTAATAAACAGAACATGAGATACTAGTGCCTCAACAACCCGAGGGAACGCCATCATAAATATTTGCATTGTCCAAAAACGACAGTGTGGTGTGCAATTTCTGTCCGAGGGATAATTGGCCCTTATTTTTTTAACCAGCGAGAGGCAGTCACTGCTGACGTGTACTGCTGAATGATCAACAAGTTAACGTAGTTCGGTACCGCAACTGCAGCTGTTTCCCGGGTTCAACAACAGAACTCAATTTCAGTAAAACAGGGCCACTCCACACACAGCTAGAGTATCAATGGAGAAGCTGAGGGGAGTATTTCCTAATAAATTAATCAGCGAGTACGGAGACATACCCTGGGCACCTCGGTCCCCGGACCTTACACCGGTGACTTTTTTTGTGAGGATACCTTAAGTCAAGAGTTTATTCCAACAAAATGTTTTGTGGTTTTTTAAGTTACTCTATGATATATCTAATGAGCCATGTGCAAAGCTAGCCAACAAAGAGGCTAAACATACATGGTCAAATAACCCGTAAAACCAAAATGATCTGTTTTTATACATTCTTGTCTTATTTATTAATATTACCAACAATGTGATAAATAAATGATGAATGCAATTATTTTTACTTATTCAACAAATCTGTATCCTGGAAATCCATATATTGAGAAAAATCTCTTAAACATTTTGGAAAAATTTCCAACGATATTTATTTTCCACCTTTGTTTCAAATAAATAATGCCCTCACTTTTTCACGGTTGCTTAAGGGGTAACTGCTACACAGCCTCGTATAATAAGGGTTGGTTTCTTCCCAGTGAGTCTTCGTACTAGAAGATTGATCGCAGGGATTAGCCCGGTGTCTAAATAATTTGTAAGGATTTTAATTGTTAATTTTATTGTCTGTAAAATTGGGAGAAAATTGCTGACGATTTTTTATAAGAGATGAATTAGTTGTTTTTTTTTGGATGGCTTGAACACATATTAGATAAAAGTGACTAACAAATATAAATATATACTCAACGTAACATATTGTTATTTTATATAAACGATGTTATTTTTATATAATTTTAAAAGGCCCACTGAAATAAATCGAAAGTGTGGTACGCACGTGATATGTGCTATGAGGGGAGGATGGTTAACAAAATATATAACCCAAGTATTGAAGGCGATAGGAATAAATACGTTCGTGAGAAACCTGTAAATGAATAGACATGAAATAAAGTGTATATATAGGAGAGGGTTTTGGAACATTAGTTGCGGGACGAGTGGCATTCTACACATATTCTTTATGGAAACTTAAATCCGATTGTTTATGACACATTTATGCAATAGTAAAAGTATTTCCTTTTCGAAAATTTAATTTTTGTGTAAACAAGATGTGCATTTTACATTAATGTATATTATATTGTATGCGTTTAAATTTTCATTCCAATTGAGTCATGTATTTAAAAAAGTCACGACGCTATTTGATTGTGTAAGTAGTACCAAAGTGATCATTTGGGTGACACAAACATAAAAATATGAAAACAAAGAATTTGCGTTAGTTCATGTCTATATATTTGGTAGTTAGTGGGCATACCTGATGTTGGAGGGCGGTTGAGTGTGCGAATATTAAAGTGAACGAGGCAAGAACGGTCAGAAAGATAGTGGAATTCTACGCTCTCTGTTAACCTCTAACGGCAAAGAGCATATTAATCGTTAGTTCAATATAGGTAAATAAATATGCGAAGCAATTAAAAAAAATGTCAGCTATTAAAATAGTCAATCCGAAAACAACTAGTAAATATAAATTAGTAGTTAATGCATATATCACTAACAAATCTGAAAATAATATATTACGCGTTTATACAGTCAAATTTGCAATACGGTATTATTGGATGGGGAAGTGCATTTAAAACTTTAATGTCACAATTAGAAATCACTCGAAAAATGATAACAAAAATTATTCTAAAAAAAAAGAATATCCAATTTTACAACTTTTCAAAGATTTTAAAGTAACAAAAATAGTAGACATTCAAAAAAAATTAAAAATCAGTTGAATTTTAGAAGTGAATTCCGATCTACAAGATATAGAGATCAAATTGATATACCAAAACTAAAATATACCGCAACTCAAAATAACTATATTTATCAAGACATAACATTTTTTAACAATCTTCCCCATCACAATTAGAAAAATTACGGATTATCATTAATTTGTATCTGAAGTAAAAAATATATATACACAGACTAACTGAAACATAAATTAACTCTTATATACTCCTTCTCTAGAGAAGAAACAAATATTAAAAAATATATATATATATCCACTGATTATTCAAAATTGTATTATATTTTCGAATATTAAAATAAATAAATAAAATATATTTTAACAAATTGGGATAATCTAATATTTTTATTTTTTATTAGACCTAACTTTATACTACACACAATTATAATGACTATAGTTTTACAATAAAGACCCCTCTCCCAGGCTCCAAACATTGATTATACTTATTTTAATTTTATTTACACCAGTTGATACGATAAACGGCAACTCTCGAAACTATAGTCGTGGTACAGATAATATTCAGTAGTGTCAAATAATCATGTTCAAGTTCGATTGATTCAAATTCTTTATTCTATGATTCAATCGAGTTAAGACGCAATCTATTTTCTAAGATGCGATGTTGTACGGGAAATGAGGGGATTTGAGAATATTCTAATGAAAAAGATACAATTTAAAGATCTAGTCATTAAATATAGCATCACCAGCCACTAAATTTTTTATGTGCAAGATTTTGAAAGAGATATTATTGTGAGGGAATGATGAATTAGAATTTAATTGAAATTGTATTTATTGATTCCGAATATAAATTCTTAAAATACACAATATTTTTAACCTATTGAATGCCACCGTACAATAGTTGATACGGTATAAATTGGTTTTTGTACGCGGCCTTTTGACTTTGGTCGTGATCACATAGTGCGCCTATTTCATACAATATTTTAACATATACTAAAAGATTCATAATACTTAGACGGTGCTGACATCTTCAGATACAGCTACTGGAAAATAATATCGTTCTTCGTTAAAAACATTGATAATCTGTCAAGTGTTTCGAGTAGCGGCCGAATTGCTGTACAGTTATGTATGTTTTTGTATGGAGTTTATGTTTATACATTTGTAAACATCCTACAGGTTTTCACAACCATGTTTTGGTTTCATTTTGAACAAGATAACCTTTTATCTCTATTTGAGGCGATGAATCATGCGTGACTCGTCTATTTTGATGATTTAATGCGTATTTGGTTATTCAAAAAAATGTGCCGCGTGTGAGTATTTGAATGTCAGGGCTGGGAGTAGCGTTCAAAAGGTTAATCTACTATACAATTGTACGAAATAATAGTTGTTTGAATGTAGGAATTGAACTCTTCAAAAGCGGTATCAAATCTTAATGGTTTCTATTTCCATATAACAGCGGTTTAAGATATACTTAATAATCTTCATAAAATGATGCTTAAAAGCTTTCATCGCACTTATTTTCTCTTTCAAAATATTGTTGTGTATACTACTGGCTAGTTCTCACTAGATAATATTGATAAGACCAAAAAACGACAAAATAACTTAATCATCGACTAAGGTCCGGTATTTGTCCGGTGTATTGTTATTTGTCAGTTTGTTCAAAGGCCGCAAAGTGGCGTCGAAATGAGATGATGAATTTAATTTTTTTAAAATTTCATTTCGATTAAACTTGTACGAATTTTCATTTTAATTTTGATGAAAAATATAATAAAAAAATAAATCTGTAGGCTCAGGAAAATTCCACAAAAATGTTTGAAATTCCTTCAATTAATTAATTCCTGAAGTAGAAAACATCCAAGTCTGAACGGAGTAATATAATAATATTCAACTACCTTTTCAGTAATTAAAATTTTTTTCACTTTCTGAGAATCACCAATGAAGAATAATACCATTGAAATATGAGAATTTCTTTTAGACGAATAAATATTCGAATCCATTATTTACAGTAAATAAGATAAACTTTTGGGTCATATTTCAACAATATCGAAAATGTATTTGACATTTCAAATAACTTTTTACTTTTTAATAAAATTTGTTTTCAGCCATCTGGATGAATCTAATATCGTAATATTATTTTTAATATAATATTAATATGAATATTACTGGTTCCGTTTTCTAAAAATAGTAGAATTTCAGTTACGCTGTATGATGATAACATTTAGAGAACAGGTGCTCGGTGTGGTAACTTTTCTATCGGATCAGAAACAAATTCATTAGTTATAGTAAGATACTTAAAAGATACTGAAAATACATCGTTTTACAAAATGTTATCTGTATGAACTAATAAATTTAAAATTCTAGTATAGTACAAGGATAACAGCAATGATGTACATAAATCGCATAAGTTGATATGAATTTTTAATGAAATAATACCAAAATATTATATAACATACTACTACTACTTATACATAGGTTTATGATCTTCAGCTTTACCAACATCTTTAAGCAAAATGAATCCATTTTATAAAAATGCATTATTCTTAAATACAAAGAATAATCATGAACATCGCCCTTCAAGAGTGATTTATGCCATTAATCAAGTTAGACTTTATTTTATAGAAAAAAGTACAATAATATTATAGAATAGGAAATATTATATCACAAGTCAATACCATTGTTGTTCGAAAAAAATCCTTTTTATATAGATTAAATGTGGCGAGTTAAGGGAAAGAAGATGACACAAGTTAATTGGGAGTTGAAAATTACCATTAACGAGATTACTTTAAAAAAACCTGTGATCCGCAATGGACAGGCAAAAAAGATTTGGTCAATGGTTTCCTCCTCGGCACCACACTCACACATTGGGGAATCTATTAAGTTCAATGTGAATAAATGTGAGACTAACTGGAAATGCCCAATTTTTATTCTAGAGATATTTGATATTGTTTATTGGAGACTTTCTTTTTGAAGAACAAAGGGGTGCGGGGAATAGATCTTTGAATTATTTTAAGCCGATTATCCTTATAATTATTTGGATCCATCCATTGTGCAGTCCAGATATAATTCGTACATTTG
The DNA here is from genome assembly GCA_031772225.1 of Eubasilissa splendida. NCBI lineage: Eukaryota > Metazoa > Arthropoda > Insecta > Trichoptera > Phryganeidae > Eubasilissa > Eubasilissa splendida. The sequence continues at coordinate 23,715,481 of CM062862.1, read as the reverse complement.
TTTATCGTATTGAGTCTATCATACATCGGGATATGGAATTGATGGGGTAAAACTCAGGAAAGATTGGCATCCTTGGCCAGTTTATCAGCACATTCATTTCCATAAATTCCCTTCTGTGCAGGAATACAAACAAATGACACCTGTTTATTGTTGTTTCGGAGTTTGCAGATGTCCAAGGCGTCTTTACAGCCGTTATTGGGACTAAAAAAATATCTTTTATTTCTCAGTTATTTAAAAACAACATCGGCTTGGAATATAATAATCATCTTGTAGTAAGTAAATAATAAATCTAACACCGAGAAATGGTTGTAATCACAGACCATCATTATTACTCTATGGTTGTAGTATAATTATTTTGTTGTTTTTCATATTTTATTATGATATGAGTAGGTTTATTCTAAACACAAACAAAAATCAAAAAATATTTTGGAAATGACCTTAAGGCCTGCCATAGATCTTCATCACTGAGGTTCGGGTAGTCTCATTAAAGAATCATTAAAATAAGCGATTTAAACCAGAATTAGCCACAATGACTCCAGGTATTAGGGGAGGATATAAATTATTATTCCGCTTCACGCCCTTGGGACCTTGCGCCTCCAGGATTTCGGGGTTTACCTGCGGGAGGGAGGAGGGTCGGAACTACCCTGGACCCAAAGGGTGCTTAGAAGAAAACAGACAAAGCGAAAACATAATAATGATAAATATTACTTTTAAATATGAATTAAATATATTAATTTTAAAGATATACATATAAAATCAATTTTATCGAAAAACATTGTTGTTGAGCCACCGGGATTCGAACCTGGATCTCTTTCCTAACCGGGGAAGGTGCTTTATCCAACTAACCTACAGCGACAATATTTTTAGCGACAATTTTCGACCCTATATGTTACCTTTTTGATATTAATACATTTAATCGTTCCATCATTTGACAAAGCCATCTACCTTATTTTTCTTATTGTGAAGTTGTAATTATTCAGAACATAGGTCTGTGATATTTAAAATATTTATTAAATATATTAATTAGAAAAATATACATATAAAAATAACTTTATCGAAAGATATTATTGTTGCGCCACCGGGATTCGAACCTTAAAATATCTTCGCTGTTGGATAATGCACCTTCCCCGGTTCGGAAAGAGATCCAGGTTTGAATACCGGTGGCGCAACAACAATGTCTTCTGATAAAATTGTTTTTATATGTATATCTTTTCTAATTAATATTTTAAATAATTATAATTTATTTATTTAAATAATCCGCCAAGGTAGGCAAAAATTATATAGCGGCACATTTTTCTGTTCTAACATACAACTCTCACTTTACGCATTTCTTAATCTACTTTCATCTTGCTCATTTAATTCACACAAAATTTGTTTAATATTTACCATATTATCAATGGATTTAAGACCTACTCGTTTGAGTGATCTCATTTCTGTTGCATTCGGTCTAAAAAGTCATAAATGGATTTACTATTCATTTATCACAAAAAAGAAGAATATGAAAATTATTTGAAAGGCTTTAGATGATTGATTAACCTATCAAAGGATCACAAGCTGGTATAAAAAAAATATATTTCTAAAGAAAAGTTTAACAATCACATTTCACATAACCATTTTTTACCATTTAATTTAATACCTTACTTCCAACTTATAATTTAGCTCGTTGAACTTGATGGCTATCTACCTTAGAACAGGTACTTTATATGTATTCAGCGAGGCTAGGAAGCGGCCAACAGGCTTGCATGCAAATTGAATATTGTATTAATACTTTCTGGTGGATTGGTTACTTTAAAGATGTTTATATTGATGCAAGCTATAAAGGAATGAAAATGAAATTAAAAAATAAATATGATTCTTTGTATGGTCCACAATTGCCTAATTAGTAAAGTAAGCTATTATTAATACTTCTTTAGTCCGTTCACACTAATGGATGCTAGCAATGCAAAGTAAAAAATGAAAATATTAGGAGTGAATGTATATCTGTTTGTAGCAAATGTGACTATGACGTCCGTGAAAGATCTAGCACGATAAGATACAGCAGATACAAGCTTCAATATTCGATGAGATAACGCAATCTATGAAAGTAACTAACTAACTAACATACCATCACCGCGCGGGGGTAGGCAGAAATGATGGATCGTCACACTCTTCTGTCCTGACACACAATTATTGCTTCATCCACATTCGTACATCTTCTCGTACAAGCTCGCCGATTATTGAAGCTTCTACGAGAACCATCTTCCAGTATCTGCTTTACGCGGTCGTGCCAAGTCTTCAGTGGACGTCCTCTATTTCTATTTTTCCTCTTTTTCTATTTCTATGAAAGTATACGAGGCAAAATAAATAAAATTATAAAATAGAGTATAACATTAGATATATTTTTATTAGGAATACTGATAAAAAAATTATTCGTAAAAAGATTATTTCTTGCAGTTTTGAATTAGAAGAGAGTGGAATTCTATCCTCTCTGCTTACCCCTCGCAAAACCCCGAGACAAGAAGTTAGTATGTTATATATATATTATATTCTTCTGTACGGTAAAAAATAGCACATTAGTGGTACATATAATGAATAATTGGTTAAAATTTCTAGCGAATCATTCTTCTGTTCATTAATAAATTTAATTATCCCAATAATAATTATAATACAAATAGCAACACACTTTTATTGAATACCGAATTTTTAATTTTTCCATCGGTATTTCAAATATAATATTATTCTGTATTTAATAATTATATTTATACTGTATTACTGTCGACTGCTTTGAGTTATTTCGGTGTAATTACTTTTATTTTTGTATTAACTCGTACAAATAATGCACGCTAGGTGTATGAATTAGTAGACTATTGGGTGTATTTGTATTTAATCTTCTTCTTCAACTCATGACGGAGTGTCATACATTTATTGACATCGCCACCTATACGAGTATTTAATTCTTAAAATAAAAATATCTCTTACGATTATGTATTATTTCTTAAATTCCCACATATTTGTATGTTTTTGGAGTTACACCAAATTCACCACTCTTAAGCAGTCGATATGATTCTATATAGTACAGAAGTTTGATAAGGCCAAAAGTAAAATGGAGCGACAATATCCTCAAAGACATATCTATCTTAGAAATTTAGGAGTGGAAAGAAATTGTCCGTAATAGAGATCATTGGAGGAAAACTCTCAAGGAAACCATGACCCCCTAGGGGTTGTAGAGCTAACCGTGATTATGATAATGATGATACTTATATATACATAAGGGCTAATTTATTTGTTAAGGTTTCTCGACATATACAAAAATGTGTTGTACTTCAATATGATGTGACCATTAAATAAATCAAATTAATATGAATGCTTTTTGAAAAATAAATAAATTGGTATTAATAAAAATTATGTATGTTTTGTTAGCATCATTACGTCTACGTGAGACGATTGAGATGCAAGCTTACGAAGGCAGCTGAGAAAAGCAGTGCTTGTCACATTCAGTATAAGACCCACTTACTTCCTTCAGTACTACGACAAGCTGGAGGTTCCACTTTGCTCATTATTGTTTCATTTTTATACCGTCTAATCATTCTTTATCATGACCTTATTTTTCCAACTTAAGCATTTGATCTGTAACCAGTAGAATCTTTCTTCGCATCTATGTATGTCAATTAGATTGTCTTCTGTAATAATTAAAAAATATTTTTAAAATACTTATATTTAGAAAATATAGTGATATAGTATAAGAAAAAATAATAAAAAGTGCGTTTTATATTTATTGTTATGTACATCTCAAATTGTATACCTAGTAGAAGATTGTTGGTGGTCCAAGAAAAACTCTTTTGCGGCAAATATAATCGTTATTACACAAATAATACAGTTATATGATACAAAGTATATAACTCGTGCCCCGTGCGCGTTATCCTTTTAAGCCCGTCACACACACACGCATACATCTCATACCAGCGGTGCTGGCGCGCTGATACACACACATACCCACGTTCTCAAAAACATCACATTTATAAACAACAAATATTTTATTAAGGAGAATACATTCTTATTGTGAATTTGTTATTATTCAGTACATATGTCTGTGATGTTTAAAAAAATACTAATTAAATGTATTTATTAGAAAGATATACATACTTATTATATTTTTCAATAAAATTGATTATATATGTTTATATTTATAATTAATACATTTAATTATTAGAACATAAAACAAATACTTCATATGCTTAAACTAGTTGCCATGTATTCAATAAATTTTAAATGAATTAACTTAACATATAACCAGTAAGTAAATAATAGGTCAAAAACTTTTGAGTTTGTGCAGGTCAAATAATAGAACTATCAAGACATAATAAAGCCATTCAATTGGGTTGGGCAGCATTTTAATAGGTAGAGCATACCTTCAAAGTCAAAATACCATTACGGATCTGAGACGTGGATCTTCATTGTCAATGTCATATACAAATTAAATAATGCCTAAAGAGCAATAGAAAAAGCTATGCTTGGAATTAAGTGCCAAACATACTTATAATCCAGGTTCGAAACCCGATGGCGCAACAACAATATTTTTCGATAAAATTGATTTTATATGTATATATTTATAATTAATACATTAAATTAGTATTTATTATTTATATAACTGAATATTCACAAAGTCTGTCTTGAATCAGGTGTGCATCTTAGAAAATATCTTTCTAATTAATACATTTAATTAATTTTTAAAATATCATAGGCCTATGTTCTAAATAATTACAACTTTACAATAAGAATGTATTCTATGATGTAGATTCTAAAAAACATAATATTTTAAAAAATACAGCCATTTAAAAATGTATCAAATACTAGAATGGTTGAAAAGATCATTTTTTACTTACAACATTTTACGTAGGAGGGATTTATATCAATCGTTTACTTAACACCTCTATAATGTTATTAGGAGAACACATTCTTGTTGTGAAGTTGTAATTATTCAGAACATAGGTTTGTGATATTTTAAATACTAATTAACTGTATTAATTAGAAATATATACATATAAAATCAATTTTATAGAAAAATATTGTTGTTGCGCCAAAAATAATGTCGCTGTAGCATAGTTGGATAATACACCTTCCCCGGTTTGGAAAGAGATCTAAGTTCGAATCCCGGTGGCGCAACAATAATATTTTTCCATAAAATTGATTTTATATCTATATATTTCTAATTAATATATTTAATTCATATTTACCTCTATAACGGTATAATGGAGTGGTAAATGCATCTACAAAAATTATAAATTTCAAAATTTTTCAAAATGGACTACATATATGTTATTGTTTTTGCATTTACTGTTATTTTAATGAATACACTGTATCTTCAAAATATAAAATGAAGCATTTAGATGAACATTAAATTTTTAAACGTTTTCGCGATTTCTGGGTTTTGTTAAAAATCCGTTATGCAGAGGGCTCATATTTAAAAAAAAAAAGTTAATTTCGTCAAATGAACATTTTTTAAAAGTGAAACAGATGACTATATTTATTAATAAAAATCTATATTACTTTATCTTTATGTATATACGTACATACATCATTAAGGATAGAGAAGGAGTAACATATCTTTAGGGAACAGTAGATTTGGGTTTCGCAGGTGCTGCAGTGTTAAAAATAGGAAGATTTATAGTGGATCCTGCGGGATAATCAAGGGATATCTCCCGCCAGACCGTATAACATACAGACTCTGGAGTAGAAGTAAAGCAAAAGACCAAAAGCTATTTATTTTCTGGAATTTCGGCTTCTAGCTCTCCTGCCAGGGTGATGCGAAGGATTGGATTAACCTTATGTTGACTAACTGGGGTCTATTTGAGATATTTAAATAAAATATTACGTGCACAGTGATATGAATAATATTGAATCCTGCACGTGGAGGTTAGCTGAGTTGTTATAATTGAAATCGCCAAGAAAATTAAATAGGCAGGACACATCACTCGGAGGACGGACAATTGTTGGATAAACCCGAGTGGAATCAATATGCTGACAAAACGCTTTAAAAGCTACTTCACTGATGACATTATCAAACTCTGAAATATGGAGAGAGAGAGAGAAATATGGGACACAGCTGATGAAAATGATAAGGCACTGAGAGTAGATGCATGATGGTATCATCCCTAAAATCACTGTTCTAGTTATACATAAACTGTATACTGCTTTCCATTTAGAAATAATATTTGATATAGTGTGAGTAATAAAGGTGTTTTTTTAGAGGTTTGTTTTACGATTGGCAACACTTTTTCCAGCGATAGCCAATTTAACAGCTGATAGATGATTTGTGCTCCGTATGGTTTGCCATTTCACCATGAATAGATTTACGCCAGAACAACGCTTGCAAATTGTGCAAATTTATTTTAAAAATCGTGGTTTAGTTCACAGAAGAAGCTGTTGTTTCTTCAAAAATGATGCTGGCCAGAACGTAACAGTCAATGGAGAGCGCTATAGATCCATTATTACTGACTTTTTTATTCTCCAATTGAATGGCATTAATGTGGTACAGCTGTGGTTTCAAAAAAACGGCACAAAAAGCCACATAGCGCGCGCCACAATACATTTATTGAAGGAAACATGAGCGCATAATTTCGCATATTGGACCTGTGAATTAGCCTTCAAGATCGTATGATTTAAAACCTTTAGATTATTTTCTGTAGGGATATGTGAAGTTGCTTGTCTACGCCGATAAACCAAAGATGATAGACAACTTGGAAGCCAACATTCGTGACTTCCAGATTGCGCTTTATTCAAGCCAGCTGTGGCGTCCATATGCGCAAATTCATATTTAAATACTAATGGCATAAAATAATCGATCCAATAAAGCCAATACCATGGCCGTTACCACGATTTTTATGTGTTTTATTTCATTTTAAAGTTCTATATCTCAAAAAAAAAAACATCTTTACCATACGTAATATGCCCATTCTAACAGTGTATTGATATATAATTGATCAGTGGGCGAGATTAAATTAATATTGAAAACATGGTATCCACAGAAAATATGTACGGAATGTTTGAATTTTGTAAATTAGGAAACATTATAATTATGTTTATTTTAAATATGAATTAAATATATTAATTAGAAAGATATACATATAAAATCAATTTTATCGAAAAATATTGTTGTTGCGCCACCGGGATTCGAACCTGGATCTCTTTCCTAACCGGGGAAAGTGCATTATCCAACTATGCTACAGCGACAATTTTCGAACCTATATGTTACCTTTATGATATTAATACATTTAATCGTTCCATAATTTTAATCTCGGTGGCGCAATAACAATATTTTTCGATAAAATTGATTTTATATGTATATCTTTCTAATTAATATATTTAATTCATATTTAAAATATCACAGACCTATATTCTGAATAATTACAACTTCACAATAAGAATATGGTCTCCTAATAATTATGTTTATGTTTATATCTATTATTTTTTTAAATGTATTACTCGTCTTTTAGTATTATTATCAACATTTGTTTTAGTCGAGTGCATTTGTTGGTTTTTCCATTGTTATAAATATATGACTACATAATTATATTATAAAACCTATATATTAAAAATAAAGCATTACGTACATGTTACAATGAACCATTTTATTTTCTCCGTACTTAACCTTATTTCTATCGTATATACACGGTGATGGAAAACATAAAATATATATCGAAACAAAACGGTGTACATGAAAATTTGACCTCTGTGTGCGTTATGTTATATTTCCTACGAGTTTTCCGGCACCATGTAATTATTTAATATTAAAAAAAAAGGATTAGATTTTTTTTGAAAAAGGCTGTTACATATACTAATACAATTGTTTTTTCTAAGTAAAAACTGGTCTACAACTGGGGTGAATGTTTAGAATTGAAGGGAAATAAACGTGGACAAGGTAGGATTAGTCAGTAAATTTTAAAGTTTTATTTAAATTTTTTAAATATAATTTATGTGAAAGTGTGAGAAATTAGCAAGTGAGGTATGATAGAAAAGCTGAATAGGGACTATAAAGAATTTGAAAATAGTTTTAAGAGTTTGGTCATGCAGAAGATTGAGTAAGGAAAAATATTTATGACACGCCCCTCAAATAGAGACGTCCAATACCTGCCATGCTTACGTGAGTCAGATACTGATAAACAGAACATTGAAAAGAATCAAAAATGGACAGGCATCCTTGAGAAAGTAAATGATAAGGTGAGAAATATGTTTTAGGAAACAAGAGTTTGGCTTTTTTACTTCTCTTTCTATTTTGAATTAAATTGAACAAATGAAAATAATTACTTGTGCATAAATTAAATAATGATGATAATGCAAGTATTTTATTATGTTTGCACTTGTTTAATTTTTAAATTTATTTAGAGACTGATATGTTATGTTGTACTGATTGGAACTGTATATAATTTGTTGTATTAAAGGTTTATATTATAAATTTATTATTTATTCATTCGTCTCATTTTATTTATCATATTTACATATATCAATGATTAAAACTGATTTTAGAACGAAGGTTGGATAAATATACCTAATAATCTACACGATGATATATCATATGTATTTATTTAATTTAACTATATATTTTATATAATTCATATATTAAAATTCATGATGAAATTTCGGGGTATTGTTAATTACATTAAAAAGGCTGGTTTTTTTTTATCAAGGAAACTCGCTTTCGGAAATTAAATATCTTCAAAGTAATGATTGTTAACAATTAGGCATTATATTAAGTCATTCGCAGAAGTTATATTGTTTCAAAATAATCATATTTTTATATATTCTAAGACTCATAAATAAACGAAACGATTGAATGGTCCTAAATTTGGAGGTCTTGTTATTATTATTTAGTTTTTTTCGATCTAAACAATTCTTTCAATTGGTGTAAAAATACAACTTTGTGATATATTTAAATGAAGAAAAGGTAACGTATTACTAGGTGAGAATCTCACCTCTCCACTTCACTGTTCAAAATCTCATGTGATAAATACAATTTAAAAATCATTTACAATTTATTATATTTTTTATGTCCAAAATTTGTGGGTTAATTTCTAGAACCATGAGAGAATTCACTTAAGAGAGATATTTTAGAGATAATACAATTACGTAGGTCATTGAATATCTATCTCATTAAATTATCACATATTCATAGATAATTCAAAGCACAAAAGCTCAAAAAGACCTTTCTAGACAATTTACTGCCACCCATTGTTCATTAGGTGACTAACGGAAGTACCGAGTAACCAGAAAGTTTTTTTTTTTAAAATTAACACGTATTGATATTATTATTATTTTCTTGTTCCATTTAAAGATATGTAATATTTTTTGTACTTTGTATGAGTTTTTTTTTTTTTTTAAATTTAAAAATATTATTTCCAAATCTTATATTTTATGCATTCAGTGTATTTTAGTGTTGTTATTTTCATGTCGTATCTGGTTACTGAAAGTTGGCTGTCATGTTGCCTATTATCTTGTTGATAGCTGACCGGAAAAGCTGCATCGCTGTCTGTCCAAACCATCGTCGTACATTTTAAACAATTTTTATTTATAAACTATAATATCTGAATTTCATGTCAATTAGTAAGATACATACAAATAATTCTTTTTTTTCATATTAATGATGCTGAAAAATATTAGCCATGTACCGAAGGGACGCGGGTAAATTAAATAAATAAGGCGAGTGTTGAAAGCAATAAAAATAAGATCTAGTATGGTCAGATAAACCAAATATTGGAGAGCGACCTCGTAAAAGGCTTCAACAACTGAAGAGCATAAATGAGAAGATGTATAATAGTGGACGAGACTAGTGGCGTGCCACGACAGCAGATTGTGGCATCCTATCCTTTCTACCTAACTCCGCGGAGAAACGGCACGATTGTAAGATAGTAAGTTAGTCTACAGTAGGTCTACAGTTAGTCTACAGTTTTTTTTTATTTATTTGAAATTTTTTCAATTTTTTTATAATGTGAGTTATTAATTCATTATTGTACATTATTAAAATTACATGTTTTTTATTCGCTTACCTCTCCAAAAAAGGGACTAGCTCTAGTGCTCAGAAAGGGAGTTACACTAATAATTTTATATAGAGAGTATTTGTAGTTTATAATTATTTATTGTCTATTTGTGTGCTTTTGAAGTCTTATATAATATTATTTATTTTATAATTATGTGCTTCTGAAATGTTCATTTAATTTATTTTTAAGCTCATTTATATATTTTATTTCTTTAATTTGTGTAGGGAGGCTATTGAAATTTTTTATCCATAAGTATATAAAATTTTACTGATAGTGTTTGGTCTACAGTTAGTCTACGGTTTGTTTATAGTTAGGTTAGTGGATGCGAGAACTACATAATCAAGACCGCTTCTAATTTGCCTAGTGAACCACACGGATAGTTTTTATTAACTACTAAAATAATGCGTATTCATTTTAGAAAAATCGCGAAAAGTGTATATATTAATTATTTTACTTTTAATTACAACAGAAATATCAATGAATATTTTTTGCAATTTAAAAAAGTTTTGATTTTTAGATTAAAAAAATAAATATTTTTCTTTTAGTAAAAATCCTATTTATAATTTAAAGAAACAAAATACTTTAAAGAATTGTTTAATAAGCTAAACCAAACAAATTACAATGGCCTTGAAAATGTAAAATAAACTTTTTAAGCATTTAATGTAGAAGCATCAGTTTGGAACATTCGCTACATTAAAAAAGCACCAAAGCCTTAGAAAGGTCCGGTTCGTCTACCCCATTAAGCCTTATCAGAGGGCTGAAAAAACATCCCCTCGCCACCCCGGCTAATTGGCAGGGTAGCAATCTGCGAATTTCACCCCTCTTTTGGGTGAAAATAACGAGGTAGCTTTCCATTTGAAAAAAGTGTGGGAAAACCGACTATGTGTTTTTTACGTATAAAACATGAGGAATATCTGCAGGTTTTTTTACAGTTCTAATGCAAATTTTTGGCAATCATTTACAAGTTTAATAAGTTAAGTATCATGAAATTAATAATACTTATCGTAACATATGAATCTTACAATTATTACTTAAATTTAGGTGGTACACACAATGTAAAGTAAATTAATATTTACACACTGTTCTAACATTGTCGACAAAATATCAAAGTTAGTCTATTATGAAGTTATGGGAAAATGTTTGATAGTTATTTGTGTTTTGCTGCTATCTCTATAAGCCTAATAGGCCTTATTTTAAATGGTGTGCAGGTGAGTCAGCTGGAATTATATAGAGGTATTTATACAGGTGAATTGAAATAATGAGGTCACTTATAATATTGATTCTGATTTGTTCTTGGCTTTATAAAGTGAAGTTATGCTTGTGAAATTACTAAGATAAATGTAAGAAGAATTTGGTAGCGTCAAAGTTGTATTTTGATATGCGAGATCAGGTTATAATAATTTTACAAGTATATCTAAACTATATACCGTAAACTGGGGAGAGTAGGGACTTTTGGGGGAATACGGACAATCGTCAGAAAAAAGTTTAATGTCTTATTACGGCACTTTGGCTTTAGTTTTGGGTTAAAAGTATTTAATGATAAAAAAATATTTTTTTATTGACTGGTAACATTATTGACCGTGGTGTCACATAATGAAATTTTAAATTATTTAATTTTAATATTATGGAGGCTAAAAAATAAAAATTTTCTTTTAAAACTATTAAACAATTAGGTTTTTCGGTTAATCTTAATATTTCACAAAGTAGAATTTCATTCTGAAGGCTAGTGTTTTTATGCAGGTAAAATTTTACCATTAATAAATATTTTATACTAGTTTTATTATAAAGTGTTAATTATAAACTAGTTTCAGCGTAAACAGAGACAAGTCGTAGGGTGAATAGAGACGTGCTATGGGATGAATATAGACACATAGTATAAATTACACTATTTTAGCATTATTTCACTGTACTTTTAGATAAATTATAATCTTATCGATAGATAAGCAGACAAAGCCGAAAATTTACACATCTTATCCAAGAGGACAGAAATATTTAAAATACAAGTAAGAAGATAGTTGTAAAGTTGTTGTAAAAATAATAAAGGCAGAAAAAAAGCTGCCATTCCTAAAAGCATCTTCTCATCTTTAATAGCAAAATTGAAATAAACCAATAAAGTAATACACTAATACAGATTTCAATAAAACAAGAAATTTTCCTGTTTATGAAAACGCTTTCGATCGCTGGTTCCCAGGTTTCCGATTAATAATAAGTACATATATGATACATGAACTGCACTAACCTGTTCACTTTGCTGTCGTTAAATTGTGCCAGATGCTGATCATCACATTAGTGGCAGAGCGTGCGCTGGCCGAGTTAGACGTGTCTTATGCGTTTTTATGTTGTCCTTCGTGATGATTAATGTTTTTTTTCATTTTTAGGACTTTTATACAATAATTCATATATATATATGACAACTATTATTTGAATATTGTTTATGTAAACGCCTTCGATCACTGGATCCCAGGTTTTCGATTAATAGTAGATACACATGAACTGCACTAACCTGTTCACTTTGTTGTCGTTAAATTTCGACTGGTCGAAGCACCGGAGGTAATGAGAATCACACCTTTGTTACCGTCTTCTCTGATTTCGACAAGAAGCGGCAATAATCACGCATACGCATGCGCATTATTATCAACCAGGAAACCCAATGGTGCCAACCGAAGTAATAAGGCGGGTAAACAGTGCTGTTAGATCGTAAGCACGTAGATACTAACTACACATATTCACCTTACTAGATTACTGAATCATTTGAAAGAGTTTATTTGTGGGTTCTGCAATGAAGTTATACTATCTTCATGTAATGTTTTTCTCTCTTCTTTATTTGCATTTGATTTTACGTGATGGTTTTACTTAAATATGTCTATTTTTATCTCATAAATAATTTGAAACTATTGTTGTACAATAAGTATCAAAATTGGTTTAGTAAATAATTTGATATATTTAACTCCATGAACAGTAATTAATACAAATAATTATTGAACTGTCCCTATTGATCCTGATAGTAAGGTTAATAGGGACAGAGCGAACACATAGAGGAACTGTTGATTAAATAAAAAATTTGGCTCTGTTTAAATATTTCTTACATGTGCCAATTTATAACAATGTAAACACTGAAACCTGTCCCTATTCACCCCAGATTACGGTATTACGTAATAGACTAACTGCTGTCAGGCTGGGATCCGTGGATTGTCTGCTCTTTCACCCCGTGTCACCCCACTCCCGGTGGGCATATCTTGCTTCTTTATCTGTTCTCGACCGGTACATGCTGTATGCTACTCGCCGAAAGATGGCAATGTGGGTCTATGCTTACCATTTTGTCATTAAATTACATATTGCTTGTATTAGATGTACCCAAAAAAAGGCAACATTTTATAACTCTGACGGTCAGTTGTGACTTATTTGTAGTCTGGATCGCATAGCTTTCTGTCAGTGGTGTTTGATCAACATCTGGAAAGTATGTCGCGAGCATGACAGTTGAAAAACAAACTCCATTTTTAATGACGGACTTCGTTACGAGCAAGCTGTGTTTACGCTCTTGTGCGCTGTATGAATTTCACCAAAAAAATTCGGTAACCACAGCAACCAAAAAAAATTGTGCCATCATCTATGATGAAGCATTACTAGTTCGTCAATGCTAAAAACGGTTCAAAAGAATTGCATCAAAAAATTTTTGTTTCGAAGACAAGTCCAGAAGTGAAATATCAAATATATCGATTAAGACCCCTTAGATACAGAAATTGAGGCTAATTCAGAGATGTCGATTAAAGAATTAACAAAGACCAGGATTTCAGCATTCAAAGAATTTTGAAAAAGATCAGAAATGTAACGGAAACAAGGGGTGTGACAATCGTACGTAAAAAGCGACAACAATGTGCGCCCTCATACTGCGAGAATAACGCAAAAAAAATTACCGCTTTCGGATGGAAAACTGTTGATCACCCTCCGTATTCTGTTGATTTAACGTCATAGGATTACCATTTGCTTAGGTTTTTACAACACAATTTAGATGTGAAAAAGTTTAATAGTGTCAATGAAGTGAAAACAGCCCTCCCTCAATATTTTAAATCAAAACATGTCAGTTTTTACAAATGAGGGATTAACAATTTAAATGAACGATGGAAGAAGGTTGTATCTATAGATGGAGATTATTTTCTTGAATAATATTGTGAAAATAAATTTGTTTTTAAAAAAATACTTTTCATTTACAAACACGTTTTTTTTGGGTACCCCTATTATAATATGTAGTTGTGGAAGAAAAAATTAAAAATGAATGATATCATTTGTACACAAATATGAAAAGATAAGTAATTTCCAAAATAATACAAGTAGATTTATTTAAATACGTATTAATAATTTGAATGTACCTTTTTGATGAATGACTCTCCCAAATAAATATTTTCTATCAGACCAAGAACTTTTAATGTATTAGAAAATAACTTTTAATTAACTATTTTAATAATTTAAAAAATTAAAGAAAATAATGACTACCGACAGAATATACATTAAATTAATTACAAAATGTTTAAATATAGAAACAATAATATAAAGGGCAAACAAGTGAAAATAAGCCTCTGCCTCAAAAATAAACAAAAATGTATTATGTTGAAACAAAATGGTTACATAGAATAATTAGAAGCATTCAAAAATGTATAGAAATCCTCAGAATTCCAATGAATAATATTGTCCCTTTTCATCTCATGTAAATTGTATACATGTTCTCCACTATAGATATTAATACAAGTCGTCGAGTTAAATTATTAGATTGATAATGCCCTTACGAGGCGAAACGCGTCTCAAGTAAATTAAACGAGTAGAATAAAAAACAAGTATTTTATTTTCACTTATGTTATTACAAAAATATATTTTACCTAATAATTCATCCACAGATTATAAAATAGACCATATCTGGAAAACTGACAAATGTGAAAAGGTGTGAATATGTGAAAAAGGCAAAACAATTGTATCCGCATAGAAGTGTCGCATTCTATCCTGTCTGCCTTTTTAGTAGGAAAAGGGATGATGGTACCTACCATCTATATGTATAATACAAACAGAAAGCTATTATCTGACCCCGATTGTTTGCCTTGCGGACGGTTAAAGTGGATGTTTCGCGACCAATGGTATCCACTGCGTGACCACGAACAGTATTTCCTGAATTGATAATACGCAAAAAATAACATGTATTGTGTGTTGAGGCAGATGTGTTTCGTATTACGAATTTAATAATCAATTAAAAAAAAATTCAATGTTGATAACATAAAAAAATATTAAACACCGGACACTGGTCTATCATAATACAATCGGTCTTAACCAACTGCCGGAAAAATACATTATTCTTAAAATAACACAAACAAATGTAAATTGAACGGAACTTTACACATTAGAGATTAAATACCTAAAGTACCAGGTGTTAATCAATATGCATCACGTTTTACGTCCAATGACCGACTGCAATCACCGAATCCGGTGACTGGCAACGTCAAATAACTTTAATGTCCTACAGCAAAAGAAGTTTGTGAAACTATGTGTGGATTACCGTCCGATAATGACGTAGATCAAAATTTCGAATACGTATCGAAAATTTAAATATATATTTATCAATAGATCATTAATTTTCTTTTCAAAATAATAACATTATCTTTGTCGTGGTTCTTCTCACGCCCCACAGATATGGCCGCGTAATGAAATCACTCAACACCCATACAGTCCGACTGATACCCATCAAATCAGACAACAATACGTCGCGTCGCAACCAGTCCGAGAAAGCCTAGAACCGACCGCTTTTCCCCTGGCCAGCTCCTCGGATACATCTACTCTTAACTCGGGACCGCCTTCAGTGTACTTCGTTTATCTTAAAATTTTTATAATTTAACAGACAAGTGTAAATTTATTTACTGTTCCACACTCACAACATCAATTAATATTCATATAATCACAACTCCAAAATTACTATTTTTTGTATGACTTACATTGGAATGGCACGCTAATGAACGTTTTTATTATAGAAGATAGTATATCTTAATATTCTATGTTCAAACTAAAAAGAAGAAGCTTAAATTGCGTATATATTGAATTATAATCTCATTCTTGATCAATTGTTTCAAGACCGTCTCAGAGAGTAAATGTTTTATGATGTTTTAATGATCCCGAGAATGTTCCTAAAGATGTTTTCGTGTGGCGTAATAAAAATAATAGCAAAAAACTACTTTTCCAGCGAAAAATAGACGATAACTTAGAAATTTACATATAGACGAGGCAAAGCAGAAAGGTAAGACTACCAGCATAAAAATGTAGGTACTTCATGTCAGAAATAAAAAAAGAGAAAAAGGTTGTAAAAAGACAGGACACAACAGAGATTTTTACTTCCTCAACAAGTACCACTGTATGTAAATTATTTAAAGAAGGTTATTCTTGGGATTTCAACATGAACATTCTTAAAAAATATGTGTGTACCTTCTAGAGCAGCGATTGCTAGCTTCACGACCTCACGGACAACTAAATTCATAATTTTAAATCCCGCGGACCACAAATAAAATTATTTATAAATATTAAAAATATTTAGAAACGAGTGATCTAAGAACACATATAATGCATTTAGTTAATAAAATAAATTTATTATTGTAACTAAAGGTTTATTAATAAAACAAAACAATTTAAATATGTTTTAATTGTATAATATAACACGATACATTTCTCGTGTGATGGATGTTCCGGCTTGCTTGAAATAAGATTATGGATATTTGGATCCAATCGTGTTAATGCAAGACAGAGAACTGTATTTAATTCAAGCCGAGATCGGTACCGTGTTTTAATTGATGTGACAAATAAAAAGGCTTTTTTGCATAAATAAGTTGTGGAGAATTGAAGCAGAATTTTCATCGCCTTTTCACTAAGCAAAGGGTATTCACTTTTTATTGAAATCTAAAACTGAGATCTTGATAAGAATGAATAAAGTTTAGCTTTGAGAGTATCGTTAGAAGATTGGTCGATGAAGCCTTCTTTTAGATTCATGCTTTAATTACCATCTTAAATGTTCGCTGCAAATGGATCTATTATCCACATTATTACCATGGATTAAAATGCTGTGGATTTAAAAATGCTAATAATGTCCACATTTCTCTGCGGACCAGCAAAATTTTCTCGCAGATCACTACTTTTACCACATAATAGATGGTCAATTGTATGGCTTGAGTAGAACGATACCATAAAAACAAAAGATAGCAATTTGAATAGCCCAAAATTCCGCTTAGTTCGACAACAGCATTACATCTGCAGTAGTGGGTAGTCGTAGCAGTTTTTATAACTAAGTAATTAAAGATTATAAAGATATACCACACAATAGATGGCGCTAGCGAAATTGTAATAAATCGTCCGTTTATACCATACTGATTATTTAATTTACATTTGATTCCGAGAATTTTCAGCACAGATTTTTTGCTTGTATGCACTGCATGCCTCTGGTAACGTGAAACAATATCTCGGTCCCCATGGTTTCATTGTATTTTGGTTCACTACGCAATACTTGCGGCTCGTTAAGGTTGTGTGTTCAGAAGGCCAAACGAATCGGCCCCGAAGGCGCAATTTTCAGGCCCAGGTAGTGCACAAAAATTCTTCAAAATTAGCGATGGCTGTTCTAGAGTATCGGATGGATCAAAAATAATAACGTTAAATATTTTTTCTTGAGACAACGAATGCCATCGGTAAATAAATCGCAACATTAAGTTTTACTCGGTAAAGTGGAAAGATTTTTGCTTATTATTATTTTACGATTGAAGTAATTACACCTTTTTTGTGACTGCTCAATAATTTGTATTACGTATTTTTTCTCAGGCGCTTTTTTTTAATCTTCTGAATATTTTAACAAATTGATGATAATTTGTTGAAAGATGCGTGAAGGTTATGTATTAATAAAAACTCTGTCAATAAAACTCAAGTTGTTTCAAATTATTTAGCGGCGTCTTATATATGCTATATTTTAGTATATGACGGAAGTGATATATATATAGGCCCTTATATATAAGGACACGTGTTTTTACAATCAAAATAACGTGGAAATTTGTCGCATGCATGGCTGAAAAGTGTCATTTATTTTCTCTTAAATGCGGCACGCAGAAAACGTCATACATGGAGCTTTATGTATTCTAAATTTTTTTAAATATTTTGCGCTCAAATACTGGTAATTTGTTTTATTCGATTTGGGTTAGGCACCACGTTTCACAGCCATAAGTGACCACTGGTCTTATTATATACTGGATGTTTAGTGCTTCCATAATATGCACGCACCCTGCATATACCTGGGTGGAAAACGAGACTCTCATCAAATTTAAAAACACTACTGGTACCGACCCCTATAATATAATATGCGCCATAGTCGTCCAGGGAGCAGCCCGTAGCGCGCGTTGTAGATATCTCACAGCTTTATACTCGTATCCGTAACTGTGTTTCAAGCATTAATAAACATCGATCTATTATAAATAATATTTTATTGTCCATCCTGCTGTAGCCACACCAGCACGCATACTCCACGTTATAATTCAAACGAACATGTGAATGAATGGGGCATTCATTTACTCTCGCCAAAGCAGATGCTTCTAATCCATCAAAATTTTGACAAATACACACATTAAATATTAAATCATTTCCACAAAGGACCAAAACCCGCAATTAAATTCGGCTACGTTGGTCACGAAGCAGTCAAAGGTGAGCAGACTGCCCACCGCACGTATTTTTGTTAGTAAATGTATATGTATATGTTAATTTTATCTCTTTAAAACTTAAAAAAATTATATCATCCATTTCATGCATTACGTAGTTAGGAAGAAAGGGAAACTACAGAGACTAATAGCGACAAAGTTGTCTTATTGAAGCGTGAATCGTGAGTTGTGAGGTCCAGAATTAAAAGCAGACATGTCCATTTTACCTGTTTTCGAGTAAAATGCAAAAATCAATTATACCACAACTGTCACATTTGGAATCATATTGAACATGACCACTAACCATATGTCACATGACCAAATACTGTCGTCTTATTGACTGAAAACATGTCTTGGTTTGAATTAATTATCTATTGGACATGTCCACGATTGAAGTAACAAGCAATATTTGTCCAATTTTAATAGGCTAATCTTGTAGACATTAATTTTCTTTATATTTGCGCATACCTAATTCAAATACCATACAAATTGAACACGTCTGACTTTGATTCTATATCTCACATTTAAAAATAATTTCTGTGACGTGATTTTTTTTTTTATAATTATTATTAATCTTATTCATTTTTTTCATTTTAAGTACGTATTATTTAAATAAAATAAAATAAAAATAATACTTTAGTATTAAATTTTGTTGTAGAATATTTAATCAAGGAAACTGTATTATTTATGGTCACATTTGCCCACATTGTTTCAACAATCTTTTGATTTATTTATTCGTAAAACCTTGAAATGGGTGGTTGGAAAATAATTTAATTTATTTGCGAACATAAATGAAATTCAAGAATTTTTATCCCCGTTATGGAGGGTAATGGTTGCGTATTTTGTGCATACCGGGAATGTAGGGAATAGATAAGTTTTTGAGGAAAATCTCAAACAATATTTTTTTACATTCGTTTTACAGTACTTATTTGTCTCTCCCAATACTGAGAATGTCTCTCCGGATATGTTATCCATAATAATATTACACTTTACGTATATTATCTATGACTTTCTGGATGTGGCGGCTTCGAACGTAGTGTCATTTATGGCTATAAGGTGCTTGCTTAAACGGAAAGGTATGTGAGACGCGAGCAGGGTAAAAACGAACGTGTTTTATATCTTTAGGTTAAGATTACTTAAATTTTTTCTCTTTTCAATAACAGTATGTAAATATATATTCAATTTGAAATGAAGTGTACATTGTCTTTATTACGAATAAAAAAAAACATACATGACATCTGTTGTCTTTTTTTATCTATACTTTCTATGTTATACCATAGAATAGAGCACTTTCCGCCATGTCAAAACAACTTGGTTATGTTTTGACCTAAAACTTGTCAATAACAAATTTTAGAGAAAACCATTCATCCGATTCCAAAGAGCATTTTTGTGTTTATTATTGTCTATTCGCAAACAAAAGTGGAATAATTTCAATTATATCGATATTTTATTTAAATTCGTGTGGTTTGTTTTGGGGAAAACTCTACCATATAAATTTAGATTATATTAAGACCGTAAGCGCGCAGCGGTCACCAAAGATCGCGTAGCGGTCACTATTGGCCGCAAAATGGCTACAATAGCCACCCGCGGGGCCTAAAAGCAAGCGGCGCGATAGCCAACGAGACCTTTACCGCACAGTGGTCACCAATGGTCGCGTGGCGGCCACTATTGGCGGCAAAGCGGCTATAATAACCGTCCGCAGGCCTAGCAGTAAGCAATGGCGATGGCCGATTGCTTGCTGCATGTAATGTAAGGTTGTGCTTGTCGTATTTCTACAAGCTTAAATACTGATGTACAAATTTTCTAGAGATCCAAGGCAAAATAGGTGTTATCCAAAAAATCTGCACGATTGGCAATGGGATGGACATGTCGAAGAATGGCAGGATAGAAAAGACTCGTATACAAGAAGTGTTGCCTGACGACATCAAAAATGTGGTGGGCAGTATATGGATGAGATGGATTGAAAACAGAGGGAATTGACAATCCTTGGGAAAGGCCTATGTCCAGTGGTGGAGATGCAAGCTGATGATGGTGATAGATTTATCTGAATGCACATGTCCTCCATTGCAGATACGAACCATTAAGCTCCAAAGCCAATGTGCAATGTCCGTTCTCCCATTGTCAGCCCGTTACACGAATCGGTAGCCAAGAGGTCTATTGACCTCCGAAACGCCCTCACGTACCGCCTAATAGAGTTATCTACCTGTAAGATGACCTGATCATTGTTTTCTGACATCCGATGCAACAACCGTAATATATTTAGATGTTTGTATACGCTATTTAGTTATTTATTATTTTGCGTGTACCACTGATTCTCTACTACACGAGGAAAATTATTTGAATAATAACCCTAGTTTAAGTAAGGGTTGGTTGTTTAATCAGTAGTAAAATTTTACCATAGTAAGCCTTTAATATACTCGTATACCTAGTAACTTTTTACTATCGATGGTGGTAAAAACCATTTACGGATTGTTAGAATGTCAAGTTTACTATTATCAAATATTAATTACAAAGATATACATATAAAATCGATTTTATCGAAAAATATTGTTGTTGCTACCGGGATTCGAACCTGGGGATCTCTTTCCAAACCGAGGAAGGTGCATTAAAATATCACAGACCTATGTTCTGAATAATTACAACATCACAATAAGAATGTGTTCTCCTAATAAAAATAATCTCGCCAAATAGTATGGCAAGGCGACTAATCATCAAATATCTGAGAATGTTGTCAAATTTAATTGGCAATATATACAATTATATGCGTTATCTATGAATTTATTCACTCCTGCGTTCGAAATCTTGAAGAAATCTTTGGTCTATGTGCTAATATAAATTCAATAGTCAGATCATCATCACTAAAATAGCGGGATATTGAATGATTCATTGCCGTATACAGCAACTTTCAAATAATCAACTTTTGAGACCGCAGATAATTTTTTGCGAAAACGGATTGTTTCGAAGAAAAAATTACTTTTTAAAAGTACATCTCGTAGTAAACTCATTTTTCTCTCTGATATTCGATAGTGTAAATAAGAATTGATAGTTAAACATGGTGGACTTTTCACAGCTATTCCAAAAGTGATCCGACACATTAATACTTTGAAAGTTGCAGTATACGACAATTAATCATTCAATATTTTAGTGATGATAATTCATCCGATAATGATCTCATTGTTTAATTTACATTAGCATATAATCCGAAAAAATGTCATCACCGAAGTGACAGATTTCAAACGCGGAGGCGAAAAAATCCATAAATAGAGCATAAAATAAAGCATATTTCGTGATTATTTGTCACGCCTATAGATACCTGCAAACGATTTTTGCCACGGGCGTTAATAAAAAGATACTAATGTAAAATTTTACCATAGTAAAAAGTTACTACTGATTACACAACCGGCCCTAAATGTTAAAAAAATGAATGCACTGAAATAATTCAATATATTTAGTTGCCTTATGCAAGCACTGGAGAGTGTAACTCTCGCAGGTATGTGGTTGGTAGCATTTTTTATTTATTTCATTAATTAATTCATTTACAATATTATAAAATGATTACCTAAGATATGTTGCCTTTTTTTACCTGAAAAAAATGCAATTTCTATCATTAAGTATGATATTTTTAGGAATCATGTAAAATTTTAAATGAATTTTGGTTACTCGAGATATAAAAAAATAATGTTTTCTCGTATTATCTGAAAATTTCAACTGAAATTTGCGCTATCTATGTTTTTAAAATATTGCACTTAACTAGACTTGAAATTATTTTTTATAAAAGTATTCACAATTCATTGGTAAATAATATCAACCCGTAAACATAAAATGTTTTGTCGGCACTTCCAGAGATATTGAGAAAGTTTCGCATCAGTGTTCGTCATATAAAGAACATAATCAAAAACAAACAATCTGATTTCCATATAAATTGTTCATTAAAATATTATCCTTATATTTTTACGATTCCATTACTTTTTTCCGTGTTTTGTTATTGTAATGCCGTCCGCCGCGGTGATTCTCCTCGGAATTATATAAAAACGAATCAAATTTATTCAACAAATTCCATAAAAATAAATAATTCAACAGCTTAACTTGCGAATCTAGAAATTTAGATTGTTTGTTTTTGACTGTTAGTTCTCATATCTCTTGAGGCGAGGTGGGTTCAACGGGCAGGCGAGCGAGGAGCGCGCCAAACTGTTACTATATCTTTACATTGTTTCTGAGATGATCCACGGGAATTCCATGCAACACATGTTGAAAAGTGAGAAATATTGAAAAATTTATAAGCTGTTGGAATTCTCCAGATTCTAGAATCAAAATCTCAGACACTGAGTTTACATATTAATCCCAGTAGGTATAGTTAATTTCCTTGTTCTAAATGTTCAGTGCCCGGAACATTATTTGCCCGCAATAATTCACTATGTTGTATGATGCGTTAATGATCACGTATTTTTAGGTATTACTAAACAATTTTTTTCTGCTGATTTCAGATTTAGTATTCGTTGGATTCTATCACGTACGGTTTTTTAAGTAATCAAGTAAACACGTATTTTTTATACATTTAAACATTACATTCTGTTTACTACAATATCGGAAAAGCACTGTCTGCAATAATACAGTAAAATACTATTGTAGCAGGCTGGGCATCGAAATACATGTCTTACTTTGCTGAAATGTTTTATTTAATTATAACAGTACACTATGATTAAATATATAAAAAAATAGTTAATTAATAAATTATTATTATTATTATTTCTTTAAACGTAATTTGTATCCGTTTCTGCGGGGAAGGGGACAAGTATCCAGTAAAGTAGAAGGTAGTAATATGGAATCCCTGTTATTTATTACTGTTTAAACAGTAGTTCTTTCTTGTAAAGGTGAAATATTACATTTTTTTAAATTTTATACTTATCACACAGTAATTATAAATTTTTTTATTAAAATATGTCGATTTATTTTGAATAAGTTAAGTAATCAAATTTCACAAGCGTGCATTTAATATGGAATCCAGGATCCCATATACATGGATAAAAGAATTTTATTTTTATTAGATTCATTTTCACTAACAAAAATCACAAATATAATAATCATATTATTGATAGAATCGGCGTTAACTTTGTAGAGTTTCATCATAATGGATGGATATAAATGAAACAATGTTATAACTCTACTTGAGTTTATTAGCACTACTCGAGTTTCGAGAGAAACAGTAACTCTCATCGACAGGTGAAGTTTTAAACTGACTACACATAAATATAAGAGACAAGACTTAGGTGGTAGACATACAAGTAATTAGAATGGAAGGGGAGAGGGCGTAGTTACTGTTACTCCTCTTTCCCGTTACAACCACCCCTCCACCGTCTAATAGTAACTCCGTCTTTTCTTTTACCACGCACGCGGCAACTTCTCTACAACTATTTTAGCAAGTTAATTAATAGATTCTTGTAAGCTTTTCTTATATGAAGATCCACAACTGCAGATGCTGCTTTAGCCTACCTATTCTTCTTCCTGGTTTTAGGATTAAGTGAAACGTCGGCAGCTACAATGAGTGTCGTCATTACGTCAGAATATAGTAGACAAATTATAATAATATTGTAAATATTTATTATGGAACCCGGTTCCATATTGGTCACTCCTAAGGGGTACCATAATACATAAGTAGCTATGGACTAACATTTAAAATATATACTGATAAAATTAAACAGTTACAATTTAGATTTTTAAAACTAAGTAGATAACAGAACGAAGTGTTTGTATAAAAATGATTATTGCAAATTATTTACAATATACAAAATCTTAGAAGTTGACAAAAAGTAACAGATAATTTAATTTTAGAAGAGATGATAAACAATGTAAATATGAATACTGACCCTCACCATAGCTATGCTACCAGAACAGGGATGAAACATGAAAGTACCAATCTCGAACATTGTGTACGGTGAGAAAACGAGAGAATGTGTTGTATCAAGAATTTTTAATAAAATCTTTAAAGAATTATTAAACATTATGGAAAATAAAGAGACATCAGTGAACACACTAAAATATAAAGTCAAACACATTCTTATCTAATTATTTGATTTCTATATTGTACAACATTTAAAATATATTAATTTTAGTTTACCTTAATTGAATATGTTAATTACTTTAACATTTTACATTTAAGAGCAATTCTTGCTGTAAAAATGCTATACTGTCTGGCGAAAAATAAAAATTGTGTGAAATAAAGTTGGATAAAAAAAATGTAATTATAACTCTAGAAAAATCAACTCATATTAAATTTAAAATAAACATAATTTACCTGTCTTGATTGAAAATAACACTTTATTAGCCGTTAAAGTTGACATATTTTTATGTCAATACGTGATCGCAAAGTGCACACATCAAATTGTTGTGATACAACGTGTATATTAAAAGTATCCTGGTGCGACCGTTGCACGACAACACGGAACTAGCTCTGTTTAGTATATATTGTTTAAATATCTTTAAAATAATTATGGGTTTTTTTAAAAGATATCATGAATAGTTTCATAATAAAATAGGGTTTCTATATTTGGAGCTGGTTCCGTATTAAAACCTTCTCCTCTTATTTAGAACCAAAGTTTCCGAAAGTATCTTCTAAAAAAACATAAAGAAGAGATCTTCGTGGGGCTGCAGATCAGACATTTAATGAAAGACAACGCGTTTTAACGTACGATGAATCCAGTACAAAAAAGAGCTTGAGTTTCATTTACAGAAGTTGTGGCAGGCTTTTGGGTAATAAAAAATATCTGAAGATCAAAGCCAATGATGTAGAATTTCAGAAAATTATGCTGTAACATGAGTGTAAAGCTTCATTTTCTACATTCGCATATGGATTTATTCTCTGAGAGCCTCGGAGACGTCAGCGAAGAACAAGTAGAACGTTTTCATCAAGACATGGAAAAAATGTACCAAAGATGGTGGAATGCTAACATGATGGCCGACAACTGTTTTATGCTAAAAAGCTAAAAAGAGAGACGGCACTTGTGAGGGGTGAAAATCAAGGAAAATAAATTTTAACCTACCTGAGAAAAAAATAAAATGTTAAATCAGCGTCAGATAGTGGAAAATTAATTAGTCATGTTTATCTTTTGTTTTCGTTAAATTATTATATTTTACATATTTGTTTTTTTATACAATAAATTAAAATCTATAAATATATTCATATATATTATAAATCGTTTTTTAACAAAAAAAATAGTTTTTATTTTTCCCTTTTCACATTAATAATAATAATATGTTTAATAATAATTTGTGCAAACATCTTACGAGATAGAGAAAAACATACTACAGATGTGAAATCAGCATGGAAAGTATTATTTAGGAATTTTAATAAAACAATGTTTTAAAAGTAATATTATTGTTTCTTGTCATAATTATTGGTATCCCACAATTATTTTTCAGAAAAGATGTTCACCGAATAAATTGATAAAATATATTCGTGATGAATATTTTTATTTATAATGCCTATTTTTACTGTTTTATTTTATTTTATCTTCGATACTGGTGGGCTACCCCTTTTTTATAAATTCACACGAATAAATGTGAACGTATCTTTTTAAAAATATTTAAAAAAAAAAGTTTATTCATAAGCAAAGCAGAAAAGATAAAAAATAGTCTGATGAGCTGATATGGCTTGTTAACAGGTTTTATAATAATTTGGCTATAAACTTAAAGTATTGTGTATTTGTGTAAATTTTTGTTAGTTTAGATTTATATATAATAGACGCTAGTTCCGTACATTAGTGTTCGCGGAAATCTTAAATCAAACATGTACAAATATATCGATTTAGTAAAATATTAACAATACTAATTTAATGTATTCATTATAAATATATACACATAAAATCAATTTTCTCGAAAAATATTGTTTTTGCGCTACCGGAATTCGAACCTGGATCTCTATTTCCAATCCGGGAAATACAATAAGAATATGTTCTCCTTAATAATATAAGTTGTATCAATGTGTCCAAAATTTAATAAAAATGAATTGATAATTCTGACGTCTGCAGTCGGTTTACTCAAATGTATTTAAGATTCCGTAAAAATAATATAGATGACTTTCAAATAATGGAACGACAAATGTATTAATTTGAAAAAAGTGAAACATATAGGTTCGAAAATTTGTCATGAAAAAATACTGGCGCTATAACACAATTGGTAGTGTACTTCCCCGGATTGGAAATAGAGATCCAGGTTTGAATCCCGGTAGCGCAAAAACAATATTTTTCGACAAAATTGATTTTATATATATATATTTATAATTAATACATTGAATTAGTATTGTTATTATTTTACTAAATCGATATTTTTACCATGTGACATTAAAAGAATCGAGATTTGAGAGCAATAATAAGTGGGACAACCTAAAATATCTACAGTTCAATATTTTAAAATGTTAATTTATGTATCAATCATAAATGATACAACGCTAACTACAAAACTCTTTAGGAATCAAAATAATAATATTAAAAAATATTTTTTCCCGACACTCGCCTATTTATAACTGGCTGAAGATTTTACATTCTAAAGTTTCCTTCTGCTACTTAAATTAAACAAGTCATTCTTATTTTATTGACTGAATAGAACGTCTTTTTCATGCATCTGACCATTTTAAATTCATCTGAGAAAATAACCGTTTGGTATAGCAATTAACTAACGAGGCAAGAGGTGACGTGACGACTGACGAGTGAGTGTGTCGCCGTCGAGACTCACGAGTGAGCGTGTTGCTGTCGAGACGACTGACGAGTGAGTGTGTCGCCGTCGAGACTCACGAGTGAGCGTGTTGCTGTCGAGACGACTGACGAGTGAGTGTGTCGCCGTCGAGACTCACGAGTGAGCGTGTTGCTGTCGAGACGACAGACGAGTGAGTGCGTCGCCGTAGAGACTCACGAGTGAGCGTGTTGCTGTCGAGACGACTGACGAGTGAGTGTGTCGCCGTCGAGACTCACGAGTGAGCGTGTTGCTGTCGAGACGACTGACGAGTGAGTGTGTCGCCGTCGAGACTCACGAGTGAGCGTGTTGCTGTCGAGACGACTGACGAGTGAGTGTGTCGCCGTCGAGACTCACGAGTGAGCGTGTTGCTGTCGAGACGACTGACGAGTGAGTGTGTCGCCGTCGAGACTCACGAGTGAGCGTGTTACTGTCGAGACAGACGAGTGAGTGTCTCGCTGTCGATGACCATGAGATTCTGCTTGCATCGCGTTCTTTTGTTTTAACTTAAACGACTTATTTGTTGTTGAATAATCATGAATTTAGCTGTCTATTCTATTCCTTTATAAATATACATGCAGGGTGATTATTATGTTCCAGGGCGATTTTGTTTAGCTGCCATTTTGGATTAGCAAACATTTGTTGGTTCCTATTTTAAATAATAATGACAATGCTATAACCATAAATGGTGATCGCTTTTGTCACATTAGGTCGATTGGGCGTGTAACACATATGGTTTCAGCAAGACTGTGTTACCTCACACACACCTCGAGCTACGCTTGAAATTTTTCCCGGCCGCATAATGTGGCAAAAAGTGGTGATATCGACTGGCTTCCGACTATTTTTTGTGGAAGTACTTGAACGAAAAGGTCTATGCTAATACACCAACAACAATTTCGATGCTACAGGACAATATTCGAAATGAAATTGCTGAAATAACACGCGAAGTGTGCGAGAATGTTACTAAATATATGGTTAAAAGAGCACGCATTTGTGCTGCTGCTAGAGGCGATCAATTGGCCAATATCATATTTCATACATGATTGTAATAAATCAAACAATAGATAAATAAAAAACATTTTTTTTTTTTCTTTCACTTTTTAGTTATTTAAAAACAACATCGGCCTGGAACATAATACTCACTCTGCATATTTATATGTTAAAATATTTTGTGTAAGAGAAGATATGATTGGATAGAAGATTCCAGGAGTTAGGAGAAATAAATTAGGTTATTTTGATATATCACTTCGTCACACATCATATCCTTTATAATTAACATAATTATTTTCAAATTTATATCATTCGGTGTATATTGCCACACAAAATTAATATATTATATTGTTAAATATGAATCAAATATCACAAACCTATGTTCTGAATAATTATATCTTCACAATAATAATGTGTTCTCCTAATATTATACTTTTGAATCAATGATGGTTTAGATTTTTAAAAAGCAATAGTTTTGAGAAAATATTATTCTATTTTAAACCAGCAGAAAACTCCAGTGTCGTAGTCTCCCCGACATTCCACCACCGTCTCAAACTGACAGATTTGTTGCTCTCTCTTCGGCTGCGATCCAAATTATCCCCCTGGAAGAGGACCGGCGCACATTGAAATATGGTATTATCATACTGAAAGTATTGTGTATGAAAGTAGCAAAATGCATGTTTAGTTCAACATTTTTTGGGCACTGCAATACCACTGAAGATTGAACATTATTGCAAATAAGTTATTTTATTGAATTTACGTTTATTCACAGTTCTGCACATTAAAAGCAAATTGCAATGTAATGTAATTATAGTGACGTTTCAGAGTTGCATTTGTTAAATCTTCCGGCAATCGTGTGAGCTCGAATGTTGTCTTCAGCACTAGATATCACTTCTAATATTATTATAATATGTCAGATATATTTGATACATGTGAGTATATCTATCTTGGCAAAATAATATAATTTGAGACACAATCTAAACTTAGAAATTAAGAGACAGATTAGATCATTATAACTTTGGGAAAATTATTATTAAAATCGAACTGCACTCTTCAAAACTTGCACAAAAAATAAGTTAATACCTGCTTTTTTAACAGACAGTAATTAAACCTGATTCCAACTCCCTCCGACTTTTAGTTCAAGTAATAGAAAAACCGCATTATTTATGGTATGACCCAATATTTAAAAACAAATATATCACAATCTCTCAAAACTAAGATCATAAACCAGTGCGTTCTATTAACAATGACATATGGCGCCGAAACTTGGACGCTGAAAAGTAGCATAGCGAGCCATCGAAAAAGCAATGATTGACTTTTTCTTGAAATGGCTCACCAAAGAACCAAGGTCGTCGACATCATTCGAAGAGTATTCAAGATGAAAAGGAAATCTGCCGAAGAATAGACGATCGCTGAGAGAAAAATGTATTGAAGTGGAGATCATGAATAGGAATAAGAAGTGTGGATCAACCACCAGCTTGATGATTTGATGACATAGGTCGTGTAGTAGGAATCAGATGGATACGCAAAACGAGAGACAGAGAAGACTCGCAAGCAGAGGATTGACAGGAGTTGATAATGATAATGATTTGGTACAGTTTTTTATAGTTACTGGTGGATTGTATATATATATTTATAGGAATGCACCCACACAAAAACATCACAGGCTTGGCAACGATTTTGATTTTGTATATATATTCCGACGTTCAATATTTAAATATAAAAGTGAGATTTTTGATACTGTTCTGAGTCAAAGGTATTGTGACCGACGCAAGTCGCCGGTCACAAGTGGTGGGTGGTGGAATCGGAAGGAATGGGTTAGATAGGGATTGATGAGGTATGGGGAAATGGATGAAGGAAGAGAGGGCCCAGGATGTACTCACGGAACCAAAAGACAGCTCGACTCACCTGGTTGATGAAAAATTCTCGAAGATCTTCCGGAAGTTCACACAATGAAACTCCCACAGCACAAAAGCTCTGATGAGTTTCACGTTCATAAACAACAAAATCACAGCGGTGTGTGCAAAGTTGTGATCCAACACAAATAGTCCATGAGAACACTTCCTCTTCTCTAATGCAAAAATAACTAGTCGAGCCAAAGGAACTATGTTTACTGGTTTGGGAATAGGCTAAGGGGTAGGAATAAATTAAAAACTGGTGACAATGTTACATTTAACATTACTTATTTCAAGTATGAAAGTATATGTGTTCACCTACATAAAAAAATATAATTAATTTAATTAATTACGAATACGGAACAGGTATAATTGATTTTGATACTCAACCATTCTGTAATAAACATAAATTTTTATGTTTTTTTTTTAAATTTTTAATTATATTCTCTTTTAAATCAACTCTATAAATTTATGTTTCATATATTATTGTTATATATTTTATTCTTCTTGTGTTTTTGCACATGTTTTTGTAAAATTAATTTTGTAAAAGCCCATAAGAGTGTGAATATAATATAAATAAAATAAAATAAATAATACATAATTCAGTCACTTACACGTATGTTGTGACAAATATGATATAAAAAACGGTATAGTCTATATGTCGCCGAAATATTGGATACAGTTATTTTATGGATACAATACCGTTAAGGTTTATCGGTGGTACGTTATTGTATTGCGTAACAATGATATCACGTCCTCATGCGCTGGTGAAAAATACGGCTTAAAAAATGGTAAGGTCTATGTGTCGTTTTATTTTGTCCGTATCTCGAGTCATCTGTCGCCACTTCAATCGTTACATTGTCGCTTGGACGCATTCTGCAAAATCGGCTTCAACTATTTTAATCATCGCCCTCGAAGTTTCCCGCGGATAATAATGGCCATTCCGATTCACAGCCACTTTTTTCTCGGCAACTTTTCCGGCATTTTCCTGTTCAGTAATGAGGAGCGAATCCATTTTGTGGGAAATATTTGATTTTCTTTTGTGCGAAATCCAGCGACATTATTTTCCGCGCGAAGAAAGATTGCTTCGGGAGTAATTTCCCGAGGAATATCTTTCGTATTCTCGAGGATGGAAATAATTTCTGCTCTCTTCATGATAATAATAATTATTAAGTGTGGTTTTGTAAACAATTTTCGGCGGCTAGGAGCTTACACACGAATTTTGGAAATTAAATGTTTCGTTGTTTTGAAAATTGCCGAGTAACGAGAGAAGGGTGTATTTCCCTTTGCAAGGGAACTCAATAAACCAAATAATTGTTTGTTTTCAACTTAATATGATGTAATTTACATTGTGAAATATTTGAAATTCGACCGTGAAGTTAGCTGCAATATAATATGTTGTTAAGACTACCGTGTATATGATTGACATTGTATGTTTGAAAATAAATCACCAAGTTAGCTCCGATAAAAACATACTTTTCTTCTTTTACATAGACATTATACTCTTCAAGAGTGATTTGTGTCATTAATCAAGTTAAACATTTTATAGAAAAAGCACAATAATATTATATTATAGGAAATATTACAAGTTCAAAAAACATTGATATTTTATAAATTTAATATTGCGAGTTAAGATAAAGAATATTACTCAAGTTCATTACCATTGACGAAATCACTGTCAAATAAAACTGTGATACGTAATGGACAAGATAGAATCAATTGTGAATGGAAAACTCACATTATTACTAATTGTTTTGTAAATTATTATATGTTGTATTTCGTACATATAGTAGAATGACATAACTGATACATATCGATTTTATACCCTAAAGTGAAACAATGTATTTTAAAAACACTAGGAGGGTGGTGGCATGATAATTTTATCTCATTTTTGATAAGAATACTTGTAAAATGCAGATGTATTTATTAAATAATTATACAGTAAGTTATACCAAGTAAGATGGTACACGACAAAACTATATTGATGATAAATGATAGTTTGCATGGCTTAAATAGTATTGCGTACATGACCTATGATACGTAATCGAATGAGGCTTGATAAACCAAAATAAGTTTATATCTTGATTCTACACGTGACTAAAAAGATTTCAGAAAAAAATCTAACTTCTAGGAAGGATCAAAAGATTCGTCAGTACCGAGTCTTGTAAAATAGTATGATTATATTTTTTTCTGTTATACTCTTCTATTATATTCTATTCTGTTATTATTCCTCACATATTATTTGTTTTTGTAGCACAAATAGTACATATGAACGTATAGCTTTACTATACGTAGTCTGTTCTAAAGCACTTATCTGTACAGTTTTTAAAAGTTGTAAATGTTAAGAGGTAAGTATAATAAGTGAGTTATAAAAAGTTATGTGAAAAAAAGTATAATCAGAAGTTTTAAAAATATATTATGAATATATAATAATTATGAAATTATTATTTTCATTAATATACAATAGTCCGTGACAAGAATGTGTGGGTTATTAGGCTAGCACAAATGACAAATGTTTCATTTTTCTTTCTACCCACATCAAACAATTACTTTGTTATTTTTAGTTTGAAGTCATTAATCACTTTAGAATCTTTAAGGTCTAGAAAAAGTTATGTAAAAAAAGTATAATCAGAAGTTATAAAAAGATATTGAAAAAAAGTTATACAAATATTATTGTCATTAATATACAATACTCGGTGACAAGAAAAATTACTGCAGCAGTATTTTGTTTTTAGCTAATGAAGAAGAAATGTGACAATTTTCAGTGTTGCAAAATAAAGCTTTGAGAATAATACTTAGAAAAAAATAGGTATACTCAAATCAGTGCAATGCTGAAAGATCTGTATATGATGACCTTTAAGCAGTAAATATATTTTAATATAATGGTATTTATTTATAAAATCTTCACTAAGAAAATAGTGGCAAAATTGATGCAAATCAACATGAACACGAACATCATACAAGAGGAAAAGGTAGACTGAGACTATCATTCAGATTTAGCCTTATCTCATAAATCGATGAAGTACAGTATGATGAAGATTTTTAATGAAATGCCAAAAAGAAAATATAAGAAAGGAGGGAAAATACATAGATTCAAAATTAAACTAATCAAATTATGAAAGATAAGTTGTAGTAAAAAGTATCGATTTTAATCTTGTTTATATTAGAGCATATATATTAAAATACTTATGTGTGCACTTTATTAAGAATTTATAAATAAATACCAGAATTTGGACTCAGGATGCATAGATAAACGTTATCAAATCTGGTACATAACAGAGCAATCAGAGCCTCATCCGTATATATATACATCATCATAATATCATAATTATTTTCTATCAATTGTTAAAAATAATTATTCAAAATAATTATTTAACAACCGACTAAATTCTATACAGATAGTCATATTCTTAAATATTTATATAACTTAACATTCTGATTTTTGGCATTTTAAATTGTTTATAATCTACAATCTAGCTATAAGATAATCGCTTAGATTATCATCAACTTAATTATATTTTCGTAAAATAATTAATTACCTATGATTAAAAATAGTAAGAATATTGATGTGATATTTATTCTGGGTACGTGCGTATATTTATATAAAAAAAAGATTATTTCCATTTCTTTAATACAAATTTGGACCTTGTCATGTTGCCAACATTTTGCTGGCAGTTTTGGTGTTACGTTGGATGAGTTAATTCAGTTATCCTGAAATATTAACGCATTACAAAATATTTTCAAAGGAATAACCGGATGTCAAAAAACGTGGAAGAAAAGAAAATATTGAAGAGTTAATGTTTTTAAGAACTTAACAAATGCTATAAGTATAATTTTTAAATTTGACAAATATTTGGCAAAACTGAATTATTTATTTTCACAACATATCTCGTAATACATTTATTGTAAAAAATTTCATTTCAAATTTTCATTAATTTTGTTATTGATAATTTAATGCAAGCGACTCAATAGTATTGATGATAATATGATTAATATTTGATACCGCAGAGTATTTGAAAATGGCTCCATATTATATATACTACGTGAATCATAATATCCAATACATGGAATAACATATTATTATGCTGATCAGAGTCAAGACAAAGACATTGATCAAAGGTTTGCGAAATATATAATAATAATATCCAATCTGCTATTAATTAAGTTTCTCGGGATCGGATCTATAATAGGTACTGAGGGTGCAAAGAAGAGTTATGGTAAAGCTTGAAATAATAAGGGATGGAATCATGTACGCTTTATAAAAATTTTAGACAAAATCAATTTTATGTGGTGTTTTTTAAACATAACATTTTTACCAAAATCACAAATTTATAAAAAGAATTTTAAATACTAATTGAATATATTAATTAGAAATATATACATATAAAATCAATTTTAAGAAAAAAAAATGTTGTTGTGCTACCGGGATTCAAACCTGGATCTCTTTTCCAATTCGGAGAAGGTGCATTATCAACTATGCTACAGCGACAGTACTTTTGACGACAAATTTTCGAACCCATATGTTATACTTTACAAATTAATTAAGAAATTATATTAATCGTTCCATTATTTGAAAGCCATCTACTTTTTTTCACAGACCTATGTTTTGAATAATAACAATTTCACAATAAGAAAGTGTTCTCCTTAATAATATGTAAATTCTATCAATGTGTTCGAAATTTATGTATAAAGGTATTTTAGATTCCGTAAAAAAAAAATACAGATGGCGTTCAATTAATGGAATGATAGATGTATTAATTTGAAAAGTGTAACATATGGGTTCGAATATTTGTAGTCAAAAGTACTGTCGCTGTAGCATAGTTAGTAATGCACCTTCCTTGGATTTCAAAAGCGATCCAGATTCGAATCCCGGTATCGCAATAACATTTTTTTTCGATAAAATTGATTTTACATGTATTTCTTTCTAATTAATGTATTTAATTAGTATTTAAAATATCACAAACCTATGTTCTGAATAATTACAACTTCACAATAAGAATGTGTTTTCCTTAATAATAAAAATAATTTTAATTGACTACAATTAATAGCTATTTTCATAAAATTCTTATGAAAAAAAGGAATGTTATTCAATAAAATCATAAGTTTAACTAGGTAGTAAAAGTTATATTATTATTTTCTGTTTCAAATAATTCTTAAAATATTTTAGGTCAGTATAAAACATAAAATTAGTATGATGAAAAATATGGGAATACGACCTTAATAATCCGAAAGAGACTGAAGCGTCATATTTATTGGAAATATTATTGTGATAAGTGATGGTTAAATTTAGTTGGTTATTTATGATATTATGATTATTTTTACATTAATGCTTTTTAATATTTGTCCAATTTAAAACCAATTTCATTTACGTGTAATACAGATAAAGCCCAAATATTTATTATATTACAAAAGTATGATCATTTTCCAATAAATTTTTTATTGGAATTTTATAAAATATTATTGAATCAAATAATAACAAAATATATATATTTACATATGCGAATACTTTAAAATGTGTTAAGAATAGATTCAGTAATGTTATAGTGCAGGAATAAATCAAGATATTACTGAAATCCCGCCGATGTACGATAATGTTGCCAGAATATTGAAATATTAACAGCGGATCGACCAGAATGTTCCAATATGGCCACACAAATTTACACTCGACCGCCATAAATTTCTGTTGGCGTTATTCAAATTCGGACGCGCGGTTCCCACCTCGCTATACGCCCCCCGCCCCAAAATACACGGAAGTTGAAATAAGTTTTTTTGAAGATTATTTTGAATTCATAAATCAAATCAGCCAAAAAAAAATGTGACGTCATAATATTAATGTACCCGAGGCAATAATAATTATGTAAGGCAGAATTTTTGCAAGAATTTTTCTTAAGTAATTATTTTGTTTAATTCTGCAGCTGGCTATTTCGACACCTCAGTTACTCATACTACGCTTTAAGAGTAGTTTTTATGAACCACCACAATCTCAATTTTGACCAATCAGTCTATCTTCAAACACATCTTGCTCTTCCTTTACCACAACAATAGTTTCAACTTCCCCACCCTTTTTTCCACCTTTTTTCTTTTTTTTATCTTCTACTATATAATGTGCCTGAACATTTCAGTGGATTTTCATAATTAGTATCATATGTTACATATTTAGTATGTTAGTTCTATTATGTTTATTAACACTATCAAAATCTATTTAATAAATTACATTTAAATCAACCTTATATTTATGAATAATGAAAATATGAATTCAAATCGATCACAAACGTATGGTAGAGTATAAAAATAGTTTAGTCAAATGTTGGAAAACTTTGCAAATTTAAATCAAACCATTTTTGATTCAATATATTGTTTTGTAAAATGTACGGCCTTAGATTACTTTAAATCAAATATATAAATGGTCCGAAAGAAAAACAGAAATAATGGAAAGAAGTACGTTAGAATAATAATATATAACCACACAATCTTTCTCCTTTTTAAAAATAATTTTCATATGTTTATTTATATTTTTAGTTAACATTAGGCACATACCTTAAAAATAGTTAATCTAATATACAAATAGCCATCATTGCTACAAGTTGCCCTAAAATTATTTAATGCTATAACGAAATATTTTCAAATTTAATGATTGCTCTCATTTGCTTACTCATTTAATTATTTTTTAGATTTTATGAACATATGCTATGTGTAGAAATTACGCCCTCCGGACAGCTGCCTAAACTTCCCAGGCGATAGCTACGCCACTGCGTAATACGATGTAATGAGACATTACTCATTGAACAAACCGTATTAGAAAACGTTTTATGGTAGTTTATTTTTTACTCAATTCTCCGTAAACAACCAACCCTGCTTAATTTATTGTTTCTTTTCTTATCCAGATATTTCCGTGTTACAAGATCAAAGTTCATTCTGGTCATTTGAAGGTACGGCTCGGAAGCATGTATTGCAATTACCCTCCATCTCTCTCTTGCATTTCTATTACTCAATATTCTCAGCCAAAAACGCCGGGCACCCTACGCCTTGCTATTTGCAATCCCTTTCATTGCATTTTTAGTACTGGTCTAGATATGACGTTTCTATTGTAACATCATTCGCTCTAGAATCTCATTAGAGAAATAATAGGTACGTATCAATTACCGACGGTCAATGCATACATTTCATCGCCGCTACAGAGGGACGATTTCCTGTTCTTTTACAATCTGGAAGAGACTACTTTCATCATCCAGCCATGAAATGGAGACGATCACATCATCGTACCATCGCCTATTTTGTATCCTGATATCCTGGTCGGATTCATAATATTTGTAACCACAGCAGAAACAATATTGTTGAATCCATATTTTGTATCTTGAAGTGACTAACATTATGTGATGTAAACTTTATATCTGTTATTGTGGTATTATCAATTTGATTAATATCACATTCTGCCACCATTTCAAAGGCAACCTAATTTTTACAACAATATTTCCTAATATTTTATAGCAAGTTCAAACTGTATTTTGAATAATTTTAATACAACAGTGCATAGTATTTAAATATGTATTAAAAATAAATAACCATAGCCAAATACTGTTAAATTTTCATAATCTCAGCACGAATTTATTCATAATAAATAAAAAAAAATCTCAATGACTTATAAATACATATTTACCAAGTATTCTAATTTGTAGATTTTCTCCCACTAATATTATTAGTTGACTATATTACAATACAAATTACTTATTTATATGGCTGAATAGTGTATATACTAATTAGTCCTTTAATTGTAAACGATATACATATTTATTATGTATGTCGTATTAACTGTTATGTATTTTTAATGGAAACGTTTTATCAGCGATATTAGCACTTGTATATGTGATGCTTGAATTAAAAATGTCACCCATTTAAATTACTAATTATATTATTCCAGTTAATATATTATGTTTTATTTTTTACCCTACCTTTCTGGTCAATCGTATCAATAATTTTAATTTTTTGAGATCAGACAACCATTAATACTGAGATTTTAAAGATACTGCACGTATCAATTGCAACTAGCTGGCACTTATCAAAATACTCAAGTTTACATTTTATTTTATTATTATTAATGGAATGAATTCCTTACAATGTATGTCTACTTAACTAATAACAATTTTCTGTAAAGTATTCATGAAAATTGATGAATACACATTTAATTATGTACATGTTGTTAATTATGTACATATTGCTCTGGCGGATCGTCCGTCAAAGCTTCGCCATCGTCACCGGACTAGCTCAGAGTAGGTGTGTCTATTGTGTGAAATGTAGCTGACTCGGAAGGATGCTAATGGTATAAGTAGAAAAACACGGTTATTACATTTCATACATATACCATGAAATTGTTCTAGGAACACATTCTGCTCGTAGCAGCCAACAACTCTGCCGTGAAATATTTTGACCCAGCGTCACATACCTGGATCACAGTTACATATAGCAGAAAGTAGATAAAAATAACAAAATAATGATGTAGCTACTCAGCAGTTCTCCAGAAGATCTCCCATCTGGAAACAACTCCAGATTCCTGTCACCCTTGAGCAAATCGGAGTTCCTAATGGAACCTTGATCTACTCCCCCCAAACCCTCTAGCATATCCTGTCTTGCATCCGTTAGAATCATGCAATGCCAGAGGACGTTCTCCGGCGTTTGCAGGTACACTGTGGGTCCGGGGCAAGCCCTAAATCATGTGGCTTGCAGCGGAATTCACCGTGACCCAAAACTAGCTGCACCGAGAAATGGTCAAAATCCGGAGGACCCTTCGCGGCCACTGTCTCTGACGCCCACAGTAGGGAGAAAGGAATAATTTCAACGCTGTTGTCTCGCCTCGCCGCGGGTTAAATCTCTCGTCGAGGCCATCCTGGCGCGGGCTTCTCTACGTGCATAAATTTGGGGCATAACCTCTCCCGTATTTACTACGGGTCTCCAGATTTGGTATCTGCCTTCACCGCCATTGATTCTAGTGCGAGCTTCCAACACCTCAAGAGGCCTGTCTAAAAGTCTCCACGCGCCTCGTTTTGTCACTAGGGGGGCCTGAAATCACTCCCCATTTGTTGATTTGCTATGGCTAAATACTTTTGATCTTTCTCGTCGTTAGACACCGTGTAAGGATGCTGCGGGGTTAGTTATTACATTATATTATATTATGTAATTATGTATATATACAAATTTAATTATACATAATCTCAGATGAAACATCGCTATTAGACCGTAACATCATACGTAAGATTATATCAATGACGGCTCATTTTTGATAGGTATCATATATATACTACAAAATATTTTTTAAATAATTGGTTACCTACTTCTTTTGTACGAGTAGTTGTAATAAAATGGTATGATATTATTATAAAGTAATACATTTTTGTATACTTAGATTTTTAATATTTCATTAGTTTTTTATTGCAAATAGTATTTGCCAGCGGCGTTCAGTTATTTGGTTCAAATAAACTGTACTAAACTAGAATTTCCGGGAAATGGAAAATAAATATTTATCAGGTGTATATTTCTGTCGCAATATACGCAGGCAAATATTAGATTTCATTATATTTTCAAAAAATATATAGTTATAAAGCTTAACTGTATTTACTTTATGCATTCACTTTGAAAATACTGATGTATAAATTATAGCGATCACAGCAGTATTTTTGGGCGCAAAATATTAAGACAAATTTATAGTCCTGCACTAGAAAATTTAACTTAAAATCACGCTGTTTCCCCGCTAGGCAAAGAGGATAGAGCACCACACTCTTCTGTCCTGATATACAGTTCTCGCCTCATCCACATTTAAACATCGTCTCATATAAGCTCATCGAACAAGACCATCTTTCAGTATCTGGTTTACCTGGTCATGCCAAATCTTTCGCGGACATCCTCTATTTCTGGTGCCATCAAAACTCTCACCATATATCTTCCTTACTATTCTCTCCTCATTCATCCCTTCCATATGATCAAACCACGTTAGTAATCCTTTTCTAATCTTACTCACTATACTAAGATCAGCTTTACATATTTTCCATATTTCTTCATTCTTTACTCTAACATAAATGGATCTGCCACACATAAGCCTAAGCGATCTAATTTCCACTGCATTCAGTCTACTATTATTCCTCTTTTGCCAGTTTCAGGCCTCACTTCTATACATCAGTGATGATACCAGGACATTATGTAACGCTAGTTTTGCCTCGATTGAAAAGTTCCCAATAGTTATAATTCCATTCAAAACGCCGTTCACTTTATTTCCTGCAGTCACCCTCTTTTTGATATAATTCTATCTTTCCGTTTCTATCAAGCATACTTCCCAAATATACAAACTCATCTACTTGTTCCAAACATTTATTACCTACAAGTATTTTGTTCTTTGTCTTTCTTTCTTCCTTCTCGAATACCATCACTTTTGACTTGTTGACATTCATAAAAAGGTCGCTTTACTTGTATACATCGTACAATTGTATGCAAGGAAAGCAATATTATGTAATATTATGTAGGTCCCAATGATTGCGATAGGCTGGCTATATTGAAATAATGCCAGATGACAGAATCATGTGGAAGAGTAGAGACATGTTAAGAAAGAGGTGGGCTGACTGTGTGAAAGAGAACTGAAGCAGGATGGGAGGGTCTGGCAACTGGAGAAGAATTGCCAGAAGTAAGAGTGGATGAAGAGCACTTGTAGAGGAGGCCGAATCTTATCCTAGGATGTAGTGCTATGGAAGAAGAAGAATAATAAATTGTCACGATCGTTAAGCTTATAAGAATAAAGGTGACTCTGCTCACTATCTATCGTATATGAACAGTGATTAATTAATAATGTTCAACGCGTTCCGATGTGGGAAGGTATGAACAACACAATAATTAAAGTCATAAATATGAGTTTATTCATTAAATATACAAAATACTATTGCATTGAGTATTGGCTAGAGATCAGTCAGTAGCATCTCTGTCCGAAATTTTATTTTAATCTTAATAAAATACACTAATAATTCACCATAGATTTACAACGCATTCACTACGCTTTGTTATTGTCTCTATTTATTTTTCTATATCTCTGTCGTATTTGAATCTTTTTTAATTTTTTTTTAAATAACACCGCAACAGCACAGAAAAAAACTGTCTACTTTAACACAGACGATAATCTATTAAAGTAGCCAGGACAATGCTTTATATTAGAGATGGATACCTACTGCATACCACACAGTTAATTAATAAGTGTGTTATATTATTAAACAAATAATATATTTTTATTTGTTAACTTTGTTTTATTAACCACTTATTGAGTTTACCTCACACTTA
The DNA here is from genome assembly GCA_031772225.1 of Eubasilissa splendida. NCBI lineage: Eukaryota > Metazoa > Arthropoda > Insecta > Trichoptera > Phryganeidae > Eubasilissa > Eubasilissa splendida. Next base: position 23,673,856 of record CM062862.1, on the reverse strand, counting down.
CCGATTTCGAAAAATACCATTTTTTTCTTCATGTCAATACTAACTAAAAACATATATTATTGTTTCTTTGCCAGAATCTCTTTTTAAAAAAACAACGATTACTTAATAAATATATTTAGTACCTAACTCAAATTGTTACTTAATACAAATTTTCTTGATTAATTTTTAGGAAAACAAATCAATAAATTATAAACAACCAATTAAAAGCTACGAGTCCCATTCGAAATTTTTTTCCTAAAAATTATTTGAGTAAATTTTTATTAAGTAAACAAAAAATTGAAGGTCGTCAAGGCTATTTTATTAGATAATTTAAGATATGAAGCGATGATAGTATTTATATTATTTAAATAGTTTATTTAGAAGTACATAGACTATATACATAACATGGTTTTGTAAAAATTTCAAACAAAAATATTTTCCGTAACGGTGTAGAATTTTCACACACTCCTTAAACATTTTGCGATTCAGGTATCCACCCATAAAATATTGTAGACTAGGTCTGTTACACCCAGTATATATTTGAGATTTCACTGCAACAACACTGTTTATCGGTTTTTACATATGTTGATAGATAGACGGAACGTCAGTCATCTTTGATAATATACAATGTTGTTGCAGGTAAACTTACGTTGAAATCGTGTATAATATTGTTTTTATTTATTTTATACGTTTCGTTAATATCATTCAATGCCCATGAAGATGTACACCATTGTGGCATTCATGACTCTGATCTGCCCAAAATCAATATACAATATTGTTCCAGGGGTGGTACATTAAACAATTTGGTCCCACCAAATTTAAGTAATTTGCGCTAAGTTGTTTGATTGTACTTTTTTTGGTTATTTTTTTAATGTTCAGATTTGGTGCTTTAAGATTAAAAAGCTCTCATTTAAATTTAGCGAACGAAAATCACTGAAACCACGCGTCAATGACCCGGCCACCTGCTGAACTGAGGAATTACAAATACCTTGCAAATTTACCTTTCGAATAAAATGTTCACACAGTTTATTCAAAGAGAGATTTTATAGCTTAATAGAATTTAATATATTTTAAAATGTTGGCTGTGTTTACCGCTCTCGGGTAGGCAGTCAAAATTAATTGAATTTACCGACTTTCCCGCCTTTACGATTGCATCAAACATGGCGGCCCTTCCGTCGGACATCTTGTTTGGTTGTTCCGCGATTAAAACAAATTATTGCGCGATAAAATGGCTGTCGTTTCCGGGAAAATGATTAAGGGGGTATACTTTTTATTTGCTTCTTTACGACCGTCAAAATTGATCTGACACGATGTTGGGAAGTAAAGGTTTTTATGTATTCGCTACTCGCAATCAATCGTAATTTATAAATTGAAAATAATGTTGGTTAAATACACAATTCTTTTTTTCACGTAGTTTTAATTAACAGGTATTTTAAATGATTTTTTTTTAATCCGGTAAAGGTTCTTAAGCTGTGAAATAATAATAATGAAACTTTAGGAGTAGTTAGCAGTTTTGGATGACATTTCAGTGATCATTGACGATGATTGCATATTTGTTTATACAGGTTCCCACCACTGTAAGTTGCAGTTGTGCCCATTATTATGAAAGTGGTCTAAGTCAAAAAATTGAAAAAAAATAGTTTGTAAATTATTTCACGTCACATTGTTTAAAATATGATGCAAATTATAACAATTGTGAACAATTTGAAGCGTTATATTCAGTGTATTGTTACGACATTCAACGGTATTCCGCTAGGGTTTATTTTGATAATAGAGTAAATAATTCCATTAGTAATTTTTTTATTTCCTTATAAGTCACATGCAAAAGTTATACGTCGAAATAAATTATAAATCAAGTAGACTAAATAAATTTTGAAACATTGTGTTGTGTAATATAAAAATATATTTTAATCAATTCAAACGCAAACCTTTAAATATTTTGAAACGAAATAAATGACTGCTTTTATAATAATAGGCAGGGGCGTGCAGTGCATATAAGCAAAAAAGCTGTACATAACTAAAATTCTGGGAAACAAATATAAATAAAAAAATTGGATTAACATTAACGAAAACATTATTTTGCAATTAGTGCCATCTGTGTACCAATAGAAACTTGAATTTCTTAGTTCTAAAAACTCACCGCAACACACCGCTGTGCTTGTGGCGTTCTTTTTCTATTCGCCACATCATGCTATTTACATTACTCACTTCTGACTTTAAGCTAATGAATTACTCAAGTCATATAAATGGCTATTTACTGAATTGAAAATTCCTTTCGGTCGATCCGTTTTATATGGAGTCATTATCTATGTTGTTTTTTAACAGAAAAACATTAGAAATGATTAGAAATTATTGAAGTGTCTACTTCCTCTTTTACTTATTCGCGAATTTTACTATCTTACTGTTTTTAACGTGTTGATTTCATGATTGTTCTTTAAATTTGGTGCATGGATTTGAATTAAAAATTGGCAGAACTATTTCCTACGTTAACCTATAATATAAATAATTAATTCTTTTAGTAATTACGTGAAAGATTTTCAATAAAAAAATTAATCATGTTCAGTCATAGAAAGCGTTTTTAAAAACCTCCATACATTTTTTTATATGGGTAAGAAAGTATTATTTTACGATAAAACTTAAGCTTTAAAAACACTATTAATAGTATTCTAAAATTACAAATAAATACATGGTAGGGTCGTATAAACGACGAATTTATTTTGTCTAAAGACGTTGGTTAAACGAAAATACATATATTGTATTACATATGTTATATATGATTGTATAATGTCATTGATAACAGCTTAACCTAAATCTATACCTACTGCACGCCACTGATAATAGGGACAATTATTTCCGATCGTAAACCGTCTGTTTTTTTTATACTTTGTGCGATTACTTACCTTACTTATCGATAAGTATCGATATCAGTGCATAGGTAATGCCGTGCTATACGTGTAAAATAGGACGTGTTTAATTGTTATTACTAATATGTTTTGCTTGACTTTGTATCTTCTGTATATTTATATATCTCATTTGGAAAAAAAACGATTTTAACGCCGAACGTGTTAAAAAGTCCTTCATGGAGCCGGTGTTGATTGTGAGGATGTCGCCTATGCAGGACATCACGTCACAAATTAGCACCACAGTTCACTATACCACCGATACTATACAGTTAATAAAAAATACAACGCAAATAAGTTATATGAGAGAATACATGAATCGAATATATAGGGGCTAGCTATATTTCGTGATCAGGTCACTAATAAGGATTGTATTTGTCGTGTGAATCACTCAGATGGAGTGATTGAAGTTTAAAGTTATAATGTATCAGAAGAATTTTTTAAGGTGATAACTGAAGGTCCCATTCCTCCTCGAGTTCTCACACGTGTACCTATATAAAATGTCGCAGTGTACCAATTTACCAAGTGTACGCGTGAGTGTGGGTGTTGGTGTTGCGGCTAGAGCAGGTTGATTATAATGAAACAGTACTTAAAAAAGATTGCGTTTATTACTATTATTATTTTATTAATTTAATTCTTAACCTAGTGCATACATAAGCACATCTATATATGCTCTAATATAAATAAGATTAAAGTCTTTTCTTTTACTAAAACTTGTCTTTTAAATATCCTGTCAATTTCACATTAAATCTATTCAATTTCTCCTCCTTTCTTATGTTTTCTGACATTTTATTAACAATCTTCATCGCACTATATATCAACTATTTCTGAGATTTGGCCTTCTTCCTGGATAGCAGTCTTAGTCTATCCCTTCCTCTTGCACGATGCTCATGCTCATTTTGATTTTCATCAATTTTTCGTATAAATTCCGCCGATATTTTCTTTTCTAAATAAATACTATTATATTAAAACATTTTTTTTCCTTAAAAGTCATCATATTCAGATCTTTCGGCATTGCACTGATTCAAGTATATCTATTTTTTCTAAGTATTATTCTTAAAGATTTATTTTACAACACTGACAATTGTTGTTTTTCTTCTTCATTAGACAAAAACAAAATGTTGCTGCAGTAGTTGATGTGAGGGATAATAACAGAGCTGTATACTATTTTACAAGACTCGGTACCAATGAATCTTATGATTCTTCCAAGAAGTGTGATATTTTTTTGTCAAATAATGCACTAAATAAATTTACACTGTTGGTTAAATTGTCAGTTAAAATAAGTTATTAGCGATGTTCACTGTAGGCGGTGCCGAGCGATGCATCTGAGGAGATGGCCAGGATAAGAGTGATCAGTTCTGATGGTTTCTCGTACTGGTTGCGTCGCGATGTATTATTGTCTGCATGTCTGACAGTACTAGGCGGCGTGGAATAGCTATTACATGTGTGTTTCACCAGCCAGGTCTGTGAGGCGCGAGTAGGACATTTACAAGTATATATTGTCTTACTCGTGCACAATCTTACCTGATTACTTAATTTTCTATAAGTTTGATCAATGCTGAACATATTAAAGCTAGAACGCAATATTGAATTGTTATTGTATTGTCGGCAATCCGTTATTATACCACTTCACATTGCCACCTTTAAAATCCTTTGCATAATAAAAATCTTTTAATTTTAATTACGTTTTTATTTCACGAAGCACATTAATAGGCTCTTCACTAGTAGGTTTGCAGATGTTTCCTTTGAAACAAACTCGTTTTGTAAAAAAAATAGCGCTTGCAGTACTTGCAGTACTTGCGAGTTGCCCAACAACAATATCCAAGCTACTTTACGTTACCAAAAACCATAAACAAAGTTTTATATCTTTTCTAAACATTATTACTTGTATCCTCACAGCTGTTGAGAGTAAAACATTGCAATTTGTAACAGCAGCTTAATACAGTAAATATGTTGTTATTTTATTTTAACACTGTTTTTACTTTGTTTCTACATAAACTTTGTTGTGTTGATGGTTTGAAAGGTTTGTATTAAAACACTGTCACCTGCACTTGTATGTAAAATTCATGTGCGGAGCATAATATTTTAAGATCATATCGTGGCCTTGGAACAACAAGATATTTATATCAATTTATTATTTCGAATTAGTTAATATTAATTTTTGATTTCTTTGGCGAAATTCGGTTCATCACTTTTAAGGTGAAATTATTACAAGAATATCGCTATATAATAATTAGGATTAATATAGTAAACAGTATTCTGATTTCGTGCAAGTTATATTGTATAATATTAATATAACTCGTACATTTTATATGTATTCAAATTAGCAGTCGTTATTTAAAAAAATACTAATACTGCAGGTGTTACTAAAGTATAACTTTGTTTTCTTGCTGCCTCCAACAATTAGGTAATTTTATATTTCACAATAATTTTAATGAGAAAATAACTCAGAATTTTGTTATCAAATAGTAAATTTTCCCCAAAATATCAAATAATACCTTGTTGTTTCAAGATCACGATATGATTACATTTAATATTTACAAACTTCCAGCTAACTAGATTAGCCAGCGACTGTTCGTTAGAAAACTTAACTAACGAATGCGTTAGCGAGAGATACTCTTACGTAGGTACATCATATGTGTTTACACAAGGGGGTGGGAAAATAAGCTACAAGCGTACAATGCTGTTAAGCGCGAAGTACACATAGCGATCGCGCTAAAGTGTCAAACAACACCTTACAAAATAGCAAGATGCACAGCACTTAATCGGTTTACACGGTAGCGAGAAACCGATTACACAAACAAATAATAACTTTACACAGCAGGACGATAATTCACAGCAGTCAACACACCCAAAATATAAAACACTATCTTGACAGTAGAAGATTCAACTTCTACTCATCCAAAAACCATACAGAATACAACCACTGATAATATCGTGTTCTGTTATATGGGGAGGGGGTGGTGAATAGGTAGTAGACAGGAATCATTCTATATCATGTTCATATTGCGCGCACACGCGATCGGAAAATGTTGGATGGTCATATAGATCGAATAAAATGTTTTTCTATATATTCTGCCTTCTGACTAATATTATTATTTTTCGCATGTGTTTTTTGCAGGGGAAATAAAATGAATAATATTGTATCAGTTTTAATAATCTTGTAACGTGTTTGATTTAGTGATTACGTCATGTTGTCATCGTCGTTGTCAAGGATCCTCTCACCATTCAAATTCAGTTGCGAATCGTTCTTTTTCATCTATCGTGAGCTTTTTAATGAGAGAAATAGCTGATCGTGTAGCATATGAAATCATTAGGACATGTTTACTTTTGAAAAACTCTAATAACAGTTATAGCAGCAATAGTAAAAACGTAATATAAAATATTTGCGCAATCTGCGAGTCGCGCATACCGCAGAATTTAAATACGACAATTCCATTCGTAAATCAGAATCACAGCAGGGTAGGAGAGGGAAATAGGGAAATGCGGTACAGGGAAATCTCAGTGAGGGACTGACCTCTCCTCCGACTGACTGTGGGGTTTAGAAGAAGAACCAAAGATCTCGAGAACCGGGATTCGGAAGGACTGCTCACCTTACCTTGAGTATGACGCCTCCGTAAATCTCCTACAATGTTTGCACCATTATGGTGACGATTTCCACTCCTGACTGAAGACGGCGATGTCAATGTGCATCCACGGTACATACAAACAATATACACAAAGATCACATAAATACAGTGGAGTTGAATAGTTCACAACGCGAATGATTCGCGGTGTCGAGATCAACCAATCAATATCGATCAGGTTGACGTCTATTGGCGTCAGGGTCACACTGGTGGGCAAGCATTAGGATAGTTCATGGATAAGAATGTTGGATGCGGGCATGTGCCAACAATTATTTTCACGCCTGATATAACAAACGCGCTAGAGTATGTTTTGCAAATACGGAACGTAAAAAAAAAAAATTGACACGTGCGCTCGAGACGGCGATCCATGAACCATAAAAATCGATCAGTCGGAATACAACTATTATGTTTTTTTTCAACCAACATCGTATAGTTTACATCGTCACATATAGTTCACAGCGGTGTCATTTTGCGAATAGTGACTTAAAAATAATATAAAACTTTTGTAATTTTTTCCTCATTTTATACTTGTACATATTTTAAATTCATCTTTTTTTAGTTCTAAGCCCTTAAATATACGTGACTCAGAGATGATATTTTTTTAATCTAAATACGAGTTATGATAGTAGAATGGCTGCGTAGTCGCCCGTGATGTAATTGTATCGAAATTATTTGATCGTTGTATTTGAACATATTACTATGATAATGAGCGTTTAAATTTCAAGCTGACGAGACATACAAAGCCTTGATACTTTGCTATTATTGCAGTATTTTTGGTATGGTATGGAATGGCTGTGTATTCACCCGTATCGTAATTATATCTACATCATGTGAGTATTTGTTTTAAATATATTTAAACTAAGATGTGCGTAAATTTCAAGCTGATAGAGTCAGTTGGTAGTTTATTTTTGCGTAAAAATACTTAAATTTAGAGCAGTCATAGTTTGCTCACTGTGAGAGACTTTTTCGCCAAAATCTATTAACTGATTAGATCATTCTGCCTCTTCGTGATTTTTGGCTATTTTAAAATTAAAATCTGCGTTGAAGGAAACAAGATTTTCTTATATAATTAATTTATAACAGAATGTGACTATTCCAAAAAATTAGTTTCAGACCATAATTCCAGAAATATTAGTTATTGTGCAGATAACATAGGAAGTACTTTAACAGTAGTTAAGAGTGTGTAGTTCTTCATATACGTTTTTTTTTACCTCGTATGTATATATTAGCGATTGTAAAGTTAAGTAAAGAGCGATGAGTTTTTCAACAAACTTTCTACACTATTTGCGTTGAGTTTTTCAACAAATTTTCTACACATACGTGTATGATACTATAAGCTCCGCACCACGTTATGACATATCTTCCATGATAATACATATTTTTACTAAACAACGATTGAGCTATTATTAGTTTAGTAATATTTGGTGAGTGGAAAGCGTACATTTCTAGCAAACTAAATTACGCATGTGAAATTACGAAAAAAAAATTTGAATTTTTTCTCAATTCTTTCCGGAAAATGGAGCATTCATTTGTGAAAACATTATTCCACCGTAAAAATAAAATCCATAATTTTCAAACAAATGCCACATTTATATTTGTGGACACGTTCGCTCAATAATTCTGAAAAAACAAAGTGTACGTAAATACACATAAAGGATATTTATCAGGATGAAATTTTCGTATTATTTCCTTCAAAACATGGCTATATTGAAAATATCTGCCAAAAAAACACGATTATTTTAAGGAAGTATCTTACTCTGGTCCCATTGTTTACCTCACGATGTTGGATAAACATGTTCAAATATTTTTCAAGAATATGTTCAATGGATGGTAATTTACGGCTGTTGATAGACCACATCAATTTATATAATTATTTTTATATAACTAGCATTTTACCCGTTTTAAGACGTATTGATTATGCGTGTTGTTAGATATGGTATCTCATAGTAGAAGAATAAGCTTCTTCTTCTTATGCATTATACGTTCAACGAACACTTAGTTTACTGCGGCTCGGAAATGCTCTACAGAAGACTGGCCAAACCATTGCCCCGGCTTCTTTAGACCTCTAGCAAACTTTCCCTACACTATGAGGTGTAAAATCTCGTACTTTTCCGGATGTCTCATTACATGTCCAAGGTTTGAAGTTGTTTACGCGCCTTCGTCCCTTCGATTGGTACGCCTGGGATTTCTTGTTGTTTCTATTGATCACATATATGTATGAATATTACCGCCTTTTTCAACAAGGCGCAATTGCATCTAGTACACCGTACGATAAAGAAATTTCAATAATCAGTGCACATTTCGGTCGGTCGTAAATCTACCCAGAAGAAGAACAGCAATATCGGACGCGTTAAGACGCCAGAGCAGCAGCGCGCTCAATCAAATATTAGTGGTACTATACTATCAATAGGAAACTCGGGAACCACAGCTATCGAAGGCATTTACGAGAACAGAATTTTTATTGTTTCAAATGCTTAATTTTCTTTATTCATCCGAATCATAACATCTTCATTTGTAACTTTAGCTTATTTCACCCAGCTTATTTAGAACATTCTTCTAATCCACATCTCAATTGCTTCAAGTCGCCTTATCATTTCTTCGGTAAGTGTCCATGATTTCATTCCATAAAATAATATCGAGAATACATAGCATTTGATCATTCGCATTCGTTATCTAAGGTTGAGATTATGACTGCAGAACATATTTTTCATGCAGATAAATTTTGCAAAAAAGACGCGACAGAATTTTACTATTACCAGAATTTAAAAAAATAGAAATAACGCTTAACCTTACAGAGATAAGCTTTTAAAAATAGGTGTGACAGAAGAAGAAGAAGAAGACAATGTGGCAAAATTTATGTTTATTTTTATATATTGTATCCGTAATAGGTTAGAATTATATTTTCATAAAAATTATTAAAATTGTATTTTTTTTAAATAATTGTGTTAAAAAAATGTTTTTTCGTTGATTTTGAGAATAAAAATGAATTCCTTTTCTCTTGATAATTTATTAATAGATTTTAGATATTTGAATCGTGATTATAATTATTAAAAAATAATATAAATTATATTTTTTTTGTATTATTAGTTCGTATTAAAAATAATCAACTAAGTACTCTAAAATATTAAATAAAACATCTGATAATATTTTGCAGAGAGAAAAGTTTAAAAGAAAAATTTTTAATTAATGTCATTCAATTACAAAAAAAATCATAAAAAGATAAAATTCTGAGAAAAATTCCGCCATGAAAACGTAATTCAACTCCAATAGCTGAAAACAAACTCGTATGCCGAATGCCTCGCTTGAATGTTCTAGATCGCGATGACGTCATAAAATAAAACGGATCCATAAACTAATGCGGAAAAGGACTGAATCATAAACAAAGGTGAAAAAATCCACGTTCAAAATTATCACATTTCCCGGTTAATTAATTAACCCTTTGCTTTAGAAAGCTGGGAAAAACTCGCTATCACGAGGAGAAGAAAAGTTACTAAACAAATGTTGTATGCATAATATTATCTCGTTATGAAAATGAAAACCACAACAATCTTTATAAAATTATGAAGTGCTCTTCATTTTGTATAAGAGCACTTCGTAATTAAAACTAGGTTAAAATGCTACTAATGTATATTTATAATAAAATATGTATCTTTTAAAAATCTTGTACAGTACTGGATGGTTGGTGTTTTTCAATCTGTCACATATGAACTATTTTTGTTTTATTTCAATTTGTACCACACGTTTTGAAATTGGTACATATCATTGGAGTGAAGTGTCAATTTCCTTTTAAATGTTGATATGATATGATAACCTTTTTTGTAAGTTCATTTTTTGAAATAGTAAATAAAATATAGTTAAAAAGGTAAACTAAATTAGAAAGTGGAATGAAAAAGTAAGTTTATTAAAAGTTCGTATTAAAAGAAAATATGGTTTAAAGTAGTCAAATTGTGACTTTTTCTATTGAACATGAAATGAATTGACTTTGAAAATATACAGAAAAAATCTATTTATCAAAAAAATATTTAGTTGCTACCGGGATTTGATTTTGTTTCTAGTTGATTTATTTAATTTGTATTAAAAATACTACAGAACTATGTTCTGAATACCGATACTGTGCATACTGATAATGTGTTCTCCTTATAAATATATATTTATTAAACATTATTCATTAAATGGATGGATATAAATGAAACAATGTTATTACTCTTCAAGAATTTATCAGCACTACTCTACCACCTAAGCCTTGCCTCCTATGTGTGCGTAGTTTGTTTAATACTTCACCTGTAGATGAGAGTTACTGTTTTTATCGAAACTCGAAGTAGTGCTAATAAAGTCAAGTAGAATCATAACATTGTTTCAGTTATATCCATCAATTATGATGATACTCTACAAAGTTAACGCCGATTTTATCAACAATATATATTTTTTTAAATTGGCAAAATTAACTTTGTGGTTAAAATCCATTATTTTAATTTGATAACTTTGTTTTACTGACCACTTATTGAATTAAAATACATCTACCGGTTTTGAAATATATTATTTTCTCCTTCAGGATGTCAAAAACTAATCAAAAACATATGTTATTAATTCTTTAACAGAATTTATTTTTAAAAAACAATAATTATTTAAAAATAACTTTAGTACCTAACTTAAATTAACAAACTCACACATCAAACTCGACTCTCTTCCCCGTCGAGTCGGCTTCAATGTTTTACCACGTACCATAGATGAATTCACCTCTAGTTTATATAACCTTTTTGGAAAAATCAATTTACATAGTTAATAATTTGATTATTAGAATTGGAATTGGAATATTTCCATGTTACGACTATTTTTCTCAACGTTTAAAGACGTTGGTCATTAAATAGTGTTTTTAGTTTTTATATAGGTTGTATAATACGGTGAAATCTCTATATTCGTCATTAATCTGTTCCTTAGGGTCTAACACATATGGAACCTGATGAATATAGAAACAGTTTTTCCCATAGCAGATAACTGAAATTCAATTAATTCGTTCCAGGCCTCCAAAAATGGTACATAAATTAATAAATTATATGTCAAAACTTTACTTTTATTGTACTGAAGAGACATGATGGTAGAAGTGGAAGAGAAGGAAAGTTACTAATATTTAGAAGGATTCAATTTGTTTCCCGATGATTCAGTAGCATTCAATTTTATAAAGAACTTGCCCTATATTCTGAATAATTACAACGTCACAATAAGAATGTGTTCTCGTTAATAACTTGCCCAATGTTGCCTGTTTCTGTTTATTTTTAAAACTTTCATGAAGTAGGCAATCACATTATCATTGAATCCATTCATATTTTGGTTGACTATGGCAACATTTGGGTGCCACTTTTCGACCATATTCTGCGTTTTGGCCCAGTTAGACAGCATTACCGGGCACATTAGTTTGTTATCAAAATGTGACGAATATCAAACCAGACAAATATAGGGGCTGACATTTGATTTGATTTTAAATATCTTTATGTGTTACCTTTTCTTTAATAAATAGTAAATTCATAGTATTTATGTTACAAAACCAGTATTTAAATAATTAATTTAAATGCATAAAATACTATTCAGGCACTAATAGTAAGTTCATTACACACATTTAATGAACAGAATCGAATCGACGCCAGGTGGCTCCAAATAACAACAGTGGCAGAATTTCGTAGAACTATGTGTTACTGCGGATCGTTGTCGGATAATGGCGCGATTCGAAATATCGATTGTATGTTGAATGTTTTAATTTGTTTTTTATACAAACATTATAAATTTACAATAAAAATATTAATATCCGTACATGCGTTTAAATAATAACATCTTTTGTTTACAAATATAATTGCAATCTGACTGAGGGTGGAGGTGATACAAACAAATAGTTATTTTATTACTGGTTGAATTAAGGCTTTGAAATTTCATATAAAATTGCATGTACAACGTATTTAATCAAGAATAATATTACAATTGCTAATAGTATATGTTGGTTTTATATTAATTTATAAAATTCTGCTGAATTTTATTGATGCTATGGTAGAATTAAGGCTTTAACATGTCATAGAAAATTGCATGTACAACGTATTAAATTAAGAATAAAATTACAATTACTTAAAGTATACGTTGGTTTTAAATAAATCTCTAAAATTCTGCTGAATTTTAACAATGCATGTTACGTAAGCACGATAAAGGACTGCCATTTGGAATATAAAAAGCGGTTTAGCTATAAAAAAATTTGCATACTGCTGTCCGGGCTTAGATTATTTTTTCTTGGAAGTAATGAATGATTCTTAAATTTTTTCCGTATAAATCACTAATACAAAGCATAAATTGAAGTGAATTGTTAATACAAAGGTCTTAGATTTTTATTTGATACATAATTTAATTGCAGAAGTGCAGAATTTTAATATGTAAAATCGAAGTATGATATACAGGGTGTAACAGACCTAGTCCACAATACATTATGGGTGAATACCTGACTTATTTACGGTTGAAAATGTTAAAAAAATATATGCCTAATCTCAACCATGTCAAAGATATAAGCATTTAAAAAAAATCGTAATTATGCGATTATTTCAATTAATTGAAATATTTTATTGATTCCAAATTATTTACTGAATACAAAAAATTAAAGGTCATCGAATTTCGAGCGAGATAATTTTTTATTAGATGACTTAGAGCCTGAAGTAAAGTATACATTAATAATGTATAATCTTCGTAAATATTTATTTCAATGTACGTAAACTTGAATTTTGTAAAAAAATCTAATAATAATATTTTCCGTAACGGTGCAAAATTATGTTAGTAAGTATGTTAAACCCTGAATATGTAAGTAAATAAAAATAAATAAGTTAATTTGTTTTAAATGAAATGTTCATTCATTCAGAAAATGTATTTCATTTTTCACATAAGTTATAATAATTGCAAGTTTGACACGGCTTCGACCCAGATATTTCAGTGCATTTCACATGTATTATATGCGATTAAATGCATATAATTGCACGGCAGTCTCGTAGTTGCTTACAAGTTTTAACTCATTTATGGGAAGAAAAATTACTAACTTTTTACTTGAATGTAATATTTTTATTCAGAAAATGTTTTATAAATAATAAGACAAGCGCTTTGTTTAAACCACTATTTATTGATAAATCAAAACGTTTCGATACTTATGGTATCATCTTCAGGAAACAATGTACACTAATATTAAAAATAAAAGCATAGCTAAAAACAAAAATATAAAAGTAAAAGTGATGGGTAACTAAGTAGGAACTACCATGAAAACAAATTTAGTTATTTATAATATTTAGTTTTATACTAACACTTTTTCGTATTTCTAAAATTTCAAATTTATCTATCTGTAAACATCTAGTATTTATATGTATAATTTTTAAACTCTTGTTAATGTTAAAATAATGGTTTGTTTCCAAAAAGTAATTGGCTAATTCAGAATAGTTGTTGCTATTTAGGTATCTCAAGTGCTCCTTAATTCTAATATCAAAATTTCTGCAATTTTTATAGATAAAACTTACCTTTACCTGTAAAACTCCAATTTCCAAATCATCCCAGATTTTTCGATATGATATTGCTCCTAATTCTGTGTTTTGCTTACCATATTTATAAAGGTAGGTTATAATCAGACGAATAAGTAGGAGTTGGGAAAGATCATTCGCCATACCTTCTCTTTTTAGTTCTATAGTTTAGAAAACAATTTTTAATTATATTATTTGATCATATTATTATTATTATAGTTACCTATCATGTACAACATTTTTTTTTAACATTATATTAAATAACCTAACCTAATTTTATGTATTTTATCGCAACCTATCTTAAAGGAATATTAGTTATCATTATATTATATTAAACCACCTAATATTTAATTACTTTATGTGTGTTCAGTAGTCTGACTGTGCACCTGTCTTGTATGCAGTTGCCATATTGATAGTCGTCCTGTGTTTTGTCACCTATTTTACTTTTAAAATGATACCATCTAAGACCAATTTGAATGAAATGATGTAGATTAATTATAATTAATACACGAAGTTCGGAAAAACATTAACGAGAAACGATAGATCAGGATTAACTTTGTGAAAGGAGAACAAATGTGTCTTACCGCTTTATCCCCAAGTTGCTCCACTCTGCAGTGTAAGAATGCGGTCTGGCCAACGGCGGTGGTGACATTCCTGGGCACGTTGAACTCGAAATAGGGGTAGGAACTCACGTTCGGCCCGAGGTTATCGTCGTCGTAATGCGGCAACCCTGCAACATGATTTTTTTTTAAATAATCAAAATAAGATACCATGTAGTGTCCAAATAAAATATACACATATGAGACAGGAGTTCTAAAATCGAGCGTCCATTCCATTTTAAAGATAGCCTATTGGAAAAGATATCTTGTTAATTGAGAGTTTTATTTCTAGCACATACTCACTACCTATTTTGGAGGACCTATTTTGATGAATATCTTGAATTGGTCAAAAATATACTATCCATAATGCCCAATTCTTCGGACCTTGCGCCATTGGACTTTTCGTTCCGTATTTGCAAAACACGCTGTAGCGGATTTGTAATATGGGGCGTGAAAAATATTGTTTGTAATATGCTTGCATCTAAATTTCATACACATGACCTATCCCAATTTTTGCACATCAGTGTGAAATGTGACCTTGAATATTGCAAATATTGTGGTTCTGAGAATCCCGGTTCCCGAAATCACTGGTTCCCTATCTCCTCACCGATCTCTTCCTATACCGCGTTTCCGTATTTTTCTTCCATACCTTGAGGTGATTCCGATTTACGACCGGAATTGTCGTAATCCATTCCGCGGAACAATTGCACAATTCAATAAGGTTGATAGTGCAAAACTGAAACAAATTAAAGGCAGCTGCATCCAAATACAAAATGTTGTTAGAATTATCAAAATGCATAGTTCCGAATGAACAAGCTCGAATATTTACGATAATTAAAACATCTATATTTATCTTCCTTGATTTGATGTAAAAAAAATATATATTTAGCTTATTCAACATAGAATCTAAAACCCTTTAAAATGTGTATACATTTTTTTGGGACACTTGAATTTGTTTGGTAAACATGATATGTATATTATTAATAGAATCGGCGTTAACTTTGTAGAGTTTCATCAAAATTGATGGATATAAATAAAACAACGTTATTACTCTACTTGAATTTATGAGCACTACTCGAGTTTCGAGAGAAACAGTAACTATCTTCTACAGGTTAAGTATTAAATAATGATATATATACTTTTGAAATTAGCAAATTTATCTTTGTGGTAAAAATTCATTTTTTTATTTGTTAATTTATTTTTAAATAATTGTTATTATTTTATTTTTTTAAACTTTTTAATCTCAATTAAGTGGTTAATAAAACAACGTTAACAAATAAAATTTAAAAAATGATATATATGTTTGATTTAAAGCTTCTGCGAGCACTAGTGTATAGAACTGGCGTCTCTTCTAGATTAAATTGCGTTTTTTGTAGATGGTTTCAAAGGAAGCCGACTAAACGGGAACTAGACCGACGTTTCGGTACGGTAACACGTGCCATTGTCAAGGTGTTACTTAAATAAATTATGGTAATTTTAAAAAGTACACAATCAGACATGACACACAATACCATAAAAAAGTTATAAAAAAAACGGCAATGTAGCTTTAAAAAAATGCCAACCTAGTGGTGAATGAGTAGAACTGATATGATAAGTTTTGCACATAGAACGTTTCTAAGTAAGAAGAGGCTTACCATTTACTGTACCGTAATTTTTTCTTATATATATCTAACTCTCGTTTTGAACCTTATGGAGGGGATACATTTTTTTACGCAGTAAAATTCTGATCACTCGGTGCTTCTGATCAATATATTTAGTGCTTGGTCTCGGGCTATGTACGTTAAAACTAACATAACATATTAGCCAAACATTTTTCATTGATTTAAATACAATTCATTTATATAAAACCGTACTTTACATTATATTTCAAAGATCATTAAAATGTTTACTCAAAATAATCTCTCTAATCACCTAGAACTACATTTAGTGCGGGCGTGCATGTGTGTGTGAATGTGTGTATAGTGTAACTCATACGAATGCACGTCCGCATTCCGACCACAATCCGAGTTACAACTGTTTTGTCCCCGGAACAATGCTCTCGGCGGAATTAATTGCGACGAAAGTACGGCAGTGCTTAAGGTTGCATTGCACACATTTTGCGGAACGTCACCTATACTAACATACCTACATTCATGGATGTCACACAAATGCAAGTCACGTATATTTAATTATTTTTGCAAAAGACTTTCGTATATATATGGAATTATCAGATTAGGACAAAGTTATGGAGATCAATTACGCTAAGAGTAAATATTTAAAAAGATGAATGATAAATCGCATCATTTGTTTTCAGATATTTATGTATTCAACTCGGCTTACAGTGAGGAAAGAAATCGGACAAAAGTGTGTATGAGCAAAATAAGTACTCAGATTTATTGAGTATAGATAACAATATATTGTTATAATACGCGACTCTAAATATTGATGGCGCTCTGTGAGATACGCTAATATCTAGAAAAGGGACGAGTATTGTTACTGCTACTGGTAGTACGTAGCACCGAGATCACCACTTTTTGACGTGGTGCGCATAATTTGGTTTTGTATCCATAAATGCCGTCCAGTTCAGTATAAATTTGACCTTACCTCAGCAGTTTGCGGCAATTGAAGGTCTATTACGATAAAGTTTCATATTTGCCCCGAAGCAGAGCTAAAGGACAATATATTGAATTATCATATTATAATATAAGGCAAATATTATAATAATTTTGAAATGCCTATATGAGTAGTAGATTACCTATCTGTAAAAGCTAAAAGCTCGAAATTATTATATATTTCAAAGAAGTATCGATGTAAAAAAACTAAAATATAGAATGTATTTTTCTCGTTTAATCTTTATTTCTTCTTATTATGTTATATTATTTTGAATTACGATTTTAAATATTTACAACCTCCCCCGTTCGTTCCAAAAATGTTAAATATCCTCTACATATACACATATGTTATTAAAAATATCTTGGTAATCAAATATTGCATATTTTATCTAACTAGAAATTCATTTATATTAAGGGGAGATTGTATGTCATGTGTTACGTGTTAGGTTCGGATGGAGTGATCAGAAGGATTCAGGTTAAAAGTGCGACTGTCTTAACAGATCAACCGCTTTTCTCGTCCTCGAATCGCAAAGCGAATGGAATATTTAGACTGTGTACAGTAATGTCGATGTAATAAGCAAGCAGGTATAATGGATTTAAACTACTTACTGTGGGCACTAGGTTTATTGAAACAAACTTATTACGAAGGTTGAGGTTTAAATTTACGCGCGCGAACTATGTATCGCAGATCGCTAAAGCTATTGCTGTGTACGACGTCAGCATGTCAAGTAAAGAGAAGTGAGTGGCTGAAAACGTGTCGCTGTTGAACGCAATCAGTATCTTAAGTCTTTATAGCAGGTAGTAGCTGGTAACGGGGTACCGCGTTCGGCTTCATTATTTTGACAAGAGTGGAAGTGATATTCCTCCACATATACATTATTTTATTTTTTAATCAAAAATGATATGCGAAAGTTATTAACGTGGCTAAAATAACTGACTAGAACAATAAGCTCTTGTGAGTTGGATGTGATTATTTGAAGTGGAAATGGGTTGGAGAACAGGTGGACCAAATGGTATAGAAAAGACTTTCCGGAAGTATTTTGGGAGATAGTGGATGAGGAAATCCAGCGAGGGGTTTAATAGTGAATGGGGGAGGCTTGCAGTGGGCAGACAGGTTGATGACGGTAATGATGAATAAAAAGAAAAGAGGAAAACGGATTGGACGTACAATGAGACGCAATAGATGTTTTATATTTTATTTAGTTCTCATTCTCACTGTTATATGTTAAGCATTTGTTTTTGCTGTTTTATTATTTACATACAGGTGAATATTATGTTCCAGGCCGTTTTTATTTGATTACCATTTTCGTTAAGCATATATTTGTCAATTCAAATTTATCAGTCATAGAGAATAGTTATTTACAATTTATTATGGAGTACTTCTACAACAAAGTGTTGAAGTTATTAAAGAATTTTATCTAAATAATAATGACAATGCCGTAACCATTAATGGTGATCGCTATCGTCACATGTTGGACTTCTTCTTGGTGGCCGAATTGGGTCGATTGTATTTTTGCACAACCGACCTGTGTTACCAGTGTAAGAGGTCACATGTGGTTTTAACAGGACGGTACCACCTCACAATTTGAAATTTTGGAAGAAATTTTTCCCGGTCGTATAATGTCAAAAAGTGGTGATATCGACTGGCTTCCTCGATCACCTGATTTGACGGCTCCCGACTATTTTCTGTTGGGGGTACTTGAAAAAAAGGATGAATGTTGCAGCATAATATTCGTGATGAAAAATATGGTTAAAAGAGCACGCATTTGTGCCGTTGCCATAAGAGACCACTTGGCAGATGTTATATTTCGTACATTATTGTAAAAAAACAAATAATGGACAGATAAAAATATAATTAAAAAATTGTATATTATTTCCTAGTTATTCAAAAAAACATCGGCCCTTAATATAATATTAATCCTGTACCTAGTGCTTATTTTCAATAAACACATATCTTTTTACAAACATTTTTATTTGAACGTATTGTGTAGATACCAACCAATTAGAACGATCTATATTTTAAATGTTTTTCTTGTGAAACACCATGTATGTGCTCACGTATATATTGTTTAATTTAATGTTTCCGCGAGCACTAGTACTTGTATATAGAACTGGTGTCAACTGTAGGAGATTTATATTCCTCGTACACAAGCAGTTATACCGTAACTTTTGAAAGAAAAGCCTTGCAATGGTACGCGTTACCATGCCGAAATATTTACCATCTACAAAACCATATACCATCTAACCATTTAACCTAACATAACCTAGAAGAGATACAAGTTTCGTATGTTCGTACTAAATTAAAATAATCTAATAATTAATTTTCTTCATTCCTCGTTCATGTCAGTATTAGTAACATATAGTGGCCTCAGTCAAGCCCGTAATATAGCATCATAAGTTCCAGTTCTTGGTCACTCTCAAAGCTGACTCCAGAGTATCTTGAGCTAGATGCAATGCATCTATCCACCGTTGTGTAATCCTTCCAGGACTTCTTCATGGGTACAACTAGTATTCAGGATAATCTCTTTTTCAAAGCTGACACTTTTGTTCACTGCTGCAGAGTAATAAAGAGCTGAACCGTTATCACGACTGAGTTTGTGTGATTAGTATTCGATTATAATGCGATTGGTCACTGCACGATTTAGTTTCTAATGAACCAGTAATTGATTACCGAATTATGAATCATCGTGACAATCGAACACAAATCTCACAGTCACAATCACAATCACGGTTAAAATAACGGTTTAGCTTATCACGGTTGCAGTAGTTGCGTTGTCGTGTTGAAGAATTGTAAGTAACATACATTTTTGGGACATAAATTTATTTGTGTAAATACATATTTATTTCAAACGAAAATAATGCACTGTGCATTCCCCCCCCCATTCCCTTGCCCACCCGGAATGCCGCCGATCAGACGATTGGCGACATTGAGCCAGTGCGGTATACGTTTATCTAAACGATTATAATATTATACTAATTTGAAACTTCGCGTCTATACAGTGTCGGAACTCGTCGTCGTCTAAAGGAACCTTTGACGAAATAGTGAATAAAACATACAGTCCACATTTTGGAGGTGCCAGCAGAATCCGGATTGTGGTGAGTGCCAAACTCCTTCCGTACCCTGAATTATTCCGGAATCTATGCTTATATGCAACATTTATATATCAATAAGGAGACGTTATTAATATTAATTTCAAATTCTTCATAAATTCAAATTGTCAAACAAAATAAGAATATTTCTTGAAAGCATGACAAAGGTGAAGTAAGACATTTGAATATTATTTTTTACATTAACATTTTATATGCATGCGCTCGTTACAAAGATATCCCAGGAAAATGCTTGCAATTCTGTGAATACACACAAATATGCAGGAAGACGCGGAATGTTTGACCTACATGTATGCAGAGTTCACAGAGAGATGTGTCAGGAAATACAACTGCTTCTATTGTATGCTTTTGTATCACTGGGATTCAGTTAAATTCTGGAAACTGCAATCAAATATATACTGCACTATTTGTTATTTTGTTTATATTTTATTAATTATTTAATAACGTATGGAACTTATTTATTAAAATTGATGATAAATATAAATTATTTAGTAAAATGTGGTGTTTTTTAATGGAGACAGATAATTGAGTCATTTAATTCCAAACCCCTCTAAAAAAGATTTTTAACAGAATCCAGAAATCACGTAAAACGTTTAAAAATAGAATTTTCATCTAAATGCTTCAATAGATATTTTGAAGATATGGAAATATAAAATAAATTTCAAACATGTTGTCAATTTTAAGAAATTACAAAATTTATTACCACTTTATGCCATTTATACAGTTGTTTGAAAATCAACGTTTGTCGCTCACATTATTTGATATTATTTAGTACAAGCCGGTGGAGTACGACTTATAACTAATGATCAGTTTTATTGTTGAGCCGTTTGAAAGTTGTTGACTAAATGTCATAATTAATTAATGATATTGCGAAAATATTTGCGATAATATTTGAAAATAAATATTATATTAACTGAAATTAAACACTATTCAGACGTTACCGCATAATGTAATAAGTTGATTTCATGTCGACTGCACATAAAGTATGTTCTTGTAACGTCAGGATGACAAATAGGCAAATGTTATGGAAACGTTCAGATAAATCTTTATGTTATCAGATGATTACAAGCGAAGCAGGAAGCTCATTAAGATGGCTTGTCAAGGGTTTGCTGCTAAATGATGGTACCTAACTAACAATCAGTTTATATACATATATTAAAATATTAGTATTAATAAAATCACATTTTATTTTTTGTGTTACGATTTTTCAGAACACAGTTCCTTAATAATTAAAACAAATTAAATGAATTTTTGAGAATAAATATTAAGACAATGTAAACTTATGTATATTACGACATTGTATAAAGGAACTAATTAATTAAATATGTCTACTGGTAATAGACAGTTAGTTTCGGGTTTGGGTGTCAGAGGTGACCATCTATTTTCAATATATAGATTTTAATGTTTCTAAGTTATTCATTTAATATGTTTTAATAGCCAAGGAATACAACGCATTGTGGAAAACCATAACTTTACAAATAAAATTAAAATTAATTTAGTTAATTATTTTATGTTGACAAAATGACTAGTAGTCTAGAAAGTTCTAATCAAAGGTATTTGAAACACATACACAAATGTTTACTTATAAGGTAACGTATTTTTATGGAATATAATGACATTGTAAACAGTCTCTATAGCTTAATTGGTTAAACTGTCTACCAGTAAATTAAAGTTCAGGGTTCGTTTCCTGGTGATGACTATATATTTTCGTTAGATAGGTTTTCTGTTTATCCTTCTAATTGATTCACCTAATTCGGTTTAAAGTTATTAAATTAATAAAATAGTTATTCAAATACTGAAAAATGTATTAAACGTACCTATATATTTTTAAAAGAACAGTTGGATTATAAATATACAACAATTATTGATTACCATTATTATATAATTTTATAAAATATTAGAATTTAGGAGAGAAATATCAAAGTTTTACCTTAAACATAGTAGCATCATCAAGATTTTTTTGTTCTTGTCAAATATTATAAAAATCTAATTTAGCTAAAATTTTATTTACCAATGTTTACCACAAATCGCAAAAAATAGGTTTATAAAGTAAGTAGGTACCATGATATTAATTATATTTTAAGTTTAAATTTGTTTTTTTGGTGTTTTGTAAAACATATTTATTTACCGTAAAATAGTATTTACAACTTTCGTTTGTAATATATTTCATCAGACTGTGATTAGAGTTAATACATTTATTACATTTTGCTTGAGAAAATAAAGAAGGATGTGAGATATTGTAATCATCTAGTAATGTGACAATTTTATATTATGATTGAATGAAACTCCCATCCATTGAACCAAAATTAAGGTTGAAAAAACTCAATACGCTCACAAATATCAAATAATTAAAAAATGAGTAAATGTAAAATTGGCAAATGATATTTTTAACGATAAAAATAATAATTGATATTTACTTACTGCTGATATTTTGTCCCGTTCGAGGGCAGTTAAATGTCATAAAAATGATTTGCCGAGGCGCGAGGTGAGTCGCGAAATGAAACGCAAAACAGCGAATCTCTGAGACTTGTTATGTACATGGTGAACTTAGTGCAGTTATATTGTGTGCATTTCAAACCAATTCAATATATCAGTTTTTAAAAGTAAATATATACGTTTACCTAACAATGTTAACATAGAATATACAATGTAAACAGTGTTTTCACAGTTTGAAAATTATCATATCAACCAAAATATAGATCATTATTGTGAGAACTGTCACTTTGTACATGTATATGTGTGTGTGTATCATGAAAGTGAGTAGATGAGTGGTGGCGGACGAAAATTATAAGAGGCCGTATCTGAGGGAGCGACTCTCTTCCATCACAGCTTCCCCGGAATAACCAGTCTATCGCTGAATTGTATAATTTATAATTTCTATAACACTTGTAATAAACTTAATATTGTTACCCGAACATACTGAGTTTTATATTACAAGAAATTGGAGCCCAAGTAATGAAACAGTAAGCAGAGGATAGAACCCCAAGGGAATCTGGTGATACTTAAAAAGTTATCACAATTATTAAAATATTATGATATCAATTTAGTGTGAAATTTTATTTTTTTTCCAGAATACCCTAGTCTTAGCTTAGCTTTCCATCGGAAACTCCATAAAAGATAGACATGTAACACATAATAAAAATTACGTCGTTTCATAAAGCGGGGATTTTCTGTTTCGATCTTAATTGCAAATAACGTTATACGTACGTCACGTGCGCCGAATTGCTTCCCGCAAAGTTACGCAATCTGACACGTTAATTTTTTGCCGTCTCGTAACGGTAAATTGATATCGTTATCCTTAACTCTCTCGTTCGCGTTTATGGTTACCAACAGCCTTCGTAAATGTTTTTTGGGTTTTTGTGTCATATTTATATTTTTATACTTCACGTAAAATCCATAACGTTGCGAAATATTTTGATTTTTTATAAAATATCTCCTACATTGCATAACCAAAAATGCTCGAGAAATATTACATACCATATTATGGTTATTGTAATCCGATGTTGCATTGCTCTCTGACATAGAATAAAACTAACTACTAAACATTTGACTAGATTTCACATTGCAGTACTCGCCTACCGCGAGAACGAAGTTTGATCATTGTATATACGTAAGACTAAACTAACTCAGATTAGTTCAAAAAATGTTAGCAGAATCGTATCTATTTTTATACACAACTTTCAAAAAATTGAGGGGTGAGAATTGGTGAACGTTATATATATACACTTAAGCCAGCCGAAGACAGGTCGTAAGCTCTGTGATTACCCCATACTTCCACATATTTTCCATTAAATATAATCAAAAAATAGCTTTGTCTCTACAAGATATCTGATATTTGTTTAATTATTTTATATACTCTGTTTTATTTTTATAAATTGAACATTGCATTTACTTTAACATTTACATTGCTTTTAAATATTATCTAATTGCATCTTGTTGCATCTTATTAAAACAATGTAACACAATATAATATGACTCAAAAAATAAATTATTATCATTATAATATATGTAATATACCAATAACCGACTTTCTCTAAAAAGTTATTACGAACAGTACCTATATGGTTTTTTGTACGTTACTCTTACCACCGCTTTCTGTGTCTGGGCTAATGGCTTTAGTATGGTTTTAGCAGTACGAAAAGCGTTCAATCAATGCATACATACAGTGTTCACTTATAGTTGTGAAAGATACTATAAGTAAAAGCGAGATCAGAGGCATGCGAAGATGTATGCTGGATATCATACGAAGAGATAGAAAAAAAACGTATGGATAAGAAAACAGATAGTTGATATAATTGAATACACTTGTTTGATATTTATGATGTATGATAGCTGTTCCGGATACATAAACACATTTTTGGAATTGGCCGCGAACCATGTTATTGACACCTTCCTACGTCCAAATTCACACCCGTAACCTTTCCTTAGTGCTCGTCTTGTCAGTGTGAAATGTGACCTTGATGTTAGTAGACGTCAACGTGACCGATATTTCTTCGATCGCAACATCGCGATAGCATTCGCGGTGTGGATTTGTTCAGCTCCAGTGCACCAGCACTGTATTTGTGATCTTGTGTTTGGTTATCACGTAGTGTTTGTTGTTGTTGTTTATGTGCCGCAGGTGAAGTTGTGATATCGCCGTCGTCAATTAAAAGCGGAGATTTATCCATCCGCGTGTTGTTTGTGTGATCTCGGCGGCGACTTCAGGGGTGACGGAGGCATCATACACAAGGTAAGGCGAGCAATCCTTCCAAATCCTGGTTTCCCGAGATCACTGGTCCTTCGACATCATCGACCCTTATCCCTTATATCCAGGTTCCCTTGTTTTCTTCCTTTACCTCCCTTGCGGCGATTCCGATTTATGACAGGAATCATCGTAATCCAATCCGTGTTACGCGCGACTCCAAGATCGCGCAATTCGTTCATTAGATCCTACCGGCACAGGATTTACATCTTCTTTAAAATAGCCGTCTTTACAATAACGCGATATATAGAAGAGTTCCTTTCCGTTATTTACTTATAACTTTCCTCAAATACACCCGGAACCTGAACCCGGAACCTTTTTATGTGGTTTTTGTTATCTATTATTTTGGACCGGTTGAAATTTAAAGTATGAACTGACAGTTATCGTTGACCGATGGTTATATTGACTGCCATCAAATTCTTCCTGCCGCACGCGAATGAATTGTTGGCTTATTAAGTATCATCCTGGTGTGTGCGTCTGATAGCGCACTGTTTATGTGTAATCGGTTCCTTGCTACTGATTAGTGTTTTCATCTTGCTATTGTGTACAGTGCGTGTCTCATCTCACTTCGCGCTATCATTGAAGTGTGGTTTTCTGCAGCTAGAAGATCTGTGGATCCAGTGGAAGAAGAAAATGTTTCTTCCTGATTCTGGTTAGTCCATAAGCCGCCCTGTTCCCTATTCCTGTCCGCTCCCTCTTTCAAATTCCTTCCACTTATCCTTCATCTTGCTTTACCTAATCCAATAAAAATCCATATCACTTGGACGATTATAAATCATTAAATATATCGACCCCTCAGATTAAGAAGGTTTCAACTAATACTGACACTGTATTGAGATAATCAGCTTAAAAGTGTTAATTGAATTTCAACATGTATTCATGTATATTTTGTTTTGAGTATGCAAATATGATCAATTTTAAGGTCTTGACTTATTTTCAGTACTATCAATGACTTATATGAGATGAGGGAAATTAAAAATAAAAAAATTATTGTAAATTAACAATAATGATCCATAAATTTAAATAAATAATTGATGCAGTTGAAACTTTCAGCTCTTGCTAATTCCTTTAATATCAAACAAATATAATGTACGTTAAATAGAGTTAGAGTGTATACAAGAAATAAAGAATAATGCATTTGGAACCCATTTCACGCAATAACTCAAATTAGCCCAAAATTTTAGTTGAAACCTTGTTATTCTAAGGGATCAAAATGGAGTCATCCTGTGGTACCTGAGAGGAATCAAAAGGCCGATCCTAAAGGCTAATCCCTGTTGGACCGACAAAATGATTAAATTCTGCTGAAATTCATGTTAGCGAATAACAATGAACTGAGAAAAGTGGGTGACACCTGGAAAAGCCTTCATCCAGCAGTTAATTAGCTAATATTTATGAAATTATGAATTACGATCTTGAAATACAAAATAATATATTTAATAAATTTAAAAAATATATTTTGACATGTTGCCCGGTTCTTCCGTGTTATGAATGGACCATCAGGTCAGTCTTTTATCGGTATTTACACTATAGGTTTTCGCCAAGTTGGGGCTATGGATCAATGAGTTTACTTTTATCTGCAGGGGAAAGGCGACTGCACAAATACACGGATTGTTCACATAAAAGATAATACTTCCACAAATTTGTTACTCCCACTGGCACCTCTAGCTAATCTCACTAAAATCCATCAGTTCTTATATCCATTTTACCTTTAGGTACCGCTTTCTTCGACATTCGTATTGTTCTAGGCCCGAGAGATCCAGCGAAGCCCAGCGCGGACTCGCTTCATGAAGTCACCACCGAGTATTGTTCCCAAATTGCCCGCCGTAGTGCAGAAATGTTGCCTTGTTAGTCGGGAAAAACTCACCGCCAAATTTTTCATCTTTAAGGCAGAGGACGCCAGGCAACTTACCTCAGCCCCTGAGAGCTACGCCATTCTATGCTTCTCGCTATTTTTCTTCATAATTGCCACAGACGCCTGCTGCCTAGCGGGTGTTTTTTTGGTCAACAGAAAGATCGTGGGTACACACACGATGAGACCTATTCGGTTTATTTTTAATAAGTTGGTACACATACCTGGTAACGGCTAATTTCTCATGTGAAAATATATATAAGTAATCTTAGATTATACGATGCGCTATATTTAAGTAGAAAATAAAGTACTAAGTAGATGTTGCAAAACTGAATAACGCATTTCGCTGGAAAGGAAAAGGTCAAAGATCGAATCCAGGTAGCAACTAAAGTATTTTTTTGATAAATTAATTTTTCAGTATATCTTTCTAATTGATTAATTTAATTTGTATTAAAACCACAAAAGTAGTGTTCTGAAAACCTGTAACTTCACAACAATAATGTGTTCCCCTTTAACAAAAATTGATACTGTATCATAAAAATACCACCTAGTCTTGTAAAGATAAGTTATGAAAAGATTGAGATTAATTATTTGATATATTTTAATTTTAAATTGATACGATCACCCCGAGGCGTTTTATTCAGATAATAAATTTATGACGGGAAATAATAATACAATAAAAGTTAACAGAATATTCCTGAGTATATATTTGAATACACTTAATTGAGTTACAATTTGTGCAAGACAGAGACGGGAAAGTAACGCTTTATTTTTCCGCCGACCGCTTCTGTATTCAAGGGAAAATTTCTGCTCAAACGGTTTTCTTTTATTCACAGGATTCGATTATTTTCATTGGATTAATTACAAACCACCTTTTGTCCGACTTTTCTTTCATGTTACGGTCAAATTTTTAACAATTTTGCTATTTTACGAGGTGTTGTTGCCTTTTATAAAGAAAGTTTTACGTCAGAAAAAATATATTAGGCTATTTTCGCCTTAATCTTCCGTGAATTGCCTAAAATGAAATGTTTTAACTGATGATTTTATAATTGTTTTCTCTGTATAATAATATGATTTTATAGCGTGTTTATAATATTAACATAAATCTGAATGAATTTGAAGCTTTTATTTCAACAAATTATTTATTTTATTATGTGTTAAGCTTATTATTTTTAAATATTTAATTTCGTACATTACAATCTATAATAATTAATTACAATTATAATAATTGTAATACTATTATTAATGAGAACACATTCTTATTGTGAAGTTGTAATTATTCAGAACATAGGTTTGTGATATTTAAAATATGAATTAAATATATTAATTAGAAATATATACTAAATATGAATTAAATATATTAATTATAAAAATACACATATAAAATCAATTTTATCGAAAAATATTATTGTTGCGCTACCGGGATTCGAACCTGGATCTCTTCCCTAACCGGGGGAGGTGCTTTATCCATATATATTCGAATACCGGTAGCGCAACAATAATATTTTTCGATAAAATTGATTTTATATGTGTATCTTTATAATTAATATATTTAATTCATATTTAAAATATCACAGACCTATGTTCTGAATAATTACAACTTCACAATAAGAATGTGTTCTCCTAAAAAAAAAAAAAAATAGAAATATATACATATAATATCAATTTTATCGAAAAATATTGTTGTTGCGTTACCGGGATTCGAACCTGGATTTATTTTCCAATCCGGGGAAGGTGCATTACCAACTATATTATAGCGCCAGTACTTTTGACGACAAGTTTTCGAACTTTTATGTTATACTTTTCAAATAAATACTATTATTTGAAAACTATCAACTTTAATTCTGACGTCTGCTGTTGGTTTATTTAAAGGTATTTGAGATTCCGTAAAAACAAAATAGATGGCTTTCAAATAATGGAATGATAGATGTATTCACTTAAAAAGCGTAACATATAGGTTCAAAAACTTGTCATCAAAAAGTACTATCGCTGTAGAATAGTTGGTAATCCACCTTCCTAGGATTTGAAAAGGGATCCAAGTTCGAATCCCGGTAGCGTAACAATAATATTTTTTGATAAATTGATTTTATATGTATATCTTTCAAATTAATACATTTAAGTAGTATTTAATTCCATACTAAACTAAAACTATTAGGTATCTAGGGATTACCATTGATGATAAACTTAGATAGGAAGCTTATATCAATATGTTAACTGGTAAGCTTAAGAAACTTATGTACTGCTTCAAGATTTTAAGGAACGTGCTGAACCTGAAACAAATGCGTAATGTATATTTCTCACTCTGTCAGAGTATCATAAGATATGGTATAGTTGGCTGGGGTGGAGCCGCTATCACAATACTCAACCCACTGATTAAAATGCAAAAAGCCATAATGAGAATATTCTCAATAAATCTTTCAGAATGAATCAGAGCCGCTATTCCAAAAACTCAAGGTGTTAAATATCAGGTATTCATAAAGACTACTTAAAGTCATACATGAAAACAGAATCCTGCGCCTTATCACACATTCTAAATGTATTCGGGCAAAAACTCAAAGAAAACTAGCTGTCTAGTTAATAAAAACCTAATTCGCTCAAAGATATGCATGTTTTACAGGACTGCGGATATACAATAAGCTACCACAAGATATGGCAACGGTATAAAATCCTCACTTCTGCGTAGTTATAAAGGAATGGCTTTTCAAAATTAGATGAATTCAGCTGGAAGAGTTCCTAAAATGATCAAAGCTACTCATTTTATTTAATTCTTTTTGTCGTTAGATCCTACCTCGTACTTATTATGTTTTGTTTTGCTCCCTGCTTGTTTCTTTTCTTTCACTTCTTACATATCTTTTGTCTGTATCAAAAATCTATTTTGTTCAATTTACTCATTATCTCTACTTTTCTCCTTTTGATTTTTCTGTTTTTTACCATTTAATTTAATTTGTTACCTTACTTCCAACTTATATCTAACTTATGGAACCTTATGGCTACCTACCTCAGAACAGGTACTTTATATGTACCTAGCGAGGTAAAAAAATTGTAATACAATAATTTGTATGTGTTTTAAATCCCATATCCGCACTACCAGGTGAAAATCTGTCTCAGGGCTGACATTGTGTACTGTTTGACGAATAACATTCCAGACCGATGTCATTTAAGTATTTCATTGTTTATTTATATATAAATAATAATAAATAAGATATGTCAAGTATGTATGCACCAGAGAAAAAAATATTGCCAAAATTTGTCATTACTTTTTAATATTTAGTAATAGTTCGCAATCTTTTTTTTTGACCAAAATTCTCCTAAAAATAATAGAAAGCATGAAACGAGGTTCGTCTACAGGCTTCGATAATATTACAATTGAAATATTAATATTTTTGAAATTTCACCTGATAAAACCTCTAATATATTTGATCAAGATAAGTTTGCGAAAGGGACTGTTCCCATCAAACTATAAGAAAACAATAATCTCACCTATTTTCAAATCTGGTAAACCATTAAAAAATCTCTAATTATAGGCCTATCTTCCTTATTTATAACATAGGTAAAATTTTTGAAAAAATTATAAAAATTAAAATAGTAGACTATCTAGAAAACAACAAAATATTACATAAAAATCAGTTCGGATTTAGAAAATCACTTAGCACACATTATGCAATAGCCAGTGTATCTTCAACTATATACGAGACACTAGACAAAGGGAAAAATGTGCGGGAATATTCATTGACCTCGAGAAGGCGTTCGACAGGATCTCACATCAGAAACTATTAAAGAAATTAAATAATATTGATTTAAAAGACAACGTTATACTGTAGATTATAAATTATCTAAAAAATTGCCCTCAACTCGTAAAGACTAATTATACCTGTAGTGATCAATAAATGTCAGATTTCGGTATCTCTCAAGGGACTGTATAGGATCAGTGCTGTTTACTATATATGTAAACGATATTTATTTTCAATCAATACACAGTCAAATTACATAATATGCTGACGACACGGTCCTAATAATAAGATAAATTATTTGGGAAAGTATAAAAGTATAGACCACGGAAGATATAAATACATCTAAGAACTATTTAGACATTAATTTATTTTATCATGAAAAAACCTTCGTTATTCCGTTTCAATAAAATAAAATGATTTTCCAAAAAAAATCAACATAATAATTCATGAATTCCGCGCAAAATACAACTCACAATCAAAACTATTGTATCTCTAACTGCTCAATTTTAAAACAACAAATAAAATCAAATATCTTGGAGTAATCATCGATAAAAATCTTAAATAGAAAGATAAAATCTGTCAAGTTGTTAAAAATATTAGAAAATGAATACACATATTTTTAAGAATCAGAACATTTTTATCTATAAAAAAAATGTGCTTAGTATAATATGCATTTATTCAATCCATATTATAAGATGCCATCATTAGTTGGGGATCAGCTTATAATACTAGCCTGATTCCAGTAAAAAATTTACAAAAACTTATCATAAAAGTATTACTAAAAAAACAAAAGATTATCCTACAAAATTACTTTTCAAAGAATTCCATGTATCTACATTTTGTGATCTACTTAAAATAAATTCTATCATTCAAATATAAAAAGAAAAAGAAAAATATAATTTTATTACTGAAAATCGTACTAGGTTTAAATTTGTATTTTCATGCTCAGAAATTAACAATCATTTGCACAACACCACTATACGCAAATAGGAAAAAATAATTTTAACAGCTTACCCGAAAACATCAGGAGGATTAATGATAACAAATAAATAATAAATGCTGTCAAAAAATACTTTAAAGATGTACATGTACCCCGAATTTTATAATATTTTTATAACGTTGCCCTTAATTTATTGTATTTTATTTTATTATAAGCTAGTTATTGTAAACAATAATTATTGATATGTAATCCCCTTCTCTGTACAAGAACATGCTTTTTAGAGAAGTTGTAGAACTAAAAAAAACTTATTATTGTATTGTTTCATTGTAATTATAACAGATTAATAAATACAAAATATATACTAGCAACAGATTCGTCAGTGGTTGACTGTACAGTGCCATGAGTAATAAATCGACCTGTAATAAGAGTCATTAAATTTATTTTATCAGTATATTGATAGGCTAGATGACTTTGTCTAAACTTATCAAATTATTATTAGGCATATAGTGTCGACATTAAAAAAAAACAAATTCTAGAAGAGAAGTGAAGATCTAATCGCAGTGAAATTTAGCAACAGTAAAAAAAACTTTTCACCACTAGCGACTGGCAACTCAGCGTCCAGTAATAGTATTTACAGGGAATTGGTTTAATAACAATTTTGCATTTCCCGAAGCCTGTTTACACGAACACACTGAAACACATTAATTATCAATTCAAGCGATAAAACACACAACGAACCGAAACTGAAAATGTTAACACAGTTGCTATAATTTTGTAAAGACGTTATAACACCTTTGTTTGATAACCAAATTATTTTTGTGCCTAACAACACAAATTGCTGTCGGGAAACGTAAACAAGAGTTCAGCAAATGGAGGAACGATTACATTATTTAGAACAAACCCGGAATTAACCCCTGTTTAAAATTTACGAGCAAAGTGTATGGAAAACTGGTATTATTCCATAGTTTATGTATGTACTTTCCACGATTTAAAAGCGATTTTATAAAATGTTGTGTTTGTATTAACGAAGGTGTTTTAGAAGTTTGCTCGGAGTTGCCATAAAGTCAAAATGAATGATCGCTTATGTATTTATTTAATTGTCTATAAATTTTACATTAGGCTAATATCGAGAATAGGGTCCAATCTCGGATTTTTGTAAAACATATTTTTTCCCGTATGCCCAGATTTTAAAAATTAAAAAAATATCAAGTCGCAAGTGTTGAAAATGTTATTATTTTTTGAAGTTTAGAATTTTCACTAAGCATTTTGACATATTAAATGCTTTATCTGTGGATACGAAGAATTCCCTCAAATCATAGACCGGTCAAATACATTA
This sequence comes from Eubasilissa splendida, assembly GCA_031772225.1. Lineage (NCBI taxonomy): Eukaryota > Metazoa > Arthropoda > Insecta > Trichoptera > Phryganeidae > Eubasilissa > Eubasilissa splendida. The sequence continues at coordinate 23,640,927 of CM062862.1, read as the reverse complement.
AGAATACAATTCTGAGATTTTTTTTACAAAATACACGTTTTCTGATATAATTATTTTTTTATATTATTTGGGTTAAATTGGTTAGTACGGTTTGATTAAGTTAAATTAGGTAGTTTAATTTAATTTAAGTATTGTTGATGGTGTGTGTTGTTGGATTTTTACTCTGATTATGGTATAGTATAATAGTTTTTAATATTGACTTATTTTGTCATTTTTACTTATTTTGAAGTAGGATGCCATAGTTTATTGGAAACGATCATTCACAATCACAGATACAATAACAGTATAAATAAATGAAATTTTAACATATTCCTCTATTTTTGATTTTTTTCCTCTCCTAAAACACACGTATTGCACTTTTTTAGCTCTATAATTTAATATTTGATTTCTTTTCATCAGGATAAACAGATATTTATAGGGTGGGATATGGTTCAGTCTGATTTTGATTTATTTTTAAATTTTATTGTAATTTTTTGTTCTATAAACGGCTTGACATTATGAGGCATTTTTAATTTTTATATTATAAATGAATTATTTTATAACATTAATTTGTTTAAAATAATTAAACTAAATACAATATCAATATAATTTACTTTGACGCGATATTATTTTTTTTAATGGTGTATACTGATTTCCAGATCTTGATTGTTTTATTTTATATATAATCAATAACGGTATAATTCAATAAAATCACGTAATATATCGTGTATAATATATATTAAACGATAATAGAACAACAATTTTAATTATTATTTTATAATGTTATATCTGCATACATTAATAGTTCAATAGATTTATGTGACGTGCTACCTCTATAAAAGATTTAAATTATTCAGGTATATTCTATTATAATGTACTCGAAGCGAGTCCACATACTAACATAATTACAACTTTAAAAAAATTGATAAATGTGAAGATTGAGTTGTGAGAATTGGTGAGCGTTATATATATATACAGGTCGTAAGCCCTGCAATTACCCCATACTTTCATATATATTTTATATTAAATATAATAAAACATAGCTTTGTCTCTATGAGATATCTGATATTTGTTTAATAACAGTGCCTTTGTAGATAAAAATCCAGTAATTGTGTGTTCTTGAACATATTCAAATATTGCCAAAATAATAAATATTTTTTTTGTATTGAGGTGCATTTCTTTCATGTCTTAAAAAAATAAAACTAATCTACATTATATTCTACTGCCAGGATTTTGTTGAATGGTATCCCTTAATTTGAAAAGATCCCGCAGAATGCAGCCCTGTTGGAGTTATTGTTGGCCGGTTTCTAAGAGTACAATGGTTTCCGGAAATGCGTGCTTTCGAGACTCAAAATTGAGGATATTTCATTGCGGCTTTTACTACAACATCAAGTCGGTTATTATGTGAATCAATCATTCAAAAGAAAGCATTTGAAACGAGTCTGATATTTTACCAAATTATAGTCCTTCACAATTCGAAGCAATAATTTGGGCAATTTGGTTACAAATCGTGATACTCGCGCTACTTTAGACTTCGTGAGCTTTTATAAAAATATACTCAAGCCATCACTGCTTGCTTATAACTAAGTTAGATGAATTTATACGTATGTAGATAGTTAAATAAACTAGGCTAACGTATTTCGGCCATTAGTAAGTGAAATATAATCCACACATTGAGGTAGAACTGAATAACTAAGAAGATACTCATGACTCAAAATTAGCAGTAAATATTTATAAAAATCTATATTCATAACGCCCAGAATAATCGCATATCACGGGAATTAATTTCCCATGCATTAGTATACTACTGTGCGATTATTTAAAATTATTGTTCATTCTCATCAATCATCGGTATGCTTTTTAATTTAATTAATAATTTATAAACCATAAAAAGTGTATTTTGTATTTTCAACATTCTTCCATATTATAGTAGGATTAAATATCAAGATCATTATCGTCTTGTTAATGATCTTTATACGAATAATAAAAAAATATACAACAATATGGAAAACCTATTAACAACAAAAAATTTTCAGTACACGATTCTTATAGCACAAACAAACAACAATAATATTTTACTTCACAGAATTACCAGAAGCCAAAAGTTAGGTCGAAAATACCCTCATTATGCAAAGTAAAAATTTCTGATTTCAAACAAATAATAGATATCTCATAAAGACGAAGGTATTTTTTATTAATGGAAAAATATGCGTACTCAAGAATACTCTTGTGACCAATGTTCATCAATTGAAGAAAAAGACTATTAAGTACCTAGGAATCATAATAGATAACAACCTCAAATGGAAAGAACATATTACTACTTACAAACAAAATAAAAAACTGCCTACATATTTTTAAGATTCAAAAACATCTAATCACTTTCAAATCTGAAAATAATATATTACGCGTTTGTACAGTCACATTTGCAATACTGTATTATTGGCTGGGTAGGAGTATATAAAACATCAATATCACAATTAGAAATCACTCAAAACAAAACAAAATAAAAAAATTTAATAATCCAAATTTTCAAAATCAAAAAACAATTAAATATTAGAAGCGAATTTCGATATACAATATCTAGAGACCATGTTGTTATTCCAAAACTAAAATATACCGCAACCCAAAATCACTATATTTATCAAGTATTCAAATTTTAACAATCTTCCCATCATAATTAGAAAAATTACAGATACTATAAATTTCTATCTGAAGTAAAAATATATGTACCCAGACTAACTGAAACATAAATTCTCGTATATACTCCTTCTCTATACACGAGTCTTACTTTCATAGAGAATAAATAAATGTTAAAAGAATTGATATATATATATCCCTCTGATTATTTTAAAAATGTATTATATTTTCTAATATTAAAATAAAAATAAAATAATAATACATTTACAGAGCTTATTATCTGTCTTCGGCTGGCTTAAGTAACTTACTTTACATAATGTAACATTTACCATTCCACCCAATCAACCTCAATATCTATAAAAATTTTGGAAGTTGTATATATGTTACTAAATTTGTTTTTTTTTTTTGTTTTTTTTTGAAATAGCATATATATCACAATGAGAATCTAATTATCTTTTTAAAATTGTAAAACTTTAATATATTTTTAAAAACAAACTAGAATACGTCTGAAAAATCAACATTTTTCAATTTTTATATATTTTCTTATTTCGTTAGCAAAATTACCCACACTTTCATATTTTTCCATTAATAAGAAATAACTTCGTCTCTATATGAGATATCTATTATTTGTTTATTAAGAGAGCCTTTGTAGGTGAAAATTCACTAATTGTGTGTTCTTGGACATATTCAAATATTGCAGGCTGAACTACCAGTCCAAAACACGTGTTTAACGATCATTATAGAGCAAAACTTTACTGAAAAAGCATCCCTTGATGATAAGTTATGAGATTTACCCGAAACGCTGGGACGTCAATGGTCTTTATCAAGATCAATAGATACGGGATAACCAAGGAACTTCCTTTTTAACATTATACTCAATCCGTGAAAACCTCAAATTTTTATTCATAGTGTACGGAACATTTTGAGTTCACAATTCTTCGGCTAGAAAATTCTTAGCCGCATACTTCTAATTCATAATAAAAATTTGTACTATGGTTTATTATAAATCATAATACTGATGCTGTAACAAATCACTAATTACGAAAGGGATTTCTATAGTAAGTTCAACTCTTTTTTTTTTAACAAATATTTGAACATAGTATTGAGTTTTTCTCGAAACCACTTTATATAAATACAAAACATTTCGTAAAAATGCCATTATAAATGAAAACATTTACCGCAAATATGTTTTTTCATGATAGGCAGCGAGGAATTTTTAAGCAAAAAAATATAGAAAAATGTAAAAAAATATGTAGAAAAATAATTTTAAATGAAAATAGTATTTTATCAATGTATGCAGCAATGAATTTTCCAAGCGAAGAATTGTGAAATAAAAATTAAGAACGCTAAGAATTCTGGGCTAAAAATGATATAAATATTATATTATGTAAAAATATAAATACGTATAAATGATTCGTCGATTTGACTCACTGTTAGAAGCTATTTTTGAAATAAAAGTTTGTGCGTGAATCGATCGTATAGTTATATACCTAGAAAATATGGATGGAAGTGGGATAAAGATGAAACAGACATTGTTCCGTACAGAAAACAAGAACGTAGACAAGGGTGTTTCACCGATCTCAGCTTCTCTTAATCGGTGAAGATGAAGATGAAAGAGGTCGATAGAACTGAAACACAAAAGATGTTCAATATAGACACACTACGGCGGTAAAATCGAGAATGGCTTCCGTCTGCACAATACCCTGTTTTTATTCAGATGTATAACAATACATATAGTCATATTTGAAAGTACCCACACGACGATAGGCCGCTGCTGTAACGTCTAAGACGTCTTTGTTTTCCTGAAATCTATCCCACGGGTTTTTTGGCGCCACGCCGATAATCACACCATTAAATTATCGACACGTGTTTTATCATATCAATTATATGGCGCCTCCTCGGCGAATAATTCTGTGCGATACATAAATTGATGGTTTAAAATAGTGTTTATTACCTTCGTTAGAGTCAAAACGAACACCCCCTATCTCCGTTCATAATTGTAATATCCGGAATAACCGGAAATATATTTCGAATATTTGAGCTGCTCGGGTATAGACCATGTTAACTGACAAAAAAAGTTTTGAAATATTGCATTTTCAATCTTTGGGTTGATAAAAATCACATTATTCATAAATAAATTAGTCGTTTTTATTTTTTATTTTACTTTTTTTATCGGACAATATAATGCTAATTATTTATTGAAGTAATGTGATTTAAAATGAAATTATTAAACAATAATTAAACTTGAAAAATGAAAAAAAAATGCTAGTCATTATCATTTACATGAATATAAGAACCAATTTATGGTTCATAATATACGTTAAACTAAAGAAATGATTAGAATATTTTTTCTCTAATCTAATATTGAAGTGAAATTAAAATTAGTATAAAAATAATATAATTTTTATTTTAGATCAGCCAAATCAACTTTTTGGTTAAAATCCATTATTTTAGATTGTTAACTTTGTTTTATTAACCACATAATGAATTAAATACATTTACCGGTTTCGAAAAATATCATGGTTTTTCAGAATTTTCTAAACATTTGTTAGAAAACGATCATACATTTAATAAAAAATTGGGATTGTTTATTTTACATATAAATAATGTTGGTCTTAAATTCAATAATTTGGAATCATTAGAAATAAATAAAGCGTGTAAAACTAGCTAAAATATAATAAACAACCAACTAAATTTAACCACAAGTCCCATTCTAAAAATTTTTCCTAAAAATTATTCAAATAATCCAGATTCGAATCCCGATAGCAATAACAATATTTTTCGATAAAATTGATTTTATATATATATCTTTCTAATTAATACATTTAATTTGTATTAAATATATATTTTTAAATGTATCGGACAAAGCACGAGTAGAAGAATAATAAACGTTTTTCAAAGAATAGCCGCCATTTTGTAACATCATTATGTCTATCTGATCAGTTTTTTAGAAAAGTTTGATTGAAATCAGATAAAAACTTTAGGTGTTACACTTAACCATACGTTAACTGTTAAATACACACCAATTTGAACGAAGGGTGGTCATATTTGAAAAAAATGAACTAAATTTTTCGGCAGTTACGTCATATGATCTTCTCGAATTAGCCACCTACAAAATGAACACTATTTTAGTTTTTAAAATGGTACTTGGACGTAACGAAAAATATTTTAAGGTTGCATTATATGTGGAAATATTAAAAGTCGTAAGTTGAATTTTTAATAGTAAGAATAAAAATTTATGGCTGAGTATGTACTCTCGTGTTATCATATCAAAATCACTCACCGAAAGGAAATTATTCAACAACAAAAACACCTAAGATAAAATCACGAAAACAACATATCGTTTGAATTTCATTAGAATAATTGATTAATTTATTCATGCTTTTTTATAGTACGACTTTTTATATTAACATAGACTTTTCTCGGGTTTTTACGAGTATTGTTTATACAATTTTTACAAAAAATATTATATACCTATTATTATACGAGACACATAGTAAGTAGGTCAAATATTTTTTATATGTTCTGTCACGCTTCTGCAAGTTTTCAGATTTAACTGGTTCGTGTATTTAAATTCAAACGTTATGAATGTAAAAAAAAAATAGGAAAAAACGACGTGATATGGATAATATCAAGTCAAACTTGGTTATAACCCTCATTTTCCCGATCTTACTCTATGGTGCGTAGACGGACTCGCGTAAGAGCGTAAGATAATAGATAACGGTCTGCAGAACGAATGCCTCGATTAGAGATGAATTTGTGGTGGCCCTGCTCGCGCCTCACAGATCTGCATAAACAAACACTCAACAGCCATACAGTCCGCCTGGTACCTGCCAAATTGCAGGCAACAATACACTGCGATCGAACCAGTCTGAGTAATCACCAGAACCACTAACTCTTCTCCTGGCCAATTCCTATGACACATTTTCTCGCACGCATTTCGGCACCGCCTTCAGTGAACTACGTTTAACTTGAACCGCGTACAAAAAAACAACCAAGTTTTAAATTTAATCATGCCTCAAATTACAACAACCAATTTTAAATAAAATAACAATAATTTTGTATGAAACCACGATATTTATTGTACGTCGTAGTTTTAAATACGTCCTGATGAAGCTTGAGATAAGCGAAACCGGTAGACGTACAATAAATATCGTGGTTTAATACAAAGTTATCGTTATTTTATTTAATATAATATGTCAAAACACAAAGTGATTGCTTTCTACGAAAAAAAAAACAATTTTAAGTTCAGTCACATCATAATCTATCCACTCTAGCCGTATACGCAAACATTACTCATACATTAAACACAGATAAACGTCTATCCTCAACTATATGGCTTAGTATCATCAGATATTTTGGCCATGACCGCCATAGATACCAACACGAGAAAACTATGGAAAGGTTGATGATGATTATTGGATGGTGACTGAACTACCTAGTTAAAGATTCAATACAGAATCCATTCCTAGAATGTACAATAAACGCCATGGACCGAAATAGGTGGCGGCAGATCATTCTAGCAGTTCCGCAATCACGACTCATTGAAAATAAAATGAAGTTGAAGAGATGTGCGATATTATGTAGAATTTAATGAAGAAAGGCTTTTAATAATTCTGAAAAAACATTAATGTTAAATCATGATATTTCGACGAATGGATAATACATCTTAATGCGTAGCAATTTAAAAATATTACTACAGTTTGTGATGATCCACATATAATAAACTGATAAAAAAATACGAATTCCGCGAAATTTCTAGAGTGGGTCGGTTAGGGGAGGGAGTAGCGGGGCGGGGGATGAGAATAGCAGGAGTTGGGGTGGTGAATGCTTCTACAGACAGTCGGTTTCGGGAGGGCGAGGGGTTTGTATGTGTGAGGGTCGCTTTTGAACCGGGAAATCGAAGGGCGCGGGAAACGGGAGAGGTTGCCTGAAACGGACTAGGACGGTTGCGTTTACACGGCCGAGAGGATTATTGGAGTTAATCTAATGTGTTAAAGTGATAATCAATGACCTTACGATCGTCGCGAAAGTGTTGGCGGACCATTTATTTGACCTGGATATTATCTCGGGAGACGTGTGTTGGTGCCCAGAAGGACGTCGGCAGCGAGGACCTGCTTTAATCTTGATGAGTTTTTTTTGCATGCCTTTGTTGATTACCATACTATCTTACCACATTTGTAGTATATGTTTTGACTCTTTATGATTACTCAAAATTATAATTGAACGATAACCACCTTGGTTGCTGCAGGGCTCGGTCTTGAATAAGATAAACTGGTATAATCATGGAGAATCAAAATATCAATATGTATTTCAACCATTTATTATATTATATATTGCACGATTAATCTACAAAGGAATTAACCAGCTACTACCACTGTTGAATGACTTCGGCGATATTACACACCACAAAATGAGGAGCTGCATTTATTAATTAATTTATTTACTTCCTTCGGCCAGCGAGTTGAACTGAATATTTTGATATGTAAGCCTGCTTGAAGGATGATTTCGAACATGAGCGAAAGGGTTTAGGCTGACCTTCAGGACGTCTGGTACCGATGGTGAAGTATAGTTTGGTACTGATATATGGGCGAGTCGCGTTGATTTCAGGATCAATCGCTGAGAGAATTTAGATCCGTTACTATGTCTTGTCGTCACCTACAAGAGGCTACAGGCTAAGGTGACGATTCCGCAGCGGTTTCGGTTCTCTCAACATACGTCATGTGCGCCACAAACTGTATGTAGCTTACGAGCGTATCAGGTGGGTTCCTGTAGGATTTTACGAACACCCCGTACCTCAGTATAGTTGAAGAGGATGATAGTAGGATCTCCAGCGGTTAATACCCAGAGGCAGTGTTCCTGAAACGATCTACAATTACACAAACACACACGCACCAGCATGCAGTGATAACAATCCTAACTATTTGTTCCTAGCTCTATTCGAGATGCATTGTTCGAGACACCGATGATCGTTCTGCAGATAAACTAAAACTATCCATCGGACACCGCTGTCACATGACGTATGTTTTCAGACGCACCCAAAGAAATCAAGAGAATTTCCTGAGAATCGTACTGTCATGTCACAATCATCACAATTTATTATCTTTAGTGGTGGACGCGGCCTCAGATTGGTTACTTTCTTACCGATACTGATCAGCAGCATATTAGAGATACAAGAACCTCGGCCATGCATCTTGAATGAGTCATAACAAATGATATTGTTCACTGAGACATCGGCCGAATCTAAACTTTGGGTCATCATCATCATCATTAACTTTTGAATGTGTGGGTGAGAGGGCTCGGGGTTAAGCACCCGTCGTCTACCGCGAATATGCACCAGGCGTACGAGTTTCTTAATCTGGGGTTTTAGGGAAGCCGAGCGAGCGCCACAGACTGATGTCTAGAGAACTTATCATAACCACGGAACATACTTGCCTAGCGAGGCTGACATTTAGCATGTCGCATGTTGTTTCACACGTCCATATACTCTTTGAACAGCTAGGCGACGCCACAAGGTGGCCACAGTCACGAGAACATGTCTACGACAAGGTTGGTGATCTATGTATGATTTCTTCCACACTCTTACACCTTAGCTCTGAATAATACATACACAATTAATGTCATAACGTGTGCGCTCGAGTATCATACCGCTTGATCGGAGGTTTTCCGTTATTTAATCGCGTACTATAAGATAATCGGTATATTTATTTTAACAATTGCCTGTATTTGAACGGCTATAGTATTTGGATATTTGGAAACTTTAGATATTTGATAATTGAAAAAGCGGGTTAAAAGAACTATACCACTAGATCGATCACGTTGGCCAAATTTAGATATTAAGCGTATAAACTAGTATTAAGTGTAAAAATGCAAGAAGATCATACTGGCGACGGAGGCAGGAGAGTATAAATTAACAATAATAATATATAAACTTGTATTTTAGTTGAGTAGGGATTACCGAATTCTTACACTGGTGCCGGAGACCAGGAGTTTTGAGAATTATTCTACATTAATATTTAGAGTAATATAATTATTCAATTTAAGAATATTAGTAGGGGAAACCGATTCTTTACAAGTTTTAAGAAAAAAAAACATTTTAAATTTTGAAGTTTTTTCCTGGAAATTAATTTGATAACTTTTTTGAACGAGACGTTTAGCTGACATTGAATAAAATATATCTGGTGAAAGTCAATTACATAAAAGGATTCCCAAGAAAAGATTTCAAGGAATTAAATTCTATGTATTTTATTTAATATACATTTTGTATGTAATACGTTGATATAATTACTTCAGATCGTAAAAAGTTTCATATTTTTCAAAGAAAATGAAATAAAAATATAATACATATTTATAAATTAAGAAATTCGGCTAAAATTGTACAAATTGTATAAACATTGTTGAACATGTAATAATAAAATATAATAATACATTTATGGTATAAAAAACATAATTATATATATATATATATATATATATATGTAAACAATTTTTTTATGGGGGATGTAATCGATATCATTTTAGATATTCAGCTTATATTCTGGCTACATTTCTAGACTTTTGTCTGCGTTAAAGTAGCCATTTTATTTACGTACTGATTAAATTAGATATTTTAATACATTCTATATTTGAATTACTGCATTGCTTGAAGGTAAATAGACACAGTATAATACATAACATTATATATGCGGTCGTGAAATTATGATGATATATTGCTTTTATCTTGTTACTTTTACTCCGTTTTTTTAAATATGCACTTACATTTTACAAGTCTTTAACAAATACTTTAACATTTTAGTTGAAAGCCACATTTTTTTCTCTCTTTATTTTAAAATCTTCTTACTCGTTTTATATTAATATTCAGAAAAATTTTCAGGGTCAGGAACAGTCTTTGTTCTCCAGCTGGTAAACGTCAAATATGACTATTTATTATCTTAAGAACATTAATTCTTAAAGTTTATTGATTCATTCCGACCGAGATTAGACTTATTACATTAAATGTATACATCACTTAAACAAACTTTAATAAATGTACGGAGATAAATCACTCTATTGTGCTAGTAACTGTGTTCAAATAAAGTCTTGTGCAAGATTTATGGCCCAATACATGATAATCTAACAGGAGAATAGAGAAGGTTCAATAAATTTGAACTTCAAGAATAGTATGACACCCTAGATATTCTGAAGAAGATGAAAGAAAGGTGGGCGATGAGTCTCTTGACATGACGATAAATAGGATAATGTCAATACTTGCGAGAAGTAGGTAAGTACCCAGAAAACTGGATAACAACGATGATTTCAAGAGAAGTCGTTGTAGTGACTACCTTCGAATCCCATAAAGAAGCCGCTAAAGAAAAAGAAAATAAATCATTTTCTAAAATGATGATATCTAATCAAATAATGTGAAATTTTATCATATGTTAAAATTGATTAAACTCTCTAAGAATTTTCACATGAAGAACAAAAATTACTGTCAAAATAGTAGATAACTCTAATGTCATTGATTAATTTTGGCAGTTATTTCAAGGAATAATATTATAATTAAAAAAATATACTTAATTAAAGCTGTCCTTTCCATCTACAGGTGTAAATTGAACTAAAATTAAATACAGTTAACTATTTGTGCGGTGGGGTACGTAAGGGTAGAAGTAGCTTTATTGCTGCTATTATCAATGTTTCCCAGAAGCAATAAAGCCTGTATTAAATTTTAGTTTAATTTAAACCTTCAGATGGAAAGAATCGGTCTTCCCAAAACTAGTGATACAACTCAAAAAAATTGTGTGTGTGCAGTACAAAGTGTATATAAATCTGTTTTATTTCCTCACATCAACTACTGCAGCAGCATTTCGTTTTTGGCTAATGTAAAATAAATGCAACAATTATTAGTATTGTCAAATAAAGTTTTGAGAATAATATTTAGAGTAAATAGACATACTCGGATCAGTGCAATGTTGAAAGACCTGAATATGATGACCTTTAAGCAGGAAATATATTTTATTTTTAAAATCCTCACTAAGAAAATATCGGTTGAATTTATAAAAAAATTTATACAAATCAACATGAGCACGAACATCATACAAGAGGAAAAGATTGATTGAGACTGCCATTCAGGAGGAAGGTTAAATCTCTGAAATCGATGATGTACAGTACAATGAAGATCTTTAATGAAATGCCAGAAGATATAAGAAAGGAGGAGAAACTACATAGATTCAAAATGAAACTAAGCAAATATTCTCAAGATAAGTTGTAGTAAAAATAAACATTTTTATCTATATTAGAGTATATATACAGGTGAATATTATGTTCCAGGCTGATTTTGTTATGTTTGGTTTGGCAGACCGCATTTAGTAGTCGTAGAGAGTGGTTAATTACAATTCATTACGGATCATCTAACGCTTCAACAACGTGTTGAAGTCATTAAAACATTTTATCTAAATAATATTAGCAATACCGTAACCATTAATGGTGATCTCTATCATCACAATACTTTTCGGTGGCCGAATTGAGTCAATTCAATTAAGCCTCTGGCCTCCTCGATCACCTGATTTGACGGCTCTCGATTATTTTCTGTAAAAGTACTGGAAAAAAAGATCTACAACAATAAGCTAACAACAATTCTGATGCTACAGAACAATATTCGAAATGTAATTGCTGAAATAACACGCCAAGTGTGCGAAAATGTAGCTATTTGTCCAAAGTTATATCTTATACATAATTGTAATAAATAATATAATCGATAAATGAAAATTAAGTTAAAAAATGTATTATATTTTTAAGTTATTCTTAAACAACACCGGCCTGGAACATACTATTAACCCTGTAAATATACTTTAGTATGTACTATGTTAACAATAAATAAATATATTAAATTTTTAAAAGATACGTGTCCAGAAGCTCTTGAGAGTAAAGATAAATGTGTATTCATATCGGTCGATATATTATTCACTCCACATAAAATACAATGATAATGTTTTAATGAGAGACTCGCTCACTGCTAGGTGCGTATTGATTTTTACGCGCGTGTCACAATAAAACCCATGAAATGTGGGAGAACAAAGGAGATGAAACGTTACAGAAATATAATTATTGGATAGAAAAGTTATTTGTATACGGCTCAAAAATACATATATTATGATAATGAAGGAACATTTGTATAACTTAAAAATGTGTAAAAATAGGTATCAGAGATAATGCGGAAAAACAAAATAATATTAATTAAACTCTGCCAAAAAGTGGCAGAAATAATTAGATTATTATTGTCTAGCTTATTTTTTTAATCATTTTCAGGAAGAATAGCAGCTTGTTGTACCATTATATGTACAATATTCAATATATAACCGTTAATTATACCGTATATTATATACATACTTTTATTTTAAATCTAGCGCACGTTAAACAAAAGTTTTCTAGTAAAAAGTTTCTTACATAAAGTAATATGAAACTAAGTATTTATGGCTTGTTTACAGTGAATTTTTAATTTATGTAAAAAATAATTTCTGTAAAATTATTTCGTGGGTAAATTTCACAAATTTATAAACCCAGTTATAACTCTTGCCAAGTTTTTGACTTGTTTTCCTTATAACTGAGTCATAAATCTTCGCGTCATACGTACCGCAGCTAACTGTGATCAAAGGGACCATTTTTCATCGCCCATAACTTACTTGGAATATTATAATTTCCTCTCACAGACATAATACATATTTGTTTAAATATACTATTGAGATTTTAATGACATGAGATGAGGCTGTGTTTGGTCTAGGAAGTGGAATGGAAAATTTCTCTCTGTTATATTGAAAGATTCATTCATATACGGAAAACTAAATACATATATGAGATTTTATTGTGATGTATCTATCAGCCTATTATGTTGTTTATGTGCGGACTGGTGTTGGTAATATATAAACGAATAATTTGTACAAATTAAATTAATCAACCAGCAAAATATGTAGAAAAAAATCTATGTATCGAAAAAATATTTTTATTTGTTATCTTTGTTTTATTAACCACTTAATTGAATTTAAATACATCTACCGGTAGACAAAGATAACAAATAAAACAAAAAAATATGAATTTTAAACACAAAGTTAATATTGCTAATTTTAAAAGAAAAAATATTTCGTTGCTACCGGCGATAGGCAACAAATAGATAGATTTTATCTGTATATCTTTCTAGTTGGTTAATTTAATTTGTATTAAATACCACAGAACTTTGTTCTAATAATGCTACTTTACAATAAAAAATGTATTGTCTTTAATTGATTGATCAGGCACGAATGTTGATATTCAATATACTTTTTTTTTGTAGCAACATTTTGTAGCAATCTGACCATATATATAGCATGATGTCCTTGTTGGATTAAGAATCCTACCTAGGGACTAAGTAGTGGCTGGGTGTTATAGAATTTGTCTTATTTTTTTAGTACAAGGGTTAAGCTTAATCTGAAAAATACAAAGATTATAAATAAATATATGTTATATTGTACCACTACCAATATTGACTGTCACTAACATTACGTGCACTAATTATGACCACTAATATCTAAATACTAGATCTATTTAATTTATATACGTAAATCTGGAAGTCCGTTCTTTATACAGTCCTATAATATATGTGAAAACAAAACACTTGTTTTTTTATTCTATTCGTTTAATTTACTTGAGACGTGTTTCGCCTTGTTGATTGAATTATCAATCTAACAATTTAACTCGACGATTTGTATTTATATCTATAGCGGGGGATAGCTATACAATTTTATTTGCATTAGATGAAAAGGAACAATATTATTAATTTGAAGTCTAAGGATTTCCATAAATTGTCGAATATCTTAATATTATAGGTATTTGAATATTTTAATATGATTAGTATTGAAAGACAGTGGTTACTTAAAATAATTACAAGCATTCAAAAATGTATGAAAATCTTCATGATTTTAATGAATAATGTTGTCCTTTTTCATCTCATGTAGACGAATATAAATACAAGTTGTCGAGTTAAATTATTACATTGATAATGCTCTTACAAGGCGGAACATGTCTCATCACAAGTAAATTAAACGAGTAGACTAAAAAAACTAGTGTTTTATTTTCACATATGTAATTATGGAGTTCTACAAACTTACCTTGGAAACAGTAAACAATTTTACAATCTTTGACTGATTTAAATTAAATTTAAATAGTTACCCTTTTGAACCCTGCGCAAAACATAGGCACCCTTTTCCTGATATAAATATCTCCCATAACTCATTTTCACAATATAAATGTGTTTTCGAATACACCATTCATTTCAATCATTGCATAGAACTCTGCATAAAACATAATTATCTCCATTTCTCCATCCCCAATGCACCCCCTCCTCCTAATATAAATTAGTCTTATATTATATTGGATACCATATATTAAACATTTTGCATTATCACTCTTTTGGATCTTGCGAAAAATATAGGCAACCTTCCCGCTCTCTAGTCATCCCGCACGGTTCCTGCTATATGTTATGTGCGATATTATTTTAAACGCCATCCAAATTTTGTTTTGTTGCACTCTAAGATTTTAGAGGAAATATAGTCACCCTCCCTAACTCCTTCTTCACCTTAACCCTCTATTTTATAAGGTTAATAAAACTAAATCCCGTACAATGCAGGATAGGGACCGTTAGTACTTTACGTATTAACAAATTCTATATATAATACATTTTTATCGTTTACATTTTATTGCATACATATAGTTTGTTACATAATTTTTTAATTAAAGTTATTTTAGTTTATTAAAGTTATTAGTTATTTAAGTTTATTTTTTTAATTACATACATGTGTATTATTTATAAATCAAATTGTTTTAATAATATATGCGCAATATATACTCATTGAATACTAAATATATTTTTTTGCATTCCTTTGGGTTTTTGCAGTGGTAGTCATAACAGCAGTGCTTTTAAAATAAAATGTACCTTATCACTCATAATTACCAATTACGTGAAAATTTGCTTTATTATCATAATAAAAATAAATTGTTAGAATTATAATCATCCATAGTAATAATATCAAAATAAACCCTTTGTGCTTGCCTAGAAGTGCGTTAATTTTAATAAGTGTATAAAATTATTGGGTTGGGCGGCATATTGTGCTAAGGGAGAAAACGTTAGCACCATGACCCGTAAGCAGGTGACAATAATGAAACCTTCCCTAAGGGTAGCGTAATATAATAAATAGGGGTTAAATCAAATTATCTCGAAGGTCTATTTTAAGTGTAAGTAAGTTTTGTCCTTTATAATGCTTATTCAACCTTTTTTGCTCACAATTATTGTGCAGCAATTAAAAATTAATGTCTTTGGATACAAACAAAACAGCATTAAGGTAAATACGTTTCACAAAAAATAGTTTTAAAAATGTGCATATTTTTTTTAACAATATATTAAAAATAATTATTATATTTTGATAAGTAAACATTTTAGCTCGTCCCACTCCTCCCCAAAAATATTCGTACTAGAGTAATTTCAGAAAAATATGTAACTTACATGTGACTCAACAAAATACTCGTCGCCATATAAACGATTTTGAATAAATGAAAATATGTTCTTTTACGCTGTCAGGTAAATGGTAAAGACACACATACCAGTAAATGAATATACATGAAATAAAGTGTACATATAGGAGAGGGGTTTGGAACATTAGTTGCGGGACGAGGGGTATTCTACATATATTCTTTGTGGAGACATTTTCCGATAGTTTATGACACATTTATGCAACAGTAAAAGTATTTACTCTTCAAAAGTTAAATCTTGGTGTAAACAAGACGTATTTTTTACATAAATGTATGTTATATTGTCAGCGATTAAGTTTTTGTTCCAATCGAGTCCAATGCAAAAAAATAAATAAATACAATTTAATTATTTTTTTCCTTTACAGAAAACTATAAACTTAATGCACACATACATACATGTGATGTTTATACATAATGTAAACAAGAGCACTAATAATTGTAGGTACTCACTCGATTTTTTTATCGTAAAAAATAAAAAATTTAGAAACAAATAATAATTTATGTATATCATCATAATTTTTATATTACTTATATAAATGATGTTCAAATAGTAAGAATTTATGGTGTACCGTAACGAAGTGGCACATATCATAACGGAAAACAAATATAATTAGTCCTAAGTCAGTTTTATGAGCGATTTGATGCGCAAACAATTTTCTTCATTGAAAGCACCGAAAACAGCAACTACAATCTTGTTTGGCAGTGCGTGATCATTTCTCGTTTTCACATCTTGACAAAATCTAAATCGAGAAACGTCTTACCTTTCAATAGTATGGAATATCGTCAATAATATAGGTGATGGTTTGCATGACACGAACCTTCGCTTAGCCATCTACACCCCAATTATATCCCACTATATTTATTATTTTGGGGTCAAATAAGCAACCTTCCTTTGTTATGAGATCATGTTAAAACATGAATTACAAATGAAATAATGCCGCCTTAGTGAAAAAAATATGGATGCAATAAACGATGCAAATTTTCGTCCAGTTTAAAGAATTTTATTTATTTACTCGTCAAAATAAGAAAAAAAAAATATAAAAATTGATTAATTGATTTTTCAACCGTATTCTATAATATATATATATAATGTATAGGCGTATAATATGTTAAAAACATTTACAGATAAAGAATATTAGCTTTAAATAGTTTCAAAAATAATTAAATTCTCATCAGTGACATCTATTCTGTTCCAGGAAAATGAATATCAAATTTAGTCTATAAATGGCGATAGTGTAGTTGTAGTCGAGGTATTTCTATATAGCAACATATATACAACTTCCAAAAATTTGATAGATATGGAGATTGATTAATGGGAGAGAATGGTGAACGTTACATTTCTATAAAGTGATCACTTTAGCCAGCCGAAGACATCGTAAGCCCTATAATTACCCATACTTTTATATTTTTTCATTAAATATAATACAAATAGTTTCGTCTCTATAAGATATCTATAATTTGTTTAATAACAGTGTCTTTGTAGGTGAATATCCAGTAATTGTGAGTTCTTGGACATATTAAAGTATTGCTTATTTTTTTTCCGTTACGATGTATGCCGTACTGTTAATGATGTATGTAGGTACAGAACTTTACTTACTACTCGTAATAATAAAATAACAAGATTTAGTATTTAAAAAAAAAACATTATTCCTATATTTAACATTTTTAATTAAATTTCTAGTATTATAATACCGGAGCTTATAAATAATTGTTCAAATTTGTCATTCAAATTTGAAGTATAAATTTGTTAAGTGAAGATTTAATATTTGATAGTACGAAGACAATACAAAGCTTTATTAATCAATCAAAAGCAATACATAAATTAAATGTATTGATCGTAGAAACTACAAATATTAATTATTAAACATTGTTAACGGTTTTAATATGCCAATTACGAATAATCTGAAATTATTTAAGTGGTAAGTGAACGAAGAGAAACGTAATAAACCACGCTTTCACAAGGGGTAGGTTTTGCCACATAGCTAGTAGGCACAGGGATGCCAATTCAATGAGAGTTTTTTTTTTATTGTTGTTAATTTATTCATACTTGAATTGTTAGATTTCTTAAATTATTTTATTTTTAATATTAAATATTCGCATAATTTTGTGGTGGACCTCGCACTCTCACCATTATTTTTTTGCGGTCTTCACAATTAGTATTGCGAACCACAAAGCCAATCAAGAATACATTTTAAAATATTTATTTTTAATATTTGAATATGTCAAAAAACACACAATTACTGGACTTTTACCTACAAAGGCACTGTTATTAAACAAGTATTAGATATCTTATATTGACAAAGCTATTTTTTATTATATTTAATGGATAATATATGGAAGTATAGGTTAATTACAGCTTGTTCAAAAAAAGGAAAAATGAATTATCAAATTTTCTCCATATATGGGGATGGTGTAGTGGTACTCGAAGCGAATCCACATACTGACATATGTACAACTTTCAACAATTTGATAAATGTGGAGATTTAGGGGTGAGAATTGGTGAACGTATATATATATGAAGTGATCACTTAAGCCAGTCGAAGACAGGTCGTAAGCCCTGTAATTACCCCATAACTCTATATATTTTTCATTAAATATAATAGCTTTGTCTCTAAGAGATATCTGATATTTGTTTAATAACAGTGCCTTTGTAGGTAAAAAACCAGTAATTGTGTGTTCATAGACATATTCAAATATTGCAAATATATAATTCACTTTTTTCACGTTCTTAGTTTGAGTCACTATTCAGATAGGTAAGATCATCTGAAAATGGCGTATTCATGAATGCATATTTTAGAAAAAATTAAAAAATATAATTGCCTACCCCTGTTTTCAGACCGCGTTTCTGTGAAGGAACAGTAATGAAACAGTATTAGTCAGAAATGCTTTGAGGTTTGAAGGGGATGAAGCCACGTTTATTTCAGAAGGCTGTATAGAATTAACCCTTATACGTAGTAAGTGATAACATTAAGCCTGCGCCTCATGGACAATTTGACGAAAAGCGAATGGTATATTATTACATGTCGTCGAAATATTCGGCAGGTAGACCCTTTGTTTTTTTATTTACAACTCTGTTTACAGTGTGTATAGTTAATAATATTGTCTATGTATTATTTCAGATGTTAAAATACTTTATATGATTTTAATCATGAAGACTTTTTTTTCTATTATATTTGAAAAAAGATAAAAAAAACATTAAAAATTGCTGCTAATTAAAATAATTGAAGTAAACTGTTATATTTTTCAGTAAATTAGTTTCATTAGACAAAAAAAAATTACTGCGTCTGTATGTAAATATTTATTGCAGAAAAATAGTAATTTTTCTTAGCACGGCACTTATAGACAAGTATTATTTATTACCTGTAATATATACTATATACTTTTACGTAAGAAATATTTTTAGATTAATTGAATTAAGAATTTACTGATATTTAAAATAATTGAAACATATTAGAAAAAACAAATTAAAATAATTTAATCAGAAAGATATACAGGAAAATCTATCGAAAAAAGGTTTTCTCCTTGATATATAAGTTGTATGAATGTTTCCAAATTTAATAAAATTGATTAATTAATTTAATTCTGGCATATCATATCGGGTTTTAATCAGAGATATTTGAGATTCTCTGTTATATAAAGTAAATTGCTTTTAAAAATAGAATAATAGATTAGGCATACGTCGTAATGGAAATAAAATTAGTAATATTTGAATATGTCCAAGAATACACAATTACTGGACTTTTACGTAAAAAGGTACTGTTATTAAACAAATAATAGATATTTCATATAGACGGAGCTATTTTTAAATATAAAATTACAGGTGTTATGACCTGTCTTCGGCTGGCTTAAATTATCATTTTATATAAATATATCGTTTGAAAGTTGTATATATTGTATATAAAAAAATGATATATATGAAGATTGATGGGTGAGAATGGTGAACGTTATTTATATAAAGTGATCACTTAACCCAGCCGAAGATAGGTCAGAAGTCCTGTAAATATCCGTACTTCCATATATTTTCTATTAAAAATATTATTATAAATATCTTCGTCTCTATGGGATATCTATTATTTATTTAATAAATTAATACTTTCATACATTTTTTAACGAGGTTTTCTTCTAACTAAGAACATTTTTGAGTGATTTTAAATATGTATTTTGTTTTATTATTTGATAGTTTTAAAATCATCATATACTAAGTTTTAGTCATTATATGTATATTGTTCTACTATCGTTGTAAAATTATTTGTACTTTTCTCCGGTTATAAAAATGCACTGGATATTCTGGCGTCACCAAGTACTGGCAAAATCAGATGAGTTAATTATGTAAGATACGTAGTTTTTCTGGGAGTGCGAATGATAATTCGTCCTTAAGCCGGCTTACCATTCGCGTTTATGTGTTTCAGGATTCTTTGGTAAACCTTGGCTTACTGATTCGAAGAGAAAGAAGATGTTCAAACAGTGGCGGCAGAGCAATTGAAATAATCCGTACTTACATAATTATTTAACTGAATTTTACAAAAGTAAATAATATTAATTACGTATTAATATTATTAACAAAAATAAAATTTTAAATTACAAAAAATAGTAGACATATACAAAAAAAATTGAATAATTCAAATTTTTTAAATTAAAAATCAATTAAATTTTAGAAGCAAATTTCGATCTACAAAATATAGAGATCAAATTGATATCCCAAAACTAAAATATACCGCAACTCAAAATCACTAAATTTATCAAGGCATCAAATTTTTTAACAATCTTTTTTACGTCCTCTGTTATTTTTTACATTTTCCATAATTTGTCGTCCATATTTTAAAGATGTATATCTTGAATTTGTTAATTTTACAGCAGATGATATATTAACAGATTGTGTGGATTTTTTCACTGTTGAAAAATGATTTCAAAATAAAATCTTTCCGATTTCTACGGATATGTTTTTATATACAGATAGTGTGAGATCACAGACTGCTAAATATATAAACATGAATTAACGGAAACCCCTTGTATCATTTTTTTAATTTTGGTATCACTCGCGTGATTACTTTGGTACCACCTACGTAATCAAATAGCACCGCGATATTTTTAATAAATATATGACTCGATTGGAACGAAAATTTAAACGCTGACAATATAATATGCATCTAATATAAAAAAATACATCTTGTTTACACATAGATTTAATTTTCGAAGAGTAAATACTCTTACTGTAGCATAACGGACTATCATAAATTTGTATCTGAAGTAAAAAAAATATGTACACAGACTAACTGAAACATTAATTAACTCGTATATATTCCTTCTCTATACACGAGTCTTACTCTCATAGAGAAGAAACAAACGTTAAAATATGTATATATATTCACTGATTATTAAAAAGTGTATTATATTTTCGAATATTAAAAAAAATAAAAATAAAAGAAACGGGGAAGAGTTGCTCCGGTGCTTATATACCGGAGGGATTTCATAGGGAAGAATACTTTTGTTTGTGCTGCTACTAATTATGTATTATTATTTTATTTTTTAGCTGTGGATGCAGCTATATTGCTATTTACATTTATATAATGTTTTTTAAATCGATATTTTACTATGTTCTTAATATATTTAAAAATGTTCGGCGGTTTCTCAAAATCAGGCCAAGCTAGGCGGGAAATTGCCATAATACTATTGTATAAAAAAATATGCGTACTAAAAAAATGCATATATATATACATAATAATAAGAAACACTTTGATTAAACAACTATTATTTCATAAATCAACATGCTTCAATAACTATGGTATCTTTTTCAGGAAACGATGTTTATTAAAATTAAAAATGCAACCATAGATAAAAACAAAACAATAAAAGTGTAAGTGGTTGGTAACTATTTAGAAATTACTGTGAAAACAAATTTAAAAGGTGACTATTTGCAAAAAGTATTATAATATTTTTATAATTATTTATAATATTTATTATTATTAGGAGAACACATTCTTATTGTGAAGTTGTAATTATTCAGATCTTATGTCTGTATTTGAGATTCCGTAAAAACAAAGTAGATGGCTCATTCAAATAATGGAACGATAAAAATGTATTAATTTGAAAAGGTGTATCATTATAGGTTCGAAAATTTGTCGTCAAAAATAATTTTTCGACGAAATTGATTTAATACATAATACTTTATAATTAATACATTTAATTAGTATAATATTTAGCTTATTATTAACACTTTTTCTTATTTCTAATGTATCTAACTGTAAACCCCTAGTACTATGATATTTATTAAACTTTATTGTATTAGTTTTTGCTCTTTTTTTTTATCGGTATACCTAGCAACACTATTACTTTTTTTTCACTATTTATAACATATAAACATTATTTTAATAATGTTTTTATTTGTATTATATGTACCTATATTGTGAATACCATCTTTCTTTATTATCATGAGGTTTTACATTTGTAGGTAGGTATTATGCCAGATATAAAATGTGTTGAAGTACCTTCTTATTGATTTATTCAGACATTAAATTATTCCTTTAGTATGTATCCGTTTTTTTTACTTAAAAATTATATACCTACATTGTGAATACCATCTTTTAATCACGAGATTTTTCATTTAAAGAGAGGTATTATGCCAGATAAAAAATGTATTGAAGTACCTTCCTATTGATTTAATCAGACATTATATTATTCCTTTATTATGTATCAGTTTTGTAAATACAGTATTTTTACTTAAATAAGTATTATATTTGAACTTAGTTAATTAATTAAGATAATTATAAAATATTTTTATAACCATATATACCTACTGAATGTACATCATTAGTATCCTTAAATAATTACACAGACTCTGCACATTCAGAACTAGAGTGAATTCTTGTAATTCTGATTGGCGTTTTATAATTAGCTAGTAACCTATTTGAATCATGTATTGTTTTATGAACATAGAAATCCAGTCCTTGCCCTAGTTACACAAATCCGTCATAAGAACAGAAGCCTATCCTTAGAAACAATAAAAGCATTGTTAGGCTGAATATTTGAAAAGCTGACGCGAACATTTTACGGATTAATACTAATTGTGGTGTAATTTCTGCCGCCTGCCCAAATGAAGACCTTTTCATCGAATGAATGTATTTTTTTTAAAATCATAATGCCAGTCAAGGGTTAAATATTTAATAATTCCGGTATTTATAAACTTACTTGTAAAGATTTTACTGCTTTCTATATTGGTAAAACAGGTAGAAACATTAACATAAGATAATCAAAGAGCTTTTAAGGTATTTAATCAATCATGATTTTTCAGAATTTTCATATTATTTATTAGAAAAACATCATATTTTTGATCAAAATTTAGGATTGTCTGTTTTATATAAAAACAATGTTGGCCTTAAACTGAATAATTTAGAATCATGAACAATAAATAAGTGAATCGTGTAAAATTGAACCATCCAACTCACTAT
This sequence comes from Eubasilissa splendida, assembly GCA_031772225.1. Classification (NCBI taxonomy): domain Eukaryota; kingdom Metazoa; phylum Arthropoda; class Insecta; order Trichoptera; family Phryganeidae; genus Eubasilissa; species Eubasilissa splendida. The sequence goes on along the minus strand of CM062862.1, from coordinate 23,617,333 downwards.
GTTGGTGTAACATAATCGGTTAATGCATTTTCCAGGATAGGAAGAATTGAATCCAGGTTTGAATCCCGTTAGCAAAAACAATACTGTTTCGATAAATTGATTTTATATGTATATTTTTTAAATTAATACATTTAATTTGTATTAAAAATATCACAGACCTATGGTCTGAAAAATTACAACTGAAACTACAAAACCGATTTTAATTAATTAATTAATTAAACTTTATTAACATACATGTTTTTGTTATAGTAGAGGTGAATATAAAATATAATATTATAACATGATAAACATAAGATACAATTATATTGCAATTAAGTATAATACTCGTAGTTTATTGTGTGGGATGGAGTAGACTCCACCTCTGATATACACAGAATCGTCCTGGCTACTTTTCTAGACTGCTGTTTGTGTTAAAGTAGACCGTTTTTTTTTTGTGCTGTTGTGGTGTTATTTCATTCAAATTCGACAGGAATAAAAAAAAAAGAGAAAAAAAAATGTAGTGCGAGTGTGTTGAGGGAATAGTGAAAGTGAAAAGTTTAGGCATTGTATTGTGATTATGTTGGAATATTGGAAAGCGATGCTTCTGATTGATCTCTACCTAATTGAATCATATATTGGGTTCATATTTGTGAAATATTATTGGAAATTGATGATTTCCAGTCGGTGTTGAGTGTGTTGTACAGTTTCGGAGCTAAGAACACGTAAAAACGTTGATAAAATGTCATTGTTACTCTCAGAACTGGTGTATAGAAGTTTGTTCGATTGTTATCGTGTAATTTGAACCGTAAAAAGCGTCTTCGTTAGTAAAATATTGTGTATCGGAAAATTTTATTAAATTATTAACCATGTAAGTATGAGTTCTTAAATTGTAAGTGGTGTTTAGTTTATAGGGGATAACCACCTAGAAATCACCAGTTTGTGAACATTATATATGTATTGATTGGATCAGAAGGATTATGTTTGTGTAATGATTAACTGCCCCCACATCAGTTTATCATTCGTATTCGTATATTTTTGTATTCGTCTTGGTTGACTTGTTAGATGGCATGAGCAATGGGAATAAGGTACTTACATACATGAGGTGTACTGGCTTTATTGTATGTTATGTGGCTAAATGCAAGTATAGAGGTTGAAGTTAAATGCTGAAGGTACAAGCTCGGCTGAGAAGTAAAGTAGTTCAGCAGAGGCACTCCTTCTCACTCCACGCGCTGCTTTGGCGGTATGCGATCGTTGGCTTTCGCCTTTGTCGAATGTCGCTCTGTGACCACTCACCAAAGTTCCGCAGTATACACTATCAAGTTGTTGGACAAAATAGGACAATAAAACCATGAAAAGAAAAAAACAACATTGGACGTAAAACGGAAAAAAAAGATTAAAAAGTGAAAGGGTACTATAAAATTATTTTAAATGCACTATAACAATGACAAAACATTTTTCAAATTTTTAAGACCATTTTCTGGGATATTCTACCTGGCCAACGTGTTAGATCATATTACAGAATCTATTATAAGATTTATCTATAGTGTTAATTTGGTTTATATATTCATTAATATTGTATTATTAAGGAGATCGTATTATTATTGTGAATTTGTAATTATTCAGAACACAGGTCTGTGATATTTTAAATACTAATTAAATGTATTAATTAGAGAGATATACATATAAATCAATTTTATTTATTGTTGAAAGGTATTTAAGATTCCGTAAAAACAAAGTAGATGGCTTTCAAATAATGAAACGATAGATGTATTATATTGAAACGTGTAACATTTAGGTTAGAAAATTTGTCGTCTAAAGTACTGTCGCTGTAGCATAGTTGGATAATGCACCTTTCCCGGTTTGGAAAAAGATTCAGGTTCGAATCCCGGTTGCGCAACAACAAGATTTTTCGATAAAATTGATTTTATATCTTTCAGATATATATATATATTTTAGATCTTTGTAATTAATACATTTAATTAGTATTAATATTTTATTTTTTCATTAACATTGATAAATATGTATAAAATTTTGCAAATGGCATTCATGTTGTAAACGATTTGAATTAGTGTTTTTGAATTGTTAATAAAAAATTAAATAAATATCACTGATTCTATAAGAGTATCTTACTAGTAGATCCGCGTATGTAATTAAGACTTTTTAAATTGACCATATATCAAAGAATTGTTGCAAATTTTTAGAAAATATTTTATACCTGAACTGTTAAAAAAAATGGTCTATCGTGTATGCATGCTGCATTATTCTCAGCTATTTATTTGTACCTGCCACGAAATATAGTGCATGGAGTCGTACTCGGTGGACTAGAAAAGTCTTGAAATAATTCTCCAGCGCAATCGTTCAAATTCACAAAGTGAATTTCAAATATACACACCATTTAGATTTGAACATTTTTAATTAAAACTTGTTCATTGCGCAGCCGGTTAACTTAGCAGCTTTTCAAAGTAGCTAAGAACTGGAAAAACTCCGCTTTTCTAATTAATTATCAATATGCACTCGGAATCTTTTACCAAAATGCATCGTAATTTTTCTTTTGCAGGATCAGATGATGGAAACCTCAAGATAATATATCAAGTTTTACTTTTAATACAGGTTCTACTTTTACAAGTGTCCCAAAATTTATTAGTGTATTATTTAATAGTGTATTAAAAATTTTGTTTTAAAATAATGGATGGGCTTAATAAAAAAAAAGATTATTTTACATTTAAGTATTGGGTATGGGAATTTATTTCTTATAATTAATGTTTTCCAAATGAAACTCTTCTAAACGGGAGGAAAAATTACTGAGAACTCCTTGGCACGTATTCTTCATGATCGCTGACATTTCTTCTCGGATATTTTATTTTAATTGGTTCAGAGAGAGAGAATTGTTACTGTATACGTTTGATTTAAGGTAGCCCCATAGGAAAAAGTCCATTGGTGTCAAGTCGGGGCTACATGGAGGCCAATTTATGTCACATCATTGGGATATCAATTTTACGGAGAAAATTTCACGAACAACACGTTCCATAGCTTCTGAATTCCCATGGACCCGGCTAGCGATTGTCATACCCCCCCCTCCCGCCTCTTTTCCACTCGTTGCATTGGTGCATCGAATGAACCAAAATGAAAAATACTTTTGGGTCACACGGTTAAATAATAAATGTAAGAAATTCACAAGTTGATTTCAAATTAACGATTTATCAATTTGCATTTTAACATAGCGGGTTACCCAGTAAAACTTTTCACGAAAATTGCATCGGAAACAGCGCGTTAGAAATTTTATAATTATCTTTTTTTATCTTTACCAGTACTAGGATCGATACCTGTCGCCTCAAAGACTTATTTGAAAACTAAAAAGCATTTGAGGGCACCCAGTATCAATCCCGTTTCCGCTCACATGATAAGTGAGCGCTTTACCATATTTATATTGTCCCATTATACTGTGGTAACGAATTCTCATATAAATATATAATGCTGATTTGTTGGTCTTGGAATTTAATGCATTGATTTACATTTCGATATGATTTAATATTTATTCATTTTTAATATCCTTTTTTAATATAAATGTTTAATTTATTTAAATATATAATAGTTACATATGATTAATTTTGTACCAAGCATAAAAGCTTAGAGAGCGTAAAAATAAAGAGCTTAAGACATTTGTAAACGTCTATTTTCATATCTCATTTGCATCCGTCGGCAGTGCAGTGGTTAATGTTACGCAGGATACTGGGGTTCGTATCTCCACCAGAAGATTTTTATTTCCATTTTATATATTTAACTGAATTAACGAATATTTTTCAAACCAGAAAATTTATTCTATACAGTAATGGTGTGGTACATGTGACCTATCTATGTATTCTGAAAAATCGCAAACAAAACAAATAAAATAAAACCTAATTTAATATAATTTAATTGTAAAATTAGTTATGTTAAGCTCTCCGCTTATAAAAATCCTGACACATGTATGTGTTCTAAAATAATTTTTGATTGTCTTCATGTTTTTTAAATACAATTATTTACAAAAAATCTAATAAATTTTAGTGATACTACAGAAAACGATCACACCCAACACTGTGATACTAAAGAAAATGATCACACCCAACACAGTGATACTACAGAAAACGATCACACCCAACACTGTGATACTACAGAAAACGATCACACCCAACACTGTGATACTACAGAAAACGATCACACCCAACACTGTGATACTACAGAAAACGATCACACCCAACACTGTGATACTACAGAAAATGATCACACCCAACACTGTGATACTACAGAAAACGATCACACCCAACACTGTGATACTAAAGAAAATGATCACACCCAACACTGTGATACTACAGAAAACGATCACACCCAACACTGTGATACTACAGAAAACGATCACACCCAACACTGTGATACTACAGAAAACGATCACACCCAACACTGTGATACTACAGAAAACGATCACACCCAACACTGTGATACTACAGAAAACGATCACACCCAACACTGTGATACTACAGAAAACGATCACACCCAACACTGTGATACTACAGAAAACGATCACACCCAACACTGTGATACTACAGAAAATGATCACACCCAACACTGTGATACTACAGAAAACGATCACACCCAACACAGTGATACTACAGAAAATGATCACACCCAACACAGTGATACTACAGAAAACGATCACACCCAACACTGTGATACTACAGAAAACGATCACACCCAACACTGTGATACTACAGAAAACGATCACACCCAACACTGTGATACTACAGAAAATGATCACACCCAACACTGTGATACTAAAGAAAACGATCACACCCAACACTGTGATACTATAGAAAATGATCACACCCAACACTGTGATACTACAGAAAACGATCACACCCAACACTGTGATACTACAGAAAACGATCACACCCAACACTGTGATACTACAGAAAATGATCACACCCAACACAGTGATACTACAGAAAACGATCACACCCAACACTGTCATACTACAGAAAACGATCACACCCAACACTGTGATACTATAGAAAATGATCACACCCAACACAGTGATACTACAGAAAATGATCACACCCAACACAGTGATACTACAGAAAATGATCACACCCAACACTGTGATACTACAGAAAACGATCACACCCAACACTGTGATACTACAGAAAATGATCACACCCAACACTGTGATACTACAGAAAACGATCACACCCAACACTGTGATACTACAGAAAATGATCACACCCAACACAGTGATACTACAGAAAACGATCACACCCAACTCTGTGATACTACAGAAAATGATCACACCCAACACAGTGATACTACAGAAAACGATCACACCCAACACTGTGATACTACAGAAAATGATCACACCCAACACTGTGATACTACAGAAAACGATCACACCCAACACTGTGATACTAAAGAAAATGATCACACCCAACACAGTGATACTACAGAAAACGATCACACCCAACACTGTGATACTACAGAAAACGATCACACCCAACACTGTGATACTACAGAAAAAGATCACACCCATCACTGTGATACTACAGAAAACGATCACACCCAACACTGTGATACTACAGAAAATGATCACACCCAACACTGTGATACTACAGAAAACGATCACACCCAACTCTGTGATACTACAGAAAATGATCACACCCAACACAGTGATACTACAGAAAATGATCACACCCAACACAGTGATACTACAGAAAACGATCACACCCAACACTGTGATACTACAGAAAACGATCACACCCAACACTGTGATACTAAAGAAAATGATCACACCCAACACAGTGATACTACAGAAAACGATAACACCCAACACTGTGATACTACAGAAAAACATAACAAACAACAATGTGATACTACAGAAAACGATCACACCCAACTCTGTGATACTACAGAAAATGATCACACCCAACACAGTGATACTACAGAAAATGATCACACCCAACACAGTGATACTACAGAAAACGATCACACCCAACACAGTGATACTACAGAAAACGATCACACCCAACACTGTGATACTACAGAAAATGATCACACCCAACACTGTGATACTACAGAAAACGATCACACCCAACCCAGTGATACTACAGAAAACGATCACACCCAACACTGTGATACTACAGAAAATGATCACACCCAACACTGTGATACTACAGAAAACGATCACACCCAACACTGTGATACTACAGAAAATGATCACACCCAACACAGTGATACTACAGAAAACGATCACACCCAACTCTGTGATACTACAGAAAATGATCACACCCAACACATTTATACTACAGAAAACGATCACACCCAACACTGTGATACTACAGAAAACGATCACACCCAACACTGTGATACTACAGAAAAGGATCACACCCAACACAGTGATACTACAGAAAACGATCACACCCAACACTGTGATACTACAGAAAACGATCACACCCAACACTGTGATACTACAGAAAACGATCACACCCAACACTGTGATACTACAGAAAATGATCACACCCAACACAGTGATACTACAGAAAACGATCACACCCAACACTGTGATACTATAGAAAATGATCACACCCAACACAGTGATACTACAGAAAACGATCACACCCAACTCTGTGATACTACAGAAAATGATCACACCCAACACAGTGATACTACAGAAAATGATCACACCCAACACTGTGATACTACAGAAAACGATCACACCCAACACTGTCATACTACAGAAAACGATCACACCCAACACTGTGATACTACAGAAAATGATCACACCCAACACTGTGATACTACAGAAAACGATCACACCCAACACTGTGATACTACAGAAAAAGATCACACCCAACACTGTCATACTACAGAAAACGATCACACCCAACACTGTGATACTATAGAAAATGATCACACCCAACACAGTGATACTACAGAAAATGATCACACCCAACACTGTGATACTACAGAAAACGATCACACCCAACACTGTGATACTACAGAAAACGATCACACCCAACACTGTGATACTACAGAAAACGATCACACCCAACACTGTGATACTACAGAAAACGATCACACCCAACACTGTGATACTACAGAAAACGATCACACCCAACACTGTGATACTACAGAAAACGATCACACCCAACACTGTGATACTACAGAAAATGATCACACCCAACACTGTGATACTACAGAAAACGATCACACCCAACACTGTGATACTACAGAAAACGATCACACCCAACACTGTGATACTACAGAAAATGATCACACCCAACACAGTGATACTACAGAAAATGATCACACCCAACACTGTGATTAAAAATCTCCTCTTTAACTAAAGCACCGTAATCTATTATCTCCTCTGAAACCAAGTTACTAGCCTTACAAAAAAAAATAGACCTCATCAACAAAGAGAGTTAAAAAATAATTAAAGAGGATAAAGATTTCAGTTGCAGAGAAAAATGAATTTGCTTGAGGTAGGGCCATCTAATGGGTTGGGATTTTCATCCCCTGATTTTTTCAGGCTTAGCTACGGCTTTAGTTCACACTTTCAATGTAGTGGGAAAGCTTCTTTTTTCTCAGCTTTTAAGGGGTATAGTATTTTATTCAAAGGTTCACTGTGCAATTAACACACTGGAGGAAGCTTAACTTTTCGAGTTTTTTGTGCTAGCACTGTACTTTTTCCATGGCTGCATTTAGTGAATGCTGAATACAGCGAGGAAGTATTTACATCCAAGATAAAAGAGCTGGTTTGACTGAATAATGCAGTTGGAAATTAATATTCATTAAAATTATTTCTTTTGAAACAACTATTTCTCCATTTTAACGTTTCAAATGTATAGGATGGATGAAATAATAATTGAATAGTACACATATTTTAAATGATTACTAAATAAAGACGATTTTAATATTTTTACATAAATAATTTATTAAAGTATACCATATTCTTCTTCTGATTCATGTACACCATATTCTTCTTCTTTTTGTAGGGCCCTGATTTCCAAAAGCTTTTCCTGCATTACGAATCTAAAATACCTTTAAGTCATATTCACTAGGAGATGCCAGAAATTAAATCATTTTTTTTTTATAAAAGGTGATGGCTTTTAAATTTGGAATGATAGATGTATCAATTTAAAAAAAACTGCAGCATAAAAGTTCGAAAATTTATCGTCAAGTTACTATGTTGTAATCGGTTAACGCATTTCTCCGGATAGGAAAGGATTCAGGTTCGAATCTCGGTAACAACAAAAATATTTTTTCCATAAATTAAATTTTCCTGTGCATCTTTATAATTGATACATTTAATTTTTATTAAAATGAAAATAGTATTGATAATATTTCATTTTATTCATAAGAGTCTCAATTTTTTTTTGGATAAGAGGTTTGCTTGCTTGGTGACTAGCGCGATAGTCCACAAGTTTGTGAGTATTATGAAAACGATGTTTCGAAGCCTTAAATCGAAGGAGAATATACACTAGAACTTATGGAATTAATTAACCAAATATAATTTAAAGTACTAAGTATCTAATACTGTGATCCCTTCAATTATAGAAATTTATCACATTCATTACAGGGAAAATAATACAGGTGTACTGGGATAACCATGTAAACAGAGGCAATACGCATGTATTGCACCGAAGATGTACAATAAATGATGTTCAAGATATAAATGTCTCACAGATACGAAGCTATTATTTTTACATGAGAAGTATGGAAGTCTCGGGCATTACAGGGCAATCCCCCAGAAGAAAAACAACCAGTAATTAGTTTCTATAAAGATTTGAACATACTCAAAATATTTTAAATGATGTTCAATATTTGTGCATATCAGTCGTTATTTCCATCCACCCACTTATGTCGGTCCTATAAACCGGAATATTGTACTCAAAACTAGGTCGGATAGATACGAAATGAAATAACTGTTTAAAAACGGAAGTATGTGTGAACTTTATATTTTTACCTAAGTATAGGTACATCCATTTATTTAATTTTATTTATTATAAATATATTTTACATTTTAAAATATTTTGAGTATGTTTATATTTTTGCAGGAACTAATTACTGAGATTTTATACCCTGGGGCATTGTCATCAAGATATAGATGTCTCACATAGACGAAGCTATTATTTTCATAAAGAATATAGCCCCATACTTCATAAAAAATTGTCTCAGCGACTACTATACTGTTAGATGAGAATGAATATCAAATATTTTTTAAAATCCATAGATGGCGACAGCATAGTTGGTGAATAAGTGAAATGTTCCAACATGATATGTTATCTTATACAACTTCCAAAAATTGGATAGATGTGGTAAATACATGAACGTATATCTGGTAACCTTTATCTACCCGCTCAAAATATTGACAATAAATATATGTTTTGGCGTAAGCGCTGAGATTCAATCTGACTGTCTTAGATCAGTTTTAGAGAATTTTTTCGCATTTTTATCAATAACTCATATGAATCACGTCCGATAACATTTATTTGTATCTCAAATTATTTGAAAATATTTAATAAAAGATTAGCTAGACGGAAAACGGCATTAAATTAATATTTTTATATAGCGTAATTCATATTTTTACAAACACCCGGGTCAAATCTGATTCACCACCGCAGAGTATGTATTAACTACTACACCGACAAGCTACGCTACTTTACTTAAATAGATTAGATTATATATGCGAGTACATTTATAAAATACTTTTGTAAACAACGTCGTCCTCTCAAGAGATATTAAATGATTGGTTTCTATTATTGTTCTTTCATCTAGAATAACATAATGATGTTATTGGGTTTTAAATTATCGTACAGCCAATTAGGGAATTCAAAAAATAATATTGAATTAATTTCACTATTTTATGAGAGGAAATATAATATATAATACAGTTTGAATTTTCTTCTTCTTTCTGTGGCAGTAGATTTTATATACATCCGTACAAACCTTCTGTGTACAGTTTTATGGGTTAATCTGACATTTGCATCCCATCGCAGGGTTCTTTATCAAGGCTGATGTGGACGGGCCTTGCAATAAAAACTCTCGAACATTTGTACAAATATCCGTACAGAATGATTGGTATTTAGAAGTTTAATAAACGTGACTGATGCGCGAAATGACCTATAACGAAGACCTACCTACGAACACTGTTCTACTCATTATGATTTTTTTGTCCAGAACTATCTGAATTCCGAGGTCTACATGTATGCCCATTATTATGAAAGTGGTCATGTTTCTTTCGTTTCGAGATATTTAAAGGTTGGCGTTTGAATTGATTAAATAATATTTTTATAAAACACAACATAATGTTTAAAAATGTATTTAGTCTATTAGTTTTATAATTTATTTCGACAAATAAATTTTGCATGTATCTTATAAGGAAATAAAAAAAATATTGTTGGAATGATTTACTCTATTATCAAAATAAACACTAGCGGAATACCGTTGAATGTCGTAACAATACACTGAATATAACGCTGCAAATTTTTCAAAATTGTTCATTTTATGTTAATTTACAACAATGTGATGCGAATTGATAAACTTATTTTTTTCAATGGGCACATTTGTAGATCGACCAAGAACCATTGTTAAACTGAATATACCAAGTACTACCCGGTGATAAAAAACTGCAGATATGTATCACGAATAAGGGCTACTATCTAGAAAAAAACATTTTTAAAACTTACTGGTTAAATGTATGAAACAAAAATTTTGAATAGCATTTAGGTACCTACTGTTGATTTATTTTTATATTTAAAATTAGGAAAGCTTTTTCTGTCAGATGCAGTATATGAGAAATGTGATAATAAGAGCTCCAAATTTAGTTTTTGATTTAAACAACTCAATGGTTTCACGCGCAGTGTAGCAGGTTGCGCCATCCTGCTGGAACTGCATGTATTCATGATCCAAATCAATCAACTATGGTCAAAATATATCAGTTATCATTGTTATGTAACGAATCGGTGACTATTGAATCCAGAATCGAACCAGTTTTTTTAATTTGTTTAATTTATCTTCGAATTGATGACCATTTGGACCTATATTGGGACCGAAAATAAATTCCATGAAGTTTGCCACGAACCGTTTTAGCAAAACTTTTCCCATTTTAATGAGTTTTAACTACAACAACATGTTGTTCCATATATACTAATCGCACAATTGACAGATGATGACACATATGAAACTTTTAGAGCTGTCAATCTTATAAAAGAAAAATAACGAGAAATTTAAATCTGGCGCACTTACCCATCGCACTCACCCATCATTATATATTCAAGCTAATATTGTTGGTACATACTGTATATGTATATGTATGATTGTATCTATTGCAATTAAATTTTTACTTGCCTACTTACCATCAGATCGTTTCCCCGCGGAGGTTGGCAGAGAAGATAGAGCGCCACACTTTTCTGCCCTGATACACAATTCTCACATCATTTATACGTCTTCTCATACAAGCTCATCAATTATTGAGGCTTATAACAGAATCATCTTTCTTTGTATGGCTTACTTGATCGTACCAAGTCCTTTATTTCTGGTGCCATCAATACTTGCGTCACACGTCTTTCGTACCATTCTCTCCTCAATCATCCGTTCTACATGACCAAACTACTTAAGTTATCATTTCTTAATCTTACTTACTATTTTAAAATCAGCTTTACATTCTCTTCATATTTTTTCATTCTATACTCTGCCATAAATGTATCTGTCACATAAACGCTTAAGTGATCTTATTTCCACTCCGTTCAGTCTTTGCCTTCCTCTTTTTCCAGCTCTAGACCTCACTTTCATACATGAGTGTAGGTACCAGGACTCTATTGCATACCGGTAGTCTTGCTTCGGTTGACAATTTCCAATTAGATATTATTCCATTCACTTTGCTCCTTTCGATATCTTTCTCTGTCTTTCCGTTTCTATCAAACATTCTTTCCAATTACACACAATCATCTAATTGTTCCAAACATAAAACAAGTATTTCGTACGTTATCTTGCTTTCTTCCTTCTGAATAAATAATTATAATAATATTTATTAAATTCTCTACAAGAAGACTATCATTACAATTCCCTGCCTTTGGGTACATAAAATAAATACATTTTATGTATTTTATAGAAGCCCTTTATTACAGCCGAATCCTTTTGCTGCCAGGAGCCTGTCTCAGCGCCTGTACGTCTGCGGACTGCATAATTCTTCACTTTATATCCCTCTGACTGCGTTGCTCTAACAAGAGGACTCGTCTTTGTGTTTGTTCCGATAAGCTTTGTAGATTTTTCAACAGTACAGCGGCGGTAATGACAAAAGAAGTGTTGATCGAAAATCGAAGACTTCGCTTTTCGTGGATAAAATCCACGGCACTTTTCATTATTCTTACACAGTAACTCCAGATGCATTTATAAAGCACTCTTTAAAAACCCGTACTGCGGATTTATTTCGTCGTTTACTTTTGCAGAGTCGAGAGGAAATTCGTAAATCAACGGGCGCGGTACTATTATAATGCATTATTTGGAAAATAACTGTAATGAAATTTAATCACGCGTAATGTATATAATTTGTAAGTTTTTTCTAAAGAATTTAAATAAACTGAATGGAAGTCTGAGCGTTGATTTTCCTGAGTAATGACAAATAAATATAAGTGAGTGGTGACTGGTGATATTGAAGAATGCACACTTTAAAGTAGTAAAATTACTCAATATTTAATGTCGCGTTCTAAATTAGATTATTTTATGCCAAAGACGCTCCTGTCATGAGCAACATTATATTTTGCAATACGCGCGATCTTCATAGTGGTTGGGTCCGTTCTTTTGTTCTTTTCTACGGTGTATTTGGAGATCTTGCCGGACAATCGAAGCTGATAAATCTTACTCAACAGCGGTTTCGGCTGCCCCCTGATAGCGGGCGGGCCGGTATTGGGAATTAAAAGGTCACAAGGGTGAGTTCTTAATTGGCTATTCAATCATTAGTGCACTGTAATTCTTATAATTTATTTGTACTTAATAGCATGATGAAGAATCTTTCCAGAAATTAGATATTTCCTTTTCCCGCTTGGATAAAAGTAATATGATTGACTGACATTGAAGGTACGGAGCGTGTTTGAGCATGGATGATCCATAGGATGGATCCCGGATGCAACAGATTGCGAATCGGACCAAAATAAAATGGCGACGACGTTCACGGTGTTCAATGTTAACTGATCCTTACATATCTCATCTACATACTATGCTGAAAGATCATCCTTGTATCATCCCTATATTGTTAATATATTATTGTATTTCATAGTTCTAATTTATACTCAACATCCTTGCTGCTGAAATAATAATGTTGTATTTTCAAAGATTTATTTTTTGTGGTAACCTACTCTAGGTTGGTTATCCACAGTTTATTGATAAATTATCCAACATGTTAATTATATTAAAATGTTTATCGATGCTGTATGTTGATCGATTACCCACAAATATTTGTACTAACTTTGATTGTTGAATAGATTCTCTGTTTATATCAAAAACATGTTTTTATTTATCGCTCCAGGGTATTAACAATAAATTTTCCCAGTTTAGGGCGAAGGCAGAATGCGACAAACTAAGGTTGGTATGCGTTTCTGAAGTGAATAACCCACCATTCGTATGTTCACCCCTGACTAGCCGGTGGGGAGGATAGAACGCCGGTCTATAACCTAACAATATATATATTTAAAAAAATAAATTATAATGAATTATGTTGTCTCTCTCTCCTTGAACTCTCTTCCTCGCCGATCTCTAAAACTTAAATGTTTTACTTCTGAATTCGCCTCTAGTTTATTAAACCTTTGAATTTTTTGCATCAACAAGGCATTGCGTAGTGGTAATGTTTCAATAAATTATTTTGTAAATATAACAAGAAAGTGTTTTATTACACAAAAAAGTAAGTAAAACTCTCATCTGTAGAGATTCTCGCATAAAATTACCATCTTCAATAATAGGAAAACAATACTTTAACCATACCTACTTATTTTTAAAGTAATAATTATTTTGTAATTATTTGAAAACCGCATAGGGTAGATACCATAATATTATAAATTAATAAGGAGTTAAATCATAGAAAATCTACTTCTTGTTATCATTTTTTTCACTTGTTTAAATATATAAAAAAAAGATTAGCCGGCTATGGTTCATCTTGTGATACCTCGAGTTAAGTCGCACGTAATTTGAAAATTATTAATAATATAGCTGTTATCCTCGGTCTTACTTCTCTAACTTTTTATTCGGTTTACTTCGCTTCTACTTGGCTTAGAGAAAATAAAAAAAATATTATTTATAATGAAATGATACTGTTTTTAACGTTTTATTCCATCGAATGAGACTAAATATTGCTTTTAAAAAGTACAAAAATGCTCATCTTAAGATGAATATTTTAAATGTGTTTTATTCTCCATCCCTATGAAAAATTCTCTAGTATTCGAGTATTAGAACCGCCCTCTAATTATGATGTAACGCACACTCTTAAACTGGAGAAAATCCAAAAAATATTTTAAAGAGAGTTCTAACCAACAATTACAATATGTGTGGTACTATTGACTTTACTCTTCTATTTTTATTTACTTATACTTGGCACCAATGTATTGAAGAAAATTGTCATATTTTTTAAATATACTCTAGACTTATGCGCGGAGTATTGGAGTCCATACATAAGAATAACATTAACCTTTATATATTTAATTAAAATACATTTTATTGTAAAGTTACAATTTTAAAACACAGTTCTGTGATATTAAAACAAACTTAATGATTCAATTATAAGGGGTACACAAAATTAAATTAAATTTATAAAAAAATTCTAAACTTAATAAAATGGATTTAATCTTGCCGTCATTTAACCACCACATGGTACAAGAATAAGAGAACGCCTGCGGCGGAAAACTTCGCATGACCAAGAAATTCAAATACTGAAAGATTGTCCTGTTAGAAGCCTCAATAATCGACGAGCTTGTATGAGAAGATGTATGATTGTGGACGTGGCGAGAATCGGGTGCCAGGACAGAAGAGTTTGGTGCTCTATCCTCTCTGTCTACCTTCACAGATAAGATAAGATAAGATTTTGGGATTCATTACTATATAGATATGACTGATTTTAAAAATGGATTAATATTTGTATCATTTATAAAGGCTACATAATGTAAGTACCAAATTGATCGGAAATATGAATAGTTGACGTGGTTAAATGGTAACGTATTTCCCCATATTGGAAAATTTCCGGGTTGCTATACTGGAAATTTGCAGATGGTAACCAAATATTTTTTCGATAAATAGATTTTTTTGTTAATTGATTAATTTTATTTGTTTTATTTTTTGTGTAACCCTATAATTACCAAAAATAGCTAAAATATAGGTTATTACATCAACCAGAATACAGAACCAACTTGCCTACGGTTGTACCTACGGCAAGGGTAATTATATGAGTGCACCCCGTCGCTTTGGATACCAACATTTCTAACGAAAATTATCTGAGCGTTTGAACTAAAGGTTCTTTTACAGGTTTAACTACGGTTTATTTATATTCTCTCAAATATTGAATTGCTGTGTATTAATTAATCATGTATTTTTAAAATTATTTTGTTGTATTTATATACAATGTTAGCTATCCTCGTATTGTAAAAAATGTGGTATTTGTTACAGTTACAATTTATTGACAAATAAATAATTAAATTATTAAAATAACATTACAAAAATATATATATTTAAATTAAACGAATATTAAATATATTTTTCAAATTAAATAAAGTCATCCGGTTGGTATGTTGTCCAATATATTTTAGAACTGAAAATGAGATAATTTTAATTTTATAAATATGTGTAGGTACTAATTATTATAACGAGATAAACTTATTTTGGAATCTTTTGAGTTAATTCGAGCATTCTGTAATTATTTTATTATATTCGAATAAATTTTACCTACCGCACAAACCGCCCACGGTAAAAACCATTTCATTTCTACGGTCTCGAAGAAAACGTTATATATTTCATTCTATTCAGGTCTATTTAATATTGTTGAGGTTACTTCTCTAGATTTTTTCGTTTATTAAGGATTCTTTATTGTTCTAATCGTTCATGCCTGGTTACATCAATCTTTAGTTGTCATTCATTCCTATTTAAATTAGTTAGTTTAATTATTAAATTAGAATTAGTTAAATTAAAAAATTGTAATTTAGATAGCTAATATTTATTAAAATATTAATTAATATACAGTAGCGAGATAATTTACAATGTTTGACGCATTAACTGCACATTTTCACATAATAAAATTGATGATAGATTGTGTATGGGATGGACAGAAGGGAACTGTATACATGTGATACAAATGCACTTAATTTAAATAAAGAAATACGTAAATATTAACAGCTGTTCTAAAGTAATGAAACCACTTTCGAAAAGATTTTCCGTAAAACAAATTAAAAATTTTGTTATGTTGTTTTTATTCGGGACTGACTGTTGATTTATTTGTTACGGTTTGTCGATTTCAAATATAATTTATCTTTGAGTTAATTACTAGGATGTACTTGAAATACTAATTGTACATAGGTCTCTAAATACACTTTAAGGAAAACATTTTGTTTAATACTATTTGCGAATCGTAATTTACTACTCATAAATTTACATTTACGTTCAATAAACATTGGTAATTGTTTAAAAAAAAAATTATTTAACATCACTGATAATTCAAATATAATATAAAGACACTCATTAAAATATGAATCTCGTATTTTATAATCTTATATAGGTATAGTAAGATCGTTAATTTGTTTGTCTGAAATACTAATATAACCAAATCTTCAGACAGATTGCAATGGTATTTATACTAATAAATCTATAATTGTTTGAAGCCGTGTTCGGACATTATTATTTATATTGCAAATTCATGATGTATATGATTCATTTGGACCATTATATATGCGCGATGCATAGCCAATCATAAACAGGTTAGAGATGTACACGTACAAGAGACGTACAAAAATACCTCGAAGCGAAACATAATTTTTTTTTTTCTGTTATATCTATTATGGAAATACTATCCGTGGCCGCGCGGCAGCCTCCGTTAGCCGCCAAGCGTCCAATATAGCGATACGCAGGACTTAGGAATATATATTTTTATATGAATATCTTGAAACTTCTGAAGACATTTCCCAAACTCGTGATACGATGACAAATTCAAATTAAAACTTTCCGTTTCTTCAATATTTGAAAAATTACTTTGTGGCCTCATTTCATATTAATAATTATACAAAATACTTTATTTAAACCACTATTTATTAATTATTCTACATGTCTCGATACCTATGGTATCATCTTCAGGAAAAATTGTATTCTAAAATTAAAAATACAAACATAGATAAAAACAAAACTATAAAATGGTGAATAAGTAAGAACTAATATGAAAACAAATTTAAAAGGTGACTATTTGTAAAAAGGATTTGGTTATTTATAATATTAAGCTTGCAAATTAACATTTTTTCTTATTTCTAAAATTTCAAATTTATCTAACTGCAAACCCTTAGTATTTGTATTTATTTTCTAAACCCTCATTAATATCAAGGAAATTGTTTATTTTAAAAAGGTGATTGGAAAAATTCTGAATAGTTTTTGTTATTTAGAGATCTCAAATGCTCCTTAATTCTAATAACAAAATTTCTGCAAGCTTTATATATATAAAAATAATTGCAATCGTTGCAAATTAATTTATATACCCCCGATTTTTTTTAAATATCGTCCTTATTCTTGTTATTTAATTTATTATTATTATAAAAAGCTGGTTGTATAGAATTTGGGATATTTTTTATAATTGAATTTGAAGTAAGATTATTTAAAAATACAATTTATCTACACTGCTTCCCACTATCAATAATAGGTGGGTAAACATATGATCTGAAACTTTTTCCTGTACTTTTTGTTTAACAAATTATCTATTCATTTAATATTATAACCATTATTAATTGCAATTTGCTTAATATAAATATTATATCAATAATATTTAATTCTATGTTGAAGTTATTTTTATATAAAGAAACAATAACTAATCTACTATTTTCATACTATTCTAACAAGTTTTTGATATTGCTTTTAAATGTACAAAGAAAATATGTTTTTTTTGTCATTATTTTTCAAATGATCGACAAATTTGAGGTTTATTAAATCTAATCACATTACATTATTTTTTTATATTATTGGTTCTATGTTGAATATAACAAGAATCACAAGATTGATCATGTGTCCCTTTGGATATAAATAACGTATGAGGATATAATGGTAAAGAAAATATTAATACACGCAAATGTTGATGACACCAAAAATACAAAAGTAATAAAAATACAAAATTTAAAATTATAAGGAAACATACAAACATCTTGTAATGGAGTGTAAATTTCATTTTAAATGTTTAAATTGTGAATTTGTGATTTTTTTGTACCAATGGTACATTTTCTAAATAGAAAAAACCAAAAAAAAGAAACTTTATAATTAGATAGATAATATAGTTAAAAATTTTATAATTAGAAATCTGCGATACTACTGTAGCTACTGTTATTAAATAGTGATTATTTAAATTATGAAACTTATGAAACCACTCATCCAAGGATGGGTTTTAAACCCTAGTATTAAAATAAGATTACAAGTAATACAAATCCAAACAAATCAATTAGTGAGAGTGAAAAGACGTATGTATGTATGTTATAAATTTAATACCAAATTCGCTCAACGAACTTTCTTATTTTGTGCTTCGCGAGTATTTATCAAATTGTTACTAGACTTAAAGGGTCTAAAGTGATTAACGATTTCAAATAAAAAATAACAAAGTGGTTGCTTGATGTGGGTAGAAAGCAAAATTAATCTAATTTGTCGTTTGTGCTAACCTAACTACCTACATATTTTTGTCTCCAACTATTGTATATTGCAGATAATAATATTTTTATAACTTTTTTTTAATATATTTTATAACTTCAGATTTTACTTTTTTCACATAACTTTTTATAACTTACTTAATATTATACTTACTTACCTCTAAAAAATTACAACATACCACGTGTAGTAAAGTAATTACCTTTATTTTTTCATATGTACTATTTATGCTACAAAAAAAAATATAGATTTCGCTTACTGATATAACATTAATTATAATATAGATAGAATATGTAAAATAGAAAATGAGAAAAACGACGTGATGGTAACAAATAATTTACAAAACACAGAAAAACGTTATAAGAATGAATTTCAATTTTGCCAGAATTTTTGATCTCAGAAAAAATTAATTGAGTTAAAAAATGTATTTACTTTTATTGAAGAATGTTGGAAATTCTCTCAAAATTTCTACAAAACACCTTTTATGAATCCTTTTGTTTATCGATTGAACCAATTAATTTCCGGACTTGATTCTGTCATGTGAAAGAATTGGGCATATTATCTTACTGCCAATTTGCTTATATATAGTTGAGATAAATCACCGCAAGTCGGCGAGAAACCGGAAACAAATTGAACCATTAACCTGGTCGAGTTCCTTTTCTCTTTGCTCCTTGATTCCATTTCGTCATCCAGTTTGTTAAATTTTGTTTACATTTTTTATTTTTATTATTTTTTATAGAACTCTGAATTGTGACACTCAATTAACAGACCCTGTCACATAATTAATGAAAAGAAAGTTAACATAATTTTATAGAATTATTTTTAATTCACCTAATGTCTATAACAAAAATATAATATTTTGACTATCTTTGTCACTGATTTATCTATTATTTTCTAATTTTTCTTTTAAAAATCTACATATTTTCGAAACTTATTTGCAATGATCACAATATACGGACTTTTTTTTTCTTCCAGTTAAGATTCAAATAATAAATGAAAATAAATACCTAATAAATATTCTATTATAACCGGATGAACGCTTAATGACATATATTGTGATGACTTTCGAAGTATCACCAGATTCCCTTGGGGTTCTATCCTCTGCTTACTGCCTAATTACTTGGGTTCCAATTACTTGTAATATAAAATTCACTATGTCCGGGTAACTATATTAAGTTTATTACAATACGTATTATAGTAATTATAAACTATACACTTCAGCGGTAAACTAGTTATTCAGAAGAACCTGTGATGGAAGAGAGCTGTTCCCCCAGAGATGGCCTCTTATAAGGTTCGTCCTCCACCACTCATCTACTCACTTTCATGGCACACACACACACATACATATTTATAAAATGACAGTTCTCACATATATATATATGTGTACGTAAAGAGTTTCCTGAACCTGTTATGCATTGACGTGATTATTTAAAAAAATATATTTTGTTTCATTTTAGGGAATGTGTTTTTTTTTGCTATTTGTCTGGAGCGAAATAATTTTTTTTTGGACAAGCAACCCTTAATGCGAGCTGCTTACCTACAGAGACTTTTGGCTAAAATGAGCACTTGTACAGTTACATTTATAAATAAAAGTTACGTTATAACAGTATAAAGGTGTTATTAATATTATTGAACTTGCTAATAATTGAAAAATATATTTCGTAAAGAACTATTTTTTTTTAAAGTTACAATTTGGATTGTTGTCACTACAAAACAAATCTATTTTTCACTACGTATAGATTAATCATAAATGTTATTTTTCAAAAATAAAGATACACACATTAAATATAAGTCACAAAAACACAAATTTTTGACTTAAGCTTATCATATACCATATGATAAACATGAAATGTTTCTGATCTCCGGGGATTATTTTTATTCAAAATTATTTACTTCTTTAATTTGAAAGAATTGATTTCGTACTATCAGGTTCCTACTAGATTGTAGGTGCTATTTCATGCAAATGCTTCGAAAACAAATTATTATATTTAGTGTCACACCTATACAAACGCATCACTTCTTTACAGGCTTGGGAATGATTTTAGTCTTGTCGATAAATTCAAATGGTCAATATTTAAATACGTACCTATAAGTGTAATGTTTTTGATGCTGCAATTTTTATATGGTATAATTGACTAAGGTTTTTGAGCCGTTCTGTGATTACCGCATTTTTACATATTCAAAAAAAAAATTTGTCGATTTTGAATGAATGATTATAAAAATAAACCTCTTAATGATTTAATAAAGGATACATTTGTAAATTGATCATATTTTATTATTAATTTATAAATTTATCCATCAAAAGACTTCATCCATTGTGGTTTTACAGTATTTAAAATAAAAATATTTATATAACGTTTAAACGTGTAATTTTGTTCAGGCACATTTAAATTAGGTTTGAATTGATTTGTGCCAATTTAATTATATAATATATTATTAGAAGTAACAGTAGTTAACTTTGACATAAATCACTTACGTTGTATTAATAATGATGATTTGTAAAAAAAATAATAACAAGGTTTTTGTGATTTTGTGTTTCTTACATACCTAACCGATTTAAATATCACGTAGAAATGTGATAAGAGTACGATGAGAGTACCCTCTGGTCATCGGTTAGGCGCTGTAGATTGTCTACCACCACGTGCCTCTTGAACCATATAACGTACTAGCATATATGGCCTTAAAGCTTTCAAACAACATTCACCGTATTGATCTCCAAGGACTTATAGCGGTTTTAAGACCTGGATAAATCCCATGATGACACTTTCAAAACTTTCTTGATTCCCCCTAGAATGTCGAAAACGTTGTATGACATACTTACGCACGTTCTTGTTCAAAAATACTATATTAAAATTAACGTATAACATATTATAAAATAAACATTGTATAATTCAATAACTTGTCGGCCATTTCTCAGCGGTATTTTATTAATCATGTCTATTATTAGCCCCGTCGATTGTTGCTCGAAACACAGCAAAAGAGCCGCAGAAGTTTAGGTGAAAGCTATTGGAACATTCCCCAAGTAGGCCGTGCCTGGTACTAGCGGATCTTCATCTTATTTCCAAATTAAACAAATTTTTGATGACGTCATCCACAAAACTATGAACAGTCGGTTCAAGAAACAGACGGTAGACATTTTTAATGACGGGATTGTCAAACTCATTCCACAGTCTCAAAAATACTTGGATGTCAACAGGGATTATATTGAATAGTAGTTTGATATATATTTTTATTGTCATTAAAAAGTTACAAGAATTTTTTTATGAACTTAAAGCAAAACAAATCTTACTCTAAAAATGGCTCTCTCATATATTATATACATAGTTATATTGCCTCCACAATCATGAACACCACCGATAGCCTCTGAACGCACCTTGCAAATACCCGGGAGTGAAATTAATCGCTCATCAACTTCAAAAACACACCGGTATCGACCAAAAAATAGGTACCAATACAACGCGCCGTAGCCGGTCCTAGCGCGTCACTTCTCTCGCAGCCGCCTTTCCGATGAGATCATAAAGAACGCTTCTTGTTGTAGACCTCTTACTGCATATTCTTCATATTATAACTGCGCTCAAGTCTCAAATAAACTCGTGACAACTATAAGTAGTATTTTTTGTTACACCTGCTCTGGCCACACACACACACGCATACACCCATATACACTTAAAAGTCAAACGAACAGGTGAACGCGGGGTGTAATTAATTCGGGGCCCTGGACAACTTAACGTTATACACACAAGCATCGACACCAATTTCCCAAACATATATATATTGTGAGAACTGTCACTTTGTACATGTGTGTGTCATGAAAGTAAGTAGTTGAGTGGTGGGGGACGAACATTATAAGAGGCTGTCTCTGGAGGAACGGCTCTCTTCCATCACAACTTCCTCGGAATATCCAGTCTATCGCCGAAGTGATAATTTATAATTACTGTAACACTTGTTGTAATAAACTTAATATTGTTACCCGGACATACTGAGTTTTATATTACAAGGAATTGGAACCCAAGTCATTAGACAGTAAGCAGAGGATAGAACTCCAAGGGAATCTGGTGATATTTCTAAAGTCATCACATATATACATATGGCAATCGATAAATTATAACATTTTATATTTAACTTTATATCTAAAAAATATTTAATAATTTAAAGAATATTTGATTATATTAATAAAAAATACTTTATTTTATTAACTACTTTAAATATTACAAAGTATGTCTAATTAATTATAAATAATTATAATTTCTGACATGTTTACAAAAATTGAATTACTAAAAATCCTGTACGGAATTTACGAATGATTGTTTTATTATATAATTATAAATTTGATCTATGAAAACCATATTTCATCAAGTGTTAGTATTTCTGGACAGCTAGTTGTATGATCTCCGTCTATGGGTAATCGGAATTCCACCCATCTTGGGCGAAAATTACGTACTTCAGTGTTCTGATTATTGAAACCACGATAATGTTATGTATATTTAAGGTTTCCACGAGAACTAACATATGAAACTGGTCTCTTCTTGGTTAGAACGCATTTTTTATAGATGGTTTGTGTGTCACTCGACTGCGGGAGATTTATATATCCTATGAAAAATTACGGTTGTACTGTAATTTTTGAAGCAACACCTTGACAATGGCACGTGTTAGGTACCGTGCCAAAACGTTTCCCCAAGGAAACCATCTATAAAAAATGCATTCTAACCTAGATATATATATATATTTATATAAAGTATAATGATTTATAACAAAGGCTATTTAATAACACAAATACAGCCAAATTAACTTAAATATTTTTTTAAAATTATTTTTATATCCTTCAGAAGCATCTCAAATGAGCAATAAATAAATAAATATTTTATGTTTTCATTAGCATGACGATCAAAAATTACAGATTAAATTAGCAATTACTTTTATAATAAAAAGCCTTTTAATGTGCAATTTCCATAATAATCATTTTATATTAGAGCGTCCAGCGTTTTCTAATAAACTATAAAATATTATTGCTCGCGCTATTGTAAAATGTTAAACTACTGCTAAAAAACAGAAACAACTTCTACATTCAACTCCTGATGGAAAATGCCCCGAGCTTTTTGGAAAAGAAGAAAGGACAGGAGTGGGGGTGCAATTTGTCATTGTTTATGCCACAGTGACGGGAAAATGGTTTGTTCTTGGAGAACTTTCTGGAACGAAACGGCTAAGGGTATTCTTTTCTATTCCTTAAATTGCTTAGGTAGAATAATCTACTATCATCTAAATCTCTCATAATCTTCTAAACACTTTGACGTTATTTTACTAGCTTACTAAATTATAAGAATTTTTCAAGTAATTAATTAGAATTATTACACAAGTATAAAGTAGTAATAGTCAGTACAAGGTATCAGGTTATAATGAGTAGGATTTCAAGCACTTCATTTCTAACTTATGATACTCAATAGACGTACTTTTACAACCTTTTTAATCCAATATCTACGGCATTTTCAGGAATTTTAGGATACAGACAAAATGAAATTAAAATAATTTCTAATTGACAAAAACTTTTAATAGAGGCATACATTTTAAGTTGATATGCTACTATTATTTTGTGCTACTACCATTTATTGATGAATATTGGTGCGATAAGATCCCGTGGACTGTATCGATTACAATAATATTTAGGTGACGCAACCAGAATTAGATTCAAGAGAGGAATATTGGCAAATGGATCTGGCCTACCTTGATCTCGATCCTGGATTGTACGTCAAGTTTTCACCTCCAGTTAACTCGAACCTTTTTAGTGAAGTACCGAGATATCACTGCACTTCCGAAATCGTTTGAAACACCGCCTCTTCGTGATCCTAGCGTTACGCACGGCGCTACTTTCGGACGTTAAAAAAAGAACACAGATCTGGACGATTCGGTGTCGGTAGGCAATCTGTCCCCCGTCGGCGAAATCTAAGTAATTAGTTGGCCAGAGAGGGACAGATATATATTAAAGTTTTTATTGGAAAGAAAAAATGCACAGAGAGTAGGTACTCAACAAATATCAAAAACATTTTCATGAGATAAATAAGTATTTTTGATTTTGTGGGATCAAGTTAATATGCACTTGCCTTATGACGCAAAATAATTATAAATAATGATTGATATATCCATACTTTATCTATGAGATATCTATTATTTATTTAGGTATATAAAAATATTTGATGAATTTTATTTTGTCCCACGTTTGCAAAAAAACATTTTATGATTTTATGCCTGACGTTTGAACCCGTTAGAAATGCCCCTAATTATTTCATTTATTACCTGCGTTTTCCAACTTAGATTAAAATATTTACACCGGCAAATTGGCTGTAAAGGGAAGCTCGCTATATTTTTATTGCCCCTCTTGAAACACAAAATTAAAAAAAAATCCCAAGCGTGTCAATCATAAAGTCGCAAACCGCCGAGAATAAAAGCAAATTTAACTTCGCACAATGAAAAATTAATAGTCATCGCCTTTCCACGGAAGAAGAAAAAAGAAATTTAAAAACTTTTCACTCGAAGATAACACTCCAAAATGAATTATAAATCTTTGGCACATGCTATATGCTAATAATGTATTAAATATGAATTAAATATATAAATTAGAAAGATATACATGTACAATCAATTTTATCGAAAAATATTGTTGATACGCTACGGGGATTTGAACCTGCATCTCTTTCCGAACCGGGGAAGGTGCATTATCCAACTTTGCTGCAGCGACAATATTTTTATGGACAAATTTTCGAACCTATATGTTACCTTTTTGATATTAATACATTTAATCGTTCCATTATTTGAAAGAGCCATCTACCTAATAAAAATGAATTGATAATTCTGGCATCTGCTATCAGATTACTCAAAGGTATTTGAGATTCCGTAAAAATAAGGTAGATGGCTCTTTCAAACAATGGAACGGTTAAATGGATTAATATCAAAAAGGTAACATACAGATTCGAAAATTTGTCGATAAAGATATTGTCGCTGTAGCATAGTTGGATAATGCACCTTCCCCGGTTTGGAAAGAGATTCAGGTTTGAATCCCGGTGGCGCAACAACAATATTTTTAGATAAAATTGATATTATATGTATATCTTTTTAATTCATATATTTCATTCATATTTATCGTATAATTTTACAAATGTTTTAGATACTAATTAAATATATTAATTAGAATAATGTACATATAAAATCAATTTTATAGAATAATATTGTTGTTCCTACCGGGATTCGAACCTGGATCTCTTTTAAATCTGGGTAAGGTGCATTAACCGATGTAAAAACGCGGTTTCCCGCGGTGTGAAATAAAGTATTTAGAGGTTAGGTGTACAAATATTACCTCGAATTCATGAACGGCTAGCTCTATCGGCATGAGATTCTCCTTTTGTAATTGGGTGTTGGGTCACCAGAGCGTGATTGATGGAAAGAACTTCAATAACAAAACAGGAAGTTATGCTAAGACAAAAGTTTATTGTAAAATCAACAGTACAGTATACAACAAGATTTTATGCGTGGATGAGATGATGTAACACAAGTAATAATTATAACAGTACAACAGTTATATAGTTCTTTTGGATGAATCTTAATAATCTTAATAGCAACACACAATTGATATATTTGATCTTCCAGAGAAGGTTCGTATCTCGAAGATGACACTAAATTTCGTTGATCGAATCTCACAGTTCTCAGGCGTGTTGAGGTGGGCCAAAGTAACACAAAAGAAATGGCAACAGAACAAATACCTCAGCTAAAACACACAAAATTATTCACAAGATGGTTGGAGCTGACCTGCATAAGGTCTGATTGAGATGGTGGTGATGTGGAGTTAGCGAAGTGGAAGTGGCGAGGACAGCAGAAGTGTACAAGTCACGATGAAGGTAGAATACGATGGAACAAATTGGATGCTACCGGACGCGTCTGTTGATTTGGCGCGTGGTCTCTGTGTGGCGGGCAAATTATGGTGAATCGAAAAATCATCTGGCTGACAGAATGATAATTCAACCCAGGGACCATCCGATGATATGCGCGGCGGCAGATATATTTGGATGACTGCAGATTGGCTGTTCGAAGTACACGAGGTACGGCACAAAATGGCGATTCTGGGAACGCTTTGGATTCCAACTGAGATTGGCGAAATGAAACTTGTATTTGACGGAGGAACGATCCGGCCTGTGCGGGGGGTCTAAACGGTTTATGTCTATGGAAACGACGGAAGCGGAAATCTACAAGGAAACCTCTCTAAGCAAAATGTAACGAGGGACTAGAAGCAAAAAAGGAACAATTGCTTAGGAGAGAACTTACGTCATAAAAATATACCTATGACACCGACTACGCTACAGCACACAGTATTTTTGATGACAAATTTTCGAACCTTTATGTTACACTTTTCAAATAAATACATCTATCGTTCCATTATTTGAATGCCATCTAATTTAATTTTATGGAATTTCAAATACTTTTGAGTAGTACGACAGGTTCGAATCCCGATAGAAACAACAATATTTTTCAATAAAATTGATTTTATGTTTATTTTATTTTATCTTTTTAATTAATACATTTAATTAGTATTTAAAATATCACACACCTACGTCCTGAATAATTACAACTTTACAATAATAATGTTTTCTCCTAAATAATGTTTTATATGATTACCTAGTAGGTATTAAAGTATGAACATGTTATATGAGAATATTAACATCTCATGAGAGTAGTAACTCAAGAGTAATAACTATTGTATACATAGGTATACCAGTATACTTTAGAGTAATGGATTAAATTTGTATAATGTAGAGGGAGAAATATACAATAATTGATTAAAATGGCCCCTATCCATAAATTAGATTTTTATGAGATTTACTGCTCTAAGATGCAACTCTGAAACAATAATCTGAGACATAATGCTCCCTCGAGATTATTTGGAGATAACTCTCGGCTTTTGAAGTACATTGTATACACTACGAGTCTCAATGATTCACTGTTTCGTCGATCATTTGAACATTGATATATCTTTCGTTAGTTGGGTGAATTTGAGTCTCTCCAGTAGCAGTTAAACTGTAATAATATTTGTGATATATGATTTTTCGATAATATTTGTATTTGTGTTTTGGTAGGTATCTTTCTAATAATTTTAAGATAATTTTTGAGTTATCTCCAGATAAAAATCTCGTCACATGTATAAATAATAATGTTTACTAATAAAACATACTTTTTACGATTTGCTATTCAACAGAAAGATAACACTGAAATTAAAGTTAAAATTCACACCAAAGCCTGTACTCAAAAAGACTCTTGTAACCAATGTTCATCAATTGAATAAAAAAAATGTATCAAGTACCTAGAAATCATAATAGATAACAAACTAAAATAGAAAGAACATATTAATAATCTTACAAACATAATAAGGAAAACTACCTACATATTTTTAAGACTCAGAAACATCTTATCACTTACAAATCTTAAAATAATATATTACGCGTTTGCAATACGGTATTGGTTGGGAAGAAGCATATAAAACTTCACAATTAGAAATCACTCAAATAATGATAATAAAAATTATTTTAAAAAAAGACTATCCAAGTATACAACTTTTCACAGGTTTCAAAGTATCAAAAATAATAGACATACAAAAAAAAATCAATAATACAAATTCTCAAAATTAAAAATCAATTAACCTTTAGAAGCCGAAAAAGAAATTCAGAATTCCGATTTACAAGATTTAGAGACCAAATTAATATTACAAAACTTAAATATACCACAACCCAAGATCACTATATTTATCGAGGCATCAAATTTTTTAACAATCTCACCATCACAATTTGAAAAATTACAGACTACTATAAATTTGTATCTGAAGTAAAAAAATATATATACACAGACTAATTGAAACATAAATTATCTCGTATATACTCCTTCTCTATACACGAGTCCTGCTTTCACAGAGATGAAATAAATATTAAATGAAATATATATAAATACTAATTTATTGTAAAATTAATAATATTGTTTTTGCGTTACCGGGATTCGAACCTGGATCTCTCAGTCTAACGCACTTAGATGGCGTTTAATTACCTCAACTGGTCCAAATCAATAGATAACACCACAAAAAGGTCGTGCTTTGGGTATAGGGAAGGGGGTATTAGGTTAGTATGGACAGGATCCATTATATCTATGTATGTCACCTTAACATACGCAAATACGGCGATCGGTGTTTAATGAATATGTTATAAAGATCTAACAAAAGCAATATTTATATTTTTAACTAAAAATAATGTATTACGTATTTTCAACCTTATAAAATGGTAAATCAATAAATAAAATAATATATCATTGTGTGATAAAAAGAAAAACTTTTTACGTAGAACGCCAAGTAACAACCATATTTGAGTTTGAAGCGTTTCATTATTTAGGACCCATCTGACGTTAAACATAGATTATTATCTCAATTATCACAAAATACCGAATATTATTAGATATTTTATATTTGCCCTTCAACGTTTTTTAATGTTACTTTTAAATGAACATAACTATTGAAAATTTGAAAAAACTTTCAAATTTAATAGTTTTGCTCCCTCTGTAAAGGTTGTTATGGTCTAGAAAACATTGAAATATTTTATGAAATTTACCATATAATATGAAAAAACTTTTGATCTTGTTTTACAAAGTATGTTTAAAAATACCAAATATTTATTAATGTGTCAGCAGATCACTGTTTAAGCGAATACCTACAGAGACTAGTAACTAGTAGGGAGTTATATAAATACAAACAACCAAAATCAGTGTATTGGCGTTTGACACATATACTAATTTATTGTTCTATTTTAAATTAATATTTAAATTCTTGATACTAATGTTCCAATATGTGTGTTTATGTTTTTACAATTTAAAAGTTGATTGGAATCTTGAACAAATAACAAGATTCTAAAAAGACGTAATAAATAAAAACAAATTAAGAATATTTAACATTCAAGATATGTACAATATTTGTTTTATTTATGTTGGCTACACATATTGATCAAGCCTCAGATGGTAAAAAAACATTGCTTAAAGCATTTCCTTCAACTGATTCAAAAATCTTGATTTATAATTATCCGTTATCGTATATTTTATATACGAAAAATACAGAAAATAATAATATAGCGTCAGAATTATGACATCACTATTATTTACAAATTTACTTTTTGTTTGGACTAGACAGAATTATTAATTAGAATAATAGAACAATTAGGGCCCAAAAGTGTAGAACTGTTTGCCCTCTGCAATAAGGAACAATGGATCAGAGCCACACAGTTTATTTGTAAAGCACCTTGAGGTGATATTTACGAAAATGGCGCTATAAATATTATAATGGTTTAAGACAGTTCACACTATTTGAAACAATTAATAAAAAATTGAATTTTTAATGAAAACATGTTTTTGTTGTGAAGTTGCAATTTTAGAACATAGTTTCGTGGTTTTTTAAATACAAATTATATTAATCAATGATAATACAGAATATATACATTTACTTACTTACTTACCATCATGCCGTTTCTCCACAGGGGTAGGCAGATAGGATAGAGCGCCACATTTTTTTATCCTGATACTCAATTCTCGCTTCATCCACATTTATACATCTTCTTATACAAGCTCGCCGATTATTGAGGCAACTAACAGGACCATCCTTCAGTACCTGGTCGTGACAAGTCTTCCGCGGACGTCTTCTACTTCTGGTGCCATCAACACTTGCATCATATATCTTTCTTATTATTCTCTCCTCATTCATCCTTTCCATATGACCAAACCACCTATGTGAACCTTTCTTAATCTTACTTACTCGGATAAAAAAAGGTCCAGGTTCGAATTCCGATAGCAACCAAGTATTTTTTCAATAGAGAGATTTTTTCTAAATATCTTTCTAATTAATTAATTGAGTAGCTTGTTGGTGTAGTGGTCAAGACGTTGGCCAAGTAAGGTAATGGTCGAAGGTTTGCGCCTCATTCCAGGACACCAGCAAGTTAGTCCTATTTTTATAGTACAGGCGTTTAGCTCAGTTTGAAAATAGTAAGAATATTGATGTGACATGTATTCTGTGAACGCATCTCTATATTTTAGAAAAAAAAAGGATATTATTTTAATTTTAAGGACGTCATCTTGATGGGTATTCTTACGTTTGATTATATATCCAAAATATACTCTCATCATCCTGACATTTTTGGATATATATCATCTTCATAATGTATTCAAAAATTCTCTAAAGCTTTCTAGTCAAAGCATTAGTTTCGACAGTTGGAAAATCGTAGATAACAGTGACGCTATCTGGAAAGATCTGAAAGCAAACGCTTTACTGGTATGAGAGAGGGTGTTCATAATGTAAGATTTATTATTTTCAGAATAACAATTCATAATTATTTATGCCTTATTCTAGTCTCCGTCTCTATGGACGAGATGGAAATGCAGCACAGAGTTTTATTTACTGAGCTTTATTAACATATTTTCAATAAGAATAAATTAATTTTTAATGCATCCATTATATATATATATTAACAACATCAACATAGAAATTTTAGAGAGGGGTGGTAATTTATTTATTTATTTTTTAAATTATCAACAGGATTGTTTACAGTCGATTCGCACGAAGTACTGTGAACACAATTGTAGTTTCGACACGCACAGCGAGAAACCGAATACACACTAGTAACAACAGTAACTGTACAATAGTATATTATTATAGCGAACACACAGTAGGACGATCATCGTTCTTGACAGTTCAAAATTCCCATACACAACATGCAGAAAAAGTCGTACTCTGAGGAATAAGAGATGGGGAGGGGGAGGTACAGATGGGTATAGTTAACATAATGCAGCGTGCACACATGCGCACAGCGATTGGCGATCATGGAACTGTCATAAATATTACACAAGGATATATTAAATAACCCGGCGAGTTATAATATGATTTTTGTGTTCCTGTATGTAATTATATTCTTACGTATTGCTTTCATTGTAATTTGTTCAGATGTATACTGTAACATTTCATTTTTACACTGATGTGTGGAAGTGGCAGAAGAGATACGAATGTAGACTGAATGCAGTGGAAATGAGATCACTTAGGCGTATATGTGGCAAATCTATTTATGTCAGAGTAAATAATGAAGAAATAAGGAAAGAATGTAAAGCAGATGTTAGTGTAGTGAGTAAGATTAAGAAAGGATCACTTAGGTGGTTTTTTCATATGGATCAGATGAATGAGGAAAGAATGGTAATAAATAAAGTGTTGATGGCACCAGGAATAGAGGACGTTCGCGGAAGACTTGTCACGACCAGGTAATGGAATATGGTTCTGTTAGAAGCCTCAACAATCGGCGAGCTTGTATGAGAAGACGTATGAATGTGGATGAGGCGAGAATTGTGTGTCAGGACATAGGATTGTGGCGCTCTATTCTCTCTGCCTACCTCCGCGAGGAAACGGCGGTGATGGTAAGTAAGTAAATAAGTAAGTAAGAAATCGTATATATTCTGTATTATCATTCTAATTGATTAATTTAATTTGTATTTAAAAATCCACGAAACTATGTTCTGAAATTGCAACTCCACAACAAAAAACATGTTTTCATTAATAATGGTTATGATGGTAAGTAAGTTATATTTCATTGCCAATGTACAATTCACATTATGGTGAACGTATTTTTAATAGGTTTAATGACCATATTTTTAATTAAATTAACGATATTTTTTTTACTCTGTGTCATTGAACTGTTAATGCCTTATATATTATAAAATAAAATAAACGTTTTTATGGCTAATATATTAGAAACACTAAAAAAATAAAGATAACATTTTTAAATTTACACTTAAAGATAATTAACAAGATTTCAATATACCGAGGTGCGCGGATTTCAAATGTCAACAAAATCTAATCCCGGCACTTTTTGGCGTTCCAAAGCGAATGTATATATTAAACGTACGAATGACTATTAACAATGTATAGGATGAATATTATGTTCCAGGCCGATTTTGTTTGACCACTATTTTAGTTTGACACTTATTTGTCAATTTATATTTGGCATTTTTAAAGAATAATTGATTTCAATTTATTATAAAGTATCTAATGATAACTGAAACACGTGTAGTTTTAACAGGATGGTGCCATATCACACACAGCCCAAGCTACGCTTGAAATTATAAGATACATTTTTCCCGGCCGCATTATGTCAAATTTTTTTTATGTCGACTGTTATCCTCAATCACCTGATTTGACGACTCCCAACTATTTTATGTGGAGGTACTTGAAACGAAAGAGTTACGCCAATAAGCCAATAACATTTCCGATACTACATGACTATATTAGAAATGAAGTTGCTGAAATAAAACGCCAAGTAGACGAGAATGTTATAAAAATATGGTTAAAAGTACACGCATTTGTGCCGCTATAAAAGATGACCACTTGATTAATTTTATACATAATTGTAATAAACTATGTAATCGATAAATAAATATGAAATTTAAAAAAAAAGTTTTATTTTTTAGTTATTTAAAAACAACATCGACCTGGAACATAATATTCACCGTGTATTAAACAATTCGTTTTTAAACCCGAGTCTGTGTCATGACGAAAGTAATGAATAAGATGATGTTGTAGTACTCGTAATTGAGCATTCTAGAGAAAGAAGAAATATTGCCTTAGGTTTTGTAAAATTTGTTGGGAATAGGGTTAGAGATCTCTTTGACCAGATATTGTATTATCAATACACTCGTAGGTTTTTACGGCCGTTATAAAAAGTTGAATATATAAAGTTTTCCTGATTTTCTGCAGGGGATATTTTTGTTGGAATATCAGAGCTAACTGGTCCATCTGAAAAGGTAAATCTGTAATTATGATTACAGCCCTAAAAACGTTGGTCCTAACGAAACAGACCGTAGAGTAGGTAACAATATATTATTTGAATCATTTTTTTAAATTATATTTTAAATTTCTGTTTTTAAATTTTCTGGTTAATTCTGAATACGCAGGTACATAGTTTTTATTATAATTTAACTCAATTAGATAATGCTGAACCTTCAACTTTTCTACAGAATTTTGGTAAAGTATTTATTTTCTTATCTAGGTACGTACCCTAATAATACATATTATGTTACTACGTGAAGATACGTCATTAAAGACTATAAAAAACAAATTATTTTCTGATAATGGAATTAAATTATATTGAAAAAATGGAAAGTAGATTAATCAGTTACTTAAGTACACATATATATTACACAAAATTAAGTTGATTACAAAAAAATTTAACGTCCAGATAGCAATAATTATTCGTATCCAAATGCCGAACGATTATAGAATTAAATACAAATTAAATGTGTTAATTAGAAACATGTACATATAATATCAATTTTATCGAAAAATATTGTTGTTACTCGGTATTGGATCTCTTTCAATCGGGGGAACGTGCATCAACCGATTATGCTACAGCACTCAGTACATTGACGACAAATTTTCGAACGTTACACTTTTCAAATTAATACATCTATCGTTCCATTATTTGAAAGCCATCACGGTATGAACAACAGTATTTTTCGATAAAATTGATTTTATATGTTCTAATTAATAAATTTAATTTGTATTAAAAATATCACAGACCTATGTTCTAAATAGTTACAACTTCACAATGAGAAAGTTTTCTACTTAATAATGATTATAGAATTATTAAAAAAAAAAAATGCGTGACCGACGAACATACAACAAAGTATTTTAATGTTAACTATAAGTAAAGAAAAAAAGTGTCAAATCGAATATACTATTCATCGCGAACAATGTATACGGTGAGAGAAAGAGAATATGTGTTGTGCCAAGAATAATTAACAAAATCAATAAAGACCTATTAAACATTTTTAAAAAATGATGCGACCCCAGTGACCAGTGACCACCTTAAAATGCAAAGTAAAGGAACATATCCTTGTCTAATTTTTTACTTCCTTGTATTATATTATATTCAGGTATCCAGCCATAAAATTTTGTGTACTAGGTCTGTTACACACTGTAAAAAATGTTTATCTTTTCGAAAGATTAATTTTTTTCCTTACATATATTTTATTCTTTATATCTTTCCAAGTAATTCATCTAACATTTCCTTATCTAATCATTTTCTCCTTGTTATATTTTATTTATAAAAAAAAAGGTAAACTTTGTAAAAGGCAATGCTTGCAGTAAAACTGCTATGAAGATTCTCAAAAAATAAAATTAAAATGAATATATATGTATTAAAGAAGAAATAAAATAATAAAAAACTTACATATTGAGGATTTAAATAAGAGATCTTAAAATACCGTATTTCATAATATTACCTTTGTATTTACATATAAATCGAAAATAATACTTGCAATCAAAACGAAATCGACACTCTTTTATCATGTCAGATAAAAAAACACATCCAAGAAACAATGGATGCGGTAGTTTAAGGTTCATTCAGAAAGAGGACCATAACACAGTCGCCACATTGTCGGGGTAAAACTACCCCACGATTCCCTAGAAAGTCGGTTACACTCCAGTAAAATTTCATGTAATGGATACAAAGTTAACGCCTTATGTAGAAAGGTTAACATTTTTTTGGTTAGAAAATATTTATGTAAAACATAAACGTGGTAAAATTTTATACATATAATCGGTACTTTATACAGAACATTTTTATGTTTATTAGTCATAATGAAAATGGACTTAAAATATAGTGTTGCGTGAAGTAAGCAACGTTGTATTTTATTTTAATAATTAATAAATTTTTTCAAAAAGTTGTAAAATATTGTTTTAAAAGTTATTTTAAATATATAATTAAATAAATGACGCGTGATTTAAACACATACAATATATCACTGATACATTATATTGAAGACTACAAATGATACATTTAATTTTTATAGAGAAAATTCTAGTATAAAATAAATACTAATTAAATGAATTAATTAAAAAGATATACATATAAAATAAAGTTTATCAAATAATATTGTTGTTGCTACCGGGATTCAAACCTGGATCTCTTTCCAATCCGAGGAAGGCACATTAACCAACTATGCTACAGCAGATGGTACTTTTGACAACAATTTTTCGAACCCATATGTTACACTTTTAAATTAATACATCTATCGTTCCATTATTATTCCATAGTTGGTTAATGCATCTTCCCCGGATTGGAAGAGATCCAGGTTCTAATTCCGGTAGCAACAACAATATTTTTCTATAAAATTGATTGTATCTATCTAATTAATGCATTAAATTAGTATTTAAAATATCACAGATCTATCTTCGGAATAATTACAACTTCACAATAAGAATGTGTTATCATTTATAATGTTTAATAAAAGTTTTTTTTTTTTTTGAAATGAACAGTTTTCAATCACTGATATTATACAACACTAATCACACTCACAATGGTGTAGAGTATCAATATATATCTTAAATACATCCAAGTATTTAAAAATAAAATTCTCTGAAGGGTATTTAACTTGGACCAGTCATGTAAAATAAATAGCCAGGGGTGCATCCGTATCAGTTCTGAACTCTGAAGTTAAGGAGGCTGAGATGGCAGAATTTACAAAACAAATGGTAGGTTTTGTAGGAAATCGGCAAGAATATAACCCTTGGGACATCCAAGGAAGGAATGTTATATAATATAAGATAATATACTTATAATACCATGCGGCTGCATACTCCTTGCTGGAAGGCCGCATCTTAATTCCGAGATATCTAAGGATGCTGTGCGAGCGTCATGGACCTGAATAGTCTTTAGAGTCATGTAGAAATAAGGTAAATAGTTCGGAAAGTAGATAACCCATATATGCTTATATAATATATAAAGTATATAAATAAATTATTAATATCTCTAGCATAATAATTATGGGGAGGTTTAAAAGTATTATGATTAAATTAACGTAATATTTTCAGTGCGGTCAAGAAGCGATTATTAGTAAAATGGGTTTTAAAATGCGGTATAAAACAAGATTCGGAATAAAAAAATAACCTATTTCAATAATATATAATATTTTTTGTCGAGTAGTTAATTAATTATTTTTTATATTTATAATTGAGAAAAAACCCTTTTTACTCATGTTCTCTTGGTTAACTAACTCGCTTTCGTAAAAATCTCAAATATCTCAAACGTGACACACCCATCTAACAATGTTGGTACTCTGAGTGGAAAAGAACATGGAAGGTATATTATTTCCATAATAAATTTGAACTAAGTTGATACATTTTTGTACTGTCTCATAACTGACTGGAATAATTGTAAAAGTGGAGCGTTCGACCTTGTTTCGTGTCCGCGTTACTACCCCAACAAAATAACTCCGCTTACCCAATATTGGCTGACGGGGTTATTTCTTAAAAATATTATTTCGACCTATTTAAAGTATTGTTTGTTTGGCAAAATTTTGGTCATTGACCATTATCATATTTTCAAGAAAACTATTTTAAAGTCTTGTCCTCCATAGTAATGATTATTGGTTTTGTTGTGGAAAATTTAATGCAATTATTTTAAATCGTTGAATTATTATATTAAATATGTAGTTGTCATGCTACATAGTGAATAATTAAATAAACCAATGATAATACAGCTTTGAACCTT
This sequence comes from Eubasilissa splendida, assembly GCA_031772225.1. Taxonomy (NCBI): domain Eukaryota; kingdom Metazoa; phylum Arthropoda; class Insecta; order Trichoptera; family Phryganeidae; genus Eubasilissa; species Eubasilissa splendida. The sequence continues at coordinate 23,579,873 of CM062862.1, read as the reverse complement.
TATGTTATTCCATGATTCAGCGTACTTTTGCCGTAATGTCAATATTCGTGTGAAGAACATCTTAAATGTTTAAATGCTAATGATTTCTCAGAATTTTCCAACCATGTTATTGAAAAAGACTATAATTTTAATAAAAGCATAGGGATCAATATCCTTCATAAAAACGGGTTTGGCCTCCGGTTGGACAATTTAGAAGCCCTCGAAATAACGTGTTCCAATTAGTTGTTTCAAATACGAATATTTCGTGACAGACTTTGGCGTCGTCTTGGATTATCTACTCTTACTTTATGTCTATTTCTTAACGGACTTTATTTTTATCACTTTCGTATGCCCGAAGCATTTAAGAAACTTATTCAACCTTAAATTATTATTTTTTCAATATTTTTGTAAATATTCGTATCAACGAACATTTTAAATGTTTAAACAGTAATGGTTTCTCAGAATTTTCCAACCATATTATTGTTAAAGACCATTCTTTCAATCATAGCACAGGGGTCAATATCCTCCATAAAAACGATTTTGACCTCCGGTTGGACAATTTAGAAGCCTTCGAAATAAAAAAGGCAATAAATAATGGTACGACAATTCTTAATAGTGAAATTAATTTATCCATTAGCCCCATATTAGGTATGTTCCCTTTAAAATCAATTTAATATCCATCAACACTATACTTTTCCCTCCCTTAATCACCCCTCTAACTGTATATATATTATGTCTGTCTCTTTCATATGTAATTTTATATTCTATCTATAAATGCACTCTTTTTGTACTTATTGTTAATCTTAAATACGTCCTGAAGAAGCTTGAGCTGAGCGAAACCGGTGAGCGTATAATAAAATTCGTGGTTTCATACAAAGTGATTGTATTTTATTTAACGAAAATATAGAACCATCAAGTTTTAATTAGTATTTTTAAACATGACTTCGAATGTGTCACTGCAATTTAGAATGTGAAATATCGTTCGGTTCTCTACCGTTTTTCTCTCTCGTACCACGTGATTAGATTTTTCATTTACGATTACCCCATCTCATCATTACACTCACCCAGTGCTGCACCGTGGGTAGGAAGCGCCCTTGTACAATATTTTCTTGGCACCCCCCCCATTTCAATCTCCAACAACGCAACCATAGCCACGGTGCTAGAGTATTTTGAAGAACCACCCTGAGTATCTATTAATAGCTTAGCTAAATGATCAAATTAAACTAATGACATTTATATGCTTTAATTTTTTATTTTAAATTTGATGTAAATCAAAACTATACAACCTCTTTTTATCTTTTTATTTAACTCCGTTTTCTGATGTTTTCCGCCATTACAAATATTATTTTTGCGTACTCCTAACCGGTCCATCACGTATCCATAGGAGTATCTGTACCACAGGTTGGGAACCGCTGATCTACCCAAAAAATCAGTAGCTTACTTTTTAATTATCAAAAGTAAAATAATCAATAGTCAAATTAAATATTTAAATAATTATGCAATTATATTATAGATGATTTTATATAAATAAAGGAGGATTTGAAAACTATTATTATTTTCCTATCATTATTGTAGATTACATCTTCCAATACTTTTTTTCTTTTTCATTGGTCTACGTTTGTCCACTATTATATGAAACTCTATCTTAAAAACCTTTAACCTTTTATATATTCTTTCTTTCGCATTCAGATGCTTCCTACAATTATTTTTAAGTCGTGTTTGAGGATAACCTATATTACGACTTTCAGTATGGAGCCATTGGATTGGCACCTTTTAACCTTTATGGTGATATCTACGGTGTTCAGCCCATTGCCATTTTGGAATTGTATTTCAGTGGACTACATTCTTGACATTGGTTCTTTAGTAATTTACTAGTATATCCCTGAAGAACACTCCAGTCTCTCAAGAACCTCACTGAGTCAACAAAATTTGTATATGGAGGGAGAGTATTAGCATTTTTGAATAGCTATTCATAAATTTATTTAAATTGTTCAATGATTGATCGTCTCAAGTCAGTGGTCGGGGTTCGACCCTCATTCCAGGAGACCAGCAAGTGAGTCCATTTTTTATAGCCCAAGCATTTAACTTATTTTGAAAATATTGTAGTAAAAATATTGAAGTGATGCGTATTCCATGTATGCATTTATATTTTTTTAAATTTAGGAAAGAACTAAACGAAGTGAAAATAAAATAGAAGGAATGTGAAAAAAACTAGGTATGATGAACCGAGAAAGAAAATGAAAATAATATAATGTTGAGGTGAGGTAAATTTATGATAGTTTAATAAAATAAAAATCACTTTTTATGAAACCACAAAATTTATTATACATCAACCGGTTTCGCTTATCTCAAGCTTCATCAGGGCGTATTTGAAACTAATCATAAACATAAAAAGAATGCACTTATATAAAGAGGGAGATAGAATATAAAATTACATGTGAAAGAGAGAAACAGAATACATATATAGTTAAATAAAACATCAAGGAAGACATAATATAAAATTAAATGCTAAAAAAAGAGACAGAATATATATACAGATAGACGGAATATCAAAGGACGGGAAAACACAGTGTTGATAGATATTAAATTAATTTTAAAGGGAACATACCTAATATGGGGCTAATGGATAAATTAATTTCACTATTAAGAATTGGCGTACCATTATTAAATTGTCCAACCGGAGGTCAAAATCATTTTTATGGAGGATATTGACCCCTGTGCTATTATTGAAAGAATGGTCTTTAACAATAATATGGTTAGAAAATTCTGAGAAACCATTACTGTTTAAACATTTAAGATGTTCGTTGATACGAATATTTACAAAAATATTGAAAAAATAATAATTTAAGGTTGAATAAGTTTCTTAGATGATTCGGGCGTACGAAAGTGATAAAAATATAGTCCGTTAAGAAATAGACATAAAGTAAGAGTAGATAATTCAAGACGACGCCAAAGTCTGTCACGAAATATTCGTATTTGAGACAACTAATTGGAACACATTAAGATTAAGGTATTGGTCACATCATTAAATAATTACAAAGCGTGCGTGAAAGTGATACTGTTATATATTCAAATTTAGACAAATATAAAGTGAATACCGAATAAGTTAACAATAAATACCAAACTGATTTCAGCATACCGAATAGGTTCGAGAAAAGGTGTTTAAATGTGAAAAAGTAATATGAAAGATACGAGTTTTGATTTGGCATCAGAAATAAAATAAAAACTCAATGATTAGTGAACGTACATGAATGTGGATAAAGCAAGAGTTGTGTATCGGACGCGAAGAGTGTAGCATTCTATATATATATATATATAAATAGGCGATGGTAAATAAGTTTAGAGTAAATGTGGAAGATACTCATTTAAAACCTGGTATGACTAAAGGGATTATTAAAGGATGATGAATCTTAAGTTATTTGGTATTCAAGTACTAACTCAAAGATGTCGAGATGTGAATACGAATGTACATCCATGTTTTATTGACGTCTTTAAAGTGAATTCGATATGAAAAAATGCTTTAAATCCTAAAAATCTCTGACTAATATAATACTAATATGTAATCTTTATTGAAACCAAAAGTAAGGGTAGAAATAAAAAAGGCGTGCGATAGGGATATATTCTCTCATCCATACTGTTTATCTAATATTCGGAAATATTCAATAAGACTTTTAAATAAGCCACTCAGTACCACTAAGATTTTGTATAACCTGCATTATGCAGTTAATAGGGTACTTCTAGCAAGTTACATTGAGGATCTATAACTTCTGTTGAATCAAGAAGTGAAAGCGTGTGAGACTTTTAGTTAAGAACTTCACATAATTAAAACCAAATAATGTATATGCTTTTTAACGAACATAATATAATATTATTAAGGAGAACACATTATAATTATGAAGTTGTAACTATTCAGAACACTTTGTCATGTTTTAAATACTAATTAAATGTATTAATTATAAATATATACATATAAAATCAATTTTATCGAAAAATATTATTTTTGCGCTACGGGGATTTGAACCTGGATCTCTTTTTTTAATTCGGGGAAGGTGCATTACCAACTATGCTACAGCGCCAGTATTTTTGACGACAAATTTTCGAACCTATATGTTACACTTTTTCAAATTAATACATCTGTTCGTTCCATTATTTGAATGCCATATACATTATTTTTACGGAATCTCAACTACCGATAGCAGAAGCCAGAATCAACAATTCATTTTTATTAAATTATTAAAAACATAAATTGATGATAATGAAATTTCTGGAACAAAATTATAAAAACCTGAAAATCTCGGACATGTAGAGACCCTCGAAACATATTATCATGGTTGAAGAACCTGAGACAAAGGTTTTGGCAGTCTACTGTAGAGATTTTCCAAGCCGTAGTTAACAAAGTGATGATAGCCGACGATCATTTAATGGATTAGGCATAAGAAAAAAGTGAATTTCAAAAAATTATCATAAATTTGAAGTGTAAGGATAGGTGGAATAAATAAATAATGCTAGGTAGAATTTCAAAAATTGTTGATTAATTAAAGAGTAAAAAAGGGATTCTTTTATTTTTGTGATTAATATTAATGTTTTACTCCTCCTTTTCACCCTATTTCATAAGGGCTCTACAATTTTCATTGAAATTACTGTATTGGTGCTTTAAACCACTGGACCGCAGCATCCAGTGGCTGTGTGGATAAGACAAGTATTTGTATTACTAAGGTGTCAAATTGAGAAATACATTTAGATCTTTGGACTAAGGGATTGCAATTATTGAACTGGAACAAGCGTCATTGATAAATCGATGAATTCACCGTTTGACTGGAGCCATCCATATCTTGTGGGATGATAAGTGATGCTGGGGGGCGAGGAGGTGGTGGAGAATGCAGGGTTGAGGGAATAGACGGTACGGGGTGGTAATACTAACACTTTAAAGGCTTGACACTGAGGATAATAATAGATTTAACTGCCATGTTTTTACTGACGTATTATGCGCTTTTGTGCCATGGATCTATTAGATGTAACTCATAAAAATAATGAGAAAATCACTTCTTCAATATTTTCAAAATTACTTTGTGGCATCATTTTATATTAATAATTAGACAAAATACTTTGTTTAAATGACTATTTATTATTAAGAGAACACATTCTTATTGTGAAGTTGTAATTTTTCAGAACATAGGTCTGTGATATTTTAAATATAAATTAAATATATAAATTAGAAAAATATACATTTAAACTAACTAAAAACATATATTATTGTTTCTTTACCAGAATAGAATTGTTACTGAATACAAATTTACTCGAATATTTTTAGAAAAAAAATTTAGAATGTGACTCGTAGTTAAATTTAGTTGTTAATTTTTGATTAGTTTTACATGCGTTACTAATTTCCAACGATTCCAAATTATTTAATTTGTGACCAAAACCGTTTATATGCAAAATACAATCCCAATTTTTTATCAAAACCATGACCATTTTTTATCAAATGATTAGAAAATTTTGAAAACCCACTATTGTTCAAACATCTCAAATGCTCCTTTACTCTTATATTAAAATTATACCCGTTTTACCAATACAAAATGCAGCACAATCCTTGCAACTAAGTTTATAGACACTAGAATTGTTATATATACCTTAATCACTTATAAAAAAACAGAAAAATCCATTTAAACATTGACAGCTGTAATTAATATGCATTATAATTGAGACTATTTATTTATATATTGTTTAGATTTCACACAACAGTTGAAATTCTCTCCCTTAGCATAGGCTTCAGTTTAGTTATGGGTAGTGAAAATATCTTACATTATATATTTATGTATGTATAGTCCTGTATCAGAAAGGCTCACTTAACAAAGAAGTGTGCTAGACATAAATTAGGTATTAAAGCGTTAGCTAATTGGCTAATTAGAGTATGAATCATAGGCTCGATATTTGATGGGAGTAAATAAAAAAAATATGATAATAAAAACAACTGTTTATAGTACGAGTAATGCCATTATTTTTGATTTGTTTTAGTTCTTTATGGCTCATAAATCAAATCAAGACTCGTAAAGTCTTTGCTGCTGTTCATTCCAATTATTATAGGGTGACGCACTAGCTGTGTCTAAGCCTCCTCAATTGAGATGACAAACAGAAGTTGGGGTCCCCTTATGCAAAATACTATCTGCTACTACTACCCTAATATATCTGATATTACTCTTTCCGTAAAGTAAGTTCACAGCTTTAAAGTCAGTTTGGTCTTAGCACTTAAATATACTATCATCCCTGAGCATAAACATAAAAATGTTTTTTTTTTAAATCTTTAACACGTTTCATTTTATTTTTATGACAGAATATTTCAAATAGAATAAAGTAAGAAGATTTAAGGTTTTTGAGGTGTTAAAAAGATAGAGAGCATTGTGTTAAGATGGGTGGCAGAAGCCTTCCAGCTATTCGTAATGTGAGAAGGTGGATGAAAATGGGAAGACCAAAATCCTGTGTGAACAAAAGGGATGAAGTGCTCATTGTCAGGGGATGGGAGCGGGTGGCACCTTATGGAGAAGGCTTCAAATAATGGACTCAGGTGATTATAATTATTGGTGATAGACCTGGGATGGTTTCTTGAAATTGAAATAAATTTTTATTATACTATAAAATTTTGAAGTTTTTTACGATCTTAGTGGTTAGGGTTCGAACTTTATTCCGGAAAACCACCAACAAGTCTAATTGTTCATTATATAAGCTCCTAGCTTACTTTGCAAAATTGTTATTATATCATGTGTCACATAGTCTATATACAAATGTACATATATTAAAAAAATATACTAATATGCATTAAAATATATAAAATAAATTAAATTGATAATACATATTACCTAATTTGACTATTTGTCATCTTCCATGACAATTGTCTCAACATAATTTGATTCTATTGTTTACATATGTTTTCTTAAGTTTTTGAGGTCATACTAATTTATGAGTTAGATTGTTGTATATTAGAAAGATAAAAATTTGATCTCATCTCGAAATTAGAATCATGTCGTTCAAAATGCTGTCGGATAACATTACAAAGCGGATGAAAATTTAACCCAATAAGAATATTAACATTAAATATGACATTAGTATATTACATTAATAACATTAAACATTATTTATTTATAGTCATCAAAATACGTGTTAATTGTAAGTTTAATCATACATATTTAGTTTTTATTTATTTATTGACAAACATGTTTTGTTGTAACAGAGGTGAACATATTATAATATAACATGATAAACATAAGATACAATTACATTACAAATAATTACTCGTAGTTTATTATGTGGGATGGAGTAGACTCCACCCCTGATATATGCCCTGGCTACTTTGCTAGACTGCCGTCTGTGTTAAAGTAGCCAGTTTTTTTCGTGCTGTCGTGGTGTTACTTAATTCAAGACAGATAAAGATTCGACATATTAATGTTACTGTATATATAATTTTAAAAGTGACAACATTTTTAAAAGTACGCCCTTATGGGCTTTAAAGGTATAAAAAAACATGAGAAGCTACACAAGTAGCATGGAATATATATATATATAAAAGAAATTGATAGAAAATATGTATAAAAATGGAAATTGATAGAATTGAAAAATAAGCGAAACAAACCAAAAAAATTAAGGTTAAAGACAGAAAAACAATAAAAATGAATAGGTTTAATACAGAATGGCTGAGTATCATAATCAATTGTATCTTTGACCCAGAACAGCATCAAAAACATCACTCTTATATTTAAACATTGAATATCGGAATATGTCTACAAGACTTAAATCGTTCCCATGCCTGTTAAGTTTTGTGTGGGTGCATTCCTATAGAGCATATGATGCATTCACATGGAACAGCATCGACGACCTGGTATTCCACGCAAGAATGTGGTATACAATCAGTTTAGTTAAATTATTCAACGCATGTTGATTTGAGTGTAAAGATAAAAATAATAATGTTTGGAACATTCGTTGTGTTTCTTGGTGGAAACATAAATCCCACAGTTTATACATTTATGCAACAGATGAAGTATTTACTCTTCGAAAATTTAATTTTTGTGTAAACAAGACGTATTTTCTACATTAATGCATATTATATAGTCAACGTTCAAATTTTTGTTCCAATCGAGTCATATTTAAAAAAAAGTCCCGATGCTATTTGATTGCATAAGTGGTACCAAAGTGATCACGTGGGTGACACTAAAATGATAATATTGGGACAAGATACTTACGTTAATTCATGTCTATATATTTGGTGGTCTACGATCTCAACCATTTTCATTTAATGCTCTAAAAAATGTTGATAGGTGTAAAAAAAATTAAATCTTTCTTGGCAAATTAAAATGTATGAAATAATTAATTCTGTTATAGTTTGTTAAACCGTGTGCATGGTACTTTGAATGTAGAATTGTTGATGGAAGATTGCAGTAGGCATGAATAGTGGTTTGAAATGGAGTTCTGGTACCAATACCGATGTATGGGTGGCAAAATAATAACGATAATCGAATGGTACATCTTGCTTATAAGAGAATTCATGGAAATGAATGTGCTGATAAACTAGCCAAGGAGGACACTCTTTCCGGAGTTTTCCCTTATCAACTTCTTGTCCCGATATATGATAGACTTAATATGGTAAAAAAACGTACGAATTCTATTTGCACTGCACAATGGGTGGATCCAAATAATCATAAAGGTAATCGGCTTAAAATAATTCAAAGATCTCTTCCCCGCACCTCCCGGTTCTCCAAAAGGAAGGTCTCCAAAATAACAATATCAAATATCTATAGAATGAGAATTCGGCATTGCCAAGTATCCTCATATTTATTCAGATTTAACTTAATAGATTCCTCAATGTGTGAGTGTGGTGCCGAGCAGGAAACCCTTTACCATGTCTTTTTGCCTGTCCATTGCGGATCACAGGTATTTTTACAGTAATCTCGTTAATGGCAATTTTCAACTCCCAGTTGAATTTTGCCATCTTCCTTCCCCTAACTCGCCACATTCAATCTATATAATAACAATTTTTTTGAACGACAATGGTATTGATTTATAATATAATATTTTTTATTCTATAATATTATTGTACTTTTATCTATAAAATAAAATTTTATCTTGATTAATGGCACAAATCACTCTTGAAAGGTGGATTGCCTTTTTAATAAAATAAGAAGAATGATGGTAGGAATGGTAGGTGATTTCTGATAGTAAAGTAAGATGTTCGGCATTAAATTTAGCATATGACGAGAACATGGTCCTTTCTAGAATTTTTACGAAAAATATATTTAAAAATGAAAAAAAAATACTTAACAAAAAAATTATTACACCTAAAAATTTGAATACTTCACGATAATAATTTATGACATTTAAAAGATTAATAAAAAAACGTGGTTTCTAATAAACTGCGGCATCCTTCTTAAAATTAATTTACTTTAGAGTTTCCTAAAAAACATAATATAATAATAATTATATACCAAACCATAATTAAAGAAAAAATCAAAAATCACCCAGCGTCATCAGATTGAAAATTAAATTAACTAACCTAACCCAATCGAATCGAAATAACCAATCTAATTCAAATAGTACCTGTTCCGTACTCGTAATGTATTAAATCAACTATTTTTTTGTAGTTGAACACAAATAATTTCATACTTGTTCATTCTGTCATAATATTGTTACTTGTAGTATTGTCACCAGTTTTTAGTTTATTCATACCCCGTTAGCCTATTCTCCTTAGTACATATTATTACTGGTTGTCTTTTTGGAGGTCGAGGAAAGGAAGTGTATTGCGTGATTATTCGTGTTGAATCAGTACTCGCACACACCGTTGTGAAAGTTTATTATTGTGAACGTGACACTGTTTTGTGAAGTATAAATTTATTACATTGGATGAACTTCCGGAAGTGCAACGTGACGGCGTCACTAAACAAGTAAGTCGAGTTGTCCTTTGGTTCCGTGAGTCCATCTTGGTACCCCCCTCTCATATCATCCTCTCCTGCATCCTATTTCCTACTTCCTATCTAACCCATCGTTCCGATTCCATCCACTACCTTCACTTTTTTGGTGACCGGCGACTTGTATCGGTCACAGTACATATAAAATATAAATTCTGACAGAAAACTTGCATTTTAGTATGTATTCAAAATTTTTCTGACTCGTTTATGATTTGAATGAATTCGTCATATCCACAAATAAAGTGTTTTTTATGGTGAAAATATGAAACATGAATATATATTTATTTTTTAAATACTTGTGACATGATAATTTTTCTTTCATTTTTTGCACTAAATTATAAAAGAAAAAATATTTTTTGCATAAATCCGAAAAAGGACCATTATCTCAACATAAACCTAATATTTTAGCACTGTGGTTTTAATCCAGTCTCCGGTACAAACAATACCCGAGAATATTTATAAACACTTTCAAGATTGGACTGACTCCATATCTGAAATGATTTCCTGCAGCAAATAGGGGTTGCAATGTTTCCAAAGCAAGGATTCTCTCCGCGACGTGCAATTTCCTCCCTGGACCCAAAGCAAACACGTTGGATACAAATAAATTGATTTTACAAAGCGCCACCTACAACAATATTGACTTGAAAGCGATACACCCAGATCAGATTAGTGGATTCGAATAATGCATACATGACCCAGTTTCTTTGAAAATCAACAACGTCGATTTCTGATGGAAAATCGATCTTAGCAAACGTGTGAACTTTTTTAAAGTGCATATTGGATATACTGGTACTTCGGCTGGTACCTCTGGGACTTATTGTTGATTGATATTAGTCATTTATGTTTTGTGAATATTGCCGCTTTCGGAGATTGAAGGATCGCTGTTATACTGCGGTCGGAGCTCAATTGTGGTCAGTATATCGTCCGGTAAAGATCTCTCAATAATCGGAGTCTCGGAAGTGCGCACTTTAGTCTGTTGGAATACTACTCAGAGATAAGAAGAACAATAAGATTGAACCAACACACGACGCCAGAGAAACCACTACTATCAATCAAAGTTAGGTTAGGTTGATAATTTTCATTCAGCATATATGACCATATTATCAATAGGAAACCTAAAAATAACAGCTATCGAAGGCAACTTTGGTAAACTGATTAATATGAATTTTGAAGATTCATATTTAAAGTCTAAATATTAGAAATAAATACTTGACAGCTATCTTGTTGCATCTATCAAAGATAACGTACCATACAGTGTCATGAAATCGATCAGCAAAGTGCTGAGAAGCGTATTGTTCAAGGAACTCACTAGATATAGTCAGAAATATTTTCTAATTCCCATGCCTTATATATTCAACGAACGTTAGCTATTAACACTTTGTTCACAAAAAACCTACAGTCGACTAGCCAAATCATTGCCATTGGTTTTTCAGCCATGATGTTCTCCTTGTATGGCCCCGACTTCTAGCAATCTTTCCCTGTATTATGAGGTGCAAGATCTCATACTTCACAAATAGAGCCATTTTCTTATATAACAACTTGTAGTTTAATTGAACTGATTCTAAATAAATTAAACAAATCCAAACTTATTTAATTTGACTAATACTAATTTAATTTCATAAATTCTAATTAATTTTAATCAATACTAATTCAACAAACCATGATTGATAGCACCGAGGTAAGGCGCAATCAATAAAAATGTTATTACACCAACTATTAATTCTAAATCTTTAAGCTTATTTACGTAACTAGTTTCCTAAATTCAATAGAATACCAAATATGATTTTAGTGAGACGCAAACATAACCAATAAGAAAGACTTTTTGAAAAATTCCTAGTTCGAAATGTCAAATGGTTACGTTCTAAGAAAACTCGAAGGTAATTGAATAAATTATTTGTTTAACCTTAAAATGAATTTGTACATATTTATGAGGTTTCTTGACGCATTTAGATTTCAAATAGGGGTGGAAGATTAATAACTCAATATCACATTCAACGAAATAAACGATTAAAAATAACTTTTTTTTTAAATGAACTGGAATAAAATCAAGATTAGGGCCAGGGCCAATTACAAGTTAAAGTATTATTTCATCGCATATTTGAAATGCAAATGTATAGTTCTATGATATGTATATAGTAAATCCTCCTATATTAGTAAATTTTAGTATTTTTATTTAAATTAGAAGTATAATCAGATATAATAAATATCACAGAGAACTAAACTAAACTCTGTGAGAGTCGGAGACTTGCGTATAGAAAAATAGTATTTATTGATTAAAAAATTTATACTTTTAAAATCAGCAATGTTATCTTTGTGGTTAAGATTCATATTTTTATTTATTATCTTTGTTTTATTAACCACTAAAATGAGTTTAAATACATCAAATATCTAAAAACCTACCACGAAACATTAGACCGGCATTTTATACAAATAATAGTATAGGAAATTTACTCATAAATTCTAAAGACAAAGATGATAAATTTAACAATTCTGGTGTCTATAAACTTAGTTGCAAGGATTGTGCTGCATTTTATATTGGTAAAACGGGTAGAAATTTTAATATAAGAGTAAGGGAGCATTTGAGATGTTTGAACAATAGTGGGTTTTCAGAATTTTCTAATCATTTGATAGAAAATGGTCATGATTTTGATAAAAAATTGGGATTGTCAATTTTGCATATAAACGGAGTTGGTCACAAATTAAATAATTTGGAATCGTTGGAGATAAATAAAGCGTGTAAAACTAATCAAAAAATTATAAACAACCAACTAAATTTAACTACGAGTCCCATTCTAAAATTTTTTCCTAAAAATTATTCGAGTAAATTTGTATTAAGTAATGATTTGAGTTAGGTACTAAAAAAAAAAAAATTTTTTTTTTTTTAAAAATAGATTTTTTTAAAATAGATTCTGTCAAAGTAACAACATATGTTTTAGTTAGTTATGACATCCTGAAGAAGAAAATTGTATTTTTCGAAACCGGTAGATGTATTTAAACTCATTTTATTGGTTAATAAAACAAAGATAATAAATAAAATAAAATAAATAAAAATTTATATATATGCTAGGTTTTTGTAACATATTTTTAAGTTTCAGATATTTTGTTTTTAAATAAAGTGGTTTTTAGTTGCAGTATGCTTAAGTTTTGGATTGTCAATTGTATCTCTAAATATCGTAGATTGGAAATCGCTTCCAATATTTAATTTTTAAGATTTAGATTAAAGAATTTTTTTGTATATATAGGGTATCCAGCAGAAAAATTTCAATATTCGTGCGTGTCGGGGCTTTTTGTACTCACTTCAATATTAGATGGATAAGTGATGGGCCGAGCATTTACCTTACTTATCTGGTGTTGGGTTCAAAAGTTCAGACAAGAAGGGACAATGGTTAACCAAACTCCTCCGGGACCATCAACGTCAGCAGCGACGTCAGAACATGTGGCTCAAGTTCGACGTGAAATTATGCGCAATCCGCGTAAATCGATGAGGAAGATTGCAGCCTGTACTGAAATAAAAACATCAATAGTGCACGCTATTTTAATAATAAAACTACAGTTTCACCCATACAAACTGCAAATCGTGCGGTTTCAACGAAAATGACTATTCTTTACGTAAAGCCTTAGCGAGAACAATGCTGAAAAGTTTTGGAACAGCACAAACGCTTGAAAATATATTGTTTACTGACGAAGCTCATTTTCATATCGATGGCTATATTAATAAACAGAACATGAGATACTTGTACCCCAACAATCAAAGGGAATGCCATCAAAGCGTTTGCATTGTCCAAAAACGGCAGTGTGGTGTGCAATTTTTGCCCGAGGGATAATAATATTTTTTTAACCAACGAGAGACAGTCACTGCTGACTTATATTGCCGAATTATGGACAAATTTTGGGTACTGCAACTGCAGCTGTTCTGGGTTTAACAACAGAACATAATTTCAGCAAGACGGGGCCACTTCACACACAGCTAGAGTTTCAATGGAGAAGCTGAGGAGAATTTTTCCTAATAAATTAATCAGCGCTTCGGTCACCGAACCTTACACTGTGCGATATTTTTTTGTGTGGATACCTTAAGTTGAGAGTAAATAGCAACAATTCTCAAACAAGAAAATATCTGCCGTAAAGTTGCTGCCATTGAAACAACGCTTTGCTCTCGCGTGTTTGCAAATTTAAAAGTCCGATTGCAAGTGTCTTGAGAGAAATGGACGGCATGTATACGATATTATTTATAAAACGTAAAAACCGCATCCTTAAACTCCATTTTGTATAAATAAAATATGAGAATAACATTGTAGTTTTTTATTTATTTAATATTAAACTTGAAAATTTTCCACTGAACATACTTTATATATGTACATATATACATTATTGCAAAGAAAAAGCGAAAATTGTTTTATTAATTCGTGTTCCAAATAACAAATATGAACATTGAAATATGTCGACAGAAGTATCAAAAAAATGATTCTGAAAGTATATTACATTTTCTGTCCATATCAATAAAATTTCTGACATGATATTCTCTGAAGAATACAAGAAACCATAAATACTCGTACATTCGTATCGTGAGGAGAATCCAAGAACAATTTTTTTTTGTGATTTAATATTATAATTAAGGTTAAAAAAATAATGTTTTAATGCAATTTTTTAAATTATAATTTTTTGTAAAGTCACGAAATATTTCACACTTGATATCTATGATCACGTCAAAAGTTAGATGTTGACAAAAACTATCGACTTTTTCTTCTTGTTCTGCCATTTTTGCTTGCTAGTTGGTTGTCAGAAAATTACTTGATTGACTGCGGTCCGGCAGCAGCCTTTCAGCATCCTTTCATCTCAGTTCTGTCTATAAAAGGCAGTTCAGTTTAGACTTTCAACAGGCATCCATAAAATGTAGCATTATCTTTATTTTTTACATACAATTATTTTTTTTAAAATCAACGAGTAATTTGTATACAAAAGGTATAGGAACGTGATTGTTGAGATCGGTATAAAATATATTAATCTTGCACAATTATTAATGTTTTGCATTTTGGCAAATGCTTAATATTTTGAAATTAGTTTATAAATAATAAAATTGACATAAAAAAGTGTTCGGTACTGTAAAAAATTATAAATTCCTCATTTTTTGTAAACGTTTTCAAAAAGTCATAGATTTAAAATTCACGGGGATGAAATGCAACAAAAAACTGGCAAATGGTCACCTACACACGCTATATTGCAATATTTCAGGTGATGTTAACAGTCATAGAATACGCCGGAAATGCATCGAAATGTCACATGACAGGATGAGGAAAAAAACATTTCCGCTTTGTAGTGCCAGCTTTCGCCGCTAGGGGCGTAGGCCCAAGGGATAGAAAATATATTATTTTAGAAACATCTCTCGTTTACTGCGATATCCTGGGGCTTTCGTATTTATATGCATTTTAAAATGTATGTTTTTATACTTTATTTAAAAACCCACCCAAAGCTCATGTTTTTGTAGATACTGCAAAATGATGTCTCTGAAAAATAATATTGGTTTTTTATTATCAATTAATAAGATTTCAAACTATATGTGAAAGAAGTAAAGACTTACAACTCTAATTGCTGTTAATAGATTTTTGAGACTTAAAAATGGGAAAAAATATGCAAAATCTAAAACGTTACATTCTACTGCATATTTAATACATAATTATTGACAACGGTAGCTACGAGCCAGAAATTAAACGACGCATAAGTAGTAAGACTTGACATAATATGGAAAGACGGCGGTATTTCCAAAACAACGAAGGCAAGCTTGTAATGTCTTTGGTGAATTATATATTTTTATGGTGTGTAATAATAAACCTTGAAGGCAAAGGAGAGAAGACGGATTGATGCCTTTGAGATGTGGGTCTGGAGAGAATGTTTCCATTCTGCAGGAACTGAACATCAAGAGCAGGCTCTCAGCCATTTTCCTGAGACAAATACTTCAGTTTTTTTTGCATCTTGCGTAAAAAGAAGATAGCTTGAAGAAGCTTGTTGTGGTGGGATACGTCGAAAGACTAAGATATGAATCCCTTATACGTTGGTCCGACCAAATGGAAAAGGCAACAGACACCTCTCTGATTAGAGTTCTAAGATATGCATGATGCCGAGAAAAGTGGAGAAACATAGTCAAGGCTGAGGGAGTTCATCGATATCACGATCGTCAGTCATGAGAGAGCGACGTGAATGATGATGCATATTTAAAAATCTCATTGTCGGTGTACCTACGCATTATGAAATATTTAAAAAAAATTTTTTTTATTAAATTATGGAATTAAATATTTTAGTATTTGGACAAAGCCTCATAGAATTTTTTCGCTTTTTGTCGATTATTTAATTAATTAATTTTACTGATAAAATATACATAATTAATAGAACACATTCTTATTGTAAAGTTATAATTATTCAGAACATAGGTATGTGATATTTTAAATATGAATTAAATGTATTAATTAGAAAAATCTACATATAAAATGAATTTTATCGAAAAATATTGTTGTTGCGTCACCGGGATTCGAACCCGGATATCTTTCCAAACCGGGAAATGTGCATTATCCAAGTATGCTACAGCGACATTATTTTTAACGACAAATTTTCGAACCTATATGTTATCTAATATGTATTTCTAATAATGGAACGATGAATGTATTAATTTATCCAAGATTACAAATTTTTTAGTAAAATTATAACTGCTAGATAGGCAAGAATGAGAGTGATATCGGCTTTACCCACAAAAATGAAGGATTTTATAATATGTTTAATATTTGTAAATTTTACATACAATCAACAGACATCTGTTTTTAATGAAAACACATTTTTATTATAATGTTGCAATTTTAAAAACATATACCGTATTTAAAACAAATAAGATGAAAACGTTCGATGATATACACAAAAAAATACGCATAATAAAGTTGACAGCTATTCAAAAAAGAAATAACAGATACATTATTTTCATAATATTGCATTTACATGTCCCATTTAAAAAAAAATCTAATGTGGTTTATGGTGGAAATAATGGAAGATAGGATGCACTTACTTCTTCGGTCTGCCTGATGCTGGATCAATTGTCTCTCCTTTACAACCACAAGACATGCGACGCAGAATATATAATAACCACTGTTGACACTTGCGTAAATGATTGTTTTTATGTATTAGGGGAATTAAATATATATTTATTAATTAACATTAGCGGTAGTAAAGTGAATTGAATCGACGGCAGATTAGCTCGTATACAGTTCTAAGCACACACTGAACTCATTGCAGCTCGAGAGTGTTGATTGCAGCGACCTCTTTCCTTCTTCCTCGTGCTCAAGAGACAGGTTAGGAAAAGAAAGAGAAGAAGGTACTAGGTTTAAATTTTGAAAATCGCGCATAGACGATATGCGTGTATGAGTGCGTTAAATGGCGCTAACAGTTTACGTAACAAAATATTGGCATCGCAGTTCTCCGGTAAAGAAAAGTTCCGTGATTAATCTAATTTGGTAAAAATATTTATTTTTACATTAAATACTTAATTTAGATTACTTTTATATACACTAATATAACATGTGTAGAAATTGGAATCACAGTAAAAAATAACAAAACATAAATATAATTACATATCTCTAATCCACATAACTTTAATCCTTATCAATATTATTATTATGGATAGTTCAAATCACATTACTCAATAATGGAAAAGTACATATTATGGTGATTAAATTATATTATATAATTCTATATAATAATTTGCCTAACGCCGTGATACCGAAAATTAAACATAACATACAGTGACCGTGAAGTAAAAAATATATAAAACATACGCAGAAGCTACTGCGTACCAAAAGTATTCCAATTTTAATTTAAACATGTTTTCAAAGTTAAATAAGCCGCCAATTTGAAGGTAGGTTCTTGCGAAATTAATTTAAAGCTTTTAAATTAGTTTTCCAGGTATTTTTTACAAAACAAATAAATATTCGTATTATTGTTTATTCACGCTGCAATGAAAGATAATATAAATATTTAGGAAAGTTTGTGTAATGTGTTTAACTACAATAAGTGTGCCTCGTGTCGTGTTGTAGTGGTAAAAATTAAAATATTGTAATTGAAATGCGATTCTTGAAAAGGATGTGTAGTTTATTAAAGATTAATTGAAATAGTTTGATGTGTCATATATCTTGAGGAAGATGAAAGCAAGGAATGCAATGGGTTGAATATGTAGCGAGTTTCTTAACGTGTCCTCTTAAATAAGGTAACAGGCTCATGATGGGCGTAGTCGGGCATGTAATACAAACATGCGGTAGATAAGCGGATACTCTGCAGACTGAACCATAATGGAGAAGTCTTACGTTGTACTCTGTACTAACTATAGTCATGGACATTTGAGTTCCATAAGGTCGTAAAAAAAGAAAAAATAAGTTTATATAATATATTAGAAGTATAATGCAATAAAGACTCGCTACGTGCGAGGATGTATGAAAGCATACAAGAGTGTTTCTTTCTTTAATCAGAAATGAAATTACACCGATCGTCTTCTGTGTTTAAATGGAGATATATATGTTGAAAAAGAAGTATTTTCCTGCCTGAAAAAAAATAAAGGGAACCCGTATCGATACGAAAATCGCTTCTTTCTAAAATTGTCGGCCATGTTACAGTCCTTTCATTTTTTCGTGTCACGTATTGCCGCACATAAAGGCGGAATAGCCTTCCATTAGAAGAATAACATCGGTACAATAATAGCGAGCGTAGTCTACACCGGGTGACCAATAATAATGCTCTGATGGTTCTCTTGCAGTGTAATGGGTGTTCAGAAAATGTTCGCAATTATTTTAGCGGAAAATGTTCACAGCTACCATTATCGTTGTTATTATTTTCAAACACATTTACTTTTTCATTGTTTTTATTAGTTAATAAGTAATTAAAATTATTAAAATTAATAAATAAAATGGTATTAAACAAATAAAACACATTTTGGAAGCAAAAATGAGTCACGATATTTAATACGTAACACAAAAAATATACTTTTCATTTTTTTTAGTACTTACTTACCCACACGCAATTTCTCCGCGAGGAAATGCAGAGAGGATAGAGTGCCACACTTTTCTATCCGGACATACAATTTCCGTCTCATCCACATTCATACATCTTCTCATACAAGCTCGCTCCATTATTATTATTGAGGCTTGTAACAGGACCATCTTCCAGTATCTGGTTAGCATTATACATCTTTCATATTATTCTCTCTTCATTTACCCGTACGTACCATATGACCAAATAACCTAAGCGATTATTTTTAAATCTTATTCAATATGTTAATATCAGCTATATATTCTCTTCTAATTTTATTTCTTTACTTTTGTCATAAATTCATATTTTTTCACTGCAAGAGTGGATTTTTTAATTTTACAAATACACTCAGGTATCTTTTTATGCGGTAGATACGTTCCACAGGAAAACGCATAAAAAAGACTAGATACACGTATAAAAATAGAGAATATTTTCTAAAATCGCATAAAACTAATTCATTAAGTTAAAATACACCGAAAAACGCTTAAAAAAAGTTTATTAAATTTCAGAAAAATATAATCTTAACATATTCCTTCCAAACATTTTGCATATTTTTTTCTTAAGAATTATCATTGTTATATGACAATGTTCGGCATAATTTGCGAACTGGATCAAAATCATTTCATCACTAGAAGAGATAGTCAGTGCATCAGATCTATGTCCTGAAGATAATGATTCTTCACAAATAAAATTAGCCTCAACTTCGCATGTTGATTTTTCCCTTTTGACAATATAAACAGTGATTGAAC
Source organism: Eubasilissa splendida (assembly GCA_031772225.1). NCBI lineage: Eukaryota > Metazoa > Arthropoda > Insecta > Trichoptera > Phryganeidae > Eubasilissa > Eubasilissa splendida. Next base: position 23,560,141 of record CM062862.1, on the reverse strand, counting down.
TATGCGATGACTTTTATAATTTTTTTTACAATTCCTGATATCCAGAAATGCAATTCTGAAGCTCGCGTTGAAACTTGAATGCTGGTTCAGAATTTTCATATTTTTCAATGAAATCGTTTGCCAATTTACTACAAAGTTGAAAACCTTCTCGAATTACAATCCAGATATGCCCAATTTCACTTGGTTTCGGCTGAATTGTACTGGCGCAGACTTTGTTTGCATATACAGATAAAATTATACAAATTTTTAACCCTTTCAACATGTCAAATTGGTTTAAAATAGTTTCTTGAAATATAAACCGCATAACTTCAAAACCGCATAAAAAGAGACCCGAGTGTGCAATATGTTACATAATGTTAAGAACGCAGATAATGTTTACCGTAAATGCATGTGTGTGCATACGACTTGTGTTTTGTTAATTTCATCTTGCGTGCTATTTCCATCGTGTAATCCACGATAACTTCACTCTAAAAAAATATGAGTTGGGTTGGAAACAAAATATGAATGGAATGAATGCTAATATGAATCAGTGGTATATAAAGTGAATTTTAAAAAAAATCTCTTTGTAAGGCATAATATGTAAAAGCGTTCACTGCTTAGAACCTTTTCTATTTCAATATTCCTCTAAAACATTTTCTCAAAAATATAAATAGCTTTGTAAGTATTTTATCTAAGGCGCAGTATAGATATAATATAATATTTAACATAAAATATGATTGATAACGTTCTATGAAAATGTGTTATACATTTAAAAATAAATAAGTTTTTAATAATTAAATCTAGGTAATGAAATTGTGAAGAATGTGTGCTTTTGAAAATATAAAAGGGGTCAAATAACATGCATGAAAATGAAATAAAGTATAATAAATAAAATGTAAGTAAATCATTTAATTTTTTACAAAATTAAAAAAGGCCAGAGAGCCAAGCATTAAGAATATTTCGTAGACGAATCATGTAATATGTTTAACCAGTTTTTTTGAGTAAATAAAGAAATTTGGATTTAATTTTTGTAAATTTTCAGCGATATTATATCACATCACATAAGGGTAAATTAAATTAAAAATCGTTACGTCAACCGGGTTCGCGCTTCGGCGACAATTTGTCGCAGAAGTTTTCAAATTTTAAACATCTTTCTGCTTATTATGTTTAGAAATTATATAATTTGCTTTTTGTCACTAGTGAAGCGGTTTAATTAAAGGAAAACAAAATTAAATTACAAATAAACAAGCGAGCGAGGATCCGTCTTCAGAGTTTTGTTGAAATGATCCAAAATATACATTGTTTAATTTCAATTTAAAATATATTAACAGACCAATACTGTCGAAGACAAAATTAATACAATATTTTACATTCATTATTATAATTCTGGGTATTGGAAAACAAAATAACAACACAAAAAATACTTCATTTAGTCGACGTAATGATGTATTTACCAAAACTAAGTACATAGCTTTTTAAATAAGGAGAATCAGTTTTAAATTCATTAAAACATTCCGAATCATTTTAAAAGCTTTTTCAAAATATTTCAACGAAATTCCCAATTCTTTGTGTTTACCCCCAGTGAAAATATAATATAAAGTGTTCCTTTTACCAATATAATTACTTTATATTTATACATGTCTGTCATAAACCGCTTTTGTACAATTATGAGTTAGCAAACAAAGAATATAAAGGGTACTCGTATTTACAAATATAGTAAGATATATTTAAATCTCTGTACTTAGGGATTGCAAATTTTGACAAAATAAAAATATTCGAAATACGAATATAAATTTTTTCGAAATTTAGTCGAATTTCAAATAATTTAATATAATTTTTTCATCAATACTAATAATATAAAACAGTTTATTTTAGATTATAAATTCATTATTATTTATTGTGTACATTTTTTTATTATTTTATTTAACTGAAAACCAAAACTGTTTTTATTGAGGATTAATTTTTATGGTAGACCTACAATACGTCAATATAACCAATTTACCCTATAATACTTTCATAAGCATTGTGGTCATAGATCATATTATCCGGACTACCCATGCACCCAATTATTCAGCGGAAATTTTTTTAATATTTATTAAAAAAAAACTTCAATGTAATTCTCATATTTTATTTATACGAAATGGAGTTTAACGATGCGGATTTTACGTTTTATAAATAATATCGTCTAAATGCCGTCCATTTCTCTCAAGATACTCTTACAATCGGATACTTAAATTTGCGAACACTCGAGAGCAAAGCGTTGGTTCAATGGCAGCAACTTCACGGCGTATATTTTCTTGTAGGCCCTGAATCGTTCAAGGATTATTGCTGTAAACTCTCGATTTAAGGTATCCCCACAAAAAAAGTCGCACGGTGTAAGGTCTGAAGATCGAGGTGCCCAGGACATGTTTCCGTACCTGCTGATTAATTTATTTTAAAAAATTTCCCTCAGCTTCTCCATTGAAACTCTAGATGTATATGGAGTGGCCCCGTCTTGCTTAAATTGTGTTCTGTTATTGAACCTTGGAAATAGCTGCAGTTGCGGTACCAAAAACTGTCGTTAATTTGGCAATACCCGTTTGCAGTGACTGTCTCTCACTGGTTAAAAAAAAAAGGGACAATTATCCCTCAGGCAGAAATTGCACACCACACTGTCATTTTTGGACAAAGCAAACGTTTTCGATGGCTTTGGTTGTCAGGGCACCAGTATATTATGTTCTGTTTATTAACATAGCTATCGATATGAAAATTTGCTTTGTAAGTAAACAATATGTTTCCAAGTGTTCGTGCTGTTCCAAAACGAACCCAACACCAGATAAGTTGCATGCTCTGTCCATGAAAAACTCATAATATATTTTACTTATAATATTAAAGTGAGTACAAAAAGTCCAACGTGCACGAACCAATGAATTACAGCACATTAAATATTGCTAATCCACGAACGCGCGTTGCGCTCTTGACTAGTTACTCATTGCGACTAGCAAATCTGTAAATCACGCGCGTTGAACAATATCCCTCCCATTTACCCCACCCTAATGGTTTACGAGAAATTACAAATTAATATTGATTTTTTTCCGCTGGATACCCTATATCAAATAACGGTTATAAATTAAAACTGCTCCTATTTACCATATTAAATAATATCGATAATTTAACAGAAAAATAAAAACCCAAATACACACCGCCCTACCGCACTTGAAAAAATAAATCTCAATACTGATCCGTCAGTTTTCGGACATTTCTTTCATGCAACTACTATCTTTTTTCTGTTGTTTATCGGGTCAGCGTCTTTTATCTGTTAAAGTGGTGGCCGAGTACATCGCTTTCTAGGAACAATCTATTGGGAATACCCCGTTCGTTCTGCAATTACTCATTGTGTAACAGTTAGTCTGTGATCGTAGCAATTTTTATTTTTATATATTTAGAATTCGGAATTTGCTGTTATTCTATACTCATATTTACAAATATAGTGAAGTATATTTCTAAAATACATACGAGGAATGGGTGAGCTATTAAATATGTACAGATACCTTGGTTTCAAGGAAACAGAACGTTGTTATTTAATTTTATAGAAACACAATCATTTTTAATGTATTAACGTTGTACTTAATACATAGAGTATTTAAATTTTATAAATGCAATTTTATACCAAAACATCAGGTAGTGTATAACTTTGATGGCATGTCCAAATGTCGGTTAGACAATTTGGAAAAAAAGCAGTGAATAGTGGAAGTGTAATTTTTATCAACTAAATAAATTCATCCATTATCCCCATATTAGGTATGTTTTCTTCTAAATTTTTCTTATTTAATCTAATATATCAAATCACAAAGTGATTGTTTTCTACGAAAATACAAATAATTTTTTTTTTCTTCTTCTTTTACTTTTACATGCTGCGGTTCTTGGCTCATCTTACATTTCTACTACATCAGTTGTACAGTGTCCTCTCAGCAAAATCGACATTTATTCACTCTTCTCTTACCACTTGGGTGTCAAATAAGATTTTTTTAGATTCATGCATCTTGTATCTTCTACACATAATCCACCCATCTGAATTGTTGCAGTTTCATGGAATGGAAGTTGTCTACAATGTCGTATAGCTCTTGTATCTTATTTTCAAAATAACTTTATCTTACACAATTCAGTTCTTCTAGTTCTATTCTCAAAATATTCCTCTTCCAATCCAATATTTATTATGATTTAATGAGAAATATTCATACTTCACCCCCTTAGTAAATACAGTATGGATGATAATTATATAAAGTTAATTTTCCTGTGGACTCTCCGTGATTTCAATATTGTGAAAAATACAAAGAATATTTTTTTTCATATAATCCCAGTAATTTAAACAGAATTGTTTAGAACCAGACTTTAATGAATTATATTTATTATTTCCGAGGTAAGTTTGTATAACTCCATAATCACATAAGTGATAATAAAACACTTGTTTTTTTAAACAAATATTATATAATAGACATCTCACAGACAAAGTTTTTTTATTTGTTTATTAACGGAGCCTTTGTAGGTGAAAATCCAGTAATTGTGTGGTTATGGACATATTTAAATATTACTTGTTTTTTTATTTTACTCGTTTAATTTATTGAGATGAATTTCGCCTTGTAAGGGCATTATCAATCTTGATCTAGTAAATTAATAAGTAGAATAAAAAAACAAATGATTAATTTTCGCATACTTAATGAATCATTTGTATTTTTATCTAAATTGAAAATTAAATTTTGCAGTTATTAAATATATTTTAGAAATAAATATTTTTGATTCTATCATAAACAAGAAGAGAATAAACATCCGTAGAAGTATCATGGTAAAATGAACAATTATTTCAGTATTTTTTAAATATATAATGGTAATACTGAATTGCCGGCAGCAAATAAAATATTCAGTAATTGAAACTTAAAATCGTTAATAATTTTGAAATGTGTATAATTTATTTAAACAATATAATTATTATCATCCCTTGCGTTCTCGAACCTTATTTCAAGCGGTTCTGTTTATAAATTGTATAAGCACTCTCAGTTTTCTTCCCCCTTAAGCCTTCGGCATGAAAAGACTTAACCCGCAGATTAGGGATTTGAAGGAATTAGTAACTTTCCTAAAATCGATCACTTTTGTATTACTGAGTGGGAGTAAGAGCGAGAAATATTTTTAAACTCTATTCATTTTGCACTTTAAGGAATGGATTTAAAGGGATTTTGTATTACAAAAAAGAACCGGTTTCGGAGCGATCATTTGATATTCAGGACATAATAAAACTCTATCATTAAAACCATACTTTTTTTACATTAATTTTTTATTGAGGGTTGTGTCATTTATAGTCTTAAGATGTTCGTTAGAAATTTGACTACTTAATACCGAGTTTTAATTACATTGTTAGGAATTATATATTATTATGAACGTTTTTAAAATTATTAAATTACACATGCATTAGTTTTTTTAAATAGAGTTTTACTATTTAAAACATTCTTACTATTTTTAAACGTTTGTGCTATGAAAATGCCCTGACTATTAGATCACTAGGCTAGTATCGTAACCACTAGATCATAAGTACGTCATTTTAATTATTAAAATATTGATTAACTGGCGTAGCATGAGTATAAACGTTAAACTTATACACTCTTGAGAACCATCCAAATATTAACCCCTTCATTCCCAACCCTACGTCGTGGGTGCTTAGATTTATGTATCAACTTGTGATTATTTGATTATATGACATTACTTCATTGGAATGAGCATTACAGCAAGGCAAAATGTTTATTATTAAGGAGAACACTTTCTAATTGTGAAGTTGTAATTATTCAGAATATAGGTCTGTGATGTTTTTAATACAAATTAAATGTATTAATTAGAAAGATATATATACAAGATAACTTTATCTATGCTTATCAAGAATGACCGGAATGTATTTTGTGTTTTTGTTATACTGTCCATCAATTTTAAAAGGAATTTTTTTTTATTAACTCAGATAAAAATGTAAATATAATCTTTTTTTTTAAATACAAATTAAAATGTATTAATTAGAAAGATATACATATGAAATCAATTTTATCGAAAAATATTGTTGCCACCGATATTCGAACCTGGATCTCTTCCAATCCGGGAAACGTGCATTAACCGATTATGCTATAGCACCATAGAACATTGACGATAAATTTTTACTCAAAGGTATTTGAGATTCTGTAAAAATAAAGAAGGTGGCTTTCAAATAATAGAACGATAGATGAATTCATTCAAAAAATATAACATATGGCTTCAAAAATTAGTCGTCAATATACTGTAAATCAATTACCTGTACAGTTTTTAAAAGTTGTAATTGTTTAGAGGTAAGTAAATATAATGTTAAGTAAGTTATAAAAAGTTATGTGATAAAAGTACAAGTTATAAAATATTATTGAAAAAAAATTACAAAAATATTATTGTCTGTAATATACAATAGTTGGAGACAAATATGTATATGTAGTTAGGTTAGCACAAATGACAAATTAGATTCATTTTGCTTTCTACCCACATCAAAATGTGTTATACACGCTCCCTGGTTGGAAGAGATCCGGGTTCACATTCCGGTAGCAACATCAATATTTTTTGATAAAATTGATTTAATGTGTATATATTTCTAATTAATACATATAATTTGTATTAAAATGTTTATTATTATTTTTTGGTAGTGTATTTTTACGAAGGGCGGTATTCGATACGGTATCAAATATGGTTGTCTTAATTTACCAAATAATTTTCTTGTCAAAGGTTGTTTAGAAGCGCATAATTGTATTTTTCCATTAATATTTTGTCATTATTATTTGAAAAATTAATGAGAGGATACATCAAACAATATTATTATCAATGTTCCGACCAATTTGACCTTTTTAAAAATGTAAATTTGGTTGTTGATGTACATATGTGGTGGGAAATCAATATTTAATGCAAAAATATTTATGGTTACATATTTTGATAAATTTATATAGTATAGTTTGTATTCGATATGCTTAAATAATCATGGTTTCTCAGAATTTTCGAAATTTTTTAATGTAAAGCGATCATAATTTTAATAAAAAAAACTATTAATGTAAACGATTTTAACACTTACTGCTCAGTTGGTCAAAATAAAATACTTCCGGCGGAGTCCACACCAAGTTTTCAGTTATTTAACCGTTTTTTGGTCAATTTTTTATAGATATATTATTTTAAATATGACTTAGTGATTTGGCATGATGTTCAGTAATCTTTCTACTATAAAATTAAAGTTTAAATAAAAACTATTACAAATAATGCAAGTATTCTTGGGCACCAACAAACGCCCTATTAAGACCAATTACAAACATCGACTGAACACGTGATTTAGCGTGAGCGGTGAGAGAAAATCCAGTAAAATGACTGTATTAGATCATTTTTTGTGCGTTTTTTCACATTTTTATCAATAACTCATTTGAATCTCGTCCAATAATATTAATTTGTCTCACAAATTATTTGGAAATGTTTAATAAAATATTAACTAAGAAGAAAATAGCATTAAACAAATACTTGTTATGCAATTCATATTTTTACAATCACCAGGGTCAAATCTGACCCATCTGAGGACGGGTTAATATTATATTGGAAAATATAAAATCGTTAAAAATAAGTATAGCATCTAAAAATATCAAAAATATCGTAAATCATCAATTAAATCTAATTATCACTCCTATAAAAGATTGGTTGAATATTAAACTCATATGGTTAAATATAAAATTATTTATGTAAATATATTAAAATGTCTTACAATAATATTTTTTAATTATCCAATTATTTATCACCATCCATCCTATTCACTACCTCTTCTAAAATAGTACATACATTGTAACGTTATAAATAAGTTAGTATAATTTAATTATTTAAAATCATCTAAATAATTCAGTTGCTAATAAATTGTTGAATATAGCAACACTCTCGCACATGCGCGATAGGTTGCCGCGATCGGGGACCGGGTGACAGGCCCGCTCGCCGCGGAGAGAGTTGATTCGCATAGACACAAGCCTGTCGGTTGGCCATGCTAATCGCGGATAGTTTTAACCGGCCGCTAGGATAGCGGCACTTCCGGCAGTAGAACGAGTTAATTTAAACTCGTAAATTAATAAATCCATAATGTGATACTGGGTCATTTTTTACTAGTGCATCAGTTTTCTATCAATTTTGTGATAAACCCTAATTTTCACTGCATTCATCTCTTCTGCAGAAACAGTTTATTTACTTCCTGAACGCGGGATGAAAAACACTAGAACTATTATTGGGCGATGTCGCAAACAGCATGTGGATGGGTGGCTGGCCACCACTGTGTACTAATAAGGGTAGCGGATGACCCAGGCCTATAAGACAATTCATTCCAAATCAGTACACGGTGACAAGGAATTATTAAAACGAAATTTAAACTCCGAGGAAGCGCGTCCCGAATCCTAGGTCATGTGTTATTGTTTCATTTTTCTGTCTGCGCTGGATTGAGAAATCTTCAACTTCGGACGTTCTGCGCAGACTATTTTTTTAGAATTACACTATGTTGTACTTGTAATGATCGCTTTGTTTCTTTTAATAAACTAATGTAGTTAATAGTAACTTCTTTCAATAATGTAGATTAGATTCCTGTTCATCCGAATTACACAAGTTATTACACAAGTGAAGAGAAAAATTGTCAGTTGAGTTCTGATTTCCGTACTCACATTTTATGTTTCTCCGCTGATCTAGCCGGTGAATGTAAACGCGACTCAAGTCACGTATGTCACAACATTTATAATTATAATAAAAATGAAGACAAATGAGTCTTAGCATAAGCATCCTACAAGATAACTACCTGATAAGACTGCAATTCAGGAAGAAAACAACAATATATACTGCGAAAAAGATTTTCAATGAAATACCAGGTGATGAAAAGGAGGAGAAATTACATGAATTCTAAATTAAACATTGTAAGTATGAATATGTGCAATAATAAGAATAAATAAAAAACACTTTAAAAATGCTCAATGTTAAAAATATGCAAAGTTTTAATGATATTAAAAAACTAAAAACTTAAAAAAATCAAGGACTTCATAAATGAAAAAAATAAAATATTAAAATTTACACTTAAATTATAATTGTTTTTTAAAAATATTTTTTCTAATTCAACGTGTCCATTATTATATGGTATGTGTATTGTTTAAATATAATTTTTTATAGTAACCTTTTAGTAAATTAAACAGTCTGTCAACCTGGAACTTTGACGGCTTGCCTAAGAAATATGATGGAATCATAAGTAATCCAGTCCAATTATTTTAAATCTTAAAGACGATTATTAACCCATCTTTTCAGTAATTTACATTTTGAAAATGTATATAAGCAAGTTGTTAATGAAATTGTGTGTTCAACCGAGAAAGGGGGCAGTAGTGTAATGTTGTCGAATTTTAAGCAGGATTAAAGTGTTTTGAAACAGGTCGAGAGTAAGTGAACAGCTGGGCTGTGAATAAAACGTTCAAGTATTTTAATTCTTTAAGCGCTATCCCGGTTTATAGGGGTAGCTTTACATGACATTAGTATTAATTATGAAGAACAAGCAGACAGTAGAATTTCTTTAGTGTTAAGCAAAAATAGGAAAGCACTCTTTTCCTGTTGAGTTAGATATGGGATAGCCTTACATGTCTTGTAGCATTAGGTAGACATGGGATGACACTATATTTGTAATAGCGTTAGATATTCATGGAATGGCCCTATACTTCTAGTAGCGTTAGGTAGACATGGGATGCCACTATATTTGTAATAGTGTTAGATAGACATGGGATGGCACTATATTTCTAGTAGCGTTAGGTAGATATGATATGGCAGTATATTTGTAATTGCGTTATGTAGACATGGGATGATATTATATTTGTAATAGCGTTGGGGAAACATGGGATGGTACTATACATCTATTAGCGTTTGTAGACATGGAATGGCACTATATTTCTTATAGGGTTTAGTAGACATGTCATGGGTATAGCAGAAAAAGTTCATATATGAGAAGGTACTACATTCCATTAGGGTTTGACCGAAGTGGGAATGCACTACGAGTATTTTTTTTGTTAGCCCAATAATATTAGATGGAAAAGGGGGTCCAGAAAAAAGTATTTAGGCCTTAAGTAACGTTCAAAAAGTCATTAAAAATTATTTAAGACTATGAAAATTAAAAATAACCTATTTTTTATATCATTGAACATTATGTTAACACTTTACCAAGGTACGTACAGCCATTTGTAGATGTTATATATTTTTTCCAATTTACAAAATAGATTAATTCCATACATGAAAGTATTATAGGTACCGTGACAATAATAACAGCAATATCTTTAATATTTTGAAAATATGATTATATAATAAAATAAAATAAATATAATTGAATATACAAAAGGTAAGAACACGTGATACCCGTGGGTCACTATATTATACTGGTACACTGGTAGTACTGGTTTTACTACCTACTATAAAATATATAAATAAATATAATTTGTTAGTAATTTATTTATTTATTTGTATATAAAATATAATATATTATTTGTATCCAAATAATATCTTTACTTTCGGAAACTCGATACATTTTTAAAAGTTTAGACACATAATTCATCTTTGTACAGGATATGATGACATTTGTTTCTTTGAGGTGGAAATTCATGATTGAATCAATTGGTTGAAGGTGTTTTTGTACCTTAGTTTATGAATTAATTAATGGGTCTCAAACTTCATTAGCGCTCAACGAGAAACAACTCTGTTGAACGAAGTTTGTATTCGGCTCGAATTCACTTGATAAACTCAATTGAATTTGCTTCGATCTTGGGTAATTGGGGGAAAATTTTTACTGCGTTTTTATGTCAGATATTTTAAAATCAGGGTAGCAATTCATGAGATATCTATTTTTTTTAGGAATATATGTTATATCAATATTCTTACTATTTTCAAACTAAGCAAAACGCTTAAGCTATGAAAATAGGACTAACTTGCTGGTGTCCTGGAACGAGGCGCGAACCCCCGACCACTAGATCACTAGGCCAACGTCTTGTCCACTACACCAACAAGCTACTACATTGTCTTTGTAGGTGAAAATCTAGTAATTGTTTGTTCTTGGACATATTCAAATATTGCTACAAATAATATTTACTACCTTGAAAAATTATTGTGAAGTAAAGAAAATATCTAAATAATTAGACAAAATACTTTGTTTAAAACACTATTTATTGATTACTCTACATGTTTAGATACCTATGGTATCTTCTTTAGGAAAAAATGTATATACTAAAATTAAAAATACAAGCATAGATGAAAACAAAACTATAAAGTGGTGAATTTTGTTTTTATCTGTGCTTGTATTTTTAATATCAATATACATTGTTTCCTGAAGAAGATACCATAGGTATCGAAACATGTAGAATAATCAATAAATAGTGTTTCAAACAAAGTATTTTGTCTAATTATTTAAATAAAATGAGACCACAAAGTAATTTTTATAATATTGAAGAAGAAAATATTTTTCTAAATTCTTTTAAAATTGATAACATTGTTTAAATTACATAATAAATACCTGTGTTTGAGGGATGGATGAAGAAATCAATGATGATGATTTTTACATACCTGAAACAAATAAAATAATCATTAATTCTCGTAGGTAAGTTATAAAATTATTTTAATATTTGCTTATTTACGTAGACGATAATTCCTAAAATTTAATGTTGTACACAGAAATAAAGATTTTTGTTTGAAAATATTTAAAAAAAAACAAAAGAATCGTTATTTTTGTAAAACTATTTTACGCAGAACGCGCGCTGTTCCTCAGTGAAGTGATCCATTGCGACTAAATTTTCAAGGACCAAAATACTTCCTTCGCACGGTTCCCGCGCAGAAGCGATTTAAAAAGTGGTTCACCCTATACTATTTTAAAAATTGTGTACTTTAATGAAGAACACAGAAATAATTGCAATTTCATCCTCAAATTTATATTATTTTGATTTATTTTCATACATTATGTAAACGAACTTCTGTGTCTTGTTAGCGCAACATTCTTAAACTAATTAACTATATGTGTATATGTTGATACTAAATATTTGTTTATATTTATTTTTATATAGCTGTAATATTTTATGCTTTCGTGTATTTTGCATTGTTCAGATATACGAGTATACTAAAACAATATATTATACTTATAGAACTGGCGTTTCATTTAGGTTAGATCGCGTTTTTTTGTAAACGGTATCCTTGTAGAAGTCTAAATCGACTTTTCGACAAGGTAATACGTGTCATTGTTAAGGCGTTGTCTCAAAATATTAAGGTACAACCATATTTTTGACGCAGTATATATAATTCTCCACAGTCGGTTTCCCCAAATAAACCACCTACAAAAAACGCAATCTAACCTAGAAGAGATGCCTGTTCCATACACTAGTATTCGCGGAAATCTTATATATATATGTATTATAATATTTTATTGTCAATACATAATTCATACCCTGTCTAGTATCGATAGGCAACGGTGGGTAGTTACATTATATTAAACACCTGTGAATGTAGCTCATTTATTCTAACATATTTTGTATCATCAAACTGCTAATGTTTTATATATTATGAAATAAAAATATATTATGGCTATTCTGTAATATTACGTACTATATTCTGGCCCTACTTGCAATTTATTTATATATAAACTTGAAATATATTTTTCATTTTCACCCATCTATTACTGAGCACAGGTCATCAGAGCATTAAAAATTGATAGTGTGACAAGTATTTAAACTTAAAAGTTATTTTCGTTGGCAAGATATGAATCAGTAATTTTAAATATACATAACTATCTGTCAGTTAAAACATGAAACATACAGTTATTTGTATATGACTAGAGAGAATTAGGTTTAAATTATTTTTAGATATTAATTTACCTAATTCAGAAGGGCTTCGGTAAAGTTAAAAATCACCTCAGTAACGTAATTACATAATAATGTCCAGATTTGCTAGATTAATTATTATATTCTATGAAGGATATCTAAGCTTAAAAGCCGTTATATATGAATAGTCATGCCTCTAATATTGTATGTATTCAATAAAACCTAGATTGACAATATTAGAGCTGACTGATGTATTAAACATCCAACTGATAGGACACAGTAGAATAATTAAGCTACTGCAGCTGTGGTTTTTCTGAATAATGTCTCTGTATTTGGCGAAGTTTTTTTAAAAAATATAAATTGTATTCCCATTTAATATTGTTGCCATATAAAAATATTACTTCAAATTTAGGTTAATTATTTTTTAATAAATTACTCCTCTACCTCTTTATATACCAACTAATTCAATAGTAGTTTATATATTTAAGTATACTTTATAAAATGCTCGATTAAGTCATATTCTTATGCGAATTATGACTAACAGAAAATGAGAGAGGCTGCTGGGATCAAATAACGAAATCTTTCTAGCGAGCAATAATTTTTTTTCTTAATTTAAATTATTGAAAAATAAATTTACAATCAGCTGTCAAAATATAATTTTAATTTTTAATGTATTACGCTAAATCGGAGAGTTTTAATTTTTTATTACACATAGAAAATGTATTATTAAAGATAACAGCAGGCAATTCAATTTTTTTGAGATTTAGTTGAACCATTACTTTTCAACGGTTACCGTTCCAACAAGTCACACGACCCTCCCCCGCGGGACTTACGGGTGACATGGACCCCGTCCAGAAGTAAGGCTATTCGTTTTAAAGTTACAAACTAATATATAAAAAATATTGTATAAAAATTCAGTTAAAATTTTGCTATAAAAAAACCATAAATTAACAAACATCAATCATGCTACGTTTGAAAAAAGTTAACAAGAATGCTGTCGCTACTCGGGGAAGATAATATGTCTTCAAACAGAAAACTCGCTTGTAAAAAATTGTAATTTTTACCAACCAGAAGTCTTCAAAAAAAATGTGTCACCAAAAAATATACACCGGTCGGACTGCTCAAAACGGATAATCGAGGGTACGCGACGATTATGACGTTAAGTACTTAAAACTAGTTACAGATTAAACCATAGACTTCCAACTAAATCGGAAAACGAACTCACGGCATATTAATCGGAATTACAGAATATACTTACTTATGTAAATTGGCATTATATGAAATCCTAACTTATGAGAAGATTATGTATTTTTTAAAATAGCATCTATGTTATTTCTCTATTTATAAGTTATTGGTTTTTTTTTCTCCGTATATATAAGATACATTATTTCTCTAATTATTTTGAGCATGGGTTTTCTTTAGTCAGACCATAATAGACATTGGATAATTTAGATAACGCCATTTTCGTAAAAAAAATTATTAACATTAAACTAGTATTTAAAATAAAAAAATGTTATTTGAACTTGGTGGAATAGGTGCATTTTAAAATGAAGTCTCTGATGCAGTGTTCCTTGTAAGGGAGAGCCCATACTCGTAGTGGCTCACATAGTGACTCATACACGAAGGGCTTACAGACTTATAGTTTTCCGAATCCAACACTATTTGTTGTACTTCATATCTGATTCCAGGACAAGAGGAATAATAGACTGTATAATGCTCGTTTAAGAAAGGTATTCGGATCAGCAACGATGATGATATAAACATTAATGGCTGGGGATTGCATTTTCCCGGCAACCCTTAAACAATATAATAAAAAATTAGGACGAAAAAACCACATCCCGAAAACCTCCCCTACCGTAACGCTCACCAACTACGTCAGCAGAGGTTTGGTTAGATATATATCATCCACCATGAAAGGATAACTCTAGTAAGCCCTTAACTTTGCTCTTAGAACTTTTCAAATCGGGTAACACATGTAAATAGAGGTACTTGTATACGAAGCAGGACGGTACTCGAAGGGACAATAACCCACTGTGTTACACAACCCCGATGCTTAGCTTTAGATGTTCTGTTTAATTAAATACATTCCAGCATTCTGGCGCCCACTATCGCAAGGACGACAGAGCCTACATTTTTGAGGATCCTTCATCTCCTGTCTAGAAGTCAGAATCTGAGTGGTCCTGACACGAATTGCCCATCAAAATTCCCACTTTGTTTGGGGGGTCGATGACTTAATTAAATTTCACTTTGGTGTTGTTTCATTAAATTGACATTTCGCAAGAATCGCCAATCAAAATCTATTTTGAAGAGATTCGTATAATTATCAGTACGATATATATATATTTTGTTTTTCTTTAGATGGGTGGACGGAAAATACACAATTTGGCTTCAAATCCTCCTGTGCAATCGGCCATACACCAAAATAGTATTTAGAACTAATAGCAGTATTTTTTAGTGATAGTTTTCATTTTATTTGGTGACACTAAAATTAATAACAAAAATTAAAAAGTAATCTTATTAAACAAAATATATAATATGAATATTATATTTATCTTAGAATAAATAATATAAAATAGACAATCCCGCAAAGTTATCGTTAGTCTAAAAATAGCTTCAAGCAGGGTTATTTATTTCACTTTTATTGAACACTTTATGACCTCTCTTTTAAATACTATGGCCTTCGTGAATCGTCTGACGTAATGTCTGTAGATTGATGATCGAGTGACAGGCGCATGCGCGTTCCGATCAAAAGTGTATGTATGTGTAGTGAGCATGAAAACGTCTGTCAGGTAAGCATTTATAAGAAGGACCGACAACCGACCTCGGCCTCCTTTCGCTCTGCGGCTCTCCGAATATAGATCTAAGATAATTGGTTATATTGTAAGTCGGGAATAAACAACATAAATTTGCACATTGTACAAACAGCGTATTATTCTAATCACCACATCCAACTCTAACAATGGACGCATCTGGTAGATCATCATCAGAGCCGATAGACCATAACAAATTGGCGCAGGCGGTATAGGGTAATAGGGCAGGAGATAAAAACATAACTCCTGATATATCATTGAGCCTTCTTTAAAAACTAGTACTTAGACCTCGTCCTGGGATGGGCACCAAAAATGTACAGGATATTTGAGGAAGTAGAGAATATCTGATGTACATCTAGTTTGAGTTTGTTAACGATTTAGCATTAATATTTTCTCTACGCAGTCTGCTTTGGCTATATTTTTTATCTTAGCGTCGCTTTTTCTGAACTGGATCGTCTTTCATATTAATATAATATCACAAATTAAACGCCACAAATACTTTTTATTATCTAATATCTGATATACAACGTTAAATGAAATATCAAGATTTTATTTTATTTTTTAAATTTATTTTAATTTTAGAAGACATTGTAGGTTTTCAGAGGATATAATATATTTATTTTAATATTTATTTCTTCTCTATGAGAGTAAGACTCATGTATAAAGAAGGAGTATAAACGAGAGTGTATAATTTATGTTTCAGTTATAGACTGTGTACATATTTTTTTGACTTCAGATACAAATTTATAGTAGTCTGTAATTTTTCTAATTGTGATGGGGAGATTGTTAAAAAAATTTGATGCCTTCATAGATATAGTGATTTTGGGTTGCGGTTTATTTTACTTTTGGAATATCTGACAATTTTTTTCTATTTTTTAATGCTGTAGTGGTGTTATTTAATTAAAATATAAAATATATAGTTATATTTGACAAAGATATGAAAAAAAATGTAGTGAATGTGTTTTGAATTTAAAATGAATTACTAGTGTAGGTATTGTAATAACATTATTATTTTAAATCTATATTCATTTGAATTACCTCACAACAGCATTTCACTGTTACAATATTTTCATATATCTGTCTGACAATAGATTTATATATTTATTTACTCTTATAAAAAAACCAAACGATTATATATACAAGCAATATTTGAATATGTGCAAGAACACATAATTACTGGATTTGTCTCTATAAAGGCACTGTTATTAAATAAATATCAGATATTTCAAAGGGACGAAGCTAATTTATTATTTATTTTTTTAAAGAAATGATATATAGATATACATTAAAAATATAATGATATATGGTAATTAGATTATCGGTAAGCCCTATAATTACCCCCCATATTTCTATATATCATTCCTTTAAAAAAATATAAATAAAATAGCTTCGTCTCTATGAAATATCTGATATTTATTTGATTATATATACACTTTAAAGGGATCTAGGACTTCTGTGAAATGAATTATATGAAATTTACATGAAATTTGTGATAAACTAAGGATATAATAAATATTATTTATAAGATATTAATTTTAAAAATAAATTAAAATTTTAATTACAACTGAAAATGTTTTCTGAAAGCTAAGACGGTAACCGAAAGGCATCATTTGTTTTATATTCCATCCTTCAACTAGTAGGTATAAAAGGTTAGTGAAGTTCATATATCATGTGTGCTTATTGTTAATCGGAAACCTGGGAACCAGCTATCTAAAGCATTTACATAAACATTATGTAACAGTTTTTTAGCTATACAGTATATACCTATTATACGTGTCTAAGAAATAAATAAATAAAGTAGTTCAAAGTTATTTTCTTCTGATTCAAGACAGGTCCCTGTGCGGGTTACAAATAATATAAGTCAAAGAAAATTTTGATCTATCATAGAATTATTTATTTATTTTCTTGCTGCTTTTGTAAATATAATAATTTCTTTGTAACTTGACGAATTCAATTATTTCTTGGCATAGACGAAGTATCAAGTTTACTAGAAACTTCTGTTCACATTCAAAAGCAAACACGTTCGCTGAAATTATTACATCAATTTGAAATTTAAACATAAAATTTTCAGTTAACTAATATTTTATTTGCTAACCAAATTAAAGTTAGCATGTTAATAGATATAGAAGAAGCTGAACGTCATGAGAGAGATATGTGATGTTCTATTATAATAAATTACATTGACGGTTTGTTACAAATACATCTTTGAGGGTGATGCAAAGATAAACTTGAATGAGGTCAAATTACATTTCAACATAAGTTGACTTGGAGATACTGTACGATGGTGCATAGGTACAATATGCGACAATACTGATTAATTTTATAAATAATAAATATTGCTTTAAATAATTTTAAAAAAAAATTGATTCTCATTGCGACATACGTGTTGTTTCAGGAAAATTAACTATCAAATTTAGTCCATAGATGGCGATAGTGTAGTGGTAATCAAAGCGAGTCCACATATTGACATATAAGCAACTTTAAAAAAATTGATAGATATGTAGATTGATGGGTGAGAATGGTGAACGTTATATTTATATAAAGTGATTACTTAAGCCAGCCGAAGACAGGTCATAAGCCCTGTACTTCCATATATTTTCCATTAAATATAATAAAAAGTGGCTTTGTCTCTATGAGATATATATTATTTGTTTAATACGGATTTTTTTCAGTCTTTTTAAGTTTATTCTCCATGTTTATAGTTGTTTATTTATTGTTTCACGTTGCAGGTTGCATGGTTGTGGACAGTAGACCTTGGATTAATTATTTATTTACTGCAACTGCTTCTACTAGAATAATCCTGGAGTATACTGTTGGTAGTGGAAGAGCCATTCTATGATTTTCAGTTCCATCTTTATAGTTTCAGCGTCCAAGTTAAAAATAAATAGCCATGAATCAAAGGTTACACTTAATTGCGGATTAATTTAAAGTTTACAGGTTATGTGGTCTAATGAATATTTTTGTTTTTATTAATTATCCGAAGGGAAAAAACAAAGATATTTTTCGTCATACAAAATGAAAACAAATATATATATAGAGTAAATCACTTAGATAGGTTTTTTATGTGTGACTTTGATTTCTATCACAAAATATATATCATCGGGAACTTCCATTGCCGGTTGAGTACTTTAGCAGATTAAACTACGATGACATATACACAAGTCGCCAAATTGCGGCCACATATGTTCGCTAGTGAATTCGGATTATGATAATATATTCTTAAATAAATATTATTTATGTGTAATATCAACTTCATGGCTGATCCTTTATTTTCATTCCAACAAAGAGCTTCATCAATATCCATCTCATAATTATGTTACGAGAGCAAAACAGAATAAGATCATCGTGAAGACTAAAATGAAAACAAGCTTTGGTCAATCCTTCCATATGTTTCTAGCCACCTAAGCCTATAACATTTTGCTGAGCAGTATGAAACAATTCTGGATGGACAAGCTCAAACACCATCTCAGGAGCTGGTTATTGGGTGTTGGCAGAAAGGAAACTGAGCAAAGATTCATGAATATGATTACATGAACAGAACATCATTTTTTCTGTTTTGCAGTGTTTCAATTATGGGATAGTGAGAGTATTAGATAATATATATATACATTAATAATAATAATGGTTTTCGTATTTGTATGACAGACAACGGATGAACCTGTTTCCTTTAATACAGACGTTGTTCGCCTTTTTTGTATACTTTTTATATATTAGTAAGTATAAATGTATTTTTGTATATTTGTATAATATGTAAAAAAATTATGTCCACGTTTCTCGATAAATAAAAAAAATATATGTTATAAAAAATGATTCGTTGGAACTTAAATAATGTCGACTACGAATTGTTAATTTCATTAACTGTATGTAACTTCATCTGCGTCTGTTACAATCTGTTGAACCATCATACGACCTGTATACAAAGTATAGTGATTTCACAGTAATTAAAGAGTTGTTAATTATCCAATATGGCAAGACATAACACCAAAGTGAATATAAATTTGGCATTCTCGAGTTTATTATACTCGGTGAGCCTTGGATTATACTGTTAGATAAATTTACGAATTTCCAAATTAAAATCGACACCATTTCCAGCAGAGAACAAATTAATAACATAGAACAGGATAAAGGGGGAAAGAAAAAAGGCTGCCTCTTAGTAAAACACCACCCGATGATTAACCTTTTGAAAAACTAAGAGACAGGGACAATTTTCCAAATTAAAATAGGACATCTTTCATCTCTACATTAGCTAATTACTTCCAGCACAATGACGCGATCTTTTTATTGCAGCCTAAATTCACCCACATTCTTCAGTCCGGGTTTTTTTTCAGTTCTGGCTTCATTATTCAACAGGACTTGTCTACTCGCGCACACTACTGTGACAGCTGAGCGAAACCATTAATCAAGCAAATCAAAGCGCCCGGGAAATTTTGTTTTCTTTTTGATGAGCGCAAAAAATGTATTACCACGAAAAAATGTTTTTTTTTAACCATCCATTACACGGTTTCGCGTGCGCTTAGTTTTCAATTATTGTAAATAAATCAATTGTATTGAGTGTACTTATTTTATTTCAATTAAATACAATTCAAAACTGTACAGCGGAATACACGTACTTACATAATACATAGGAGAATCACTAACTCACCCTGGTTTGTCAGAAACACAATCATTCACAGGGACTCCAGGGCCGTAAAAAAAGCTGTTAATTACTAAAAATTCTGGGAAATAAAATAAAATAATCTTTATATTATAAAATTCTAGTCGTTATTATCAGAATTAACTTGACCTTGTCTATGAAGTAACTCACGACTTTTGTCTAACCGTGTGTTATTTGCGAACCATTTGTAACAATTTCATGTGCATTCTGCTCCGCGATTTGCTAGCACTTAGGTCCTGAATGAACCTAACTTTTTTTTAATTCTTATAATAATTGTACTGAACTAAATACTTTTTACTAAATCTATGTCGGCATGTTGACATCTGCGGAGTTTCTATATTTTTCAAACAATTTGTGTTTAAGGATGCTGTTTTCGAAAAGGAATAATCCTTACTGAAAACTGCGTAGAATTACATTTCTACGTATTTGTTTACTTGACAGATTAAACATTTTGTGTTCTTAGTGTATTCCAATCTATGATTCCATATTTCCGTGTTTGCGTACATACAATTTATAGGTTATAATTTATCATCTGTCAAACGAGCGAATTTGCATTTTTTAGGAAATTATTAAGTTATATTATTACCAATATTAAATTAAATGTCACAATACATTTTTTTTCGTATTGCGTTTTGGCTATGCTAATTAGTAAATCTAGTTATTTAAATAAATGTTTTTGAACACTATTAATGAAACATTTTAAATCCATTGTCCGAAGAAGAAATCGTAGAAAATATTTTAAGCCATAAAAAAACTTGCCTTTTTTAAAGTAGTAAATTTACAATTGTATTCTAATTAAAATTGATAGAATTATTGTCAAAATTTTAATAAAATCTTTTTTTTTTTAATACCTAGTATACCTACCTGTATCGTTGGTAACAGCATAACCTAACTTTGTGTCTACTGCACGCCACTGACTCAAAAATACGCTCACTAAAACGACACATACACGATTTATCGTCTAAATTTTATTCTAAACTAATTTCCACCCCAAATCCTTCCATAAACTCCTTCGGCCTATATGATCCCTCATCCGATTCTCATCATCTAAGCCTTATTTCACTTCTTTACCATGTTTTTGACCTATTGAACAAAATTTATAAAATGATTATATAAAACTTTCACTAAAAATATAAAATATTGTAAAAAATTTGACAAAATCAAACAAAAAAAAAATTAATAAAATATAAAATAAAATAAAAATTCACCTATTTTTGCTACTACTTTATACAATTATATACAAAGTTAAAATTACCCGATATTTAAAAAAAAATCAATTTCACCATGTTCCCTGAACAGGGTCTCACAAAATATCTAACGTCATTGTTGTTACATCATATGTCGGAGACAAGAGAGCTCAGCCCTTACCCCTCCCTCCTTTAACAGACATAATACTAAATGATTAGAAATTAGATTTTTATTTAAAACAGAAAATCTTTTTTTTTTCCAATTATATTTATTATTGTCAACTCTCACGAACAATTTTCGCATTGGTTAAGTTATATTACTGTATTTGACTTGAGGTTAGCAGCTGTTAGTACCACACAGTCGATAGAGTAAATTTTTATTTTCTTTTCATTGGAGTAACACAACAATAAATAGTATTTTTATTTTATGATGATTTCCAATTTGAGTGTTCGCAAGAGTAAAAAATGCGAAAGTAAAAATGTAATATTATGAATAATTTAAAAATAAAATATTATTTCTCAGAGGTGTACATTGTTTTAGAGAGTTTAATATTTTGGCAAGAACTTATATAATGTTTGTAATATTTTTAGCACCTTAATAGGCGCTATTTTTTTTTTCTATCTATAAACGCATTCAAAATTCTAATCATTATTTTTAGCCTGACGTTTTATCCCTACAAACAGTTGTTTATAAACACTACTCTTGAAACATATTTTTTTAAGGATACTGAGTAACAGAGAAAACCAAAATAATTCTAATGATTTATCAATATAGTGTGTATCACACGAAGCGAAATTTTAAAATGAAATGATCGTTTCAGTGAACCGCCTTTTTATTCTGATAGTAATTACTATTTTCAAATTGAAAATAAGTAAATCTATTTCTAAAAAAATAATAGATATCTCATAGAGACGAAGCTATTTTTTATTAAATTTAATAAAAATATATGGAAGTATGGGTAATTTACAGGGCTTATGACCTGTGTTAGGCTGGCATAAGTGATCACTTTATATAAATATAACGTTCACCATTCAAAAATATTATTTGTTTAATAAGAGTGCCTTTGTAGGTGAAGGTTTAGGCCTTTGGCGTCCAAATCATCTCTATTATAGACTAGTCATTTCACATATCTACACAGAAAATAATCCAAAGGTGTTAAATCACACGATCTCGGAAGCCAATTCATAGGTCCATTACGCGAAATTATGCGTTCATCGAATGTATTCATCAATAAATTGATTATGGCGTGCGCTGTATAGTATGTTGCGCCATCTTGTTGAAATTATAGCTCTTCCACATTAATGCAACTCAATTGGGGATCGAAAAAGTCAGTAATCATGGATCTATAGCGCTCTCGATTGTGAATCGACTCATTCAGGTCCTCCTCAATACTACGCTCCACTGCAGCAACAGCTTCTTCGGTACGCACTGTATAACGTCTCTGCAGATTAATAAGAGTATGTGTGGTGCGAAAACGATCCACGGTTATTCGAATTACTTGCTTGGATAAACGATTATGTTGACCGTTAAATGGACGTAGCGCACGGTAAGTTTCGAGAACTGAATCACGATTTTTGAAAGAAATTGGCACAATTGCAAGCCTTGTTCTGGCGTTATTCTATTCATGGTGAAATGGCAAACCAAACTGAGCACAAAATAGCTGTCAGCTGTCAAATTGGCTGTTGCTCGAAAAAGTGTTGCCAATTCGAAAAATAAACTCTAAAAATAAAATATCTTTTATTTTACTTCTCTATCGCACATGAAATTTTTCGACAGTTGTTCCATATTATTATTTTAATGTGCGAATAAACATTTATGAATTAGTATCATCAATTATAATTGTTTTTAAACTTATTTTTTTAGAAATAATGAAATTGGTATATTAATGATATTTGTAACGAAAGGTTTTTTTGTAGAAATTCGATATAAGACCAATTTATAATTTATATTCTTCTGAAAAGTTAATGAAATGGGCAAAAGCAACAGCAAATCCTTTAGTAAAAAAGTGTAACGGTTAGCCCCGTACTGGAACCTGCAGCGCAGGTTGTCATCTAGCTCACTGGAGAGATGACATTAAAATATTTGCAGGAAATAGCTGAAGGCGGAGGACAAAAGAAATAGAGGAAAAGCAGTTGTGGGCTGAAAAGTATGATTTCAAAAATTAAATAATATTTTCACGTTTTATTTATGAAGTTGAAATTTTTAAGATCATATATTTGATAATTATATAAAAGTAAATATACAAACAAATTTTCCTTTCGAAAAATAATTGTTTATCTGAGAGAGCAGTCCACCAAAAATAAAAAAAGTCCCTGGTCCAAGCAAGACCTGCTATGATATTTTAAAGAAAGATATTATATTTTCGTAGAAAGCGATTACTTTGTGGTCAGATATTAGATTAAATAAACTTTGTATGAAGCCACAAATTTTATTACACGCTATATTATTAGGAATTCTATATTATATCCATTAGCCCCATATTAGGAATGTTTCCTTTAAAATCATTATAGTTCCATCAACATTGTACTTTCTTACTATTACTCAATGTTCCGTCTAACTGTGTATGTATTTTGTCTCTCTCTTTCGCATATAATTTTATATTATGTCTACCTTGATGTTCTACCTAACTGTATATGTATTCTGTTTCTCTCTTTCACATGTAATTTTATATAATATCTCCCTCTTTATGTATATATAAGTGCACTCTTTTTGTATTTATTGTTAGTTTTAAATACGCCCTGATGAATATTGAACTAAGTGAAACCCGTTGGCGTGCAATAAAATGTGTGATTTCATACAAAGAGACTATATTTTATTAAATCAAAAGATACATATTTTTTTCGAGTAAATATTACATAACGAGCAGAAACCATTGAAGATTGAATTTGGAAATACTTAAACATTTTCATAAAAATATATTTTTTATATGACTTTTAGAATAAATTACATTTTAAAGTCACTCTTCAAATATACGTCTCTCGTGAATCCATTTTCTGCTAACACTAAAGCTCTTTCATTCACACATGAAGAATTTTATCCACGTCATGCTGGGGCGCATCTTCCGTTTCCTCTAAGCTCTATCATCTTTACCCAGCATTTCATTTCCTTCTCGTCCTCGCAATTTTCAGAGTAATCCCACGCTGCATCAGTTTTTGACTTACACCTGACATGACATTAGTTATTTCACTTCGATAGATTATCAATTTATGAATATACCGTAACAATTCATTTTTATTTAGAATATTTGTAGGCTACGGTGGATGGTCAAATTATAACACATGCCTATGATGACCACATGTTTACTGTTATAATTGATTTATTTTCTATGCTTAATATCAAATTTCTCTTTAAAATAACTGATGAATAGTAATATTTCTATTTAATAATTTGTCAATCTGACAGTAATTAGCAGTGTTCATGAAATATCAAACTAAAAATACTCAAAAAAATTGAGGGAAGACGAGAACGTAGATGGGTAAATAATGTTAAAACAGATGAACAGATCTGCAAGGGGTCGAAGAGTCGCGGAGGTGATGTCAAGGGACTTCCGAATCCCATGAGAACGTTAATCAAGAATAATCTAAGGGATAAATTTCACATGTAATTAAAAAAATACAAATTAATTAAATTTATATTTATTCAAATCAAAAATAGAATAAAACTAAATATAAAGTAGATTTCCGATTATCAGGGCTAATTTTGGGCAGAGGCGGCACGGAAAATCGAAAAACACGAATAGTTCAATAATTAATTTAAAATACATACTATTGCGTACAAGCATAGAGTAAGAATTCAGGACAGAAAGGAATAGACACTCACCATAATCCGGATTTTGCAGACATCTCCAAAATGTGGACTGCATATTTTAATCACCATTTCGTTAAAAGTTGCGACACAGTATAGACGCGAAGTCTTGAATTAGTATAATATTGTAATCCATACACGTGTTACCGCATAATAATTAATATTTATACACCAAATAAATATATGTCCCAAACACATACATTTTATACATATTTAAAGCAGACAATTATTTCAACATTTCTAATACTCAATATTTATTAAGAAATCTATGATTTTGGTTTGTTTGCAGGCATCTTTTACTGATTTTCTAATATCAGTCGAATTATCGACCAATTATATCGTTCGTTATATTCGAATTCCCATTGATCGATATACTCAAATTAAGTGTCAACATAAGTCAGTGCCGTGTTATGACTGATGCGATTGATAATTTCTTCTTCAATTTCAGCTTCATTCTCTTTCTCATAAGATTGGAAATAACATCCGCGTAATTCATTATTTGAAAACCTGGAACACTAACCAACCACTCCTTAATATTTTCTCTATCAACATTTTCAAAGCCATGTCAATTTTCCATTAGCACACACAGTTATCTCTTTTGGTTTATTCTGCCGTGGGCCAAATTACGTCTGATTTGACATTGATTAACTCACTCTCCTGGACCCTTGCGGATTACTGAAGAAATATATTTTTAAGGATTCTCAGTCTTCCAATCTTTGCAAGTGCTCCAGCTTGTGTAGCCTTTCAATTTTAATTTATTTGACCATCAAATTATGTAGGCACCATTGTCATTTATGAAACCTTAAAATTTTCGAAGATTTTTTTACATGATATCTAGGATTTTTTTATTGTCAGTGTCCAAGTTTTCAACTCGCGAATAGGCACAGATCTTGTATTTTGAGAGTGGACATTGAATTGGCAAAGCTGATTAATAAAACGGTATCTTCTTAAATTATGCAGAGAATTTTATAACCTATTAAAGTCATCTACAAAATTAAATTTAGTTAAATATTCTGAATAATTAAATAGGCCAACATATTAAGATATATTAAAGTAATTGCTTGTTTGTAGTTGAAGATAATAACATAAAATAAAATATTAATACATCTGTCGTTCCATTATTTGAAAGCCATTTACATTGTTTTTACGGAATCTCAAATGTCTTTGAGTAAACCGATAGCAGACGACAGAATTAACGATTCATTTTTATTACATTTTGGACACATTGATACAACTTATGTATTATTTAAAGAACACATTCTTATTGTGAAGTTGTAATTATTCAGAACATTGGTCTGTGTTGTTTTAAATACTAATTAAATGTATTTATTATAAAGATATACATATAAAATCAATTTTACATTGTTAAGTAAGCTGTTTTCATCCCCGTGAGAAATTGAGGTTATGCAGTAAAAAACATGCACAGTCTTACATTTGTATTTGTTTTATTTTATATATAGAATAACTAATTCAGTAGATTGGTATAATTTCACCTACAATTCGAATTTTTGAAAAGAAAATAACTGATATGCGATCTTATTCTACTAATTCACAAAATCGTATTTTAATAAAAATGTTTACCACTGATACTGTACTGCCAGCATGCACTTAATATAAACCTATTCTCACGTCCGTATTTCAGACATAAAGCACAAAATATGCTCGGCAGATAGTTTTACTAACATTATTAGTATTGTGAACTACATTTTCCAGTAATAAACACGCCACTGAAAAGATTTATGCGCATGTTGCTAAAAGTAATGTGTATTTTCCGTTTTTCTTTGCACGAGCTTTGTGATGAAAATTCGTCTCCAACCATAAATAAAATAAATTACTTTTCTTTGTCCTTCCTCAGCTTTCTGATCGATAAGAATGTGCAACTAATGTTTTGTGCAGTCAGAACAAGAAAAGGTACTATTTATATGGTGTCATTCTTTTTGGTCATCATTTTTCTAGCCTTCTCCTAAGCATTATATTGATAGGTCAGCTCTTTATGATGAATTTTACACGTCGTCTTTTATGATAAAATTGCATATCTCTTCATAAGGGTGATTTTATTTTGTCTTTTGATTATATAAAATCCATAAGATCAATTTTCCATTTTTATTATTAAAAATTAATTCCTAAAATATCTTCATTGAATTTAATATTACGACTTTTCTTTGAAGATCCGTGTTCACGGAAGGAAACACCTTGAAATAATCTCACAGATTTATTTAAGATACATCTCTATACTTCATAACTCATACATCAACTTGAGATGTATAAAAAGAGACAAAAACTCGAACCAATGAATACGACGTACGATCTGACAACGAAATTAAATACGTGAATACAAAAACAACATAAAACCACCATAGATCTGTACTATTTATTCAGCTTAAACTGTTGCGGGAAAATTTAAAATCACTCATCTGACAAACGACAATGATATTTGACATACGTGATGAGCGCGAAGTATGGAGCGAGTCGGAAAATCTCTGAAACATCGTGTGTACACGGGGACTACGAAAGCTGAGAGTTGTATTCAAATAATCTCATGGAAGCAATATCCGTAACAGAGATTTTCTCAAGTCAAAGGTCTCATTCGTGGACACGGGCTATAAAAAAAATATTTTTTAAATATTATATTCGGAGTCCTTCATACTATATTTATTAAGGGTTATCGTACGGTATGTAATTAGACTTCGTTGGTCTTGAAACCGACGCAGCATGCTTCTGTGCAGATTATTTTTTTAATTAATATATTATTCACTAACCTAATTTGTCATAACATAAGTTTTATTTTCATTATGTGCCGTGTTTTTATTTTTTAACCACAGATAGTAAAAAATGCTATATTTTTAGGTAACCTAAAATATTTAGTTAATTTTTTTTTTATAAATTCACAATTATTCTTTTGGAAACACAAATAAGTTTCTTGAAAGTTGTTTTTAATTATTTTTGAAAATTACTTTCTTCAAATGGCCACTATATCGCCGGTGTGTCGTCAACTGCAAGATGTCTACAGCTTAGGTTGGTGGAACTTTCTTGGATTTTCCGTCCACTAAAATCACGTATTTTGTATATAACAATTCTGTTTAGATGAAAGTGGGTCTCATCATGCATAAATATTTAAAAAAAAAAATTGTAATAAAATATTAATATTTTGAATGATCTAGTGACTTTTGGATCACCGGTATAAAAACTTTGAAGGCTTATATTTTTTTGTTAAAATAAAAAACATAACATTATTTTAAAACTATCGTCGTTCCACAATTGAAGAATGGGACTCATTTAGTATCTAAGTGTAATTTAAAATAAATATTACGTTTTAATAAAAATGTAATATATGTTAGAATGACATAGTCGTTACTTCATTAAAAAATATATATATATTTTATAAGATGGCGCTAGCTGTATTTTTATCATTATTCTGCAAAATATTTTTATTTATTGTTTATAAGATACACGAGTTTATACGAGTTTATATTGTTTATATGATATAAAATAAATAAATGATAAAACTTATACATAATATATTTTACATAAATTACACTTTTCAATCACTATATCGCATCTTAAAAGTAAAGTTTCCAAAAAAGTCTATTTTTCGTGTGAGCAATTTGTTTCATAAAATTTCGGATATGAAAAATCAGTGTCAAATAAATATATTAGACAATTCGAACATTTATAGCTTTTGCACCAATACGTTGTTTCTAAGTTCATGCTCATTCATTACTACAAAAAATAACTAAGTCGAATTGTGTCATTTTTGTCTTTAATATGCAATATATTTTTTTTTGTATTCGAGAAAATCCGTATAATGAGTTAGTTCTACGTGAAAATATCTCAATGGGGGAAATTAAAACGAAATTCACCTCATTAAATAACTGACTTAAAAATACATTTGGTTCTTGAATCCAATTTAAATTATACTCAAAAACACGTTTTTGACTTCGGAAAATTTATTTAGAAGTACGTGACTGTTTTTATAATTAGGTAACTCCAATTCGAAACGTTGCTCCAACAATGGTCTATTAGAGTGCGTATTCACGGATGTAACTTTGCTTTCACCTCTAGAAGATTTGACGTTGAACGTCGGTATGCATCATATCGTCAAACAGCCAACGTATTATGAAATATAATATACAGTGAACGACAGCTCGCTCCGCGCTCAACTCTGTAGTGTTTTATATGTGAGGCTTTAGACAAATGTTTCATCCACGTATACGCTTTCTTTAAAATAATTTATTCTGATCATACGTTGGAAGGTAAGTAAATGGTGTTAGAATTTGATCGATTAAATATTGATGAACAAAATTGGGATAACTTTTAACAATTTTTTTTTCAACTTCATTTTTATAACTTCCAAAAAATAATTGAATACAATCTGGCTAGAAGAAAAAGTAGGTTATTTCTGTAATTAACTTGAATATTAACAAATGTTTATTTTTCTGATGAAAAAGCTTAAAAACAAACTCCATTTATCACTTCTTAAGAATTTTTCTGAGTGCTGTATTTTTAAAACATTATACATATATTTTTTTGAGACAGTCTTATTTAAGAAAGTTGATGTAAAAAATATAGGATATTTGATGTTTATTTTTTGCTACAAAAATGAAATAAATACATTCTCACAAGTTTAGCAATGTGTTTTTTGTGAAATAAAATTCTTGTGCTTTTATCAATATGTATATATTTATTCTAAAAGTATCATACAATTAAAAAGGGATATTATGTATATATCAATAATCTAATCTAAGACATTTTATAATTTATTACATAACTCTAATTTTAAAGCAACAGCACGCTTTTTTTTTGTTGGGACTCTATTCCGGAATAAATATCGCCGTGTTTTATAATATGCCGTGAGTTACAAGAAGAATCATTTGAAGGGATGCTTTGTAGGATAATACTGCATTCAGAAAATGGTCCTACTTTGGAATGGTCCATCAATAGTAATATCGTGTCAACTACCATCGAATTAAAAATATATATTTATATTTGTGAAAAAAAAAATTGTAGCAAAAAGAAAATACTTATTTTCATTCCGTTTTCAGCATACACATATAAAACATTAAAGATAGATTTATTTAATTACTAACACATGTATAGTATTGTCTTTCATAATATTAAAATACTTTTAAAATAAACTTCTTAGTTGTACCGTTCAGTCCCAAAACCTACCTCGAATTTCAATTAAATTTTATATTTTTCCTTAAAAAATACACCGCATAAACAATTATGAAGTTTAATTTCTTTCCCATTTTACTAAATTACCTACTTTTGAATATTGATTTCAAAATTCCAAATTCTTTTGGTGATTGAAAAGGGTATTTTTGTTTATCGATCGGAAAAACCAATTTTTTATATATTATATATTGAAACATACAAAATAAATAATATTTCAAAATTTTCGTGATTAACTTTGTTAATTAACTTATAAAAAATTTTATATATTTTAGTTTAAGCTTTAGTTTATTACTGATGATGACGCAGTAATCCTCGAAAACGTTTTAATTAATATTTAATTAAAGTGTTGTATGAAGTAAACAACGTTGTGTTTTTTTTTAATCATTAATTTTTTTATATCAAAAAATAAATAAAAAGATAAATTCATGAAAAACTATCCAAGTTACAGACTTTTAAAAGGAATAACCTCTTCTGATGACAATTGGCCCTCAGACAAAAACCCGATTGCAGGGCAAAAAAAGCCTAGTAATAGCACTTTTACTATGGACTAACAAAAGAAGTAAGAATGACATATCTTCCTAAACATTAAAACTATAAAAAAAACAAAAAATTTCGCGCTTGCAAATGAGAATATCCCCTTAATCTATTGTAATTAGGAAATACCTTTATAAAGAGTTTATATAACAGTACAAATATATAAATCTATTTTAAGTTTTTGATATAATTGAATTTTTATTTTTATGTATTATTTGACTTATAAAATATCACAATTCGAAGTATTCGATAAAACTTAATAAGTCCAAAATGGTATTTTAAAATTCCAAGATTTTTCCAGAATACTATTGACTGCCGACTGCAGTGAAATTACATCATATTATTTTGACTGATTGTTAGGTATATTTTATTAAGCATACAAATTAAGTATTTAAATAATATTTATGTTATTAACACAAACACGCATAATTATTAAATATATTTTATAAGGTACCGTATGCTTAAACTCTCAAGATTTGAAAGTCGCGTAGCGCCCAATACCACCCGCGGATTATTCTTAATATTAAATCGTACAAAGTGGAAGAAGGCTTCTCGGGTGTAGGCATCTCCGGGATCCGAGCGCCGGAGGCTGTGTTTCGTAGTGAAAACAAATTACACGCGCTACAACCCCTGAAGTCAAAAGTTTAACCGAAGCGCTGAACAAACTCGCGAACTGCATTGCGGACCGCCTTGTATTTTGGTAATTACTTGCAAACAGTTGGCCATGATGAGTGGGGTTGAGTTTTATACGGTTGATGGTTAGTTCAGAAGAACTTTAAGTTATAAAGAGCCATCTTTTATTCTTAATTACAGGCTTCGGACCATTAGGAATTCATACATACGTCCGTTATATGCACAATAATTTGATCGGATCGTAGAAACATTTTACTGGATATTTAGTCATTTTATGCAATTATTCTTGCTGTTTTTTATTTGTTTGTATTTTTTTTTCATTTTGATATATTATCAAGGAGAGCACATTATTATTGTGAAGTTATAATTATTCAGAACAAAGGTCTGTGATATTTTACATAATTACAACTTCACAATAAGAATAAGTTCTCTTTAATAATATATAAGTTGTATCAATGTGTCCAAAATTTAATAAAAATGAATTGTTAATTCTGGCATCTGATATAGGTTTACTCAAAGCTATTTGAGATTACGTAAAAGTAAAGTAGATGGCTTTTAAATAATGGAATGATAGATGTATTAATTTAAAAAAGTCTAACATGTAGATTTGAAAATTTGTCGTCAAAAGTACTGTAGTTGCGGTAGCATAGTTGGATAATGCACCTTCCCGGTATGGAAAGAGATCCAGGTTCGAATCCCGGTAGTACAACCACAATATTTTTCGATAAAATTATATTTTTATGTGTATCTTTCTAATTAATACATTTAATTAGTATTTTGATATATGTTTGATTTTTCAAAATATGTTCATTAGATCTCAAATATCAATGGAAACGATAACGCTGTAATGAAATAATCACGTGCTCTAAACACCGTACATTTAAAATCTACTAACACTCACACACTCTTGATGTAATGAAACAGTAAGTCACCTGTGCTGTAGGTATTCTGCCTCATGCGGTCTCGCTCACACTCACGAAACCGCAGATCTTCCTCAACAACCGATAACTTCCCATTTATTATTACTTACCTCGCGAGCCAAGACCATAGCGTTCGATCGACTGCACCATGTGAATCACCATATTCAGGACCTGAGTTCCGTATTCATACGAGAGCTGTGTCAAGGTTTTTTTTCGTTCGCGTCGCCATCCATCTCAGACGCACCACGATTTCTACAATGACGGGCTGCCTTTCAACCACGTCCGGAGTTCAGCGGCTATCCCATGTAGTCTTGCTGAGTATTGGCCACCTGCTGCCGACTTCTAACCAGGCATGCTTCATCCTAATTATACCAGCTCAACGTAAATTCTATTCATCACGTTCTGCGATTTACAGTGCCATAAACTGAAGTGAGCTAAGCCATGCAGAGACCTACGCTCCGCCAACCACATTATACCATCCCGGTGAACTTTTGAGGTCTCACCTCCCACGAATTCTACAGCATCTACGCAACTCCACCTGCGAACTCCACGTGTTTCTTGTTACACCCTTGTATTTTTGTGTATGAATTTAAATTTCTACTACTTTCTTCGACTGAAAAATTATTGTGTAATATTCTGTTCCTTTTATTTGTAAAAGTACTTCTGTGTGGGACCTCTCTTTGACACCTCTGTTTGTAATCTGTAAAATCTATTTATTTTAAATATACTATTGTTTTGTCAATACTATATAGCTTTCTATATTACATAACCCTTGATCCCCAAATGATGCGTCTAAGATTGAATTTTCACAAAACGAGTTTGCAGTAAGGATCCACTGAGAAACAGTAAGTCTCCTATTCTGCTATCAGTTAGCCTAGGCACTATTTACTGTTTATATTTACTGTTCTCGTATTTTAATCAAGCGTTCAGGAGTGCGCACCAGCACACTCAAGCTGAAGTGACTTCTACAACGCATTACGCTTTCTAGTAACTATTATCTATGCAATAACTTGCAACTCCTAAAGTGCAATGTTGAGGGTTAAAGTGTTTATTTTGTATGTACGTACATAAATTATTAATAAAATAAAAAACATATATTTAAATACAAGCATGGAATAATTTAATATTCAAACTATTGTTATACTTTTCAAATTAGTAATATTAACTTTATGGTTAAAATTCATATTTTTATTTATTAACTACTTAATTGAGTTATGACATCTTGAAGAAAAAAATTGTATTTTTTAAAACCGGTAGATTTATTTAAACTCAATTAAGTGGTTAATAAAACAAAGATAATAAATAAAAATATTAATTATTTTTAATCTAACTTAACCCGACCACTAGATCACTGGTCGAGTATCGTAACCACTAGACCACAAGCACGGCAGTAATAAGTATCAATATCAATATACTGTATAATTCTCTTTATTAATGGTTTATATAACTAACTGAAAGTATAATTGTGTATACTTCATTATTATTATATTATAGTTATTATATTATACAGCGATTATTATATATATATTTAGCAATGATAAACGCGTGAGACTTGTTGAACGATGATGTATGAATGCATATTCATTTCATTCTAAACAGTTTCGTAAAGAAATAAAATATTCAAAATTGAGGAGTCGTCATTAAATATCAATAAAAATTGTGCATTAGAAAAATTTGAATTGTAATTGTTCTCAATATTTACACATAATTTAGTTTGTCGTATAATTATGTACTTAATGTTTGTACTTTAAATCGTATTTAACCATTTATAAACTGACTCACTTCTCTATGATAATATTAAATAAGGAATCGCTTCTTATTTGACTTTAATATTCTGTTTAAGCAGACTAGTAAGATTTCTACCCCTTGTGTAAGTTGGGGATTATTTGCACGAGCGCCTTATTTGAACTTAACTTTTCTTATAGGGTCACCTTAAAACCATCCTCGTCGGTTGAAAGCGCTAAAAACCTCCGAAACATGCCTTTTTAGTCGGTTTTGTTAGTATGTTATTTAACTGAACTTTTTTTAATCTTTTAATATTGAATATCACAATTTTA
This sequence comes from Eubasilissa splendida, assembly GCA_031772225.1. Classification (NCBI taxonomy): domain Eukaryota; kingdom Metazoa; phylum Arthropoda; class Insecta; order Trichoptera; family Phryganeidae; genus Eubasilissa; species Eubasilissa splendida. The sequence goes on along the minus strand of CM062862.1, from coordinate 23,525,527 downwards.
TATAAGCTTACTTCATATTTGAATGTTATTTTACACACTCTAACTTCATATTTGTATATTATTATTTACTCTTACTTCGCTTACTCCTTTTAATTTTTTATTATTAGAACCTTGCATATATTTGTTATAATAGAATTTTGTTTTACCCTGTATATAATATTTTTTAAACTTTTTATATACATCATGATCATTTCATTTACATTATGTTTTGCATAGTATTCATGTGCTATCTAAATGCATTTGTGTTTTACTCTATACATATATTTTATATGCTATCTAATTGCATCTTGCTTAACTCTTATATATATGTGTGTGTATTTTATACATTGAATATTGCATTTTATTTAAGTTTTACGTTGTATTTACGTATTATCTAATTGCATCTTGTTTTATTCCCTATATATATAAATATTAAATAATGTATTTTAATACATTGAACAATGTATTTGCTTTAAGTTTTACAATATATTTATATGCTATCTGATCGCATCTTGATTTACTCTTTATATTTATAATATTTATTTGTACATTGAACATCACACTTTGTTTATTACTATACCGAAAAGGCATAGCCTGCTATAATACAGTAACATACTAGTGTAGCAGGCAGCGTGTGAAATATATATCTTACTTTGCTGCAATGTTATCCGATTATAACAATATTGTTAGGTAATTTCTTCTTTCTGTCTCGGCTTTATGTTCAGGGGGGAGGCATCTAGCCTAAGTGGTTCTTTTTTTAATTATTGACAAGTCAAATGGTTATGAAATAAAAGAATATTTTTTTTATAAGAAAATTTATTATCTATATCTTATGATACTTGCATGTGTTAAATGTGGAAAATGAGCAATTTACTTGAACACTTATTAATAAGGCTATTCTAACATAATTACAATTAAATTAACATTAAATATTTGTGTTCATCATGCCAGCATTAAGTTCTCTACCAAATTGTCTATGTTGACGCTTGTCTGATGTAGATTATGCAGGTCCCTCACGTAAAGAACTACCTCTAAGGATGGTCCTGGATCCTGGACGTGAAGTGTGGTCAGCTCCTTGTGGTGCCAGCGTAGGGTGACGGAGTTCAGGCTTGTAGTTGATTGACCACAAGACGATGCCCAATTATCCAGGCAAACCGGGACTCTGGACGCGATGTTCTTATGCAATAGCGACAGTCTGTTATCGCTACACCAAATTATATTGATCAACTTTTTCTAGATCCAGCGGGACCCTTTTTGATACTTTCACATCAACGATTAAACGCAGAGTACATCACAGTCTAAGCTTAAACTCGAGGCGCATAGTTTAAATTTTCCCCGGAATTACAATCTATAAAGCCCTTGATTGATTCTTTTAGAGACGACATAAATAAAATCCCGTCTTTGTGGAGCCAGTTCTACCGGCCGAGTATATGGGAAAACTGCCAGCCTAAGGTGATGCATCCCTTATGGTGCATTTTGACGACGTGACTTTAATCACGTTCGCCGCAATTTTTATTGCTGTACCCACGCTGCGTCAGTCTACCTGCGTCTAACAATACTTGGTTTTTATTACCCTCCGTCCTTTACTTCGACTAAGTGTTTTTGTATCCTTGAACAAAATATTGTTTTGAGTTATTTCGCATTTTAACAATATTACCCATTGTACTATGAATTAAAAAATAAAATTATTATTATTATTGTTAACGTCCTATTGAAAATTTGTGCAATATAAAAATATTGTATTTTTGTAATAATAATTTGCTTATGCCTTACGTTAGACATTATGAATTTTAGTAGCAGTATGTATGTTGCTGAGGTTTTGCAAAAAAAAATTGTGTAGCGCTGTATTTCACGAATTAAATAACATGGATATAATAGCTGGAGAACTCGCGTCCATGGACAAGGAAAAACTATAACTAAATGCATGAATATAGCAAAATATTTAGTTATCTAATTGTTCATTCAGTGCTCATGAGTTCTTTCATCATTTAAGTATTGGTGATTTTCGTCTGCCTAACTTCCTACGAAACAAAATATATTTTAATATTAAAATACGGCATTATTATCAAATAATATGTATATATATATATTGTGACGTGCGCGACAGTGTCAGCTCGTCCACCGATTTCACCCAAGGTTGAACGTGATATTGTGGGTACTATGGACAGAATTGGCTATTCTATATTCAACCTGTCTTCGACAATCATTCTCAAGGGAAAATAAATAAAATCAGAGAGAAATTTTACAACATTATAATTTAGAAAAATTATCAAATTAAAACAAATTAGCAAAGAGGTTAACGTTGTCAAATTATTTATGAAAAATCACTCCTTTAAATAACATCTTGGAACACGAAGTAACTTCAATCAGTCGAATAAATTGAATTTATTCATCAAGTTTACTACAGCTAAATAAATCAACTGTCACTTTTATTTGACAACACCACTGGTAAGTGGAAAAAATTACCAATGGCCGAAGAGCAATTATGTTAAAAGTTCATCTTATCAAATCAACAGGTTGAATTTCACTGGACAAGTTTTGCTTCACGATGAATATTAAATTTTGGGTTACTTGTAAGTTGACGTCGTTCACGGCAAGATATTTAAGTAAGGATTTTTCCATCCATATGAAGATAATTCGAGCGATGATGGTGATGATGATGAGAGATGATTGAACCATGACCGTCATCCTACTCTGTTCATGGGCAATTTTACGGGATTCTCATCTGAGTCATCATATAATCAGATGAAGTGGTGTATTGTACAAAAATAAAATGGCACCCCTTTAACGTGGAGGTCTATTCTCGGGAAGGGATTCACATCTTGTAAGAAATAAATACAATATCAAGCACACTTAGATAACAGGACGCACGTAACACAGATGCCTAACATTAAATATAATTACTCACCCGTCCTTGTAACTATTGAATCACATATTTGTAATCAATGCGATTCATGAAATTCATACAGCGCTTCTCTTGTCAGTCAACGGAAATTCTTAGATAAAGATCCTTTCGCGCCAGCAGTATTGTTATTGCTATGACACAGTAAACCTAGTAGCCACTATCGGCGAGTAGGTACTAAAACGTAATGTTATAATATATATATATAATTTGTTAGGTAATTATATACATAATAAGAATATCACGCACTATTTTACTGAACATGATCTACAATAATTGTTTTTTGGAATACGCTAAGCTTTGAAATAATTATTTTAATATTGTCATTTAAAATAAATGTACTATTTAATATTATCAGTAGACAAGGAACGAATGAAGGTAAGGGGATTCACTGCCAAAGTATTAAAAACTATTAATATCATCTAGTAAAATTTAAAAATAGATTATACGACTATTTATCGATAGGATATTATTGTGGGGTAATTTACTCAATCTGCATCGGTACATTTATCTTAGTGAGCCTAAATGCAAAATTAATACCAGATTGGCAGAATTAAATTGCCTTCCTGAAATGGCTCATGATGTAACGTAGAAATAGCTCTCCCAACAGACTAACTATTTACAAGTTGGTTCCGAGTGTCGGTTAACAAAACACTATACTGCCGATGTCTAAGATATTCATTGATGACAGACAGACTTACGAATATTAATATATTCCCCATAGTGGCAGCATTCTCGATCATAGTATCGATCTGAAGGAATGTGCAACAATGTTCGTTGTTCACATTTCTTATTTCCTCAATACTGTTACACACATGTTATAAACATAAAAATATATTCACATTATGTTTGTACAATTCTCATATTATGTTGTAGAATTTATTCAAAGTTTGGTTCAACTGTAACGCATAAAGTGGATAGTGATATAAAAATTAAATTTAACTATTTTTAGTCTTAATAACTTCACTTAGCATAAATTAATTGAACACTTTTTCTTGATGTTATAAACTCTATACAAAAAGTAACTATGCTACGTTAGAGTTATAAAAATTTACTTTGCTTTTAAATGCCACGATAGTAAAGTACATTATAGAGTTCAAGACATGTCTAAAAGAGCTAACGCCTCAGACAGCAGAATGAAGTTGAATGCACCTGGCGATGCTGTACCTAAAACCCAACATCCACCAGCCATACAGACGCAGGGTACTGATTGCGTGTAACAATATATACGCGTCAGCTTACGCCCGGACAAGCTGAGCCACTCTACCCATTGAGGTCTCTCAAGCGGCAGCTTGCACCTAATTCGCGCACCTAGTGATCGACTCAGCCTATGCGTAACTAATGTTTTTGTGAAAACTGAGTAACGACCGGAGTTACATTACCTAAGCACACTTCCATAATCCATTCCAACAGGCATATCTGAATTTTATTCCAATGAAGTAATTTTACATTAAATCATTTTGACGTAGCCACTTTTATCATCACATCGAAATGTGTGATTTTTACAAATGACAGTAATATGTAACATTTATGGAATAAACATATCTCACTATCTTTAAATCAAAAAATATCCGTATAACTTTTTTATATAATTTTTCAATAGTAAAATACTTCACACATTTGTTAATATATCGTCTGCTGTAAAATCAACTAATTCAAGATACGCCCCTTTGAAAGATGGACGGCGAATACAGCTTCAATAAATTCAGCGTAGCCGTAAGTACTAACCCACATAAATTCCCATATATTTCAGATGCACAATACACTTCACGATACGAAAGAACACAAACGTATTGGTTGAACATTGGGGCAACCATCCCTCACACAATATTAAAGCCTTGTTATTGTTTTAATTCAAGTCTGTAACACTTACATGATTCCACAGGTGACAAACAAAAAATTCTGCAGATGGTAACAATTAATACATGCTGGGTTATGGTAGAAGAAATCGGAAGCGAAATCAGTGGATATACAAAAAAAATAATGTTGAAGACGTTATTAAGATTGTGAAAAGCGTGAAAAGGAAATAGGCGGGTCATGGGGGTAAAGTTACAGACGAATCAAGAATTCAAGTGTTATCCGAGTTGACAAGATTCGAAATCGTTTCGGAATGGCCTAGCAGCAGGAACAAAACGTTGTGGAAATATCATAGGGAGACCTTCATCCTGCGGTAGATTGATACGGGATGACAATAGTTATTATAATGATCAGTGAAAAGTTTTTCGAAAATGAATTATCATTTATCCTATATAATTTTAGAGTATCTTATAATATGATTGCACTTAGTCGCAATCGCTATTGTTAGTGTCCTTTAAAGTAGTATTTAAAAATACTAAAATAATAAATATTAATATTCATTTACAATTTTTTCGCATTATGTAATAAATATCACCCATGTCTAATATTTGTTAAAACTGCTGTGAATAATTATATAATTTTTGCATTGCAGATCAAAATGGTTTTATACAAAATATTCTTTTCATTTGAGATTTTAAGTTAATTTTTTTACCTGTTCATATTATTTCATTTCTTTAAATTACCTACATCCTTTGTGGTTATGCTTTTATTAATATTGTGATAATAAACGTATTAATTTAAGATAGCGTTAAGTATACACATTACTAATATTTTATTATTTCTTACTGGAAATAAAGACAATGTACAGTTCGTGGTGCATTGTTAAAGCAATATAATAAGGGATTTCCGTATTGAAATATGGATTCTATAGAAGCCCTGGCCGTACAACAGTCACCACTGGCCGCGAAGTGACCACAATAGCTGCCCAAGGCCCTAGCAGCAAGCAATCGATAACTGCCGATTGCTTTTCTGCTAGTCACTTTATATTGTTTTAGGACATACATACCATCCCTAAGAATACAATTTACTTTTACAAAAAATATCGATTAAAATCTGATAGTTTTTCTAGCAAAAGCAATAAGTAGGTAGCCAAACTGGCGCATCTGGGTCTTGTTCTCCCAAGCGAAATGAAACACTAACACCGAATCCATTACCACGTGGCAGGGGCTTAATGGTCCAAATTGTTAAGGGATCTAGTTGCTTGGCTTCTGTATTCAAACTGTTTCCCCAGAGAGAATATTTTCGAACTGTGTGCCACAAATGTGATCATTTTTATTTGCAATGTACGCTTAAAACGAATGAATATAAAAAGTAGTTTTTTTTTAAAACCTAAGTAATTATTAAGAGCACATTATTATTGTAAAGTTAGTTTTTCAGAACGTAGTTCTGTAATACTTTAATAAAGAGTGTTTTTTTAGACGTATAGAACTTTAAAATGAAATAAAATACGTAACAATTGTGGTAATGGCCATGGCATTAGCGTTATTGGAAAAATAATTGTATGCCATTAGTATTTAAATATGATTTCGCGCATTTGGGCGCCGCGGCTTGCTCGAATAAAGCACAATCAGGAAGATCAATTTTCGACCACTTTTTGAAACAGCTGGAACTGCATATCGGCAACAACGCGACCAAAGGCTTCCAAGTAATTTATCGTCTCTAGTTTATCGGCATAGACTAGCAACTTCACATATCCTAACAGAAAATAATCCAAAGGCGATCTTGGAGGCCAATTCACACGTCCATTACGCGAAAATATGTAAATAATATAAAAAATGTTTCCTTCAATAAATTGATTGACTGTGTGGCATGTTGCGCCGTCTTGTTGAAACCACAGCTCGTCCATATTAACGCCATTCAATTGGGGAACGAAAAAGTCAGTAAGCATGGATCTATAGTGCTCTCCATTAACTGTAACGTTCCGGTCGGTATCATTTTAGAAGAAACAACAGATTCTTCAGTACGCAGCGTACGACGTCTCTGCGGATAAGTATTGTCAATTAGGGTATGCGTAGTGCGAAAATGATCCATGGTTATTTGAATTAATTGCTCGGATGGACGATTATGTCGTCCGTAAAATGGACGTAGCGTACGGTAGGTTTCACGAACTGAACCATGATTTTCGAAATTATTTTGCCCAATTTTCAAGCGTTGTTCTGGCATAAGTCTATTCATGGTGAAATGGCAAACCAAACTGAGAACAATTCAGCTGTCAACTGTCAAATTGGCTGTCGCTAGAAAAAGTGTTGCCTATTCGGAAAACAAACCTTTAAAAAAACTAATAAAATGTATCAATAAGAAAGATACACAAATAAATAAATTGTCAAAAATACATTTTTGTTGCCACCCAGTTTCGAACCATGAACCTTTCCTTAACTTTTTACCTATTATATCACGTTAACATTGTAAGTTAACGATAAATTTTTGAACTTATATGATGTACTTTCAAATTAATACATCTGTTATTTCATTATTTGAAAGCAATCTACTATCTCTTAACAGAAAATCTACAACACCTTTCAGTAAAATCCGATAGAAGACGTATTAGGTAACATCTTCTTTCTGCCTCGGCTTCATGTTCAGGGGGAGGCATCTAGCCTAATTGGTTCTTTTTTAAATATTGACAAGTCAAATGGTTATAAAATAAAATAATATTTTTATATAAGAAAATTTATAATCTATATTTTAAGATGCTTGCATGTGTTAAAAGTGGAAAATGATCAATTTACTTTAATACTTATAAATAAGGCTATTCAACAATAACTACAATAAAATAAACATCAAATAATTTCTCTGCCAAATTGTCTATATTAACACTTGTCTGATGTTGATTATTCAGGTCCCTCACGTAAGGGGTTACCTCTTAGGATGATCCTGGATCCTAGACGTGAAGTGTGGTCAGCTCCTTGTAGTACCAGCGTAGGGTGATGGAGTTCAGGCTTGTAGTTGATGACGAGATAATGCCCAATTATCCAGGCAAACCGGGACTCTAGACGCGATATTCTGATGCTATAGCGACAGTCTGTTCTCGCTACACCGATTATATTCATCTACTTTTTGATACTTTCTCATTTACGATTAAACGCAGAAAACATCACAGTCTAAGCTTAAATTAGAGGCGCACAGTTTAAATTTTCCCTGGAATTACAATGTATAAAGCGCTTGCTTGATACTTTTAGAGACGATATGGATTTTATTTTCTGATTGAAAATAAAATCTCGCCTTAGGCGGAGCCACTTATCTCGGCGGAGAATATCAGAAGACTACCCGTCTCTGGTGATGCATACCTCAAGGTGCATTTTGCGGACGTGACTTTAGTCAAGTTTGCCGGATTACCGCCGCTGTATTCACCGCTGTACCCAAGCTGTGTCGGTCCACCTGCATCTAACAATACCGAGTTTTTATGACCGTCCGTCCCTTATTTTGACTAAGTGCTTTTGTAGCCTTGAACAAAATATTGTTTTGGGTAATTTTGCATGTTAAAAGACGTCAGAATAAAATGTATTAATATTTCCAAAAATGTGTTAAAAATTAATTTATATATTATTAAGGAGAACACATTATTATTGTGGGTTACATTTTTTCACAACATAGTTCTGTGATACTTTAATACAAATTAAATGTATCGATAAGAAAGATATACAGACAAAATCAATTTATCGAAAAAAAAAATGTGTTGTTGCCACCTGGACTCGAACCAGAAACCCTTCCTAACCGATAATTTGTTGCTTTAAATTCTATACTTTTCAACAACACAGATGTTAATAGATATATCATGATATTTTATAATATACTATTAGAAATATAATATTACAGCCGCGATATGATGCAGTCATGTATCACTTCTGCTCTCGTAACTATAGATCAACATGGACCTATGTTTGATCTTATAATTCAGTACAGAATTCGAAAAAAAGTGAAGCAAACAGTACTTAAATTTATCTTCGAATATTTACTTATTATAACATTATTTTTCTATACAATTGATTTTATATATATATCTCTTTCAAATTAATATATTTAATTCAATTTAAAATATCACATAGCCATGTTCTGAAAAATAACAACTTCACATTGAGAATGTGTTCTCCTAATAATAAAGTTGTATCAATGTGTCCAAAATTTATTAGTAATAAATTGATAATTCTGGCGTCTGCTATCAGATTACTCAAAGGTATTTGAGATTCCGTAAAAATAAGGTAGATGTTCTTTCAAATAATGGAACGATTAAATGTATTAATATCAAAAAGGTAACATATAGGTTCGAAAATTTGTCGCTAAAAATATCGTCGCTGTAGAATAGTTAAATAATGCAACTTCCCCGGTTTAGAAAGAGATCCAGGTTAAATTGCCGTTGACGCAACAACATTATTTTTTTATAAAATTGATTTTATATGTATATCTTTCAAATTAATATATTTAATACATATTTAAAGTATACTTTCATCGCTTTTCACTTAATTTTTTTATTTTATACGACTTACTAGCATGGACTTTACCGGGACAGTCTCGCTGAAGACTTTAACAGTAGTCGGCCATCATGTGGCTATCCCATCTTTCATAATTTTGGCCTCTAAAGATATTATTTTTGCATTTTATCAAAACTAAAATCAATGAGCCTGTATCTCAGAAACTAGAGCTGATACAAAAAAAAGTATTTCTAGAATCAGTACATAAAAATATCCAAAATCAGTTCTTATTTTTCCGGCACCAAAAAAAAAATTATACTGCCCAGTATAATTGACAAATATACGACGACTAAGATTTAAATACAAAGCGAGTAGTGCATCGTCTCAGTTGCAGTATAAATGGCGAATTGCAGCTGCTGCAGGTAGTGCGTCGAGACAGTTCGGTAACGAGCGAAAGTTTATCGTGGCCGCGTCGTGATAGAAATCTTCCCCCCCCCCCTTACCACCCTTAAGGTTATTCAATGGTTTATCATTTAATGATATATAGAGGTCGTTCCTTTAGCCCACTACTAAGATTGCCAGAGGTGGCGCCTCGCCAATATATTAAGCTTTTCATGATGGCACCTGAAATAGAAAACTTCCACAGAAGAATTAACATAATCAGGTTAACTGAATACTGGAAGGTTTAGATGGCTCAAAAATTAAGTTAGAATAAAATAATGTAGCCATTTCTATCATCTCTTTCTATCCCCGCGGGGAAACGGAGAAATGGTATTTAATTTATTATAAAATATTTCGTTAGTTACAAAATTAACTTTGAATTTTTTAAGCTACTGGCATTTTAAACTTTAGAGTCGTCGCATGTCGCCAATGGCAACAATTTTTATAAAGTAATGTAAAAACACGAGCAAACTTCGAAATAATAATAGCTCATATCTTGACGGGAATTTTTTATGAAATAAAATAATAACCCAATAAAAAATGTTTATGGATATTATTTTGCTCTGATTATTACGAATTATATACTAAAAATGTTATTTTTTGATTTAAACATACATTTTAACTATAAAACATTTAGGTTGTCGTTTCTGTTTTTCATTATATTTTTCTCAACATGTAAAGAATGTCGTCTAAAGGACTTGAAATTTTAATAGGCAATGGTATTTTATTACAATATTATTTCAATTCATTATAAATTACATTTTCACCATGTTTTGTCCGAAATTTCTAAAAAATAACGCATTTTTAAATTAATTTTCCATCACCGTTCTTCAATGCACCATACTCTGATTCGTTACAAAAACATATATTGTTCAAACTGAACTGAAGTAGTCCAATGTATCTGTTTCAAACTGAATATGGTTTATAGCTAAGATATTTTTAACATTTCACTAGGTGGTGGCATACCGAAGGATAGGAATTTGACTATTATAATAGAGTGGTGGGTAAGGTGGGTGGATCCTGTAAGTCACCCATTTAATCGATCGACGTCTCTGCATGGTTCAAACAAGTATTAATTAGCAGGTAAGCATCATACCGTTAGGCCAAATAAAAACGTTATTTTTTATCTTTAGATATCTATGCCGAGTGTAAAATTTTGATATTATCACTTTAATCTATTTTTCATTTATATTTTAAATTGTTAATTTAAAAAAAATGACATACATTGGTTTATGCAAAAATGTGGCAAAAATATTATCAGTACTTAACCACGGTAGCGAAATAATATGCAAAGCTGGCTAAGGATTTCTCACTTGGATGCTAGATTGTATCTTTTTAGCGTCACTATTACAATTTATCTTTTTTACCTGCCTTGGGAGTTGAAAAAAAAACACTTGGTATTTTGAAGAACTCGAGATCTTATAACAAGAAAGCACTCTACTGCTGCGCTATCAGAACCTTATTTTATTTGCATGAAATATTGAGAGCTTCCAAGTTATTCTTCACACGTTTTCTCTAAAAGCACTTCGAGGCTTCAAAACCTACATTTTTTACACTTTCAGAACCCTTACTTTTCAAAAAAGCCTTTTTCAAATAATCCTAGTTGACACATCATTCGTATTTAGTTATTTGTGCGTCGTGTAGTTCCTAAGGACATTGTCAAAACATTCAGACAAGGATTCGTAGGAACATTAATATTTTATAAGTGTCCGGAATATCAAATTCATTTTTACGAAAAGGGTCTGCGTTTCAATAATACGGGTAACATTCTAAGCGATTGGCCAGCAAAAATTTAAAAAAAATCAAGATTATCAAAAATAATATTGTCTACCTTTTTTATAATGTGAAATATAACATTAATATAAGTACATATAAATATAAAATATAAATCGTTTAACAAAATGCAGAATGTACTTTTACAACTTACTTACCATCACGTCGTTTTTCCGAAGGGGTAGGCAGATAGGATAGAACACCGCACACACAATTTTCACCTCATTCATATTCATACATCTTCTCATGCAATCTCGCCAATTATTGTGGTTTTTAACAGAATCATTTTCTGGTATATTATTTACCTGATTGTGCGAATTCATCCGCGCGCATCCTCTATTTCTGGTGCCATCAATACTTGCGTAATATATTTTTCTTACCTTTTTCTTCTCATTAATCTGTTCCATATGACCAAATCACCTGACCCCTTTTTAAACTTATTCACTATGCTAAGATCAGATTTACATTTTCTATTTATTTTTATTCATAACGAGATTAAATATATACAAAAACTGATTTTTAAATAATGATTTATTTTATACTGCTCCAAAGCGGGAAGGATCTGCTCTAGAATAATACATAAATTGATCAATTACTGGTGGAAAAATTAAATATTTATTATTTTTAAATGTTGATCAGTCTTTGTGTATGTTACCCTACTTTTTCTATAGCTTCCACCAACATCTTTAAATATCATGATGAAGCGGACTTCGGAAATCCCCCGATGAAAGTTTTTAGGCTGAAAACCAAGTTGAACGGGATGTCACAAGAAGATGAATCGTCATTTCGGTATATCTCTTCAAGACGATGGTGACGAAGAAAATGTATGTAATATTATTATTGTATAAATTTAAACGAGTGAATGGACGCAAACGGTTCATAAAAGTATTTTTTTTAAATAAAAAAAACAACCCTCCACTCCCTCGCCACCCTGTACAATTTAATTTGTTTGCAGCCAAAAAATAAATGGGAAATTAAACCCATAAATTTGTTTAGACTCTCTTCTGAGCCACGCCCGAGGATATTTTGAAAGAGATCATGTTTATTTTGGTGTTGGAAATAATGAAAAAATAATCTTCGCGATACGAAATAATTATGACGTGATGATTTTATGTATTGGTTAACGATATTCGGCATCTTGTCAAAGGAAAAGCTTATAGTATTAAACACATCGCTTTAGATAATGGTTACCATTCAAAGACATTTATTTTTAAATCTAAATTCAAAGATGGCCTGTCAGATTTTATCATTAATGATATTGTCAAATCGGAAAAGTCTCCTTTGATTTTTAATGATGTCAAAAATTTAAATGTCACATTTTTTAACTAAAGGTAACTTTTTTTATTCTTATAACATTACATCAAAAATTTACACAAAGCCGTTTCTATTTATGGAAATATTTCTTCGGGTCCAAATTTAAAATATTTTTGCTAGATATCTATTTTATTTTACATATTTTCATAAATATACTTTATTCAATTTGTACGTCACACTTTTAATAATGGCCTGTGAACTTAAATAATATATATGTATATACAATAATTCTATAATCGTTTGGTACTGTGTAACTTGACTGAATATGAAAAAAAATTTCTTCCTGGATGAGAACCATTAGAGACCAAATTAAACGGACATTCCCAGCCACACGTCCATAGATTGACTATTTATTTTAAAGGGTAACCCAAATTGTACTCCAGATTTCAATTTTGCTCCATTTTTTTGTTCTGGGGTTGATATCTCTAATACTTTGAAAGTTAAAATCAATTATTTATCTGATTTTTTTTTCAATAAAGGACAGCCGGAGAGAGGAGGACCCACCCGGTTTAGAAGGTAGGGTTTTCTTGCCGGTCCTACTTATCAAAGCTAATAAAAATATGAGACTTTAATTCAATAACAGGTTCTAGTTTATGTAGTATATAAAATGAAAAAAGAGAAGAATGTCAATGTAGTTATTAGCACTTTTCGCAAAATTCAAAAAATGTTGGCATATAACATAAATCCATAGAATGCATTGTTAGTTTTACATATAGATGAAAAATTAAGGTGCAGTAGTTCAAGGCATATACTCAGGGATCCATTCATTAAAAACACTCCCAAAAGAGACAGTGGACGAAATACAAAATGTATTGAGTCACACTTACACGAACAGACTAACGGAGTTGCAAAACACGAGTTATGGAGAGTGAAAGGTAAGCGCATAGATGGAGATACCCACTCACGCAGGCCGGCTTAACTACCTATCTGAGAAGCTCTAACGTGTCACCCATACCCGAATAAATCCCTTATATAAAACGAGATTCATGATTTATCTGATTAGAACAAGCGATTAGCTTGCTGACCATTTCTGCCGCCGACAATTCGCTAGTTGGTTTGAAGAGCATTGTGAAATAGACTATCAATTTGATCGAAAAATTATCTTAAGCGATTTGGTGCATTTTCAACTCGACGGTTTCGTAAACAAAAAAAATTGTTACATTTAGGGCTCAAAAAGTCCTTGCATGATTCACAAAATGCAAATGTACCCAAAACGATAATGTATGATGTCACTGTATTTCAATATATGATGTCACTATATGTCAATGTATGATGTCACTGTATGATGCAGATTTTGGGTTGGCGGCATAATAGTGAGGCTGGAATTGCAGTGACTGTGAATGGCGAATGACAATATGGACCTTGAACAAATGCGATTTCAACACAACGGCGCCATACAACTAGAGCAACAGTTGATTTACTGCATCAACAATTTACTGGTCGCGTAATTTCACGGAATGCCGAAATCAATTGCCTAGCAAGATCTTGTGATTTAACATCTTGCAATTTATTTTTTTGGGGTTATCTACAAGAAATAATAATGAATATTAATATTCATCTACAATCATTCCGCATTGTGCAGTAGATGTAACTGATGTCTAATATTTGTCAAAAACTGATGTGAATAATTCTAGGAATCGTATCAATTTAAGATAGCTCTAGGTGTATATATAAATATATATATTTAAATAGAGATGCGTACACAGAATGCGTGTCACATCAATATTATTACTATCTTTAAACAAAGCTGAACTCTTGTGCCAAGAAAATACGACTTACTTGATGGCCTCTTGGAACGAGGTCCTAACCCTAGACGACTAGATCACTAGGCGAGTATCGTAACAACTAGACCACAAGCACATCTATAGCATGTACAAATTTACTAATATTTTGTTTTTTCTTAAGAAAAAGTACACTACGTGGTATATTGTCAAAGCAAAGTAATATGGGATATCCGAATTGAAATATAGATTTTACGGAAATGTTGGCCGCTCATCGGCCACCATAGCCGCCCGCAGGTCCTAGTAGCAACCAATCGACGATAGCCGTTTGTTTTTCTGCTAGTAATAATTTAATGCAATATATACAACAATATATTTTAAAAGAAAATGGGCAACCCTCGTATGCTTACAAAATAAAAGTTCACAAATGTTCCAACTCAGACGACGATACGTGTCATTGCAATCATTATGAATTATATTTGATCCTTATCCTAAATGGAATCATCATACACAACTCATTACAAATAAAATAAATATATTAATATCCAATAATAGCAGCTCAGAAAATTATATTAAAAGCTATCCTCAAAACTCCAATCACAACGAGCACTGACGAAATTTTTAATAAATTCGATGTCTTTGATATAAGACAAATATATGCTAATACTACTCTTAAATACATATATAAATACAAATAGACACATTTTAAAACAACTTAAAATATAATTTCCACACGGAGAAATACAAATAACCTACAAACCCCGAGAGCACATACAACATATGGCCAAAGAACTACACATATTTTGGACCTAAACTATTTAATAGAATGCTAAAAGATTTAAACCAATTGAATTATCCCAAGAACATGAAACTATATATTAAAACTTGGATTCGTAATGTATGTATTGATGCACTCACTCAAACATATTGACTCATACTAATATAGATTATTGTTACAAGTGATCCAAAAATTAAGTCCTCTTTAAAATTGTTCTTCATATACACCCATTATATAGTAATAAATGTAATTCTACCTACTACTTGTAATTCTAATTAATTGAAAAATTGCTTGTAAACTATGTCCGTCTCGACACAGAATTTCTTTAGTGAGACGGGTACAGTCCAAACAGATTTTTACATTGTATTTTATAGTTACAAATAAAATAAAATAAATAAATAAATATACCAAATGGTAGGTAACTAGCAAATATGTTGTGTTAATTTAAGTGGTTTTTTTTCCACTACTCTCATCTTAAATAAACATCCTTTCTGACTATATGATGTCATTAAAACCCTTTAGATTTAATCATTTATCCACCCTATTTATTTATTTTTATGACTTTAAAACAATTAAATGTAGGAATAGAGAATGAAGTCTGAATAGCCCAGATGTCTAATTGACAACCAATCTAAAACAATATAAAGTCAGAAAAGTAAATCAATAAGGGATTAAATTATTACTACCTATACCAATTACTTGTCTACGTTGTCATGCTTCAGTTTTAGTTGTTATGAAAAAATCTTCAAAAAAATTAACTCGTTAAAAAAATAATACAAATGACTTTGCATCGGGATAATACCGAAGATTCTCCCATTCAGTTAACCATTGTAAATATATTTACAATATTAACTGTTATTACTGAATTTGACTGCCAATTAAAATCTTTAAAGTTCTAGGTAATCTGTTATTTGTAAGTAGAGCTTTTAAATATAGATTCTGACATCATCTCCATATTAAAAGGTACATCCGCAGAAATAGATGTTCTTAGATGCTAAATTATTTTTCTACTTCAAAACCGAATGCCTGAAGCATGAAACGTACTTTAGGTTAGATTCCATTAAGAAATATTCTATATTCTAGTGAATTATTGTGTGCAATTTTTAAAGTAAAATTCTACGCTGTCACCAGCCGTGACAATATTTATGTGGCTGAGATAAAAAATTTCTTAGTATTGGAATACAAAACTCTCAAATTTTCCACGAGTTCGTGGTAGCAATTCATAAAATATGTAGGTAGGTGTCTTTGTATAATAACAAAATAACATCGATAACAATAGATTTATATTCTCATTATTTTATATAAAAAGCTTTTTACTTAACATTTCCAATTCATGTTACAGACGGCTTGCTGAATAGAAAAACTTAACATTGAATATTTTCCAGAATATGTTTTCATCTTTCTAACTGATGGCGATGTTGCGAATGACGGAAATATATTAAAATTTGTAGCACTAATTAATTTAAAAAATTTAACGTTAATACAACAGCAAAATAATTTATTTAATTTCATACGATAACCGCAATCTTTCATGTTCAAGTTTTATGATACTGCGCAATACGGATGTACGGATGGACACGAGGAAATTATATAAATTTGTTAATCCTGTTAATAATAAGAGATAAAATATTTAATATCGAATTAAATTATGATAATACATTTAACACATGGTAAGTACATAAATATTTACTCAAGTTTAATAAGCAAAGCTCTATTAATTAATTTGAAAAATGGAACGCCTAGAAACAAATCGATCAAATATATGTGATCAATCAAATGATAGTCCATTATTATAGAACTATTTTATTAGAAATATGTTTGCATGTGGCTCTCGTTATTAAATGTTTAACCGACACACGTATGGTGAAAATTATTTTAGTGTTGATATTAATTGCAATCAAAAAAATCACAATAGGTACACATTTTCAAGATAAAAATGTATATATTTTCACAAATTCGCAATATCTCATAAACCGCTGAATAAATTTCAATAAAATTTTCTTATATCTAGTTACTTGAATCATGAAAAACTATATTTATAGTCGAAAATACCTACCAGTGAACCTATAAAAGATCACATTTTAACTGGAGTTCTTTGATTCCCTAAATATAAAATAAAGGTCTTTTACCATTACATATTGCCATAAAATTACTAAAATTCATATTTTAAAAAACATTGTCGGAAAATATACATATTTTACACATCTCTTAACATCTTTGTATATAAACAATTGAACGTAGTACGTAGTAGCCCATTCATATCTAACATGAAACAATAGACTTCATTGAATCAAATTATTATTTTGATATCTTATTTGTACACACCCTCGTGTGTATCAGTCTAAGAGAGGTAGAAATATAATTATGTATTTGTTTTGAGTGTAAATTGTAAAGTGGATGTAAGGCTGTTTCATGGGTTCTTCAACTCCAACAATATGAATAGTAATTATATATATCACAAAAATGTTGGCTTCAAATGATTCACCAATAGTTTTTGTTTGTTGTATTGTATTTTGCCCTTTTTACTATATCTTTCCCGCAGTTAGATGTTAGTCGATTGAACGGGTATCAATACCTTTTCCGCTGTTAATATGTTTTAAAAGAAACATTTACAATCATTATACAACCCTACGTTCAATAATCTAACACTAGACCACTGAATCTGTCTATAATAAATTTCAAATAAAATGAGAATACTTGAATATTTAAGATGTGTAATAATAAAAAATAAAAAGCTTAACTGAATGAGAAAAATATTAATAAATAGACCTTAGTTTATTGCATTAGTTATTAAATAAGTTTAAAAATGCCTTCGATGTCTAAAATATTTAATCAAACACTTTATTGCAAAACTTTACGATAAATTTACAAATGTCGAATTCAAAAAAAAAAAAAACATATTCCATTAGCGAATCGTATTTTTTTCAGTTTGATAGACAATTATTTTTGTTACGTATTCTTGAGATTTCTTCAGATTGTCGCTTATTTTATAGATAATATTATATCCAATATGCGCTTCATATTCCAGGAAAGATATTCATAAACATCTGTATTAATATGTAGAACTTGAAACGTAAATCATTGTATGTAGAACATCATTATAAATAAAAGTAATTTAAACATATTTTTTGGTTCAGCTATGATTTTTTAAATTTTGATAGAACGTTTCTCCTTGAAAAGGGTTTACCCCACAGACTATTAAATAAATAGACACGAACTAACGTAAATTCTTTGTTCCAAAATGTTCATTTTGGTGGCACGTGATCACTATGGTGCCACTTACGCAATCAAAAAGCTCCGCGACTTTTTATTAATATGAGTCGATTGGAACGAAAATTTTAACGCTGATAATATCTAATATGCCTTAATGTAAAAAATACGTCTTGGTAACAAACATTTAAATTTTCGAAGAGTAAATACTTTTACTGTTGCATAAATGTGTCATAATCTATTGTATTTATGATTCGTTGGATTTGTGTGTAGAATGCCCCTCGCCTCGCAAATAATATTCCAAACCCCTCTCCTATATATACACTTCATATTATGTCCATTTTTCAAAGAGGCGTATCTAATTAATGATATGAAAAGAATCTTACCGATTTCTACTGATATTTTTTGATTTATAGATAGTATTAGGTGTATTTAATACATACTTTTTTCTTATTACTGTCAATTTGTAAGAATGACACATCAAAATAAAACTGGTTATATCAAAATGTTTTCAATGTCAAAATTAACTGCTTTGTATCAAAATTCTGTGAATAATTTTCTCTTTAAACAAGGTTAAAAACATGTCAAATTTCCTTAATGTTTAGAAAACAACAAAGTTGTATTTTAGTAGTATTTACTTTAAATAATTTAGAATAACACCTGTTAGTTTGAATACAAAAAAAAAGTATGAATTATAATATTTATACAACGTACTCAAAATCAGGAATTAGTTAATTTTATTAATCAAAATTTTTGTGAGATTTAAAAAAAATCAATTCATGAGTAATGATTATTGTAGCAGCATCTATACTGGCATGCCAATATTTAAGCTGGATATGTTATAATCCATTCTAAATGCGGCTGCACGGATAATATATGGAGTTTCCAAATTCTCTCATATAACATCTTTTTTACATCAGCTACATTGGCTCCGATTCCCTGAAAGAGTTGAATTGTACCGGTTGACGTACAAGGCGACACATAACAAGGTGCCTCCGTATCTTCAAAATCTTTGTATTCCAGACAATTTGAATTGTAGACGACAAACTCTCAGGTCAGCCTCTACTTCAGCTACAGGAAGGGTTGAAGAACCGACCAACCGTTCCCAGAAGTCTAAATTTAGTGAACGGGCATTTGCGGTGGCAGGCCCAAAAGCGTGGAACTCTTTGCCCCCTGTCATAAGAAACAGTGCATCAGACTTCACATTTAAGAATAAACTAAAACGCACCTTTTCAAAAAATCATTTCTATAAGGGAAAATAACCATTTTAAATTTTTAAAACAATGATAATATAACTATAAACAGTTTATGTGTAACACGCCCTTGAGGTGAAAGTTTTTACGAAAATGGCGCTATACAAATTATCCGATATTATTATTATTATTAATGAAATTCGCCAAAGAAATCAAAAAATTAATTTTCAAAACGTTTTTAATAGTATAATTACACGATATGTAAAATTAATTTTACTAATACATTCTAATTTGTCTAGTATTACAAAAAAATATGTAATATAACAGATTCATGTAACTCACATACTATGTAAAATTGTACAAATTAAAAAAATATATATATATATATTATATAAGTTAATTTTAGACTTTGTTTTATTTGGCTATAACAAAAATAAATCACATAATTCTTTTTAAAAATTGAAAAAAATCAAGTATCTCGGTCTTATTGCCCTGGGGGATAAATTGTATCGAGCGTTTAGGAAGCCGTATGAACCTTCTTGCCTTGTTGACTGAATTTTTCCAGAATAACAATCTTCGCTGGCGCCTCGGGCCATGGGTCTTTTCTGATAATTTCCACATCTCCTCAAAGAATACAACAATTTCATATCGCAAAGATAAACAGGGCCGCTTCTCTTCAAAGGAGATAAAAGCGTTATCTTTATCTTCTGTCTGACACATTTTTGTCAAAGATTTTCTTTAAGATGATGACTTCTGTGAAATAAATACAATTTTTAAGCATTTTAAATATCAATTATCGATTGAAACACATTTTATTTTAATGTTGCATTTTTAAATTAGATTAAGTACAGAAAAATCTATTAAAATTTATGGTTTAAATACGTATATTTTTTTGATAAATTTAATTTTTTCTGTATATCTTTTTACGTGATACTAATTTGTTTTGGTCTAAATATTTTTACTATTTTCGCCAAGAAGCAAAAGTGCTAGTGGCCACGCTTGTTTGAGTATCTCATTCTTCTTACGTAAACAAGAGAGTCAAATGAAATTTCATTATCTTTTGTGAAGGCAAATAACTTTTGTCATTTTCACATTCACACTTATATGTTCCACGCTTTTCTAGAATCATCATCTGATAACAGAGTTAATTACAAGATTTTTTCTGGATTGGTACATACGTGGTATGTTCTGCATCTTTCAGAACTCAAGATAAATAAGGTATTACTTGACAATATTATCAGGGGTTCCATTTAAAAATAGATGTATAACAAAACCGGGATTTCATGAAGGGGCGAGGTCTAAAATAAAGAAAATAATACACGCCAAATTTGATTAAGGGATTATATTCGACTTTACCCCAACCGGTTTTGAAAAATACCATTACCTTCGTCAGGATTTCAAATAAACTAACAAAAACTATTATTAATAAATAAAACGTGTAAAATTAACTAAAACATTATAAATAATTAACTAAATTTAACCACAAGTATGCATACTAAAAATATTTCCTAAAAAAATTTCTAATAATTTTGTATATTAAGATAATTTACACATCTTTCATTATCGTAATTTATGTTAGGTACTAGATTTACATTTTAATATATATTTTTTTTTATTGATTTTTAAAAACATTAGAATAACGTGATATCCGAATCCGATTAGTATATTAAAATAACTCATTAAAGGGTTATAAACCAAGATAAATAATCTATATATAAATAATCAATTTGAGTCTGTTTATTATGTTGATAAATTTGATCGAAAAATGTTGAGTTTTAGACTATGGCCCTTAGATTTAGAAAATTCAAAATCAATTTACTAATAATCATTCAGAAAACCTGTTATTTTCCTGTTTTATTGTTACATTTTATATGAACGTTCTCAAACTCATTGAATAATATTTATATACGCAATTTACAAAATTTAAGCATTTTGTTTGTAAAAAAAAACGTATAATGTTCAATCATATTTCAGGTATCTTTATAATAGATTCAGCCATATCACGCGAAAAAAATATATTCACCTTTTTAGCAAGGCTTGTCTTTGACAAAAGGGCTCTAACGTTCCGAGTTTCATTAAAATCAATTCAGCCCCTCCGAGTGTAAGCTGAAGTGAAGTGGAAGTGTGAGAAAAAATCAAAGCCTACAAAGGGTTGCTTTGTTACGTTTTATTGCCATTCATTCAGCATCGTAAAAACCTTAACGAGGCATCATTCTACACTGAAGAGGGGATCTATCGATCACAAAAATATTGCCATGATTGCCACTGTGACAATAAGGGATGGTGCTTCACAAATCAGAAAAAAACGTATTGTGCATGTGTTTGTGCGCCATTTTGGATCATTGCATTGAAGAAAATAAACTATTCATATAATTTATTTTTTCTTCATTAAAAATACATCTTCATGCATTTTACAAATCCTAACATAGCCCTACAGATATGTAATACTAACAATTTTATTAACTATGACTACGTCTTTAAACATATTTCATTGATATTTTAACGTAGATAGATATGCCAATAGAGGCGCCTTTATGCTTTTAATCATTAATATATATTTTGAAACCTAAAGGCATAAAATTATCTTATTAAAGTAAACTGCTCAATTGGAAAATTAATAATTTCCTAGATTCACCAAAAATGTGTGCCAATTTTCGCTGAAAAAATAATGTATCAGCATGAGACAGCTGTCAAATTGAAAATATAAAAAGAGACGTGGATTCTTCTTTCATTTCTCCCGTCGCATTGTCATTAGATGAATTCTTCTTTAATAAGATGGCAAAGGCCTCCGTAGTTGTAAAATACTAAATGTGGCCATTTGTGAATGGTCGTGAGTACACTTATCGCGAGTTTCTCACATTTCATTTTATTTTAAGCGAAATAGGCCGTCACGGGAATCAAACAATATCACTAAATCATTACTAGCATTAAGTTTTTTATAAGCTTCGCAAATGGCTATGATGGTCGCTGCACAGCCACGACTTGTGTTTCTGTAAAACCTATGTTTTAATGATGAAAAAAAATATTTGAAAGAAAAGGAAGTCTACAGAATAACCTAATTTTTTTATTTTTTTTATTATTATTAAAAATATAGTACAATTTGAATAATCAGTGGATATATATATATATATATTATATATCCACTGATATAGGTCTATATATATATATTAACATTTGTTTCTTCTCTATGAGAGTAAGACTCGTGTATAGAGAAGAAGTATATACGAATTAATTTATGTTTCAGTTAGTCTGTGTACATATTTTTTTTTACTTCAGTTACAAATTTATGATAGTCCGTAATTTATCGAATTGTGATGCGGATATTGTTAAAAAATCGATACCTTGATTAAATCAATTATTGTTAACAAACACCCAATCAAACACTTACTTAATATACCGTTTTAATGCCACTACACCACGCGGTTGCTCTACCTTCTACGGCCAAAGCCTGACTGTTGAGTACTGAATGAGCCGACGCTGCCTGGCGAACTATTATCTGTCGTAGTCAGAAAAACACAAATTACATAATGAATGTCTAACCACTAAGTTATTAATTAAAATTATGCGAAAGATTTTGAATTTAAATAAACCTACCGATTTGACTTGGATACATTTTATTTAAAATGAAAATACTATGTTATTGCTTAAAATAAAATAATGTATGTTTTGAAACTTTATTAGGGCAAATAAATATTGATTTTAATCATTTGTATCATTATTTAATTGAAGAACTTTAACATTTTATTTGACTTTACTTTTTTGCAATGTACTAGAAAGTTAAATTCTACCACATTTCGTATGTTAACGCCCTGACGCGCTATAAGTAATTACGTTCAAGGAAAGGAAAAACGTAAAAGAAGTATTGTGTTGGCTATTTTAAGGGTGGTTTTTAGCCCAATAATTCTTGAGGGATATAATTATTTTCTAAAAGTCAACAAAAGGAATGGAGAAATCGTAATTTTACTCAATTTTTCAAGCGTAAAAAAACGCAGAAAGAATTTTAATATGGCATTTGGGATTGCACGAAAATTTTACGTTAATAATAATAATAAACTTTAAGTAGCGTAAATTATAAATTTGCATTTGTGTTATAATTTTGTATTGCTGAATATAAATGTCCTATTCTTACTCTAAACTCAAAGTTTTAAGAAAAAAGAAAGAATTTACCGTCAATATTGTTAGGTTATTTCTTCTTTCTGCCTCGGCTTTATGTTCAGGGGGAAGGCATCTAGCCTAACTGGTTCTTTTTTAAATATTGACTAGTCAAATCAAATGGTTATGAAATGAAAGAATATTTTTTTATAACAAAATTTATAATCTATATCTTATGATACTTGTATGTGTTAAAAGTGGAAAATGAGCATTTTACTTTAATACTTATAAATAAAGCTATATGGAGCCAGTTCTCCCGGCCGAAAATATGTGAAAACTGCCCGCCTAAGGTGATGTATCTCTTATGGTGCATTTGCCATTGCTGTACCCACGCTGTGTCGGTCCACCTGCATCTAACAATACTTGGTTTTATTAGCCTCTGTCCCTTACTTCGACTAAGTCCTTTTGTATCCTTGAACAAAATATTGTTTTGGGTAATTTCGCATTCTAACAATATACCCTAGCGACGAAACGACATCATGGTTTCGAAGATTTCGATACATATTAATAATTAAATTATTACTGATAGTCTGGGAATTTACTTGAAAACTTTTTTTTCGTTTTCAATACAACCTGATTTATGTGCGACTTAATGCGAAGCTATTATTTACTAAACAAAAGTATGATAATATGTTGCCAATATATGCATAATGATAATATATGCATTGGAAAAGATTTCTGTATTGCCATGATTTTAAGTAAGATAACATAAACAAAAAATTGCTTACAAAAATCTATGCCACATTTTTTATGTGTAT
Organism: Eubasilissa splendida; assembly: GCA_031772225.1. Taxonomy (NCBI): domain Eukaryota; kingdom Metazoa; phylum Arthropoda; class Insecta; order Trichoptera; family Phryganeidae; genus Eubasilissa; species Eubasilissa splendida. The sequence goes on along the minus strand of CM062862.1, from coordinate 23,501,040 downwards.
ATTGAGTATTTTCTTATGTCTGATTGTGTATGTACATATTTGGGGTAAAGATTGAAGGTTAACTTACTATGTTGACGTGGTTTAATAGGTCAGCGCACTTCCCAGATAGACTCTATATCTTTCTAATTGATACATTTAATTTGTATTAAAATATCACATAACTATATTCTGAAAAACTGTAACTTTAGAATAATATTTTTTTTTCCTTAAAAAAAAAGATTAAAAGGTTATGAGAGTGTTTTGAGTTACGAATTAATGTTTGTGTAGGTGAGAATGTTTTTGAATCAGATAAAATTGGCAGGTTGTGCGAATGATGAAACTGTGAGTGGTAGATGACTCAATATTCATCCATCACTCACATATCCGTTTGAGAGTTGATGAATGTATTGTATGTGTGGCCAGGGCAGGTTAGAAAATTATTTGATTTATTGTCAGGTACAGTTTACATGTATGGAGTGTACAATAAAATTTCTACACGCGAATAGTTTATTGAGGCATTTATTGTTGGTGTCACTTAGAGACAGCCTTGTGTTATAACCTAATATCGTTTGATTTCACGCACCAGCATCTGCAGGGTGCGTTTGGTAATGCCGGGCGGTAATGACAAGAATGGAGGCGATAGACCTTCACACATACATGTTTCCCGCGTCCCTTATTCTGTCACTTCTAGTGATACCCAGAATACTTATTTCTATACTACACTGCGTTAACTGGAACTTCTGATAAAAATGACTTAGGATGCCTAAAGTTTCGTTGAGTAATTATCGGAGCAGTGGAAGTAACACGGCAAAGATAAACGGAAAACCAAAGCAAGTTGACAGACATGGTAAGATTTACTGTATAATTTTTATAAATTTACTTTATATTATATGTTTTTTATGTTAAATAAATTACGTTATTTCTTCTAGTCGGTACCATTTAAATTTTCTCACAATATGAATATACGATATATTTATTTATATTTTATTTACAAATATTAAAATTATTAATCTTTATTTTACATTCATATTTGTTAACAACTCGACCCCTTAGAATAATAAGGTTCCAACTAACATTTTGGGTTAATTCGAGTTATTGCGTGAAATGGGTTCCAATTACATTATTATTTATTTCTTCCATACACACCAACTATATTTAACGGATATTATAAGAGACCTGAAAGTTTCAACTGCATTAGTTATTTATTTCAATTTATGGACTAATATTTGAAATATTAACATACATATTTATGGAAAAAAAAACATTGTTAATAAATAATGTTTTTTTTTATTTTTAATTTCCTTCATCTCATAGCGGTCATTGATAATACTTAAAATAAGTTAAGACCTTAAAACTGATCATATTTGGATACTAAAAACAAATATGCATATATATATGTTGAAATTCAATCAACACTTTTGAGCTCATTATCTCAAAACAGTGTCATTGTCAGATGGAACCTTGTTATTATGAGGGGTCGAACTTACATACTGTATGAATTTTTCTTATTATATTCTTAATATGATTGTCATGTTAAACTTAGTAAATCAAATAGAATATATGCAAATAAGATCTAAATAATTAAGTATATGAGTTTTTTCGAGTTAATTTTGATGAAATTTTCAATGCGAGTAAATATAAAAAGATACATTGAACACCTATACCAAAAATTGCTATATAATGCGAAATTAATTATTTATATTGAAGTTGTGTTATAAACATAACAATTGTATTTAATATAATAAGTATCACCCCAGAACTCGCCCCAAATTGCAAAGATGTGGTCCATATTATAGTTACTATGTCTTTGAAATATAACTGCGATGAAATCATACAGACTACAGTGATATTGGACAGACCTGCTCTATCGCGAAAAGACTTCTGTATTTTATTTTCCCCGACCAAACCACTGCAAGTTGGGTGTATAGAACGGTGTGACAGGTGCAAGAAATAGTATTAGGGACAGATCTAGATATAGGGGTTGTAAATTGTGGGAAGCTGCCGGGTATTTTCTGTATCTTGAAATGGCTAACGGGACCGTGCATAGTGTACGTGTTTCAGTTAAGGTATAAAATTTTCTTTAAAATAAGTAGAGATTTGGAAGTTCGTGTGAAATATCACGAAGTTAAGTGTATTTTAATAGTTAAACACAGTTGTTCGTATATAATTTATTTTGATTTTTTAATAATTGATATTTTCAAAACAATACTATTAAACATCCATCATAACCAAGTTTCCCTCAAATAATATTGTTTATTAGATAAACAGTTTCAGTGAAAAACAAATATCAAGCAACATTCTATTAAATAATATCTTCTCACTTCTTTATTGATATACATATTCTAGTAGCGGTGTTGAATCCTTTCCCATATATTCCATTAAAGTCCGTCAATAATGAAAAAATCTATGGAACTTCATATTTTCAAATTTACACAGAATAGTTGGTAGGTAGGTAATTACTACTAATTATCTTCTGGTATCACAATAAATTATTATAGAGGTTGTGCCTAGATTGAATACGTTTCATTTGAAAAATGAAATGCCCAGAGAGCAATATTTTTTCATATACAGTCAAGTAGCAGACAGTCAGATGATTATATAATTATTTTATTATAAATATTCATACTTACGTTATAAAAAGTGTGACCGACGTTTAGATGGCGAGAAAAATTTGAATGCTGATAGATTGACAGGTGATTGAGGCTATTTTAAAGTTCATATTCAAAATATTAATTGTAAGACTTGTAAATGTATTAAAAGGTTGTGTAATATGACAGTATAATTTATGTTTGACCATAAAAAAACGTGGGGCACAGTACGAGCTAGAATCTTCAACAAGGGTTGGTCTCCAATAGAGAAATTGAATACGATATTCAGGCAAAAACGCCACAAACTTCTTGCCCCCAAAATACATCACAACTCACCAAACATTTTCGAGGCAATAAACACGGCATAACTCAACAGCTATCATAAGGGATGGATTGTATCTATTGGAAGAAAGGAGTCAGAAAAAGTGCTGACAGATATTTTTTCTGCTCCATAATAAATCGTTGCAGACTGTTGAATTAATATATTATGAAGACATTGAGAACAATGGTTTACTAGGATTTCTTGAGTTTTTTTTTACAACTGTATACTATTTATCTTCAAAATTTTGTTAATGCTATCTCACGAATTTAACCGCGATTAAAGATAACAACCAAATTTTATTCAGATTATATTTTTCTCAGACATGAAATATGTATAAATTCAATATTATTGATATTTTTCAAATTAAATCAAGTTCTTGTGACAATAAGACACCGAGTAGGTAAATACATAACCACTGCATAGATACATTCGCAACATATTATATAAACACTAAGAAATAACACTTTTTTTATATTACTTTATATTTATATATATTTTTTTATATTACTTATATTATTGATAAATCAACACGTTTCAAGACCAATGGTCCCTTCTTCAGTATGCAATGTAGGTATACTAAAATTAAAAATACAAGCATGGACAAAAAACAAAACTATAAATAAAAGTGATGGGAAACTAATTAAGAACTCCTGTGAAAACAAATTAAAAAGTATGTATTTGTAAATTATAAAACAAAAAAGTCTGCTGTCAATTCTAGTACGATAAAATCTGCGGTTTTCGCATCACGTTAAGTAAATTTTGTTATTGTATTTTCGTTATTTTTTAAAAATAAGTATAAGGATTATAAAAATTATTACTTTCCTTTAATTATTGACAGGTTATTTCACGAGTTTGGATAAAAATCTATAAAATTGATATTGTTTCATTTTAAGGGGAAAAAGTATCTTTGAAATTTTTATGTGGGTATTCCTTATTTTTATTATTAAAATAGATATACGAGATGGAATATATATTTTATCAAGATTTTTTACTATTATGAAATAATGCTTATGGTAAAGAATTACGACTAACCTGGCTGTCTCCCGGGACGAAGCTCTAGCCCTAGACTACATGATCAAAGTAATTGAGTAAGCGAGAGTCTGTACCGCTGGATCAAAAAAAATTCTCATAATTATTATTATTAGATTATATAAATTTTGTTTTACTCGTTCTTTGACACGACAAAGCAGATAAAATAATTTAAAATCTAAAGCAATTGATAAAAAAGGTTAATTATAAAATAGTTGCTTATTTATTACATTGAAAATAATGTTATTTTACTATCATGTCGGCGTTTTAACAGAAATTTGAATTAAATTAAGTATGTCGAGTTAAATACATACGTAATATTAAAACTGAATAAATTATACTGTAGACAGCTATATTAGTTTGTTTAGACAGATTAACTATTAATTTACTTAATAATAAGAATTAGCGTACAATATATATAATAAGTATATATTTAATAAGACTTTCATAAGGTTCAGTTATTTTGTTAATGGATCTTAATAATTTTAAAAACCGGACGTCTGCGCTCTGGGAAACTGACTTTACTGTCAAATATTATTTCGAGACAATCAAGGTTTTTGTAATAATTATGTATTTTTTTAAAAAAGAGATGCATCCATGAAACGTGTATCATAATAATATACTATCTACGTATAAAGCTAAGCCTCTTACTTTATAAAAATAGGTCTAACTTGGTAGTCTTCGAGAATTAACGTCAAATTCTCAACCATTAGGCGAGACTCCTACCATTAGACCGAACAAGCAAGTAAATTATTGAACAAATATAATATATGATTAATTATTTAAGTTTTATCTTTAATGATAATTTTTTTATATTATATTCAACTAAGATTAGATTCATTTTGTCTAAATAATCAGTAAGATAAATATGAATTAAATATATTAATTATAAAGATATACATATAAAATCAATTTTATCGAAAAATATTGTTGTTGCGCCACCGGGATTCGAACCTGGATCTCTTTCCTAACCGGGGAAGGTGATTTATCCAACTAAGCTACAGCGACATTATTTTTAGCGACAATTTTTCGACCCTATATGTTACCTTTTTGATATTAATACATTTAATCGTTCCATCATTCGACAGAGCCTACATTTTATTAATGTGTTCTCCTAAATAATAAAGTTGTATCAATGTGTCCAAAATTTAATAAAAATGAATTGATAATTCTGGCGTCTGCTATCAGTTTACTCAAAGGTATTTGAGATTCTGTAAAAATAAGGTAGATGGCTCTGTCGAATGATGGAACGATTAAATGTATTAATATCAAAAAGGTAACATATAGGGTCGAAAATTGTCGCTAAAAATAATGTCGCTGTAGCTTAGTTGGATAAAACACCTTCCCCAGTTAGGAAAGAGATCCAGGTTCGAATCCCGGTGGCGCAACAACAATATTTTTCGATAAAATTGATTTTATATGTATATCTTTATAATGAATATATTTAATTTATATTTAAAATATCACAGACCTATGTTCTCAGAATGTGTTCAGAATGTGTTCTCCTAAATAATCAGTAAGATGTTTAAAAGTTTAATAAAATTCAAAATATGGTTTTCTTGAATATTTTTGTTCAGGGGTTGTTTTTTTTTATCATTTGGTACGCCCACCGGTACGATGTATAATTTATATAATTTATAAGAACTACTTCCCTTTAACATCTTTAAAGATATTAAACATTTGGTATTCACAATATAAAAAAATTATGCATTATTATATAAATTAATATTATAGACCACAAATCTACTGTTAAGCTGCGTAGCTAGCCTGTAAATCAATATCGGATAATTCTACGAGTATCTAAAAATTAAAAAGAAAGTTCTTTCTGTTGACTGCTCTATTTTTGAAGGCTCCTCTGCACTTTCATATTACCGAGGATGTTGAAACTATGAAGCCTTATCTAGTTTGGGTACTAGGAGATTCAAAAGCGTTGCCAGATTAATGTCTGCTAAGTTTTCTTACCTTTATTACCGCTGATGTTATTAAACTCAGACAAAAGTAATGAAAGACTTTTGTAACCGTAGATGCGGATGTATAATCAGGATTCTACAAATAAAATCGTTAACTAGTTGAGGCTAATGAGCTCAATAATTAGTGTTCATTAAAAAACTGACATAAAATATTATATAAAGAGAAATATAATAAAAATTAAATTAATCAACTAGAAATATATTTTTAAATATTTTATGAATTCTGAAAATGCAACTTTACAACAAAAATATGTTTTCCTTAATAAAAATGGAATACAATCTGGAAAAAGAGAATTACAAAAGTCAAAGCAATCATTGTTATTATCAAAGAGAGACAGGTGTACAGTTCACCTCTGTTTTATGTTCTAAGAACGTGAGTTACATAACGCAATATGGCAACATAATTCATGACCAATGTGTACATTTCAAAAATCTATAGTCAGCTTACTTACTTACTTACTTACCATCACGCCGTTTCGCCGCGGGGGTAGGGAGAGAGAATAGAGCGCCACACCCTTTTGTCCTGACACACAATTCTCGCCTCATCCACATTCATACATCTTCTCGTACAAGCTTGCCGATTACTCGCAGAACCATATTCCAGTATCTGGTTTTCCTGGTCATGCCAAGTCTTCCGCGGATGTACTTTATTTCTGATACCATCAACACTACTATGGTCAGGGTTAAAGATATACTACTCGAATATTAAAATAATTATGAACTGCTTTGTTGACTCAATAGTCATTTATTTGAATGGAACATTAATCATTATGTCTATCCAGGATAATAATTTTCCATAACATGAAGCATAACTATGCTGGATAGTATTTGAGCATCAGGATCAGGATATGATAAAAAATTCCAGTATATATGATTAAAATCAGCAGTGTAGGGCAAAATAAAAAAGTAGGTATCAGGGCGATATTTGATTTCGACACCCTCCCCCCCCCATTTTATCCGATATATTAAAAAAATATATTAATATTGATAGTTCGAATGTTTAAAAAAAACTTTATAAAAATTTAAAAAATTAAATGGAAGAATATTTTTTAAATCTGAGTATTCAATTATCTTGTCTGTTATTGAGAGTCGATGTATAATTTTAATGACAGAAAAGGAGTTGTTTAGTTAATCGCGTTAAATTGACCTATTTATGTTCTACCTGGATTTATGTAACATTTTGAGATATTCTTGTATTGTTTAGTCTATACGGGTTTAACGCATACACTAACATATATTTTTATAACTTTTAGAGTATTAAATAATACATTTTTAAAATTATTTTCCATAGCGAGTTACCACGCAGCCATAAGATTATTCATAAACTATCTTAATATGAAAAATATTTCTCTCCAAAGTGATCCGATTGAACAGGGTACTAAATAACTCTTCCACTGGATATGGTCATTATTAGAAAATATGAGTATTACGTTTGATTGAAGGTACATTAACAATTATGTACTAATATTATTTTCTGATTGATCAAGATTTTACAATATTTTGTAAATTGAGTTAAAACACTGTTTTATTCCACTATATTTTATTGTATTTAAACGATAAAAAGTTATCGGGAACATCTTCCCATTATCAATAATATAATTCAACTAAAATTAAAAACACTTTCAGACACCAATAACAGGTATTTTGAATTAACGAAGGTGAGGGTAGAGGTAGAGTTAAAATAGATAAGAGAGGGGATGTAATGGGCGCTATTTTAACCCCCATCTCCGTTAACTCCAAACACACCCGTACTGTCTGAAAGCGTTTTTAATTTTAGTTGAATTATATTATTGATAATAGGAAAATGTTCCCGAAAACGTTTTAACGTTTAAATACAATAAAATATAGTGGAATAAAATAGTGTTTTAACTCAATTTACAAAATAACCATGGAATTCCACATAGTTTCATCAAAAGCCTTTGAACATTTTTGATATTTATTTGTAAGTAGGCAAATACAGCTTAGTTTATTTTCGTCCGCTACCCACCCTTATGACATAATCCTACAACTTTCTGCAAGGGTGTGAATCATATTATTGTTGTATAATTAAAAGGGTACAGAGATAAAAAGAGCAGACTCCACTATTCTAAGTCCGTTCCGGCTATAAATCTATAGATATTCAAATCCTTGCATAAATACTAATTCTTAACATTATTTGTATACTAAATACATTGAATAATTGTTAGAATTAGTTTTAAGTTCTGTTGAAGAATATCAATGATACAAATTAATGTTTTAATCTGCATTGTTAATTTTCAAAGTTCTTTGGTTTCTGTTTATATTCACAGTCGTGCTGAATTTGAGTCACTCTTTGTTTATTGCTCAAACTGACCGCGGCTGCGTTGCTTGCATTAATACCTTAACTCTGGAATTAAGGCACCTGCCGCGTTATAATACACAGTTAAGTACAACGGCGTAATACCCCAACGGTCTCTGAACTGCCCGCAATAACAAATGGATTATTTAATCAATGACTTACTAGGCCGATTGCGTGCATAAATAGCGATTAATCGATATATAAATTGTATTTTTATTTGTTTTATTAACCACTCATTGAGTTTTAATACATCGACCGCTTTTGAAATTAAATGAATTTTAACCACAAAGTTTATTTTGCTAATTTCAAAAATATTATATATAAATTGTCAAAGCCGTTGCATGCTCCCTAAGTATAGTCCTGCTCTTTTGTCTGTTAACCTTTTATAAGATGTATTCATTATATCTTTTTCTATAAATATATGTATTAGGTATATCACTCTCTATCAAGTGTATTCATATCATTTATCACTTTTACATCATACTGTAACACTATCAGACGTTTAAGTTTATGTTTATTTATATATTTGACAATAAAAAAACGATAGTAGAGTTATGCACCCCCAAATAAGAAAGATATTGAATCATGGAAATTGCTTTCAATATTTATATAATAATAGACCAATATAAACTAAATGTAAGAATTTGTTTACAACAAATGAAAAAATATAAAAAAATATACATTTATCTATTATAATACAATATAAAAATTAACAATATGTTGGAAAATTGATCAGATTACAAAAAGGGAAAGACTTATTCATTGTATCACTCTCATATTCATCTCTATCAGGTGCTTGGTGGTTCTGTGGTTAAGACACTCGCCTAGTGATCTAGTGGTCGGGGGTTTGAACCTTATTTCAGAAAACCAGCAAGTTAGTCCTATTTTCATAGCATAATCGTTTAGCTTAGTTTGACAATCACACGTATTCTGTGAACGAATCTCTATTAAAAAAAAAATTTTAGGATTGAGGATTCTGACCTTTTTGGATAATCTACTTGACCAAATTTTTCCAGGTCCACGCTCTTCAACAAGATGGATCGCTCAATGGAATGTGTTTCATGCTGATTTGATTCACTTAAACGTGAAACCTTCCTATAATATTTTCTATCACATATTTTCAGAATATTTTCTATCACTCTCCAGAGATTGATACTTGTACAAATCTCTAAAACTTCAAAATTTTTTGGAGACCTACGGTTTGTACGGTACAGTTTATAAATGTTATACTAATTTTTGCGTCTATACTGTGTCGGAACCTTTGACGAAATAGTGATTAAAATATACAGTCCACGTCTTTAGAGGTGCCAGTAGAATCCCGATTGGTGAGTGCCTATTCCTCCCTGTCCTGAATTCTTCCGGTATCTATAATTGTGCGCAACACCTATGATGAAGAGTTTGATTTATACGTATTTTAAATTGAATTTATTGAATATATAGAAACATGAGTAGTTTTGTATTTGTATTTTAATGACTATTTTACGGTTTTAAAATAAAATTTGATTTTAATTCCTTTCTTCCTTACGCAGGCCGGTCCTAGCCTTTGTGGCGCCCTCGAGCGAAATTTTTCTGGGCGTCCCCATCCCTGATTTAAAAAAAACAGTGGATCTGTTAAACTATTCTGTCAGATTCCATATCTACAATGTCCTCCTGTGACCAGACCCTCTTTTTGTGATTCAATCTTGCGCTGATGATAAGGTGGAGAGTGTTGTATTACATATATCTCTCATGTTTCATTTCACATGGGCAAAATATTCCAGTTTCCGAATCTTCATTAATTTCTCAGCTCATTGCAGCTGAGGTGAGTTTTTAACGGCACCCCGTAAGCTGTAATTATTGTAATACTGCAGAATTAGCTGCCATTCGCCAGGGAAACACTACAGCGAAGACGTTTGTGATGATATTTAAAGAAGCAAACGGATCTTCTAGATCTATACGACATTCATCTTGCTTTTCTTGTATAATGTATTTTATAATGTTCATAATCTTTTTATTTTGTTCAAACTGTAGCTATTTATCCTTTTTTCATCTTTAATTTCGGCTTGTTTGTAAATATGTAAATGATTCTTGGGTCAATACCTATTTTCCATGTATTCAATATTAATATCAAACTGTAGCAGATGTATCTACCAAGTATTCTATATGCATGTTTTTTCCTGTCATTATTGTGATGTTACTTTATATCCGATGGAGCAGTTGCACGCCACTGCCCTTGCAGTGGCGTGCAACTGAGTATATCACTTACCACAATATTAGAATGAGTGAAACATACACTAATTGTTAATTTATATATTTGAATGCATATAATATATTGAAATAATAAATTTGTTTGAATTTAATCAAGTGAAGACTTTTTTAAACAAGCGTTTTGAAAATATCTTTATTCTTCATTAATATCACTCTGGTAAAGATTTTTTTTTCGAACCCGTTATGTTTGTATATTATAAGGTTATATATACTAAGTTAATTGTATAAATTTATTAAAATATCTAACAATATTTTTAAATTATCAAATCCTAAATAATATTATTTGAAACATATACCCCTCTCACTGTACATCGGGGCTTATACACCGGAGAACGGGTTAAGGGATGAGATATGTACAATGATATATTTATACTGGTACAATTTGAAATCGCAAGACAAATGTGCCTCGGGTCTTTGTTCAATGGTGAATTCGTATTTGTATGTTTCACTGTAGCAGAGAAATCAAATATTTTGCGTCGCTTTCCGAAACGCGATAGGAATCGTATCGCTGCGGAGTGTACAAGTGTGGTTGGAATATTCGACGAAGGGGCGATTCTGGAAATGAGGATTGTTCAGTAGTATGCTTTCAAACAATGTAGATTATTTTGTAGTGATCGAGTGATACTTACCTGATATTTCGTTATATTCTAAAACTATACTGAGTAAACTTGACTTATAAAAACACACAAATTCTTTGAAATTACCAAGTAGTTACAAACTGTTTGTGTAATATTTGCAAAGGAAGAAATTTCAATGTATATATTTATTAACCTTTACCATACCATAACATAAAATACCCGAATGCAGCCATGCTGTCAACTCGTGTTACCGTAAATAACTGTTAGAAAAAATATTTGTATTAGGTTAAATGGCTTTGATGGCACGAATTACTCTAAATATTGAGCATTCAATTTTGAAAAAATGATTAAAATCATAATTTAGAGCTTTCATTAAGTCGTATACAATATGTCCTTCCTTCTTATATCTCTTCATTTAATTAGTGAGAAAGATACAATTATATTTGTATGTTTGTTGTTTTTTTCTCTGTGAAAATAGTGTGTAATCTCTGTCTTTCATATCACAAATTGTATTTTTACCAACTTATTAATTTTACAACGGATTGAATGGAAAAAATAATTGTTTTTGTACGATTCCCTTTTCATAATTGGTTTTTCACTAGTCATTCCTAAGCGCTATTATTTTCTTCAGAATTATTTACAATATGAATTTTATGTTGCATATATTTACCGAAATATTACAGGTTTAATTATGATGGTAGACTTGTGTTACTGCATGGTTTGGGAAGGGTTAAATCAGAAGGAATTTTTGTTAATACTGTTTTATAATTTTTTAAACTTCAACACACATTAAATGTATCAATTAGAAGGATAAGCAGATAAAATATTTTTGTTGCCACCCGGACATCACAGAACTGTGTTCTGAAAAAACTACAACTTCACAATAATAATGTGTTCTTCTTAAAAATATATATTTTTTCAATTAAGGGTTATAAAACTGTACATATAAATATTAAATTTTTAATTTAACCTAAAAAATTATATGTTAAAAAAGTGTTCTTCGCGATCCATTGGCCAATTTAACAACCTCCGAAATTAACAATAATATAATTTTTTTTTTAAATAGTCTGATGAAATTTCTGTGACTTGTTTTTATAGATACTCAATATATTGTAATAATATTATACGATCATAATGTGTGTATACTTACTAGGCTTTTATCAGATACTGCTTTTATATATTTTTATTTATTTTATACACTTCTAATATTCTTCTTCTAGTTCTAACTTGTTGTTCTTCTCATGACTAAGGATCGCAACCTTCATAAAGTTCCTTATTAATCCTTGTGACAGAATTTCTCTGCATCTTGCAGATCTCAGCTTAATTACGATAACACGTGACAAGCTATAACATATTTATTATTCTAGGTTCTGTTTTAAATACATGATTTTTTAAATGTATTTATTCTATTGTGTATGTATTTTATTGATGTAAATAACGTTTATGGCATTCACAGAACATACTCGTACAACGAGATTTATAGATTTTACCTTCCGGACATTATTAGGCTATTTTTGTTTGTATTGTTTTTATACTAGGTTGAAATATTTAAAAATGTTTTCAAGTTTCTTTTCTTATTTTACGTGTACATACAAATATTTAATACATAACGTTACTGTAATTAATTTTTTATTACTTATGTGTGAGATATACTTTAATTTTCATCCCTAGATCATTTTCAACGTCACAATCACCTTCCGGTGCATCCCTGTACCGGAAGCTGCGATAAAAGCGTGATAAACACAGTGGACTTGGGCTCTGACCGGGAACGTAACGGTAAACTGAGTTTTGCTCTCACCGAGAATAGAATTATTAATGGTCCGGAGTCACCAATTTTATTACGAAGCATTTTAAACATTGCGATTTTACGACCAAATGACGTTATTTTAATTATACATAATTATATAAATGTGTCCCTGATTGCATCACGTGGCAAATAAATCAATAGGAAGATTTGAAAATTCAATTATGATTTTTAAACAGTAAATTAACTATTAATTGAATGTATTAATTAGAATGATATATATTTAATTAATATTTAAAATATAACAGATCTATGTTCTGAATAATTACAACTTCACAATAAGAATGTGTTCTCCTAATAATATATAAGTTGTAGTAATGTGTCCAAAATTTAATAATGGCGTCTGCTATCGGATTACTCAAAAGTATTCGATTAAAATGTATTAATTTAAAAAGGTTCGAAAATTTGTCGTCAAAAATAATGTCGCTGTAGCATAGTTGGATAATACACCTTCTCCGGTTTGGAAAGAGATCCAGGTTCGAATCCCGGTGGCGCAACAACAATATTTTTCGATAAAAATGATTTTATATGTATATTATTCTAATTAATATTTTAAATATCACAGAGCTATGTTCTGAATTGAAACAACTTCACAATGATAATGTGTTCTCCTAATAATAAATTAACTATTTCCTAAAGTATGGTGAGCTGATCACGTGTTCGACTTTGGGCGCGGATGGTACAGTGGTGATGCTGCGCTACCAGCAAACGCCTCGCTGCACGAGTTATTTCTATGCTAGGTTGCTATCGCTTGCGCCGATCGCACGTTCATCCGACTGATTGATTGCAAGTGTAACGTGCAAACGTTTCGTCGCCGATAACTTTGTTGTTTGTGGTAACATTTTGATATAATAAAGTATTTACAATTGAACTACATATGACTGAACTAAAATAACATATTATAAACTGAAAAAAAGTCTCCATTAATCCTCGTTCATGTCAAAGATGGCGTCTTAATTTCTTAGAATATTCTCAGCTTCGCAATCGACATCACCACGGCTTGCTCATTTCCCTCTTTTGTATTCGTAGCAGACTATCATATTCGCTTCTTGCATGTCCACTAGTAGTACGGTCATATCAATCGATCATGAGAAATGGGGTCTCTCTAGATAATTTTTCTATTGATTAATTACACATTGTATTTAACCTGATATTTTAGGCTGTACAGTGTATTTAAATAAAAGATCATCTAATAATATTATACCTTAATCCACAAGATGGAATCAGAAATAAATTGAACGTTAGTGTCTTTGAAAAAAATCCCGGGCAATGATTGTGAGTGGTCTCCGGACTTTTCGAAGGTCGGGCTGAAAAAATATAAAAATTCTTCATTAGTATTTCTGGGCACGTTCTCCACCCCCGCCGGTTCAAGCATGTGGCTCCCAGTAGTAGGCCACCAAGCCACTGTGTAATTTTTATATTTCATCCCCGTTTTCCACTTCAACCACTGTTATAACATTAGGGGTAGGTATGTGTATAATGAGATTAAAAGTGGCCAAATTTTTCCAGCAGAAAATAGTTTATTCGTATTATTTATTACTAGCTGCAAAACCGGACAATGTTGTCCGGAGTGTAGAAAAAAATACATTAAATAATACTGTCGTTATAACCAGAAATTGTATGAATGTCTAAGTGTATTTTAAAAGTATTATGTATAATCATTTATGCAATCCAATAACTAGATAAGCCCCATATTCACCTTACTAGGTTTTTACTAGGTACCTTACAAATTTTGTGAATATTCATTTTTAAGAATAACACAGGCCGTTGGGTATTATTGAGTAATCGGAGACTGTAAACGTTATTCATTATTATTCTCACATATACAAGTCTACGTACCTCGTTACTTCTATTGGCATCACTGGGTTTCTTGGTTTATAATAATGTACATGTGTATGTGTGTGAATATTGCCGCCCTTTTTTTGAAAAGGTAAGAAGACATTCAATTACATCCCGCGCTTCGACCAGTTCAGCGGTCCAAATAAACCATCAGTACGCGTTTCGCTAAAGAAGATAACCCAGCTAAAAGAACAACAACATCGGACCAGAAAGACAGCAAAAATAAAAAGGTTAGTGCAGTTCATATACAATGTGTGTGCTTATTGTTAATCGGAAACCTGGGAACCAGCTATCGAAGGCATTTACATAAGCAATACATATGCATATATAAATATATATATATGTTATATTTTTAACTCGTGCTGATGATGATGCTGACTCTTTGTGTGCGGGTTTGTGTCGTCAGAATAATACCCATTCGTGGTAACCGAAGTATTTATTCTGAATACTTCGACACAATGTAGTACAGGTCAATATAAGATGTTTACAGTTCAACGGTTCGAAGACAAGAGGCTGCGCCGACCGCGGCGCGATACATTTATCTCTTTCACACACTCATCACTATTACCAATCATCACACGCTCACAAATTCGTCCCATAGATAAATGTATACGTATTTATTTTTTTACTTCTATTTTTATAATATTTTAACAGTTATTAGTTTAACATTTAACAGTAATGCCCTTTCACTACTGTTAATATTTAACAGTAATGCCCCTTCACTAGGACGATCTTGTGTCGATGACGATGTTTAAGGATTATTAGTGTTTATTTATATTTTCAATTTAATTTTTTTCTTACGTAGTGCTCGTCATTAGTTCCATTCATCTCGTTGTCAATTTTTTTAATCCATTGTACAATTAGTTTTTTTTTTAAATACTGTTCCATTTATTGTATTTTTTATTTCAATCGACAGTTTGTTGTACAATTGTGTGGAATAATAGTAAATGGTTCTCTGCCCAAATGTTGTTTTTGTAGACGTCATTTTAGAATTTTTATTTATACTGTCTCGTGGGCTTTAACTACTGTGATTAAAAGAATAGTAATATTTTCCATATATTTGTAAGATTGTTGAAACTTCAAGTTTATTGAATATTTTATTTGAGCTCGTTTGAATTTGTATTTTGAGTATTACTGTTATTATGACCTTTTGCACTCTAAATAGTTGTTTAATATATGTTCAGGCTGCATCCCCCCATCAAATTATTCCATATTCTATTATTGTTTGACAGATCATATATGTATACACTAATACAAAGAATATTAATATTTCCCTTTTTACTTATCTTTCACAAATTTATTTGCTTCAATTTTCCTTTCATCCGATGATTTAAATTGAGTTGACATTACCTCTAATTATGTGAATATATCTGTAAAAATATTAAATGCAGAGTTCATATTTTAGATATTCTTCCTTAATATATTTATGTATTGAATAAAATAATTATAATATATAAATATTTACCATACGCAACAATAATAAATGTTTTCTGGATGAACCTGACGTGAATTTGTTAATACGCATTTGTGTACGTGCGGAGTGGTGCAGACTGCGCAGTGTATGCGCTGGCCGAGTTAGACGTGTTTTGGCGTCTTTATGTTGTCGTTCGTGATGATATTTATTCTCATTTTTAGCACTTTTATACAATAATTGATGTATATCAACTATTATTTTAATGATTAATATAAGTAATAAATGTAAAATATTCATATTTATCCGACTTAAAAATCTCAAAAGTCTACATGTACACTGAGTTAACATCATCAAAATGCGCGTTTTTATTTTAGCATCATAGGGAAACGTTAACCAGTCAAGTCATTGCATAATAAGTGTGTAAGAAAGACAGCATATTATTGACTGAGTATAGTTTTCACGTTAGGCGTAGTAAATTTATTATTCTTATCGTTTCTGGTACTACGATAATAATTTATAACTGATGTCTCATAAGAAATATTTTCTTATCGATAGTTATCCGACGCACTTTTGATAGATCCTGTGGGGATATTTTATATTAAACAAGTTAAATAGATTTTTCATGTTGACATTTTGGAGTTCATAGAAAAGTGTCGTCTGACATAAAACACAATAGATGGATAAGAGTTTTTAGTATTCAGAAATTTTCTTAGATAACAATATCAAACCTATATCAACTTACGTGTTTTATTAGCTAGTTAAATTTTTGACGAAATTGGTAACTTTATAATGTGGCGTATACCTATAAAAATTGGCTTAAATGTAGTTATTTACCGGTTTTAATATAAATCAACTTGAATCGAGGTAGATAATATTAAATATCCAATTTATCATACAAAACATATAGATAATGTAAATAAAGATAATTATAAATAAATACAATTTTAAATTATATCTAATCACAAAGTTGACGCTACAAATATCAATAATATGATTATATATTTTTATATTTTATTTTATTTTATAAAGTGATCGAACTAAATAAAAAGATTCTGCGTTAGATGGAAATACGGCTGCGTAAAATTTGTATTTATTCATCATATTTCAACTACATAACTGCTATTTTCAAGAGAAAAATAGTAAAATAATGAAAAATAATTAATTAAATCATTTTAATATAGATTATTTATTTAACTTTGTTTTTAACCACTTCATGTGAGTTATTTTAACGCAACAATTGGTTTATGAAAATTTTTCTTCGTCAGTATGTCAAATTAACATTACATAATATTAAAAATAAATAAAATCGAATTAATTTAAGAAGATTATTAATTAAAAATATATAAACAGATTGATAGGAAGCCGGGGGGGCATACGGACATGGGGGCAAACAGACACCCCCATAACGTTTCACTCTGACCAAACCTACTTATATACTTAGCTGTCATTTTAAGTGTTTATCTTGACGTTAGTAGTGTTTTGCTCCGTATAAAAACAATTATCTATTAAAATCTCAATAATCTTTAAAGATATTCATAATTATTTGTGATAACTACCTTTACACTGGTAAGCATTTATACACAACAACTATATTTTTGTTATATTTACTTGTGTATTTTTCTTTAAATGCAAGAAAAGAAATTGAGGTAATGTTTATATCGTATTTAGTTATTGTCAGTGCAGTGTATTAGTGATGGCAAAATCATGTCAATAATTCCATCGATTTTTTTTTAAAAATAATTTTAGTGGTATGTAATGGCAAACGGATATAGCTTATCTTATATTAATTACAACCCGTTTGTTATAGATTACAGTATGCAATCGGAATATGACTACTAATCCATGTAACTGGAGTGAAGGATTAATGTCTCTGATAGTAAGCGCTGTCAAAAAAAAAACAAAATGTGTTTTCTATTATCTACTAAAACATTAAATATTTCAAGAAATACATATTCAACTATTAATGTCGTTACTTATACACCTGTACCTAATATAATTAAATCATCTTATGAGAACTAAGTATCGCAAAGTTCAGAAAGTGGTCCAATAATAGACACTGGAAATATATCAACTGACACATCGTTAATGGCTTCAAGTACATTAATTAATTTATAATTATTATACCTATTCAGACATTAACATAATTTGTAAAATAGTAAAATATTTCATCAGAACTGCAATACACAAAGAAAAAAATTACATAATATCAGCACGATTTTTCATAATCAAAATTAAAATTAAAATAAATATAAAACGTGAAGTACGGTAATTTATCCGTCACCATTGAGTTGAGATATAAAAAAATTGTAATAATTTAGTTCTATACAAAGCTAAATTTACAGCAAAAATGTCGACTATCTCCGCATATCCATTCCTCAAAGAATGCATGCAATCTGGAGACTACGGAGTTAGCTAATGCATGTATTCTGACATTACCCCTGTAATAGAACAATGAGTTGTGTCTCAATGAACTCGATGGTGCGTGAAAGTCAAGCAGCCTATCATACCATTGATGATCCTGTATAGAAATATAAGGTCGGTCACCGTACGTCTCACTGATAATATTAATAATTTCAGACGGCTAAGGTTATATTCGAGAAAATCAGTTCATTACCTGGAACATCCTGGAACAGTCACTAAAACCTCAAGAAGAGGGCGTTAAGGGACTGAGTCCAGAACCTCAACCACAAGAAAATTTATTTGAGCTAAATTGTAAGAAGCTACTCTAAAATGGGAAAAAAAATCATAAGGATATAAGAAGCAATACAAAATTTCAGAAGAAAACCGAGATTTGTGGTTATTGTAGTGATAGATAAATATTGATAAAGAAGGGAAATATTAGGTTCGGTGCATTGAGTGTGAAGTCTGGTATCACGAAGAATGTTAATAAAATGAAAAGATACTTTTTTCACATGTGTACCATGTCATATTAAGATACTGATTAGATTTTTAGTTTTTTCTATGTTTAATGTATTTGTACAGATATTTTTTAATTGTTTTAGATAATAATTGATATTTAAACAATTTTATTTCTTGTTCTTTTTCTCATTTTATATTAAATGTATCTGTTTTCCCCTGAATTACTATATTATTAAAGATCATATTTTGATATCGTACACTGCAATATTAAAATATACTTACTTGCTGACATACTTACTTACTATTACGCCGTTTCTGCGCGGAGGATAGGCAGAGAGGATACAGCACCACACTCTTCTGTCTTGACACACAATTCTCGCCTCATCCACATTCAAACTTCTTCTCATACAAGCTCGACAATTATTACTTTATATTATTACTCCAGTATCTGGTTTATTTGGTCGTGCCTCTACTTCTGGTACCGTCAACACTTGTGTCATATATTTTTCTTACCATTCTCTCTTCATTCATCCATTGCATATGACCAAACCACCTAAGTGATCCTTTCTAAATGTTACTCACTTTACATTCTATTCTTATTTCTTCATTCTTTACTGTCATAAATGGATCTGCTACACATACGCTTAAGTGATCTCATTTCCACTGCATTCAGTCTACTTTCGTTCCTCTTCTGCCAGCTCCGGGCCTCACGTCCATACATCAGTGTCGGTACCAGGACTCCATTATTAACCGCTAGTATTGCCTCAGTTGACAAGTTCTCATTAGTTATAATTCCATTCAAAGCGCCGTTCACTTTATTCACTGCAGTCACCCTCCTTTCGATATATTCAAAATATAACATAATACCTAGAAACTACAAATCTATTAGATTATTATTATTATTAAACCTAATCAGATTATTTACTATTAGGCCATGAAACTTCATTTATTGAACTTAAATTGTAATTGCCTTAAGAATAACTATGAGATAATAATAAAATTACCAATATTTCCAAATTATGAATAAAAACATTACATCTTTGTTTTTAAAACGAGACATATACTTTTTTAACGGGACTATATTTTCTAAGGTTGTACAAGATAGGTTATTTAAACAAGATGTCAGCAAAAATATATTTATCTTTATATTTTTTTTTAATTTTGTACAAATTATGAAAAAAATACGTTTAATAAATTAAGCACTCTGAAATGTGTCTTAAAAACATTTAAAATAAAAGTGCTCATGTTTTAATTACAGTCCTTAACATAGCAAATTCCTGACAAATTGTTATTTTCTCAGTAATCGCCTTCACCGATAAACAACCTTCAAGGCTTTTCTAACTTGGTATTGGTATAATGAGGCTATTTTCTTAATTAACGGCTTTTGCTGTGAAACCTTAGGGACCAAATTAAAGGAAATTTCTCAGCCGCACGTGCTTAGATCAACTATTTATTATACAAACAATGAAGTGATCGATCATTGTCTTGTTTAGTTCTTTATATGAGAAACAAACTTTCAGGAAGTAAAAATATAATTATATTACTTAATTTATTATAAAAGAATTTATTCTTAACGATATATTTGTTTTACTATTTTAACCATTCCATGTAATTTTCACTGTTTATGTCACATTTATAAAAATGGCTCATTAGCGTAAGCAATATCATGTATATTTCAATTAAAATAATTATTAAATTTTAATATAGATAACTGTTCAAAGGTTTTTGGTGAAACTTTGTGGAATTCCATGAATATTTTGTAAATTGAGTCTAACTCTGTTTTATTCCACTACACTTTTCATTGTGTTAAATGATATATAACATTTTCGGGAACATCTTCCCATTATCAATATTATAGATCAACATTATTAATATAATAGTTGGAAGATGTTCCCGAAAACGTTATATATTATACATTTAACACAATAAAAAGTCTAGTGGAATAAAACAGAGTTTGACTCAATTTACAAAATAATCTTAATATAGGTTATTTAACTTGAATAAATATTAATAATTATTAAATTATTTGACACTCTGTAATTTGACTGAATATGAAAAAAATCCAACTCTCTGGACTTTACATTTTTTAATGAATCATTTGAGATTTACGTATCCAATTTAAGTAGGTAACTACTATCAGATTAACTAGATATCATGAGGTTGTGAAGGTCTATAGCCTTCACAATCGCACTTTGCATTTATCAGTGCATAAATCCACAACTTCGAATAGTCTAAAAAATATGTCCGGTAGCGACGCTGACATGACAGTAATATGCGCCCACAACCGTCCAAAAGCCGCCTATAAGTTTAGTTCTCCAGAAAACGTTTCTCTGTGTAAACTGTTCATTATATATTTCTAAACTATAACTATACTCAATCAACAATAAACTTCTGTCAACGGTAAGTAGTTTTTTTTTTCAACCTCCTCTAACCACACACACACATTACATATCCGCGATCATTAACAAATAAACATGTGTATGCCGGGTGAAATATATGGGGCACCCACCGTTCATACACATAACCTACATATTCATAAAATATATGTAACTGGTGATCGTAATTCGTAATCCCTTATAAGGTTTTATTACAGGCACTAGGAACTCACTTTTTATATAAAAAATAAGTCGAAAATAGAAAACAATGCGTGATATGTCATTCACAAGCATAATTCATGTGTCAACTGCGTAACGTAGCATAAATAAAATAATGAACGTTGTGTAAATATAATGAAATCACAAAGGCCTAGTTGTTAATAGTGTATTAAAATCATGTAAAATAAAAACACTTAAACCTGTGTTTATTTAGTTAAGTACACTTATCGTTTAATCGCTATTTCACTAATGTTGCGAAAGCGCAACATCTCAAAAATTCTAAATCAAAAATTAAAAAAAAAAAATCGATTAAATTCTCTTAATGCTATAGTTTTACAATATAAAGTTGATTCCTCTTAATTGGGATACACCGGGACCAGGAAGTTTGGCCCAATTAACCGAAGCAAGCTTGAAATTAAATGATTAATATTTTTCTTTAAATACGTAGAGCTCCCTTCATTGCCTGCATAAAATAACGCTGTAACTCAGCTATAATTGTTTTTCTCCGGGTTACTCACAGGCACAGTTTCATATTAATCATCAACGTATTTTTCATCTAATTTTTGACGTTTAGATTTAATGCTTCAACAATTGCATCTTCATTCTTTATTTTCATCGTAACATGGTAAATTGTTATCTATTGTCGAAAACTCTTGATAATTAATAATAAAACTTCTAACATGTCCTAATTTCTCAAAACATTGCTCAAAATTTCGAAAATATCTAGAGGTTTAAAGATTTTATATGGTGTTGGTTTTTATAGCTCGCCAACTGTCAGCGACAAACTGTATTGCTAGCAAAATAAATACTTTTGCACTAACTCTCTGACTTTTGTGGAACTTATTAATACATTTTATATTTAGGTATTGTAATCTTAAATTAATTACGCAGAATTTCGTCCCAATTAAGCGATGTAAATTACTATTAGTTCCTTGGTTTGGTTTCCGTTCTTGAGATTTGGCCCAAATAAGAGGCTGCCCCAATTAACCGGCAGTCTCATTAAGCAGAATCGACTGTATATCCAAATATCATGAAAATGAATTAGTACCGACGTGTTAATAGTGGACCAAGAGACAAAGCGAAAAACTCATTCACAAAGAGGCGAAATCTACCTAAACGTTACATAGTAACGATAACATATTAGTTTTTCGTTATTTTTCACGGGTTATATCTAGTTCATAATACGACACGTATAAAAAAATGTATATTTAAATTTTTCCGGTGCACCTTAATTGTAGATTTTCTTTTATACAGTACCAACGTGATGTTTAATTTATTTTTGTATAATTTTTCATATCTTTTCAGTTGAAGGTTGAATATTTTGTTTAAAATTATTATTTTTAGCAGGTGGAATTGGTAGTGTGCTCGTCCGCGGGCACGGCGGCCGAGAGCATTTTTTAAATTAAAACCTTTTTCGTATTCCGCTCACAGTCCTGTCGCAGGGACGCAGATCCTATTTGTTTTTGATAAAAGTGAAATACACCAAAAAAATATTTTGTCCCTGCTCTTGCCGTTTCTTTTTCGACACGATTCAACACGTGCCGGTGATTCGTCTTTTTTTGACTTTGAATCTAATTAGGCGTAATTGGCAAACTAAAATGGTTTTCATTTGTCATGTATAGTTTAATAATTTAAGATTTGTGTTGAGTGAGCAACATCGTTCTGCCAAATAAAGCATATATTAATGTTGTCGGTAGTTCGAAATTCTACACCTGACGGAGTTACAGCGTGTTGAGATATGCCCTGTGGTAGAACAGCGGCGTAACGCTTGTCAAATGTGATTCTCTCACCGAGTGATGTTCGGAGATTACATAAACAAAAAAAAACAAAAAATAACAAACTGAGAAGAACTTTCACACTCCCGACGTTTCAAATAAATATCATCATGAATCCTGCCCGATACTGACGAGTAAACTCGACCGTTCGAAGTAAGAGCCGAAACGAATTAAAATCTTCGAAAGGAGAAATAATCGAATTTGTGTGGTGAACGCGCTAACCCGAATAAGAAGTGGTTCAGATTCGAATCCCGGAACAACTTAATATTTTTTCGATTGATTGAATTTTTGTGTATATCTTTCTGGTTGATTAATTAATTTGTATAAAAATATCACAGAACTATGTTCTGAAACTTCCCAACAAAAATGTATTATCTTAATGTATATTGTATATGTATAATGTAATATTGTTACCATACATACTAAACGCTTTATAGAATAGATTATCCTTTGTGTGTAGATACGTTGGAATTAGAGAATGAAATTAAATTTGAAAGTTTTACGTTTATATTGAAACTGTAGTCATACCAAAAGATTCGGCGTTTAGTATGCAACAGATTATTGACTGGTCACTTGATTACTTTTACAGGTACTCCTATAAAAATATTTACTATTTGAATAACAAACAAAAATCTTTTATAAAGGATTATTTATTAGCGTAGTAGTTAAGTAGAAATAAAATATATTAACATATACTCTGCGGTGGTGGGTCAGATTTGACCAGGGTGTTTGTAAAAATATGAATTACGCAACAAATAATAATTTGAGATACATATAAATGTTATCGGATGAGATTTAAATGAGTTATTGATAAAAATGTAAAAAAGCGCTCAAAAACTGACCTAAAATAGTTGGATTGAATCTCAGTGCTTACGCCAGAGCATATATTGTCAATATTTTGAGCGGGTAGAATATACCAGGTATGAGTCCATGTATTTGTTTTCACTTATTTTTACCTGGCGGCCCCTAGACAATGCCAGTTATATAATTATTTGAGGGGTGTTGTGCCTACCTGTAAGCTTTATGACACTATCTGCTCGGGTTCCGACGAGAAGATCACATGCTTAGTGGATGTTTACATTTTGGCTGTGTAGGGCATCTGTTGATGCGTGAGAATATGTAGATTATTCGTAATATTTTTAAATTTTTAGCTTTAATTTTTTAGCAGAAATATTACGGCACATCATGCCATTTCATTAAACCATATTTAAAATGTAATATCTATAAAAAATCATCTCCCACAAAACGGATGAAAAACCGAAAATTTGAGTCTAAAATGACTCACCACCACCGGACGTGTTTTTTTTTGACGCACCAGGCAGTAAGTGTTAAAAATACATTACAAAAGTTAATGATGTAATGAGTTACAATTTAGTAGAAAGAATAATAATGGTATCTAAGGCCACCGATATTGAAACGTGTTCGTAGTTTTCGCAATAAATCTTTACGGGGTAGTGCGATTTTGACTATCATATGCATGTATTACGAGCTTGAATGGATATTAATCAAAATTGTAGCTTTGTTTAAACCACTTTTGGCAAAGTTAAATACAAATACAATTTTCAATAATATCTAACTGTATAGTTAACGCTACAAACATCAACAAAAAATATTAATTAAATACAATACAATTACGTTTTTAAACTGACTTTGTGATGTAAAGAATATATTCAGATTAGCATTAATGGATAACCCCTCATATGTATTAAACATTATGAACAGGTGAGAAAAATTGTCGAGACTGGAAATATATTATAAAATAATTTAAATTAAATAGATATATTTAATTAGTATAATGATCTTCTTTTGAGTATTATCAGTTGTAATGAATGAAGTATTTACCAATACACGTGTCATAAAAGTTTTCAATAATATAAGTCATATTCAACTATTTTAATATCCCCAGGTACAACACCCCCTGTCCCTAAGTACAATGTCGTAAAATAATAAAAATTGCCATCAAGAAGTTATTCTAATATTCTCCCGTTTTCATCAATTGTGCGCAGTGAATAAAACATTTATAAAATATTAAAAGTGTTCGAAAAAATTTACCAGATTTTATATGTAACTATTTAAGATTTTGTATTTTTTGATGTTTTTAAAATATGGACCTATATAATATTAACGCAAACAAGACAAATATAACATAAACTTAAGAATTTTTAAAATTTAATCGGTCTTCTTCTAGAATGAAGATCGAATCGCCAATTATTTCATTACTAAGCGAGCGAGCAACTTCAGCTCGATCGAAGAAGTGTGTTAGCATTTTTAATTGTCAACTTCCTATAAATTATCTTTATTGGATGAATAGCATAATATTTTTATTTGTCATGAAAAATGTAACATTTTTTTTGATTCGTATTAATAATAATAGTCAAATATCATAAACATTAACAAATTTAACAAATCAATCAAATTTTAATTAAGTGTAGTAAACGAGCATAAATAAAACGCTGAAGATAGATTAGTCTTTATTATAAAAACACATGGACCCCTCCTACATAAAGTATTGTAAATAAAAAAAAAGACATGTATACGTGGCAAATTTAAAAAAAAATTCATTGTATTCTATGATGTAGGTACTAATCAACTTAATATTTAAAAAATTACAACCTTTTAAAAATGTATCAAATTCGTGCATTTTTTACTTACGATACTTTATGTAGGAGGGGTCGATATACTCGTATATTAAGAGAATACATTTTTCGAGAAAAATGTACATAAGTCGCTTCTATATATTTTGAATTGTTACCGAAAGGCTTGACAAACGCAACCTTCAATAGCTAACTGTTTTCAGTTTGTTTTGAAAAATTGCCAATCGCCATCCTAAGATACGTTAAAACTTACTCTCTGACTAGGGATGTGAGACCTGGATCTCAAGTACGCCCATCTGGTGTAAAACAGTTGATGAGTTTCTTCAAAATGGCCACCCTTCAGAACCCTTGTTCGTGACACGACAATATCAATCAGAACACTGTCGGAACATTATTCCTGTGATATTCTAGCCTTTAAGGGATTATCCGCAGATTTCTGAGAAACACTGAAAGGCACGAGAAATCTTTCACATACAATTATTTCAGAGAGCTTTAAAAATCATTTTCTGTAAAAAAACAAGTATCTAAAATTTTTACGTTGTAAAGAAATATGTAAGCAATAAAAAAAAGTGTTCTAGTTTAAAATACATTATTTCATATATTATATCATTATAAGATATGTATCTGTGTATGTATTTATATTTGACAAATACTGCTGCCTAATTTATTCCTTCAAGGAACGCTTCGTAAATGTTGCTTCAGGAAATTTATTAAATAATTTTTTTTTTAACAAATCTTTTTCTTTATGAATACAATTTATTGGAATAATATTATCCAGTTTAAAATTAAAGTTTTTACTTGCTTAGAACTAAAGTATTGTATAGTTATTTTTCTAACTATAAAAATATTAAGAACATGTATTTACGTGCAAAAACTGTCGTAATTGAGTTTTGTATTAAAAACCAAACAGTTTTGATAAAATTTCCTTCATTGCGGTGATAAAAAATAAACTCAAAAATAAAATTATTATCTTAACATAACATATATTTTAAAAAATAATTTATTCGGGGAAAACAAAATTAAATTTTATTAGACATTTATTTTAGTGTTGTTTAAGAATGTGCATAATTATTAGCAAAAATAAAAACGTGTTACATGTATACGAAATGTTTTTCTGGTTCGAAAATAATCTGTGAATTTTTCTTCTTCTTCTTTTAAAAAGGCAATCCACCCTTCAATAGTGATTTGTGCCATTATTTAAGTTAAAACTTTATTTTATAGATAAAAGTACAATAATATTATAGAATAGGAAATATTATATTACAAGTCAATACCATTGTCGTTCAAAAATTTTGTTATTATATAGATTGAATATGGCGAGTTAGGGGAAAGAAGATGACACAAGTTAACTGGAAGTCTAAAATTACCATTAACGAGATTACTGTAAAAAAAATTGTGATCCGCAATGGACACACAAAAAAGATATGGTCAAGGGTTTCCTCCTCGGCACTACACTCACACATTGGGGAATCTATTAAGTTAAATCTGAATAAATATGAGGCTACCTGGCAATGCCGAATATTCATTCTATAGATATTTGATATTGTTATTTTGGAGACCTTTATTTTGGAGAACCGGATGGTATGGGGAATAGATCTTTAAATTATTTTAAGCCGATTACCTTTATGATTATTTGGATCCATCCATTGTGCAATGCAAATAAAATTCGTACGTTTTTTTTACTATATTAAGTCTGTCATACATTGGGACATGGAATTGATGAAGGAAAACTCCGGAAAGAGTGGCCTTCTTGGCCAGTTTATCAGCACATGTATTTCCAACTTGTAAATTCAGTACTATAAATAAAATTACAATTTATTTCTTATTTTTATTTTTAATATTGTTTTATTAACTACTTATTGAGTAAAAATACATCTACCGCTTTCGAAAAATATCATTTTCTACTTCAGGATATCAATAACTAATGAAAAACATATATTATTATTTCTTTAACAGAATCTATTTTTAAAAAACAATAATTATTTATAAAATAAATTTAGTACCTACCTAACTCAAATTGTTACTTGATACAAATTTATTCAAATGATAGAATAATTATTAGGAAAAAATTTTAGAATGGGACTTGTAGTTAAATATAGTTGGTTGTTTATAATTTTTTGATTTATTTTACACGCTTTATTTATCACTAATGATTTCAAATTATTAAATTTATGACCAACGCCGTTTACATGCGAAATTGAAAATCCCAATTTTTATCGAAACTACGACTATTTTCTATCAAATGATTAGAAAATTCTGAAAACCCACTATCATTTAAACATCTCAAAATCTCATTTACTCTTATATTAAAATTTCGAACCGTTTTATCAATATAAACTGCAGCAAAATCCTTACAACTATGCTTATAGATACCAGAATTATTAAATTTATCATCTTTGTCTTTAAAATTTATGAGTATATTTCTTATATTATTATTTGTATGAAATGCTGGTCTTATGTTGAGTGGTAGCTGTTTAGATATTTGATTTGAAAATTAATGATAATCAAAGCGTGCAAAATTAATCAAAAAATTATAAACAACCAACTAAATTTCCCTAATTTCCCATTCCCTAATTTAAGTCCCATTCTAAAATTTTTTCCTTAAAATTATTGTAGTAATTTTTGTATCAAGTAATAATTTGAGTTAGGTACTAAATTAATTTTTTAAGTAATTATTGTTTTTTTTAAAAATTGATTGTGTTAAAGAAATATTAACATATGTTTATCATTAGTTATTGGTATCCTGAAGAAGAAAATGATATTTTTCAAAACCGGTAGATGTATTTTTATTCAATAAGTGGTTAATAAAACAAAGTTAATAATAAAAATAATGAACTTTGAAACCACCAAGTTAATTTTGCACATTTTAAAAATACAATTTATTTCTCCATGACGAGGAACTGAAATCCAGCTTCTCGCGTGATAGGCAAAAATTCTTACCATTTCACTACAGAGGAATTGAACTTCAGCATAAACTCAAAGATGGCAGACCATGCAAGATCAGAGGATTATCGTTTCACTCATAACAACGTAGAAGTACTACATATATGCAAAAAGGGGAACAAATTAGACATTCTAAAAAATATAGAGATTAATATTAACAATTAAAATGTACTTAACATACGAACACCTCCTATTGCATCTCCTATATTAGCTCCGCCCACAACCACTTTCACTTTTCACCGAAGCTCCTTCTCCCCAATACCGCTCTCATATCACCCCCCTCCCACATGTATTCAATAGTCTATCTTCTAGTTTTAAAATTTAGTTTATTACTGAAGATGACACAGTAAGCTTCGATTTTTTTAAAATTAAAGTGTAGTGCAAAGTAAACAAAGCTGTGTTTTATTTTAATAATTTTTTTTTTTTTTCTAAAAGCAAAAAATGTTGCTAAAAGTTAATTTCAGAGGAATACAAATAAGACGTGAAAATAACCGTTTAAAAATATCACGTTCTGTATTATTTCTAACTTGTTACAAAGCTGTAATCAATTTTTTTAACAACCAAAACATATAAATATCCATCGTTTGACAGACCTTTATATTGTGGAGATCTATCGCCTCCACTATTATCATCACTGTCAAGGCGATACTGAACGTGTCCAGCAAATACTAGTGCGTGAAACGAAAATTTCATCAGTAGTGAAAACACCCAGTACCAACGTCGTATAATAATGTTAATGCGGCCAGCAATAGTCTAGAAGGCCATCTTTCGAACGCCACTCTTTCTACCGCTATCTTCCTATTAACACGTTTCGTGAATCGCCTCTGAAAACTATTTGTGAGTAACTACCTTGTATTGTTTTAACCTCATCAAATTTATAAGCTATGATTAACGGTAAATCAAGTGTCAACAGTGAGTTGTTTTCATAGCCTGCTCTGATGATATATACAACATATGAAACCACCCCTGGAACAACACTGTATATCGTTTTTAGGCAGATCAGAGTTATAAATACCGCAATGTTGTACATATTCTTGGGCATCGAATGGTATATTAAGTAATCATATGAAATAAATATTAATACTATTATACACAATTTCTGAGTAATCTTATCTGCAACAACACAGTATATCATCCAAGATGAATGATGCTCAATCTAGTATCATTTGTAAAAACTGATATACAGTGTTATTGCAGATGAGGGGTGGGGTCTCATTTATATATATAAATAATGCCAAATGGACGTAAAAGTGGCGGATGAATATTGGGGCATTCACAACTCTCAAATTAATCGCATCTTATCATCCAAAATATAACTTACAAAATCTTTCTCATACTGAATGTATCCCCACGTATACTCCTACATTATTCAATAATCACTCCGGCATGATTTGAATACGTGACCTCCGTCATATTATTATTTGGTGTATTTCTTAATTTATGAACACTGATGAAAATTTCGTACAATATACCAGCAAACCCTTAATAGTCCTGAAAAAAATCCATTATTTTTACCGTAGGGGAATATGACCATGAAGAAATATTTTTAAATATTTAAATTTTTTCTGCCTATCCAAGAGATTCAAAAATAATATTTAATGTTTTATTTTTTTTCAAAAAATTCATAAAATATGTGTTGGATTGTTTACTTTAAATAAATAATTAATTCGGAAGACTTTGTTCTCGGGAAAGTATGCGATCTGTAGGTACAAGAATTTGAAATAATATATTATTTATTGATGGGATTGTTTTGCAACTCTGCCCCTGTAAGCTGATTCGGATATTTTATTCAGGTCCTTAAAGGGTCAAAGGGTCCTTTTATTATTTTATCCACGTACAGACGGAGAAAATTGAAGAAAATAAATATATACGTATGCCTATAATATAAACGGTGCTCCCAAAAAAAGGTGAAATCCAGTATTTTAATCCAGGATTTAGTATTTTTTTTATTTGTCAAGTTCTTCGTAGATTTGTAATTTAATTGAAAGTGTGTGATACTGACTAAAAAATAACATGTTAATAAATAAATATACGAAGACAAGTTTATGTATATTTTTCATTACAATTTTTAATCAAATTCTTATTTAAATGTATTTTTATCTTTTATTTCTTTATCCTCGCTTTAATCCCAGTTATTTAGGGTCAGAGGTTCACATTCTTCTACATTATCTCTTCTATTTAGTTGTGATAATCGATGGTTATTTGTACGAGTTGAGACATGTCTTTCTTTAGTTTATGATCCACGACAGTGATAGCGATCTATAACATGCGTATCCAAGGTGACACGCTACAGCGTTTTGCCGACACGCCAGCGTTCACTAATAAATATCATATTTATCAAAGAACACGTGTCCTGCCACCAGACGTCTACCCGATAACGACGTTCGAATTGATCACTACGTACATATTACATATGTATCTCTTTTGAATCTCACTTTGAAAAAAAACATTAATTGAATTAAGCAATTAATTAATTGACATCAAATCAAATACTATGTGTTCCATATTTTTTTACAGTTAAATTTAAATTAAAAATATATAAATATGAGTATGTAAATTGTATTTTTTTTTTAAAATAATTAAATATGTAAAAAAAAGGTTTTTTTTTGGGTAGGGGGGGTAACACGTCAGCAAAGTTAAGTTACATTTTCTGAATATTTGACACGCCGAGCCCAAAAGGTTCGCCATCATTGATCTAGTATCTTCTACGATTATTTTGGCACCAATTGGGAGCTCCCAGATTGTATCTTCCTTAATGTAGAAGTGTATTCATTTCGTTAGACATATTCAAACCGGTGAATTCATGCTACGGGCTTTTTCTACTACCGGCGTCAACTTGATTGCTCCTAAAATAGTATTATTTTTGATTCAATCCAGTTTGTGACACTTAACCCTCAGCATACCGCTATAGAAAATACCCATAGGCAGCCATAATGTCAACATGTATTACCGTGAAGAGTGTGTAATTTTTATGCATTTTAAATGAGTAAAAATGCTATAGTAGTTTTAATGGATGTAAGATAGTTGTATAATACGTTTACTTTAAATATTGGGTATTTAAAGTGAGATATTAATAAATATTACGGTATTATACGCGATCTAATGACGCGGGCGTCAGCTCCGGCAGCAAGTACCGATTTGAACCAAGCGGCAGACCTGTGTGACTGCATGGCTATGGATGGGTTAATGACCATCGAAGTACATAAGCGTTTATCTATGCTGAAGAAAAAATGGTACTTCTTATAGATCATTGGCCACCATTCAACTCCATACAGCAAGGTCAGTCTGCCACAGTTTTATATATTTTTTACAGTTTCGCCATCTTGCGTCTCACTTCACGTTTGTTAAATGTCAGTAGATTGAGTTTGTTCATTGAATAAATTTGAACCCCCTGCAACTATAGACCGGTAAATGAATAGATATCAAATGGAATATAGAATGTAGAGAGGTTTGAAACATAGATAAACAAACATTAAGGAGAACACATTCTGATTGTAAAGTTGTAATTATTCAGAACATAGGTCTGTGATGTTTTAAATACTAATTTAATATATAAATTATAAATATATACATGTAAAATCAATTTCGTCGAAAAATATTGTTTTTGCGCTACCGGGATTCGAACCTGGATCTCTATTTCCAATCCGGGGAAGTACATTACCAATTACAAACAAGACGTATTTTTTACTTTAATGCATATTATATTGTCAGCGTATAAATTTTCATTCCAATCAAGTCATATTTATAAAAAATATCTCCGGAGTTATTTTATTGCGAAAGTGGTACCAAGGAGATCACGCGGGCGATATCAAAATGAAAATAATGGGACAAGGAATTTCAGTTAGTTCATGTCCATACATTTGGTGGTCTGTGTCTGCAGCCGTTAAAATAGAATAAATATTTGTAATTTAATGTCTTCTGTAAGATATCCTGATAGTATATCTTACAAATTTCAAGTGATAACCTCAAGAATAAAATTTCAACACGACTATTCGGTACAGATATTTATTTCTACTAAATATCTGAAATTTATTACATCGAATTTCAAATCACGGACCCGAGTCATAAGAGGGATCCTCGGAAAATAATTAAATCCCGGAAATCTTCTCAGGATTTTATAACTTCATGTTTTCTAAATATCAGATTTCTGCCTTTACCTGATAAGAGAGTCTGGTAACAGTTTAGCTTATTCGTATTAGTGTGAAGGTTTTTGCGGAGTGTAAATAAAACTATTTATTGATAAAGGTCCAACATTACAATAAATACTTCAAGAGCAAGTGTCACTTAACATTTACCATACCGTAATATAAAATACTCGTACGCAGCCATGCTGTCAACTCGTGTTACCGTAAGAAATTAGAGTTATAAAAAGTAAAAAACTGGTTTTGAAAAAATGGTCAATGCCATAAATTTACTTTAAGTATTGATCACTAAATATAAAAAAAAAATATCAAGTACTGTATAGGAGATTGCATTGTATAATATAACCTTCATTTTTATCTATCTTCATTTAATTAGTGAGAAAGAGACACCATTATATGTGTATGTTTGTTATTGTTTTCACTGTGAAATTAATGTGATTTCTTTCTGTCTTGCCACAAATGGTATTTTTGTTAACGTATTAATTTCACAATTGAATGAATTAAAAATAATAATTTTTGTAGGATTCGCCTTACATAATTAATTTTTCACTAGTCATTTCTAAGCGTAAATATTTTCCTTCAAATTAACAAAAATATGAAGTATATGTTGCGTAAATTTACCGAAATATTACAGGTTTAATTAGGGCGGTAGACCTGTGCTACTGCATCGTTTGGGAAGGGTTAAATTATTATAGTCCTTAGATAAAAATATGGATATTGTTGCGGTGTGCACATGACTCAAAATTTTTTCACAGTTTATTACAATTCAAATTGAATATTAAGTATATAATACATTGCTATTAATGTGCACTGTCAAACAGATATATTATAAAATATAACATCTTTATCTTTTAAATATTTATCACAAAAAGTAGGTGTACCTATATATACATTCAAAATAATATGCACATAGTGAATATTATGTACCAAGCCGATATTGTTTAGCCGCCATTTTAACAAATATTTGTCAATTAGGATTTGGTAGTCGTAGAAAATAGTTGATTACAATTTACTGTGGAGCATTTAACGCCTCAACGACGTGTTCAAGTCATTAAAATATTTTATCCAAATAAGAGTGGCAATGCTGTAACCATTAATGGTGATCACCATCGTCACATATTAGAAAACTTATTGGTGGTCGAATTAGGTCGATTGGGTCTGAAACATATGTAGTTTCAATAAAATGGCGCCAGCTCACACACAACCCGAGCTACGCTTGAAATTTTTGCGAGAATTTTTTTCCGGCCGCATGCATAATGTCAAAAAGTGGTGATATCAACTGGTCTCCTCGATCACCTGATTATACTATTTTCTGTGAGGGTACCAAAAAGCCAGCAACAATCTAATGCTACAGGATAATATTTGAAGTGAAATTACTGAAATTACACGCGAAGTGTGCGAGAATGTTATGAAAAATATGGTTAAAATAGCACGCGTTTGTGCCGCTGCTAGAGACGGTCACTTGGCCAATGTCATATTTAATACATAATTGTAATAAACTAAGTAATTGATAGTGAAAAGAAATTAAGAAATTGTTATTCTATTTCCTAGTTATTCAAAATCAACATCGGCCTGATACATATGCACCCTGTATACGTTAGTACAGACTAATTAAGCCACTCAAAAAATATATTCTATTGAGAAAATAACACGTGACGTTTACATCGATCATCGTCAGTCCTGAAGGCAACATATCTAAACTGTCGAAAAGTCGTATACAATATTTATCTGAAGACCTGTTTTATGGTAGTATGCATAAATGGACTACATTTTAAAATAATAAAACAGTTGGTGGTGAACAATCGTTCAACAATGTTGTCCTCAATATGCGCTCGCTCTAACAGAGAAAATAATGTTTCTTGCATTATATATAAATTTATATTGTTAAAACAAAAAAAAAATCATAAATAAATATGATGCCCCCTACCTATTTATGCACTAAATCTTGATATAAAGACACAACTTACTAAGTGTTTTAATACAGCGTTAAGAATATAATACATGTATAGTATTAAATTGGTGTAGCTGATTGGGCAACGATTGAAGCATTTGAGGCCATTATTTACAAATACGTCTTGTTCCCGTAATTTCCTTCGACAGCTGGTTCCCAGGTTTCCGATTGACAATAAGGGTACATATGATACATGAACACTGCACTAACCTTTTTATTGTACGTGCTTATTTGCTGGTCCAATCTTGTTGTTCTTTTGGCTGGGTAGATTTCGACTGACGAAAGTGCGCACTCCTGACGATCGGTTTATTTGGACCTCTGTACTGGTCGAAGCACGAGATGTAATTGATCCGCCGGTCGTTTACCATTTTCTTGCATTCTCCAAAAATGCTGGCAATACTCACGCATACATATGCACAATATTATCAACCAGGGAACCCAGTGGTGCTAATCGGAGTAACATGACTCCTAAACACGGCTCATTCAATAGATTTTACTGTAAAACATGTTTTACTGCAAAATACTAAGTTCAATACAATATCTGTTTATGTGATTTCATAAATAATTGATAAATAAGCATATTATGTACAGTAAAAAGAAGGAAAATTACATTATTTTCTTCAATGGTTTTATGTTTGAATTCTGAAAATAATTGTTACAATAAGTCATGTTTGTAACTAATAACTCAGGATTAATTCATTTTTTTAAATAACTCTTAAGCACAATACACCTGACTTCATTACACACATGACTAAAGTGGTCTTTTTTATTGGTTAAAATGGAACGATCCACCTTTGATACAAAAATAAAATAATAGTGAACCAAATTTGAAAATCACTTATACTTGAATGAAATATTAAATTGGTATCAATGCAGTTTGAAATAGCGTTCTATTATATCATGCTATTTTGAATTATTTTCAACATTACATGACATTTAATTTTCCTTTCCCAAGTGTTTGTAAATAATAACTTAATTTACTTTATTTTGAAAACCCTCAACAATAATGCCATCGCATGTCTAATAATGAAATTCCAAAAATGTATTATCTCAGCTCTAACCAATTTGTTCCCAAAATATAAAAAAATAACTGATTTTAAAAAATTAACAAAATAAGTATTTGAAGTAAGAATTATTTTTAAACTTGATAATTAGTAACATAATAAATAATAACGGGTAGTTTACTAGTAATATTATAATAAATGTAAAAAAATAATGTCGACAAATAAATAAATAATATATTTTACACAAATTCGATAGAAATGATATTAAATATATTTCCTAAATTGAGATGAACTATATTTATAACTGATTTTATAGCCAGCGCTGGCCGGGGCGGAGAATTTAAAATTGATATAAGTTTGTGATGAAATACTTTTAAAACATATAAACATGTTTTCAAAGGCAGTTATCAACTCTTAAACTGCCACCATTACCAGATAATTATTTTCAAACATGTCATCCTCTATTTTGCGTCAATATTTAGCAAATATAGACAGTTTTGTTTCTGAATACCTTAATTAAGCTCTGGTGGGGATGAGATTTTTTGAAAATCATTTGCATCAATATATTACTATTTGGTGCATAATATGAAACAAAATATGATTTTTTTTTTTTATATCCATAACGAGAACATTTTACAAATTGTATTCACTAATGAGAGACCGCAACTCATTAGCACAGCATCAGGAAAAGCGGTAATGGTGTTTGTTTTTCAGCAAAAAGTCATTTATTTCCCATACATTGAGCGGAAAGGGTTTAAACGCGTTGTTACGAAGACCCATTTAGCCAAAAATGCGTGTACCGAAATACGACATAATTATTTTTTGATTAACCGATTCATTTGGCATTTTGTAGCTGCTCCAACTGCTCACCTGTTCTTTTTATGAATCATTTGTACAAAAATTAGGTCACTGACCTCCCGAATACTTACATTTGTAAGTGTAATGTCTGTGGATGGATGATCGAGTGACAGGCGCATGCATATTCAGGTCAAACGTGTATGTGTATGTGTGTGTAGTGAGTATGAATATTCCTGTCGCGGGAGCATGTATAAGTAGGACTGGTAAATGAGCTTGGTCTCCTTTCGCTCAGCGTCACTCTCTAAATATAGATCTAAGATAACTTGTAATATTATCAATTGGAAATAAATACTGTAAATTATTGCATTCAGAGTATCATTCTCTTCACTATATCTAACCCCAACTCAAAAAAAATAAATTCAACAGTAAGACATACTTAACTACAAATAGACAAAATATTATCATATTTTTACTGATAATGTTACAATACTGGGAGATTATCAGCTAATGTAAATTGACAAATTCAAGTACCTCCGAGTAGATTTCTCTAGCGGCAAGTTACAGAAAGGTTAAATAAACAGATGAATTGAGATTGTTTTAAATTCCCTTTATTATGCGGTGATAAAGAAATCCGAGTTAGGTGTCAAGATCAAACTGTTTGTGCATAGGTCCATTATATTATATAAATTCTTACGAAATAAGTGAGTTCTAGAATGTAGACTAAGCGGAGTAATATTATTGGACCGGGTGAGAAGTACCGAAATAAGGGAGACTAATCAGCACGTCTTACTTCTACGTATATAAAGATTTTAATTTAGGTGACTTGGATACGTCTTGCAAATGCCGACGACTAGACCAAAGAACCACGATACTCAAACACGAGAACATCGTTTAAGAGAGAAAGATTTGCACTTATTACTACTATGCGCTTCTTAGTGTGTTTGTCGTTTTTTATTATTCGGGCGATATAGATAGTAGCCGGTAAATATAATATTATTTTGTCTATGAAGAGTCGTGATTCTTATTTTTTATTTCATCTCTCCTTATTTAAGTTATAATTTTGTATTGTATTACGTTTGTATTGAAATATCTTATGTGTTTTTGTTTTTTGTACTTGTCCGTGTCACCGTTAAGATTTTTGTAATTTTAAGTATTATAAAACTATAGGGGGTGATACAATGTAACCCCAATTGTGATCGATATGCGTGATCTGAGTTATTATGCGATTCGGATCAGAAGGTTTTGTGCATGGTGAGACTGAAGGCCCTAACCCTCTTCAATGTCTCACATGTGTCGATACATGTCGCAGTGTATATCAATGTGCATGTGAGTATTTATGCTATGTCTAGAGCAATGTATTTAAATAAAACAGAACTTACAAAAGTTGGCTTTTATTGCGGGACAATTTATAATTGCATTTACTACGAGTATAAAGTTAATTACGTGAATAAAGTTGAAGACTGGAGTGGCTCGCTTGAGGTGTTGTGCTCGAAAGACGGTCTAGATTCTAGGACTCATCCGTCACGATGTATTGACATCTGCTATTGGTCGGTGTGTTTCGGTACTGTATGGCTGTAGAGTGTTAATTTAAGGTAGCGAGGTCTGTGAGGCATGAGTAGGCTTCCACAAAACTAATATTATTAGTTTTCAAGCATTATTATACTATGTTATAAAATAATAAATTAAGAATAATCTTCGAGGTTTTTTAATAAAATTGTTTTTCTATATTTGATATATCTGTAGTACTTAAGATGATAAGGTGACAATCGATTGAAATGGGAATTACACATACTGCTTTAAGTGTGGGAATAGAGCACGATGCAGATATGGATGGCATTATTGTCTTCGATGATTTTTCATAAAATCGTTTTTCTGACTATGATATACCTTCAAGTAAAGGTAGAAACTTTGTTTTATTTTTATTTATTAATATTTTTATATAAATTAAGACATAATCAAATTATTTATGTTATAATAAAATAAACATAATGTTATAAATACACTAATGGCTGTTTTTTCTCTTAATGCTGCTTTTAAAGTTACTGACTTTTATTAACCGATCCATCGATCAAAGCAAGCATGACACGTACTACTGTAGGGGAGGGAACAGAGCGTGCGGCAGATATTCTTGTATTCGTAAATGACAACGTCTCGACTAATAAATAACGTCTACAACATTATAACTAATTTATTTTTG
The DNA here is from genome assembly GCA_031772225.1 of Eubasilissa splendida. Classification (NCBI taxonomy): domain Eukaryota; kingdom Metazoa; phylum Arthropoda; class Insecta; order Trichoptera; family Phryganeidae; genus Eubasilissa; species Eubasilissa splendida. Next base: position 23,462,096 of record CM062862.1, on the reverse strand, counting down.
GGATTAAAATTACTGAAATAATTTTTATTTTTATTAATACACAAAATTAACATTATAATATGCATCAACTCTCATTTAAAAACCGCGTTTTAATTCAATACACAACATTTTATAAATTTATCAGGTTTACTGAATTATTATGCCTTACCGTACTCTCCTAAATAAATTCAGCACGATGTAAAGAAGTTTTGTAAATTTAAATAACTGGCAATCGGGGACGAATAATTTCGAAAAGGGATAAGTCCAACAGCTCCCGATGCAAATGACCGCTTTCGACGGTCATATTTTCACGAAAAAGGCTTCAGCTCTGGTGCAGATAACGCCTTGAGTGATATTCTCAGCGGTGCTGAAATTTAAGGTAATGTAGGGGTAAGATTGCAGGGGTAGATTTCAGGAAATGTTTTTCTCGAGGAAACCGATTCACAGATCGGAGGATGTTTGCCTTTTGGAAGAACGGAAATACCATTAAGGGTTGCTAACATTTTTGGAATAATTGTTTTTAATTTTATGATTATTGAAAGTCAGCAATGTATTTTTTTATTCGAATTGTAATTATAAAGGTGCGTTGTTGTTATTTTAAATACCTATATAAATGTTTTATTCAAGAAACTATTGGGGGTTCTACTAGTACGGCAAAATTAATGACAAGTGGGACGTTGTGAGAAGAAGAACATGGTGGTTTAAAAACCTTCAACAGTAGTTTAATAAAAATACAATATACACATACAATAAATACAACAACTACAGCTTCAGAGCTGCTGCCAATAAAACAATAATATTAGAAATGGACAGAAGAATTTATTTTTTCATTTTTAACAAACGACATTACATTAATAATAAAATTCATTTTTCAATTTAATATTGTGAATTAAATATCACATATTTTATAATTGTACGTTAGTTGTAGAAACAATTTTGTAAGGAACATTGAAATTGTTGAGGATTTATTAGAGAGAAGATCTCATATAATTAATTTTAACACTTCTAGTATTAAAGTTTTTGTGTAATATATATTTTTTTTCTTCTCTCTATTTCTTTTTGCTTTTAAATAAAATACATTTCTGAATATTTTATATCAATATTTATACTCTTTTCAAATTAAATATTAATCGAAAATATTTTTATTTTTAACGAGGTGTTCCGGAAATTCAGACAATTTATTTATTTAATACCTAAATCTTTTTATTTAAATTTAATTACTATGGAATATATTATTGTTGTAAATAGCAAATAATCACTTAGGACATAGTTATTGGTTATTGCACTTCCCCGGATAGGGAGAGATCCTGGTTCAAATCCCAGTGGCAGCTAAAATATTTTTTCGTTAAATTGAGTTTATCTGTATGATCTTTCTAATTGATATATTTAATTTGTATTCAAATAATAAAATAGATTGACAGCAAAAAAACATTACTACTAATAAACACAGGCAGTACAAACACAACAAATGTTATAAAAGTTTGGGTGCAAAGTACAGAAAATATGGTAGATGTAGTACATTTTTTATTATTGTTCTAGTCGTGTAATAGTTGTTGGTATAAAAAAATAATTGCTGACTTTTAGTAAAGTTAATTAATTTTAAACAAAACAAGTTATTTGGAGAGCTGCTCGGTAGCGTGTAAAATATTATCCTAGATATCACTCGTATTGTCAATTTCTGTGCTTTAATAATTTATATATTTAATATTAATAAATTTTTCGAGGCACTCCCTCACACTATGGTTCTATAGCTAAGTATCGATTCGCACAGGGGGTAGTAAACCTTTTTAAGTATTTCCTTATTCAGAGTATTGCGTAAATTTTTAAATATGAATATTTAATTTGTGATCTTTTATGTGTGTATCCCATCTTAGGTTCTGATCTATGCCTAAATATTTGACCTTATTTATGCACTCGATTTCTTTATACATACATTAGGTAGTTCTGTTACATGTACGGCTAGTATTGGGAACAACACCGGTTGTCCCGCTTTCGTTATGGTGAACTTTAGATATTAACTTTTTTTTGTGTATTATGTTAGTACGTTAAAGTCGAGCCAATTTTTGTTTAATTTTCATTCCCTGGTTAGATTTTGCATGCAGCGTCCCAGAATTTGTCTCTGAAAAAGAGTATCGTCTGCAAGACAATGATCTTTTTCTGTACAGCCATATTTCATAGTTCATCAATGTAGATCAAAAACAGTACAGGTCCAAGAACACTTCCCTGAGGGACCCCAAACTCCTTTGTTTCCTTCAAACGATGTTTCCTTTCAATATTGAGACTTGAAAATAGAATCATAGCTAATGGGACCGGCTTTTAAGATCGGTGAGAGATGCATACATGTAACACATTTTCCATACACAAATTTGATATCAAATAGTAGCCTTGTAGTAATACTATAATCCCATTTCCAATGGTTTGGCGTTTTAGGCGAGCGAGTGGTTCACCGTTCAATGACTAGCACACTGAATGTAGATTAATTTTACTAACATTTACGTACCTAATACGTGCGCCCGCACCAATTAGATTAAACCCACGTTTGATTTCATAAGCTGCTTTGGCTATTAGTTAGCAATATACTTCAAACTAAAGATATAGGAAAATCTGCAGTGGTTAACATTACTTAGTAATCGCTTAGGTAGTTATTTTTCTAAATAAGTTATCATGATTAATGTTTCACACGTGTAAAGATAATGTTTTAGTACCATCAAATGCAGTTAACTTTTTTGATTGTATTTTTTCATAATATCCAAATTAAAAACAGTTAATAAAACAAAATAAGGGTTAGTCCATCCATTAGGTCTATAATAAAATAATACAAATAAATTAATCAACTGGAAATATATACCGAAAAAATAGAATATAATTTCAACCTAGTCTAATAACATTAATAATTTATGAATAATTTTGATTTACGTTTCAAACTCCTTTAATAAAAAGTATTAAAATTCTGAACCAAATTTTTATTTAGTATTTTCTAACAGTAGAAATGAGGTTGATTGTTTTAGTATATGAAAATATTAATTTCAAAATAAAAACATTACTAATCTTCCTCATTTATATTTCAAAAAATTTTACTCGATACACAGACGTAATATACATTGTAACAGTTTCCTTTCAAATTTTCCTTCAATATGAAAGCGTTAGATACAAAACTAAGCTTTTATTTACATGTAATATTTATAACTGATATTATATTATATTGTGAAGTATGCTATAATAAAATCATGAAAAATATATTGTCACATTCTATAGGTAATTCTAGGTAGTCTAAGGTGAACTAAGGCTCCTAACAAGACGTTACGCGATGTTCGCTTAGACTGTGATTATGCCTCCAGTTTAGTGCCTTCGCTTGTAGACAAGCTCGGAATATTGGCCATTAAGTTAAGTATAAATCGCTTGCTAAACCTCAATTTAAGTCCCGGAGAATGGAATTGAAACGGAGACGTGCAATTTCCTTACGTGGGGTAAAAAAGGTAAAAACAGGTAACTTAAATCTTCACCATTGCTTTTTTAACCATTATCACCATAACTGTTATTTGAAAGTGAAACCAGAATTGGCAAAATACGAATGCGGTGTAGCGCTTACTAAGACTATTTTCTTGATCTCTCGGGATGGGACTCGAATTCCTAAACACTTTTGTCTATTGTTGAGTTTCTTACTGTTTATCTAAACAAGAACGTTAACAAATCGTAATTAAGTTCAATAATCAACAAATGTGCATTCAAATGTATACAGTATGTAACAGACCTAGTTCACAATATTTTATGGGTGGAATATGTGTCAAGTTCAAGAAATATGTGCCTAATTTCAACTATGTCAGAGATATAAGCATTTAAAAAAAATGTAAATATGCGAAATTATCGATTAATTGAAATATTTTATTGGTTCCAGATTATAAAGGGTGTATAATAAAACACATAAAAATCGTGGTAATGGCCATGGTATTAGCTTTATTGGAAAGATAATTTAATACCATCAGTGTTTAAATATGATTTCGCGGATAAGGACGTCGCTGTTGGTTTGAATAAAGCGCAATCTGGAAGTCCAATTTTCGACTACTTTTTCGAGTTACTGGGGCCGTATATTATATATATAGTATTAATATCCGACGAAATTATGTAAAAAATCGCAAATAATTATGAATTTGAAATGATTGGTGTCTTGAAACTATGCCTCCATCTGTATGAAAATTTGACAAATGTATTAAAACATCGAATGCAAACTTTGAAATGCAAAAAATTAATAAAACAATAAAATTGTTTTCCACAATATTATTTAAAGTGAAACCAAATCAAATAACAAGTCAAATGTAATTGATTTACGCTGTAAATTTACGGTCATTAAAATGAATGATTTATTCATCATATGCATGACGGATTGACAGATACGAGGCTAACTTGTTGCTTTGGTTTTTCGAACAACCAATTTTGACGTTATTTTTCAATTAATTTTTAAATGTATACTTCTAAATTTTGCTAATATGATAATGCTTTTCACTTTGCAAACAGCATTAAGGAATTAATGTTTTACGGTTTGTTAGTTGATATTATATTAGTATGGAATATTTAAGCTCGGTCAGGGATGGGAATGCTAATTAGCAATGGGTTAGAAAAGGTTAATAAAGATAAGGTAAGATAATATATTATAATGTTCGTCTATTATTTTATTGTTCGAGGGTTGTGTAAACGTAAAATTTAAAAATATATATTTTTAAATCATTCCATTATTTTAGATTGTTTACATTATTTTATTAACCACTTAATGAATTAAATACATCTACTGGTTTTGAAAGATATCATTTTATTCTTCAGGATGTCATTACCTAATCAAAAACATATGTTATATTGTTTCTTTAACATAATCTATTTTTAAAAAACAAATATTACATAAAAAATAAATTTAGTATCTAACTTAAATTGTTACTCGATGACACAAAATTATTAGAATAATTATTAAGAAACAATTTTAGAATGAGACTTGTGGTTAAATTTAGTTGGTTGTTCATAATATTTTGGTTTAGTTCTAAAAACTTTTCCTAAAAATTATTCTAATAATTGTATATCATCAAGTAACAATTTAAGTTACGTATTAAATTTATTTTTAAAATAATTATTGTTTTTAAAAATAGATTCGGTTAAAGAAACAATATAACATATGTTTTTGATTAGTTAATGACATTCTGAAGAAGAAAAAAATATTTTTCGAAACCGGTAAATGTATTTAATTCATTAAGTGGTTAATAAAACAAAATTAACAATTTAAATTAATTATTTAATTGCTGCAAGATTTTAATTCATAAGTAAGATAAAATATACGATATTCAATACAAGAAATTCCCATTCGTTGAAATATCTTTTTTTTTGTTTATTCATATTTATTCGGACATGAAAAAAAATGTGAAGTGTATAAATTATTATTTAGGGTATTATGGTATTGTGGTAACAAATTTAAATGTCTGATATAACTAACGTCTAAAATATTTTAACAGATTTAACATATAAATGCATTATGCAGCGGCGTGCAGTAAATAATCAGTACTTAACTAGAATTTATGCGAAATAAATTAATATATCAGCATATATCGCATACATTTTATGCGGCAAACCTTGAAAAAACCACATGAATATAACATGCCACTCCACCATCTGTTCAATGATGTAAAGAGGCTTTTGGAAGTATTATATAAACAGAGAAATCATGCTACACATTCTGAAAATACTTGACATTCCCTTAAAGCCAGTAACACTAAGTATTGTCGGAGTCTAAAACAGTTTTAACTGTTAAGAATGTGCTAACGGATACTGTTGAAATTGAATTTGAAGTAAAACAGGATAATGCACTCTCTACCGTGATCTTTATTCATATGTTGGAGGCAATAACTCCTAAGGTTAGCATTACGGGCTGTATACAATATATTGCAAATGTGTGCCGTTATTACGAGTCGATCTAAATTAAATAATAATAATAAATAATTATCGACCGTGCTGCCACCCTGAAAAATGAAGTAGAAAATTTTGGACTAGGTACATGTAAACGCCTCAAAAACGAAGCACATGGTGAGTACATGTGATCAAGAGGCACCTCAAGATGTGTGCGTGGATCATTATGTACATCAAGAGGTTGATAATTCTACATATCTGGGGATCGAACCTGAACACGATAAATATGACTTATAGCTGGAAATAAAAGCTTAAACAATATTGAGTGAATGATGTAAAATTCTAATAAATAAAACTATAGTAAGATCAGTGGTCACTCACGGTTGTGAAATGCGGTGCCTAATCCAAATTTAAGAAGAAAAAAAAGTAGTTTTTGAACGTAAAATATTAAGAAAAATGAATGGACCTATACTAAAAAATGCAGTATGCAGAATAAAAATTAATCACGAGTTCTAAAATTTAATAAAACGAGAAACAATTGTAAGATTCTACAGTTCCCAAAGACAGCGATGGGCTGGAAATATTGAAAGAATGCCAGATAATAGGACACCAACGATCATAACCTAGTGAATACCCCAGTGGAAGCGACCTAGAGGCAAGCTAAGGAAGAGGTGGGCTGACTGTGTGAAGAAGACTGGAGTAACACGGAGAGTCTGGAAACTGGACAAGAAAAGACAAGACGTAAATATACATCCCTCTCTCACAAGCCGCCATTTCCGTATGTTATTTATTATATTGAATGTTATCCGTTGTAAATTTGACTTAAGCGCACTAATGAACCCTAAGAAAAATTGAGTCACCACTCCTCCTCTACCTGGACCAAATTTTGCATACATCGTTTCTCTTAATACTAACAATAAATACATTTTAATTATAATTCTAGGCAACTTCGAGCACGCACGTTAATTACATTTAAAAACTTTTCCCTTAAGTGTACAAGAATTCCCAGTTTCTAAAACAAATCATAAGTCTACATCCTTAAAGTCTACCGCTGTACTATGTGGTGTCCCTCATGTCAAATAAGGTCGGCAGTTAAAAAGTTAACGGTATCAATATCAATTACGTCCTTTTTACATATTGGCGAGTAACTTACCCCTACATTTATCATCGCAGGCCCGGCTCAGCCGCTCTAAGCGAGTTATTAATGTTTGCCACCGCTGCGACCAGTTCTCCCTTTATTGTCATCATAAATAAAAGTTTGCGGGGCATTTTAGTACGCCGAGAATTTAAAAAAGAACTCCGACTGCGTCGCTTCATTTTATTGATACTCGTTCGCCAGTAAACGAGTACGTTTTGCTGTAGGTCTAATGAATAAATTGTCCTGAATAAGTCGATAAAAAGTTCGTTAAAAAATGCTGTTACCCTTTGTGTACATCGTTATTTTATAAACTTTTATTTAAAGCTTACTAAGCAATTTTTAAAAATTTTCCAATCTTATTATCTTAAATATTTTGTATATAACTTGAGCATGATATATTTAAAATTTGATTAATAATAGGTGATACTTTAAGGTTTATGCTGATGTACGTGCCGGATTCTTAGATCCTAAAAAATCACATTATATGCGTTCTAAATATTAAAAAAAAAAAAATTTGTAATGTTTACGTTTTTGTAAATGACAACTGTGTTTAAAGGTAGATATATAACGCAAAACTCTATAAAATGTAAGAAAATGTTAATGCGATTAAAGGAGCTAAAGATGTATATTAAAAAATGTGATAAATTAGATGTTAACAATTTTTGTAAAATTTACTTTACGGTGTAACATGATTATTTTAATTTTCACAACAAAACTTTGTATACACACACGTACCTTATAAAGGATTATTATTGAACGATTTAGGAACCGTTGAAATACAAAATAATTTAAATTCGGAGAAAACAACAATAAACAACATAACATTTCGTAATACTTCGTCTTTACTGTCTATATTACCGTTAACGACCGAAATCTCCCACCTCTTCTCAAGCTTCGCCCTATTGCCTGATGATACTATAATACTGTATTTAGTTTAGTTATCACATGATGATGAGAGGGACTCCACCTCTCGAAACTAGTTGTGAAAATAACCCAACGTGTGTGAATACAAAGTTTTGTAGTGAAAACTTGAATACTATGCTGACTGTGTCATCGCATAGACGACAACCCATAAATATAGTTTTATTAGCGATTTGTAAATACGCAAAAGAGTGTAGAACAAACGCGAAATGGCTTGGTGGTGGGGTTATTTGTCTTCCGTATAATGGGGGTGGTAAAAAGGAAAAAAAATAGCCACAGATTCATGAAAATGAGACATATCCTGCAAGCAGCCAGGACTCTTTATACAGCTCCTGATAATGAAAATTACATTCATTTTTGATACTAAATATGTTTGAATATAATATTATAATAACATTTGAATAGTTCAGTCTCAAATCCTTACAAATATATTTTACTACCATAGTATGATATTAACAAAAAATATTATGTTTTTCAGAATCCTGAATTTTTTTAAAACTTTTCCCTAAATTTAAACACAATTACAAATAAAATAAAGAGGAATTCAATTCTTTAGCATAATTAGCATGAAAGCAATCGGCTGTCGCTAATTGCTTGCTGCTATGCCCTGCGAGCGATTATCGTGGCCTTATCGCGGCCGACAGTGGCCGCTACGCTGCTAGGGATTCCATAGAATCTATATTTCAATGCGGAAATTCCTTATTGTATTAGTTTAACAATAGCATATTGTGCATCTTTAGTATATTGCTTTAGATGATAGATAAAGTCACCACGGGCTGCGTAGCGGCCACTATCGACTGCTTCGCGGTCACAATAGCCGCATGTAGGTCCTAGCAATAAAAATAAATCAATTGCTTTTCTGTAAATGCATTCTGTATTGCCCTCCTGGAATAATTGTACAAACCGTGTTCTTACTTATTCCACTTCTTGGAGACATTCTTGATAAAACTGAGATCATGATTACGTAAATGATTATTGAACAAATGTAAACATTACAATCTGTCAGCGTTGTATTATTATTTGCATCTTTGTTCTATGGTCACATTTGACATTGCGACCATAGATAAGAAATATACTTACCAGTCGTAAAATTGCGCTAATGTATGTTTATCTTACTCGTAAAAAAGAAAATGTTCATTTCACATTGAACATATATTTACGTATAAAAAAAAACATTTAAGTAATCTTAACCTAGGGATATTTAAAACATGTTTGCTACTGTGGCGAATATGTATATTTTTCTGCTGGCAATGACACTATAGTTTAGTACAGTCCAATATAGTCAGATACAGTTCAATGCAATCCAATACAGTCCAATGCAGTCCGATACAGTCCAGTAAGTCATGTATAAATGATAGAGAAGCGCAATAGTATTATGGATGATAGATCTAGAACCAAGAAAATGTACAAAAACACACAAATCAAAACTAATGTTTAATAAATAAAACAATGATATTCTTTTAGAACTAATTTTCCTAAAAAAAGATTAAATATAATTTAAAAATTCTACAAAAGACAAATGAATCACGTGTTAAAGATTCTAATGTGAATCATTTAATCTAAATCAAATAAAAGAAATACAATTCATTACCGATAACGTAATGGACATTTATATTCAACAAGGGTATTTCCGTTCTAAAGCGAGGAATAAAATACATCGATGAAATTTCCTGAAATTCGAATATTTTCTGAAACAATCATTTCCGATGAAGATGGACGATATTGAGAGAAAATGTATTTTGGCAACTTGAGGAGATGCTTCGGTTAATTGGGGAGTTCATAATTGTACCAAATATCAAGATGTAACTGCAAGGTTCAAGAGCATTTCTCTCGAGTGTTTCAGAAATACTTCTATAATATTAAAATAGATAAATAATATTATTCTTAGAAATACAACTGCTAAATGTTGACAGTGATGCCGTTAAAAATAAACCACATCCCAGCAATGAGTTCGGTATCAACAAACATTAATGTTCTCGCAAATTAATGACCCGTAAGAAGATTTTATATTTTATCATCTTCTTTTTTTTATGTTACGTAGATATTTCTTTGACTGGTTTCAATACTGACAGATATGTTATAAAATTATTGTTGGTATGAATACTATTATCTGTCAAGGATGCAATATTTTGTGGTTTTTTGAATAATAATCACTCTGGTTATTATTTTATAACTTCTGTTAGTTCGCAGTATAAACTAATAAAGGATGCTTTTTTTTTAGAGGTATAGATCTTTAAAATGAAATAAAGCACGTAAAAATCGTAGTAATGACCATGGTATTGGCTTTGTCGGAAAAATTTTTTTACGCCATTAGTGTTTAAATATGATTTTGCGTATATGAGCGCCGCGGCTGGCTCGAATAAAGCGCCACCTGGATGTCCAATTTTCGACCACTTTTTGGCGCAGCTTGGCTCGGCTATAACACGACGAATTTTGGCATCTAAGTCGTATATCGTCTCTGGTTTATCAGTGTAAACTAGCTATTTCACATATTTTCACAGAAAATAATCCAAAGATGTTAAGTCACACGATATTGGAGGCCAATTCACAGGTACGCGAAATTATGCGCTCATCGTATGTTTCCTATGATAAATCGATTGTGAGGCATGTTGCGCTGTCTTGTTGAAACCACAGCTTTTCCACATTAATACCATTCAATTAAGGAACGAAAAATCAGTAATCATGGCATTATTTTTGAAGAAACAACAGATTCTTCGGTGCGCACTGTACAACGTCTCTGCAGATGCGTATTATCAATTAGAGTATGCATGGTGCGAAAATGATCCATGGCTTTTCGAATTACTTGCTCGGATGGATGATTATGTAAACCGTAAAATAAACGTAGCACACGGTAAGTTTCGCGAACTGAATAACGATTTTCGAAAAAAATTGGAAAACGTAAGTCTGGCGTCAGTCTATTCATGGTGAAATGGCAAACCAAACTGAGCACAAATCAGCTGTCAGTTGTCAGATTGGCTGTCGCTAAAAAAATATTGCCAATTCGAAAAATAAACCTCTAAAAAAACATCCTTTACTTATCGTTAGTATAGTTTATTAACACAGTTTTATAATACAATTTCGCCGATAAAAATTTAAAAAAGTAATATTGTAAGGGGTGAAACGAGATTGTCTCATCGGAGTAAAAGAGAACGGGTCGCTTACCAACAATTTTCTAAATTGACGGAGCTCAATTACGCACGCGCGCATTTATTGTTTCCATTTATCAAAAGTGGCCAAAATAAAAAAATAATCTTTAGTGATTTATTTGTCACGTCACAATATATTTATATTATTTTAATTTCAATATCTAAAAAATCCTTTTGGCGATGTCAGTAAACATTCATACATTATATTTGAAAAAATATTAAAAATAGGTTCAATAACTCTTGATAGCTAATATTAAGAAATTTATTACATACAATGTGATAGCAAAGTGCATTTTAAATTGTATTTTTAACAATAAATTTGTCAAGTAAATTGCGTTTGAAATAGGGCGTTAGAAAATTCAATTTTTATTTAACATTTTTATGTACTCTCACCTTTTTTTCCAGCACATAAATCCAAAAAATCATCATCATCTGATGCTCAGATGTTAACGATGTACTTACCATAGATATTTAAAAAGGAAAAAGGTACAGTGTAATGCTTAGAATATATTTAATATCGGCACATAGAATATTACGAGCTTGACTAGACAAATGTCAAATTGATTTTTTAAATAGATTTGTAATTGTTGATAATTGTAGCGTTTACTTTGTGGTTAGACATAATTTAAAATTGTATCTTGCTAAAACCACTGTATTGTTTTTCGATACTAACGTATCTTCGTTAGGACTGGCATACAACTGAACTATTTAATGGCCCCCTGTCAATAATCTCCCCACTCGTACCAAGACTCCACCTGCATGCCGTTTAAACTTTATAGAATAGTTCAGTAGTACGCCAGTTTTGATGAAATTTTTTTAGTATCAAAACCGGTTGACGTTAAATCAGCACAGTGGTTTAAACAAAATTAAATTTAAATACAATTTAAAATTTTTTCATTTATTTAACTAAATATATGATGTCTGAGACATGTTCCGACGAATTTTAAAGAATTAACTTAAAATTACATTTTGATCGATATAAATAAATACCGCCCTTAAATATCAATATCTTTCTTATTTGTGTATTCATCAAATATTGCATAATAACTACATATAGGGAGCGAAGGATATCTCGTGATATGAGTCGAAATATGAATGTGCTTTAAGTTGTCGAGTCACTCGTATGGAATGGCTGTCGTTTGAAGGTTATGCAATTTGGAAGATTTTGTACATGGTCAGATAGAAAGCCATATCTCTCTTTAGTTCTTACGCGTATCGATGTATGTCGCAGTGTTTATGAATGCGGAATATGCGATTGAGTATATATGCTGTGAATAGAGTAAGGTATTTAATTAAAATAGGACTTACAAAATATGGCATTAATTTCGAGTCGATTCACAATTGAAAGTTAATTTGCACAAATAAAGTTCGTAACTGGTAAAGATCTGAAAGAACAGGCTATGGAAAAATGGCTGGCCTTCGCTAGCTTCTAGTGTGTATTGTTAACTGCATCTCTGTGGGTATAAAGCGAGCTGATACGGCTATCAGATGTCTGTTTGGACAGCCAGCTACTATTGTTTGGTATATATATTTATTTGTGTAAATACATATATATTCTTGATCGAAAATAATGCACTGTGCTTTCCCCCCTTCCTGTCTCTTTCCGGCCTCGCCACCGATCAGTCGATTGGTGACCTTGAGCCATTGCGGTTATACGTGTATAACTTCGCAACTATACTATGTCGGAACCATTGACGAAACAGTGAATAAACAGTATAAGTCCACATTTTGGAGATGTCTGCAGAATCCGGATTATGGTGAGTGCCTATTCCTTCCATATCCTGAATTCTTCCGGCATCTATGCTTGTACGAACAACTATAATATAATAATACGTATATTGTAGCAATAAAGAGCATTAGTAATGTGTTTTTTTAAATGAATTCCAATATATTTTTACAGATAAACCATTTTACTGAAGAAATCCAAGAATTTGACCTTTCCGAAATCTCGACATCTGTTTCGGTCCACGAGCTCCCGTGATGCGGAAAATTCGCGGCGTAAACTCCGTAACTGAATTTCCGTAGCGGAAAATCCGGCGGGGCTAATCGTTATTGGATAATAAATCTGCATATACGATGCCAGATGGGGTAGTCAGTCGCCCCATATACCTATGTACGGCGTGCAGGAGTTGTAGCGGAACAGTCTGCGGGTGTTTCGAATATTTTTATTCCGATTCAAAAACTGCAGGAATTTATCGGCATATTGGAAAACTTTAGCAGTGTGGTTAGGCTGACTGAATAGTATTACTTTACGTTTATTTTTTGTTTGCTTCGGAATGTAAATCGAATTATTTATAAATGTAAAACGAATGTACAAAGTATATAAATAGAACTTGGTACGAATAAATGCGAATGTTTATGAAAATATATATCTTTAGCCTTACATGCATAAGTCTTGAAATGTAATTTATTTGTATCGTAATTTAGTTTTTTAAAATAGGTGGTTAGGTAGTGTTTGAACATGAATTCAGTTCAGGGACAGTACAGTTAGGACTCAAGAACTCTATGTAAAAAGGCTGATCCTTTATTTTAATTCCAACAAAGAGCTTCATCAATATCCATCTCATAATTATGTTACGAGAGCAAAAAAAAATAGGATCACCGTGAAGCCTAAAATGAAAACAGCTTGGTCAATCCTTCCATATGTTTCTGGCATCCAAAACCTATAATATTTTGCCGAGCAGTATGAAACAATTCTCGATGGATATACCATCTCAAGAGCTAGTTATTGGATGTTGGCAAAAAGGAAACTGAGCAAGTATTCATGGAAATGATCACATGAACAGAACATCAATTCTTTATATTTATTTTTCTGTTTTGCATAGTGTTTCAATCATGAGATAATGAGAATATTTTACTTATTTATTACATTATTAGAATTCTTTTTAAACCCTGTTTACCTAATTCCTAATATTTTTGGTTTAGATAAAAAATATATATATATTGATAATAATAATGGTTTTAATATTTCTATGATGCGGATAACCCCGTCTCGTTTAGTACAGACTTAGGTCTAGTTAAGGAGACAGTGAACATCTCTTACATTATGAAGCTTGTTCACCTTTTTTATATATTAATAAGTTTAAATGTATTTTAGTATAATAATGTTTATAATATATATTTATAATCAATAAATAAAAAAAAACAATAGTAATTGTAATCTTCGGCACGCACCGCGAGAAACCGAATACTCAATAGTAAATTTAGTCAGTGTGATAAGCTCGTAGCAGAACGTTCACAATTGTTCACAGTTTAAAGGTTCATACACAGCACAGACAGAAAATTGTACTGTGTAGAAAAACTGAGGAGGAGACAGATAGATATAGTCAACATAATAGAGCACCCAGACAAGTACAAGACAAGTGTTGATGGCACCAGAAATAGAGGATGTCCGCTGAAAATTTGGTACGACTAGGTAAACGAGATACTGGAAGATGGTCCTGTTAGAAACTTAAATATAAATGTTTGTCAGGACAGAAGAGTGTGGCGCTCTATCCTCTTTGCCTACTGCCGTGAGGAAACGGCGTAATGGTTAGTAAGGTAGTGGGGGCAGGAAATATAATTATTGAAAGGATGGTACACAGGATAAAACACACTTATTTCGTTGGTGGGAAGGCGGCCAGGGGGAGGGGAAAAGGGTGTCTTTATTTATGTTCTAAAGAGTAAAGATGTAGACAAAATTGGGTCCAGGCAGGGATCACATTTTCCGCAGGATCCTAGAGTGCAACTGAACGAAATTTGGATTAAAAAATTAAACATACAAAATTATTTTAAAACAAATGATTACAGATTTCCTCACAGAAAAATCATTGAAAATATAATATCGGTATGGTGAGTCGTTCCGAGAAACGCGCAATGTAGCTGTACACGCCAAGCGGTACCGGGCGCTGAGAAAGGCCGCTGTGAGCCGGCCACCCGTGAACGCACTCAGCGAGACGCGCGGGCCAAAGCGATCACTTCTTCACCGGTGCTCCCCTTTCTTTCATTTTGCGCTCCGATATCACAGCGTCGTTTTAATTTATTTATCTCAACCCACCAAATGATAAATTCGTTTCTATTATATTACAACTTCTGCCATTACTGTCAGTCATATTCTCACACAATAACCAGTACAGGCTCAGCGACAAATAGTGACTCGAAATTGAAGGTGAGTTTATTTTCACATAAGTGGTAGTTAACCTCCAAAATAGTTTATTAACACTAACCTAGTAATTTAAAACTCGAGTCACGCACTGGGATACCACTAAGTTACCAAAATATTTTATAACACGAACGTATAGCAGCACAAAAAATAATTAGAATTATGATAATAAAAAATAATTATATAACACAAATAATATCAATACAGTGGTTTTCGAAACATCCTTTCAACCAGTGATTGCCAATCCGTTAAAGTTGGGAGTGAACGGTGCCAACACTTTGACATTCGTTACTCCATGTCAAATGTGACTCGGCATAAATCATTTGCAAGTTTGCCGGATAGTACTCTTTAATTGAGATTAATTCGAATGAAAGTTTGGATAGCATCCAAATCGAGACGGATTCAAAACTCAAATGTTTTTTTTTCTTTTGTGATTTCTTTAAAATTAGCTTTGTTCAATGCAAATGGTGTTTGCATTGAGTTTTTCAATTTCATCCGTATTTTTCAACTTATCTATTTAATCTAAAGAAATAAAGTTATCCAGGCGAGTAGAAGAATTCGAGAATTATACAACGGCGTATTAATAAAATTTGAGTGTGTAGTGTAACACTAACGTTCTAATTTAGTGAAATTTCTTTGACTCGTAATATAAAAAGGGTTATGAAAAAAATAATTACTTTGATAATGCACAATATAACATAAAATGATAAACATCAATTTTTGTTTTCTCAGACATATCCCTTTCATCATAATCTAAAAATAAAATTTTAGATTTATGATAAATAAAATGAATAAGTCAAAAAATTTTGATATAGATTCGCTTAGAATAGATTCGAGAAGAATGTTCTCTTCATTAGGATGAATTGTATGTCTACTAATTCTTTAATTATACTAATAATTCATTAATTATGTCATCACAAAGTAAAAAACTACTTTCAGAAAAACTATTCTTGGAAAAAATAAATAAAATATGATTCAAACATTTTTAACTCTGATCTATCTAAATATATCGTATCTATACCATAAAATATTGTTCCTGATTTCGTTTTGATTCTACAATCTGATTCAATTAATTGTTAAGTTAAATGAATTTTTTTGTGACTTCCAAATCAAAAATAACATTAAAATCGCCACATAAAATTATAGGTACTTTATTTAAGTCTCTTTTAAATAAAGCGAAAATTTATAAGTGATTCGGCGCCTGCGCATTTAAAACAAAAATATTCCTGAAGGAATGATGTTATAATTTGTATTCAAAGCCACTTAGTAGATTCTGCCAAAACATTTTACGCACTTGATCTGAAAAGCTGAGAATTTGACCCGAAAAATAAACTCACATTTTTTAAGCGTTTTCATTCTCTTTGTGATGATACTAAATTAGATATATATTATTTATTTATGCTAGAATGTATTTTTTACGCAAATGAAGTTTTAATAATAGAAATAAATATGTTTAATATGATGTTTTTTATTTATTTCGTGTATTATGATATCGTACGGCCCGTGCGTATTAGTAATGAAACTGTAATCACAGTCACAGTTTTCAATCACTAATATTATCGAATATCAATCACAATCACACCAGTGAGTCAAGAGTAGCATTTTTTCTCATAACTAGTACAGACTACAGTACAGTAGTGTCCGAGATGCGACCTCGTGGCAGCACCGGCGACGATAGTGTACGCGAGATAATGCATCATTTAATGAAGCTAAATACTAATTATATTTCATTAATTAATTATCAATTAAGTCAATTGTGTTCTGACATTTGACACTTGTCGCACTTGACAAATAAATTTGTCAATTTCTGTATGTAGGTAATCGGTTGTACAAAATACGGCTATGACAACACTATTAGGGCTCCTAATTGGTTGAAGCGAAGATTTCTACTTGACTCTTATTGGCTGTAGAATTCTCTAACCTCACTCGTGTTTTATGTGACATATTAGTTCAGCTGTCAATTGACTTGGTATTTTTCAAATAACAATTAAAAACTGACATATTTAATTGGTTTAAATGCACAAAGTTACTGAGAAGATGGTGACAGCAGTCATTGTCTTCAGAGTCCCGTAAATCCATAAAATAAGAACACCTACATATGTATTTTAACATGACACATCAATATTTTAATTATCTGTCAATCTTAGATAATTAATTGTATAATAAAAAATATCAACAACTTGCTGATATTCTGGGAATTAGATATAGTCACTGGAAAAGCGTATTTCTACTAGCCATCAAGTTGTGTGGCAAGTGGCAAGGTAAAAAAGCCAATAATTAAGAGTTTTTGTTTGGTAACTCATCAATTTGGAAAAGCATAATGTATTATGACAAGTTATAAAAGCAATATTTCGAAAATATTTTCGATCATAAAACTATAACCAATATTTTTTTAAAATACGAACGTCTAAGGTTTTTCGTAAAAAAAAAGGTACGAGTCTCGCCTTCACATTATGTATGTCAATATGCTGTATAAACTTGTATAAAAAATATTTAAATTCACTTGTAGCAGGCGGACAAAATAATATACAGGGGTTGGATGTTTTATTTATTATTTTAAATGTATCTTAGGCAGCCGGGGCATGAAAAGGGGTAGTTTGGGGAAATTTGGAACGATCCTGTAACATTTATCAACATCGTACCCTCTGCAGGCAGGGGTGGTATATCCCGTCGATGGCTGTTATAACACATATTTCACCCCGAAAAGATGTTACGAGGTGTTACGAAAAGGTTAAAAAGGGATGTACGTGTGAAAACGGTGAATTTAAAATATTTTTGTTTTTTAATGCCTGTGTGAGATGAATTAGCAATATAGTATTTAAAAAATTATTTATATAAAGATGTATTAATAAATTTATACAATTATTTATGTATGTATAATAACTACACGTTTAATGATAAATCAACCAGTTTAGAAAAAATCCTTGTTCTTCATCAGGGTAATAAAAACTATACCTAAATATAAAATTATCTTTTGTTTGAAATATTCAATTTTTTTTACTATTTTTCGATATTTTTAAATTATACATTTTTAGCAGTAATTTTAGATTTTTTATGAAAATAGAATTATTCATTTGAACCATTTGCCCTATTTAAAAAATATTTATATCATTGTCAACTTAAAAGTAACTGAAAAAAAGTGATTTTTTAAATAATTGTATCCGATCGTGATTAAGTACTTGTGATTAAGATTAGTGCAGTAATTAAATGTATCACATAATCGTACCAATATTTTAAAAGTATTTTAAATCGTCAAGATTATCCGATCAGTGCACAGTATTAATATATAATATAATAGATTCACATTTATAACTATAAAAAAATCTAATATTCTCGAATAGTATGCCGACACATATTAATAACTTTTTCGATAAGTCGGTCCATCGAGAGTTTCAGATCTAAATTCGTTGAGATAACACCCCATTGGGATGGGAACTTAGTCGTGTTAATCTCAGCGGATTATTATTTTCATCGCTAAGGGTTGATATTATTATCTGCTAATAATAAAATAATAATACACTGGAGGCTCCATCCCTGACCGTGACAGTCAAACACTTCGGTAAATAATTAAAAAAACATTTTATGACATACATCTTGTGGAGTAAATCTATAAGTTTGGTATATTATAATTTAATCATATAAATAGTTTAGGAGGTATAAAAATGGTACATTTTAAGTTTTTAGATATTTGAAGAAAACTTATCATACTTTAGTAACACAATGTTTTTTGTATTCTCAAATACTTAATAAAAAAACAACTTAAAAATTAAATCAAAGAAAGATTTTTTATTTTCATTTTCGATTACTTTATATACTCGTGTACTGTATGACAAAACAGGAATATACCTATTTAAAGGCAATAAATCATAAATACCACGTTCTACAAAACATATATATCATTTAAGAAATTATTTATGTTCAAAATAAAAAATTAATAAATCAATTACGCAATACGCAGCAAAATATATCGAAAAAATATTTAACAATATGTAAATATGTCCAAGAACACACAATTACTGGATTTTTACGTACATAGGCACTATAATTAAACAAATAATAGATATTTCTTAGAGACGAAGCTATTTTTTATTAATGGAAAAATATGGAAGTATGGATAATTACAGCGCTTACGTGCTGTCTTCGGCTGGCTTTAATGATCACTTTACACAATGTATATTTGGTTGCTATTAAAATTGACTTCTTAAATTCTTTTTATCGAAAAATATAGTCATCATCTAGACTCGAATCCGGAATATACAGTTCCCACCCATATAAAAAAATATTTATATGTTACCATATTAAGATGAGCAGAATACAACATACGTAAACAATTTTGTGGTATCAAATACCGCGTAATAATTGTTTTATAAAAAATAATATCTTTCTTCAAAATAATTCATATTTTTGGCAGTAATTCCATTTTTTAGTATAATAATATAAGACTGTTTAGAAAAAAATACCAAAACGAACATCCCAGGATCATTACTCAAATGTTATCAAATAATGAAAAAAATTGCTGTTGATTGCCTATTGTTCAATCGTAAAATTACGAAGTGATTATTTATAATTTTTCCAAAAACAATAAACTTAGCACGTTATCGTACTTTTTCCGTGTACAAAGTCACGTTATATTCACGTTTCATATATCAGATAACAAATGAAACGTTTATTTAATTTTCACAAAAAAAAAGCTTAATCCTTTTTCATTTCCTAACAGACGTGTTTAACATTAATTACAAGCTTTATTCTGGTTTAACTATGATTTGTAAGTATGATTAAATTTTGCATTTCACTTTTTATAAATTTCTTCTAGCAGATTAATCTTTATTTTATTAGCGATTATTTTTAGAAAAAACAATCTCGCCATGATCCCAAAAAAAAATTATTAACAAATAATATTATTTTTTTACGAATAGGATGGGTAAAAATGATAACAGAAAATATTTCCATGGAAAATAAGATTTATTTATATAATTAAAAAACACATTTTGGTTGACAGATGTAAATATAACCTTCTTCGATACCGATTTTTAACAAATCAATTATTTTATTCCCATATAGGTAGACGTAATAAAACTAGAACAAATCATCTTTCTATACTTCTTTACGTTCTTGCACATATTAATCGTTTTTTAAAATATCTGACTTCGGTTTTGAAATTGATTTTTTTTTCTAAGATCTCACTACAGCTGACAAAAGATACAGTATGTGTGATTTTCATTAGCTCTTGCCCTTTTGATCGCCTGGCAAATCGGCTATCACGGGTGGGGGATCTTTCTCTCTATTTTTCAATATGGCTTCTCCAAGCTATCTAGTCTTCTCGCAAGATATAGAAAAAAAAATGAAAGCATTCGTTTTTGATAAATGATTGAGTTTTTTTTTTTTTTGTAGCATAAATAGTATACATATGAAAAAGTTTTAAAGCAATTACCTGTACAGTTTTTAAAAGTTGTAATTGTTTAGAGGTAAGTAAGTATAATGTTAAGTAAATTATAAAAATATGAATTAAATATATTAATTAGAATGATATACATATAAAATCAATTTTATCGAAAAATATTGTTGTTGCGCCACCGAGATTCGAACCTAGATCTTTTTACAAACTGGGGAAGGTGCATTATCCAACTATGCTACAGCGACGATATTTTTAGCGACAAATTTTCGAACCAATGTGTTACCTTTTTGATATTATTACATTTAATCGTAATTTAATTAATTTAAGCATAGTTGGATAATGCTCTTTCCTCGATTTGGAAAGAGATAAAGGTTCGAATCCCAGTGGCGCAACAATAATATTTTTCGATTAAACTTATTTTATATGTATATCTTCTTTAGAGTGAGATATTTTCGTGTTACTTTTCTCCAATCAGGAAGTGAACCAATATCCCGTGGATTAGTTAAGTATCTGAGTCAAGACTGTATAGTAATAATGTAAGTACTAGACCACAAAGTGTGAGTGATATTGTATGTTATACCTGTGAACGTTGAATATAATTTATCAGTCTGGTCTCCTTATATACAATATCCACTCACAGACAATATAACAGATTCGATACACGACACATTCATACCATAAATCAATTAGAAATTACATAAACTATGTATTGAATGTACATATTAATTACGAGTACTTGCCGAACCAAATGAATAATCGTTAGATACGTAAAATTTATGGTTGACCATAAAATGTTATATAAAAATTTGATTTCACTCTCTTATAATTTTGATTTGTTGCTTCCTACATACTAACAAAAGTTTACAATAGAAATTTTGCATTAAGTAATGCGATCCTATGACTTGTATGTAAAATTATTTTACGTCGATCGACCGTATTTATCTACTGCTAAGGGCCTCGCCAAATGTTTCCCACTTTTATCTGTCCATTTTTATTCGCTGCCGCATATTTTCCAAGAGTTTAAATGATTTTTTCCAGTATTTGCCCAGAGGATTTTAGGACGGCCTGTTAATTCTCAGGTAACACTGGAAGACTGCATTTATTCAACGATCATCCGTTCTCCGAGCAGTGGCTTTTTGACTACTTTTGTGTGTCCTCTTTTCCACAAGTTTCTTTTCCTATTAGCTACCTACTCGTGTTCTTGATAATTCTCATTCACATGTCTTGGCAATCCTATGAGCCGATGTCTTTTTTAACACAGATAGTCCAGTAAATAAGAGATCATCCTCTTCGGCATTTCCAGTTACAACTAGTCTCTCCAGATGATCGTCTTCTCTGCGCGCAATGTAACATGAAAATAGAAGACGTATCTCAACCGGTTGTACAGAGATTGTCCTGGATATCTAGTTCTTCCAGAATTCAGGTATATGTCCATATTGTGGTTCACAAGATCCTCAGTATTCGCCTCGAGGTCCAAGTTTTCACGCCTAGAGGCATATGGAGAAGACGAGTGCCTTTACCAGCAAACATTTATCTTCTTTGAGATTTCTTTAAATATTGTCTAGCTTTGCCATTGCAATGTTTTCTATTCTCTTTTTTTTCGACTTCTGCTTCATACCTCACGTTAATGGTTATATAATATAATAGAATCCAATGAAATCGACATCATCTACTATTTCCACTCCATATTGCGTATTGCTATGGTCAATAATCATAAGCATTGTTTTGGACTCTATCTAAAGCCCCTCAACTCATTTTCTTAATCTAGGTATTATGTGGAGGATTTTATATTGTATTTATAAGTACTTAAATTTTATACGAAAAATATTTGATTGTATCATTTTAGGTATTTAAAGACCGGTTGTTTGATCAGTAGTAAAATTATACAATAACAAATTTTGACTATAGTAACTTTTTACCATCGCCCGTGGTAAAAAACGTTCGCGGGTTGTTCGAACGTCGAGTTTACTACTGTCAAAATAAATCCCGCATAATAGTGTGGTAGGTCGAATAATCATCAAATATCTGCGAATTTTACTAAAATTGATATTGGCGATAAATACAATTTAATATGAATTAAATATATTAATTAGAAAGATATACATATAAAATCAATTTAATCGAAAAATATTATTGTTGCGCCACCGGGATTCGAATCTGGATCTCTTTCCTAACCGGGGAAGGTGCTTTATCCAACTAAGCTACAGCGACAATATTTTTAGCGACAATTTTCGACCCTATATGTTACCTTTTTGATATTAATACATTTAACCAGGTTCGAATCCCGGTGGCGCAACAATAATATTTTTTGATTAAATTGATTTTATATGTATATCTTTCTAATTAATATATTTAATTCATATTTAAAATATCACAGACCTATGTTCTGAATAATTACAACTTCACAATAAGAATGTGTTCTCCTTAAAAAAACAATTTAATACTTTATTTATGGATTTATTCACCCCAGAGTTCGAAATCTGTCACTTTGCTGATGAGAATTTTTCAGTCTATGTGCTAATATAAATTCAACAGCCAGATCATCATCCTACGAACTCACATCACTAAAATAGCGGGATATTGAATGATTGATTCATTGTCGTATACTGCAATTTTCTAAGTATTAATGTTACATATTGCTTTAAACAGCTGTGAAGAGTCTGCCATTTTTAACTAACGATTAACGGTTTTTACCATCAGATATTGGGTGATAAAATTAATTTACTATTGAACGTACTTTAGATGAGTACCAAATTTTTTTTACTAATGATCGAATGACCTGTTTTAGCAATTTTTTATACTAAAGTAAATTTTTTTACTCTAGTAAAAATTTACCAGCAATCACACAACTAGCCCTAAGTATACTTTTTTGCATCCTGTCTATGATGTTTATATGGTATGCAAATTATATAATTTTTTTTACTCATCTCGGTTAGTCTTAATGAAACATCATCAATGTATTACTTCTTTCGATGCGTAATTACAATTTTAAAAAAAATCGAGCTTGTCTAGTTCAATCTAAGAAAAGATTTCCTCAGTATTTTCAATGAAAACTTTTTGAACAACCCTTGTCGTGACCTTTGTGGAAAATGGGCATTTATTTGATATATAGCTTTATCAAAATAAAAGCTAACGGAAAAAACACAGCGTAATTAATCATCAAAACATGGAACGATCGAGCAATTATTAAGCGATATCACGACAAAATCACGACATTTGGGTCAAAGAAATAATATTATGACCTAGGTATTAAATTAAATTATGGCCTTACTTTGCTCGAGTGCGCAATTATCAAGGTCATTTTATAGTACACTACCGCAATTGGTCAAATATGAAATATTTACTATGCACAATTCTTTTGCTGTTTATTCTTTAAATCTTATTTTAAATATACACTTGTTTTGTTCATAGCGTAATTAAAGAACACCATTTATGTTTTTATTTGAATAGTTGTTACCAGTTTTTAATGAGTATCTTTTTATAAATATTAACCTACACACAGACGCCATATTGGTTAAGAAGCAATTAATCGTCTGTTAAAATATTGATATTAGGAGATGAAAGGATGCAACATGTGAGAAAATTCAAGCACGTAATCTAATAATAAATATAACAAAGCCTTTTTAAGCACACCGTACTTATATTCAAGACAAATGATTGGCTTTATATGACGGGTCGGTTGGGTAGGCGTGTTACCACCGATCTAAATACTATTTCCGCCCGGTAGATTTTAAAATCATTACCGTATATGTAATTAGAAAAACTTGAGATCTATTGAAAAAATATATTTATTTTTATACACTTATAATATGGATAATAACAACAGAAAATTTATAGAGTAATGAATTAACAAATTAGGAATGATATCTGTTTGTATGAAAATTTATAGAATTAAGAAAGTCATTAAAATGATTTGTGAAACATGCGAGTGAGAAGGTGGTTTAAAGGCAGTAGGAACAGATGACGACCAATAAATATTCGGTACGATTAGATAAACACATGTTAGAGTTAGTTTTAAGTATCGACTACCATGTACGAGAAGATGTACAAGACCTTACGAGGCGCGTTTTTTAAGTAAGTACCGTTGCCGTATACTCCCAGTGTAGCGCTGCGGTAGCGATGTTGCGCATGCGCAATGGTTCCCTTAATATGTTGACTCACCATATGTAACGTTAAAGATATTCACATAGTATTACCATCCGGTAGTGAGTGGTTAGGTTTCTTAAATGCATGAAACATAAAACCAGCTGACATTCATCGCCAAGTGTGTCCCGTTTTGTCCTGATTTGGCGCTAAGTGATATCCATAATTTCCTTAATCTAAAACGGTTCCTTGGTGGCAAGAATTTTGATGACGATGATGAACTCAAAGACGGAGTACATATATGGTTTTCATCCCAAGCGGCGTCGTTCTAAAACGAAGATATACAAAAATTGGTGCCCCGTTATGGCAAGTGCTTTAATAATGGTGATGATTATGTTGAGAAGTAGCTTAAGGTGTGTAGCGTCCGAAGAAAGTAAAGTGTTGTAAAAATTATGTTCTGTTACTTAAAAAAAAAAATCCGGTACTTACTTTAATAACGCACCTCGTACCTTTATAGTAAAAAATTCAATATTAAAAAAAAAACTAATGCGGCTATATAATATTCTTATATACTTTCATGCTTGTATATTTCGTTATGTTTTTTTTTAGTATCTTTCATATTATTATCATATTTCATTTTATTTGTACATATTTCTTAACTCTGTAATATTGTATAAAAAATGTTGAGTTTATTAAATTACACTATTATTTCAATTATCTTTACTTATATTTGAATTTAATACTTTCACAAAAAATTACCTTGTTTTGTATGAATTTATATTATATCATGAATTTTCTAAAAAAAAAAAACGGTTGGAAAAAGTTTCATGATTTTTACCCCGAAATACGTTATTTATGTATGGTTTTCTTTAGAGTTAAAGTTTTATAGAACAATGAGACTACGTATATATACTTATGGAAGTAAGATGAGTTGTTATTGAAACGCCGTTAGCTATTATTTTGCGTGACCAGCCACGATGACGTCACGTCTTACAGATGATCAATAAGTGTATATATAAAAAAATCTTTTAATCGAGTTATTAAAGCGACGTTTATGAAAAAAAACTTTGTAATTTCTTAACTATGAATAATTAATAACATATCCCCTTCCGTGTAAAAAACTTGTTTTAAACTTTTTGTGGCTTGTTATCGATTTAAAATAAATGTAATATGAATATTTTAATAATTTATTTTATTAACATTTTCTTATTTTTCTAATTGGGGGACATTTTCTTGTAGTTATAACTATGTGCTGCACCAATGTTTATTTTTAGATTTATCGTAATTTTTTCAATTTTCCGCATTTATTGCTAAACTAATTTTTTTTTTGATTATTATAATATAGAGAATAATAAATTTAAAAAATTTAATATTTTAAACGAAAATGTAGTATAATTTAATAAACAGAAAGTATGAATATGAATTATTGATAGTGAATATGGATAACATTAAGTTTCAGAAACGTTGGCAGGGTAGTTTTTGTTAATAGAAAACCTGACTAGATGTGAACAAACCAAAAATATTGCGATTTAGTGTTTATATATACGAGTATAATATATATATATATATATATGTATATATTTTTTTAGTAATATGAAAACAGCTAACTTATGAAAGCCAAGGGGCTATTCATCATAAAGTCTTTTGATTTATTTTAAAAATTTCCCATTCAGGCATCTAAAATATACCCCAGTTGCCCATCTAAATGTTAAGGTATGAATGAAGGTCGATTATATCGTAAATAATTCCCTAAAATATAGGAATTGTTTACCTGACGTATTCAAGGGAAAATATTTATTTTTTGTGAACAATCTTCTACTTCATTAGCAAACAACTGTTTTTTTATGATATTACATTATTACATTAGAGCTTTTGTATACTTATTAATACTTTAGTAATATCTTGTTTCTGATACCTAGTGGGTACCTCGCCTTATAGAAGGACAGCAGTATTGATTTAGGAATCTATTATGTAATGGGTTGATTTTAATATTATGTTTTATAACGTTCAGCATTATATTACAAATTATATTTAAGTCTATTGAGATATTCAAGAAAAAACCTATAGAGAAAGAGGTCGAATGATCAACACAATAAAAAAACTGATGCCACCTTTATACTACCACATATCACCTGTTCTATTCGACTTTACATATTATGTAACAGGGTAACTAAAAGGCGACATATAAAATCTAAACGCATCAATGATACGTGTTTGCGGGTGATATTTCCAAAAATTTGGAAAGAGGCAATTGGCATATTAAATAACATTATGCTATATTTTAGTTTTAGATTTGCATTATATTATTAGTATTTAATATCCTTCATAAGAGGATGCAAAATATGTATATATAATACAATTTAAGTATTTACCAACCTACAAATGAGCATAATTAAAAAACAGTAGTATTACAATTTTCAAATTTCCTACAGTAGAAATGGGTTGATTGTTTTCTGTTTAAAATATGTATCTTCAGAAAAGATTTTCTTACATATTTCATATGATCATATATTTCAAATAAAATAAACACTTCTCTCCAATGTAATGCTTCTGTTTTCCTTTTAACTTCTCTGAGAAAAACGTTGAGATATTATATATAAAATAATTTAAGATATAATATATAGTTAAAATATTTATATAGTAAAAATTGTATTCGGTCTAGTAAGCAAATAAATTATTAAAAATAGAGCATAATAAATAATAAAAAATTCTTTTGAATTTTAGAATTAAATATATTTTTTTATCTTGGGTTCAGAACATCATTATTGGACCACGACTTGGCTTATTTTCCAGATTCTCATTATAGAGGGATGCGAAGGGAATATAATCACTAATGAGATTAAGTATTTACTGCCCTTGAGTTTTCCAACAAACAAGCACTTTCTTGTCAGTTAACCATCAAATTTAATGATTTTCCTGGCCATTGAGCCGAACACTGACTCGTTACGAAGCAATTAACGTTTTAGGGGAAATCCCTCGCATTACTCCGCGTATGCGGTTTAATACGAATATGTATGAAACTAATAAAAACAGGCATTTATATTACTTACTTAAATCTATAATATAACATATCCGATTTGTTAATACTCTGTTGTACAATAATTTTCTGATACATTGAAAACAAATAAGGGTGATGTTCGTACGATACATTTTGTGGAAGGAAAGAAAGAGGGCTGTTGAGATGACACACAAAACATGCAATTTTGAAAATAAAATGCAGTATTGTGGAATTTTTGGATTATTTAAGAATTTTATCAATATATAGTTTTTCTATTTGTTCTAAAATTTGAGTATTATATTTTATTTTCTCAAAAATATTCCAACAATACCGGAGTATTAAATGTACACTAACATTTGTTGTGAGACAAATTTTTATATTTACAAACACAACATGTGTTGTGTTTGTAAATATGAAAAAGTACTTATTATTATTTATTTTCAGAACATTAATATTTTGATGACAAAACTAACTGCTAGCTTTACCTGTTGAGACACAGATTTCTTCTAGTGAGACAGACATAGTACAATAATATTAAGATATTTAAATATTGTAGTTGTAAATAAATAAGACAGAGTTCATTGACGTCATCAAATAGATATCAAATGCATACCATATGCGGAAATCATAATTCAACAACTTATCACAGTCCACCAATACTCTTAGTTCTACATCTAACGAAACTTTTAGAAACTTTCGTTTTCAAATATTTTCAAAATTCTTCCTCCCTGCTGACCCCTGGTAGATTCATTATCTGATTTATGATAGTGATATTTGTGGTATTTTGTATACAATATTGTCTCAAGGCTAGTTGCTTGGCTACAAGCAAAGCACCCTCTTGGAAAATTAGACATTGCAATTATATATATTATATATACGTAAATATCCGAACATTGTAATATGTTCGATCGTCATGACAAATCTATAGATCGCGGACGCTGTGCCCGCATATGTACCTTATATCCAGAGCATGACGTTTTTTTCTGTGTGTATTGTATTATCCATAGACTTAAGACTGTTATGTTAATAAGTTGACGTCCTGTTATCAAGTTCATCAGACTGGAAGGTAAACAAGTTGAACTTTGGAAAAAGACGTATTGCTATTTAAAAGTGTCAAACGAAAACATGTCCGATTATAGTGTTATAATGTGTAGTAGATTATTGTGTGGTGCGGGTAGTGCTCACTTTGTGCGTATCATCGAAGTCTGAAGACATGTGCTCATAGCTAAAGTAAAATCTAAAAAAAAGAGGGTCAACTTTGGTTGGTAGGTCGTATTCTTTTTGATGTTTGGTTCATCCTTGACTCCCTATTCCTTTCCTGTCCCTATTCCAAATTCCTTTCTTCCGGAGATTTTTCCCACGCAATAGATATATATATATGGTAGTTACGAAATGGGAATACAGTTACTATATTGATTTGATTTCAGTACCGACAAATCGATGTTTATTATCAAAAATACTTTTTTTTTTAAGCTTGTATCTATATAAACATATTTTTACATAACTAATACACGAGAAAATACAATAAGTATTAATATTAAATATTATTTATATGCTTGTACGCCGCTAGATACATATAAAGTGCCTGTCCTGGGATAGGTAGCCATTAAGTTCCATTCCATTATTTGGTCATCTGAACGGATGAATGAAGAGAGAATGTATTTTTATGATTAGAAAAATCAACTTTGTGGTTAAAATGCATTATTTTAAAATGTTAACTTTGTTTTATTAACCACTTAATGAATTAAAATACATCCACCGGTTTCTAAAAATATCATTTTCTTCTTCAGGATGTCATAAACTAATCAAAAACATATGTTATTGTTTCTTAAGCAGAATCTATTTAAAAAAAACAACAATTATATTTAAAATAAATGAAGTACCTACCTAAATTAAATTGTTACTTGATGATACAAAATTACTAGAATAATTTTTATTTTATGACCAACACCGTTTTCATGCAAAATAGACAATCCCAAATTTTTATCAAAACCGTGACCATTTTTTAATCATTGAAAACTGATATGTGGGTAAGTAGGAAGTAAGATAGAACTAATTAAAAAAAAAAAAATAGTAAAAAATATAAAAATCAAAAAGGAGATATTTAAAAAATAGTAACAAAGTAAAATTTTTGATACAGACTAAAGACGTGTAAAAAGTAAGGCGCAGTGTAAAGAACATTGAGTAGAGCATATTAAAGAAACGGAGTTAAAAATAATAACAGGGTAAAAAGTATGGTAGACAAATCAGTATAGAATAAAAAGAAGAACGAAATAAAAAGAAGGTGAAAAACACGATTAGAATAGAAACAAGCAGGGAGCAAACAAGACATGATATAAGGAAATAAAAGAATTAAATAGAACGAGTAGCTTTGATCATCTAATGACCTCTTCCAGCTGACTTCTTCCAATTTTGAAAAGCCATTTCTTTATAAGCACCGCTGAATTTAGGATACTACATATTTGCCATCTTTTCTGATAGATTATTGTATATCCACGGTCCTACAAAGCATGCGTGTCTTTGAGCAAATGAGGTTTTCATTAACGGGACAGCTAGTCTTCTTTGAGTTTTTGCCCGAGTTCACTTGTGATATGAATGATATGATGATGTAATATGAATGTGAATGTGCGACAGGGTGTTGGGTTCCGTTTTCATCTATGTCTTGTATTACTGTGGTAAGGTCAAGTATCCAAATACAAAATAAAGTTTAATTCGCTTAATATTTCGAATACAGCCTACATAAAAAATATTTAATAACACACATCGAGTTGTTTCATTTCATAAATAAATATTTGTCACTGTTTTTGTGGTACCGGATAATTACTATTGACAAATAAATCATACAACTGTTGTATTTTAATGTCACTTATACGCCCTTTGTATAAAAGGGCGTATAGAGTCATCAGAAGCAATTTACGCCGAATGGAGTTCGGCCGACCGCTCTCCCGACTCCCGACTGTGTTCACCAGATCTTCGCAGGATAGCAGGATTTACATTTGCATACGACCGGGGAGGCGCGATACGATCTGTAAATGTTTGTGAGCCCGCCCTCGTGTGCGCATGGACGGCACGCGGCTTAGCCGAGTTATGACAGGCCTACCAGGGCCGCGACTAGCATATAAATTGTGAAGGTGATAAAAAAATCTCGTACGTCGTAGAATATTAAAAATATTTAAAACTACACCAAACTAACCGCCTGCGCTTGTGTGAAAATATAAGCAAAATACTAGTCCCCCGGTATGAATATCTTCTTCATCATACCGAACAAACATAGCATTGCGTGGAATCTACTTGCAAGCCACTAAAATATAATATAAAATATAAAGTAGAGCATTCTACGTGAAAGTAAATATTTAACATAGCGTAATTATAGTTTTTTCTTTTTTTTTCGATGTACAGAATTTTTTGTATATCTTTTTATGTGATTCATCTAATCTGTTTTAATTTCAAAAAATCGTGTTCTAAAATTGCAATAAAAATGTGATTTCATTAAAAGATTAATTTTTTTTAAATATATTTTAAATTATAACTTTTAATTTTCCACAAGTCTGAACGTGGTTTATGTAAAAATAATATAACTGAGAACGTCTGAACACAAGTTTACAATGACGGCTCTCAAGGCGATGCAAATCGATGGCGTTGTGTTGTTGAAAGTGACTAGGTAAGTGTGGTAGTGTGGTGGTAAGTCAGTAAGCTTTTAAAGCTCAATTCAAGCTCTAGAAAAAATTTTGGATATTCAAATAGTAGCTGTTATAATAACAGTTGGGCAGTTAACTTCAATACAAACTAGAATTAAGATGTGGCTGCCTGTCAGCCGAGGTACCCAAATGATTAAAAATAAAAAATTGTAGTTGAAGCACTGTCATGCTTCAACCACAAACTCAAAGTAAAAGACTTCCCTAGAGTGATTTGAGAAATAATATTCCATTACATAAAACTTGATTTTAAATAGTATCTGAAGTCTCAAAGCATGTTAGTAAATATGATATATTATTTAAAATAAATTTTATTAACTAACACACAGTGTTTTAAAAACGTTTAAAATTGATCGTATGTACTACAAATGTAATGGTTTATAGTTATAATTATAGTTAGTAGAGTTCTACTAATTTTTAACATTTTTCTAATTTAGTTCAATGCAGATTTGTTTCCATAATCTTGGTTTTACAATTATAAGAAAATACATTTCGTATATGCAAGAATTTTCTATATTAAGGCAATTTTGTGGAACGCTGAAAATAAATTAATGGTCGTGGTCTTTCTTATAGAGCTTGTATTTTTTTAATTATGGCAAATAACATTTACTTTATTAGTTTTTTATTAGTGTAAAGTCCCTATCAAGTAATAGTTTATTAAAAATTATCTAAGTAAAGTAAAGGTCAAATCTAGTGGATAACTTCTGATATAAATTAATAATAAAAACCCACATTATCGTAAAAATAATTATTATTTTTGAAAGCGCGCCCTTAACATGACTCCGTTTATGGTTTGAAAGAGCCCGCCCTCTGAAACAATTTTAAAAATATAATTCTAAAAACTTAATATTAATTTAATATTTCACAATGATAGCTACAAACTTTGTTTCTTTATAATTACGTATTCCATTATAAAATCATTTTTAAATTTATTTAATTAACTCTCGGATTCTTTAATTAATTATTTATTGCATTCGTACAATAATTTCAATAGAAAAAGTCTTTCTGGTCTTTTTTCAGCAATTCTAGTATTTTCAAAGTTCTATTTTAACTATTTAACTGTTTCCTTTTCATTATTTCACCATAACCTTTTTTTTTTGTAACTATAAAACTTGTTTATTACACCATCGAAATAAATTGTTTTATTTTTCAATTTATATTTAATTTATTCATTAAGATGTATAGAATACTTAACACAAAATACAATACTTCATTTTGCTTTAAGAAAATCCGTTAAATAATAAAAAATACATTTGCAATGCAATGAATCATTTAAATTTAACAAAAAAAAATTTTTAATATCTAAAAACTTTAATTAAAAATATCGCAACCCTACTGATATTTACACTGTATTTGCGATTCAAGTTAAAATATGTATTTGGGAACTCGAATGTATATACGAAGAGATTAACTGCTTAAACAGGGTTGACAAATAATATTCATAAATATAAAATGAAATGCTCATGAAAATACGGCATGCCACCAGGTTTCAAGTAGAAGATAATTATTATTTATTTATATATTTACTTACGGTAAATTTAACATATACAGTCGTACTCGGTTATAGAGAGTACGAAGGATCCAGTTAAATTTTCTCATTATAACCGTTACTCGTTATACACTTGTAATGACAAAAAATATTAATTATCCAATAAAATTAAAAGCAAGTCAAATACATATGAAAAATAAAAAAATTATAATTGTATGAACAAAAACATTTAAAAGTAAATTACTACATTCAATCACATTATTTCTTAACAAAATTCAAAATACTGTTCTGTTTTAAAGTTTAAAACTTACTACTACTTACTACGCACACAAAATAAACACTCATTATTTTTTTATTAGAATTCACAAACCTGAAAGGAATCGTAAACAATATGGAACCTCGTCGGCAGACGCTGCTTTCAATTTTATCACTATTCAAGAATTAGGGTTTTTAGACCGTGTAGTGTATTTTGTTCACTCGTTAACAATATTTTTGTACGTTATATAAGTGAGGCGAGCTCACTATAACAGTGAAGATTTGTATGAAAACAGGCCTGAAACAAAATAATAATAAGTATTTTATTATTATAACCGTACTCGATATAACCGAGTTTAACTGTATATGCATACTAAATATATCTTGTTTACATGGTCCAGACTCATTATATACGTTATTAAAACTAGAGAATAACAATCGTTTCGTTTCGACTATTAATTTTTAACAATTATTCAGACATGGTTAGATTACATTACATTGCGTTAGATTAGGGTAGAAATAATTACATGTATACATTTTTAAAATAAAGTAACAAGATAAAATAAGGTTTTTTTCTATTTGTTCAAAAAAAGCAACTATTATGAACTTAAAATAAATAATCAACCTACAATTTTTATGAGTAACTTTCGAAAGAGTACACGTTTTAGAATTGACAACAAACAAATAATTTGCGCTTGTGAACTCAACTTCTATCTGTTCGTAGTGAGACCTACTATATCTATCAACCTGAAAAACATGATGGAGATGACCAACCCCCGCGGCGTCTCGGAAGACAAGATGACGGGAAAACGGGATGTGAGAGGAGTGTCTCTTCAGATGTTTAGAAGACAACCCCGACCCTCCGAGACACGATTTGTGCAATAATATCTCAGTTGTGTATACCGTATAACGTTGCCTAGGAAAACTTGGATCTCTTTCTGTCCGGAGAATGTGTATTAACCGATTATTCTATACCAATACAGTGCATTGATAACAGTGGCGTGGAATAGATTTAGGTTATGCTGTTACCAATGATATTATACAATCATATATAATATACGTAATATAATATATTATATATACTTTCCTTTAACCAACGTCTTCGGACAAAACAAATCCGTCGTTTATATGATCCTACCATGTATTTATTTATAATTTTAGAGTATTATTAATAGTGTTTTTAAAGTTGAAGTTTTATCGTGAAATAATACTTTTTTATTCATATAAAAAATATATAGACATTTTTTAAGACACTTCAATGATTTGCACGCAGTTGAAACCCTTTATAATGTTATTCTGTTAAAAAACAGCATAGGTAACGACTCCATACAAAACGGATCAACCGAGAGGAATTTGCAATTCAGTAAATAGCCATTTATTGAGTAATTCACTAGCTTAAAGACAGAACTGAGAAATGTAAATAGCACGATGCGGTGAATAAAAAAGAGCGCCATGAGTACAACAGTGAGAGTTCGTGAGTTTTCAGAACTAAGCGATTGAAGTCTCTACTGGTACACAGATGGCGCTAATTGCAAAATAATGTTTTCGATTATGTTAATACAATTTTTTAATTTATATTTGTTTCCCAGAATGTTTAGTTATGCACAGCTTTTTTGCTTATATGCACTGCACGCCCCTGATTGGTAGTAT
Organism: Eubasilissa splendida; assembly: GCA_031772225.1. Classification (NCBI taxonomy): domain Eukaryota; kingdom Metazoa; phylum Arthropoda; class Insecta; order Trichoptera; family Phryganeidae; genus Eubasilissa; species Eubasilissa splendida. The sequence goes on along the minus strand of CM062862.1, from coordinate 23,427,323 downwards.
ATCTTTCTAATTAATAAATTATAATTTGTGTTTAAAAAAATATCACAGACGTATGTTCTGAATAATTACAACTTCACAATAAGAATACGTGCTCCTTAATAATATATAAGTTGCATCAATGTGTTCAAAATTTAATAAAAATGAATTATTAATTCTAGCGTCTATTTGAGATTCCGCAAAAATATAAAGAAGATGACTTTCAAATAATGGATCGATAGATGTATCAATCTGAAAAATGTAACATATAATTTGTCGTCAATGCACTGTGTTGGTATATCATAATCGGTTAATGCATGATCTACGTTCGAATCCCGGTAGCAACAACAATATTTTTCGATAAAATTGATTTCATACGTATATATTTCTAATTAATACATATTGATTTGTATTTTTAAAAAATGATAATATTTTCATTGTTATTGAGTTGATAAAAAATATTTTCCTATTAAAATTGATGGACAGTATAACAAAAACATAAAATAGGTGCCAGTCATTCACGATAAGCGTAGTTAAAATTATCTTGTCGACTATACGCATACATATCGATTATTACTATAATACAGCATTGTTACGCCGTAGGTTTCCTTGGCGCAGAATATTCGATAGTCCGACTATTGCGTGATTTTTATTTCTAATTCTTTAAGAGCTTCATATTATACTTCATTATCGGTCATGGCCAAAACAAGGTCTACCGAACGAACACCGTCGAATTAATGACCTTTTAACTTAATAATAGATTTATTAATGTAGATTTTAATTGCGTTGGAGTGAATAATAACAGGAGAATTTTTCACGCATAACCTGAGGTCAAACTTGTATAAGTAATTATTCTTTGTAAGACGAATTAGTTTTTTTGATATGGTTTAACACTTGCAGCCCGGTGGGTAAAACAAAACACGTCCGGCGGTGGTGGGTCATTTTAAACCCACCTCAAGTTTTCGGTTTTTCAACCGTTTTGTAGGAGATTTTTAATAGATATTTCATTTTAAATATGATTTGATGAAAAAGCATGATGTTTCTGCTAAAAAAAAAAAGTTAAAAATTCAAAAATATTATGAATATTTTAATTATTTATTTAAACCCTATCCCGAATCGTTTTGAGAGTTAATTACTTTCGTTTCGATTCGTCATAATTACATATATTTTTATTTTATTATATTTAGTTATTATTAACATTATCATAATAATACCATCATAGGTTGGCTCCGGTATAATCGTACCAGAGACATACCTGTACAATTTGACGTGAGACTCGTTATCACATTCAATTCAGAAGGCAGCCAGAAAGAAGCAATATAAATCATATACCCCCAAAAGAGGAGGGTAGACGTCACATTTATGTGTTGCAGTCGCAGAACTCGGTCACAGTCCGGCAGAAATTCACCCTGTCCAGGTCGCAAAAGGTACGAGGAAGAGCCAGTAGAATGCTCCGTTAGGACTCTCTAGCCACTGCTCTTTCCGGCATCGCCCATCCCATATTACGAATAATGTATATATTCTCACGCATCAACAGACGCCATATACAGCCAAAATTCAAACATCCACTAAGCATATGATCTTATGGTCGGAACCCGAGTAGGTAGTATCATAAAACTTCCAGGTAGGCGCAACACCCCTCAAATAGTTACATTACTGGTTTTGTCTAGGAGCCGCTAGACGAAATTAAGTCAAAACAAATACATGGACGCATACCCGGTATCCTTTGTCTACCCGCTCAAAATGTTAACAATGTATGTTTCGGCGTAAGCGCTAAGATTCAATCCGACTGTCTTAGGTCAGTTTTTGGGCGTTTTTTCACATTTTTATCAATAACTCATTTGAATCTCGTTCCATAGCATTTATTTGTATCTCAAATTATTTGAAAATATTTAATAAAAGATTAACTAGAAGAAAAACAGCATTAAACGAATATTTGTAGCATAATTCATATTTTTACAAACACCTAGGTTAAATCTGACCCACCACCGCAAGTATGTGTTAAATAAAAATTCATTTTGTTGTTCTATAATTCTGTCTAAAATAGCTCTAGTACGACATATCACTAAAATATTCAACGTTTATAATTGCGGATGGCTTTAAGTCACTCACCTAGAAAGTGTTGAAGTGGAATGTTTGAGCCTTGTCCCTGGACACCGCTAAAGTTGTGTTTGTTTTGTAGATTAGTTGAGTTTGAAAATAGTAAGATTATTAATGTGACAAGAGTATATGCGGTGTCATATTTTTGGGCTTATAGAATGCTGTAGACCAAAGTAGCTGATTAAATTAGTAATATTGTACCAGGAAAACGAACGAAAATAACTAATTATGTTATCTGGATATTCCGTGTCACATGTAAGTTTACGATATTGTTAATGCCTCGCATAATGAACGCCTCGCATAACGAACGCTGCACACAACGAACTTTCTGTTCGTCCATCAAGTGACTCACACAACGAACTTCGCTTCACACAACGGACTGCATCGTATTTCATCTTACCGCTCGAACGCACCTGTGTATCACGAAGTCGCCCGAGCTTCCAAGGTCGCACGCAGCCGATGCACGAACTTGCACGAACACGAAATGGGGAGAGGTTCAGGAGTTTACCAACACTCACTATCCAACTCAGCTGAGGTCAACGGGATCAACGATCTCTACAATGACACCCTTGCTCTTTATTCCCGGCAGGTGTTAAAGAAGAGAGAGAAACAGATAACCTTTGAAAAGTTTTTCAAGAAGCCAGCAACCATGAAGCAAAGGGTGGAGCAAGAGAATTTAATCCTGCAAGCCTCGGTAGACTCTCCTAAATCTGAGTCTGACTAAAAAATAAAAAAACGTGAGTATCTTTTTTATGTTACAGTACCATATTTTATGCTACAGAATGAATTAAATTTTTGAACATGTATTGTTAAGGGAAAACGCGTTTCACATAACGAACTTGCTCCTGGAATGAATTTAATACATTATGCGAGGCATCACTGTATATAGTATTGTAGTGATGGTAAACCGTTGGTACGTAATTTAAATTATCAATTGATTACGTGGATGATTGTAAACCAGGATTTAATTGTTGTATGTTTACTTTCTAGTGTACTAGTCATTGCTTGAAGAATTACGCACAACCAGGGCTACAATTGAACATAATAACAAAAAAAATCTAACCTACAGTCCTATCTCAAGTATGTTCCCTTTCACCATATCATCTGTTTCTTTTCCTCCCTCCCTCACCCCCAGTCACCCACAAAACTCGTGTATAGTTGCCCATATTCTGTAACACTAAGCATCTTTTACACCTAGAAGAAGAAACGGTGGTTCCGTAACCGGTTGGTGCTAGCAAAAATAGAGTGATGTTTAAACAAATTAAATTTTTTTTAATTAGAATTATATTAAACTTTTCACGATACGAAAAAAAAGACTTTTATTTGTTTAATTTTTGTTTTAATATTAATTTGTTTGCCTCCAAACAGCTGAACTACCTCACCCCATCGTGGAGTACACTGACTAATTTCAGCCCCCCCCATTCCTCAATTGACTGTCAAGAACACGATTAGTTTGGAAATCCCGTCAGGTTAAATGCTATTTACTGTTATACTTTATCGTGCCTACATTAACGAGTTGGAAACTTTACCAATGTCAATCAATCAAGCTGAAAGCTCCACAGTTGAAAGGGGGCTTCCGCGAAAGCCTCATTTTTTATATTTCCAAACAACATTTTTATTCTTCGCGTTTCACCTTCGAGGCCTTGATGTTGTAGAGTAGCCCAAGTTGTTAAATAAAAACGTCAGTTTCATTTTTAATGTCGTATTTTTTGTCGTTCCCCCAGGATAAACAGTAATTACCAAGACTGGTTATAAAACTTTTTTTGACACATTTTTTTTCATAACCGCTTCATTTTAAATAACTAATGAGGTACAGAGCATCAAAGGTTTTTTTCTGTTTAAAGTGGTGATTTAAATGGTTCAGGTGTTTTTAACATTTTGTGTGCATAACAATTATAAGCAAACATAACACAGCTGACAATGAAAGTCTTTATATGCTGGTATAAAATTAGAAAAGATACAAAGTACTAGTGATGAGCTAAACCATTAATGTGACTGTGATTGTGTAATTGGTATTCAATTCTAACAACGTCTGATTGATAAATGAGATTTCATTGTTGGATATTTAGTCTCTAATGTACCATTGATTGCTCAACGAATTACGAATAATAAATTACTAATCATCATTATAATCGAACACAAATCTCCCAATTACAGTCACAATCACGGTTAAAATAACGGTTTAGCTCATCACTACAAAGTATTATATACATGGGTTATTCTTCTATTGAAATCAAATATCTTCTGCAGTCATGATCTTAACCTTAGATTACGAATGCGAATAGTTAAATGATATGTGTTTTCGATAGTATTTTATGAAATAGAAGTATAGGTACTTACCGAAGAAATTATATGTAAGGCGACTTGAAGTATTTGTGACGTAAATCTACAGAAAAATGCTCAAAATAAGATGGATGGCTAAAGTTACGAATGAAAATGAATGAAGAAAAATAATTATTTAAAACAATAATAATCCGAATTAATATCTCGGACATGCAATAAGACATCAGGAGAAATACAAGACTTGCATCTTCAGATGCAGGGAGAGGGGCTCTGGAAGAATGCAAACATAATAGCTGAAGAAACAGACAATGGTTTGGTCAGTCTACTGTAGAGTTTTTTCAGGGTACAGTAAACAAAGTAATGAAAGCCAATATCCATTAAATGAATAGAACATAAGAATAATATGAAGAAATACATAACAAATATCGGTTATATAAATGATCAATTTTACTTTTATTATACGTAACTGTACTAATTATTGAACTAAATAATACACGGTTATATTTTACTGTATTTAGCAAAACAAAATGCTGAATTATATAATTACCATGAGTTATATAGAAACAAGCAATAGACTTAATGGTGGTAAGGTCCTGCGAGAGGCTACAGTAGCTGTCTCGTGACCAAAAATGGCCGCCGCGTAACCACGGCTAGTGTTTCGGTAAATCCCATTTTCAATATTGAAAATATAATTTATTATCAAAATTAGGAAAGTAGTAAACCAAAACATAACTTAACTTAACCAATTAACACAAACAAATACCGAATAAAACATATTCAAATTTAATTTAATTTAAATACCCATGTACATGTATGTAAATGAATACAATTTTAATATACCATTCTTCATTACGTACTTCGGTATTTCAATAAAACTCTTCGTCGCATTGCATATTATCGATTTCTAAAATCTGGCTTTTTTCCTGAATGGCAGCTTCATTCTATCTCTTCCTCTTGTATGATGCTTTTGAAATCCTACAGATTAAATTATTTTTTTTCAATGAATATCATTACGATGGTATTCCATAACTTTGTATTATAAAAAATAAATTTAATTTTAAGATATAATTTAAAATGTTATTATTAAATATCTTCAGATTGATTTAATATTTGCATTAATATATTCTGTGAAGTTTTCTTGACCATAATAACCACCGTTTTGCAGTTCATTGCAGGAACCATCATCAGAGCTTATTTTTCTAAATGTTTATAATAAATATATTTATTAAATAAAAACTACTCCTACAGTGTGTTATCAATGTACAATTTATCTATTGTACTACAATTATCAAGAAAATACATAAAAACTTAGTCGTAATTTTATTTAGGTAGGTAAATATGTATTTAATTTTAAAGAAGGTAATCAGCGATTTATGTATGAAGTAATTAAAAAATTCCAAACAAGAATAATATAATACTATGATATAAAAAATATAATTTTCAGTTCTAAGCCAGATATTTCAGCGAGCAGAATCAGAAGGTTTTCTAGAAAACGCAGTTCTCCGGCATTATTCTTCAAAACATGTTGCTTATTTTTGTAATTTGAAGTACAAAGTTAAAAGAATTAAAAAACACTGTATAAAACATCAATATAGATGAAATTACGCTAATATATAATACTTGAGATACAGGAATATATATTTTTAAAACAAATGAAATTAATCAATTTGAAAAAAACCTATGTTCAAAATTTATCAATAACGTATACGATTGCTATAGCGAAAATGGTAACGCGTTTCCCCGTATTTGAAAAGGTCCAGGTTTGAATTCCGGTAGCTAAAAATTTTTTGATAAATTTTTTTTTTATGTATATCTTTCCAGTTGATTATTTTAGTTTGTATTCAAAATAAAATAAAACAATATGTTCTAAAATCGCAACTTCACAAAAAAATGTGTTTTTTTTTTAAAATGTTTTTTTTTGTTGAAAAAATTGTAATTACTATTAACTCCCTGCCGCCTGGAAAAGCCGTGTGAAGCTAAAAACAATAATGTAAATTTATTTGAATAATTTTGTAATACTATTTCACTGTCATCCACTTAAGGGCGTACACAAATAAGTAATTTACACACAACACTAAAAATGTCCATGTGATGTTTTTATATCCGCTTAAAATTTTTTTCATCTGCAAAATAGCTTTCTGATTTTTATTTATTGTATATTTTCGATCGTAAAACACGCCGAAAGACCCTTGTTTGCGCCGCTCGCAAATCTTTTAAGCCAACATACAAATAGGTGGTGTAAAAACAAAAACAATATGAGAATACATCACCTAATCCTCCAAACAAAGCAAACTTGTCGGAGGTTTAATAAGTTCTAATTACACCTCAAATAGCTGTTTCGGCAAAAGTATTAAATTTTGACAAACAAATTTAAACGTGTTTACGCCATAAGTTCATATCTCTCTTTGAAGTTAATGAAACGTAAGATTTTAACTCAATTTCAGAATAAGTGGTTCATTGGAAAAACAATTTAAATATTACTTTGATAACATGTTATTAATTAAATCAAAAAGGCATTTATTATTTCAATTCAATTAAGAAAAACATATTTTTGTTTGTTATTGCATTTTCAGAACGAAGTTCCGTGGTATTTAATATAAATTAAATTAATTATCTAGAAATCTATCCCGGTAGCAACTAAATATTTTTTCGATATATAGATTTTTTTTGTATATCTTTCTAGTTGATTAATTAATTTATTTTAATTTTAGTAGCTTGCTTTATGTCACTGTTTTTCCATACTCTTGCTAGACGGTTAATAACTTTATCTGGTTGTATGCGTCTTGGAATTTCCTGTTCACTGTCATCAGTGTTTGTCATCAGCGCTTAAATTGCTTCATTAATACATCATGCTATTTGGGAAGTATATTGTGATGCATTAGCATAATCCACAACCAATATTTTTTATTTCAGCACAAACCTATATAGGTAGATTATTTGGTTATGGTCTCGGTTGTGTCCGATACACGTCAATATGTACGTGAGGGCTATCTAAGCGAGAACGAGACAAAGTTATATGCAACAACGCACTTGACGTCAGTTGAAGCATGGTATCGGTTGTATACACTTTCTACCTATTCATAGCCAGGCTCGTAAAATTGTTTTACACGTATATGAGTTTATGAAAAAGTATGCAGATAAATATGGCCATGTATTACTTCATCTGAATAACGTATTTTTTTATTTTTAATAATGTTTAATAAGTCCGTATTGATTTTATTAAATATTCTTGCTACAACACATTCTCTCGTTCTCTCATTTAATAAGAAGTGAAGACGTTAAGAGAGATACAAGTACACTATCATCTCCGAAAAAAAAAGAAACAAAAAAAGAGCCGAAATCTAACATAGATAACTTTTGTATAGCTGATATACATGAATACCACGTGACTGATAAAGAAATGCCGACTCTGAAAAAATTGCACCAGAAAATTATTGAAAGTTACGCAAGTTCTAATGAATCAGTCAGCACATTACGAAAGGTCATTCGTAAATTAGAATTTCACTGGGTACATTTTGAAAATAATCTCAAAATATTGATGGAAAAACATGATATCCGGTTGATGCGTTCTATTTATCTAACGGCTATAACAGCATATAGAAAGCAAAGAAGACCTATTGTTTATAATGATGAATTCTACATCAACAGTAATCATACGAAGCGAAATGCTTAGACAGACAAATCATCATAAAGTATTAAGAAAGCTATTTGCAAAGGTGATAGGCTGATAATTATACATGCTGGTAAATTTGACGGTTTTGTTCCCAACGCACTATTGGTATACAAAACTTCACAAAAGCGTGGCGATTATCATAATAATATGAATTTTGTTAACTACAAAAAATAGAACGAAGAAAAGCTAGTGCCGAACCTGAAACCTAGGTCTGTCTTTAGTACTTGACAACGCTACATATCATAATGTACAAAATAATTATACTCCAACAAGTGCGTCCAGAAAAGCAGTATTGCCGAATTGGCCGTTAAAAAATATTATTCCATTTGCGAAAAATCGATATTTACACACATTAAAGAAATAAAGGATATAAAAGAGTTTATAAAGAAACTAAATGAACACTTCAAAAATACAGCATTGGAAAATAAACAATATTACAGAACACTTCAGAAGCAAATGGACAATGAATAGAATATGTAAGGCATTATATAAAATTATCGTAGTGTAACTCCCTCTCCAAGCGCAAAAGCTGGTCTCTTTTTCAGAGAGGTAAGCGAAAGAAAAACCATGTAATTTCAAAAGTAAGTCATGGGGACACTTCATTATGGTCATCCTTCTTATAATCCGAACTTAAATCCAATCGACAACATTTGGAGTATATACAAAAACTACGTCAAACAAAAAACGCCACTTTCAAGCTAGATGATGCAAAAAAACGATTAGAAGATAAAATAGAGCAACTTGGTACAACATATGAATGGAAGAAAGTATGTGAACGAACTAAATTGTTTGAAGAAACTGGCAACATGAAGGTCAACTGAATAAGAAACGTTAATTATATACATACAAACTTCCGAGAATTTATCTATTGATCAAGCGACGATTTAGAGGGAATATAACCATTAATATATACAGAATAAAATAAAATTTAACACATTAATAATAAATACAAATTAAATTCAAACTTGGATCTCTTCTAATCTGGGGAACGTGCATTATCCGATTATACCAATACAGTGGATTGACGACAAATTTTCGAACCTATATGTTACACTTTTCAAATGAATACATCTATCGTTCCATTATTTGAAAGACATCTACTTTGTTTTTACAATACATTTAATTTGTATTTAAAATATCATTGGCCAATGTTCTGAATAATTACAATTTCACAATAAGAATGTATTCTCCTTAATAACATTGATAATAATAATTATTAAACCATTTTTAAAACTTACTGAAATTTCTTGATAGTTTTTAATAATTGTAGGAATCAATGGTTCTAGGTGACGTTTACGCCCTGTTGTCCAATTTCGTTGTCAAATCGAACGTCATGTACACGGGTTTAAGTTTTTATCTATTTTTATCATTTTCAATCTGATCTCTGAGTTTATATCCAGATCTAAATTTTAACACGTGCACATGGTACTGAGAAATATCAATTAAATCTGTGAGATTTATCTCACCTTGTCTTATTCAGTGGCCTGAATCATTAGATCATCAGATTCAAGTTCTGGCAGCAGTTGACATTAGTTTAGAAACATTTTTTTTGTGCAATTTTTCTATTGTATATTTATTTTGATTTATCGAAAAGTACTTAACGACATAACCCCAAATTTTGATGTCACAAGTATTCACATATCTTTGTGAAAAAATCTGGCTGCAGGATTATTTATTTCATTTTAAAAATCCACCCACTTTGTGATGAAGGCTTTGACGTGAACCTTTGATTAAATACTTTCACAATGAGAACAGCCTGATGGGAGAGGATCCTTTTTAATTTTGTTTAATCTCAAACGAAATAACGGAGGCGCGCATTTTGAATAACGTAAAATGAAATAAAATGATATAGGTATAAAATATCCGGTGACTTTTCAAAAATTATGCTCACTTGTCAACAAAGGGATGTTTTATACCTGAGAATATTTTAAATAATATATTAATTGATGTTTGCTTAAATATTTGAATCGTAGGTTAAAATGTTTAATACCAATTAATTATGCTTAGTTTATTTTATAAGCAAATGCTATACACGCGATCTGGAGACGAAGGCATTTTGTAAACTGTTTGTATAAATTTTGTTTCCGAGGTAAGTTTGAAGAACTGTATAAGCGTATATGTGAAAATAAAACACTAACACCATAAATACATCAATCTCGATTTATAATGCTCTTAAATTGAACAAGTAGAATAATAAAACAAGTGTATTATTTTCACATATACTTAAATATTTTAAAATTATACGATAAGTCACGTGTCAATAATTTAAAGGTGTAATCATCGGCGTGGCGCCAAAAAATCCGTGGGATAGATTTTAAGAAAACTAAGACGTCTCAAGCGGCGGTCTGTCGCCGTGTTGGTACTTGCAAAAATGACTGTATATATTGTTATTAATTTGAATTAAAACAGGACATTCTGCATGCGGCAGTCATTCTCGATATCGCGGCCGTAGTGTGCTTATATTGAACATGTTTTGTACTTCATTTCTTTCGACTTCAAAATCATCATCATCATCATCATCGCCGGTTGAGAGAAACGAGATCGGCGAACCAACCTTCTCTGCATTCTTGTTTCGTACGAAACACGAAATTTTAGGTAACGTTTAAGTAATATTTATCAAGGCTGTCACATTAAATTATTTCTTTAATATTTGCAGAAAATTACTCTGTTGCCTCATTTTATATTAATAATTAGATAAAAAAAAATTTTTACACCACTATTTATTGATTAATTCTATGTTTCGATACCTATGGTGTCATCTTCAAGAAACAATGTATACTGAAATTGATATTAGAATTAAGGAACATTCATTTGAGATGCCTAAATAACAACAACTATTCAGAATCTCCAATCATCTTTTGGAAACAAACCATTCTTTTGATATTAACAAAGGTTTGGAAATTATACATACAAATACTAGGGGATTACGGTTAGATACATTTGAAATTTTAGAAATAAAAAAAAGTATTAATAGCAAGCTTAATATTATAAATAACCAAATCCTCTTTGAAAATAGTCACCTTTTAAATTTGTTTTCATATTAGTTCTCACTTATTCATTCACTTATTTTTGTTTTTATCTATGCCTAATTTTACATTGTTTCCAGAAGATGATACCTATGATACCTATTGAATTAATCAATAAATAATGGTGTAAACAAAATATTTTGTTTAATTATTAACATTAAATTATCATTAAAGATACTACAGTATGCATTAATTTTATTTTTTTTAGCAAGTTCATTAAAAATATCCTCCTACCCCAAACAAAATCAATATATTTTTCAGTACCAGCCTTTATAAGTATAGTGTAACAATATCGAGCATTTCAGCATCGACAAGATGGCGCGGATTCATCGGCAGCGTATGGTTCAGAGTTCTGGTCTGTGCGTGGGATGGCTGCACCATGGCCGTCACCATTTCATCATAAAATCATACCTGGCGTGTGACGCCGGGTCAGTCAATCATACGGCGATGTCGTCAGGAGTTTCCAGCGGAATGTATTCACATAACGATTTCTTGAAATTTGTGTAGTAATTATTCTGTTGTAAATATAATGTAAGCAGTGTTGTCCTGCTCAATAGGTCGGATACACATTTCACACAAAACACACGCCCACGGTGCGGACTACCCACCAGTGCAGGACAATTAATAAAATCAATTGCTTTATTTATTAAAATACTGGAATTAATTTGAGTGGTTCCTACAAAACTAACTCAAAAATACTTCGTATAATCGAGATACAAATTATGAATGATTATGTGAGTGTATGTTAACTCCAGATAAGAAGGTTTGAAGATGATGGGATTTTTGTATGGGTTTTGGATACCCCAATATTCACCTAAATACCATCGTGTTCTTTTGTATCGCGTAGTGTATCATGGCTCGTATTTTTGTTAAAATATATGAGGATGTATGTGAATACGAATGAGTGGCAGGCAGGTTCCAAGTACAGAAATTACTTACGAATGGACCAAATTTACTCAAACTAGAGATAGTGAGTATGATTAGAGGTGACTAGGCAAGAGCTGTTACTCGGGAGACGTCGATTGGTAAAGTGGTCGTGTTATCGTATTATTACTAGTGATGGTAATTTAAACCGTTATTTTAATTGTTATTATGACTGTGATTTTGTTCGATTGTAACGAAGATTGATAACTAATTAACGTAATTCATCGAGAAAAGTAAATCTCCGACAGTTAAATCTCAGTTACTGTTCCGGATTCGTAAACCACATTTTTGGCGGGTCTTGCGAATCGGCCGCGACCCATATTATTGACACCTTTCCGCATCCAAATTCACACCCATCCTTTTTCCTTAATGCTTGACTTCAGTGTGAATAGTAATCATGACGTGAGTAGACGTCAACTAGACCGAAATTTGTTCGATCTCGCAGTGTGGATTTATTCAGCTCCAATGCACCAACACTGTGTACATGTGATCTTGTGTTTTGGTGATCACGTAGAGTTTGTTATTTGTGCGCCGCAGGGAAGCTGTGATATTGCCGTCTTCAATCGGAAGCGGAGATCTGCCTATCCGCGTGCCGTTTGTGTGATTTCGGCGGCGACTGTGGGGTCGGAGACGGAAGCGTCAGACACAAGGTAAGGCGAGCAGTCTTTCTGAATCCTGGATCTCCGGAACTCCTATTTCATCATCGACCCTTGTCCGTTATATCCAAGTCCCAAATTTTATTTCTTCCTTCCCCCCCCCTGCGGCGATTCTGATTTACGGCCGTAATCGTCCATTCAACGATACAATCACAGTCACGTAACGATTTACCATCACTAATTATGCCGTCGGTAGCCTACGTCTTTATGATTGGAGGGAATTGCATTGCAATACCACCTTGCTGGGTGTGTTCAGTTTCGCTGTGCTATGGGGTCTCTAGATGGCGAGAGTGAAGGTGGTAGCCCTCCATAGGGGCATCTATTTTTCCAACATTTCATGTTAGCGGTTTGTTGATTCTTTGGTTTAAGTCCCATCACCATTTCAGCATTGTTTTTCGGCGTACATGTCTCTATTTTTATTTTATCTTTCCACTATATTCTGAGCGTGATTTTTTCCAGGACTCGTTAAGTCACCTTTAAAGAAAATAAATAAAATCTTAAATTCATTGATAAATGCTGTGTTTCATTTCGGCGATCATTTGTTTTCATCCCTTATCGTTCCGACATTTTAAAAACAGACAATGCAACCCTGTCACCGGCAGCCTGTGATAAATGCCCTCCGAATGTTTATTAGCGGCGATTTGTTAATAAATATTATCCACGGAAAATGTATCCTTTCATTTTTCAAACGAATCTGCGAAATCAGCCATGGGTAAAGCAGATAAGGGTTGCGTAGGGAAAATGGAAAATGGTTTTCCATTTTAAATATTTCCAGGGAAAACTAATAGATTGTCATCGCTTCGGATCGTTTTTCACGGAGGCAGGGCGCGAATTACTTATTTACGAAATAAATTCCTAATTTTATTTACCGAGGCTAAATTTTATTTATTTTATGATCATCTAGAATGACGTACATCGAGGGTGAAATAATATTCTCCTTACTATGTAGCTTAACCATTTAGATTACTGAACGAGTATTAACATTATGATACGCGTTAGGTTGGTCGTATGTAACTAACGATATATAGCACTACATAATTCTCACATAAATAAATTTAATCATTTTATTTATACGTAATATATGTACCACAAGAGTGAAGGTCTACGAAGTTATGGAAATTTACGTATAAATATTTGAATAATTATTTTCAACGATGTTTCTGTATTTTATTTGGATATCAAATTGAACCAGCCGAGATGTATTGATATTTGGCGCAGCTCTTAGTTTATCTCACGCATCGTGGGCACACACTATGAACAAATCAAATTAATGTATTAATATTTTGTTTTATTTATAATCACTTTTCATGAGTTTATAAGACTGCTACTATTACTTTTATGACTGACTATTACTTATGATTGATGATCGCAATCTCCATGAACTTCCGTCCTCTTGACTATGCTCCTCCATTTATCTTGGCTTCTTGCAGATCTTAAGGCTGTCATCAGAGAAGTACCTTTTGAGAAGTGAGAAAAGCCTTTTTCACTCGGTCAGTCCAATGGGTGGGGGTTCTTCCTCTTCGTCTTTCGAAGTGCTCACCACAACAAGCTTCTCTAAGATATTATCTTATTGCAAGATACCCAAAATTTGATACAAAAAGAATTTGTCTCAGGCAAACGGTTAAATTAGACTAAAACAAGCCTTAAATCTCTTATAATTAACTATTATTAATAAGGCATGTTCTATATTAAATAATATGTGCATCTAAAAATTATCGAGCTTAATCTCATAACAGTAACATAATAGTTTTTTTATACATCAAATGTAAGTGATATTGCACACATCCTTAGTCAAATTGAGGTTATTACAATTTTTTAATGATATTTCATCATTTTATAAAAATAAAGTTTAGTGCTTGTTTTAATATGCACGTAATGGAATTCATTATATATTCCATGATTCTTGACATATGTGAAATCAAATAAATCCAATCTTATTTGTAAATTATTTTTTAGTATTTTAGTACTTTATCGAAAAAATATTTCGAAACCTCGCGAGATCTGTGGATGCAGGAAATAGTATGCACAGTTCTTCATTATTATAAATCGGAATGGTTTTAAGTAGTGATAGATGCCGGTCACAATTTAGGCACCAACAAAACTTAATAATTTGATAATCCTCGTTTGCTTCGTGTGAAGTGAAAAATATAATTTACACAAGGTGTCCCAAAAGTCATTTTCAAATAAAAAATTTGTAAAAACAATATTGGATGAGTTAAATAAAAAAAGGTTTATTTTGCATTTAAGTAATAAGTAATTATGTTTTGTGATCCGTTATTTCGCTGGCACTCTTCTAAATGAGATACAAAATTTCTGAGAACTGCTCGGCACGTATTCTCCGTGATGGCTGTCATTTCTTCTAGGTTATTTTATTTTAATTGATCTAGAAAGGGAGGATTGTTACCGTACACTTTTAATTTAAGGTAGTCCCATAGGAAAAAGTCAATTGGTGTCAAGTCGGGGCTACGTGAAGACCAGTTTGTGTCACCTCATCGAGATATTAATTTTTCACGAACAGCTAGTAAGAACACGCTCTATAGCGACTAAATTTCCAACGATGCGGCTAACGCTCGTTACGTTAGTGCAGCAAATGAACCAAAATGAAAAAGTTTTTTAAGACAGACTATACTTGTTTTGGATTAATTACTCTTTTCACAGCGTCATATACAATATTTTCAAAACCGTTTTATTTAGTGATTCCAAAATAAATACCTAAAGTGATATAAAAATATATTCACTGGCTGCAAAGTATATAAATCAAAAAATTGCAAACTACTTGATGTAACCTATGGGTATTTGGGATTTTAGATTTTTAGGCAGTATGATAGATATTATAAGATAAATTTAAAGAACGAATATACATTGTTTTTGTTTTATTACGTACATTACATAATATATGTATTTTATACTTGGGATAGAAATAAAAAAATCTTAAGACAGGCCATCACAGGCTTTGTCTCTCTGTAAATGTTGTCATAAGCACGTGTTTATAGTTCTATATACGTATATAATATAGTTAGTATATAGTTCCTTCTGTGTGTTTAATACTTGTTCATTGAACAGCTTGGTCAGCGAAACCTTGTTCCACCATGCGGCACCAGGCTGTAACCATAATACATACAATGCCAAGTGATAATCCTGTGATTTAATATTTGCTGAATATTTAGCGTCTGTTTAGTTGTTTTTCTTTGATGATTGGTAATTTTAAATTAATATTAGTATTAATGCATTAACCTGCTTTAAAATAAAAAGGGAATGAGTGTTTCTATTATTTAAATTTATTATATTTTTATTAGGAGAACACATTCGTATTGTGAAGTTGTAATTATTCAGAACATAGGTCTGTGATATTTTAAATATGAATTGAATATATTAATTAGAAATATATACATATAAAATCAATTTTATCGAAAAATATTGTTGTTGCGCCACCGGGATTCGAACCTGGATCTCTTTTCTAACGGGGAAGGTGCATTATCCAACTATGCTACAGCGACAATATTCTGGCGTCTGCTATTAGATTACTCAAAGGTATTTGAAATTCTGTAAAAAGAAGGTAGATGGCTCTTTCAAATAATGGAACGATTAAATGTATTAATATCAAAAAGGTAACATATAGGTTCGAAAATTTGTCGCTAAAAATATTGTCGCTGTAGCATAGTTGGATAATGCACCTTTCCCGGTTAGGAAAGAGATCCAGATTCGAATCCCGGTGGCGCAATAACAATATTTTTCGATAATATTGATTTTATATGTATATCTTTCTAATCAATATATTTAATTCATATTTTATTATATTTTCTATAAAATAAAAAATGATAATTATATTCACAATATATATATATAATATATTATAAATAAAATTCACAATAATTTTTTCTCTTTATATACATAATTTATTTATTTATTATTATTATACATGCTCTATTCGGGCATTAATATAATTTGTAAAAAACAGAAAATTACAACAGAAGTGCAATACACAAAGAAAAAATTACATAGTATACATATATAGTATAAATATCTTTATATATACTATAAATATATTATGTTTTAACCTTTTAAGTACAATATTTTATCTAAATATAATGCAGCAACACTACAGTTATCCAATTATTAAATTTCTGACAATATTAGTGCACTTTTTTTTTCTATTTGAAAAATACTTTCTGAAAAAAATGTCATATATCCACCTAATTCGTATATTTCAAATAAAATTGACACTGCACTCCAGCATAACAATGACCTTTAAAATTTCTTCACGCGTGATATGCAAAAGTACCTTAAACAGGTATTTAATATAAGATGTACAAAATTTTTGTAGCCCTTAATATTTAAAATATTTTAATGTAAAAATTATAAAATCTTATATACGGCAACTGGATATCATATTTTAATCGATGAACAAATGTAACAAATAATCAATGAACATCGTTTTACAGGCGTGTACAGGATTATTATTATTGACTCATTCAAAATTTAAAACTTTTCAATGAATTTATGTTTTGAAATATTCGTTTACATTTGATTTAATATACACCTAATAATAAACAATTATTATAGTAAGATCGATCTACACTAAAATGTTTTATTACAAGTATTGAATTTTTTGCCAGTTTATGAATAATGGGTGATAAAATAACTTATTTGCTTAAATATAAAAATGCCTCAAATTAAGGTCAATTATTGTTTATATAACAAAGAAGAATTGTATTGAATGGAAAAACTTGAGGAAAATGCCTTTACTATTTTCCTCAAATTTTTAAATTTATTGGAATATCTTAAAAATATAATTGATTACCAATATTAGTACAGTTTAACAACGGTGAAAGAAAATGGCGAACAATGCAATCAGTTTAAAATTAAGAAACAAGTAGAAAAATTAAAGTGGCGAAAACCGAAATGTTCAAGGTTCATTTGTGACAAAATAAATATAATACATGCATCTAACCAAGCCGTTCGACTTTGCTGTATTGCTGTATGGCCTGACATGGATCTTGAGAGCTTGAAAATGATTAGAAATACATGCTTTTGAAATGTGACGCGGGAGACGAATACTGAAGATTTCGTGGACAGCAAGGCTAATTTTGAAAGTATTCAACATTCAGAGCCGATTTCTATGATTACGAGACACCCTCCAGTTCTTTAGCAATAATGCAACCGATAATGAGAGAAAGAGGACTATACCCTACTCGTTGGTCAGGAGGTCCCCAGGTCAAGAAAGCTGTATGTTGTACGAACGTCAGGACATATCGTGAGGTTACTATCTTTAGAGATGGCGAGAGAAAATGATTTGCAAAAAAACGTGGCTATAGGGCCACCATAATATTGTGTACCGAAAATGTTAACATTTTTATACATTGAGTCTATTATGTATATTTTGATTTATTAAAATAATTCTTAATACATCACATTAAATATTTTCACTTTAAAAATATAAAAATAAATAAAAGCTTATTCCGTTTATTGAATTTTGACAATGTTATTTTTTGTATTACTATTTACTCTACATAAAAAATGCTACTCGTATTAATATGCTAGCTAATTTTAAAATAATTTAATTAATTTTACATCTTATTTGAACTACACAGTTTCTTTAAAAAAAATTCGAACCCACTCATTTTTTAGTAATTCTTGTAAATAGTATATTAGTACAATTTTTTTTCCTCCTCTTCACAGCGATTTCAGACTCTCGTCTCCATAAACACTTAAAAATGAATTATCTCTTTCTTCTATAATCTCCGTTAATTAAATCGAAAGAAAAAAAACATCTATTGCTTCCAGTTATAATCTTTTCATGTTAATTTTAGAAAAATCACCTTCCCAATGTTAATTTTACGTCAGGATCTATTGAAATATTTTTGAAATCTAATTTTTAAAATCATTTTTCGCATTCGGTCTACGTACTTCATCAGGGAATTATCCTGTTTATTAAAAAAAAAAATACTTAATACTACTTATATAACATAATCACTAAACTTCCCTCCAGGCATCTCTATAATGAGCTGTAATTCTTTAGTAGGAGATTCACATTGTAGACTTCGTGTAGTATTTTCATAAATAATAAATAATTATATATACATAATTAATTATTTTTAAATTAATTTTTAAATCATAAGTTATGCTATAAATCAATGATGTCATGTATTTGTTTGAATTTTAGAGTAAAAGTGAGTTATAGTTAAAGTAAAAATGTAAAAAAAATATATCATATATTAGTTTATTTCGGACAGATGAAATAAGGTTTTTGGAGAGTACGTCCCTGATTGCGCGGTAGCAAGTTTATTAGGAAATGTAAAGTATATTATCCATAATAATATTACGTATCTCCATCTATTTTCATATATTTCTATGACTTTCTGGACATCTTGAAAGTCTTGGGTTTTGTTTTATTACGCCTATATAATGCTTGATTAAACGAGCAGGTTTGTGAGACACATATTATGTTATTATTGTTGTACTGTTTGTTTCTTTAAAAGTAAACTCATCGGGGAAATGTTTATTTTAGTGATCCAAAATATGAAGTGTGGTGTCGTAGGTTTGAAGAGAGGTTTCCAGAATGTAAGCGGACTTTAATTTTAAAACAATATTTATTTATTCTATAAATAGTATAAACTGGTTAAATCGTGAGGTGATTTGTATAGAAACTTGTCTAACAACTTATAACTACAGTCTAAAGTTACTTCCATATGTATGCCAAAATAAACTGTCGTGTCAAAATAAAATTAGATCGTTGAAAAAATTACTCTTGGCTTGCGTTTTTGGGTTATCCTTCTCCAACCGAGTCTATGGCAGCTCCTGGGACCCGAGGTACAGAACTCAGTATCCCAATCCTTCCATATTTTCCAGTCTGTCAAGACGTCCAATATCTCGTCAGTGGATGCATTACAATCGCAGCCATTTACCACATGATAGTAGCAGCCTCCAGTACAATATCCAATGTTGTCCAAGCCATACAATTCGGCAAAAGATAATATCGCCTCGCCGACTCAATGTTGTTACATCTTGTAAAAAATACTCATCTGTACATTCTTTACTCTCTCATAAATAGAACTACCACATATACACCTAAGTGATCTCATGTCCACTTTCGTTCCTCTTCTGCCAGCTGCTGGTCTCACTTTCATACATCATTCATCGGTATCAAGACTCCATTGTGAACCGCTAGTCTGGCCTCAGTTGGAGGGTGATTGCAGGGAATAAAGTGAACGGCGCAATGAATGGAAACATGTCAACCGAGGAAACTCAAAACTGGACTATTTATATACGATATATACACGATTAATCTCAAACTTGTGTTACTGAAAAAAAAATTGTCTAAAAAAGCCAAAAATGACGCAAGTCTCGAGGGAAGAATGAAAACACCGCCGATGGAACAGGAAGCACAATTGACAGTTGTTCCTATAATCAATCAATCTTATAATATGATTCAGTTTGCGCAATCTGCGTGCGAGGGTGTGTATTTGTGTGACGGAGCGGCGGAGGTTTTGAACGATTTCTAAGGACTCAAGAATGAAAAAGGATGTTTTTTCTACATTCTGTATGATTAGATTTTGATTCTATAGACTTTTTGAATACAAATATTTTATTAACCCGAGAAAAATTCTTCGGTGTTGACAAATATTTTTTCAATCAAATTATATCGCGCGTTGAAAAAATATCGCAAAGTTACGTTTTTCTCAATTTGGAAAAAAAAAGTATTTTGTTGACTTTTAAATAAATGCAGCCTTACTATTGAAATTGAAAATTTTATTTTAAAAAATTCAAGTTTCTGTATTCTATTGATCCGGTTTACAGTAGTAACTTCGATATCTGCTGTTCGATCATTCTATCTACATGGCCAACAACCAAATTTTTTCAATTTTTATAAACATTGGGACAATAAAACGTATTACAGAGCTCACTATTAATTGATAGTATATATGTACTATTATAATGTATAATATTAAATTTTATTATTTAGATGGCAATTCTTTTATATAACATAAAATTATTATCTACCTCGAAATTTTTTAAGCTTTATTAGAAAAAAGAATTGACAAAGTCATGCACTTCATCACCAACTTTCATTATTTCGGAAAGTTTTCCCATGCAATGCCTTTAGTGACCTACTAGAGAAAGATCCGGGGAGTATGAAGGGTGTGGTAAACTATTTTTTTTTCCGTATATAACGATGCTTATAAAACAAATATTTCATCGTAACTGACGATCACACAATTATTTGCTGTAGGTTATGTAAGTAGGTATATTAAAGAGATTCGTTTTTTTAAAAGAAATAAAAAAGACTTACTAATTAACTAACTTAAATCACGCCGTTTCCCCGCGATGGTAGGAAAAGAGGATAGAGCGCCACACTCTTCCGTCCTTAAACACAATTTATGCCTCATCCATATTCATACATCTTCTTATACAACCTCGTCGATTATCATGTCTTCTAACAGAAGCATCATCCAGTAGTTAGTTTTCCTGGTCGTGCCAAGTTTTCCGCGAACGTTCTCTATTTCTGGTGCCATCAACACTTGCGTATATATCTTTCTTACCATTCTTTCCTTATAACCTTATAAGAGACCATCTCTGGGGGGGAACGGCTCTCTTCCACCACAGCTTTTCCTGAATTACTAATCTATCTCTGGAGTGTGTAATTATTATTGACTCTAAATAGGTTATTGTAATAAACTTAATATAGTTACCTGGACATACTGTGTTTCAGTTACAAGGAATCGGGACCCAAGAAATTAGTCATTAATCAAAGAATAGAACAGCAAGGTAATCTGGTGATTCTAAAGTCATCACACTTAGTTATCCGTTCCAAGTGACCAAAATAAGCAAATAATTACTTGGACGTATAGTCAGTTTTTTTATTGTATTTTTGGATATTCTCAATCCGATTTTACTTATACTCATTTTCACGAAAAAAAAAATATTTTAAGAGTATATTGGAAAATAGTAAATAAAATATATATTACAAATATTGTACAGTCATTTTGGGTAACATTGGACAAAACATTATAACAAGTGTTATCTTGTCTTATGATAGGGAGCATTCTTGAAATTGATGTCAATAACAAACCCTATTTAGCTGCTCTCTATAATTAACAGAAAAAAATCACCTTTGATTTCAGTATACCTTAGAAGCGTGTAAACACACTTCAACAGGTATTTACGTATTGTACGTGTATTCTAAAATATAAACAAAAAATTTCAGGTCGATGATAAGTTTTGAAAAAATATTCAAAAATGTCACCAAATTCACGAGGTAAAGCAATACACTCAGTTTATTCCTAGAAAATAATATACTGTTCAATATCCTTTGTATTCTTTGTACGGTATTTCTTTTACTCTATGTATTGTATTGCAGTGAAGCTCCATAGAGAATGTACCATCAAGGTACAGTGAAATTCGATTTTTTTTTTGTATACTTGTTTGGTGTTGTCCTTTTATCAATATTTTAATCAGTGTTGGACTCGAAATGTAAAATAAAATTTCTCTTCACTTCATTGTACTAAAAATTAATTCCATATATTTTTAAATATAGAAGTTCGTAACAGTCTCTTTATATAAGTATATAAAAACTGACAACATTAGCCGCGATACAGAAATCAAACGACGCATAGGTATGGTGAAAAGTTATATGTCCAGAAGACTGCGTTATTTCCAAGACATCAAAGGTCAGGCTTGTACAGTCCTTAGTGCATTCTAAATTTTTATATGGTGTGGTATCATAGACCCTGAAGGCAAGGAAGAGAAGACGGATTGATGCAGTTCAGATATGGTGTTGGAGACATATCATGGACGGCTAGACGCACGAATGTCTTCATTTTGCAGGGGCTGAACATCAACGACAGACCTTAAACCATTTGCCTGAGATAAATCTTTCATTTTTTTGGGCATCTTGCGAGAAGGGATTATAGCTTAGAAAAGTTTGTTGTGGTGGCTCATGTCAAAGGGCGAAGAGAAAGGACCGACTAAGTGGATGCCGAGAAAAGCGGAGGAGCATAATCAAGAGGGTGGGAGTTCATGTAAATCTTGGTAGCCTAAAAAAACCACGAATATAAACATTTTGAGTTTATCCAATATCCCTAGCTTATCTTAGATCCATACATCTTGTATATTTATTTGTACTCATACAATACTTGACCTGTAAAGTATAGTTAATATAACAGCTGTTTGTAAACTTTGCTCTTTATCCAAATATGAATCATATATCACATAAGAATCCAAACAAGAACCACCACTTGAGCCATGTTGTGTTAATTCTTCGCTCTACAAGTTCTGTTTAATGTTTGCCGATATTACAGACCCAGGTATTTTAATGAATTGATTCGAACGGGTGCACTCTGTAATACGAATAATTTATGGGATTAAGCATGTCTATTGTTCAAATTAAGCGTTATGGACTCGCATTTACTTTTAATAGTTTGTGGAGAATTTTCCATTCCGGTGAACTCGTGGATTTTACCTGAAAATGGTGTATTAGTACACATACTAATTTATTTCAGCATACTATTCAAAATAGTATGCTGAAATAAATTGAAACGTGCACCCTTCCACGTATTGTGCTTGTGCGTCCGCTGGGCAAGGGACGAATTTTCCTCCTTTTCTTCTCTCTTTCTTCTTTTTTAGATAGTTGCATCAGCCCTTTTCTGTTCGCATATTTCTCCGGCGAATTGTACTATTTGATGCCATTGTCCTCGATCATGAGCCGTGGTTTTCCAGTGTCTATGTCACAATATCTCAGATTTGCCTTCAGGGTATCTTAGAATTTTCTCTGTATGGACAAAATGTCATATGATGTATACCTACCCCTTAAATCTATATTACGTGTTTAAAATTAAAATAACGAACAGATATGTTTGCCTTTCTTTTCTGAGAAATTAATTTTCATTAAAATGTATTGGTAGCAAAAACGTATTACTTCGTTTTTAATGTTATTTGAAAAACTGATTTCATAAGTGTTTTTTGTTGAAGCGTTCGGTGTTTAGATTTCGACCTCTGTGTGATTTCAACTCAATCTCTTTGCCGAAAAAATGAAGCACTTTATTTGTCTGACGCGTGCGCGACAATACTTCGTGATTACATTTTTATACCGAGAAATAAATATTGACAGACAGGGCGCGACAAAACACATTGACATCGTGTCACATTTTGTTTTTATTCGGTCGTTTCCCGATTTTACGGGAAATATTAAAGTTCCTCCTCTTGTTTATTGGTTTTCTCGTCTGTTATTACTTTCTGCAGTGTATCTTCTTTTTTTTGACTGAAAGAATTTCATCATTCAAAATTTTACGTAAAGGAGTCGATGTTGTTTAGTAACAAAGTGATGGCTAACTGACGCGAGCGTCGCGGGTTTGGTTCTATGGAAATTTAAAATATGTCATATTTTTTATAGATATTTTTTTTTTGTAACTGGCGATGCGTACACGAAATACGTGTCACATAAATATTCTTACCATTTTCAAACAATGCTGGTCACGTGGTGTAAGGCTCGAATCGTTGATTACTGAATCACTAGGCGAGTGTCTTAACCAACAAGCACGTTAATTCGAAACATTTCTTTATGTTTTGAAATTTTAATATTTTATATAGTACCTAGGTAATATAACTTTTTATATAACCACTTGAGTTTGATTATTAATTACTGACTACTTTTCGGATACTGATTATTCTTAATTTGTATTATTACCTACTTCAAAATTAAAATATACATATGTATATATATATATATTTTTTTTTTTATTAATATATTGGAATTTTTACAATTTTATATAATATATGAGTTACGTGAATGTGTTACAAAACTAAAGTTACGTATTTTTTGTTAACCGCTTACCTCTCTAAAAAAAAAACTAGCTTTTGTGCTTGGAGGGGGCCTTAAACTGTTATAATGTATATAAAGTTAGAAGTTATACATTATACATAATCTATAATATTATTTATTATCGAATTCTATGCTTCTGGAATGTTCATTTAATGTATTTTTAAGTTATTTTATATCCTTTATCTCTTTAATTTCTCTAGAGAGGCTATTAAAGTTTTTTTATCCCTAAGTATATGAAATTTTGCTGATAATATTTGGTTTTATATTAAGGGATTTTAAAATTATTTTAAATCTTAATGATGTAGTTGTTTCAAGTTTTACAGTATTCTTTTTTAATTGAGATTTTATGTAAATGTTTTCTGTTTTAGGAACTGTGAATTTTGCAAAAAGTGCTTGTGTTGATATTTTTTGAAATTTAACTTTAATAATTGTTCTCTGTATTGTTTTCACTGAGTTCATTATGTTACCGTATGCTCCTCCCCACCCAATAATTCCGTACTGGAGTAGTTAATGAACATTAGCATAATATACATTTTTAAAGTTATTTATAATTAATATGTAATTTTCTTGTTCCTAGTACATTTTGGTAAAAAATATATATTAGTGTCAAGTGTAACGAGGGTTGTAGACTAAAAAAACAGACGTTCTCCCGAAACTGCTTAGTTTTAGACAATAATCTCAAATTATACAATATTATTTTATATTATTCTGACGTGCTTGTTTGTCTCGTGGTTAAGTCACTCGCCTAGTGATCTAGTAATATGATACGTATTCTGTGTACGCATGTCTATTTTAAAATATACAATTGTATAATCGAAAGACTCGTATGTCGTCAGGCGGCGTCGCACGACAGGCTGGCATTCGCAGCTGGTTCCATTTAACTTGCGTATTTTAATTAATATGTACGATTGGGTATTTTTTTGGGTTAATTAATTTAATTGTACACCACCTTTTTTACTTTACATTATCATATAAAACTGGGTTTTATAAAAATACTTGCCGTCGCCAAGCAACGGTCACTATAGTCAATCTCGAGACTTAGTAACAAGAAAAATGTAACAGAAAATTTATTTTCTGCTAGTTTATACTTAATGTTCATTTTTTAGTGATTATCCTCTTAATTATGTTAGCAATATATTTTTATTTACAGCAGTCTGCACTTGGACTGTAGACTTACCGATCCGTTGCCTTTATTTATATAGCTAAGATTTTCTCCTTCTTCTAAGGCATTTTCTGCTAACAATTTAACTTTAAATTATGATGTAATTTTCTGTATATCTCATTATAGTAGACTTAATGCGCAATACATTTGTATTTACAGTAGAATAGTGTTGGAGGGTTACGTGATGGGTTTGTCAAGTGGTGATCAAAGCATGCAGAGTAACTGAGTACTAGTTACAAAGTCAGCAACCTCTATATTTTTTTTTATTCGCAGAAAAACTGATAGGATCTTTAAAAACAATATATTTTTTAATATACATTTATAATTTGGTTTAAAATACATGATAAATACCACACCTTCTTTTTAAAACAAACTAGTTTTCATACTGGCGACCATATAAATTTCAAATTAGCAAAGACTGCTATTGGTTGAATTCTGATATAAATGGCAACGGATAAAATCCACTAATTTTGCGACCAATTTTCATTAAAAAGAGCTACGTTTAACAGTACATAAATTAACACAAAATTAACAATATAAGAAGACAACAGCATTAAAAATGCAGATTGCTGACTTTGCAATTAGTAGGTACCTACAATTGTAATCAATTAGATAACAGGAGTTTTATTTTCATATTTTTGGATGTGGTGCAATCGCACCTTAGGTGCCAAAAACATAGGAACAAGAAAAAGGTACTCATCAAATTCTGCTTCTTCTGGGTCTCTCAATCACCTCCGGATGCACTGGACTGTATAAATGTGACTCAATCCATTTTGTTCTCGTCCACTGTCCCTCTTTTGGGAGTGTTTTTGATTAATGGATCCCTTGAACTACTGCTTCTTAATTTTCCATTAATTTTCTATATGTGTGTAAAACTATGTTCAATGGATTTATATATTATGATTTTTTATTAATAAAGAGAGCACTTAAGGGACGCTAGAGGGCTAAAATTTTAAATCTTAATTACTATTAAACACATTGAATTTCTCCTCCTTTTTTATGTTGTAATTGTAAAAATGTAATTGAATTAAAGTCGCGTATTTTTATAAGCTTTGATGAGGGGGACTGACAAGAGAACCCTATTTTTGAAACCAGTCCCGGGAAAGGATGCCCCCCCCTTCCAACTGTCCTTTATAAAAAAAAGTGGACTGTATATAAAATTATCACTATTTTGCCAAAAGTCAACACATTGACTCACCATTCCGATTCAAGGTCGCTGATGGGGAAGGGAAGGGGAGGTAAAAGGCACTGAATATTAGTTCGTTCAAGTTATACTTATAAGTATAAGTTCCAAACAGAACGTCTTAATGAAATGTTATTTTTCTGAATAATTAATAAATTATCCAGGCCAGGCCAAGAATTTGAAATGAGCGGCGCCAAGCTGTCATCAGTCCGGGGCCAGGTTTCTCATGGATACGGCCCTGGTCCCACGTCGCTACGTCATCGCATCGTGAAAATATTCCACGAGAGGAAAATATAATAATTCATACATCCCACCAAGCTCCCCCCGGTTGATTTATGCCTTCATCATTATGACTTATTGGCCGCGCAAATGGGATTATTTCTTCCATTTTATTTACGTAACTAAAATAAATAGTCATCGCCTTAATAAATACAACAAATACTTAATTGGATTCTCCGTCATTTGTTGGGAAGGGAATCCAGGCAATCAATTCAGAGTCGGCGCAGGGCTCGGAGAAAATGATAAACCGCAAATATATCATGACCCTCACATGGTGCAGATGGTGAACAATCGTTCAAAGTTATGTAACAAGGAAATTTTATTAAAAAAACTAGCTAAATCATATTTTTCATCATATTTTCCATCTCGACCGTTTCGAAGGTTATTCACGTAAATTCAGAGTATACTATGCCTTCAGGGACATACACTATATTGAATGAAAAAACCTTTGCATAACTATAATTTCTGCGAAATAAATCTAAATTAGATATTCATTTGATGTATTAAGCACATTGTAACATTATAAATTACATTACAATATTTCAATTATTATGTACTTAATATCATTTAAAAATAAAAGGGTATTGGAAAATAACTATTATGATTATAGCAACACTCGCGCATGCGTGGTCAGTGGTCGCTGTCAGCGACCGATCAGCCGACGCGCAGAGCGCTAAAAGGCAGTCACCATAAGGCGAGCGGAACGGCTGCCAACGCGTTTTGCGTGCGGCTTCACTTTTTTTGACTTTTGTATCATTTCATTCAGAGTAGCGGATACATTTGGACTCCTTGCTTTCCCATCATGATGTATGTCTTATGGGCGCATTATCAAAAATGGGGTGTATTTATTATTATTGTATATATTATTATATTATTACTGCAATGATGCAGAGGCTGCTAGCTGGGGCAGGAGATAACCTCTAAAGGAATACTGTTTTGGGACGTTTAATACATGAAGGGGCCGTTATATTATATATAGGTTGACAGAACGTTTATCGTGGGATTCCGGTGCTGTGGGAGTTCAGCATAAAAACGCTTAGAGAGGTGTTTTATAAATGATTTATTTTACTGGAGGAATGAAGTTGCGTAATCCTGGTCCATTTAGATGCACGCAGCGCTAGTCTGATAACCTTATTTTGGAAGGATTGTAATTTATTTATGTGTGTGGCCGCATGACCCCAGGAGGAAAAGGGCTGCGTTGAGAAGTACAGGCCTTATGACGGCCTTGTATAAGAGGAGCTTATTGTCGCTAGCAAGTTTACTATTTCTGACAATTAGTGGATACATTGCGCAGAGTGCACGTAATGTAGCGCTTCATCTATTTTGTATATGTTTGCACCATGTGAGTTTGGAATCCAGCACAACACCTAGGTATTTGATGTCGCTGGTCCAGGGGATGTTTTCTCCGAAAATTTTAATGCTGAGTTTGTGGCGTTTAATTCTGGAAATGCGTACGGCTTCAGCCATCGTGAAAATGGCTGACTTTACAAATCGCACAGCGATTTATAATTGATATTTATTGTTTAACAAATGGGTAAGAAAAATAGTTATAATTACTTGTACATCGATATTTTTTCGATCTTGTGATAAATTCTAATTTGCATTATATTTATCTTTTCTGCAGAAATGTTTTATTTCCTCCTTGGACCGGGATGAAAAACTCATAATGAACGTTGGGCGATGTCGCAAGTAGATAACTTAGGCCCACAAGTCAATTCTACATAACTCATCACGATTTAACTAGAAAGCTACGAAAACGAGTTCAATGTAGAGGAAGAGTGACCCGTGTTGTCTCATCACACTATTGTCGTTATTGTTGAACAACCAACAATTATTTTTACCACTGTGAGAGTGGCGTCAATAATCGGAGTGGATTTGTCTTCATCGTAGGGTCCTGTTTTTGACCATCATCCATACAGTGATGATTTTGGGTTGTATTTTTCTTGCATTTGTTAATTTAACATAACTTATTTCACTAGTACAATTTATCATCATACTATTTAAATATCATCATGTCATAATTATTTTGCGTCGTGGCACGAACACAGATTTGGGAGATCGTTGGTAAGGTAAATAATTCTGATAAGTGTTTGACTCGTACGATCCACAGAACATGTGGAGTGCCCGGCTCTACAGTTCTCAACATACGTATGCAGATCCACGGGCAAACTTTTCACGTTAATGTGTTAACTAGAACCATCTAGCGGAAGAATTTAGAAATGACAAATAAAATTGCGCACGCGTTTCGTTCATTTTTAGCGAAGTTTGCTCCAAACGTATGCGAACTAAACGCAACTGACGCGCCGCGCGGTATTCTTAATACTCATCTTTACTTGAACAGTCGTGTTGCAAAACGCCGTAAGCGTGTATTCAACGCGGACTTGAATGTATACGTTTCAATATTTTTTAAACGTGGAATAATTATAAAACATTTTTACTAATTCCTTATAAAAACTGAAATTAACCCACACAGGTATATTTAGTGTGTTTAGAAATATTGTATTTCTTTCAGATGAACACAACCCCTAGTAACGAGCCCTTTATTATTTTACAGCATCAATATTAGTAGAATAATCTAAGTCCATGCCTAATGCACACCACTGGTACCTGCATATGTTTCATTTCATCATCGTTACTGAAAATGTCACGCGTCACCTTACTGAAATGTCACAGCAAGTTAGGTGGCCTACTTTCAGAGACGTGAAATAACTGAGAAAAATAAACCCCATGAACCGGATGAAGTTACCCTATTTATCATAGTCCTCTCTGACCATCTGTTGTGTTTAGGTTGTTGATCTGTTAATTGGTCTCTTGTTTTCTATGGCTCTATCATGAGTCTTAGCTAATATAAATATATATTTTTGGAGACCGCTTTTTAAACGGAGGGGCTTATGCCAGATAATAATTCCCTTTAGGTATTCATCAGATTTCCTTTTAAAAATATATTGTTTTAGATATTTAAACCAAATCAATATTTTGAGACTTGCTGAATTCTTACACACACATTAATAATGGTAACGAATAGAAAATTTCACACCAGTATCGAAAGCAACAATTATTTTCTATCAAAGTGTTTAAATGTTATTAACATTGGAACTATACAATACACATAAAATAATTAAAAATTGTTCACTAACAGAAAAGTTAATACAAAATAAACCCAACATATAATAATATAAATGAACTGCGATCAGTCGGAAAGAACGCTGCTTAACATTCCTAGTTAAATCCAAAATCCTAGTTTATCACGTCGGGGTCACCAATTCACAAATTATGAGATGTGAATGATGTTTGTGAAAGTGTTAATCAGAAGGTTGTGTGTGTGGAAGTTGAGACCTATTTCTCCCAGCGCTCGACTGTGTTCGTTTAAGGATGATATTGCGAAGTATGTATGTGTAGATTCGTGCGTGGATATATACGTGAATATGGCTAGAACTGGTTGGATAATAATTACTTATTTTAGTTGATAGATATACCGACTTGCGGGCGGCTCTTTCCGTGAATATTATTGTTGTTAATATTTAGGCGGTGTCGGTGAGATTATGTGGCTGGTGAGAGTATATGGCTTACACCCAAGAATTTACCGGGTGCGTTCAGGAACCGCCAGTGGTGTTGTTGGTTGTGGAGATGATGGACCTCCACACAACAATACATAAATAATATATTTTTACAGATTCAATATATATATGACATTATTAAAACTGTATTTTAAATATAAAATACACTATTTAAAAAAATAGTCGAATAGTATAGTGCGTAAATTACGTTTTATATATTTTGAAGTATTTACAATACGGACATATAATATTAGTAAGTATAAATATATTATTAAAAGTATTAAATATTTTAAAAATTTTGAACAAAAAATTGACATCACTTGAACAGCATGAAAAAAAACTGGCTAATTTAGCATAAACGAGAGTCAACCAAAGTATTCAGAACAAATCCATATCCGCCAAAAATGATACACCTACTGCATCCCGTATAATAAAAAAATCTAAATGTAATCTAAAATTGGAATAATGTATAATAGATAAGTAATTTGTGGTTAAATTTTTTAATAAAAATGTATTCTATTCACTTTGTATTTAACCGTATAAGTATAGGTAATATTAAACTAATCAATTTCGAAAAAATCTTTGCAGTGAAGGGAAATATGTGGTTGAATACAAAGTTAATTGTATTATAATATTTTTATTTATTTTGTTAATCACAACGTTTTAGAACAAGCTAACTCCTAGATACAATGGAATAACAAATCAATTAGATAATTGTCGTAGGATGGGCTAACCCCTAGTACACCTACTCAATACATTAATTATGTACTAACAGAATACACTATTTTATAAGAGAATCCAAATGCTAATAAGTAGATATTTTGAAGAACACAATAAATAATTAACAATTTATCTTGAAATATAAATAAAAATGCTAATACTTTATTATTTTGAGTAGGTATCTCTTTTATAAAATTATATATTCAATAGTTGAAGACAAAACTAAATGAGTGGAGTTATATCCTCTATATTCAGTGAGAATATATTGTATATACGTACCTAGATATCCATACAGAATGTTAAAATTGGACAAACCCAGCTAATATTGTGTGTAAATGTTTTAAAAACAATGTGAATTTCACACCCAAAACTGGTTAATCCGACAGTTCATTCCTTATGAAAATAATTTTAAAATATTACCTTTTTTGAATATAAAGCTTCGTATGACAGAACGTATTTTCAATGCCCGTGTTTTTGTTACCTACACTAAAATAAAAAATATTGGTATATCAAAATCCACAGAAAAACGATATTACGACATCACTGTATATGTAAACGAAACAGGAAAAATATTACTCTTTCACGAGGTTCACTACCAGTAATGAAAATGCGGCGTGTCAGTTATTTGAAACAGTTGTAAAGCAGTGATATGCGGTGTATCAGACATATGACGGATATTGAAGCATAGAAAATACGTATCTGAAGAATATGATTAAATATTTATTTGATGAATATGAATAAATATTTAACTGGAGAATATTAACAAGTATTTAATTGAATTAAAAAGAAATACGATAGTTGACTGAAAATATTAAATGTGATGTCTCTCAGATGTATGGCGTATACTAAAATTAGGAAAAAATGTCGTGGTTCAGTTATACAAAGTAAATAAAAGGTTGTGCTGGATTTACAGATTTATTATAAAAACGATACACGATTTGTTTTGCGAAAGATCCTCCTACCTTTTACTTCGGACTTTTTTGTTATTGTGTATTATTAATTTATATTATTTAATAAATTTGTGAAAGTTTGTGAGATGGTCCTCGTCTAATTTTATACTCATCTTTTTTATTATTCCTTAATTATATTGTAAGTTTCTCTATTATATAAAAATAAAATAAAATAACAGTATCTTATTTCTTTTTAAACAATATATTAAAACTTTAGAAATGTCTCAAAATCAATTTAACAATAATATACGCGAATATAAAATAAGCCCAAGTCAGTATGCATGATATATGTCGTAATTTAAGTTAAATGAAAGTAAAGGATATACGGTATATATAGTGACTAAAGTAGACTGAAAGCTATGAATATACGATGACTGTTATAAATGGAGTTAACTGAAAGCAGCAATATATACGATATCTATCATGAAATTTGTTAATGTATAGTATACTAATTAAATGTGTTCATTAGAAAAATATACATATAAAATCAATTTTATCGA
This sequence comes from Eubasilissa splendida, assembly GCA_031772225.1. Taxonomy (NCBI): domain Eukaryota; kingdom Metazoa; phylum Arthropoda; class Insecta; order Trichoptera; family Phryganeidae; genus Eubasilissa; species Eubasilissa splendida. Next base: position 23,394,516 of record CM062862.1, on the reverse strand, counting down.
AAAATATTACCTGTAACCATTACCAACTATGCTATAGCGACAATACTTTTGATATAGGTTAGAAAATTTGTCGTCAAAAATACTGTCACTGTGCAGCATAGTTGGTAATGCACCTTCCCCAGATTGGAAAAGAGACCCATGTTCGAAAACCGGTAGCGCAATAACAATATTTTTCGATAAGATTTATTTTATATGTATATATTTCTAATGAATACATTTAATTAGTATTTAAAATATCACAGACCTATGTTCTAAATAATTACAACTTCGCAATAATAATATGTTCTCTTTAATAATTGTATAATATGTTAGAATTTTACGTATTTCATGATATACTTCAGCACAGAAAAAGCCTAGTTTTAATTTGTTTATTTAAGTATTTATATATAAAATTGAAAAAGATCTCACTAATTGTAAAATTGGTTATCAGAGGGTTTCTTTTACATTTATAAATATTAATAAAAGTGAGTATTTACATAAATTATAAAGTATTCTAAGTATTAATTTACATCTAAAATTTTGTTGAGGTTTCTTACTTCAGTGAGGCCGGCATTAAGACTGCTTCCATGTATAATAGGTACTTATAAACTATTTTATTATATACCAGAAAGATGTAGAATGGGGTAAAAACCATGCTTGTAAATTGACTAGCTTCGACTGGTGGAAAAAACCCTTGAGTCAGCAGTAAGAGTAGTGCTAGAAAACGATATATTGGAGTGCATAATAAATCGCATATTTTATGAATAAGTTCACCGTGTATATAAAGTAGTATAAAAATAAAAATAAATTCTGTATTAGGTTAATCATTAGATTTCTGCCGTACCAAAATATTACAAATAAACTTGTCAAATGAATATAGGTTTTAATGACAGAATGACGGTGATATTGGTTGATACATTTCAACAGGACTCTCCACATAATGTTAGTTAATCAATCAAGCTCAATTCGCTAATCAGAGATATCAATGATTTATGGAGCTAAATCGGTTAACCTTTAACCTTTTTCTTTTCGTACTGAGAACGTTATTAATTTTCACCTATTTATTTTTATGTTATAAATGCTCACAAATTATGATAACATTTATTAAGAGTTTATAAAATATATTTTAAATTAAAATTTGTTACGTAAGCCGAGTTATAAAATTTTGTAACTTTATTTTCTCTCACTTTTATTTTCATATTTATTGCGTATCGATCTCATAAGCTAAGCGAGTATTCTACCATATTTTCTCTCAATTGGCTACCATGCTAAATTGTCGCATAAATACATATATTTTACTTTTTTTATATGCATATAATTCTGATATTTGATTTGTAAAATTATTAATTATAAATATGTATAGTGCCGATTTTTAAATTAACTAACTTACCATCACGCCGTTTTCCCATGGGAGTAGGCGAAGAGGATATAGTGCAACACTCTCTGACACACAGTTTTCGTCTCATCCACATTTATACATATTCTCATACAAGCTCGCCGATTATTGAAACAGGACCAACCAATCGTGCCAAGTCTTACGCAAATGATTTTTACATTCATTAAATAAGAATTACTACAAATAAGTTTTTTTTTTCACTTTTAATAAAAAATATATTTTATCGAAGAACGAATGATAAAAATAGTGAATTTTAAAAATTCAGATCATTTTATAGGAGGTTTGAATATGAAAAATCATCTGCCGCAAGGAACTATATCACCATCAGGTTGGTTGTGACAGTGCGTACCTACTAATATCTGCCTGGTACTGCTTTAGAGTGGAATTAAAACTATAGTATTCCATAACCTATTGAAAAATTCAATGTGTAGTAGTAGTTATTTTAAATACCACATAACTTGACAGTTAACATAATTAATATATAACAAATATATAATAAATAATAAAAAAGATCAAAAGGTTCAGTTTTTATTTATTTAAAAAAAAACTAATATAAATAGATCTTTAATTTAATTTATTTAATTTAAAAATGAAGAGAAAATAAGTAATCATTTATTAAATATTGAATAATTCACAAAATAAATTGTTTTTGTATGTGTTTTAATTTTTTAAATTGCAATTAAAATTTATCTTCTCGTAAATAAATACATTATTTCGTAATTCGTATACGAGTTTTTACGTTACAAATTATATATATAAAATTATTTTAGAAAATAAATACTTATATCATTCATTGCACTGCCTATAATGCTAGTTTTTTTTTTAATGTATTATAGCAGACATCGCTTTTACGTTAAGGTAGGTAATGCATATTATGATGAAATAAAACGTAATATTGTAATTAAAAATTAAACAATTAATTGAATATAAAAAAATGTAAATTCCTTTTCATTCTAAATAAAAATAAAATACATGGTTAAAATGAGAAAAAAAATATATTTTCCATATCATGTCTGAAGTTTTAAAAGGTTTTGTGCATTATGTTATTTATCCCTGTTCAGGCAGTTTCTATTTACAAAGGAATTCTATTTTCAAAGCTGATATGTAGATATATCATAAATAAGTTTTTGGATAACCAAAAATAATACAATTGAAACATAGAAATATCTTAAACAAAAAAAATATTTTTATTATATAAAACGCTAATAAGCAAATACTAATTAAAAAAAACACCAAACAAATTCTTTATAAACCCATTTCAGTATTCCTTGCTGACAGAATTGTCCGAGTTGGTGTTTTAGTCACCATCTCACTTACATTTTATAAGAAATGTTGTCGGATGAATAAATAATGTAAAAAAGGTTTTTAAGTAATTTGTAAGAACTCAAAGCCTACCCACATAATTACTTATCCAATTAAAACTTATTTTTTATTTTAAGAGTATTATCATATTATTTTATTTCAAGAGTTAAATAACGAAGGGATATTTTTGTATACCACTTTGTTCATTGTACTTATCCTCGGAAATAATACAATATTTTTAAAATGCCTTTGGGTACATATTCAATTTATCTCAGAAGTCGAGAACGCCGATGTTTCCTTTTATACTTCCGTTTCCGCTTTTAAAACACACGTGAAAGAATAAGTTAGTGCTCTCGTACAAGAGTTAAAAATGGTTCCGAAATCGGATCAATAAAAGATGGCCTTAAAACATTGTCTAATCTCAATAGAATAAAAGTTTAAAATAAAAATGTAATGTTGCGGTATTTAGAGTTTTGATCCAAGAGTAATATTTAATGGTCATCACAACTAACATCGTGATGTCAGGAATGGACGGGTGCGACACAGCGGCGCGCTCATCATCATAAGTAGAGATGCAGCAATAGCAGTTGGAAATTATATTTCACTCCACCTCATTGGTATGTATTATTTATTTAGCGAATCGGATCTTGCATAAATAACCCAACCACGCTGGAATAAATATTTGATTATTATTAATCTGTAAAACTTATCTACAGGCAATATTAAATTCGGAGTTAAAGTATCTTTCTAAAATTTATTTTAATTATTACGTAACTATGTTATGAAAAATCTAAACTTCACAATAAAAATAAAATATGATTTTATCAATGTATTTTTTATTACAATGCTTGTACGATTTAAATTTAATAGAGATACTCATGTATACTATATTCACTTAATAATATATCGAATATTGTGATCACGCACCCGCGAACCTGAATCTTGAGTCCTCCCCTGTTCACAGAGGGGATGATTTAAAATTCACATCTCGTCACCGTGGGACTTCTCCGACATTCCACACTGTTGCATACGTCGCTTGCATTAAATTGAAATAAAAAAATGATTGCACAGGCAACACGCTATTTTACAAGAGAGACTTGCTTGTCACATTTGCGTCAGTTACTCGTGCGTTTAAGGAAAACTAGCAAATAATTTGAATTCAATTCTTTGAAAATACAGTCGAATTTGGTTATAACGAGCATGAGGGTACCGACTCAAATTGCTCGTTATAGCCATTTATCATTATATCCGACCAACCGTTACCACGCGTAAAATCATTTTTCCTGTTTTGCGAATTGTTCCTCTCTTGTGCCTTCAAAATTGGCCCGTTAACAACAAATCTGGCACTTCTTTGGGTGCTTAACTATTTTAATAATAATGCTTCATTAACATCATTAAGATCGCACTTTCTATTTTTTTTTTATTTCCGTGATGTTATTTTCAAATGCTGACATGTGAATGTCCTTATTTTTCAATAATGTTGGAACAGTTGAAGAAGACAACGAAAAATTTTACAGACTTGAACATTTTTCACGCTGTGTTCTAATTCACAAATGATTTTGATTTTCTCACGAATCGAGAGACACTTTTTTTTGTTAGTAGTAGTTTTGTTTGTAAACCAAGGGCCATTTTTTAACAGAAAAGTCAATGTAAAATTGTCAATACAACGTTTCCGACGCATACAAATATTACTAGGCAAATTCTTAATAAATTTGAATCCAGAAAAAAACACAAATGTAAAAAGGGAACGAGATTGTATAATGGCATTTTCGGATGTCTGTTTTTTATTTGACACTTTTGTTTAATGCTCAATAATATGTTGTAAGCGTCAAAAGGTCAAATCTTAGGTAGTGTCAGCAATTATATGACCCAATGGTCGATGACGGTCAGCGTGTCCGACGCTTCTATCACTTTAATTGTTTTCATTTTTCGAGAAACACTTTTTTTTATTCCCAACACACACAAATATTCATGTGTTGGTGGTATTATTTGTTCGGTATAACCGAGAAGCAAACTCGTCATAACAGTTCACTTTTGTATGAAAACTTGCGTAAACTAAAAATCAAATAGTTTTGGCTTACTATAGCCGTGAATTCGCTACACCCGAGCTCGTTATAACCAAGTTCGACTGTATTACATAATACATTTCTGTAAAAATGGCATTTACTCAAGTTGATAGCTTTTTAATATTACACACGCGTGTATGGCGTTAAGGATGCTGTCTCACGTAACCACGAAAAATTTCACGTTTCTCCGATAAAAAGTAACATTGTTGGAAACCCAGAGACAGAACGCCGATCAAGTTACACATTTTCATAAATAGTAAATTGTAGTATTTTTAGTGAGACCAACAATTTATATACATTTTACAGTAGTTAGTACTAGCATTATTAATGTCAACAAGTCGAAAGTGATGATATTCGAGGAGGAAAGCAAGACACCGTACAAAATACTTATAGGTAATGAATATTTGGAACAAGTAGATGAGTTTGTATATTTGGAAAGTATGTTCTATAAAAACGGAATGTCAGAGAAATATATCGAAAGGAGGGTGACTGCAGGGAATAAAGTAAACGGCGTTTTGAATGGAATTATAGCTAATGGGAACTTGTCAACTGAGACAAAACTAGCGGTTCACAATAGAGTCCTGATACCGACACTGATGTATGAAAGTGAGGCCTGGAGCTGGCAGAAGCGGAACGAAAGTTAACCAAATACAGTGGAAATGAGATCACGTATACATTTATAACAGAGTAAAGAATAAATAGATAAGAAAATAATGTAAAATTGATCTTAGTATAGTGAGTAAGATTAAGAAAGGATCATTTAGGTGGTTTCGTCATATGGAAAGGATGTATGAGATGACACAAGCTCAAGAAGTAGAGGAAGATTTGGCACGACCAGATAAACCAGATACTGTGGAGCATAGTCCTGTTAGAAGCCTCAATAATCATAGAGCTTGTTTGAGAAGATATCTGAATGTGGATTAGGTGAAAATTGTATGCCAGGACAGAAGAGTGTGGCGCTCTATCCTCTCTGCCTAAGTTCTACTGAAAAATATTTTATATGCTTCTTCATTTTATTCTCCGTGAGAGTAGTCGTGATTACGGTGCGGTCAGTGAGCGTTCCGGATGACAGCGGAGTAGATCCGTGACCACCTATTCAGGTCCGCCGAGTTTCTTGTACATTGTAAGGTTGGGCTGTGTATCAAAGTCCTAACCTAAGTCTGTAATCGTGTTGGCGGCCTACAACGAGATCGAACTTCTCCTGTTCTCTCGGAACACAAATTTTTCCAGATCGTGTCACTGGGCATTATGGGTCGCAAGCTGGGATCCCGACTCTCGAAAATTCCGGACCAAAACATATGCTTCGAAATACCGGAATTGGATTTATGAAAACCGCTATTTTTTAAATATTCTGAATTTTATTTTCAAAAATATAAATCGCTTTTCATAGTTTCCATGTCGTGTTTATAGCAAAACATATCAATAATTGATGTGATGTGTAAACCCCTCACACCGCGTGTCTCAACAGCGCTAGCTGTCGATGTGATCGATCCATGGACTAGATCTGTGAAAGAAAGGAGATAACATCACGAGCGGTTTTAAGAGGAATACAGTCGGACCAACTATTCGGGAAAATATTGTGTTATTCAGAAGTCTGAAGTTAGACATTTGTGTCATTGTTAAAAGCTTATAAAAAATTAAAAAGTAATTTTTTCTGAATGTTTTTATTTATTTACCTCTAATCTAGACGAAAGTTCTCTAAATAACGAAAATATTTGGATTCTGATATTCGTAAAACTTCAATATCGAAAATACTGTTTTTTTTTAAAGGGACCGGTACTGCGACCCCTACAGTGTATTGTACAATCTGATATTATAGGCATCAAGAATTTATGAAAACTACTTTATAAGACTAATAATAAAATATTACATACTAATTATATTATAAGGTACTCGTACTTAAATCATAAAATTGTTTTTTTATTATTTGTCGAATAACGTTAAATACATTTAAAAGACAATGTTTTGCTTTAGTATATTGGCTTAATGTATCAACATAGGTTGAAACGGTGTGCGTAGATTTTAAAAAAGTTAGAAAAATTAATGTAATAGTAAACTGTGGACATAAATCAGAACATATGTGTAATATCAAAAGAAAAAAATTACAAATTATCAAATAATATATATAATTATTAAATGGTTAAAATCCGAATTTGTGAAAAAATTTCAGGATATTTTACTAATTTATGAAAAAGAGAACTTCAATGAAAAGTGTACAAATAAGTTTCACCTAACTAATACTCTTGCATTCTTTAATACTACTTTCTGTCATATAACATTTGAATACTATTTTAATGTTTTAATTATAAATATATACATTAAATTAGTATTTAAAACATCACAGGCCAATGTTCTGAATAATTACAACTTCACAATAAGAATGTGTTCTCCTTAATAATATAACATTCTTTCGACTTTCTCATTTGTGTGTCTCGGGAGGTTAGTATAAAAAATAATAAAAAATCCGTCTATTGGCAGCACTGTGTAGCGCATTTTTCATTAATTGTAATTATTGTTTTCACTTGAGCTGTGACAGAGAGTGACAGATATAAGAAGGCACCAACTTAAAACTCCTCGTCAAATTCCTTCAATGTTTTTTTTTATCAGTTTTTTACTGTGAATCCCCTTGAAGCACTTCTAAATTGTGATTACATTCATAAAGATAAAAAAAACATTAATAATTTTTATTTGACTGTTGGAACTCTGTAAATATGTCATTATTATGACTAAACAAATTTAGTTAGTGTGTATGACGCATGCTTGAATGTAGTACATATGTACTTGGAACGTGGAGAAAGAATTAAAATTAAAATATTTGCATACAAGGTGTTTGTATCATTGTCGTCAATAGTAACAGGATAAATAGGACATCTACAATTGAAGAGTCCTTTGAATGTCCATGCAAAATGATTTTGAGATATCTGCATTTTATGTAAAAATATTTTATTTTATAAAGTATACATATACGATAATAGTACTATTGCCTATAAAAAAGTTATATAAAATGTTGTATTATATAAACAATAAAAATAAAATTGTAATGCATTCTATCCGTGTGTTGTTTTTAGAAAAGGTCATTTTTCTCAGGACTCAAAAAAAAAATGTGACATTCGACGGTCTTGCAGTGGACCCATCAATTGGTAACTATTGGGTTTGGATGCAGAAAAATAATACAAATGAGCATTTTACCATAAAGAATAACCAATATCACAGTTATTTGAAATTTTTGTGCAAGAAGAGCCGACCGCAAGTGAAAAAGAAAACAAATTTATACCTGTCAACAAAATGCCTTTTAAAAGGATTTACCGTTCTCTTTGGGTTTTTTTAGAGGTTTGTTTTTTGAATTGGTAACTCTTTTTCAATCAACAGCCAATTTAGCAGCTGATAGTTGATTTGTGCCCTATTTGGTTTACAATTTCACCATGAATAGACTAACGCCAGAACAACGCTTGCAAATTGTGCCAATTAATTTCGAAAATCGTGCTTCACTTCGCGAAAACTCCGTGCACTACGTCTATTTTACGGTCGACATAATCGTCCATCCGAGCAAGTAATTCGAATAACCATGGATCGTTCTCGCACCATGCATATTCTAATTGATAATATGCATCCGCAGATATATCGTACAGTGCGCACCGAAGAAGCTGTTGCTGCAGTGAAGCGTAGTATTGAGGAGGACCCGAATGAGTCGATTCGCCATCGTGCACAGCAATAGATCCATGATTTCTGACTTTTTCGTTCCCCAACTGAATGGCATTAACGTGGAAGAGCTATCATTTCAACAAGATGGTGCAACATATCACACAGCGTGCGCCACATTCAATTTAATAAAGGAAACATTCGATGCGCGCATAATTTCGCGTAATGAACCTGTGAACTGGTCTCCAAGATCGTGTTATTTAACACTTTTGGATTATTTTCTGTGGACATATATGAAGTCGCTAGTCTACACCGATAAATTAGTGACAATAGACAACTTGGAAGCCAACATTTGTCGCGTTATTACAGATATACGGTTCCAGTTATTCCCAAAAGTGGTCGGAAATTGGACTTCAAGATTGCGCTTTATTCTAGTTATCCACGGCGCCTATATGTGCGAAATCATATTTAAACACCAATGATATAAAATTATCTTTCTAATAAAGCCAATACTATGGCCATTTCCACGATTTTTATGTGTCTCATTTCATTTTAAAGTTCTATACCTCTAAAAAAAACACTCTTCACAATTTCTATTAGACGAGTATACCTTCTAAATTCACTACATTAAGATAAGATTAGATAAGTTTTCATGACATATTTATATTTTTTTTAAATTGGAGGTGAACATACAATAATAAAATAATATTATATTCTTATTATAAATAAAATTCTATTATATTTACCTTAAAATATATTATTTTTTGAGTGGGATGCGGTAAGAGTCTCTTGCTTATCCCGTATTTGTTGGTTTGAGAAGGACCATAGTTATCCCAACTCTTCGGGTAAATCTTATAAACCTCCTGAAGATGGATAATGAGATTTACCCGAATTGTCCTTCTCAGGATCAACAGATGCAAGTTAACCAAGAAGCTTATACAGTATACATATATCGCACTTCCCTGGATAGGAAGAGATCCTGGTTCGAATCCCGGTGGCAGCTAAAATATTTTTTCCACAAATTGAGTTTATCTGTTTGTATATCATTCTAATTGATGCACTTAATTTTTATTAAAAGATTAATGAACTATGTTCTTAAAAAAATACAACTTCACAAATAATATTGTGTTTTATTTAAAATACAGATAAATAATAATTTGTATTATAACACTCTTAACTTAACACTCAATATCACTTTTCCTAGACCATTTCTTGACGCGTAGCAAAACCATTATAAACTTTTACAACTGTCCAACATCTTGGCAAATGACCCAACACGACACGACTTGGGGTAGGTGGACTGCAAACTTGTGTCATTATGTGCAAAGAAAACTTTCCGAAATTAGAATCACAAATATAGCACCACGACACGGCGGCAAAATGTGTAGCGCGTGTTTCAAATTTAAATAAAAATAAGTTTGGAAAAAATACTTTTTGAATAATGTTAATGCGGCTAGATTGGTACAACTACACCCTGTTTTCTTTCATGAAAAATTTATTTAAAATCGTGACGGTTATTTAATTGTTTGCATATGGCGTGGCTTAGCTGCGTTTCGTGAGTTACATTCAAATTAGTTTCTAAAGGGCAATTGCGTGTTCACATAAATAAAAATAAAAATTGAATATCATTATATCATTTATACAATATATAATATATGACTATGTTTTCTAGTTATTATAGCAGGTACATACATCAAGATTGGATATTTGTTGAATAACTGTTTGAGATAAATATTTTTATACGATTTATACATAACATATTATTTTTTAATGGAAGATGATTTAGAGGATATAATAATGTTTTTATTTTCAATGAAACGTTCTTCAGCTTGATAAAACAAAAATGATGTATGATATTTCCAAATTGATAAATTAAATGTTCTATAACTGATCAGTTTATTTTGTATTATATAATTTCTTTACCTAGTATATGTATTTTATATCTATAATATTGGATGAAATTATTTTTTATTGTTTTCAAAAATAGAATACCATAATTGTTACAATTAAATAAAAAATATAAATACATATATACAAAAGAACTCGTGCTTAAAAATTTAACCTATACCACAAAATGCCACAAAATTGAATAAATGTAGAAATAGAGTTAATTGAATTAGATGAAAAAAAATTAAAAACGTTTTAGTACCTTTCTAAATTAGTGTACTTGCCAACAAAGAAATTTAATTTCAAAAATATACCTTTTATAAATACCTAAAAAGTAGGTGATTTCAGAAAATTTTATTGAAAAATACATCCAAAATAAAATATAATTTTATTACTTTAGTTTTGCTCTGATACGAATATGTGTCGTGAAAAGAAGAATAATATTTTAATTCATGTATGTAACGCTTACTTTGTGATACTAATTACAAGTCAGTGTACGTCCGTTCTCATGAAGATACGGTGGCGTAAATGAAAATGATTTATATTTAAAAAAGAATTAAAAATCACAAATATTTACAATATTTTGGGTATATCCAAATCTTTATAGGAACTAATTACTAGGTTTTATCCCCTGGGGGATTGTCATCAAGATTAAAATACCTCACAGAGACGAAGCCATAATTTTTATATGAGAAGTATGGAAGACTTGGGCATTACAAGACATTTTTTCATCATCATTTTGACATTGACACCATCTATTGACAAAAAAATGTCAATAGATGGCGACAGCATAATTGGTAATAAATAATTGAAATGTTCCATCCTGATTTAATATATACAACTTCCAAAATTTGATAGATGTGGTAGCGTGGGTAAATTGATCACTTGAGCCAGCCGATGACAGGTCGTAAGCCCTATAATGCCCAAGACTTCCATACTTCTCATATAAAAATAATAGCTTCGTCTCTGCGAGACATCTTAACAAAAATTTACTTAAATACCAAATTGCTGCTCGGTCCCATATTTTCGTGAGATTAAACTCTTCTATTCTATAATATCATTGTACTTCTTTCTATAAAATAATGTTTTAACTTGATTAATGGCACAAATCACTCTTGAAGGGTGAATTGCCTGTTTAAAAGAAGAAGAAGAAGAAACTATTCATTGTTATCTTATTGGTCGGTTTGTGGCATTTAAAAAAAGATAAATGTGTATTAAATTTTGAATTGTATATTTCGATATATACAAAATTCAATATAAAAATATTCATTGTGTAGAAAAAAAATCCAAGTTAAAAAAACTTTGTATCAATTTATTCACAACAAATATATTTTAATTTATGTTATTACCATGGATTCAAAAACTATTCTAAACTATTTGGAGCAGCCGATTACTTGACAATATTCAGTCGTCTGTCGAAACTTACAAAGTACACAGATACAAGAAAAAACGGAAATTTGTTGGTTATTACTAAAACCTACAAACTTTCGAAAAGTTGAATAAAATGCTTCATTTATTTTTCCGGCGAAACTCTGCGCATTCTTCACTACCCTAGTTAATGCAAAATGGCTTCCGTCAAGAAACAGAAATTAAAAAGTTCCCCCCCTTTCTCTCCGAGGGCGGGAAGATTAGAATTTTAAATAAGGAATTGAATTAATTTACAGGTTAATTTTCAATAAAAATGCTAAGGGGCTCGTATCGGTCTCGGATTAAAATACCCTATCGCCACTCTGCCTTCATGATACCAAGAAAAAAGTTTGGCTGGGTTTTAATTAAAAGTTGAAGCGGTGGTCGCTTTTTGTTTTACGTACGTGCTGAAATGGACCATTAGCATGATATATTTATTAGTTTTAAAATTAACGTTTATGGATAATATATTGATGATTACGAACGCCGCTGAATTTTGATTTTGAAAACTGGCTTGTTTGTTTGTTTGTTTATAAACTTTAATGAATTACGAAATATTATGTTTGTTTATCCTTCATGCCTTTCTTGATAATCTATATTCCGATCAAAATTTATATTTCAAGTATATTAATTCAAGTACATTTCTAGAATGCTAATATTTTTTTATTAGCAATAAGATGCGACCTATTTAGTAAAATAAATAAACTTATGCCAAAATTGAAAATGCATAATATTTCATTAAAAATAAATATTTTAAATTTTATAATAATTTGTTTTTCTAAATTTTTTTCTAAATACACCAAAAAATCTATTTATCGATAAAATATGCAATTATTATCAGATCTCGAATCCGGAACATTATATTGTTTGTTGAACGCGTTAAAAATTATTGCTCGATGACCCTATGAAATTACGACAAATTTGGACTACATTGATACAAAAAACATTTTTAGTGCGAAATTTATTATTTGCCATTAAAATCTGTCATTTTTTTATTTGAAATCAATACCACAAACCTTTGAGTAATATATTTTAGATTTTTATTTAAAACACTAAATATTTATACTCATCCGAAATTATTTTTAAGTAATTTTGTTAGCTTTTAATAAATATTTGAAATAAAAAAAACCTTTATTAGCATTCGTTTAAAAATCTATGATGTTTATATTTAAAAAAGCTTTACCGCAATGTTTTCAGAATGAAGAATGCATAAATTTCATGGATTTATACTGTTTTGATTTCTGGTGGCAGGGTCATGTTTATATGAACATATAAGTCATAGATTTATGGAGGGTTATCCCCTCTACTTTTGTGCTATGCTGAACGTACCCAGCAAGGCGGTACGTGAAACGAAACTCCTATCATCCATAAAGATGCTGAGTACCGACGGCATGTAACAATAGTAACGCGGCTAGCAGCAATCGGACACGCAGAATAATTACTCCTTACAAGCAACAGCTCCAGGGAGCAACAATTCGCACATATAGCAGTTACTTCTTTGTACAGATAACTTATTTTTCATACAAGTAACTTATTCATTAAATTCAGGGAAATCAGTAAGTAATTTCACTCACATATCCACATACATTCCTAAAAATACGCTCCATAATACACTCAGCGATACAAACGGAGAGAGTATTTAGGTGATTATTGGGGCATCCAATTCTCTGACACTTACCATATCATCCAACTCACATACAGCACGACCTATGCTTGGAATTTTTATGAATGGAACATAATATTTACTCTGTACATAACATTCGCTTTCCAAAGCTACAACTTCCTATTTTTGCTACTTTACGTTAATCATATTTTCGTGTCATAGAATCGATTAAAAATCAGTAAAAATAATTAAATTATCGCGACACGATATATAAATTACTTTTATTAAGGAGAATACATTATTATTGTGAAGTTGTAATTATTCATAACATAGGTCTCTGATATATATATTTTTTCTATATCTTTTAAAATAAGATGGTTTTCAAATAATGGATGTATTAATTTGAAAAGTGTAACATATAGGTTCGAAAATTTGAAGAGATCATAAATCAAACTACGTAGGATTGCCATTTACATAGTTATAATTGAGATTTATAAACATTTTTTTTATAAATGAATTATACCAAGGAAACAAAAAAATTGATAAGAATGTGTTCTTTTACTTTATATTTTAGGATAGTCACTGGGGGGGTCTCATATTTAAAAAAAAAATTTAATAAGTCTTTATTGATTTTATTAAATATTCTTGGCACAACACATTCTCTCGTTCTATCACCGTACACATTGCTCGCGATGGGTACTCTCACGGTTCGACCCGACGATCTGGTTGAATAGCTATAGTGAGGGTAAGTATTTATATGTATTATACATTATTTATCAACTCTTCGAATATTATAGCATTTGTTACTTTTTTGTCAACTGGTAAGACTTTGCATATTGTTAATGATTTACTATAATCCTCTTTATACAAACACTTCGTTCTGTTATCTACTATAAGTTTTAAAAATCTTAACTGTAGTGTAACTACTTAGGCCTGTCATTCCATCAAACAACTAAAATTTCATTTTTCTTTTCAAATCTATAATCATATTCGATAATTTTGTCTACACACATACGACCTTAAAAATAAATCTAGAGATCAATATATTTCTTCACAAGGTATCCTCTGTTATTCCATATGTAATAATAATTCTACAAATGTTTTTATATTTTCACTTGTCAATGATATGAGTGCCTTGTTTTTTGAATATATAAACAATTTATTGTTCTTTAAAGATCCTCGCGATGAAGTCAGCAGCCTCTTGTGGAATTAAAAAATATAATAGTTCATCCTATTAAGCGATAAATCATTATATTTATGTTCATTAATGGCATTCGTGCATAAAATGTATTTCGCTGACGTTGCGTTAGCGCAACGGCCAATCGTAATATATTCTTGCTTACTGATTTTTCAATTTTTTCAAATACTAGTTATTATTTAATATTACATAATTCTATATAAAAAATATTTTTAAAAATTGCAATATGTTAAGAATATAATGTATTAAAATACAGCTTAACTGAGTGTCGCATTTCGGCCGTCTTTTAAGGCACCTGAATTGTAACCAAAAGTAATAAATCTATACCTGTACAGGTTTATGGGTAGATTAAGTCTTTTAGGCGGTCTGGTCATGTGGAACGAATGAATGAAGAGAGAATAGTAAGAAAGATATATGACGCAAATATTGATGGCACCAGAAACAGAGGACTTGGCACGACCAGGCAAGCCAGATAATGGAGGATGGTTCTGTTAGAAGCCTCAACAATCGGCGAGCTTGTATGAGAAGATGTATGAATGTGGATGAGGCGAGAATTGTGTGTCAGTACAGAAGAGTGTGGCGCTCTATCTTCTCTGCCTACCCCCGAGGGGAAACGGCGTGATGTAAGTAAGTAAGTCTTTAATAATATGCACCTAAACCAATATTTACCTTATTCCTAGATATTATAGATTCCTTACCGAATTCTTAGAATATGAGCCGGCCAACTGAGCGTTGCGTTTTTGCTACGTCAGCGTAAAATGGGTTAAAAATACCACAGAAAACATACATATATATTATTAATAATTTAATAAATCACAATATATATATATATATATAATTAAGAATACATGTGTTCAATGATAAGTCAATTTTTTAATAATTTTAATATAAAGCAAACGTTCGAATGATCACGAAAATATGAAAAAATTGCATAAATATAAATACAGTTTTACAAACTCTGAAACAGTTCATGAATAAATGGATAGACACACTAATAACTTACTAAATATTCATTTAAATAGGTGATCAATTAACTTCATCCAAAATAGTTTTCGCACGCAAACTGCCCTTAACCAGATAATTTACAGAAAAAAAAACGTAACATTACAAAAACCATTGTGATGTATAACCAGGTCAAGCAACTATCAGCCGCTGAGGGGTTGGGGGCCGGCCAATCAGCGACGAGGTATTGATTTCCGCTCTGGCAGCCGTCCAATCAGGGCGCGCCAACCCTTGGCCGTGCGAGTCAGCAGATCGGTGCCACTTTGTTTTGTCGATATTTTGTGTAACAGTTTACAAAATAAGGGATGTTAAGAACGTCGGTAATGTATCTTGTGCCGATACAGGGTTGTTGTTTTTGAATATTTATGATTGTGTCGCTGTACTCCCCATCTATGTGTTTTTGAGTTTTCGCAAATCGACATACATTATTCTTGGGAAAGCCTTACGTGTTCATCGATTCTGCTGATATTTGAAAGAAAGTATGAAAATGCAAAAGGTCAAACGATATTGGTAATTTTTTATTCTATATTCCATTATCGAAAATAAACTTGTTATGAGAGGCATGGTTAACGATCCGTAACCCCGTTTTAATACCAGCTTGCTAAGCAATATATAAGTATTTTTCTTTGAAAGCAAAATTCGACATTCTGCGTGGTTGTTGGAATAAGTCATTAGTTCTTCAGTTTGAAGATTACAAAAATAAGCGGTTTAGATATCGACGAAGATCAGATCAAAGATTTTAACCCGATCCCGTACCATTCTTAACTATAATATGTTATTTTTTCATTATTTTTAATATAATATTAGTAAAACTTTAGGAAACATTTGATATATAACACCTCTACATAAAATATCCAATATTTCAATTTTATTTTTAATAACAAAATATACACATTGGGCCACAGGTGTGTAAATCGTAAAATACGCCTTTTCTAACGCATTTATATGGAAATTTATATAGGTAAATTTAATTCTACTAATCTTGTACATGTTGGTAATATTTGGTAATATATTATATTTTATGGTGTGATTATCTAAATTTGAATAAAAATAACAAAATATTACAAAAAAAGGGTATTTCTATTAATTATTCAGCGTTAGTTTCTTTATAATGATTAAGTACCTACTCAAACAAGTGTCTTGTTGAAGAATTCTTTGTAGGTACACATAGAAATAATTATGCTGTTAACTCGCCAATATCGCGAATGCATCGGCTTGGTGACAGGTTGAGTTTCGTTAACATTTTTCGTTGCAGGAGCATACCTGAGCTGAAGAAATATTTGTATGTAAATTATACTCAGTTTTAATTATGTTATATATAAACTGTTATATTTAAACTATTATATTTAAACTGTTATATTGAAATGTCAATTAAAAATGTATTCTTATATTTTAAATTAAATAAAAATGTAATCTTATGTAAAAGCCCACAAGGGCGTTGAAGAAATAAATAAATAAAAAAAAATCTCTAATAACAACTATAAAATGAAAGAAAGCTGCATACATTGGACGCATTCTCCGCATTGGATTACAATCTCTTACCACTTACCACTATAAAGCACTCGGAGCTCTCCTACCTTTCTACTATCGGTTAGTTATAAAGAAGCTGACTTGGCTGCGTACATAACCTCAAAAAGTAGCTCAAAGTCTAAATTCAGGTGATTTTATACATCTTGCATATGATAAATCAACTTACTACAACTTTTGGCCAACTATCGATAGAATATGGCATGTAAAAAAGAAGAATACTTTGTTAGAAATTTAGTTGATGTAATTAATCACATATGTAGCGTTTGTATATTTTAATATTATATAAGTATGGTAGAGTAGGTACTAAATAAATAAAATTATACAACATTTTATATTTTAGGGGTTAATTAAATAAATGCATTTAAAAAAAATGCACTTTTATTTTAGATATTCTGTTCACTTATTTATCCCTGATATTTACGGTACTCCATGACGGGGTGTTATCTTTGTTGAACAAACACCACCTAACTATGAAACAATAATTGAATAGATAATTTATTTCTCAGATGTCAATATTATTATTGTTTACTTCTTAAAAATTATATTTATTTTGTAATTGCTCTCTAATATAGATGTTCAATTTACTTATTTTATTCTGTTTCTGAAAATTAATTTTTAAATTTCTATATAAATTAATAGTATGTGTATGTGTATGTAGTATGTATACATTGATTTATTTATTGTATTATATTTTACATTGATTTATTTATTACAAAATTGGCAATTAGAAAAATATACAGATAAAATCAAAATATTTTGTTGCTACCGGGAAACGAACCAGGTACTTTTCCTATTCGGAGAAGTGCGCTGACCATTACATCATGTCAACATAGTAAATTAACAACAAATTTTTGAACATATTTTTTTAATATTTGTATTAAAAATATCACAGAACTATGTTCTGAAAAACTGCAAATTCACAATAATAATGTGTGAAGAGTTGTAGTTTCAACAAGGTGGAGTAACATACCACACAGCGCGCGCCACAATCAATTTATTGAAGGAAATATTAATTTCACTGTGAATTGGCCTCCGTGATCGTTTGATTTAACACCTTTGGATTATTTTCTGTGGAAATGTGTAAAGTCGCTAATCTATGCCGATAAACTAGAGATGATAGACGACTTGAAAGCCAACATTCGTCGCGTTATTATTGATATACGGTCCCAGCTGCTCCAAAAAGTGGTCGAAAATTGATCTTCCAGATTGCGCTTTATTAAGCCAGCCGCGGCGTAAATATATATTATATGCGTAAAATCATATTTAAACACTAATAGCATAGAATTATCTTTCCAATAAAGCTAATATCATAGCCAGTACAACGATTTGTATGTGTTTATTTCATTTCAAAGTTATATACCTCTAAAAAAACACCCTTTACACGCAAGTGACGTACAATCATCTCCGAATTCAGTACAACAACTTATACAGAATACTGTTTGGATTGGCGTGTTATTGTAGCGCATCTACAATGTTTGCCAAAGGCCGTGTGCATGAATTCGTTCCACTTCTGATATATAGAGTTGTTGCGGCTCAGCACGCATCAACTCTCTAGTGCAAGCAGCGCTCTCAAGGCTCCCTGACCAGAGAATAGCAACGACTACAGAATAGCTACACATACAATAATAGTCATGACTGACATACAGTATTTATATTTTGTTTATACTAGTACATACGTACGTATGCACTGTTCTTGTGGGTTAAATCTGCCGGCAGTGTTGCGTGGAGAGTGAATCTCTTATACGTTTTTGTTTTGTGCCGTCTCGTTTCCCAGAAGGGAGTGCCTCTTCACTTCCCCTGTGCTCCCCGGCCTTGTTAATTGTATTATTTTATATGATCTTTATGTTATGTATTGTAGGTATTATTTATTTATTTACTAATAAAATGAGTTAATCGGGGACAATGGGGGCAAATCTTGTTTTGGCAGCTGTGCGGTATCGCCTTGTCAGTATGCGGGGCGCTATCAAACAGCTGCCTAGCAGCATTAAAAATGTCAACCAGGCGGCAAATGAGTAATATCGAGATAGAAGCCTTGAGCTTAATTCATCTTACATCATGTACTTACATATATATGTGTGAACTTTTTTTTTTCTTTTCTTTTCATAACATAAATAATATGATGAATCGGGTTTGTCATAAAAAAAACCGGATCGCGTTGTAAAAGACACGTTATTTTCATTCTAAAATTATTACTATGAAACATTTACACTTTTTAAATATGAATTTTCTTAAATATTTTACAAGAGTTATTTTTTTCTATTTCTTCACCTCGTATGTTACAAACATTTTTATAAGGAAGCAGGAAATATGGCATTTCTATTTATTTTTTTATTCTGGAGACATACGTCGTAAATTGTTAATTTAATTTAATTTAATGATATTTTTTAATACAGAAAACAAGTTTTTTATATGCACATAAATTATTTAAATCTTTTGACGGAGCAAGTTACATTCAGTATATTCTAAGAGCAAGCGCATTATGCATGTAAAATAAGCAAAATCACTGGTATTAAAAATAAACATGACATGTTTTCCGACGCAAACATGAGTTCCGTCTGAGTGTTCCGGATATACCATGAAAGGAAAAGGGGCGAGGATGAGTAACATCAAGAATATATTATGTGACCTTCTGGAATATTTCAGGCAAGCCCTGGCCACTATTTTCATGTCCGCGTCTACATCATGAATGTATAAATATATACTCTCAAAGCGACTGGGCACTCAATCAGTAGTTATTTTAGAAACACGTTATATCAAAAAATCATTGTTTGTGCTGGCTATAAGAATCAGGAAAATTTTGTCTGTATGTGTGTGTTTTTACTTTTTTTCTCTAGGTCCAATATTAACAAGACGTTACGTATTGTAATAATTTTTGAACAGTCGCCATCAATCATATCGCCTTTAACAAACATTCAAGAAATGGTTTTTATTGTTTTATATGCTAATTAAGTGTAGTAATTATAAAGATATACATATAAAATTAATTTTATCGAAAAATATTGTTGTTGCGCTACTGGAATCTGATCCTGGATCTCTTTTCCAATCCGAGGAAGATACATTACCAACTATGCTACAGCGACGGTAATTTTTGAACCTTTATTATTAATCATTATAAATTGTGATACGTGGGATGAAACGTTTAAAAAGACAGAATTAGCCACTGCAGAAATTAACTTAAAAAATTAAATTTAAAAAAAAAACACATTTTATTGCCTTTTCGATAAAAAAAAAACAAGAGAACCATGTCGTCCCAAATACTATTAAAATACATACATGCATTTTGAATTCAAATCAAATATGTAACTGTGATATAATTTATCTCGGATTAACAATTGATGAAAATTTACGATGAGTTTCTCATATCGATCGAGTAAGCTCCAAACTGAGAAAATTAATTTATATTTTCAAAATTTTACGCAGCTTCATGAATTTTACTTTATTAAAAATGGTACACTATTCACTTTGTCAGAGTCTCATCAGATACGCAATATGTGCATGGGGTGGTGCAGCTCTTACTTCAATGGAGTCTCTAATTAAGGCTCAGAAATGGGTCACCAGAGTAATAAACAAGAGGCTATTTAGACATAACTCTGAAGAATTCTTTAATTCCTTTCAAGTTTTGTATATAAGACAACTGTTTACCAGAGATATTTATATATAAAACTATTTAAAAAAAAAATTAACTTTACTTCCACGATCTGATCCAAAGAAAACCAAGAGCAAAACCTTAGGATAGTATTCAGTGCCAAAATTTAATACCAAATTCGCTCAACGAATTTTTTTATTTTGTGCTCCGAGAATATTTAACAAATTGCCACTAGACCTTAAAGGGTCTAAAGTATTAACTACTTCAAACCAAAAATAACAAAGTGGTTGCTTGATGTGGGTAGAAAGCAAAATGAAACTAATTTGTTATTTGTGCTAACCTAACTACCTGCACATTTTTGTCTCCCACTATTGTATATTACTGACAACAATATTTTTATAACTTTTTTTCCAATATCTTTTTATAACTTCTGATTATACTTTTTTCACGTAGATTTTCATAACGTATTTAACATTATACTTACTTACCTCTTAACAAATACATGCAACTTTTAAAAACTGTACAGGTAATTGCTTTAGAACAGACTTAGTCTAGTGAAACAATTACCTTTATTTTTTTATATATACTATTTATGCTACAAAAAAAATATATATTTGTTACAATTTTTAAAATTAATACATTTATCGTTCCATTATTTGAAAGCGTCTATATTAAATCCCAACAATATTTTTCGATAAAATTGATTTAAATGTATATATTTATAATTAATACATTTAATTAGTATTTAAAACATCACAGGCGTAAGTTCTGAATAACTACTACTTTACAATAAGATTGTGCTCTCCTTAATAATTAAATACTTTTGTTTTTATTCATCCAAAACATAACATCTTCCTCTGTCTATAATTTTATGGGCTAATCTACCGTGCATATCTGACCTTCCTAGCCGACGTTTCAGAACCCATTTCAGGGTTGCAGAAAAACATACAGAAGCTGAGGTTTCAAAATGTCACGGACAGAATAGCCAGAGTCCTCATAAAACGAGATATAAAGACGGTCTTCGGGACAAATGCCAAAGAATGATCTATTAAGATCAACGAAGGATCGATATGTTTATAAACTCGGCTGTTAAGACTGCGAGAAAGTATACGAGGGACAAACAGCATGCACAATTTCCAAAAGGGTTGATGAACATAAACGGGTATGCAAACTCGGCCATCCAGGAAAATCGGCAATGGCTGAACACTTTTTTTATACGTGCCACCATTTTGCATTTGAGCCGAAAATTCTAGGAAAGCCCTACAGGCATCACGCAAGTTTAGTCAAATAAGCAATTGATATATACAAACACCCAGTGAACATTAATAGAGATGACGGCCTCTAATTAAAAACCTCGTGGCGCTTCAAAACCATAGGAGTCGAAGAGCCTTCACAGATAGTGATCCTACGGTAGATGGAACTTAACGTAACTCAACACTTCACACAATACCTGCTTTCGACACGATACTGCAAGGCAGTACTTAACCTACTACACTAACAGTCATACAACACATCAGCCCAGATGACGGACCCTGCAATGGGTTCCGAAACGTCGACCATAAATGTCATATATATACGGCAGATTAACTCAGAAAATTATACACAGAAGATTCTGAACGGCCGTAAAAACCTAAGAACATTTATAATATCGTTATTCTTAACTTTATCACACATCTCAAATGCTTCAAGTCGCCTTTTCATTTCATCGGTAAGTGTTCGTCCATGCTTCCATTCCATAAAATAATTTCGAGAACAACTGACCATTCGCATTTGTAATCTAAAATCATGACTGCTGAACATCACATGCATGTGGATAAAGATTGTACGAGTTTGATTTCAACAGAATTCCTTATTTTATTTATATTGGAACACCTTCTCCAATCATGTAATTTAAATCCAAAAATAAAATTATTCATTGCGATGTTGGCCTCCAAAGTTTTGGTTGTTTGCAAAGGACCCACATTAAGAGTGCGTGTACAGGGATACAACTTAACTCTCGCGTCTTGAAGATTCAGCAATAAAGGTTGGTATTCATCAGTTGGTCATTCTGCGTACAAAACACAAAAAATATCAAATGATAGCTCACTTTGTACTTGATCTGTTTTGTCCTTTATGTGAGTTTCGAGATATATGTAATATTCATACATATATACGTATCCTTAACCCTCAGCATACCGTGACAGGTGATACCCGTACGCAGCCATAATGTCAACTTGTGTTACCGTGAGAAATGTGTAATTTTTAAGCATTTTAAGTGCGAAAAAAATGCCTTTAATAATTTCAATGGCGGTAAAATACTTGTTATCATATTTTTACTATAAATACTGATAAATATGATAATCATCGTATACAATCTAATGTTGGCAAGTATCGATCCTACCAAGCGGTAGACCTGTGTTGCTGCATGACTACGGAAGGGTTGATGACAGGATTGTTCGTTTATGGACATCTGATAGAACAGTGCCTTTTAGTATCTTGGTTCAGTGCAACAAACACAGTTTCATCTCAAAAATATTGTAAGCAATTAAGGAAAGTTGGCGCACGGTGTTTTCTTATAGATATTTTAATATAAAATCCTTTGTGGAAAACTGAGTTAAGTAAATTGACAACTAAACCAATCGTCACACAAGAAGTCTAAAGTTAGAACACTGAATTTGTGACGGTCAAAATAAAGTTTCTCGCCTTGAAACACAAAGGTATAAGAGGGTGTGCATTGTAATAAATATTAGTAAGCAGTATTGGCCTTCATACTGCCAGCAACCCTTATCTACCTGCCCTAATACGGCCTGATTTATTTAGGTTAAACGGGCTAAAGTGCTTAAATCATTGATTAAACACTTTAAATTATTGTCTCCCAGAAAACAATTACTGAGCTTCAAGCCCTGAAAATATGTTTAACATACACGTACAGTATTATAAAATTTCTACTATTTTTTTTAAATATTTGTGTTACATACGTAACAAATACTGTATTTCGTTTCTCTGTTTTCAGGTGATTCAATCAATGTTGATATAAATTAAATGCACAAATGAGAAAGATAAATATACAGATAAACTCAATTTATCGAAAAAATATTTTAGCTGCCACCGGGATTTGAACCAGGATCTCTTCCTATCCGGAGAAGTGCGATAACGAATTATACTACGTCAGCTTCTTCTTCGTCTTCGTTTAAATAGGCAATCCACCCTTCAAGAGTGATTTTTGCTATTTATCAACTAAAAACTCAATTTTATAGAAAAAAGTACTACAATATTATAGAATAGAAAATATTACATTACAAGTCAATACCATTGTCGTTAAAAAATATATTAATTATAATTGGGTCCATTAATACTTGTATTTATCTAAACCTTCTTCTTTTAAATAGGTAATCCACCCTTCAAGAGTAATTTGTGCCATTAATTAAGTTAAAACTCCGTTTTATAGAAAACAGTACTATAATATTATAGAATAGAAAATATTACAAAGTCAAAACCATTGTCGTTCAAAAAATGTGTTATTATATAAATTAAATGTGGTGAGTTAAAGGAAATAAGATGACACAAGTAAACCGGGAGTTGAAAATTACCATGGAAGAGATTACTGAAAAAAAAACCTGTAATCCGCAATGGATAGGCATAAAAGATATGGTCAAGGCTTTCCTCCTCGGCACCACACTCACACATTGGGAAATATATCAAGTTCAATCTGAATAAATATGATTGTACCTGGAAATGCCCCTATGTTAGCTTCATTCTTCATTATTATTTCAAATTGATACATCTCACGTTCAATTGTCATAAAAAATAAATGTCAAATTTTGTATCGATATAATTATTTCCAATAGCCTTTATTATGGATAAAATTTTATATTAAAATAATTTACTATAATTTGAAATAAAACATATAGAATATTGTTACTAAAATTAAAAATACGGTTTTACACTTACATATCGTTTTGTAATTTACGATACGTTTTGTTGTCTAGAATTATTTTATTCCAAGTTTATATTCAAACCCCTACATCGGTAGGTACTACTTACAAACTACCTTATTTGTCCTAAATTCTTTTTCTTGTTAAAGCAATCGGACTTTGTTTTCTCGGAAGTTGTAACTTTACAATGTTTGTTTATAGCATGCACAGTTGGGTTGGAGTTCCGCCCACATCACTCTTGCTAATCTTTTGTCGGTAGTGTACAACAATCTTTATAAATGTCGGAGGGCTTTAAGTAAACAAACAAATAAACTGAAATAAAAGTGAAAAAGAAAATACAACTATTTTATTCATGTGACACATATGTGGGTACCTTAATACAGAAAATATTTTTGGAATCTAACATACCTACACTCAAAATGGTATATCGGAGATTTACGGTCAATGCTCACTTGATACATTTATTAAGAATAATGTTGCAAAATATAGATATTTTTTCATTTGATGATGTGTTCTAATATTTAAAGCCGGATAAGCCCATCGGGACACCGGGATATATCTCAATAGGCCGATTTTTATGATAGTTACTTACATACATCACGCCGTTTCCCCGCGGGGGTAGGCAGCGAGGATAGAGCGCCACACTCTTCTGTCCAAATACACAATTTTCGCCTTATCCACATTCATACATCTTCTCATACAAGCTCGACGATTATTGAGGCTTCTAACAGGACCGTCCTTCAGTATCTGGTTTATCTGGTCGTACCAAGTCTTCCGTGAACGTCCTATACTTCTGGTGCCATCAATATTTGCGTCATATATCTTCCTTACCATTCTCTCCTCATTCATCCGTTCTATATGACGAAAATACCCAAGTGATCCTTTCATAACGTTACTCACTTTTCATTCTTTCATTATTTCTTTACATTCTATCGTTATTTTTTCATTCTTTACTCTGTCATAAATGGATCTGTTACATATACGCCTATGTGATTTCCACTGAATTCAGTCAACTTTCGTTCTTCTTTGCCAGCTCTAGGCCTTACTTCCACATATCAATGTCGGTACCAGGAATCCATTGTGAATCGCTAGTCTTGCCTCAGTTACAAGTTCCCATTAGCTATAATTCCATTCAAAGCGCTGTTCACTTTATTCCCTGCAGTCCCCCTCCTTTCGATATTTTTCTCTGTCTTTCCATTTTTATCGAACATAATTTCCAAATACACAAGATGATCTACTTGTTCCAAACGTTTAGTACTTACAAGTATTTTGCACGCTATATTGTTTTCTTCCTTCTCGAATACCATCACTTTCGACTTGTTAACATTCATAATAAGGTCGCTTTCTTTGCATACATCGTACATTCTACTCACTAATCTCTGTAGTTCTAGTTCTTTATTCGTCATTAATGTATTTTTTAGATTATTATTTTTATTAACTCTAAACTAGTGAATTAAAATAATTCAAAGCAGTACGGACTTTTATTGTATTCTACAATAATTTATTTCATTTTTTTACCTAGTCGTATACTAGGTAAAATGTAATAGTAATAGAAGTAAATAGAAATATCGTCTGTGATACCGCGTATGATTGAAAATATTCAAAATATGTTTTTTGCCTCTTTTAACGGTGCACTGGTTGGAGTTTTCAAATTTTAGAACGTAACAATAGAGTTCTTGGAATCGGCTTATCAATAATACGAAAAAAACACTTTCCCCAAGAGTTGTAAATATGTTTATTATTGCGCATAATCCATTAGCAGTATATTTACAATTGGTTCATGTGCGATATTGTACATACACAGACGATATGTATATTTATATTAAAAGACAGAGACATATTGAATGGTATTAGTCAACTATTTTTATGCTTCTTCCTCAATATAAAAACTTGTATTTTATGTTTTCAGGAATATTATAAAAAATTTCACATAGAGTACATTTATTTACTCCATGTGACCTTTTATTTCAATCCAACCTCAATATTTGTTTTGCGAATTTTGTATTTCATATTACGAAGTGTACATTTATTAATAATTTCTAATAATTTCTAGGAACGACGTATGAAAAAGAGGGATAGTTTAAAAACGTGAATATAGTTTACCTCCCTTAATATATTTATTTTCTGGGCATAAAAACTGAACAAACGTAATCGGATAACGTAATAAAGGTAAATAAATACATAAAATATCTTAAGAACTACGTTGACAAAAGGCATTTTGCATGAAAAGCAAAACACAAAAAGCTACAATCCTTTATTTCGCTGAAACAATTTTATGTTTTTTATTAAATGAATTTTCTGCTCTTTCTGGAGATAAATAAGTGATACTTTGTGACGTGCGTTAAATCCAGAATATAGGCAAACATTTTTTCAGAACACATAAAATGATATGCTTAAATTTTTCAGTCTGAAATGTTTTTTATTGTTCGTTGACTATTTTGATATTGGAACTATTTTTAAAATTTGTACGTTATTTTTCTCATTTCTAAGTTAATTTATTATTCATGGTTTCTTATCTGTCTGCTTGATGTCAAAATTGCGTATCCAAAACAATACATATGTATAGTCACAGACAGGCCTCCCGTACCTACTTAGAATTAAATGTCAAAAATATGTTTTTTAAAATGACTTGTACCAAATATAAAAATATTAGTTATCCGAAGTATTTAGGTTGAAAAATTGTATTCATGTTAAACATATAGTACTTAATTAGAAACATGTTTTTTGCAAAACTTACATTGTCCTCGCGTATTTCAAATTTCTCATTGAATTAGACTTACCTGTAAAAAAAAGAAATAAGTAATTATTAACACAATGAAATAATGAAAAA
This sequence comes from Eubasilissa splendida, assembly GCA_031772225.1. Classification (NCBI taxonomy): domain Eukaryota; kingdom Metazoa; phylum Arthropoda; class Insecta; order Trichoptera; family Phryganeidae; genus Eubasilissa; species Eubasilissa splendida. The sequence continues at coordinate 23,367,177 of CM062862.1, read as the reverse complement.
AATATTTGATACGACCCAAATTGATCATACGCTTTGATAGTGATGCAAAAAAAGTTTGGTGGGTATACAATATACGTTACATTGCGATTGTGTGCCTTTATCTTTCCTGAAAATAATCTATTAATAAGTTCGGAAAGAATAAAGTGTTAAATTTCGTAGAAGATAAGGGTAGCTTGAATGGGTAGCCATTTAATGATAAAAAATAACAAAAAGCTTTGTATAACACGATCATTATCATATTATATTTAGAGAATAAAAGAATTCAACCCGACAGCATTATAACATTAATTCAAAGTATTGATTTAAAATAATGGTAAAATATAATTATCATTTAAACCATTTTCTATTCACTTTTTGATGATCGCCTCATAAACTATTTAACATTTTTTCGATTTATTATTAATATTATTATCATTATACATGACCTATTCAGGTATTAACATAATTAGCAAAATAACAGAAAATTACAATAGATGTGTAATACACAAAGAAAAAAATTACATTGTGTCAACATGTTTTTACACAATTAAAAATAAATATAAAATGTGATGTAGCAATTTATCCTAGGCCGACGTTTCGGCATGTTAACAAGTGCCATTATCCAGACGTTGCTTAAATAAACGTATTTTTTCGCAGGATATATAAATCTATAGTTGAGTATCAGTAAACGTTGTCTTATACAAATAGCGCTATCTAACCAAGAAGAGACGGAGACAGAGTGCTAGAGGAAAATTTAAACATAAGTTATATATCTATATTTATTAGTGGTGAGGTAAATCGTTATTATAACTGTGATTGTGACTGTCATTGTGTTCGATTATAACTTTGATAGCTCATTATTCGTAATGTGATGAGCAATCACTGGTTCATCCCAAAATTTAACACCGATCGCACAAACAGTCACAACAACGGCTTAGCTCGTCACTTAATATATAAATATAGTCCAAGTAGCCTTACCTGAGACCTCATACATTATTTGACTTGCATGTTGTATTCGGTTGCGATTTTCCTCTGCCTTTTCAACCTTCAATGAATCCTACAATCACCAGAATCGAGAGATAAGAGCCTCAATCCTAATACTCTTAGGTGAGACACATTAATGCTATCCAGGTGTTTGGCGTTACTTTAAATATTCATGTCTTTCTCCTTTGTGCACAATTTTAAATTTTTCAGAAAGAGTACGAAATTCGCATTTATTATAAACGCGAATAATTACTTGATTAGTTGTTGTGATACAAAGATAACATTTTTTTATAATATTTTACAGCCACTATAATTTTTAAAATTCATAATTTTCATCAAAATATCACTTCATAACTTACATACACTTAAAAATAGCAACCACAGTTGGTCTAAATTTAATTTACAAAGTAGTTAGTTTCCCATACCATCGCCAAAGTAACTGATTTTGTCCGACACGCAATCTTCGGAACCACGCACATTCCCGCTTATCTCACTGTAACACTAATTACGCAAAAAAAAAATATTTCAACGCGCTTTACGTTTTATCTGATAACATTGGCTTTTTTTTAAATTCGCACTTTCATTTATTCAAATAAATAAATGAATGGTCAAAACAGCAATCTGAATTTGTGATTTTTTTATAAATATCATAGAACTTGTTCATCTCAAATAATCCATCTTATGGGATATGAGATATTAATTTTATGTTGTGATAAGATCAAGGTTTAATTTGTCAAAGATTATAATTAAATAAAAGCACCAAATAAGGACGCTTTTGAATTTTTGAGTGTTTATAAAAGAGTATTTAAAAGGTCTGCGAAACTTTTTAGAGTACTTATTGATAGATTATATTAAAATCACTCCATTGTATCTGAATTGTATAAAACCCAAATGTTTTTCTGAATATCGTGTATTATCGTGGCAACCAATGCCTGTTAAATATGTAAGTATTTAATAAAAACAGGAAACATGATGATTTTATTGTTTAGTGTTCTACGTTATTAATAGTGTTAGAATAATATTTAAACTTTTTTTTTATTAATATTTATGTTATAGTTTTAAGGAGAACACATTATTATTGTGAAGTTGCAGTTTTTTTCAGACCAAAGTTCTGTGTATTTAAATACAATTTTTTATTAGAAGATAATGAGATATAATACATTTTTAAACATAATCAGTAAATATGTAGATTTTTTATTGCATTTATTTTTTCTTCATAATAGTCGAGACTCGTGTATAGAGATGGAGTATATAAGAGAGTATATAATTTATGTATCTGCTAGTTTGTATACATATTTATTGATTTCAGATACAAATTTATAATAGTCTGTAATTTTTCTAATTGCTAGGGGAAGATTTTTAAAGAATTTGATACCTTTATAAATATAGTGATTTTGGGATGTGGTCTATTTAAGTTTTGGAATATCAATTTGATCTCTAAATCTATTAGATCGGAAGTTGTTTCTAATATTTAATTTATTTTTAATTTGAAAATTTTGGATTATTGTTTTTTTGTATATGTCTGTTATTTTTGGTACGCTGAATTCTGTGAAGAGTTGGATACATGGATAGTAATTTTAAATGTGTTAATTAAAATATATACAGAAATAAACAATTTTATCAAAAAAATATTTTGGTTTCTACCGGGATTCGAACCAGGTTTTATTTCTATCCGAGAAAATGCGTTACTATTACACCACATCAACCATGTTGTTTTGTAGTAAACGAAACATTTTTGAACTCTTGCATTTTCATTAGGAAAAAATAATTTTTCGTATTCAGGTAGCAACTAAAGTATTTTTTCGATAAAGTTGAATTTTTTCTGTATATCTTTTTAATTGACGCATTTAATTTTTATTATAATATTATGTATTGTTAGATATATAACGCATTGTTCTTGTTCTATAATGAAATTCACACTAGATAATGTTAACAAGGTGCGGGATTTTAACATTTTAGTTCGGGAATATTAATCCCATCCATGCGCCATGTTAATAATTTCAAAAATAAATACTATTGAACTTATCAGGGTGCCACGTATGCTGAAGAACTTACATCAATAGTTCTATTTGCCCATTTTATAGTAGAGAGTTGTTTATATGAACGACTACGCAGGTGTGAAATGTTTTGCCGATATTGTTTTTTTTTCTTACGATCCGGATCTTTATAAGGCATACTCGTTCATTTTCAACAGCCTCCCTTCCACATGGCACCTACCCCAGGAGTGACGAAATATAATACTGGTGGTGTCCTTTGTGCTATTAATAAAATGACAAAAATATATAAAACGTATTATTTAATTCTATAAAGATCTCATATGGAATTAAGTAAACCAGCTGATTGATATGAAAGACACCGCTAGTATATAAGCGTTTATTTAATATCACTAGATTATGAAAATGTCAGGTTATGACAGCGGCAGCAAACAGTAGTGATGAGTTATTCTATTTTTTTAATACCATTGATCTTCATTTTGTGATTTTCTAAAATGTAAACGATGGTGATAATTTAAGAAAATGTAATTATAAAATGTGAAATATGAAGTATAAGATTCTAAAGTTGATTTATACATTTAAAAAAATGTATCTTAGAGATGTTTCAGTTTCGAATTCAGTTTTGTTTTCAGCCGAAACTGAAACAAAATATTTGGTTCAGTTTCAGTTCGATTCATTCCAGCTGAAAACGAAAAAGGCAGCTTCCATCAAACTCTACTTTTAATAAAAGTATTACATTTAAACCTCGACTTTTTCAGGGAAGAAAATAAAATTATTGATTTTATTTTTTAATATTTCTTTAATAAAAAGCGAAAGAATATTACGATACATTTGGATAATAATCTTTTTCGATTTCTTAATAAAATCTAGTGTATGTATTTTGTATATTACATAATATAGTTATGTCAAGGTATTTCATATAAGCATAACGACAATAAGGTACAGAAAAAAATCTCATCAATTTAAGTGCCTACGAAGCAAATAGTGCCGTATGCTCAGCACTTCTAGTAAATTTTTATCGGTATATTGTAAATAATTCTTCGTTTTGATATATTCCATTGGCGTACTATCTTTAAATTAAAATCAGCTATAAATAAACAAAGCACCACACATTACTAAATAAGTAAATTTTTGAAATCCAGGTTTGTATTTTTTAAATCCATAATTATTTTTAATTTCTTTCTACAAAACAAAATATGAAAAGACGTATTATCTAGACATCATTTATTTTGTAGTCTTAAAATAGTAAACAAGTTGTGTAGTAGACATCTATTCAAATTTTGAATTGAATCTATTTGTTTATACTCGACCTAAATGTTAAAATGGTTGCATAGATAGATGGATTTTATTAAAGCCATATATATTCCAAGGATTTTCATTAATTAAAAAACAATTATAAATTTAAATATACTGAAAAAAAAAACTTTTAAATATGCTAGTTTTATATAAATAGCCAACCAGTTGCGTAAAAACAATTTTCTTTCATCAGGGTGATAAAAAACGTCGATATCGTCTATTGTTTCAATAATGTAATGAAAAATAAATAATGATTGAATAATAAAATTATAATAACAAAACATAAAAAAAATATTTCCCGCCCATGATTGAAACACAATATAAAGAAAGGAGTTTGAAGTAAAACGAAAAGAAAAGGAAAATAAAATTAGAATGAAGACATATTGAGAGAAGAGATATTTTAAAATTGTTATCAAAACTATGATCATTTTTTATTAAGTGATTCAAAAAATTTGCATAATATTTGTAAGTAAATAAAATATAATAATATAAATAGTCCCTTTTTTATTTTTAATTACTGCTTTAATTTGCGTTGCAACGAAATTCCCCAAATTTGAGTACCTTCTATGCCAAACCAATGCTCCTCCGAAAAATTCTCATTCCTTACTTTCTCCAATCGTTCTATTTAGGTTCTCGTTTGAACAACACTCCAATAACCGCTTTGTGCCTAAAGCTTTTGGAAACGATACACATTCAGACTATTTTTGTACTAAGCAAGTGGTGTAATCCAATTACAAAGTATAAATGGCTTGATCTAAAATTAATTAGAAAAATAATATAATAATAATTATAATAAAAAAAATTATCAAAAATATTAAAATGTACAATTTTTATCAGTTAAGTGCAGAATCGTATTCAAAAATGCACTCGAGAAATTAAAAATATATATATATATATATTGGGCCTTAGAGGATAGGAAGCCATAGGGATCGCCACCGATTTAGCTCAGTCTGGGTCTTCATGTGTAAATGTGTGCTCTGGTATCGCCTGCTACCTCGAATTGGCTGATAATGTATTCAAAGGCAAACTCTGCTGCAACACATTACATATTTTATTCGTATGAAACATAACAAATCCCAACATTGTAGCATGATACTAGTCTTTAAAATCTCCTTTCTTCTGGTTAAACTCTTCTCTTGGTAAGGACACACAATGTTACCAATTTAGCACATATTGATTTATAACCAGCTTGCCAAGGGCTGAAGTCGCAATAAATGCCAGGCTGCTATGGGGCTTTGTCGCAGCCTCGGTCCAGGCCGCCATGCTCCCGTACCAGAATTGATCTCCTCCTCCAGGAGGTTACCCCGACGCCATCTCGTCAGTGTGGAGTCCGTCGAGCCCGTCCATCTGTCATCGCTCACATGCAGCCTCTCCGCTGGTTGCAAAGGAGTCTCTTTTAATCCCCCGGATAGATAAGACCCATTTTCAATCTCTGAATTCACTGTGAGAACTCCAGCTTTCATCTCCACGCCGCTGCCATTCTCCTCCCGAGAACGGCTCCACCGACCCGCTCCCCTCTTTTCAAGCGTTCTCACCAAGAGTGACGTCTCGCTTAGCTGCCACCAGAGTCAGATTCTCGTCCCTGATTTGTTCATTTAAACAGTCAATCATTATAAGTCGGTAAAGCAGGCTATCCAGACCTCTGCGCGCAAATTCAAATATCACATCGTGTGTGTATATGCATATTTATATAATATTGATTTTTAGAGATTCAAAGCATATCATCCTATTTATATTGTAAGGGATGTTCCCTCTCTTGAATTTCAATGATAAAATGTTCAGTTAATATAGTCAAGCTAGCTATTTGGAGAACAGAAATATTATTATCTCAATGGGCAATGGGTAAAAATATAATTTTCAAGTGAGGACGTTTCAGTAAGTACAAGTAAATATTTTCTAACAAAAATTTATTAAATAAAGCATGACATTTATTATATTCAATGATCTTAAATATGAATGATGTAGTAGAGACTAACACGCGGCCGGAGTATCGCAGAATATTGAGATGTAAACAACTTCGGGTCGCTACAAATTAGGTATGGAAGTCTCAGCTAATATAAGATGATATACAATGATTTAAAATGTTCCACGGCGTGCACTTCCAGAATGTTCTAATAGACGGCATCTCTTGCACACCGAGAATTTAAAGCACAAGCAGTTTCTATAGACTTCGCAATTCGCGGAAAACACGATAGAATTAAGGAACGAATATTTGAAATGATGTTACATCAGTGTAAAGGTTTATCGACGGATTTTTCTTTTGTCAAACGACCCTAAAAATGGACAGTTATAGGAAATGGTCGAGTCGGAGAACAAGTCACCGTGTCGGAGGTCTAAACGAGTCTGATCTAAGAGCAGGGACGCGGCCGGAATTGTACCTTGGAAGGGAAGCGCATTTTTGCAATCTATGAGACTACTTACTAAATAGGTCTAACGTTTATTTTGTCGGGAAAGTAATGAAATTAAAAATTGACTCACGATAATATGTATAATATAGGTAAAATATGTGCCTAAAATATATTTATGTATATAATATATGCATAGTATCTATTATATTATACATTTTATTGATTTACATCCCCTAAATAAACAGGGTATTTAAAGTTTTAACTAGACGTTTTTTTTGTAAATTAATATATAAAACAAGGCAGAATAACTATCAAAGGTGATATTTATTCTAAATACTAATTAAATGGATTAATTATAAAGATATGCATTTAATTAGTATTTAAAACATCACAGACCAATGTTCTGAACAATTACAATTTCACAATACTAATGTGTTCTCCTTAATGATATTTATTCTGTCTTGTCTTATTATAGTTCAACTCTCATATAAAACATTGCACAAATTTGTTAATAAACCTTTCTCGCGTTTTATTTTATACACAAAATACAATGACGGATCATTCCACAATGAACTCTATACTCTGTATTCCTTACTCAAATTTTAAGACTAGTCTTATCTGTGTACACGCACTTTTTCACCCGCAACTGTATATGCTGTAAAAATCAAATTAAAATTTATCATTATTTTATTTTATAGATGTTTTTTAATACGCCAAAATGTTAGGCTTACCGAAATATACCAGATTGTTAAAGATTTGTAAATAAAGCCGCTCGAGTCATATTTTATTTACAGTAACAGTTTGGTGACGTGAGCTTTCATCTCGTCCTGGTATCGTCACGGTACCTCGTTTCAATACACCACAATCGATTCTGTTCAATTACAGGAGTGGCAACCGAGATGGCGTGTGAACTAAATTGGACAAGTTTCAGGGAGAGGAGATGTGGTTAAGGTGGTTAATCAGACGCTCCTGGATTCAGAGGTAAAACTTCTCTCGAAAGACTAAATTCTGATATTTAAGTAGTTCTGACAAATTAGTTGATTTATATAAATAAACATAAGTCCCGCTTTATGGCTAATACTTAATTTGTAGTCAGATCTGAAAAGAAACTGAAACATTACATCGAAGTGAATTGTGTATTTCTTTTCAAATACGAATTAAATTGATATGTAACTTTCTGTTTCCGAATTAATAATATTATTATTTTATAAGATAAAATGTAATACAAATTAAATGAATCAATTATAAAGATATACAGAAAAAAACCATTTATGGGAAAATATTTTTGTTGCTACCGGAAATCGAACCCGTATTTTTTCCTATCCAACAAATGCATTAACCAGTTTCACCACACCAACCCAGTAAATTGACAACAAATGCTGCAGCTCTTTCAAATTGATACATATAAAATGTGGTTTAAATTTTTAATTTCTAAAATGTATATTTTATTTTTTGTCACAACTATCAATCACGAATGGTAAAAATATGGACAATCAAACTGATAAGGGATGATTAAGGGGAGGAAGGGATGGTTGAGTGATGAATGTTCAAAACAAGATGAATAAATAGAATCCGCGAAAGACCTGGGATGAACAGATAAACCAAATATTGGTGAACGACCATGTTAAAAGAGACACTGTAGAAGCAGTGATTCAAATCTGTCTCCGTCGTCGCTATTCCCAGCTGATTGACGAGGCAAACGACATCTACATACAGGATCCAGGCTTCCGCGGATAGAAGCCGCGCTCTGTCTGACCGGATCGCTCGCCCCGACAAGTTTTCCTCTCCGCCGCACATCCCGACGAGTCTCGCCGATCGAGACTGAGATCACTAACTCGCTCCGCTCAATCTTCATTCTTCACACTTTGTTATCTTCTATACTCTATCTTTTCCCATCCCTCACTCAACATACGCAAAACCTGCATTTTATTTAACCATCAAACCTATACATAACAGGGGACTCCTTGGACAGCTCCTGTGAGACGTGCGTCAACTTACGCAGAATAAGAAATTCAATGAGATATTTGAAATTAAAATCTTAATTTATAAAGAATTATCACAACAAACCTAAGAAAATAGAAATCATTTTATTTTCACATATTTTTAATACAGTTATAATTTGTGATAATTTTTATAACTTTATTAAACTTTTAACTAATTAAACTTTGTTTGGGTTCCATAATTAACCTAGAATTTATTAAATTTTAAATGTCAAAACCGGTTTTTACATTTCTCTTGAGTAAACTTTAATTAAAAAACTAAAACACCCATTACAATTATACAGCACAACATCGTCACTACTATTTTTGGAAATCTATTGCATATTGTAAAGAAAAAAATCTGATATGCCTTTGAAATATGAAATCAATTTATATTCTCATTTACATAACATACAAATATAGCACTCGGGAACCCGCATAAATCACATCAATACTAACTAAATTCTTTGAGTATACTTAAATATAAAATTCCAACACAAATTAAATTAACCAATAAGAAAGATAAACATAAAAAATCTATTTAAGGTACCGGGGTTTTCCTATCCAGAAAACGCATAAAAACTGTGTAAATTTCAAAGCTTAAATTCAAAATGTAAACAGATACTTACTAACGAATATAAACATATTTGAAATTTTCCCTATTTTAAATTATAACTTTATCAGAATCCCAGATAACGCCGGTTACAGATCAAGTGTTTTTAATAAACATATAAAATTTTAATTAATAAAGTTTTTAATTAATACGTACAATGTAAACAACAATAAAAATATTATTTTAAATACTAATTTAATGTATTAATTATAAACGAATACATATAAAATCAATTTTGTCGAAAAATATTGTTTTTGCGCTACCGGGATTCGAACCTAGATCTCTATTTCTAATCCGGGGAAGTACACTACTAATTGTGTTATAGTGCCAGTATTTGTCATGACAAATTTTCAAACCTATATGTTACACTTTTTCAAATTAATACATCTGTCGTTCCATTATTTGAAAGCCATCTACATTGTTTGTACGGAATCTCAAATGAGTAAACCGACTGCAGACGTCAGAATTATCAATTAATTTTTGTTTTATTAAATTTTGGACACATTGATACAACTTATATTATTAAAGAGAACACATTCTTATTGTGAAGTTGTAATTATTCAGAACACATGTGTGTGTTCTCCTCAATAAAAATATTTTTGAATAAACAATATTAAAATACTCAAGAAACTTTTTCGTAATTCAAATATCTATGGTATACAAAAATAATAATATTATATTAAGAATATTAAGGCATTTTCAATATGTAATAAGAGAACATCAAACCCATGGGTTACGGGAAAGGTTCCGATAACTTTTTTGCATATCATTTGCGATATTATTATTTTAATTGCTTGGATAGCTCGTCAATTATTTGTATATCTGCATTTATTCTACTTCAATATGACAATTATTTTTACATTTTTACTTAAATGCGTTTGGAAGTTCCCTCCAGTACTGTGTGACACATCAGATGTGACGTTTGTATGATGATACAAAACTTCAAAACAAGTCTTATTGTAATGATTTTGTTATTATTCTAACCAACATATTGTTCCGTTTGGGTGTCCGTGGATATCTAAAATTAGTACGGCTTACAGCTCCGCGTAGCTACGATACTGGTTTTAGTCTCAAACGATAGATCTTTATAAGATCTATGCGTTACAATTACAATCTAAAATACTTAACCAATTTAAGTTAGTGAAAATTTTCAAAAAAGAAAATAAATTTAAAAATTTTACAATGTCGGCCAAAACTCGCGTAAAAGCCAACATAAAATATAAAATATGCTTAGTGCTTAAAAAAACATCTCACCAGCTATTCAGAAATATACAATGGTGAGTAGTTGGGAGAGTTAGGAGGCACAGGGTACGCAAAATGCGAACGTCAACAACGGTGCGAGCACATCCATTTTACAACCATTCAAACAACGTTTCTGCCCAACAATAAATCTTGTTGCAGTACAAGATAATTTTAACATAAGTTCTTTAACAATTTGATACGTGACATTTTTCTCTCTCTTACGTCTTCCAAGAACAATTTCTTGTCGGCATGGCTCCTTGCACTTGTTTTCTTGTCTCATCTGGTAATTTCTTGTACTACTAAAGATACGTTTTTTTGTCATTTTAAATCTACATATTTCTTAAGTTGAATACCTGTAATTCATTATATGTTTTGTTAGCCGTAACTACTAACAATGTAACTGATTCATTCAATTATTTTTTCACGTTTCTCTAATTTTTCTTCTCTTATAACTCTTTTTGTCCAACTTATCCTTCATTATTCCTGCATCCTTCTCCAGCATCACATTTCAAATTGAATATTTTTTATTAATATTATACATAAAATATAAAATGAAAATAAAATTGCTTCTGCTTAGTCTGCGCTTATTTTTTTATTGACAACCCGTAGTTGGGTTCATTTCAATAATATATTTGTGTCGTTTATATCGGATACAACCAAAATCTGATTTCATATTCAAGATATTTTTCCTTAAGGCGATGATCCTCGATTTCTTAAAAGCACACTCAAATTTCACAAGCTTTCACATTCATGCCACAACACACGCACTCAACGTGTAGTGAATCAAATATTTCTACTAAGTGGCCCATTAACATAACGTGAAGAAATTCAGATTATCTTGTTCGTGTATTCGTGACAGTGAGTAATAAAATTATTTTACTTTACTGACTCCCTCCATGTAGTGAAATCCAAGCTGAAAGTAGTATTCGCTCGCAAAACCTTCAAGGCTATACTATTGAACCTTTGAATGAGTATTAAACTATTATATTGAAAGAATATAAATATCAACACATATTTTAAGGGTTTACTGGATAGAACTCTGTCTTACAATATATATTATATCCTTTATCCTAATTCCACCTTTAAATATGACATCTAACAAGTTACTTAAACAAGTAAATTACTTAAACACATAATAACTAAATACGTTATGTGAATGCGAATAAATGGCTTTCTACCTTACATTTAGAAAAAATCTTGCATACTACAAGCATAGGCATAGTAGTAGTCAATTGTGCGCGGAAGTACAAAGAGCGATTTCTCAATCGCCAACAAGATGGACCCATAGAATCTGAAAAATCACCGAAATCTCATTACTCATTCAGCAATAGGCAAAAGTTTTACATGGCCACGATAATTAGGAATTAGTTCACTGACTAGAGATTATGACATTGCTCACTATTTAAATTCAAAGTAGCATCTCGTTACGTACGGTAGAAATACTTATAAATAATATAGTAAAAGATGGATGTTACTGGTCTGAATGAAAATGAAGATGAATTGAAGGATAGATAAGGAGGCTGAGGCTAGAGATAAGGAAATAATATAATGTATCGATCTCAAAGGGGGCAAATAATATAAATACTGCGCAGTACACAGCGCACCTGAGAGCAGAATTATACTTAAGTATAAATTACATTATATTATGTATCATTTCTATGAAAATATTACGTGATGACATCTATTCTAGAGACGTGATGCATTATAGATAGTAAATTTTTAACAACGTTTTCAATTACCGTACGTTATATAATCGAGTACTAAAGAGGCAGTTGTTAATTATGTAAGTATTTATTATACGTTGTTAGATATATTTTTAACTAGTTATTTAATCAAATACAAATATATATATATTATAACGTTACGAATTTTTAGTATAAGAAAAAATGTAACGTTAGTGTACCTAATTAAACTAACGATCACCCTGGTTAGTTAATTTCATGCACAGTTCGAAACGCCTAGTACTGATTTCGATATTTGCTGCTAGGATTGTGTCCAAGACGAATGCAAGAAGATGTTAATTTTTCACCACAGGAGCAAGAGGAATCGCCGCAGGTCGACATAAAAATATTATTGTCGTCGTCGCCGGTTAAGTAGCACAGAAATTAAATTTTATTTTTATTTATCAAAAAATTAATAATTATAGTAGTTTTCAGTTCTTTTTAATTTTTGTAATAAAATTTAACGTAAAATTTGCTGACTCTCTTTTATTATGAAATATCACCTTTCATGTTTTACTGTATTTTTTTTAGTCAAGTTTATTCCCCAGAAGATGGCAAGGTAGATCTCGATATTATGGTAAGTAGGTGGATTCTGATTCACGTATTAAAAAATGTATGCTCTCCCCTGTTACTAGTCGGTGAAGGATAGTCCGCCAGTACGCTCCTTACAATGGCGCTTCCAAGTCGTGAGGAGCTACACTCACAATATATATATATATATATACATTTAAAATATCTTATTAGATATAATCACGAATTACACATGTTGTATATTATTTGTAGTAATTATTATATACATTTCAGGAATGTTGTTGATATCAGAGTGGCCCTTATAATGAAATAAAGTAACATACTCGATGCCTTCAAGATGTGGTGTAGGCGTCGTATGCTCCGGATACTATGGACTTCGAAATGAGTAATTATTGTCTCTATTCTTCAAGAACTTTGCACTAAAGAAAGACTCTTCACAACATGCAGGAAATTTGTGTGTGTGAGTGTTTGCGCTCGGGTGAAACAGACGCCGAAACATACCCTCTAGGGATGTGTGATTATGAATGATGCATATGAAATCATGATTGTGTAACTAGAAGGAATAGGTCATTGGATCCTCCGGAACGATAACTTATTAAAAAATGAAAGGAATCTCAGACTCGGACTAGGTGAGGGAACAAACTAAAACCGGTGACAATAATACTATACTTTAACAATAATAATGTGTTTCAAGTCATGAAATATATGTATGAAGTATATGTGTTCACCGATCAAAATAATTATTACCCTTTTTTTTTAATTAATTTCCCTCTCCTGGCATAAGAACTAGTCTTTTTTTTAGAAAGTGACAAGAGATTCACAAAAATATGCAACTTTAGTTTAATAACAGATTGAAGTAACTTATATATTCTTTAAAATTGTAAAAATTTAGAAAAAAAAAAATTAAAGATATTTCTAGAAAAAAGTATCTGAAATTGAGGGAGTCTAATGACATATAATTTATTATATTTATCATTAGATATCAACAAAACTAAGTTTAAGATTAATTGGTTAATTTTAAGTTATAATATAATTTAGATTTACAAAATTAAAAAGCAGTTGGATTTTTCATCTATTGTGTGCTTAAGTTCTAATATTGATCAACTAAAAATCCCCAACAAAAGGTTATAAAACTCAACTCGACTCGAGCTCGGGTGGAAGAAGAATTACTTTTCTGGAGAAAATAGCGAAATTACCGCTTTATCATTTCCTTACGCGGCATTAGGTTTTATGTGTAAAGAGATAAATAATAATTGAAAATGTAAAGTAGCAAACTAATCTTGTATTTTATTTTACTAAATTATTATCGAAATTTATTTTTCATATAATTTTAAGAACAAATGGTACATTCAAGATCTGAGTATATTAATTTTTAAAATTATTTTATGAGACGATTTGTATACTTAACCGATTATTTCAATTTTGATCTAACAATATAAATAAAAATATACAACTAATATGAAAAAAGATCTTGGATTAGAGGACTTGCATTAGTAGAATAAGTGTTGTCCACCTTCAAGCTCATTAGAGCGACGATATCAGAAAAGTAACAAGCAACGTATGAATAAGAAGGGCTAAAAATATAAAGAATTGGCGATCTTCGAGATAAGCTTATATTAAAAAATAGAGAAACAGATGCTGATGTTCATACTGATAATGAGACATATATATTATACTGCTATAACTGTTTACAGCATGCGTTTACATTATTTGATGTTACAAAAATATCACGTAGCCAAAAACAATCCTAACAATTAAATTGATTTCGATCTATCAATCGTCAGTGTATGATATAACTGTAACCATTGTTCACCTTTCACATTTACTATATAAAGCGCTAAAAGTTCAAATATTTTAATTGTAATTTTCATTTCCTGGAATTGAAAGGTCGCATTTGAACTGGAGTTTGAATACTCAAATAAACTTATGGAATAAAAAATAAAATAGACATAATTGTAATTAAAGATCTGGAATCAATTGCATCGTTTCTATTTAATTTCATACAATTATAGATTTTTTTTGTGTTGGACCACATTTGTTTATATAAGCCAACATATTTTGGAAAAAAATTATTCTTAATGTGAGTGATATAAACTAAAGATAAACATCAAATTGTCTATTGTTTCAGATATATATTTTTATTATTTCATATTATACTAGTACCTACATACCTGATAACATAAAATATAAAATTAGTGTAAGATGAAAGATGTAGGAATATGAGCTTAATGTTTGGTATTTTTTGGATACATTTTTAAGATAAGATAAGAAAAAATTAAGAAATAGAATTTAAATTCGAAACCGTATGAAGTATGTATATATTTCATTTGTTGATTACGAATTGTTTAATTATTATGTTTATTATATGTGCCCATTATTATAAAAGTGGCCAAAGTCATGTTTCTTTCGTTTCGAGATATTTAAAGGTTTGCGTTTGAATCGTTAAAAAATGTTTCCAAATTTATTTAGTATACTAGATTTATAATTTATTTCGACATTAATGTTGCATGTGGCTAATAAGGAAATAAAAAATATTAAATTTACAATGACTTTCTTAATAAACACTAACGGAATACCGTTGAACGTCGTAACAATACACCGAATATAACGCTCTAAAAATTTCACAATTGTTACAATTTGCATCATATTATATTAATTTAAAACAATGTGCCGCAAAATAACTGGTAAACTCATTTTCTTCAATTTCTAGACTTAGACCACTTTCATAATAATGGGCACATATATGTAATTTTATTATATATATATGTTGCAAAGAAGTTACTAATTTATGAAAAAAAAAAATTCTACCTTGACAGGTTTCACATTAGGTATGATTAATTAACGACACAAATTTAGTTAGTATGGGGTGATGCAAAGTAAAATGTTGAAATTATTCATTCTCAATTTAAATGCAAAGCTGTATATATGTTTGGAAGATGTTTCAAATTCAATCATGAGTTCACCTTAAAGTGAACTGTAATATTTACAGTTTGTCTCCTCGTCGCTTTCAAATTAGTTCGTTCTCAGTTTAATTAGGAAACTTCCGTGTGAGTAATTAATCTGCATACTTGAGCACGTTCTTAGGGGGAAGAATACTAAAGGTGAGGTCAATGGTGTGTCAGAGTCGTTCGGGGTAATGTAACATATCGAACTTTGGTTACAATTCTCACAATCCTGCATGTCTAATATTTATATTTAATTTTATTACACTGGTTATCGGGTATTTTACATCATACACGAGAAATATAGAAGTGGTTATTTTGATCTAAGGAAACACATTGAAAAGTAAAAACTTGTTTAATGTATACTAGCTGGCACCTTATATATTTTCTATCATTAAAATACCCATTCTGCTGTACATGTATTCAACATTCATTGGCTTAATACGAATATAACATATATACGCCTATTGACGTGTAAAGTTTTATTTTTAGATGTTGTGCTTACAATATCTCTATTTGTAGTCAAATCTTAAACATCAAATTTTGGTATGTAATATCATTATATAGTACTATTTTAGGTTGAAATTTCAGATTTGTATATGGTTCCCCACCAGAGATATGTAGCCTTGAAAAGTGCAGTTTTTATAACTTTGAGAATTTTTAGAATAAAAAGGGTGTGAGTTTCAAGGTTTAAATTTTGTATGTGAACAAAATAGTTTCCACCTCTTTGTAAAAAAACTTTTGACGTTAACCCTTTCTGCAAAAAATCCCCGTGAAAATGGAACTTCTATTATACGATAGCCAAAAATTTCACACTGTTAAAATGCATGTAAGTGAAAATAAATATAAGCAATTTTGTAGTTTGTCTGTTTCTTTCTGAACAAATTGCTTTTAACCACATGTTGATATGTCAAATAGGAGCTGATATATTTCAGTTACTGCAAACTTTTTACATTGCAAAATATGCTACGCCCCGTAAAACAAATATGGCCGCCACGCAAAAACCACAAACAATAAAATTAAAATAATGGTTATTTTAAACTACCAATAAGTTAAGGTGATAGCATAAAAAATATGAGATTATTTAAAAATGGTCAAGCAACCAGTGTTGGACCATTTCATATGAAATGACCTAATATAAATATATTGAAATGTCACCCTATATATAATATATTCAAATATAAAAAAAAACATAGTTTGATTACGATAAATCATAAAAGTATTGCGTGATAATTGGCATTAAATTAAATTAATGGGTGACATAAAATTGAATTTAGGGGGTAGTTTTATTATCTGATGAATAATTAACCAAAAAAAAAACAACCATTGCTTGAGTCACGCACTTTGTAAAATCACAAGCTTCAAGCTTAAGGGGTGAAGTTGAAGCGTTAATTAAAAATAAGTGGACATGAACTAATTTGACCTGTCATCAAATTTGAAAAATTAACTACAAAGTTAAAATAAAGTGGATAGTCTTAAACATTTCAAAAATAATTAAAATAAAATACAAACTATTTTCAAGCTATAAAACAAAATTTATATTCATAAAAAGTAATAATAAATATCTAACAAGTATACAAAACTTATGAAATTATATTTATAGAATTTTTTTTGTCTTTTGTTGTATAAATACGTTTAAATGGGCTTTATTAATTCTCAAATTTTCCAAATTCTCAAATTAAGGTCCTTTACAAAAAAATATTAATAAAAATCGAAATTTGATATTTTTTAAATCATTATTTTGCACAAATAACTTGCTATAAACTATTGTATAAAAATATGAATACTAAGTTTTTGTCATTGTCTGTGCGATGTCGTGTTTTACAAAAAAAAAATATGCATCGTGATATTAAATAAGTAAATTAAGAGAAAGCAAATCTTATTTTTAAAAAAGGACATTAAAGAGTTGCTTGCATTAATATTATTATTTAAAAAATTATGAATTGAACAATGAACTAAATCACCAGAATGATATAATTTAACAAAAATCCTAAGTCTGGACTGGCAGAAAGCAATAAACCTATTGTTTTATAAATTTAAACAAAGCTGAAAATCTAAACTTATGCGTCATAAAATTTTTATATTTTGACAAAGAAATTAATATAAATATTCTTAATTTTTCACGGCCGCTCGGAATATTCTCTGTACAGTTTTCTAGGTAAATCTTCCATATATATCTGACCTTTTCACCATCACATCAGCCCTGATAATAGACCCTGCAATAGGATCCAAAACATATAACAGAATGGTTAGATATACATGGCAGATAAGCCCAGAAAACTGTACACAGAAGATAAAGAAAGGAATATTATGAGTGGATAATCAGCACTCTTACTTCCAGAGATCATCTGCATATATATAATTAGGTGGGTTCTTTATAAGATTTACAACCATGTAGAGAAGGTTAGGAAATTTTCGTTGTCATTGGAGAAAAAATAGGGGTTCGAGGGTTGAGTTTTTTATAGCCATATAATAATAAAATGTTTATATCTTTACTACCGGCTAAAGTTGACACGACCTTGTAAAAACCTGAGTAATAATCTTCCTCAGCCAAAAAAAATTATGAAGTTAGTGAGGGTATTTTTTTCTTTATATACGATAATGAACATGTTTTTTTTGTACTTCATGTTTAACCAAAATAATAATGAATGATAGGTAAATATTTTTCCAGAATAAAAGTATCATGTCCCATGCACATTTAAGAATACTGTTCGTTCACAATTATATTCTTCCCGAGCACAATTTTTCGTGGTCCAAAATAATTACGCTACAATTGTTCGTCTAAAAAATTATTCGCCACATGTATTGGAAAAAAATATATTAAATAAATATATAACTATATTATTACTTCTTTATGATTTTATTAAACAATAGGTAGCACAATAATATGGTACCTATACTATATAAAATAAAACACCTATTAATAAAATAAATTTCAATGAATTAAAACCTAACCTGACCTAACTAACAAAAAAGTTAAACTCTATATAATAAAATCCGTACCAAATTAAAACAGCCATCAAAAAAAAGTATTTATAAATTAATACATTTTTTCAATATATTCGGCAAAAAATTTTGGAATATCAATTGCGGCCGGGAACAATTGTTGCCAGAAATATTTGTAACAATGCACCATACACTCATATACAAATCGTTATATAAAAACGTTATTTACGTGTATTATGATGTTTAAGTGAAAAAGATATTTATACATTTTTATTGAAAATATACTTTTGTTGTGAAGTTATAATTTCAGAACACAGTTAATATTTTTTTAATACAAATTAAATTAATCAATTGACAGAGATACTGATAATTTTTATTAATGTATATCTTTCTAATCGATTAATTTTATCTGTACTTATACAACTATTAATGTTAAATACGTATATATATATATAACTGCAATGACCTCACTGCTTATTGTACATGAATACTTATATGTCTATTTGACACACAAGTATCTATCCACTAATTCCTTCAATTAAAGGTTAATAAAATATCCTTCATATTTTCGATAATTTTTCAAAATATGCTAATTAAGCTATTGTTGTGAAAAATGTGAGTAACTTGATTCTCTCCTGGGTCAAGGCTCAAGGTTTCAGTTAGGTCATTTGGAGAAAAAACATGAAAACAATTTTTAAAATTATACTAATTTTAAATAATTAAAAAATATTGGGTTTTTAATAGTATGAAAAAGTTATACAGTTTAATAATCAGAAATAGGGTAAGTATCTTTGTTTAAAAGCAGACAATTTAATATTTGATAGTGTGCGATTCTAAATCAAGTAGGTACTCAATAAGAGATAATAATTGATTGTTTGATGTACGCCCCCCGCTACAAAATTGGTGAGGGTTGAAATGTGATTGCATACCTACGTGAAATTGAAACTCCATAAGTAAACACACCCGGAAATGTATTATGATAGTTTGTTTTCAAAAACGAATATATGTACTATATTTATATTTCCTTATAATAATATGAAAAGATGAATGCGAGCGGTGCGGGGTTAAAAAAACAAAACAATTCTTGGTACTGTTACAAAATGGACTATATTTTGTACTAGCATTTTACTCATACTTAGATGAGATGGTCAGGCATAAGGCGAGAGAAGAAGAAGTTGTGAATTTTGTATGTCTTCAGAACAAAAAATAAAAACAGAAACAACCTCACAGAGAAAAGCATAAAAACAGGTGTGACAGAAGGAGAACAAAAAGCTGCGCTAGAATTTTATCATTCAACAAAATTCATAAATGCAAAAAAACGCTTCATCTGAGAATGACAGAGAAACGCATACAAAATAGGTGACAATTAAATGTTCCATGTATTATGAAATAGTCTTTAAGATTTCCCTAGATACAGGCAGTGTCACATTGAAGACCTACCTAGGGTGTTATTATGTGAGGTGCATTTGGTGGTGACAATGAAATGCACGGTGAATGAGTACAAGAGATAGGGGAGCGTGAAGTATGAAGAGTGAAGGAAGATTCCGAAGGGTGCCAACTGGGATATGCGGCGGAATGGAAGACCTGTTGTCAGCGAGCGACCGGGCTAGACTGATGGCGTCTTCTCTCCGAAATCTGCGCTCTGAATCTAGATGTCGGTTGCGTCTTTGATCAGCTGGAGACGGCGACGATGACGGTGAATTTGAATCGCCATACCCACAATTCAATTAATGTTTATAACTGATGATGATAGTAAATTACTTGTAACTACGTAACTAAGAAAATTTAATAAATATGAAATATTAAAAAATACGTTTTCATCATAGACCACCAAATAAAGAGGCTAACTAACTAACTAACGAAAATTCAATGTTTCAAAATGTACATTTTGGTGCCATTCACGCAATCAAAGAGCTGCGCGACTTTTTAAAAAAATATGACTCGATTGGAATGAAAATTTAAATGATGATAATATAAAATGTATTACTGTTAAGAATAGGTTTTGTCTACACAAAGATTTAATTTTGTAAAAGTAAATACTTTTACTGTTGCATAAATGTGCAATAAATTTTATATTTCGTTGGATAAATATATGTACAACGCCCTGCATCCCGCAAATAATGTTTCAAACCCTTCTCCTTTAAATACACTTTATTTCATGTCTATTCATTATAATTTTAATTAATAAATTTATATAAAACCATGACCCGAGACAAAATTATATGTGAGAGCCGAAGCCGCAGTCAGATAATACAGAGGTACGCTGGCCGCATTAGGTATTACGTAACAGTGTGGGTAAGAAATTCGAAGACGCATACAACTAGCTAAAATTGCTATGAATCCACTGTAGAAGATTTGAAGAGAGAATTACATCAAGCAAGCTACTATAATGATGTCAGTTTACACTTTTGTATGCAAGGTGATTTGAAAAGTTTGCAATAGTGACCGAGTGCAAAATAGACGCCATCGAGTTGGACCTATTTGTGGAGAAGTGCGAATCCCATGTACACCACGACGTATGAATACCTCGATTCTGTAACAAATTCAACGATGGCAAAAATTTTTCCAATTCTTCAGCGAAATGTGATTGATTGATTCTAGAAAAGGAGATTGGGGCTGAACTTTGGGCTGAAAGGGTACCACACCGGTGAATAGAGGTGTTGCATCCGGCTGAAGGGATCCTGGAGCAGGAATCAGCTATGAGAGCGACCCAGGACCGAGACTTGTGGTGCATTATGAGCTGTACTTCATCTGACATATGTCAATACAGATATACGAAATTAGAACATTCTAATCTAATATTTTTAGCAATATTTGAATACGTCCAAGAACACACAATTACTGGATTTTTACCTACAAAGACACTGTTATAAAACAAATATCAGATATATCATAGAGACAAAAATATTGATTTTTCAGACGTATTCTAGTATAATATGTTAAAAAAACATTTTACAGACAAGAGAATATTGCTTTAAAATAATTTCAAAAAGTCAGATTCTCATAATGATGACATATATGCTGTTTAAAAAAAAGGGAAAAACGAATTAATAAATTTGGTGCACAGATGGCGATGGTGTAGTGATACTCGAAGCGAATCCACATACTAACAGATATAAAACTTTCAAAAATTTGATAAATGTGGAGATAGAGGAGTGAGAATTGATGAACGTTGTATTTATATAGAGTGATCACTTAAGCCAGCCGAAGACAAGTCCTAGCCCTGTAATTACCCCGTACTTCCATATATTTTCTATTAAATGTAATAAAAAATAACCTTGTCTCTGTGAGATATCTAGTATTTGTTTAATAACAATGCCTTTATAGGTAAAAATCTAGTAATTGTGTGTTCTTGGACATATTCAAATATTGCTAATATTTTTGGTTAAAACCATCTTATTATATAAGTTATAATTTAATAGTAGCACAGGTATAAATAAATAACCTCCATAAAAACGGGTTTTGCTTTCGGTTTGACTATTTGGATATCCTTGAGATAAAAGAAGCAGTGAATAGTAGTAGTAAAATCCTTAATGACTAAGTAAATTTACCCATTAGCCCTGTATTATGAATTTTTCCTTTTAAATCAAATTAAATATCCATCAACATTGTACTCCCCCTCACTCTTTTCCCTTTCTTTGATGTTCTATCTATTGTTTTAGTTTGTGTCCCTCTTTTCCATATAGGTATATGTATTCTTCCTCTCTCTTTTATATGTAATTTTATATTATGTCTCCTTTTTATGTATATATAAATGCACTATTTTTATGTTTACTTTTAGTTTTAAATACGCCATGATGAAGCTTGAACTGAGTGAAACCGGTTGGCATTGTATTTAATAAAATTTGTGATTGTGAATGTGTTTTATTTAATCTAATATTTTTGGTTTCAACCTATTCGTATACTCTTAGAAAATTTGTGAATTAATCTAACGTAATAAGTGAAGAGGTAATTTTGATTTTAATACGTTCAATTTAGGTTTAACAAAATGTATATAAAATAGTGACTGAACCAGAAAAGATATATGTGTGTACGTAATACGTCGGAAAACAGTATTGAACACGGAAAGAGATGGAGAAGATATCCAAATATATGTCCTGTGGAGATAATTTATCTAGGCAAGGGCCCTCTTCGAAATATGTATTAAGATGAAATCTTTAGATATTATCTCTTCACTTTGACATAAATAAGAAAAATCTGCTCAATTCATCTCTTTTAGATAAAATATATTGTTGAAGCAAAGTATTTTATTTTCATATAATATATCTTTACTGCTATAATTCTGATTTTTTTCTGTGCTTATTTCTCCAACTACATATACTTATCTATAAACTTATTTATTGAGTAACCAAATACTAGAAAATATGATCAAAATAATAGAATAGCAAAGTGCTTAAGTGAGACGTAGCTCAGTAGTCTCCAAACTTACACAACTAAATAAAAACCTGACAAAAGAATTTATTAAAAAGAACTCTACGGGTAGTGAGTGTTTGATATGTTTGGATTAAAACTTAAACTAAAATAAAAATTATTGTTTACATTGTTCGCTTTAGCCCCACTTTCAATATTCAAATATCTTTAAAAATTGAATGATGTTACATGATATCATACATACAGTTAAGCTAGTAAGGTTGTTTTAAAAATTTAGTGATGTCGATAGTAATTTTTTTAAATTTTGTTTTCTTTATTATATTTTTACGCCACAAGTGGTACTTATATAAAAAAAATACCTAGAGACAAGAAAATAATTAATGAATAGTACGTTAGTTTAGCAGGACAACATTAAAAAAAAATTAAAACCTATTTATGAATCCAAATTACAACATATTTGTTTATTACGTTATACGTATATAATTTACTTATGTTGTAGTTTATTACCTTTATTAAAAGAATTATTGAAATATATATAATAAACGCATTAAAAAAATGTAGGTATATTATTAAAAGATGATATTAAACAATACCTCAGGACTAACAATAAATGTACATAAACATGATAATGTATCAGAAGCTTTATACTTTATCTGTGTAATATCTATCGCAGGTTATAAATCTTCATAGCAATCTCCACCTCAGATGCTGTGGCGTGAAATAGCTCAACAAAATTGCATCCCGGTCTCTTAAATTTTTTAGCCAAGAATTTCGTCTTCTATCTGTTTTCGTCCATTGTTGGGTTTTGCTAAATGCTTCATCGTTTCTTTGGTCGATTTAGCGATACAAAAATGGGTTTTGATTTCTTCATATTTATAATAATATCTTTAAAAATATAGGATACCGAGCGATCCTAAAAAAATGGTATCACGTGTTTCCAGGCAAAGACTCTAGACGCCACGTCATTATACTTCAAGAGAGTGTATGTTTTACGTCTGCATTTTAAAGTATTTTAAAAGTAAAAGTTTTATTTAATATTTATTCTCAACTAATTCTATGTCGACATAATACTTAGGTGTACATGTGGCAAATCCATTTATGACGGAGTAAATAATGAAGAAATAAGGAAATAATTTAAAGCTGATCATAGTATAGTGAGTAAGGTTAAGAAAAGATCACTGAGGTATTTTGGTCATATGGAACGGTTGAATGAATGAATAGTTGAATGGTAAAAAAGATATATGACGCAAGTGTTGAAAGCATCAGAAATAGAGGACGTGCGCGAAAGACTTGGCACGACGGTCTTGTTAGAAGCCACAATAACCGGCGAGCTTGTATGAGAAGATGTATCTGGATGAGACGAGAATTGTGTCTGGACAGAAAAGTGTCGCGCTCTATCCTCACTGCCTACCCGCGCGGAGAAACGGTGTGATGGTTGGTAAGTAAGTATGTTTATAGTAATTCTTACAAGAGTCTGGTAACTTAATAACTTTTTATATTATATTAAATTAAAAATTAGATAGACATAAATGAAATTGTCTATATTAATGAATAATATTGTGTTGTATTATTGTATTTAAAAAAATCATGTTAAAAATTAAAACAATGATTCATACAATTAAATTTATTGCAAAGAAGAAAACCTAAGACGTAATATCGTTAACTTTGTTGATTTCTTTAAATACTGAATAAAAAACTTATTGATCAACAATTTTCCGGAATGACTCAAGATCACTTAGAACAACAGCATATTCTGTTCTTTCAGCTTCTAAATTATGGCTGTACTCTGGTGAGAAAATTAATTCAAGCCCACGACTTGTGTAGAGTATTCAGCTATTGGCAATAGTTGTATATCTTGACCCTGAACAAATCACAATCTTATTGTGTTCATATTTTATTTTTATTTCACCCTTACAACACACCCCAATACTTTGTCCAATGTTTATTTGGTTTTTATGTTTAGTCCACACATGAGACACCTTATTATTTTGTCAAGATGTGATGTATTACGTATCTTATGAATCTTTTAAGGGAAGGGAATTGGAATTCTTTAACATAGAAATTGTATTTCAAACAGTATGCGATCATCATCATCATCATCATACTCAGCATCATAAGGCATGGAGTCAACTTCAAGCCTCTCTATTGCTGGTGTTGAGGATCTACCCGTATGTCATTGAAATAAAATGCCTTTGGCCTACTCACAGTTCGTTATCCTATCCGAGGTCTCACTTTTCTAGTCCATCTGCACTATTTTCAACACATCAGATGCCATACTCACTGTCATTAAAACTTTTCCACCAAGTGTAATACATCTTCGAGTTCGAGATATCATTATTTTATCTAAGACCGACTTTATTACAAGCAGAATTTAGTTGAAAAATCATCGCTTTTAGCAATTTTTGCACCCGTTTCCGCAAATACATCGAACCAGAGGTGTTGACTGCTTTTCCCGATTAAAGTTTATCGTCGACTTCTCACAACGTAGTATTTTAAATATGTTAAATACAAATTAAATGTATTAATTAGAAAGATATACATATATAATCAATTTTATCGAAAAATATTGTTGTTGCTACCGGGATTCGAACCTGAATCTCTTCCAATCCGGGGAACATGCATTATCCGATTATGCTATACCAACACAGTGGATTGACGACAAATTTTCGAACCTATATGTTACACTTCAAATTAATACATCTAACGTTCTATGTTCTGAATAATTACAACTTTACACTAAGAATGTATTCTCCTTAATAATATATAAGTTGTATCAATATGTCCAAAATTTAATAAAAGTGAATTGTTAATTCTGGCGTCACGGTTTACTCAAAATTATTTGAGATTCCGTAAAAACAAAGTAGATGGCTTTCTAATAATGGAATGATAGATGTATTCATTTGAAAAGTGTAATATATAGGTTCGAAATTGTGTTGGTATAGCACAATCGAATAATGCATATTCCCCAGATTGGAAGAAATCCAGGTTCGAATCCAGGTAGCAACAACAATATTTTTCTACAAAATTGATTTTATATGTATAACTTTTTAATTAATACATTTAATTAATATTTCAAATATCATTGACCTACGTTCTGAATAATTACAACTTCACAATAAAAATGTGTTCTCCTCAATAATTCTAAGTATGTCTTCAAGTTAGTGAATTGTTTGGGCTAAATATTGTCCCTCTGCTTAATACCACGTTTTATTGGGATCGATTTGGTTAGCACGTATAGAATGAGAAAAGTCACTTGTATGTGCCAGATATGTAATAGCCGGAATATGCAGGGACTGCTTTAAATTTTGGTCGTTGAAATGCATACGCAGATATCTGTTATAAATTCAATAGATAAGATTTATGCACATATTAATTCAATTATGACATTAATGACTACACACCCATTTTGAGAATTAGACTATCACACTTATGGCACATTTGTATAAAGTCGAAATATGTTGTAAAAATAAAATCTTTAAGAAGAATGTGTATGAAGTTTTTGTGATGAAGAAAGAATTGAGGATGAAGCAACTTTGAATACTGACGGAGAAGAATCGGTCGAGAATCTAGGTTGCAGAGATGGAATGCTTAAGAGCGGTAGCGGGGGTGACGTTAAGTTATCAAATCAGGAACGATATCATCCGATAGAATCTTGAGGTGAACTTGCTGCTTCTTCAAATATAGAAATTTCAGCTAAGTTGGTTTGGTCATATCCTCCGCTTGGGAAACGTCAGACTACCTAAAGACAGAGAATATGAAAAATTAAAAAGTAGAGACTCTGCAAAGAAAGACAGAACTATCAGTGTACCCTTTTAATCGATATAGTGCAGAACATAGAGCGGTGGAAGAGTGCTGTCCAAGGGCTAGGCACCCAGCTCGATCAAGATAAATGGGATGAAGAAGAAGAAAAATAAGAAGAATGAGACAGTTCTCGTAATATTACCATGTTTTATTTATTCATTTTTAAAAGTCAATCAATCAAATAGAATCCAAGGCTGTCTTCCTGATTTTATGGGTCACGTAAGTTTCTTACTTTGGTATGATACTATCAATTTTATTTTTCAGAAAATTCTATGTAGATAAATAGAACCGCTAATAAATTAATAAAGAAACCGAAAAAGAAGCACTTGGAATTAAATCGTCTCCAGCACTATCACAGCTAAAGCCATCCCCGTAATTCTCCTTTCTTTCGTGTAGAATAATTCCTGACCGGCAGAGAAGGGGTTAGGGTGGAAACCTTTAACAGAAGCTGACTAAGGGATAATAGTTAATACAAAGTACCAGGAATACTTTCAAGGCGGCTGAAATTCAATTTATGTATTTACTTTCATAGTGTTTATAATATTTATTAATATGAGTGAATTAAAATAATTAATAGATATCTAGGAGTATATTTTTTTATTATGATGTACCAATTTTGCAAAATATTTTTTTGTTATTTAAATCATATTAGATTGATAATTTAGAAAGTTATAGAGAAAAATATAAATACATAAATAAAAATATTATAAGACTGCACATAAATATTTCGAAATCCTAATTAATACATTGTTTATATACTATGTATGCATGTGTACGTGAATTGGTGCAATTCTAATAATTACTGCAAAATGGCATTGTGTGATGTTTGAATAGAGACAACTGCGGCATGCAGTGGACAAAATAATTTATTGCTAAATTAAGAATTGGTATTATATGGACATATTACAATTCTTATAAATAAGATAATTAAAGAATAGAGCAAGAGAAAGACAATTATATAGAACTAGCAGTAAGCAATCAGTGGTCAAGGCTTCATTGGCTATCGCCGATTGCTTGCTGCTAGGCCCTGTGGGCGGTTATTTTGGTCGCTTCGCGGCTATCTATATTTCAATGTTAGAGCTTTTCCTGAAACAAGCCACACGTAAAGAAAATCTCAATTTAATTAAAATTATTCCCCCTTTGACCGCGGATAGACACAGATATATGAACAAATATATAAACAGAAAAATCCTCCCTGGAATTAATGTGAGATTATTAGTATTACGTATCAATTTATTCGACTTAAAAACATTCTTAAAAATTGGTAACATCAGCTTGGTAACAAATTGAATTTCATTACAGGAGCATACCTAAACTGAAGAAATATTTGTATGTAAATTATACTTAGTTTTTATTTATTTATGTTATATTGAAATGTTAATTAAAAATTTACTGCTATATTTCAATTAAATATTTTTTTTTATTCTTATGTAAAAGCTCACAAGGGCGTAGATGGAAATAAATAAAAAACTGAGATCATGTTCACATAAATGATTATTAAACACACGTAAATATTACAAACTGTCAGCGAAGCGTCATTCTTTGATAGTGCGACGCGAGATGACCATAGATAAGAGAGATGACAGCTCAAAATTTGTACAATTTAAAAATATTTTGATTTACGATGAATACTTCATTTCAAATTGAATTTATATTTCTGTACTTGTTCGCGGGGGTATAATAATACCGTAATATTTGAGCCTTGATAATGATGTGTTACCATGCCGAAACATCAGTCTACAAAAAAGCTAATCTAACTATATAGTATGGATATAAATTTATAATTATTTTCAGTCGCGATTGACATTTTGTTTTAGCCTAGTAGTTTTAAAATTTTATTTTATGACGTTAAATGTTTTCAATATGTTTTATGTTATTTAATACTTTTTTAATAAATCTCATTGATAACAAACTAGTGTATGAATTTTCGAGTTTATACCTTTGTTGTGTTATTGATTTTAAGTTGATGAATTATTTCTTTAGAGGGATTGCATGTCTGTGTTTAGAATTATGTAGAAACGCCAAATTATAAACTGCCCCCTCAAGTCGGCTCATCATTTGTGTTCGTATTTCTGTATTTACCTTGGTTTATTAGTATGAAGATGAACGTATTCATTGTGGCGTGAGAAATGGAAACAACGGTATTTATACGATATACGTAATAATATAATAATTATGCTGATAATATAATACGGTGCGATGCAAGTATGGAGGTTGATGGGAAATCCT
Organism: Eubasilissa splendida; assembly: GCA_031772225.1. Classification (NCBI taxonomy): domain Eukaryota; kingdom Metazoa; phylum Arthropoda; class Insecta; order Trichoptera; family Phryganeidae; genus Eubasilissa; species Eubasilissa splendida. The sequence continues at coordinate 23,338,201 of CM062862.1, read as the reverse complement.
GTAGATGGGTACGGATACGTAACATTAACTTAATAACGTAAGTGCTTGAGCGAACCGATCGGAGGCAAAGGTATTTCCCACTCTGCGACGTGGCGCGCGCCCCATTATGACGTCACCCAGAGTCGTTCGTTCGTTATTGCAGTATCCTCCACTAGATGTCACTCTGTGTCTGCTCACCGCATTAGTATATATGATATATCGCATTTGGAGAATTACCGCACCTCCATACTAATACATGAAATGAACATTATTAGAGAATTTGAATATCTAATACAAATTCAGAAAATAGGTAGCCTATAACATTATTTTTATGAGAAACTATGAGAAACTTATGAGAAAACGAAGAAAGTCTCGTTGTCACAAAAGGAATTGAAAAACCGTTCTTTAACAAAATTTTCCCCGGAGTCCTTTCCACCTGACACTCTTTACGATGAGACTCTCTAGGCATTTCCGTTTCCTGGAATTCGATTTACATTTCCGGTCATGAATATATAGAGCACATACTTATATGTTCGGCCCGGTAAATAAATGCGTTCGCAAGTCTTAAGTAAATAAAATATACTTACCTTTTAACATCTGATAGTAAACAAGCTAAAAGTAAATACCTATTAATCATGCATTCGGCATGGGTAGTTGTACGCAAACAAACTGAAATAATTATCTGGAATTTGATACTAGTTAAACCAATTATAAAATAATTTAATGTGTCTACCTATAAATAAGTATAAATTAAGAATAAAAGAAGATAAAAAATTACTCGTTATATAGTGTATTTAAGAGAAAATATAATAAATTGAATATACAAAGTATTTTTTTTAAATATAACTGCATTCCTGTAATATTATTATTCTTATTATTTTCAAACTAAGATAAGCGACAATACACGAATAGGATTGGACATCACACGCTCCAATCGCTATTTAAGTATTTATAGGATTGTTTGGTATTTATGATAGATCCACAAATCGCCAATGGACGTGCGCGTGTGGATGCTCCATTAGGTTTACTATACCCATCTGCCCCTCCCCCCTTCCCATTACTCTATACCTCAGAGCACGACTTTTCTGTATGTGTTATCTACGAACTTTAAACTGTCAAGAAGTGAACATGAAATTGTATTTATAGTGCTTCATGCGAATCTGAGAAAAAGTCTCCAGAAGTTTAGGAGAGCTGTGACTACATTAGAGAATATCCAGGTAAGTCATGCTTCCCGGTTGGTCCTTGAGTCCTTACTGTTCTGTCCCTATACCAAATTCAAACCACTCTTTCTACATCCCGTTTCACCACCCCCTTTACAAGGGAAAGCACCTGGCTTTTACAAAAGTGGGAACAGAGTCAGCAGCGGATCTAGATAGATAATTACTTTCATGACATAAATTCGTATTCACGAACGAGTTTTAATTATGTGAGAATTTTATATATGAGCTGGAAAAGCTTTTTTTTACAAATTACATCGTACATAATCTATTTAGGCGCAAATATGAGTAGGCACATAATATTAACAATTTTTTTATGATCCAATGGAAATAACACTAATAAATATAATTAAAATGGTTGTAATGAATGTCTTTTTTTTATTATAAAACTGTATTTAAAAAAAAATTATAATGATTTATTAACGGTGAAAGCAAATGAGTTCGCTTTCTCTACAAGTTACTATTCACATCTTCACAATTATATTATTGGGATGATTAAAGCCCGATGAGCTTTTATTTATATTAATAAATGGTTTAACTGCACTTTGATAAATCCGAAGTAATGACTTAATTAATTAACCAAGATGTGTATTTTGCAAAATTCTTCACACATATAGAGAGATACTCGTTAAAATAATAAACACTCGTCATTACCATGTAAGCACTAATAACCAATCTGTTCATCCAAGTGGAAGAAATCACTCTGGCACAAGACCTGTAGGGATATTTTTTAGAGGTATAGAATTTTAAAATTAAATATAATACATAAAAATCTTTATTTGAAAGATAATTTTATATCATTAGTGTTTAAATATAATTTCACGCATATGGGCGCCGCGCCTGGCTCGAATAAAGCGCAATCTGGCCGTATATCGGCAAAAACGCGACAAATGTTAGCTACCGAATTGTTTATTGTCTCTAGTTTATTAGCGTAGACTAGCGATTTTACATATCCCCACAGAAAATAATCCAAAGGTGATAAATAACACGATCTTGGAAGCCAATTCACAGGTCAATTACGCAAAATTATGCGCTCATCGAATATTTCCTTCAATAAATCTCAGCTCTTCCACATTAATGCCATTCGATTGGAGAAAGAAAATTCAGTAATTATGGATCTATTGCTGTGCACGATAGCGAATCGACTCATTCGAGTTCTCCTTAATACCACGCTCCACTGCAGCAACAGCTTCTTCGGTGCGCACTGTACGACATCTCTGCAGATGCTATTATCAATTAGAGTATACGTAGTGCAAAAACTGTTTATCGTTATTCGAATTACTTGCTCAGATGGATGATTATATCGACAGTAAAATAGACGTAGCGCACGGTAAATTTCGCGAACTTGACCACGATTTTCTAAATAAATTTGAACAATTTGTAAGCGTTATTCTAGCATAAGTCTATTCATGGTTAAACGGTAAACAAAACTGAGCTGAAATTAGCTGTAAGATGTTAAATTAGTTGTCGCTGGAAAAAGTGCTGCCAGTTCAATAATCAAACCTGTAAAAAACATTCTTTACATTCTCACAGATCACATTTAGTAGATAGTGAATTTTGTAACTGTAATTGTAACTATGTAGGTAACTATAGATTTCTAGATCATTGTAGATACCCATATAAAATAAATAAAAACACTATTTACACACAATTTCTATGTGATCTTATTTGCAACAACACTATATATGAGTCGCAAACTTTCAATGCCCGCTATAATACGTTTTCATGATTTCGAGAAACCCAAGCAAAATGGCATTATTACTTCTTTAAAAAAATTATGAATTACTTTCATCTAAAATAAAATAAAGGATATCCAGCGGAAAATTTTCAAGTTAAATATTAAATAAATAAAAAACTACAATGTTATTTTCATATTTTATTTATAGAAATTGGAGTTTAACGATGCGGATTTTACGTTTTATAAACAATATCGTCTAAATGCCGTCCATTTCTCTCAAGACACTCTTAAATTTGCGAACACGCGAGAGCAAAGCGTTGGTTCAATGGCAGCAAGTTCACAGCGGATATTTTCTTATAGGGCCAGAATCGTTCAAAGATTGTTTCTGTAAACTCTCGACTTAAGATATTCCTATAAAAAAAGTCACACGGTGTAAGGTCCGGTAACCGAGGTGCCCAAGGTATGTCTCCGTACTTGATTAATTTATTGGGAAAAATTCCCCTCAGGTTCTCCATTGAAACTTTAGCTATGTGTGGAGTGGCCCCGTCTTGCTGAAATCGTATTTTATTGTTGAACCCGGGAAACAGCTGCAGTTGCGATACCAAAAACTTGTCGAACATTCAGCAATACACGTCAGCAGTAACGGCCTCTCGCTGGTTAAAAAAATAACGGCTAATTATCCCTCGGGCAGAAATTGCACACTACACTATCGTTTTTTGGACAATGCAAACGTTTTTGATGGCGTTCACTTGGGTTATCGGGGCAAGTGTTCGTGCTGTTCCAAAACATTCCAGCATTGTTATCTCTCGCAAAGATTTCACGTAAAGAATAGTAATTTTTGTTGAGAAACTGCACGATTTGCAGTTTGTATGGGTGAAACTGTAGTTTTTTTTCAAAATAACGTGCACTCTTGATTTTTTTATTCCAGTGTAGGTTGCAATCTTCCTTATCGATTTACGCGGATTGCGCATAATTTCACGTCGAACTTGAGCTACATGGCGTTGCTGCTGACGTTAATAGTCCCAGAAGAGTTTGGTTACCGTTGTTCCTTCTTGTCTAAACTTTTGAACCCAACACCAGATAAGCGAATAGTTGCGTGTTCGATCCATCACTTGCTCGTCGAATATTAAAGTGAGTACAAAAAGCACAACGCGCACGAACCAATGAATCACCACACTTTAAATATTGCTCAACCGCGAACGCGCGGTGCGCTTCTGACCAGTGACTCATTGCGACTGGCAAATCCTCAAAACACGCGCGTCGAACAATACCCCTCCCACTTACCTCACCCTGATCGTTTACGAACAATTACGATTTAATCTTGAAATTTTTCCGCTGAACACCCTATACCATGTATTTACATAAACGTGGCAGATTTTGAAAGTAATTTCACGTTATACCTGGTTTTGCTCACCCCTTCAGTATACCTACTTAATATTGCTAGCTAATAAACAGTACTTTTAAAATAAAACATACATTTTTAAATATAGCGAATTTTGAAATTTAGTGACATATATCATCCAAGATGACCGACTTATAAAGTACCAACCAAGCATTCTTTATTTCTTCAAAAATAATATTTTTATCCATATTAATATAGCTCATTAAATGTCCATTAAATAACAAAAAGTACTTATTTCAGATTTGTCCTAGAACCAAACATTCATAGATAATTTAATCATATTCAGAATATGTAAAATGTCATTGGCTCTATTACTACCCACAATATCAATACAATTGTGTATTTTTACAGGTATTATATAAATATATACTGATACACTTTGTATTGGAACGTGATGTAGCGAGTTAATGTATTCCCAGTACAAATCAAGTAAATGGATTATAACTCTACACAAAAAATAATATAATATTTCCATATCAACCCCTTTATTCAGAAGCATAATTTTAATAATCTAATATCTACATTTCTTTGGCTGACATACATTTGGCTGGCAACATTGACGTTATAATGCGATCTGAAAGAAACCGACAAAATACGGAAGGCCGTTGTTCTACATTCAAATACGATATCCGGGAAGCAAACGGAGTCGGGAGAGTCGCAAGGAAACCATACGTATTTATGTATTATACTAGAGGGTGGTTTTGGGGATTTTCACGGTTACTTAAATACGTTATTCAAAAATAAGAACACGTGAATATTGAAGGGCAGAATGTGTTGCATTAGTATTTGAAGACATCGACGAATTTGACTACCATCTGTAATTTATATCAGAAACATACTAAGGTCAATTTTTTTTAACTTTTCTGGTATGGTGTGGACTAACGATGTAAATATATTGTTTTTATTCATATTTTCAAATTGAAATTTCTGGTTTATTATGTTCATTTTTTTATTATAGATTATTTAACTTTAGTGAGTCATTTTAAAACATTAACCGGTTTCGAAAAAACACAATTTTCTTTTTCAGGATGTCAAATTAACTAACCATAAACATATATATCACGTTATTCAAATATTTAAAAAAAATCTATTTAAAAACATATAAATTATAATACTTATTATTTAAAAAATAAATTAGGTATTTAACTTTATAATACTTAATTACAAGTATACAATTTTAATTTTTGTAGTCTCCTGGCAACAAACGATTTAACCGTGTTCAAAATCTAATGATATATAGTTCCATTTATTTTGAGAAATATTTTTTTGCTTTTATTCAAATTAATTATTTTGATTAAACTGTCAAGCAATAATATAATTCAGAAATTCGATGAAGTTTTCAAGCAAAATTATTTAAATAACTAATTATAGAATGTACTTAATATTACATAAACTTGTGAAGTATTCATAACTTTACATATACAAAACAAAATAAATGTCTCTACCACACTTTGATCAACGTTGATGTTACAAATGAAAATTATTATCTGAGAAATTTTAGTAAAACAATGTTGCTTTAAAGCTTTTAAACCATTACAACATTATAGCGCGTGTATACTATTGAGATTTTTGTCGGAGACTCGTGTCGAAAGCATGAAAAATACGCAAACGTTGAGCGCAAAGCACGATATGATTCATTGCCACGTATATATTGTACGCAGATAAGAACGACGTAACTTATACTGACCTCACGATAACGATAAATCTCAGAGACGAGAGATCAGAGTCTCATTCAGGGACACAAAACCTTCAGGTTTATTATTTATCTCAATATATAGTGTTTCAGGTTTATTGTGGTAACCCTTAACTCCTTGTATCATCATTTCTCGCTCTGCATTAGTATTCTAGAGTTAAAAATAATTTTACAGTAACCAGTCGGTCGTCCAAAAATATCACACCAGTGTACCCGTTAATAACAGCGGTAACAACCCTTCAAGAGATTGTTCGTGATGTCATCAACAGATGTCGTTTTCCCTTTTCCGAAAACCCCACTCCACCGTCTACATATTTTGACTGATGAAGAAGATTCATATGGTTACTTCTAGAACACTAATAATTCTATATAAAGTGATGAACGCGACTTGTAAATGTGCGCAAGTTGTTGTTTTAAACTTTTAGAATGTTGTGATAGTATGTACAAATAACTTAAATGAATTAAATACAGGTTTTCACGTATTTGTTAGTTAAAAATAAAAATAAAACTATATAAGATTAAGATATATAAAATATATATTCACAATGAGAGAACAGCTGTATAAAGCTGCAATTAAATATAAATATAAAGTTTTTTTTTAAATGAAAACACATTTTTGTTTCACATTGTTATTCACGCAGTAACAATTTCAGAACATTGTTCTGTGATATTTTTAACACAAATTAAATTACTCAATTAGAAAGATAGACAGAAAAAAAATGTAATTAGCGTCTCTTCTAGGTTAGATTGCATCTTTTGTAAATAGTTTCTAGGCTGAAGTTTCGGCATGGTAGCACGTGCCATTGCCAAGGTGTTGCCTAAAAAAATTACAATACAACCGTACTTTTTTCGCAGGAGACATCACATCTCTCACAGTTGAGTGCATTTTTGTTCAAAGTTAAACCCTTAATATAATTTCTGAACATTCCATCATTTGTTAGTTTAGAGTAACTGTGCCGCCATCTATGAGTTGACTTATTAAAATCATTATTACTTTTTCTTTTAACTGCACTGACACTATTACAATATACGGGTTATTTATTAAGAGTGTGATTATGAATTCATGACAGATTGCCGATGGCCATGCGCGTGTGTATGCTCGTTTTGTTTCCTGGACAACTTTTTCTGTGTATTGTTTATAACTTTTGAATTGTCAAAAAGAGTGGATGTCATCTCTATGTAAGTTGAAGTTTGTGTAAAGTAACTGTGTGTATTGGATTCCTTATTGTCCTGTCCTTATCCTAAATTCCTACCACCCTTCCTGCATCCCGTTTCCCCATCCTTTGTGTGAACAGAGAGTGCTATTATTTTCTCAAACTTTTTTCTTTTAATCTCTGTGATTTTTTAAGGTTATCGGTATGAATTGGGTGTCGAATCCTGTAAAGCACACTTTCCGCTTATAGGTACTGGGCGAACTGTGTGTTATCGGTTGAACATCTTGCTAATTTAATTTAATGCACGTTCCCAGGATCGGAAGAGATCCAGTTTCGAATCCCGGTAGCAACAACAATATTTTTCGAAAAAATAGATTTTATATGTATATCTCTCTAATTAATACATTTAATTATTATTTAAAATATCACATACCTATGTTCTGAATAATTTGAACATGTGTTATCCTTAATAATAAAATATTCATTACAGATTTAAAAATAGTCTGTTGTTGAAGATTGTTGTGGATTAGATGCAGAAACTATAGAAAAATAAAAGACATAGGACCGACTAAGGATCGATTGATCGCTATAATGACAAGATAATGTGCCTGAAGAAGAAGAAGAAGAATCAAAAGTAGAATACACGGAGATAGATACAATTTCAGAGTTTGGGTAATTCGTTTTAATGCTGTGTCAAAATATCAATCGTTTAATAGATTTAATGAATTAATTAAAGTCCTGGAAATTTTGGGGTCAAGATTTATTTCCAATTTTTTATTGATTTAAAATGATAAATTTAAATTTTAAAATATTGTTGGAGGGCCCCTGAAAAGAATGTTTGGCTATTAAATGCAGATTGTTATTAATGTGTTTATTATTCGCCAGGGGTTTTGCAGAACTCTCCCTTAATTTAATAATGTTTCGTTATATGAAATCACACCGATATATATTATATCAGCCACTGTCAAATTTTCAATAAAGAAAAACAGTATTTAGTCAGGAATCTTACCTCTTTATACATTGTTAAAGAGATTTTTACATTCGGTTGGTATATATTAATTATGTAAATTCATATTATTTATAGGACTTAAAAATATTACAAACAAGATATATTTGTACCTATAGTTTATCAAGTAATTTTTTGCTAGAAAAGGATGGGTTAAAATATATTTTCGTAGAAAGCAATTTTAACTTTAATTTGAACTTTGTGATTATTATATTTATCACTTTGTATGAAACAATTGATGAAACAATTTAGAAGCCGTATAAATAAAAAAAGCAATAAATAATGCTACGCCAATTTTTAATAATCAAATAAACTTATCCATTAGCCCCATATTAGGTATGTTTCCTATAAAATCAATTTAATATCCATCAACACTGTATTTTACCCGCCCTTAATGTTTCGTCTATCTTATATATGTATTCTGTCTCTCTCTTTCGCATATAATATTCTGTCTCCCTTGATGTTCTATTTAACTATGTATCGCATACCTAGATCAAAACTAAGACAATTAAAAAAAACAAGAATTTGAGTTATTATTGTATTCGAATACGCTATCATATACGCAACTAACTTAACCCTAGTTCTCTAATTAATATCTAATTTTAGGATATATTTATGACCTAAAATGTTATTTAGTTTCATAACTTGAGTAACAAAAATGGAGAAAAATCTTATTATTTTTTGTCTACTAAAAAATGACTTTTTGAGTTGTCTTAGTTTTGATATAGGTATGCGATATGTATTCTGTCTATTTTTTTCACATATACTTTTATGTTCTATCTCCCTCTTTATGTACATAGAAGTGCTCTTTTTTTGTATTTATGATTAGTTTTAAATACTTATATTATAAATATTAGTTTAAAAACTAATTTAAATACGTCCCAATGAAGCCTATAATAAATTTTGTGCTTTCATACAAAGTGATTGTTATTTTATTTAATGGTTAAAAATATATCAAAAAGTGTGTCTCATTGGTAACATGGTAAATATATCGAAAGTGCAGGGAATAATGTGATAGTCCTTTGGACGCAGTCATTACTAAGACAACATAATCGTGTCATCCAAGAAGTCAGCAACAGAATACTACATATGTATATATCTACGTCTTTCAGAACAGATGATCTCTTTAACCAGATGCAATGTCCACCGTTATAGCACTCTACGTACAAATATGTTTAATTTATCGTTCCCGCGAGCACAAGAGTATTAAAGTAGTGTATATTCTAGCTTAAATCGCACTTTTTACGTTATAATAGTTAAGTGCTTGATTTTGTGTATTCTCATATTTCTTAACCGTAACATTACTAGTTTGTACGGGAAATTTATCAAGAGAACTGGTCTTAAAATATTTACAGGCGTCTTATATAGGCAAATTATTATTCCTGCCTATGTGCAATTTATAGGGTATAGTAAACTTATATTAGAATACGTGTTTTTATTCATTTCTTTCTTTCTTCAACGCTCTTGTGGGCTTTTACATAAGAGTACATTTTTATTTATTTTAAAATATAACAGTACATTTTTAATTAAAATTTAATTATAACAATATTATAAATAATATATTGTGAAAACTGTTTGGATGTTCGGGTGCAGCTAGTTGTTCTGCTTTTTCCATTAAATATGGTACAGATCAAAATGTCGTATATGGGACCTGTTTACGCGCCTTGTCACTTCGATTGGCACCACTGGGTTTCCTAGTTTATAATAGTGTACATGTGAATGTATGAGTATTGCTGCCTTTTTTTCGGAAGCTAAGAAAACGGCAACCGACAGGCGTCATTCTTATTACATCGCGTGCTTCGACCAATCCAGCGGTTCAAATAAACCACCAGTGTGCTGTTTGGTCGGTTGAAAGCTTAAAGAATAATAATGTCGGACCAGAAAGACAGCAAAATTAAAGAGGTTAGTGAAGTTCATATGTCAAATGTGTGTTTTTTGTTAATCGGAAACCTGAGAACCAGCTATCAAATGCGTTTAAATAACTTATTTGTTATACTTGTTTGTTTATAGGTAGACGTATTTCCAGTTATACATGTTCGTATAATAATACTAAAGATAATATTAAAAATTGTTACGTTGCGCTCTGGCTCTGGCGGATCGAACGCTAGGCAACGACACCAGCTAGATAGTGGTTGACGTGAGTTTGTGGGTCCTCAACGCCATTAATGCATACTAACCTCTTGCTACCGTACTCTACTTCCATTCTTGATTGAGAAACATTTATAATTGATATAGAGAGACAATGAAAGAGGTTCTGCTGTTAATAAACAATCTAATTCTAGTATTCTACAAATAAAAATGCAGTCAGGTATGGCCTGTAACACGATCTGGATATAACTTCGTCTAGGTATACACAGTAGGCAGCTGACAAGACTTTCCACAAAGGATTTCATCCATTGACAGGAAGTGGTTTGTAACCTCCAAATATTATCCACATCCACGAGATTACCATTCTTGTAGTTCCCATGTGCCATTTATAACACTCAAAAAATAAGTAAGAGGCCAATCCTTACGGATTATCCTGACAACAATAGATTCTACGTTATCCTAAATATGAAAATAAGTCAATAAAACTGTATAAAGTTACGTTGTGATGTGTTTGATTCATTCCTGCGAAACTCTCACGATGTCGGTCACGAATTCTATGTAAGTCTGGTTCTTCCACCTTAATCTAGTCGAAATCCTTCACCGCTGATCCGAGGATTAGCCCCAACCGTCTGATTGTGTCGAAAATGTGTCCGGCATCCTTCCTTCAGGCCTGCAGTCACCATGAAGGAAGTTTGCTGCCGCAACATGTGCCGAAGGTTACACCATCACGCCGTCAATATGGGATTGCCTCCATTATCCCATGCCAGCAAGGAAAATATCAATTTACTTCTATTAACCTTTTAACTGCCAACTCTATTTGAAATGAATAACATTACATAGGGTAAGACTAGGTTTTAAGTGTTTTGACGTATCTTTCAAAAACTGGGTCCTGTCGTCCACAGATGATAAAACGATTTAAATATATAACTTAAATCCCTGTATGTTTGCAAGGTCTAAAAGTGCGTATTGATACGCTTATAGCTTGAAGTAACATACAAAGATCGGCTTGTTAATGCGCTCATGACATTTAAAAGGTTAATGATTTAGCAATTCGACATGGCGTCGTCTTCACGAGACGATCGACAATCTCACCGAGTAATGTCTGGCCAAGGCCGTTTCTGTAACAGGAGTGGTCCTCCGCCCACGGGTCCGGACTCTATTCGCTATTAACGATGTGATGTCGCGAACTAAGGTTGCCTAGATTCGAATTTGGCGCTAATTTTAAATGCCACGCGGGGCATTTATTTCCAACCTAACAAAATATTTAAACTTATTTATGTAGTATGTGTTTCTACTCATTACATAAATTATTTACCGCTTATGTTGTATATAAGTATTATGTTATACTTACAACATTATTGTTTCCTATTTTTTGTCTTGTCCCACTAACCTGGTTATCAGTTATCAGTGTGTAGACTAATTTTACCCTCCAATATCGGATGGTAAAAACTAGTGATGAGCTGAAAATCACGAACCGTGAGTCAATCACTGATATCTTGAGTCACACTCACTATCAGTGATTGAATATCTGGAAATATATATTCATATTTTTATTTTATTTATATTTGGTTGTGAATCGTGATTTGGCGCATGTGCATATAAGACGAAAATATTTATAAAGGAATGACGTTATAATTCGTGATCAGCGCCATCTAGTCCATTCTGCCAAAACGTTTTACGCATTTGACCCGAAAAAAAAACTCACTTTCTCTTAGTGATGATATTAAATTAGATATATATTAATTATGAATGCTAGAATATGTTTTTTACGCAAATAAAGTTTGAATCATATAAATAAATATGCTTTTTAATTTAATTATTTATTTAATGTATTATGATATCGTGCAGTGCATGCGCATTAACAATGAAACTGTAATCACAGTCATAGTTTTCAATCACTGATATTATCGAATACCGATCACAATCACACCAGTTAGTTAAGAGTAGCATTTTTTCTCATCACTAGTAAAAACCGTAAATCGTTAGTTAAAAATGACGGACTCTTCGCAGCTATTTCAAAAGTCATACGTCACATTGATATTTTGAAAGTTGTAGTATACAAAAATGAATCATTCGATATTCCGCTATTTTAGTGAGAAGTGTTTGTCCGATGATAATCTCGCTATTAAATTTATACGTTCACTAAACAGAATATAGACCGAAAATTGTTTATCAGCAAACTGATAGATTTCGAGCGTAGCGGTAAATAAAGACAAAAGCGTAAAATTGAATGTATTACCAATTGTGATTATTTGAAATAAATTAATTTTCATACGATTCTCAAGTATTTGATGATTATTCACCTTGCCATACTGTTAGGCAGGATTAACTTTGACAGTAGTAAACTCAACGTTCGAACAACCCGCAAACGCTTTTTACCACGGGCGATGGTGAAAAGTTACTAAATAAAATAATACTATATTAAAAATTTACCACTGATCAAACAACCAGCCCTTAATTTAGAACAGTAATATTTACAATAGTAGTAATGTCATAAGTAATTGTTTCTTATAAAATAATTGAAAATAAAATCACACAAGAAGGAATATTAAATTACGTAAATATATAAGAAAAATTATTAAATTTTTGGTAATATAATATATCGTATCTATGTTCAGAATTTTGATGGGTAACAATAGTAAACAATCTTGGAATAGTAACTTTATCGGCTTAATTAGCAACTTAATAACTATTAATCGTACCGCGTCATTACTGCTGTACATTGGTACTACCAATATTAACATTGACGGTATTATCAAGCTAGTTTAAATTAGTATTAATTGAATTATCACGGATAACTTAATACTAACATAGGTGGGCGTAAGGCGGAAATTAAGAGACAGATGGTGAAATGTACCTATACCTATATCTAAACGTGACAATATACTTCTTCTTCTTCTTTTAAATAAGTAATCCACCCTTCAAGAGTGATATGTGTCATTAATCAAATTAAAACTTTTTTTTTATACAATATTTATTGAATTCGAAATATTATATTACAAGTCAATACCATTTTCGTTCAAAAAATTTGCTATTATATAGATTAAATGTGGCGAGTTAAGGGAAAAAAGATGACACAAGTTAACCGGGAGTTGAAAATTACCATTGACGAGATTACTGTAAAAAAAACCCGTGATCCGCAATGAACAGACAAAAAATACATGGTCAAGGGTTTCCTCCTCGGCACCACACTCACACATTGGGGAATCTATTAAGTTCAATCTGAATAAATAATATTTCCTACCCAATCCTGAATATTACAGTGAAGCTACCTGGCAACGTCCAAATCTAGAGATATTTGATATTGTTCTTTTGGAGACTTTCCTTTTGGAGAACCAGGTGGTGCGAGGAATAGATCTTGAATTATTCGAAGCCGATTACCCTTATCATTATTTGGATACATCCATTATGTAGTCCAAATAGAATTCATACGTTTTTTTACCACATTAAGTCTGTCATACATCGGGATTGAATGGAATTGATGACGGAAAACTCCGGAAAGAGTGGCCTCCTTGGCCAGCACATTCATTTTGATGAATTCCCTTATGTTCAGAAATCCAAACGAATAACACCTGTTTATTGTTGCTGTCCAAATTAAATAGATATCTTCTGATGGAATAGATTATCTCATTGTCTAGTCAAACTTTCATATTAGCAGAGGGATTCAAGAGCTGCTTGCGATTCGGAGAATATAACAGCCTTATCGACGTTCCGGACTACGGTGACAATATACTGAATGATAAATGTATTAAAAACAAGGAAAATGGTATTCAGATAGTAGTGTTTTTGATGTATCAATGTCTTAAATTATCATTGGCTTTAAAATTTTTGTTCCACCTATTGTAGTATTAAAATATTTATTTATTTATTCATTTACGCCCTTTTGGGCTTTTAAAAAATTGGTTAGGTAAAAAAAAAAGTATGAGCAGTTACACAAGTAGCATGAAGTATATGTATAAAAATATAAATTGATAGAATATACATATGCAGCTTTAAAAAAAAATGAAAAAATAAGCCAAATAAACTTAAAATTAAGGTTTATGACAGAAAAATAATAAAAAATTTGGTTTAACTCAGAATAACTGAGTATCAAAATCCATTTTATTTTTGACTCAGAACAGAAACAAAAACATTACTCTTACATTTAAACATTGAATATCGGAATATATCTACAAGAAAATCTTTCCCAAGCCTGTGAGGCCTTTGTGTGGGTGCATTCCTATAAAAATTAGTATATGATGTATTTATATGGAACAGCGCCGACGACCTAGTACTCCGCGTAGGATCGTGATATACAATCAGTTCAGTTAAATTAGAGGCGTCCAGTATTCCATTTACTATTTTAAATAAAAATAATAAATCACTTGAAGTTCTTCTACACGACAAGCTAGTTAGATGAAAACCGGGAGATAGTAATTGAATAGGTGACGTAGAAAGAGAAAAAAGAAGATGATAATATCGATCAACATACGGGGTGACCATCGAACTTTTCAAAATACAACAATATTGAATTGTAAGACTGTTATTTTGCAGCGTGGCGATTTGTAATCAGATTACTTCTTTTCAGATTATTTTCCATTCAATGCATTAGCAACAGTATTGGTATTATACAAAGTGTCACAAAAGTCCTGTTCATAATAAAATTTCTGTTATAAAATAATAGATGGGTTTAATAAAAAAATATTTTTTTTGCATTGTAGTACAGTCCTTGGGAATTTATTTCTTAAATAATGTGTTTTCTAAACATGATTCGCTATTTCACGGGCACTTTTCTAAACACGAGGCAGAATTTTTGAGAACTGTTCGGCACGTATTCTCCAGGAACGCTGCCAATCTTTCTCAAATATTTTATTTTAATTGATTCAGTGAGGGAGGATTGTTAATATATACCTTTGATTTAAGGTAGTCCCATAAAAAAAGTCAATTGGTATCAAGTTGAGGGTACGTGGAGGCCAGTTTATGTTACCTCGTCGGGATATCAATTTTACATGGAATATTTCACGAACAACTGGTAAGGACACGCTCAATAGCGACTGAATTCTCAAAGACGAGGCTAGTGATCGGCATACCTCCCGCCCCTCTTCTGCTCGTTGCATTAGTGCAGCGAATTAACCAAAATGAAAGAGTCTTTTGGGATACACTGTATCGCATGGCATTTGTATGTCTCAGTTATGCATTTTATTACAACTTAATTCATATTACATATAACACGTGTAAACGGATGAGACTTTTATCCATGACTGATCTCAAAAGCGCGGAAATCGCAGTATTGAGTTAAACACAATGCAATTCCGAGCTGAGATTCATTACTGCATATATTTTGCATGCAGGCTTGATTAGTGTGTAGCGATCAGAATTCATATTCACCGCCATCTCAGTCGGCATCGACGCTAGCGACAGCGCTGCCGGCTGCTGCTACAAGTCTGGTTCAATCATTCACCGCCAAGCAGTCTCTCCAGTTTCATCGTTTCACAACGGCGGCCTTGCGCGCACGCCAAGCAAGACCGCCGACTCGCTTCATTTCATTTCATATTACACGTGCATCTTCCACGTCTTCATTCATTTCTTAAATTCTGAATGTGTTCATTGTTATATCCATTACAATAAACACTTCAATACGCCAATTTCATTTCTTTCATGTAACCACCGTCCTAAACTCCCAGATGTAGAAGTTCGAAGTGAAGCGAGTCGGCGGTCTCGCTCGGCGCGCGCGGGCCTGTAAGACCGCCGTTGTGAAACGAAACTGGAGAGACTGCTCGGCGGTGAATATGAATTCTGATCGCTACAAGTGCGTATCGATTTTAACGACAAATCTTCAGGACCAGAGATCAATGTTAAATTTTTGAACATGCACCATAACAGAGATTGTAAAAATAAACATTAATGATCAATCAATTCTATATTCTATTTTTTTTAAAATCATATACAATTTCTCACAAATATTATTGAAATTAAATACTAATTTAATGTATTAATTATAAATATATACATCAAATTAGCATTTAAAACATCACAGACTTATGTTCTGAAAAATTACAAATTCACAATAAGAATGTGTTCTTAATTATTGTGATTCTTATGGTTTAAATATTTTTTTTTAGTGAAACATGTATTTTCTGCAACCATATTTATAATTGCTATTTTTCCTTTGTGTACATAAAACTAATCATAAATTTCCTGATAATTTCACATAATATAATATAACTTTTCATAACTTCTTTATTAATTCTGCTGAAACAACAATTTTATATATATCCCAGTAAAGAAGTTTTGCATTGAATTGTGTTCCTGCTAATACTGTCAGCCCACATCACGTGTGGGCGGCCACGAGGTATCTTACCCGCTGGCCAACTTCCTTCTTCTATATTATCACAGCAACTTTATAACTATGGCTGTGTAGTTTTACATTCTTCAAGTTTCTATCGTCTATCTTCTGTCAACAGTATAAATTTTAGTGTAAGAATCTTGTTTCCAAATACTTGGAAAGTCTTTTCCTGTCTCTCCGCTGAAATCCACCCCAATAGACCGTATTAGTTTGACAATCGTCTCGTTTCAAAAGAACATTCGTGTGTTTCCGTGATGGATGTTAATAAATGAATAAAATAACTCATAAATAAAATCGTATTATTAGATTAAAATAGGAAATATTAGTGAATTCTAGTTAATTATGCTTTAAACATAGTTTTTTGATACACTTTATGTGTATTCAACACGCAACACATGACAATTATCTACTAACGTTTGCTCACTAATTATTCACAAGCTTTCTAACGCCGTATTTAAACAGATTAATGTGAGAAAAATTTTGAATTGAAGAAATTAATTGTTTTATATAGAAATGAGAGACGCGGGCATGGCAAAAACGAACGTGTTTTTAATATAACTAGGTTAAGATCACTTAAATATTTTCTCTTTTACATATTCTATAACAGTACGTAAATATATATTTAATTTGAAATGAAGTATATATTGTATTTATTACGAGTAACAAAAATAACATATTATAGCGAAATCGTATATTGACAAGTATCATCTTTTCTTTTGACCATGGTAAGGGTGAAATATTACTTAACATAGAAATTGTTAATCCACGATCCTTATATGTAATTTTTTGTTCGTTTTGACAGCTAACTTACAAATATGAAATAATTTTAATTAAATCGACATTTTATTTACGTGTCGTTTGTTTTGGGGAAAGATTTATCCTTGAAATTATTGACTGACCACGCAGCAGTCACCAATGGCTGCGTAGCGGCCACTGTTGGCCGCGAAGCGTCCATAATAGCCGCCCGCAAAGATTAGCAGCAAGAAATCGGCCTAGTGTTATATGATTACGCTATGCAAGGTTTTTTCTTTCTTTAAATTATTAACAGGTCATTAATGATGTTAAAGAACTGTGATATATATATATAAGATAATCAGGGGAATAAAATGGTACATAATACACTTCTTCGTGGTTAAGAAATTAAAAACAGTTTGGCTGACGTTTCGAATCACATTGCAGAGTCCATCATTAGGGCTGTTGTGATGTATAACTGTTAGTGTACCTGCAGTACCATGTCGAAAGCAGGTGTTGTGTGAAGTGAGTAGTGTTGTGTTATTTTAAGTTCAATTTACTGTCGGATCACTATCTGTGAGGGCTCTTCGACTCCTATGGTTTTAAAGCGCCGGATACCACGAAGTTTTTAATTTTAGGGCGTCATCCCTATTAATGTTCACTGGGTGTTCAGATATACACGGCATATCAGTCCAGAAATTTATACACAGAAGATTCTGAACGGCCGCGAAAAACTAAGAATATTTTTAACTTTTTGATTTTCCTCATTTTTACAGTGTATCGTCATTAAAAAATTAATTACCCTACACTGTGAAAAATTAGAGTATAAAAGTGGTAGATACGCGCATATTACTCCGCAGGTACTGTACTGTAGTTGAATTATTGACATGAAACCAGTTTTAGTACAAGCTTCTCTTAAAACTGCGGGGATATGTTTTGAGAATAAAAATTTCACGAAATTCGTTTCCATTCTAGGAAGCATGAAGACAAACTAAATTAACTACTTACGAAAAGGATACAATTTCAATCAGTTTATTTTATTGGTTAATGTAATGTATTTGAAGGTTTTGATGTAAGTGCTCAGATAACCTTTTTAATAATGTAGTTACTTTGAGATACCTAATTCTTTTTCGTATAAAAATGAAATAAAATATTTCATTAAAATTAATTAAATAAATATAAGCCTTCTAGAAAGTTTATAGGAAGAATTTGCTTTGTATAATATAACACTATTTATTTTAAGATCTTGATCAGTAAAACAGTTGAAAAAACGGTGATTTTAAATGTTTAAAAATACTATAACCGATAATTTAAAATATGTGGGAATATATATTTACGGAATCTTAAATACTTTTGAGTAAAATCTATTAAAAATATATATAACTTATTTTAATGTTTCCAAAATTTAATAAAAATGAATTTTCAATTATTTCTGGTGTCTCGTATTGGATTTTACTCAAAGGTGTTTGAGATTCCGTCAATATATAGAATATGGCTTTCAAATAATGGAACGACAGATGTATCAATTTGAAAGTGCAACATATAAGTTCGAAAACTTGTCGTCAATTTACTGTGTTGGTGTAGCATAATAGGTTAATGCATTTCCCCAGATAGGAAAAGATCCAGGTTCGTATCCCGGTAGCAACAGCGATAATTTTCGATTAATTGATTTTTTATGTATGTATATCTTTCAAATTGATACATTTAATTTTATTAAAAATATCACAGACCTATGTTCTGAAAAATTGCTACTTCACAATAAGAATAAATAAATAAATAGCATAATGTGACATGATTATAAAATAATTTTAAGGAAAATAATAACAATGATTATTGACGAACAATTTTATTCATAAATAAATTTTCGAATTAAATATATAAACATCTACCACCTGACCTGCATTTTACAACAAATGATAGTATAGGAAAATTCCTCATAAATTCAAAATACAAAGAACTTAACAATTTCGATGTTCATAAACATAGTTTCTGTATTAAAAAAACAGGTAGAAATTTTAACACAAGTGTCAAATAGCATTTTTTAAAGATTTAATCATAAATCATCTAATGTTCTACAAAAACAACAATTTAGGAAAAATTTTAATAAACTCAAAAGATAAAGATATCAAATTAAGCCACTCGGGTATATATATAAATTAACATGCAATAATTGTCCCTCTTTATACAGGTAAAACTGCTCGTAATGTCAATATTCGTGTCAAAGAACATCTTAAATGTTTTAACAGTAATAGTTTCTCAGAATTTTCCAACCATATTATTAAAAAAGACCATTCTTTTGATAATACCACAGGGGTGAATATCCTCCATAAAAACGGGTTTAGCTTCCGGTTGGACAATTTAGAAGCCCTTGAAATAAAAAAGGCAATAAATATTGGTACGCCAATTCTTAAGAATCAAATCAATTTATCCATTAGCCCCATATTAGGTATGTTTCCTTTTAAATCAACTTAATATCCATCAACACTGTATTTTTCCATTCCTTAATGTCCCATTTATCCGTAAATGTATTTTGTTTCTCTCTTTTGCTTATAATTTATATTTTTTATGTATATATAAGTGCACTCTTCTTGTATTTATGATCAGTTTTAAATACGTCCTGATGAAACTTGAGATAAGCGAAACCGATCGACGTACAATAAATTTCGTGGTTTCATACAAAGTTATTGTTATTTTATTTAATATAAACATTTGAATAATTTCATATATGGTTTAAGTTAGTTTTTTATTGCTCTGATACATAAAATGTATTTTTCAAAACCGCTTTGTAAATATAACAAACTCACTGTGATTAATTACAAATTTAATGTATTATTTTTCATTAAACTTGTTTATTTTCTATCCAAATATATTTCATCATTCTCCTCCCGTACCACATTTTTATTTTTTATTGATTATTAATAATCGTATTTTATACATTATATTTGTAAGTAGTGTCATTTATTAATAATTCTACAATACAATATAAGTTAAACAAAAAGATAAAGTTTAAATATATTTGCATTTTTTGATAAGAAAACTTATGTTTAAGCCAATATTAAATCATCTCGAGAAAGCTCTTGAGCTCACAAAAGGCTTTCTGAGTTGTGAGGAGCTTCCATATTTAATATTAACTATTTAAAGTTCATCCCGTACGCTTCTTGGCACGTGTGTCAATCACTCGCTCGCAGTAGACTTCAAATTTATTCTTTAATATCGCCATATACCCGAGCCCCAGAGAAAGAAGGTCGGAAGATATTTTTATTAAAATAAGCAACAATGTAAACTTTTATAATATGAAATAGTGTTATTCCGCCAGAATTTTTAGAGCCAATGGAGAATTTTTACAAGTTGGGGAGAATTTTCAGGCGTTTGTATAAAAGGATCAAGATGATAAGTTCAAAGTTTTCTTGGAACGAGACCCTGTCCTACATACAAGGGTGCTAAAAAAAGTTTTAAATATACACCACCGAATTTCAATGAAATGTAGGAAATGCATATAACCGAATTGTTTATTTTTTAGCATAACATGCCACGAGGCTCAATTACTGTAGTGAGATGTATTAAAAAAATATCCAAGATTGAGAAAATCACATAGATAATACGGAACCCCTAGTATAAGAAGCTAGTATTATACCCACCGGACTATGGGCTACCAATTTAACTCATGTTATTTATAAAATATCGTTTTTATGATAAATTTACTTCAAGGATGCTTAAATAATTAAAACAAGCTCTTGCTGTTATGTCTCACTAACATAACATATTATCCATTCATGAACATCAATCGATTTTGTTTTAAAGAGAACACATTATTATTGTGAATTTGCAGTTTTTTTCAGAACATAGTTCTGTGCACAGATAGTAAATGAATAATCATAATGATAGGGGCTTCGAACATTATTTGCAGGAGGAAGGCATTTTACATACATTCTTGGTGAAAACATAAATACGATAGATTATGACAAATATTATATTGTCAGCGTTTAAATTTTCATTCCAATCGAGTCATATTTAAAAATAAATCGCTGAGCTCTTTGATCGCGTGAGTGGTGCCAATGTCATTTCGTTACTGAAACCAAAATGAAAATTTTGGAACAAGGAATTTTCCTTAGTTCATGACTATTTATTTGGCAATCTGTAGTATTATAACACAAATTAAATTAATCAATTATAAAGATATACCTACAGAAAGAATCTATTTATCGAAAAAATATTTTAGTTGTTACCGACAATGAACAAAATATTTATTTTATAAGTTGATTTTTTCTGTATATTTTGCTAGTTGATACATTTATAATTTGTGTTATTAATCGAATTGTTGGGACAGTCACGGATTCGATCCTCGAGATATTTCAAATTACCCGCGTACTCGCTTCTTGATAAAATAAATGACTAATTTACTAACATACGTAGGCAGATAGCATAGACCGCCACACTTGTCTGTCCTGATACTTAATTCTCGCCTCATCCACAATCATACATCTTCTCATACAAGCTCATTGATTATCGAGGCTTCTAACAGGATCATCTTCCAGTACCTGGTTTACCTGGTCGTGCCAAATCTTCCGCGAGACGTCTTCTATTTATGGTGCCATCAACATTCGCGCAAAAGTATTAAGCGTAGTATTCTAGTAATAGTAATATAATACTCTTACTATAAAGTAATAATCGTAGTATTCTAGTAATAATAATATAATACTCTTACTATAAAGTAATAATCGTAGTATTCTAGTAATAATAATATAATACTCTTACTATAAAGTAATAAGCATAGTATTTTACTAATAGTAATATAATACTCTTATTATAATTTCCTCATTCGTTCGTTTCATATAATCAAACCACTAAAACGATTATTTTTTAATCCATAGATGGATCTGCCACATATACGCCTAAGTGAATTCCACTGCATTTAGTCTACTTTCGTTAAATGTATCAACTAATAATAAATAAAAAGTACACCATTTTGGCAATATAATATTAGTTATTACAAATTTTCAAGATTGACTAATGTAATAGTGGCTATAATTATAATCGCGATTGTTTTCTGAACGAAGTAGTCAAATCTGAATTATCATAGATATTAAATTCATTTTTAAAATTTAAAGTTAAGAATAAGATTTTTTTTAATAATGAGATTAAGCTTATATAATAAGGAGACCAGATAATCACATCATTTAAAGTAGGTACTGGCAGATCACACTATAGAAGACCTCAAGCTACCGGTTATTTAAACTTCGATAAGAAAATAAAGCATACCTGCAAGAGTCAGGACAACATTCAGGACAGAGCGTTCTGGTACTATCGTACAAAAAGTGATGCTTGATGTCAGCAGACGTCAACTTGACCGATATTGTGTTCGATTTCGACATCACGATAGCATTCGCGGTGTGGACTTTTCAGCTCCAGTGCACTAGCACTGTATTGTTTGTGATCCTGTGATTTGTGTGCATAGTGATATTGTTTGTTTGTACCGTGGGTGAACTTGTGACATCGCCGTCTTCAATTAAAAGCGGAGATCGGCTCATCCGCTTGCAATTTATTGTGTGATCTCGGCAGTGACTACAGGGATTATGGAGGCGTCATATATAAGGTAAGGCGAGAGTTCTTCCGAATTTCGGTTCCCGAGATTACTGGTCCTTCGACTAGAACCCCTATCCCCTCACCGACCTCTTCTGTACTACGTTTCCCTACTTCCCTCCACTGCCCTGCGGTGATTCCGATTTACTACCGGAATTGTCGTAATCCATTCAGAGAGACGTGTGACCCGGAGATTGCACAATTCACCAAGTATATGGGAAAATGGATAGATGAAAAAGAAGGAAAAAATGGTGAAATATTATAATCATTTTTATTACTTAGATAATTAGTATGCTTCAGAGATGACTAGATTTTTATTAAATGTTCATTTCTGCATATTTCCATGTCAGGTGTAATTGTATATATTCTTCGTTTGAAGTTGCTTCGCCGAACTATAAAATAATGAAACATATCAATTCAAAATGTCAAACAATATAAGCGCTGTCTGAATCATCTAATGGAATCTATTTTTAAATACAGATGAGTGACGTTGTTATAAATATAAAACTTTGCAATTCTAACAAAAATAATATACATAAAATAAAATTAAAAAGGTTCTGGAATAAATTCTTTCAAAAAAGGTATAATAGTGATTTGTTAGCAAATACAATACGTAATATTGTTCCCAGATCTATAATTCAAAATCAACACATTCTTTTTTTTAAATATTTTTGTGTTTTTAAAACACAACTATAATATCTATTTTTATTTCCTATCATTTAACATAATTTATTTTAAATTTAAATTTTATAAATCAAGATAAAAATATGTTGACCTAATTATTAAAATGTGTGCTTACTAAAGATATCGTTATTATAGATGGTAATTCAAATATTGAACAATAAAGTATAAATAATAAGACAAAATACTTCGCTTAAACCACTATTTATTGATAATTTAACATGTTTTGATATCTATGGTATCTTCTTCAGGAAAAAATGTATACTAAAATTAAAAATACAAGCATATATAAAAACAAAACTATAAAGAGGTAGGTAACTAAATAGGAACTAATATGAAAATAAATAGTCACCTTATAAATTTGTTTTCATATTAGTTCTTACTTAGTTACCTATCTAGCTTTATAATTTTGTATTTATCTATGTTTGTATTTTTAATTTTAGTATACATCGTTTCCCGAGGAATGTTGAATAATCAATAAATAGTGGTTTAAACTTAGTATTTTGTCTTATTATTTATATATACGACAACAAAGTAATTTTACTAATATTGAAGAAGTAAACAATATGGTATTTAATGTACTTCTAAATTATTTATATTTCTAATTTAAATACACTTTATTCCTCGCAGTTGCACAGACAAATAATTCTCGCAATATAAAGGTCTTTTACCATGGAATATTTCAAGCAGCAATTTTACTAAATTATTTCCAGATTGATTTCCTTGATCATCATGGGTAATCGAGATTGACATACAAACTATCTATTGAAGCTAAGAAATAAATAGCATTTATTAACATAGTTCATGTACACGAAAAAAAATGAATGAATATTTTTTGAATAAAAAAGCTTAAGCGTGGAAAATAATAAATTTAAATTTTTGCATAACTTTACCAACTTCGTAATTGATTTAAAATGGAATAATCTTGATTACCCTAGTACCAAAAAAAAAAAAAATACTTGTGAAATTTAGGAAAAATTTCACTGTATATACATAATTACCCTTAAATGTTTTATTCCAAGGCTAAATTAAAACTTTATTGTTAAACTTTAAAAAATTTCTCCAGTTTTTGAGAAAGGTGAGAAGATAAAAGTGAACTTTTCCTTTCAAATGCAAACAGAGAGTTGGCACAAAGGCGCGCGGAGAGCAAAAGAAATTTTCTCTAAAAGAAAGTCGAACACTGATAAAAATGCTTGATGTACCTACTTTTTGTAGTAGTCTATTTTTGACGTTTTTTCCTGAAGAAACGTTAGTTAGAACGAGCGCTACAGAATTCAGAATAACGTTTTGTTAAATTAACTTTCCTGTTGTGATGCGGGGTAACCCAGTTACCCCAAGCGTAAATAAACATGATATATAAGTTGTATCGATGTGTCCAAAATTTTAGAAAAATGAATTGATAATTCTGGCGTCTGCTATCAGATTACTCAAAGGTATTTGAGGTTTCGTAAAAATAAGGTAGATTGCTCTTTCAAATAATAAAACGATGAATGTATTAATATGAAAAAAAGTAACATATAGGTTCGAAAATTTGTCGTTAAAAATAATGTCGCTATAGCATAGTTGGATAATACACCTTCCACGGTTTGGAAAGAGATCCAGATTAGAATCCCGGTGGTGCAACAACAATATTTTTCGGTAAAATTCATTTAATATGTATATCTTTCTAATTAATACATTTAATTCATATTCGAAACATGATATACATAATGTAAATCTTATTGGGAACGTCACCTCATTTTATTTAATTATCTTACATCAATGGATCAAAACCAGACAAAGCAATTCAGTGATTAGAACTCTCTTTAGAAAAGAGTTAAAATTTTAAAATAATTATAAAAAATCGCGAAGTAGAGAGGAGAGTATCAAAGAGTATACAGCAGTTAAAAATAAATTGTTTATTTTCATGTACTAAAGTTTAAAATCATGAAACTTAATAGGGAGTCTAATACACGCAATTTAACAAGATAGGGGTGAATAGGAATTATACAATGAATTTGCTAAGATTATGATATAATAAACAATTAACATTATAATTGTGATTTAATTTTAACGTTTATTATTTATAATAAAATGGACGAGAAATCTATAGGAATCAATTGCAGCCCGAGAAAATGTATTGAGTAGAAAAAAAATGGTATATGGGTATTAAGTTTATTTTATGAGGTTATTATTTTGTTCCGCCAGCATCTGTTCGTAATGTACGTAATATAAATCTCCCAATAATAAATTAATAGTGGGCCTGTAACAAAATAATACATTACAATATTATTACTACGATATTATCGCTAAATTTGATCGATAAATTTCAACTATTGATGGTTTAACGACCATTTTGAACGATTTGATGAATGGCACCATAGCTCAAACGGAGCTTTGACCTGCTTATTCTTCCAACTCTACGACGCTAAATTATACAACAGCAGAACGTCCTTAGCATTTATATTCACATTTTTCACCCAACAGTCAGGATCTTCCAATCAGTAATTTTCATCATATTGAAAGTCTGGATTCCTTGTATAGATTGTGAAGTTTCACCGCATTGTTAACAATCCTCCATCATTCAGGGGATCATGAGTACACTGCAAGGTTTCCTTTCGAAGTTATCTAATAGCTCAGTATCCTGAAAATTTAACTTCCATTAGGTTTCACCGTAAAGGATATTTTTTTTGCTGTAAAATTTTTGGTCCTTCGAATCACGAAGAAGTATGTTGTATTCCCTGTGGCTATTCGGCTAACACTTACAATTTGATGTAGTCAACATAGCTCAGAGCTTTCCTTCAGTTTTCTACTTTGGACTTTAATACTAACTTTTAATAGACGAATTTAAGTTTTTCGTGATATACGTGACTCCATTGGCTAGACGGGATCCGGAGGAACCTAGATAGAAACCTGTTTTCGGGGTCGATGGTTGGCGAAGCACAGAGGATTGGAGATATTTCAACAACTTCATTGTTTTGGGTAAGTAAAGTCTTCGGCCACTTCAAATTTGTAGTACCTGCTAAATATATTTCACCATCAAACTAATATAGTTTGCAGCGAATTTTAAGCAGTCAAATAGTTCATTAATCGCTATTTGAGACATTTCTATGATTTTTAGTTGTTAGCGTATCCAACAATGTGACTTAATTTAACGTTGTTATTTGTGTCAATTTTAGTGTTTCCGATAACCTACCCAAAGGATAGATTTAAAAGCATAGAAGCCAGTGCAACACCCTATTTAAAACCCCGAGAGACTTCGAAAATACATATTAGCTAATTTTTCATTAATCTTCGCGTGTTCTGCTTTGTAAGTATGCAACCTTCTAAGTGTTACTCATTTTGGTAGGAAATCAAAGTTGAGAATTATAGTGACGAGTTAATTTATTTATATATTTTAATGATGATTAATTACTCACTGATCAATGAAAAACAAATAACAGAAATCTATATTTGTGATATACTAATATATATAGGTGCTTCAAAGATAATGTGACAGATACTTGTAAAAAATTAAAATATACAAATGTTGTATCTGTTGCCTGTCAAAATTTATCTCTACTGATGAAATAACAATGATTAGTTGTATTTGAACATAAGTTTCGAATTCTGAATTAATGTTTTTTTTTCAATAAATATAATTCTTATTTATTAAAATATAATTTGAAAACGGACCCGGGATACGGACATCGGAGGCCGAACACATTAGTAGACGAAAAATCGCACAGTGGTAAAGAAAAGTCATAAAAAAATTATATCAAGAGAACAGCTGGAATCAATGAATCAAATGCTTTTAAAGGATCGAAAAAAGTCTGTACTGTAATAATCGAAATCAACAGTTTGAATGTAGTAGTTTTATACGTCGGGATATTTGCCACACCCCACAATTATTAATATAAAATAATTACAGAGCTAATATGCACCTGTAAAACATATTTGTATACATACATAATGAATGCACGCACTGTACAAAACCTAAATTATTAATGATTTCACCATCTGGGTGCTTTTATCTCACCCTTATAAATTGTTTGTTGTTTACTAATTTTGAAAAACATTCTCGCAAATTCGAGTATATCCATAATAAATAAAAACTGTTTTGTATTATTTTTGTATGGGTATTGCAATTTATGCTTAAGTGTATTTAATATCAAAATATTTAATATTTCTAAAAACTTAAGTTTCAATGGAAAATAACTGAGTTATCCCAAAATAATATCGTAATTTTAGATAGTTTAATGAAAAAATGGGTTAATATATTTTAACCATGATTTGAAAATAGGTTTTCGATACATTGACACGGAGGAAATTTAATTTTGAAATTAAATTTAATTAACCACTTATTGAGTTTAAATACATCTACCGGTTTCAAAAAATACCATTTTCTTCTTTAGTATTTCAATACTAATCAAAATATGTTGTTTCTTTATCAGAACTTATTTTTAATAAACGTAATTATTTAAAAAATAAATTTAGTACCTAACTCAAATTGTTACTTAATACAAATTTACTCGAATAATTTTTAGGAAAATTTTTTTGAATTAGACTCGTAGTTAAATTTAATTGGTTGTTTATAATTTTTTGATTAGTTTTATATGCTTTATTTATCTCCAACGATTCCAAATTATTTCATTTTTGACCAACATATATTTATATTATATTTTATCTATTTAAGACATTTTTTGTTAATATTACGTATGTTCAATCTTATAATAGAAATAATAGTATTTAAATTTAAATAACAGTTTTAATTCTATATTTAAGAAAAGATAACAGAAATACAAGATCAATTAAAATAAAAAAAAACATATTGTATTAACAATAAATACAATACATATAATAAAAAAAAACAATTAAAACCTTATTCTGAATAATATGCCCAAAGTAATGTCAAAGCATCAAGTGTTTCGTCATTTAATCTGGATTTAATTTTGGCACCCAGGCAATCTGCTGCTAAAAAAGGACGCTCAGTTTCCATACTCCTTGGACGTATTGTTATCAGATATTTGTATACTAATTCGAAATGATGACCACGTGAACCCTCATTTTCAAATAATATAATTATTATTTTTTATTATAGACATGAGACTAGAAGTATCATTTTGAACTTTCGGTTCGCGCGTCATCAAGCTTTTTGATAAATAAAGAAATCAATACCGAAAGCTTTGGGATTATATTTACTAATACCAGGATTAGAATCCCTGGTTTCCATAAGTTTTTCTATTTTTCAACGTCGTTTTGAATAGCTTTTAAATCATCAAGCAGCTTAAAAATGGGGAAATGCATTTCCAACAATTCAAATATCCCCGTGGAAAGTGTAGTAGAAGAGTAGCAATGCCGTGCACATTCACAGATGATACTTTCGAGGTCCATATTAAGCTATGTTATCGTTATGCATTAGAATTAGGGATGCGTGGTATAGGGTTATCTGAAATAATTTCATGTTATCATTGTTATAGTAAAATGTTAACTGATTTAATTTAACGCAAAATTTCTTTTCTAGTTCATAGATTAATGATATCATTAAAATTTTGTCTGAAAATAATGATACAACGTGAAAAAATAATATTGAGTGCATTCTTAAAATAAAATTCTAACCAGAATATAGTTTGTTCACACATAATTATATAAATTCCACATAGACTACGCACGTACATATCGACAAATTTGGCATGAGAAACTTACAGAAGAAGAAATTTATATATTTAGTTATTTTAATTGGTGTTGAATTGCAGACATTTTTATTCTGTTCATGTTCTTAATATACGTACATATTATATATTGTAAACATTTTTATAAATATACAAAAAGAGCTAACAAGCTTCATAATGTAAGAGATGTTCACTGTCTCCTTAACTAGGCCGAAGTCTGTACTAAAAGAGTCAGGTTTATGCGTTATATATCATACATTTATAGAAGGCAAGTTTATATAAGAGTATATGCGAAATTGATTTGATTGTTCGTAAATTTTGCCATAGATTAAGGGAGTAGAAAAGATTTTGATTTGGATCAAACGCCTATGTCAGCTCTGAGAGATAAATTTAAAATGTTAATACGAATAGGTACCAATTAAGGAAAATAATAATATTTTGAATGAAACAAATTAGAATAATATTACTATATCTAAATCTCGGACGACATTGAGTGCAAACACTATTATTATAATATAATAACCTTTCATGATCCATGTCGGTCCGTCGTGACTGAAGATCGTGATATCGATGAACTCTCGCCCTTTTGACTATACTACTAAATTTTCTCGGCATCCTGCAGATCCTAAAGCTATCACCAGAGAAGTGCCTGTTACCTTTTCTACTTGGTCAGTCCAACGTGTGGGAGATCTTCATCATCATCTTCGTCCATCAACGTAGCCCACCACAATAAGCTTCTCCAAGCTGTTTCCTTTTTGTATGATGCCCAAAAAATTTAAGGATTCATCTCATGCAAATAGTTGAGAGTCTGACTTTGATGTTAAGTTTCTGCAGAATGGAGACATTTGTGTGTCTCACTGTCTATGGTATGCGCAATATGTGTCTCCAGTACCACATCTCAAACTCCCTTTAAATCTTTCCATCCGGTTAACCCTTTAATATTAATTTTAAGATTCTTCCAATTATTTTGCCGCACTGTGTGTCAATGTAACAGTCTTGAAAAGGAGATTATCTTGAGCATAATTTTTGACCAAATAAAACTTTGAAAAATGTCCCTTACTACATGAACACTGAAACATGAAGGAGAAAGAAGAAGAATAATAATTATTCATTAATTTGAATAAATAACTTTGTATTAACCTCGTTTTTGTTAACACTCACTATATATAAATTATATGAACTAATTTAAATTATTTGTCCTGACAGTGATAATAACCAATATTTAAGTCACTATTGATTAAAAATACTTTTATATACCAACCATTTTGTCATGAATTTATTTTCAGAAAAACATTTTCGCTTTCCAAGTTCCACAAAAACTTAAAATCGGAACTAATATACCATATATAATTCTACAAATTTCAATGACAAGAAATTCTAATTTTCATGTCTTTTAAAGTCTTAAAACTTTAATATTAAAAAACGATTTGAAACCTACTTAAATCACGGTTCAGTATTTTTTCTTTGTTCTGATTTATTCTAACGTATGTAGTTTTTGAGATAAATAATATCTTAAGTTGCTTAGCACACTTGTATTTATAAATTAAAACTATATAAATAAATTAATATTGCGGTGATGACCATCTTTGAATCAAGTAATTCCCTTTACATACAAAAACGATCGATTTTGAAACCAACCGTAGTCAATGATATAATTCCCAGCACATACACAACACATTTTCACCTTGAGAAAAAATATTTTTATAATAATTAAAACCATAAGTTAATTGTAATAATGATTATTAATACAATATTCTTGTAAATAAATAATCAATAATAAAATTACCGACACATTAAACTTCTAGCTGAATACCCTATTAGAACTCACAGAAAAATTTAATATATAAGTCGTTTACTTTCAAACCCCTCTATAGTCAAAAATATTTAAAATTCTATTTTTAAACGTTTTTCGTGATTTCTGGGTTTTGTTAAAGATCCATTATAGAGGGGTTTGGAATTAAACGACTCATATATATATATATACGCTTGTATATACAGAAGTAAATTTGATGATTTTTATTTATAAAATCCCTGAAGATGGGACCGGCCACCCCGTGAGCATTAGATTAAACGATTTCAAGGACATTTATCGAATGGTTTGACTAGGCAAATTTGATATGGGGATACGATCAAATAGTCTACGGTCTGTAGAAACATTCACTTAGTATGGAAATTCCTTGGGAAACTATTGAACGATTTTCCTGAAGGTTCGCTAATAAACCAGATAAACCGAGGGCTTGCAGAAGGCTGGTGTGGGAAGGGTTGTTCAGCCCTGATAAGGAGTATTATCCTTAATACGGCGTTTGAGGAAAGGGAAGTAACATTTTGAACGTTAATTTCAATATATTTTCTGTGCAGATTGGCTTGATTGTGTAATATTAAATGATATAGCTGAGAGTATGAAAAAAAACTTAAATACGAGAATAATTTATATCTACGGAAACTCATGCGTCTACACAGGTTGTTTAAAAAATATAAAATGAAATGCTTATAAATACCATTAATTAATAAATCAAACAACTGCAGTCAATTTTGCTACACTTATTAAAAAAATCTACTATGTATTCATACTACAAAAATTTCGTAAAATAACATTTTTCAATAAATTAGTAGGTTATTGGATACTTTTAAAATTATCCCAAAACATTTTCATAAAGAAAAAAATATGTGTAATTTATCGAAAAATCGATTAACTAAAATATGAGTAAGTATTTCAATTTATATATTCAAATTATTTTTCTATTGTATTTTATTAATGCTTTAAATAAATTTAGGTTATAAAAATAATTACTGACCGTCATTATTCACGGATCATAAGTTATTAATATTGATAAGAAGAAATTCTAGAATGAACCCTTTAACAATACAACAATTTATAAAAATGTATATAAGTTGGTGCTTATAATATTGAATTAAAATTCGATTTACAATATATGAGTGATGCATGCAAAGATGTATGTAAGGTAGGTAGAAATTTATAATTAATCAGATAAGAGAACTAGATTATACAATAATTGTTGATGACAAATACTCTTGAGATAAGGAATAGGTACGTAAACGAGATGAGAAAGAGAAAAAGACGAAAACGAGGAATATCAAATATCCATTGTTCATCCTATATTTGTGTCTTCAACTATTTGTGAAATATAAATATTCCCATAGATTCTCTAATATTTACATAGAGGCTCCAGTACCGTACAATCGTTTATAAATAAAATCCAAGGTTTCTTAATGTACATTAATTTAAAAGGAAAGTTATACAATATATCGGAATGAAGTGTTAAACTTAAATCAGGTGGACATTTTATTTTGAAGGATATGTAGAAAAACGAACAACGTCATTTCTTTTGTCAAAATTATAAAATTATGTATAATTTGTTTCAGAATTTTAAAACTCATTATTACGATTTTTGTATATGTATTTTCAAACTGAAAACTCAAAGAAAGGTCGTAATAATATCACTCTTTGTTGGTTATTTTTTTTTACTTTTATACATCCATTATATTCAGATTTTTTTTATCAATGAATATAATATCGGCAATAAGACCACAACTGCCTTCATCAGGCGCGTACTGCTTCTTTGAAGACAAGTTTTTCCTAACATATTTTATTAGATTACAAAGCACAGAGAGCGTAATGCTTCATCATGTTTCTTATTGATGTATAAGACACTCTCCAGAAGTCCTGAAATTGAAAAGCTAAATATTTTTTTTTAAATAGAATTTAACGACAAACACAACATCGCACGAACCCACACCAAAC
This sequence comes from Eubasilissa splendida, assembly GCA_031772225.1. Taxonomy (NCBI): domain Eukaryota; kingdom Metazoa; phylum Arthropoda; class Insecta; order Trichoptera; family Phryganeidae; genus Eubasilissa; species Eubasilissa splendida. The sequence goes on along the minus strand of CM062862.1, from coordinate 23,305,273 downwards.
GCATAGTTAGATAAGATTGTTCCTCTAACTAATACACCACAGCCTCCAGCATTATAGAATTGAATCCCTAATTTGAAAATGATGAATGACCATTTGCTATTATTTACTCTGGGGTTTAGTTCGGGAGGGGTTGACTTGAATATGATTTAGTGTTAACTATTTTGTTCGAAAGCTCCCACTCTTACCTTAACTTATATCGAAGTAAGAACTTCGGATTTGCGAGAGATTTTGATATACGTATACATACTTACATACTCAAGGATGTAGTTGTACGTGTTTCAAATATTTGAACATAAACTATTCTATTATTTTAGAAAGTTAAACATTTGTTAATAATGCAAACATTAGAAACACTAAAATGTATACTTAAGATATTATTAAAATTAAAATTTTCAGATAAAATATCATTGCAGTCTGACTGAGGGTGGAGGCAATATCAATTATTATACGTACAAAAGAACATTATTATTATTTAATATATAATATAGGACAGAGATATTATAATTTTTGTGTTGTATAATATATTGTGGATGCTTCGCGGCCGATAGTGACCATTGAATATTTATTTCAATGATAGAGCTTTCCCCAAAACAAACCACACGTAAAGAAAATCTCGATGTAATTAAAATTATTCCACATTTGTAAGTAGCTTTCAAAATGAACAAAAATGACATCTACGTGATAATATAAGAAACACGGATAGGCAATAATAAACACAAAAATGCTGTTTATCAGTACCTGTAATGTGTATTTAAGTAAAGACGGAATCGGATGAATGGTTTTCTTAGCAGATTTTAACAAATATTAATTAGGTCGTAAACTTTACTAAAAATCGTCGTTTTAAAATTACAACTAAGAAAGTACTTCATTCTGTGGTAAGTAAGAGATTTTTCTAACCATAGGCAGCATAAAGAAGAAAATATGACATATGTCAATATACTTGCCAGTCGTCTACTACTATTTCGCCAAAATATGTTTCTTTTTCTTACTAGTAATAAAGACAATGCACACTTCACTTCAAATTGAATATATGTTTACGTACTGTTATTGAATATATAAAAGAGAAAACTTTTAAGTAATCTTAACCTAGAAATATTAAAAACACGTTCGACTTTTTCGCTAGTCATAGATAATAGATGAGGAAGCATAATATATAATAAGGATTATTACAATTATTAGTTAAATATCAGTTGAAATTTATAATTATGAGTTATCATTCATATAGAAGAATAACAAATTTAATTAATTATTTAAAAGTATATATATATATAGAAAAAATAAGAAATAAATACATGATATGATATTTTATTTGACCTTAAAATCTATAATATGTGTAGCTTGGAACATTTGCTTTTTATCCTTGTACGATAATCGTAATTATATTATTTATCTAAAACAGGCGCAGTCTTTTCTTATAATACTACGATTCATTTGAAAAGTTTGCATTTAATACAACAAAATACTTTTTCTCGTTTATTTACATCGAGAGACATTTCAAAAGAATATTTTAATTGGGTTTATTTTTCACTTTTTTCTGCTTTTGTAATCGCCCCCAAGATGCTTCTAGTGCTTCTGAAAGGGATGAAATATATTTAGGAAGGTCCATTTAATTGTTGTCATCCCTTATATTTCACGTTTCTACCCTTACACAAACAATACATACATTGTCCCTTGTACCCTAGTATACTTAACCTTTTAAATACTAAAGTTTGTATCTTTGTAAAAATTGTAAAGTTTTTTTGATATTTTAAAATCATGAAAATTAATAAAATAATTGAAGCTTTGTGGTATGATGGTTTTTTCTTTAAGGTCCGTGTCCACGGAAAGAGACAATCTCAGAGATTTAGTTGAGATACATCTCAATACCGTGTACATAATTTTGTCCTGGAGATGTACTCGAAGATCAGCTTGAGATTGTAAGTAAGAAACAAAAACTCAAATATAGATAGCGAGATGTGATACGTACACATAAATATCAATTAAAATTATCACATATCCTTATGACTATCTATTCTGTAAGTTAGATATAAGCCATTAAATTTTAACATTAACATAAAGAGTTAAATTACAAATGTTTATTGCGTTTTAACTACTCCTGGGGAGATTCAAAATCACCCAAGTGACGTACATGACGACAATGACATTTGACGTTTAATGTACGAGCGTGAAGTATCGAGTAATCTTTGAGGCACGGTGAGTACACGATGAATACGAAAGCCGTAAAGACCACAAAGAAGCCTGTTCCGATCAAAGCTACTGTCAAGGAAAAATATTTAATTATATTATTGTTGAAATAATTATATACACTTATCTGAATTGCAATGCAATCTTTGTTTTATGTACATATTTTCAACTAATGTTATAGAGTTCTGTACTTATAATCATCGTATATATATATATATCGACCCTTCCTACGAAAAGCATCGTAAGTAAAAAAATTACATTTTTTATCATTCTAGTATTTCGCATGTATTTGATTTACATGGCAGATTTACTTACTTACTTACCATCACGCCGTTTCCCCGCGGGGGTAGGCAGAGAGGATAGAGCGCCACACTCTTCTGTCCTGACACACAATTCTCGCCTCATCCACATTCATACATCTTCTCATACAAGCTCGCCGATTGTTGAGACTTCTAACAGAACCATCCTTCATTATCTGGTTTACCTGGTCGTGCCAAGTCTTCCGCGGACGTCCTCTATTTCTGGTGCCATCAACACTTGTGTCATATATCTTTCTTACCACTCTCTCCTCATTCATCCGTTCCATATGACCAAACCACCTAAATGATCCTTTCTTAATCTTACTCACTATACTAACATCAGATTTACATTCTTTCCTTATTTCTTCATTCTTTACTCTGTCATAAATAGATTTGCCACAAATACGCCTAAGTGATCTCATTTCCACTGCAGTCTACTTTCGTTACTTTTTTGCCAACTCCAGACCTCACTTCCATACATCAGTGTCGATACCAGGATTCCATTGTGCACCGCTAGTCTTGCCTCGGTTGACAAATTCCCGTTAGATATAATTCCATTCAATGCGCCGTTCACTTTATTTCCTGAAGTCACCCTCCTTTCGATATCATTCTCAGCATACATGGCAGATTTAAAAACAATTGTATTCTATGATGTAGGTACTAATAAACTTAATATTTAAAAATTACAACCATTTAAAAATGTATGAAATACATGCAAAATACTAGTGATCAAAAATGTCATTTTTTACTTACGATACCTTTACTCAGGGGGGTCGATATGTTTCAACGAAGAAGTGAAATTGCCTAATTCAGCAAAAGTGGAATGCATGAATTGGGTAGTGTATAGAATTCTTCAATTATTTTGCAATATCAATATAACATGTTGATATGAATATAACAAAACATAATATTTTTAATAACAAATAACTTAAATTATCTTTTTACTTTGACAGTTTAATTGATCAATTTAATAGTTATAGTCTTAATAATATAGAATAATATATACCTACGGTGATAGCCGTTCACTTAATCGCGCGCGCATCCGAAGTGCGCTTCCACACTTTATGCACGAACCACACTATGAGATATTAAAAATCGACCATCACCTAGTACGATGAAAATCAAATAGATTATATACATATACCTTTTATTCGATATCCAAAAATACCTTATGATAATCCAAGTTGATTTGGTTACTCCAAAATGTAATAAAATATAGATAATTTAAGTTGATTTTGTTACTCCTTAGAAAAATTACTGGCAATAATTAGTTTTTAAATATTATATATATTATCGCCAACATTTGAATTATATCATATAATTTTTCAAAAGACTACTTTTTTATTTCAAGTCTTTGGTGAACTTTAAAAAAAAATATATATATATATATTTATATATTTTTTTTAAAGTTCATATTATATATACATAATAAATTGTATCAATCTTCGTGCTAAATGGGTTAAAAGGTCTTTATACAAAGGTTTGAGTTTAGACCGCTCCCCAAAGTTTACCCTTTCCACTCCTTAACCTATTGTTCCATACTTTTGACAAACTGCCCGTTATACGAGAATTTGGATCTCGAAAGTTAGCTGAAAGAAAATTTACTGAATTAATGTGGGTCTTTAATCCCCAAGGTTACATATTTATTGCCCACACAGAAATGAGACCGCATAAAAAAATCTTGAATTTCTATCTATTTCTAAATTTCTCCACCGTATCCATATTCATCATTATTTAACTAAACATTCTAATTACCGATATGTGACTACCTAATATATTAAGATGAAAGAACATTAAACTAGAGAAAGCTTGATTTATATTGAATCATCTAACAAATAAAATTCAATTAGGGATTATACATTAATTTACAATGTAGGAGCGAAAATGGGCGATTTTATTGTATGCCGATACGCATATAATATACGCCGATAATTTAGTATTAATAAAAATAAGGAATTAAAATTATAGAGTCGTGAGAACGTGCGATGTATGCAAAGAAACCTTATTATGAATGTCAACAATGGCGAAAGTAATGGTTTTTGAGAAGGAGGAAAGCAAGACAACGTGCAAAATACTTGTAGGTAAAGAATGTTTGGAACAAGTAGATGAGTTTGTGTATTTGGGAAGTACGTTTAATAGAAATGGAAAGACATCGAAAGGCGGCTGATTGCATGAATGGAGTTATAGCTAATGGGAACTTATCGACCGAGGCAAGACTAGCGGTACAAATAGAGTACTGATAGTCTTGCCTCGTATGTATAGAAGTGAGACCTGGAGCTGGCTGAAGAGGAACACAAGTTGAGTAAATTCAGTAAAAATGAGATCACTTTGGCGTATATATGACAAATCCATTTATGACAGAGTAAAGAATAAATAAATAAATAAATGAAAAGCTGATCTTAGTATAATGAGTGCGATTAAGAAAGGATCACTAAGGTGGTTTGGTCATATGGAACGGATGAATGAGAAGAGAAAGCTAAAAAAAATATATGACAAATGTTGATGGCACCAGAAAAAGAGGACGTCTGCGGAAGATGTAAAAAACGTAAAAAGTATATTTATTTGATACATTATTTGTTTTCTTTTTAAACTGTGTGTCAGAAAATAATAAAATAATTATGCGGTAGCAATAAAATATGTGTGGTTTTACGCACCATTATGCGCAAGGTGCGTAAAACCAGAGCTCCTAACATCTGCCGTAGAACGCACCCAGTACCAACTTCGGGTGGCAATAATATGCGTCCGCATGTTATTATACCCCAACATGACCTAGGAGGCTGGCTCTTAGGCTTCACACTTCACACTACTGCCTTCCAGATAACATCTCCAGGAAAATCATGTGTGTAGACTTTTCATTGTACGGCTATTGTATATCTCTAATAGATCCAGTGAAAATCGTAAATATTATACTTTCTGTTCTCCAACCTGCTCTGCCTCCATACACTTATACAATACATTATGCGATCTTCAAACGGACACGTGAACGAAGGGTGATTATTTGGGAACTCATCAGGCACACGTAATTTTATCATTTTTATTTATCTGCCATACGTCCACACAAATATCAAACATTATTGTCAAAATACTCTTCTTAACCGCATCTCCTTTGCCGTACATATACAGAGTGGTCCAAAAAAAGTGAGAACATTTCGTAAAATGCGATATAATTACATCAAAATAAGTTTAACTATATCATCAATAGCTTAATTATCCCATTTTTTATATATTTTTTTTTTCAAATCGTTGCCTAGAATGACAAAAATCATTGCAGAAGTCCGTTTTCTGATCAAAAATTTTGCGAATTGAAAAATGTTGGGGTGCTAGGAAAATGATCAAAGAGTTTCAAAAGAAAGCCCGGAGTATAGCTAAACATAACAGCATAACTGGACATTAGAGCAGGACGGAGTTTCATCTCACACAACCAGAAATACAATCAACTTTCTTCATCGTGAGAATGTTAATTTCATCATCTAGGCATTTGACCATCGAACAGCCCAGATTTAAACCCAGTAGGTTATGGAATATGGGGTGTTTTACAAGAAAAAGTCTACCTTCGGCGAAAATTTACCACAGTTGATCAGCTCAAGTTGGAAATAATTGAGGAATGGAGAAATCTGAGGTAGCGCTTTATTGACAGAAGCATAAACGAGTGGCGTAGGCGCTTAGAAAAAAGGAGGATACATTGAACATGATTTCTGATTAGCTAAATATTGTGCAAAAATACCATTTAGAATTATAATTAATTATATTATGTTTTGAAATAACTCATGTGTTATGAGATGTTCTCACTTTTTTGGGCCACCCTGTGTATATGACTTTATTTTCTCTTAAAAATTATTTAATAGCATTGTCTTATAAAAATGAATAAATTAGTATGATTTAAATGACTCCTGGTTTGAATAATCTCTCAATTACTTGCTGGTCTAATCACAGTCATAATCATTTTATGATATCAGTAACTCCTGAAGACGATAAATACAAAATGAATTTGTTATCTTGATTAATTACAGTTAATAACGGGTATAAAACAGGTTTGATAGACACTATTTTAAAAAATAAATTAAAAGAATATAATAACCAATTCTTATATAAATCACAGATAAAACATAATGATAATAATGATTATTGGCGTAGGATTTTATACATAAATAACTTTTCGAATCAAATATCTAAACACCTACCACGAAACATTAGACCGGCATTTTATACAAATAATAGTATAGGAAATTTACTCATAAATTCTAAAGACAAAGATGATAAATTTAACAATTCTGGTGTCTATAAACTTAGTTGCAAGGATTGTGCTGCATTTTACATTGGTAAAACGGGTAGAAATTTTAATATAAGAGTAAGGGAGCATTTGAGATGTTTGAACAATAGTGGATTTTCAGAATTTGCTAATCATTTGATAGAAAATGGTCATGATTTTGATAAAAAATTGGGATTGTCAATTTTGCATATAAACGGTGTTGGTCACAAATTAAATAATTTGGAATCGTTGGAGATAAATTAATTACACAATTCACTATTAAATACACACATTAAAATTATTGTCACATTGCAATACGCTCTGACTTATTTAAAAATTAATAACCGTTGTATTATTCCTGACCAGAATAATTGGTTTATGACGTTACTTGCTTCTAGTTCGCATAATAACTATACGCCCTACTAGTTATTTTATCAGAGCCTGGGTAGGAACCTCGCCGAAATATTTATTTTATTTCTAAAAATATTCTCCTGTCTTTTGGTATGTTGGTAAGTAATGTTTTATATTTTTTATTAGTATATGTATATATATTTTACAAGTATAAGTGAGTTTTTTACCAAAAAGTTGACATAACTTTTAAAATTTTTAAGAAGTCTCGTCTGACTAGTAATTTTTATGGTCTGTGAAAGTTTATTTTAAGTGGGTGTATCTTTAGACAGTCAAGAATATTTCTTGAGAAAATTTTTATCTATGTAAATTTTCGTACGCTTTTATGACCGAACAAACGCATTCTTCTTCATGTAAAATTTTCTACGGTGTCTTGCCGTATATCTTCAACCTCTCTGGTTGACATTTAAGTCTTCATTCCAGGATCCATCTCATGGCTGATGTTGCAGAAGTTTTTAATTTTTTTATTATTTTTTTAATATTTTTATTAATTCTATTACATTTACGTATATCCATTATGTTACATTGAATTACAAAATCAAAAAAATAACAATTAATCAGTCAATTAACAGTTTAAACAATTCATTTCATTTTTACAGGTAAGACAGGTTATTATCGATAAGACATATTTTAATTATTTCTTCTAAATTGGGATAAAGCGTGCCTTTTTTAAAAACTCGGGTAGTTAATTTTTTATTGTAGGAAAAACAAATTCTATTGTCCTCGATCCATACTAATTGGTGATTTTGGGAATCGTTAAATTTAGATTAGCTAAACTTCTTGTACTTTTCCGTGTGAAGCCACCCTATTTAGAGCATCATCGCCATAATTTTATTTTATTAAAAGGAACGAATTGTAAAGTGTAAAAAAGACGTAAATCCTTCGCCGATAGGATCTGATGAACAAATTGCGCGATCTCCGGGTCGCGCGTCACGTGTATTGGATTACGACTATTCAGGTCGTGAATCGGAATCGCCGCAGGGAGGGGGGGGGAAGGAAGGAAATAAGGGAACCTGGATATAAGAGTCGATGATGGGTAGAGATTCCAATCGAAGGACCAGTGATCTCAGGCTATTGCTTGCTATTAACACTTTTTCTTATTTCAAAAATTTTAAATTTGTCTAACTGTAAACCCTTAGTATTTGTATGTATAATTTTTAAGCCCTTATTAATATCAAAGGAATGGTTTATTTCCAAAAGTTGATGGGAAAATTGTGAAAAGTTATTGTTATTTAGCCATCTCAAATGCTCCTTAATTTTAACATCAAAATTTCTGCAAGTTTTACCTATATAAAAATAATTGCAATATTGCAAATTAATTTAATTTACAGCTAAATATTATAAATTACCAAATTCTCTTTTCAAATAGTCACCTTTTAAATTTGTTAGTTTTTACTTATTCACCATTTTATAGTTTTGTTTTTATTTATGCTTGTATTTTTAATTTCAGTATACATTATTTCCAGAATATGATACCATAGGTATCTAAGCATGTAGAATTATTAATAAACAGTGGTTTGTAGTAAATTGTATAGTTATTAGATTTTTTTCCCTATCCTATTTTCCTTTCCCCTGGAAAATTTTCTTCCTTATAACTTTTATCTCTTCTTTGTTTATATTTTTGTATTCTTATTTTCAACTTTTTCTCTCAAGTGAGTTTTTTTGCATTTCTGCATTAGAGAAGATAAATTCACTATAGTCTTAATAAGCTATTTATATATTTAATAAATCTTAAGTTTTTTTTCACTGTTTAAAGTATACTGTAATTTCAAAGAAAACATGTGAAATTACCATGGCACTTTCATTGTAATTTTTGTTTTTATTAATAACTATATGTTTTACAAATTAAATTACTTTAGTCTGTTTTCTTCCTCCGTTTCCTCCGCTCCAACACCTAAACATACACACTAGATATCGCAAGTCGTATCTCCTATAAACAATTGAATTTTAATTCCATCACATTAGGCTAACTGAGCCCGAGCCGCCTACCCTTCGGGTTTCACACAAGGGTGTCACAATCGATCCCACGGTCTCCGTATCGGTTCCAAGTATCTCTAATCTCTACGGGAAATCAGGCCGGTACTCCATCACGTCCCTTTATAATCGCCAGACCCTGCTGGAACCTATCTTAAATCTAGGGAACACATCTAACAGAAATCTTAGCTCCAGTGGTGTACGAATATGTGCCACCCACGCTGTAATTGAAACATTAAATTAATGGAAAATCTTATAAAACAGTACATTTTATGATTTAAAATCAAAGTAAATAAAGATTTGTTCGTAATATTTCATTTTTTTATTTCGTACTGATAGTATATATATGAAATACCTGGGGTAATTTTATTACGTTACGTTTAATACTATTAGTCTGATGAATTTTTTTAATATATAGAGAACCCTTATCAGAATCATAATATTAAAACGTAGCAACTGAGAATTTACGCATCTTAAGAATGCTTGCAATATAATGCTTATATACATAAATATCATTTGTTGAGTTGTATCACTACTTCTACAGTCCTTCCCGTCCACAGGTGTAAATTGAACTATAATTAAATACAGTTGGCTATTGGGGCGATATATGAGGACTGCTCGAAACTAGACATGATACATCTAAAAAAAATGTGTGTGTGTAGTACAAAGTGAAAATAAAAATTATATATTTTTAAAATATTCATATATTCACTGTTCGATAAAATAAATTATAATTTCAAAAGTATAAGTCGCATTTACTTACACTTATTTGATATCATAGGTTATACATTTTGATTCTAAATTATTAGTTTAAATTTAAGATGAACGTCACCAATTAAAGTTTTCCGACATTTGCATTAATCGAAAAATCTGGTAGTAGAATTAAAGTTACAGTGTGTATGTATTAAATTTCAGAGAACGAATACGTAATACATCTCAGGGAACACATTAACTTATTACATTTTACCGTCTGTTTCCATTACTATTAAGCAATTCCACGCAGCACCATCATATACAACGTTTGTTTATATTTTAATGTAATCGTGATGTAATTACTGTAATCTTCTGGAATGTATCAGAGTGGAAATAATGCACATATTTCTTCTAAGAACTCCTCAAGCAACGAGAATTTTAATTACACTTCGTGATCAGCATATATGATATCGAGAATTTAAGAACACTAGTTTTATTTTATTTAGTTAATTAGCTTGAAATTGGTCAATTAAACAATTCAAAATTCAATTGTTACTGAAATAATACCAATAGTAGCGTCAATTTGCAGGTAGTAGAAATGTTCAATGTATAGTGCGGTGAAGCCGAATTAACTATTAAGACTAATGATAATAATAATATCAAAAAAAAATTAACGCTGTGTATATAGGTACACTTTAATAATATTTTATTAAAACCGAGACATATCTTTTTTGCGACTACAGAAGTAAAGTGGTCAGTCGGTGGCTCACCTTTGCATATTTTAGGATAAACAGCATAAGACAATAAAAACTGCAAGTGGCTGCGATCCTCCCTCGAGGATTCAGAGATGAAAATGATGATTAATAAATTATTTGTGATTTTTAAACATCATTCCCGATATCGTTTGCAGGATCTGGGACTATACAACTAACTATTATACAACCACGCCGTTTACTCGCGAGGGTACGTAGATGGAATGCAGCGCCACATTATTTTGTCCAGACACAAAACTCTCTCATAAATAATAAATAAATAATAAAATCATAAATGAATTTGCCATGCCTAAATATGGTATTCATGTCATTCTGTTGTCACATACAAAAAAAGTTGATAAGCAAAATGTCAATTTTTAACTCATCAGACAAAAATAATATGTATCGTATTTGGTTTTTCCATATTTTCAATTCCGACGTCCTTTACTTTTACAGTTGTCAGTTACTCCAGGACCGCTTTATTCTGTTTGATTTTATTAACCTTCCGTCAAATTTGATGCAGGGTAGTAAAACAAAGTATCATCCCCTCCTGGAATAAATCCAGGCTACGCCACTGACGATCCCTCCACCCCCCTTCCTGACCGGAGAGCCTCAATCTCAAATCTACCGTAACAGTGAAACGTAAATCTAGGATCTTAAAAGAATGTACTTCGTGGGCCGGGGGTGTCCTTTGTTGAGGACACTTTTAAAGGACATTGTTAACTTTCGCTGCATGAGTACGGTACGTGATTGAAAGATTATCGTGAAATCTGCTGAAAAATGGGGGTCAATGCTATAGGCGTTACGTGTAGAAAGGGTTTTCTAGGCATTACGTGTTGAAAGGGTGAATTCTTCTTATCTTCATTACATATTTTTTACTAAATTTAACTATAATTAAAATAATCATAAATATAGATAAGAATTAAATATAAATAGTAAATAAATAGAGTTGAAATTTTTTAAATTAGGAAACTACAATCATGGGACGAATAGACATAATATTATTTATTTGAGATTTGAAAAAAACGTAAAATTTAAATAATTAAACATGTAAATATGTGGACATTAGATACTTGCAGTATGTATATTAATTTATAAAATGTTTTATTTTATTTCTTATAACAACTTGCAATACAATACAATGTGTTTTAATTAAAACATGTAAAGTAAATATTTATTGTAAGGTCATTTCTATCTTATGAAAGATCATCTACATTACATTTTAAACGTAACAAAATACATAATAATATCTTTATTTTAGATGAAATTGAAAGACCCTATTGGAAGAGTAGAGTGGTTCGAGTCCGCGTGATAGGTCTGTTTTTTCGAATAAAATATTCAGTGGCCAACATAGTTTTAAAAGAATTTTCGCTTGAATTTACACTGTTAATCTACAATTTATATCATGATAATTGTATGTTGTCTAATGCGGCACCAGAAAATATATTATAACATATAGAGCAAAAAAAATATCTATATATTATATAAACGTTTATATAATCATAATCTTTTGTAATATATAAATTAATATACTATAGTTTTAATTAAAACGCGCAATTAAAATAAAATTAAGAATATGTTAATTAAGTTGACTACATACAGTAAAACTAAAATTACAACAAAATAAATATTTAAACCTTACAAATAATTTATTATAGCATTCAAGTTAATGTAATATGTACGTCATGGTTTTTCACAAATTATTTAATATTATTTTTCTTATTATTATTATTCTTGTCCTTCTTTTATATATGCAATCAATCATAATTTTCAATCATCTTTTAAATAGATAAGCATAATAAAAAAAAAATTATGATAAAAATAATACTAAAAAAAATTACTAAGTATCCAACTCTTCACAGATTTCAAAGTACCAAAAATAGTAGACATACAAAAAATTCAATAATCAAATTTTTTAAATTAAAAATAAATTTAATATTATAAGCGAATTCCGATCTCTAAGATTTAGAGATCAAATTAATACTCCAAAACTAAAATAAACCGTAACCCAAAATCACTATACTAGTACTCGTATTTATCAAGGCATCAATTTTTTTTAAAATCTTCCCATCACAATTAGAAAAATTACAGACTACTATAAATTTGTATCTGAAGTCAAAAAATATGTAAACAAACTAACTGATACATAAGTTATCTCGTATATGCTCCTTCTATATACACGAGTCTTACTCTCATAGAGAAGAAATAAATAAAATAAAAATATATATATATACTGATTATTTTTAAAATGTATTATATCATCTAATATTAAAAAAAAAATCCGCACTTCAAGAGTGATTTGTATTTTTCTATTCAATAAATACAACGTATGTGTTTTTTTTCTTTAAATGCGCCATAAATATACGATCTAAAAATAGCTAAATTTTAAATATATATAGCTGAAGTTTTGCTTTCGTAAGTGTTTTATTTATTTATTTTATTTGCAACGTAGATATTTGAAAATTGCGAAAGAGTTTCCATTATAAAAATACTTGTTTGTTTGATATTAAGTATTTTAATAAATACTTAGCAAGTAGCATAAACGAGTTAGTTACCTTTCTCCATACACGAGATTGTTCTCTTACAGAGAGGTAACACGCTATAAAAATTGAATTATTTGTTAATCTAATTTTAAGTTTAATTTAAATTTTATACATTACTAGCGGTTCACGTCTGGCATTATCGGGATTCAGATTAACATCAAAGCGGTGGAGAGGAAGACTTTTTTTGCGCATGCTCTAAAGAGAAAAAGCAAAATTTGGTCTAGGCAGGAGGGGCATGACATGTCCTGTGGGTCAGGGTGTCTATATTTTCCTCAAAATCCTAGAGTGCGACTGAACAAAATTTGTAACGGGTAGCCTACAGCATAATACACATTTATATCTGAGGAATGGGTAGGGTGACCAAGGTGAGGGAGAACCTATATTTGCACAAAATCCTAAAAATTGATTTGGTTTAGATCGATCAATTATTTTATATTTCAACATTACATACATATGCATTATAATTTTTAATATTTGTCAACCAGCATAACAGTTTTACCTTTACCCTTCACATAGTAATTAAACAGTTTTTTCAACAACATTAAAAAAAAAATTAAAATAAAATCAACAAAGGAAACAAAAAGTAGACGAGAATGCGTTCTTTCACTTTGTATTTTTAGGTGGTCACTGGGTCTCATTATTTTTCATAATGTTTAATAAGTCTTTATTATTCTTATTAAATATTCGTATAAGATTTTGTATATTCCAAACAATTTTTAATAATCACCTTTATACAAATACTTCGTTCTGTTATCTACTATAAGTTCTAAAAATCTTAATTGTAACTGTTTAATTTTATCAGTAAATTAATCCATAGCTACTCACCCCATAACTGATAACCGAGTCAATCATCGCAAAGTACAGTGAGTACAGTGTGGCCTGCGAGGTAACCTTAACATGTAAATAAATAAGTGAAATTGTATAGAATACAGACATACAGATATATATTTAATTTCATGTCTACAAGTGCTCCATACCCGACATTTCTCGGGGTTTAATATTAGTTATGATTTTAAATGGAATTTTACCGGGAGAGGAGAGGAGCGGGGTGTGTCTTTACATTGCTCGGGTCTTAAATAATAACGGTGTGAGTTAAATTTGGTCCAGGCTGATCCCAGAGTTCAACTAAACATATTTTGTAATGGATGGCATTCAGTATAACATATATTTATATTCGGGGACGGGCAATACAATAAGGGGGAGGGTGTCTTTTGCTTGTGCTTTTAATATTTTGTGAAGGGTCCTAAAGTGTAACTATGAAAAATTATTAAAAAAAACATTTTATTAACTATGCAAAATTTGGCTTAGATTAGTATTGCATAAATCAAACAGACATTCAGTTTTATATTCTCGTATTTGTGTAGGTACATACGAGTATAATCGTAAAATTAATCATTTAAAATTATACAAAAATAGTACAAAACTACAGTTTATTTTATAATAATGTACTTATACAAATAAATAATTTTCCATTCACTTAAGCTAATTAATTTCAAAAATATTATGTTAGATTTATATTGGTAATAATACGACAATAATATGACGCATTTTTTGTCTACTTTAAAAAAATGACCTTCTCCATACGCAACATTACCAGACAAACGCATGTAGATACCCCACTCTAATTCATATGTAGGTAAGTTTACCGAATAAACGTTATTCTTCAGACTTACTGTGTTAATTGGAATACGTCGGCGATCCCGGTTGGCTGGAAGCTAATACTTAATAAAAACACTTCATTTTATTGGTTCGTACAAAAATTATGTTTTAATTAAACTAAGTAGATTTTTCTATAAAATACTATTGATCCATAAAATAATTATTTACTTTATTCATTTATATTAAATATTATTTTATGTACGCAAGTAACTGAAGTTACTTATATAAATTATGTAAATTTAAATGAAACTTCAAACAATACTATATTCGTACATATATTTTTTTAAAGAAAGCTTTTTTTTGTTGTGAAGTTGCTCATTCAGATAATAGTTATATGATATTTTAATAAAAATTAAATTAATCAATTAGAAAAATATATAGATTTTTTTAAATATGCATTTATTTATTCACGAGAACACATTCTTATTGTGAAGTCGTAATTATTCAGTATGTGATGTTTTAAATACTAATTTAATGTATTAATTATAAATATAAACATATAAAATCAATTTTGTCGAAAAATATTGTTTTTGCTCTACCGGGATACGAACCTGGATCTCTATTTCCAATCCGGGAAAGTATTTTTCATGACAAATTTTAAACTTATATGTTACACTTTTTCAAAATAATACATCTGTCGTTCGAAATAGAGATCTAGGTTCGAATCCCGGTAGCGCAAAAACAATATTTTTCGACAAAATTGATTTTATATTTATAATTAATACATTAAATTAGTATTTAATGCATTTATTTATTCATTTAATTTGTATTAATGATATTTATATACAATATGTTAATAATGATATTCATTTACCATATATAAGTATAACACAAATTAAATGTATCAATAAGAAAAATCCATCCTAAAAAAATGGTCACCAGGATATGAACGGTAAACGTGAACAAGTTACGCGTTTGCATCCAGGTAACAACATAAATATTTTTTCTGTAAATCTTTCCAATTGATTAATTTAATTCGTATTTTTAAAAATCACAGAATATGCTCTGAAAGTGTACTTTCACAACAAAAATGAGTCTTCTTTAAAAAATATATATTTTTGTACACTTTATTTACTTTTTGTATTGTTAAGGGAGAGGAGTGACGCGTGTGATCGCAGGAAGGTCCAGGTGCTCCGGGACTAAAATCACTCGCCAGCTATCTTGAAACAATCTGTAATTTGTCGACGCGCAAAGCCCAAAAAGCCAAAAAGGTCTAAATGAACAAAAGCATTTAAGCCTAAAAAACTAAGGGTTACTAAAGAATAATATTAGATGGATGTAATAAAATTAATTTTATTAAAAATTTCACAGAAATTTTCTTCTCATAAACAGAGGTTATTTGATCCAAAAATAGATTGTCATTTTTACCTAAAAATAAGTATTTTGCAATATCTTGAAAACAAAAGAAATTAGACCACCTTTATACTAAGACTTAATCACATTTATAAATTAAATGTATTAATTAGAAAGATATACATATAAAATCAATTTTACCAAAAAATATTGTCGTTGTTCGTTTCAACTGGACGGTTCCACCTCACACACAGGCTGAACTACGTTTGAAATTTTTTGAGAAATTTTTCCCGGTCGCGTAATGTCAAAAAGTGGTGACATCGACTGACCTCCTCGATCACCTGATTTGACGGCTCCTAATATTTTCTGTAAGGGTACTTAAAAGTAAAGGTCTATGTCAATAAGCTAGTAATACTTCCGATGCTACAGGATAATATTCGAAATGAAATTACCGAAATAACACGCGAAGTATCCAAGAATGTTATGAGAAATATGATTAAAAGAGCACGCATTTATGCCGCTGCCAGAGGCGACCACTTGGCCAATATCATATTTTATGTATAATTGTAATAAACCAAGTAAACGATAAATAAAATTTTATTTTAAAAATTGTTTTTTATTTTTTAGTTATTCAAAAATAACATCGGCTTGGAACATAGTATTCACCCTGAAACATTATCTGAATTGTTTAAATGATGTTTTTTTATTTTAAGAAAATATTTATTTCTCGTGAGCGTCTACAAAGACTAAATAATTGCACTTTATATTTTCTATCGGAATATGCAATTCAAAATTGATAAATCTTAGAAATGTATGTTGCACTATTTCGATTTTTATAATATGTGAGCTATAGTAGGGCGACCACAGAGTGGAGTTAAATTCCAGCGTACATCTTTAATGTGTACTTGTGCATCAATCTGCAATAAACGTCTATAAACTGTCTTTATTGTCCAATCTGCTTTAGCCACATTCACGCACACATCTAGACATACACTCCACGATATCATCCTCAAACGAATACAAGAATGCTGAAAGAAATAAGGCCCCATTTTACACACATTCAATCTTCTAATTAACACTGTGGTGACCCTGCACGTGCCACACTGACATGGTCGTATTGGAACGCACCCATCAACCATATATGGCCCGAACCAGAACAACTAACCAGCATACGCAATTTATCATTAAGCGCCAGAGACGGGTACTGCCAAGCATTTACCGACCACTTCATCGCAGGCCGTCCCAACATCAGCATTGCTACTCGACAACATCTCCAGCGAGCCACTCCGAAACTTTGTAAGTGCTCTATCATTTAAACACCCTGCTATAGTTACAACAGATACCCTACATTTCGACACACAACCGACACGCATGAGACAAGAAGAAGTTAGGAGCTTCTATCTCACAGCATCTTAATCTTCTGACACAATCTCGAGTCAAACATTTATTTATATAGCTTCAACACACCCAACCTTCAACATCCTACAACACTTTTTCAAAAACAAACAGTCACATACATAAGCATCCATAATTGGCGACCCTATAGATTTAAATCTTCTATGAATTTCTTACGTAATATTTATTGTTGTTATATTTTTAAAAACTTAATTTATAATTAATACTGTGTTATATTTTATAACCATCCTACGTAACCGCTTCATTTAGAAAATGAGCTTGTTTTGGCTAAATATGTACAAGAGAATAAAGACCCGAAATTAGCATTTTACTCCAAAATATTGTTTCCCGGCTGATATTTATGAAATGTATATCTGTCGTGTATAATTTCTATAATTCCACAAAAGCTACGTTGTATAAAGGAGAATTGACCATTTGAGATGGTATCCTTGGCAATGATAATTATAATTCTGGCAGTCCTGTTGGGAATATTCCGGGTTATTTACACGCAACCTTAAGGAGAACGACTTACATTTTAACATGAAGGAACTATAATTGATACAAATGTCGGTACTTTAATAATTTAATCTGCCGGGAAAGGTTCTTGCTGTTGGAGAATTGTTTAAAAAATGTAACAGTTTGTTTGACAAAAAAATTATACAGAAAAATCTAAAATAAAATAACGCGTATAAATAACGAGTGCAGTATATAATATATACCAATATTTATTGTATATATTACATACATAATACATACAGCGAAATAACGAAGTTCTGGGATTTTTTATTAACATGGTGAATTTAATGCAGATATTGTGCATTCAGTGCTTGTCGCATCACGCACGAATGAGGTTGAAAAATTCTTCAGCCTATAGGAGTCAAGTTGAAATATTCACTGCAACCAATTAGGTGCCCCAAAAGTCTTGTCATAATCGTATTTTGTTCAACTGATATATACAGTAATTGATAAATTGATGTGAAAAGTAATTACCTTCATTGAATGATGAATTATCCCGCGTATTTATTTATTTATTTAATTCTTAACATAGTGCATACATAAGCACTCCTATTTATGCTCTAATATAAACAAGATTAAAGTATTTTCTTTTACTAAAATTTATTTTTACATATTTGGTCAGTTTCATTTTAAATCTATTCAATTTTTCCTTCTTTCTTATGTTTTCTGGCATTTCATTGCATCATCGATTTCTGAGATTTTTCAGTCTTTCGCTTCCTCTTGTGCGATGCTCGCGCTCATGTTGATTTGCATCAATTTTTCGTGTAAATTCCGCAGCTATTTTCTTATTGAGGATTTTATAAATAAATACCATTATATTAAAATATATTATCTGCTTAAAGGTCATCATATTCAGATCTTTCAGCATTGCACTGATCCGAGTATTATACGGCTTTGCGAGTATGCTATGGGTGCCGGTGTAGCTCAGGGATCGCAAATGAGACCTTACTTTGCCGTAGTCCAAACAATACCCTGTGCATAGAGGGAAAAGGCTTCAAAATTACGGAGACCTCCAGTCGTCTCGAAGCACCCTTGCCATGGACCGAGTTCTCTACTATTCCAAGAGCGCGTGTGGGTGGTACTGTACAATATCACCTACACCTTAAATAATCCCACACACTGGCTACTACCACGATCAACCTAAAAAACCATGTCAGACGTCATTCTCGTAACGAGGGGCCGCCAAAGAAGAAGAAGAAGACTACGTATTAGTTCAGTTCTACTGAATGTAATATGTTCACGTATAAAACTTTGACTTTTGCCCCAATTTTTACGTCATTTGTTATATATTTTATTCCAGTTAAAGTGTCAAGCCCATTACCATTCTGGTTGGTTGATTTCCGGACTTTACCTTCTACTTCAGTTCTTCGACAAAACTCTTCGATTCAGATTCACTCTGCAAAGATACTTTAAACAGAGTCTTCGCCTCGTTTGCTCTAAACTTAGGGATGAGATCTGTGGTAAGTATCCAAGTTTCAGTAATTTATGTCAGAAGAACAATTCGTAGTGCTATGTTAAACGGGGAGTCATTCTTTCCCCAGACTGTCACTGGTGATGAAATATGGAATTTGTGTTTAAACAAATAATTAACGAAGAAAGTAAATCATTTATATTATAAAAATTGTTTATTTGTCTGTAAAAGTTATACCGCTGTCAATTTTTAGGCAGAAGTAAGGATAATTTAAATTAAAAATAATATGATTATTATTTTATCGAAATTTCATTATCATCTAGATGAAAAGATCTTAATACTTAGATAATCTTGTATATTTTCTGATAAATTTATTTGACAATATATAATCAACTGTTATCGTAAGTATATTTTATTAAGGAATGCGGTAAGAACCCAACCTACATAGTTTCAAACTTAATTTTCCTTGAGAAATAAACTAAAATAATTTTTGTTGGGCAATTCAGAGCTCAATTACTTGATCTCTTACTTATTTTGATGCCAGTTACTTATTCTTAATAAAATTAAAATAAAAGATTTCGTAACTTATAACAAAGTCATAATTTTATAGTAATGATCAAAAAGTATAAATAATCATTACTTGTAATTATTTAAAACGTTTTCAGAGGTTTGTTTTTAGAATTAGCAACACTTTTTCGAGAGACAGCCAATTTGATAGCTGATAGCTGATTTGTGTTCAGTTTGGTTTGCTATTTCACCATGAATAGACTTACGCCAGAACAACACTTGCAAATTGTGCAAATTTATTTCGAAAATTGGGGTACAGTTCGCTACGTCCATTTTACGGTAGACATTATCGTCCATCCGAGCAAGTTATTTGAATAACCATGAATTGTTTTCGCATCACGCATACTCTAATTGATAATACACATACGCAGAGACATCGTACAGTGCGCACCGAAAAAGTTTCATCAAAAACGATGCCAGCCGTTATAGTTAATGGAGAGCTATGGTTAGTGACTTTTTCGTCCCCCGGTTGAATGGAATTAATGTAAAAGAGCTGTGGTTTCAACAAGACGCCGCACATTGTCACACAGCATGTGCCACAATCACACTGACCTGTGAATTGGCCACCAATATCGTGTGATTTAACACTTTTCTATTATTTTCTGTAGGGTTAAGTGAAGTCGCTAGTCTACGCCGATAAACCAGAAACGATAGACAAGTTGGAAGCCAACATTCCTCGTGTAATACGTCCACAGTTGCTCCAAAACGTGGTCGAAAATTGAACTTCCAAATTGCGCTTTATGCCAGCCGCGGAGCCCATATGCGCAAAATCATATTTAAACACTAATGGCATAAAATTTTCTTTCCAATAGAGCCAATATCATGGCCATTACCACGATTTTTATATGTTTATTTAATTTCAAAATTCTATCTCTTAAAAAAACACAATTTATTATGCAGCTTGTTTTATATTGATTCAAAATTGATATTTACCCAATAATTACATATTTATGTACAAACTTTAATTTTTCCTTATTTTTTGAAGATGTCAATAGATTTGATAGATTTAAAATTGAATCAGTTTTATTTTATCACAAATATTTTACAAAACCATGTAAAAAAAGTGTAGAATGCAATGTAAATTGCTTCAAAGACATTAACCATAGCCGTGCCGGTCTACGTTTATAGTTGATTACTTTCTATTAGTCTCCAACAAAAAGTTAAGAATACATTTAATTTTTTTACAAATTATTTAATTAATTAGAAGAGTTAAAAAATATAGCTGCTTTCGAGACCTGATCTCAAAATCCAGCAGCCTTATTAATGTCATAAAATTTAAACTTTATTAATAACGCCTTAGTTTTTTAATGATTCAGCTTGTTTTATTAAAATAGTCCACTAGTAATATAATGGTTATGTGATTTGATATTTTTTATTGATGCCACTCAAAAAGCCATACATCACGTTTTTGAGAATCAGTCTAGTTTTTATTATTTTTTTATAAGCCAAGAACAGTGTGCTTGATAATTGATAATTGCAATTTTACGAATAAAATGCAGTGCTACGATTATTAACTCGTTTTAACTGTTCTATTAAAAATATTACATAAAATAAATGATAACAATCACTACCAAAGAATAAGAAAAAAAACAAAAATAAATATTTATATTATCTATATTATAAAGCTATCTAAAGAAGAATTGAAAGAAGGCGATAGAAAGAAACACCGAGACAGAAGTTTATCAAATAATGCGCATGGCAAAGTAATTTCTTGCTCAGAACTGTTAGCTGCGATGAAAGACGATGACGGATGTAAAATGCTTCATGTCGAGAAAAACACTGATTTGAAATATGAGAGATAAAGAGACAAAATAATACATCAAAATTAAAGCAGCTCATTTTCAAATTTATTCGAATTAAATATGTTTTTCCCGAGTGGTAAGGTTTCACCCACGTTTTGGAAATGAAGCTTTTATAATACTAAAGCCTGCATAAATCCATCCTGTAATATTCAGTTCATTTCCCTCGTGATTATCCTCCAATTTGTAATGATGTCTCTTAATTTGTGACGTGCCCAGTCAACGAATTAAAGTTGTATAAACCATGTTTGTGCACGCAATCATACGGAACGCTAATCATATCATACTAATATCATTACCAAATGGAAGCATAAACAGTTGAGAATTGTATTATATCATTTGAATAAATTATGTAATATATTATATTTAAGAAACTAACGTATTTCATGGTTACATTTAAAAAAACAATGCTAAAACACAAATTATAGATGGGAAAGGAAAATAACCTACCTTAAATTCTTGTGCACATGCGCGTCATTATACATGATACAGTTATTATATGTATTACAAATACTGTATTTCAGATTTTCATAATATTTTTCAGGTAGTAGTTTTTCTGTCTTCATATTATGATGAATTTATTGTAGAACTTAACAAACGCAGTAATGAGATGCATATAAGCAGAGATGTATCAGAAGATTCTGTATGTACTGATTAATGAGTAAAAACTCATGTTGTATTGAAGAGAACCGACATTAAAAATGTAGTGCGCTTTATATAGGTAGATTTACAGTTTATGTACAGTTCACGAATTATTTACTTCCGCATTAACGATCATACTAAATTTTAATCATAAAATAAATTAATTGTATTCAAAATATCTATAAATATATGCAAAATGCATATATATGCGTAAAGGGGAGAAAATAAGACATTCTAGAAAATATAGAAATTAATATTAAGAATAATAATGTATTATTGAAGAGAAGGTCTGTGATATTTTAAATACTAATTATATGTATTAATTAGAAAGATATACATATAATTTAATAGAAAAAATATTGTTGTTGCTACCGGGATTCGAACCTGAATCTCTTCCAATCCGGGGGACTTGCATTAACAATGTCCTTAAGGTTCGAATCCCGGTAGCAATAACAATATTTTTTGATAAAATTGATTTTAAATGTATATCTTTCTAATTAATTCATTTAATTTGTGTTGAAAATAACTTTATCAGTCAATTATTAGGGTTGCAACGCGACAAAAAATGATAGATTTTTTTTTATTATTCAATAATATTATCATCGAATGTAGCAAAATTAAGTACGTGATACATCATGTTATTACCGTATCTAATTTGATCCAGCCAAACCGCCATAAATCAATATGATAATTTGGCTTCATTACCATAGCATGCCCCTTGAACTCAATTGTTATGCATCAGCCGTAACAAACATTTGTTCCACATGGGGTGTAACCCTAAAAACGAAATTTATTAAGTTCAACTGTTGTAAGTAATAAAACATTCTGCTAAAAAAAAAAATTTCCCCACATTACTGACATTTTTAGTATAACTTTCACCATTCTCACCCATTAATCGATCTCCATATCTATCAAATTTTTGAAAGTTATATATATGTTAATATGCGGAAAAATGTCGAGAACAACTACACTATTGTCATCTATGGACTAAATTTGATATTCATTTCCCTGAAACAGCGTAGATGTCAACTAATGAGAATCTAATTATTTTATGAAATTATTTAAAGCATATGATTTGTGAAAAACAAAAAACAATTGGCAAAACTATTTCCTATATTAACCTTCAATAAAAATAGTTAATTCCTTTAGTTATTTCGTGAAGGATTTTCAAACAATAAAATAATCATGTTCAGTCATAAAAAAGTATTCTAAAAAACTTCCATTCATTTTTTATATATTTTTTTTATGAGTATAAATGTATTGTTTTACTTTAAAATTTAAACTTACCTTAGGGTCGTATAGACGACGGATTCATTTTGTTTAAGGTCGTTGGTTAAACAAAAGTCTATAATCCTATGTAGAACATATATTGTAGTACATATATTATATATGATTGTATAATATCATTGGTAACAGCATAACCTAAATCTATACCGTACTATATGTTATATTGTTTTAATAGAGAATGTTCTAAAAAAATAATACAACGCCTGTTGCAAAAATATTAATTAAATTGTTACAATTAAGATCTTTCACATCTTCCAGTGTTTATTCAGTTATCGAAAGTGAATTGCACCTTTCTCATTCGTAAGTTTAAATTTAAGTCATGGCTATACAATACTTTTTTCATGCGAAAGAATGCAATTCGAGCTTGCTTAATGACGTTTAATTTCCTCAGTCTAAACCTCAGTTTTCACTTAATCTGCATCCTAGGTAGATAATTTTATTTTAATGAATCTGTTTAGTTTAAAAAAATACAATAAATAAATAAAAATAAGTTTATGTGAGATGAATTGAATCACAAGTGTCTTCTGCTAAGATTAATTTCAGGTCTAACGCATGCCCAATATCAGAACATGATTTCATTTTGCAAAATAGCGATTTCGTTTTATGATGAAATTGCTCTTATAGTAGACGTTTAAAGGTATATTTGATGTACTATGAATACGAACAAGTATATTAAATGTCATTCTTTATTGTTAAGCAATTCTCATAAATGTCATGCGCTCTCGAACTGCATTCCTCAATAATGCTAGCCTTAATAATAGTCAAATGCATACTATTTTTAAAATCCTTAAAAGAATTTTCACAAAATATTTTTTTCGATTTTAGAATAGCCTTTAAAAAACTTAAAATTAAAAATTACATAATGCCCCCTGACAAAACCCATTTACCAACGGCCATCCCAGTAGTAAACCACAAGGTAGACATCTCGTATTGAAAACCAGTTCGATACACCGATAATTAAAAAAAAATTAGAGGAAGCACCTGGATGCGGGGGTCAGAGTAAGCAGGAAAGAACTAGTCTGTAAGATAGGAATATGCCTTTATTCAATATTGGATGGATGTGAGTTAATTAATAAAAAAAAATACCTGTAAAAATTCAGATAAAATAAAAACCACAAATTTTAAAATCGTCCCAACTTTATATGCTCATGTGTGTAACACTTTATGTGATCGTGTAGTAATTTGATTATTTAAAACCTTTTTTACTGAATATAATATTATTTCAAAATCATTCTCCCTCGAGGAACCCGCATCCATTGTAAATATTTCACGATAAATTGTATTAAATATTTTATAAATTTAGATCCCTACGAAGGGATGTTATGACGCCATTTCCTGACCAATCGTGCGTTCGTTTTATCTGAACCACTGAAATATAAAACCGTTCAATTAGCGAAAGCGCCTGTCGCAAAAAATGGGAAAAAGGTCTTTGGCGTTCCGATATATTATAAATATAAAACAAGACAAAATGGTAAATGTACGACAATTTCTAAAATTTTCATAAACTCGATATAAAATGATTGATTAACAGATCTAAAATAAGAAATCCTTTTTTTTTCATTTTTAATGATTTAATCAATCATTTTATATTGACTATATGAAGATTTTTACAGACGTTTTAACATAAATTTGCATCTCATAATTCTAAAATATCGAGAAGCATAACTCTTCAAAAGTTAGTGATATTTTATCCTAAATTGTTAGTTGATTATTGATTGTTGTATTTAAAACATTAAAACATTTTTCAGAAAACTTTATTAATTCTTTTTTTTTTTACATAATTTAATTTTGTTATTATTGTAATGAAACATTACGTTGAAAACAGAAGCTCAACCGCTTAAATATATCGACAAAGTATTTAACTAACTTCACGGTAAGCAAGCGACGACACCTTAAACATATTCTGCTTTTTCTTTCCTTATCACAATGAACAATGGAACGCGTCACGTTTTCGCATAGTTCGTGTTACAAGATCCAACAAAAGTTGTGTTGACGTCTCAGAAGACGGTTAGAAAACATTGCTAATTTCCCTCTATCATTTACTAACTCATAGCGGTGTCACGTTCGCATGTTTACTTCCCCCGCGCGCATTTCTGTGCACGAAACAACCATTGAAAGAAAGGCCGCCCATTGTCGCTCGAGATCACTTGTGAATAAAATGTTCGCTAATCGTGACGCGTGGCTCTAAATATTGTTCGGACAAATTGATCAAGAAGTATTATGATAATCGCCAATATAGTGATAGTTTTAACTATAAACTGTCAGGCTTTATATATCTAGAGTGTTGCATTTACATCGACACTGACAAAACATTAATTTTTTTTTTTCGCTAACTTAAGTTCGTAGAATAGAGTCATTCATTACCTCGACCGGCGGCACGTAATTATTCAAGAATTCATGTCTTCTAACTATATTATCGGATACTCCCTATCTTCATGGCTACCCCATTGAAAGACGTCTTCTATATTTTTCTTTCAGGAATATCTCACCATCATCATCCATACAACGATATAGGAAGAAAATCAAACGTTATGGCTTTCTTGCGTGCATGTCATCAGGTTCACTTCTAAACTTTGGAGAATCGAGGACAATCATTTAGCTAATATTTTTAACTTTCATTCATCTTTGATATACCAGCGCAATAAAATTACATTTCTTCTAATAATTGAAGAGCAGCATCTTTTGGACTTAATTATTTTAATATAAACGTTTACATTCAGTGATTTGTTATAATGAAACTTTGAATCTGAATCTGTTCTTTATTGCGATATGCGATATGCGAATATTTTCGACAGCCATTATTAAATATCTTAATTCCTTATTAAGGATAACACATTCTTATAGTGAAGTTGTAATTACTCATAACATAGGTCCGTAATATTTTAAATACAAATTCAATGCATTAATTAGAAAGATATAAATATAAAATCAATTTTATCGAAAAATATTGTTGTTGCTACCGGGATTCGAACCTGGATCTCTTCCAATCCGGGGAACGTGCATTATTTAATTATGCTATACCAACACAGTGTTATATGTTACACTTTTCAAATAATACATCCGTTCCATTATTTGAAAGTCATCTAATTTGTTTTTATTGAATCTCAAATACCTTTAATTAATCCGTTAGCAGACACCAAAAATAATAATTAATTTTTATTAAATTTTGGATACATTGGACACAAATATAGGTTCGAAAATTTGTCTATCTAAATTCATATTTATCATGTAACAATCAAACCTACTCTGTGTAAGATAGAATCTGTATTTCTAGACATATGGACATAACCTATTTTGATATCCAGGTATCATTAAATTTGATAATTTTTATTTCCATTCACCAATTGTATTATAAAATTATAATTGTGTGCAGCGAAATCTTACTACAGCTTCCTAAAATACTATCCTTGATTATTTGTTCAATTAAATATTTACTGAGTAATTGTCTTTATAAAATTTATAATATGTATATTGTTGATTGAGATATATTGGGTGTTCATGCTTTATTTAGCACTCATGCCAGTAGAGTATATTGTGTGATCATCCTTTGGATGAGCTCTAGTCATCGAACTGTTATTTCCAATTTATAAATTATTGATATTTTATAAATATTGGTTAAATTTATAAATTATACTACTTTAAATTTCATATATTGTTTTATATTTATTTACATTTAGCAACCCCCGGTTTATTGAGTCAATAATCAAAAATCTAAGAGGTAACCACGGTCACTTGGGACCAAAGAAATGGCCTTGCCATACAGCTAGCTACCACTAAATCTAATAAATATAAGGTAAAATCTCTTGAGTCATATTTTATGGTTAATGAATAATTTATGTAGGTATAGCAAAAGGGACATTACATTATCTTTCTTAATATGCAGTGAATGTTTTAAGTTTGAGATATTGTCTGATATTCAATTTTGATCTTAAAAAAGATTTGAACATGCTATTAAATACAATTATAAATATTACAATATTTGGGGTGAATTGGAGAAGGACAATGGAAGACAAATCGGAGTGGCTATAGTTAATTGAGGAGGCTTTCACCGGGCTGTTGAGATAATGATGATGATTATGATATAAATGATAATAATGACAGTAAGAAAAAGAAACCAGTATAGATATTGAAAATGTCTCTAGTGTATCTAGAATCCATGGTCAATTATTACGAAATAACAAATTCTATCGGCCATAGATTTTACGATTTTACTAGTATTTCGCGGTATTTAAAAGTACCTAAGTAAGATCCACCCGTATATCACATAAAATCAGAGTTCGTCTATAGAAGACTTTTTTAATGAGGTGTTGATATTCGAAACAGAAACATGGAGTCTGAGTTCTATCAACTCTTTGAAATTGGGGATGTTTAAATGTTAAAATACTATTGGCCGTTTCCACGATAATCTTTTTATTAAACTTCAGATATGTATATACTAGATAAATTATCTGTAAGCAAAATAGCAATTTATGAATCATCAACCTATATATTTGATTAGATGGACGCATCTAGTACACGCGTACGTTTATAGACTCAGAGATCAAAGTCTCACTGAAATATCATCGTGAACTTGTTCCACAAGAAAGATCTTTTGATCTTTTCGCGAAAATAATATTTGGTATTGCCATCGTGAGCTCTATGACGAGTCTGACGTCATCAAATTTATTAAAACCCAAACTGAACCAGATTTAAAATCTAACATTTCGTAAAACAGAGAGATGACGGAAGTTGGATGGGATCCAGTGAAGTCTACTGGTCTACAAAGACGACTGGCGAACCAAGGTGCAGGATAGAAAGAACAGAAGAATTTCCTCGAGGCGGTCAAACCCCAGTCCAGGCCAAAGTGACATAATAACAAGAAGATGACAAAAAACAGATTTTAAATGGCAATGTCTGTACTTGAGAAGTATTTAAAGACAGTCACTATTCTCAGAATGGATTCGATTAATGTTTTAGTTTATATATAACACAACAATAGTGTATCATTAAGCGTAATTGTGGTGCTCTGTGGAGTGCATTGTGATTGGTCGGATAATTTAACTAACTAACTAATACACTAAAATAATACCACTTAACTGTAAATATAGACAGAGTAAACATTATTGTTACAGTTGAATAAGGTCATACTATTTACGCGTAATGACATATTGTATCATAAAGACCTCTAACAGCTGTGTATAAAGTGTTCTACGTATGGTAGATACAAATGCCGTCAAAATTTGTCGTGAATGTTGTCACGTGACAAAATCATCATTGTGGACGCTGCCTTAAAAGCCGTGTAGATGCTGCACATGGTAACCTATTTTTTAATTATAGGAAGCAATGAGTATGGAGCCACCGCTTACCCAGGACCGATGTAATAAACTCAAGACTCCTATCTCGGTCCCACACTTTCGCCGCCTAGTTGGCATTATTTTAATACTACCATAGTGGCTGGTCGATATCGTCTCACAGGGCAATAACGAGCAACTTCCAAAACAAAAAGTTTCCCTCATTGTTTCTGACAGAACTACGATTAAATGTATTAATATCAAAAAGATAACATATAGGGTCGAAAATTGTCGCTAAAAATATTGTCGCTGTAGCTTAGTTGGATAAAGCACCTTTCCCGGTTAGGAAAGAGATCCAGGTTCGAATCCCGGTGGCGCAACAATAATATTTTTCGATTAAATTGATTTTATATGTATATCTTTCTAATTAATATATTTAATTCATATTTAAAATATCACAGACCTATGTTCTGAATAATTACAACTTCACAATAATAATGTGTTTTCCTAAATACTGTATTAATAAATAAAACAGGTACAAATTAGTATAAAGGATTAGCAATCATGATTGCAGAAAACAGAATTAATGAATATATATATATATATATATACATAAATAATGAAAAATGTATATAAAAGCAAGTTACATAGATAATATTAAAACAAGTTGCAGATCAAAATACTACGGGGAAAAGGACGGCACAAAAGGAAAACAAATAGGGGATTCACACTCCACACATCACTGTCGGCAGATTTAACCCACAAAAGCAGCACACCATACGTCGCAGTTTAACACAAATGATGCTAATCTCTGTGTCAATCAGGGTGCCAGTAGCGGTGAAGGTTAGAACACACTTCCGAGTGGGCCGGCCGCGTGAGAAGGAGCGCCGCGGATGGCTCGCTGAAATGGCAGGCGAAACGGATCATCTCTTAAACGCACTTTGGACGTGGTGAATCGGAAAATGATAGAACCCCGAGATTCACCCGCAATATGGAGATATCGCTTGGCAGGAATGGTGAAGAGATTCCCAATTGACCAGTTTAGGTCTCCGTTTTAGATTTGGTTCAAAATGGCGAGCCCACTACATTGTTGGGAACTAGGGATGGAATACCTTCCCGAATGCGATCGTCGAGAGAACAGCCTTTTCAATCACAACATTACAGGCAAAAGTAATGTAGTAGTGTAAATTAGAATCATGTCGAGTGACTCCGTGTTGAACTGTGAAGGCGGCTAACCTATTTGGAAGGACTTTAGTTGCAAGTGTGTCCTGAGAAACTCTGTTTGTTGTCGGGACCTGCTGCTTACCCAGGACCGTTTATAAGCAAAAGCTCCTATCAGGTCCTGCTCATTCGCCGCCAGCTTGGCATTTTTAAATGATATTAGACAGCTGTGCGATTTCTTCTCGCACATGGTGACAAGACAGAGCCGCACAGCCGCCATTATAAAACCCTCATTGGCTCCAATCCTTTATTTATTTATTGATAGTATACAAACATTTTAACAAATAGACTTAGTAGATGAATAAACAAATGACTATTATATATTAACTCCGATCTACTCAGTTACAAAAATAATCTGGAATTGTACAGGATCTTTGTGAGAGTTTAGGTATCTAGATGGGAACTGCTTAAGGGCTCTAGGACCTCTGGGACTCCTAATATCTAATTGGGACTCTCAGCGTATTTTAAATATCTTTCTTTATACTCTGTTTTTAAATTCTTTAGTCATACACTTTATTTTCTCATTTGTCGTTTTTATTTTGTTGCATTGTAGTCTCTATTTTGTTTTTCTCATACCATTGGGATGTTACGGCCGGCAGTGGTGCCCTTATGACTGGTCAGTTTATTGTTAATTTTGTTTTAACCTTTTCCCCTTTTCAGGGGCTTGTTCTTAGTGTACAACTTTTGTAAAACTTTAATTATAATTTTGAGTTTGGATTTATTGGTCCACTCTCACCTGTCCGACAAACATCCGGTGGCGCACCTAGACTGAGCCTAGCCGGTGATAGTGCTTATCACTATGTAATGTGTTATCATAGTAACGTAATCTACCGGCAATGTAATGTCTCGAGTTCGAATCCTAGTGGTAACTGTATATTTTTTCATAGATAAATTTTTTTCTTTGTATTTTGCTGAGTGATTAATATATCAGTGAAAACGGCCATGAAAGGATGCAAACATTGAAAATTAAATCATTTTGGTAAACCCGATAACTGAGTAGCCTATTTCAACTACCCTTGATGGCTGGTAGAGCACTTTAAATCACTGAAATTTCCATAGCTGATTTTTATATCCCCCCGGTGTCTCAAATAACGGTACCTACATATCTCGTAAACCATTCTACCAACGTTTTCTCTGAAGATATTTCATAAATCCACAAAGCATCTTCAGAGGCTTTGAACTGGATACGAAATATGCCACTTATATATTAAGTATTTTATCAACATACATAAAAAAAAAAAATATTTTTAGATATCAGGGAGAAAACATTCAGATATGTGTCATATGTCTTCATACAAAATCAACTCCCTACGGGCGTATAAATTGTACATGTATTACGTATTGTAATAATACATGTTATATAATACAAGACTATCCAAGTATACAACTTTTGACAGATTTCAAAGTACTAAAAATAAGAGACATATGCAAAAAAATTAAATAATCCAAATTTTCAAAATTAAAAAACAATTAAACTTTGGAACCGAATTCCAATCTACAAGATTTAGGAACCAAATTGATATTATAAAACTAAAATAACCAGCAACCCAAAATCACTATATTTATCGAGGCATCAAATTTTTTAACAATCTTCCCATCACAATTAAAACAATTACAAACTACTATCAATTTATATCTGAAGTAAAAAAATATATACACAGACTAACTGAAAAATTAATTATCACGTATATACTCCTCTATACACGAGTCGTACTCTCATAGAGAAGAAATATATATATATATATATATCCTATTTATATTTCTAAATTGTATTATATTTTCTAAAATTAAAATAAAAAATGTATATCTGCCTGTTCATGGGAAAAATGGTGTATCGCTTTGTTCCTAAGCATGTTTGTAAATTAATGTTGGCATTTATAATCCTGATAAATATTCGGATGTTTATGATGGAAAATTTTAATGGCCGTTGGTAATCTCTAAAATACGGCTTGTATGTAGTCCTTATTTAAATTATAGAATACGTGGGTTATGTAAGGGTTAATCCACCGGGGTTACGTATACAACAATCAAAATTCACACGAGCAAATTCAATAATGTGTATTTAGATAATGGTTTTAGACGGGTCATACATTACGTCATAAATTGTATTATAATTATTACCAAATGTGGTCTCGTGTATATGTAGTGTCACTAATGCATGATGTTCGACACGTGTTTTCATAACGAACAAAAAAAAATTGATACAAATTAAAATAATCAACTAGAAAGATATATAGAAAAATATATCTATCGAAAAAATATTTAGTTGCTGGCGGGATATATATCTATACCATATATACTACAGAAATATATTCTAAAAATGTAGCTTCGACAGCAAAACAGCTTCACAAGAAAAATTTGTTATTTTTGTACTCTCTTATTCTTGCTTTTACTTATTTTTAGTTTATAATTAGTACTAAAATAGTATTTGTATCTTACTTATGTTCAATGTAACGATCCGTTTCTTTAACCTTTGTATGCACAACCCTTTTTACCAACGCTGTTACACAACCGGGGCATCCGGGTACCCACTTCTCTTTCTTTCAACTTTTAAAATATTCCTGCAATTAAATCGTTAGCTTAACATTTATTTCAATAAATAAAAATGTAAGGTGAGTGTTTACGCGCCATGTTACTTCAATTGACACCGCTGGGTTTCCTTATTTATAATAATTTACATGTGTGTATGTGAGTATTGCCGCCTTTTTTCGAAGAGCCAAGAAGACGCTAACGACAGGCGGTTCAATTGCATACCGTGCTTCGATCAGTCTAGAGGTGCAAATAAACCACCAGTGCGTGCTTCAGTCAGTCAAAATCTACCCAGCTAAAAGAACAACAACATCGGACCAGAAAGACAGCAAATATAATAAAAAGATTAGTGCAGTGCATATATTATATTTGTCCTTATTGCCAATCGAAGACTTGGGAACCAGCTATCGAAGGCATTTATATAAACAAAGAGTATCCCAAACATTTTCATATTAATAGACTTCTTAACAGCGTAAATATACATAGCCAAAGAAATTGTATGGAATAAAATGCCGTCTCAACAACATCAAACTCCATTCCGCAAAGTAGTACATCAGCGAAGTGGTTCTAATAGAAGTACCGAAACACTTTCAACAGGCGACAATTTCAAGAAGATATTTACTGTGGATATGACAGATATTATCGTTCGACATACAAATAAAAAGGCTTTGTTAGTATACGCGGTATTCAATACAGCGCATCCAGATTCGACGCGAGAATGGAAGCCTCTTACTATACAAGAAATATACTAGTTTATGGCTATTTTGATTTATTCTGGTGTAAATAATTCTAATACCGATCACGCAACTGATATATAGCATTCAAATTCATATCCACTGTATCGAGCGACAATGGGAAGATAGATTTGACGACGCCAATATACGCTAGCAATGCGCAAAATATGATAAAGCAGCTCCGATCCGTGATCTCTGAACAATGCTCGACGCAAATTTATCTCAAATGTACAAGTCAACAGAGAATTTAGCGATTTATGAAAAACTTAAATCTCTCCGCGGTCGCACGTAGTTTACGCAGTATATTTCATCAAAGCCGGCCAAATATGGCATCAAAGTTTGGTGGATTTGCGACGCTGAAAATACCTATCTTTCACATGTTATCATTTACACTGAAAAAACAGGTAACCTTCGAGAGAAGAATCGAGAATAGAGAGTTGTGAAAGAACTTGCAGCCGCATACCAAGCCAATGTAATAAATATTTGCATGAATAATATTTTTATAACTGTACCTCTTACCTATCACTTGTTTTCATGGAACTTGACTATTATTACGTACTTTCGTAAAAAATA
The DNA here is from genome assembly GCA_031772225.1 of Eubasilissa splendida. Lineage (NCBI taxonomy): Eukaryota > Metazoa > Arthropoda > Insecta > Trichoptera > Phryganeidae > Eubasilissa > Eubasilissa splendida. The sequence goes on along the minus strand of CM062862.1, from coordinate 23,271,275 downwards.
TGTCTCATGTTGTACACCTCGTAGAAGATTGTTGGTGATCCAAAAGAAACACTTATGTGACAATTATAATGTTTATTACACGAATAATACAGTTATGATACAAGATAACAGGAGCCAAACGATAACGCAAAAGAGAGACCGCGCTTCGCGCGCGTCATCCTTTAATCCCCGCTCACACACACATACATAAACATCTCGCTCCGGCGGTGCGGGCGCTCTGACACATACACATATATTCGCTCTCACGGACATCACAAATATAGTTGGTACATTTAATAAATATAAACCTAACATTCCACGTGTAATGGTTCCAAATAAATACTATACTCTACTGTGTTTGGATTCCAAGAAAATTTAACGCTGTGCTCATACGTACCGAGGAAGAATAATGCTGTAATTCTATTATCAACGATGTATTCCGACATGACAGTGAATGATGGTGCTAGAAAAAAGCCTCACATTATAACATATTATAATAAATATAAAACTAGCGTCGACACCATGGACAAAAACGATTAGTAGATATACTACACAACGTCGCACTTTAAGATGGTCGCTTGTTATTTTTTTCAACATGATAGACGTCAGCTCGCTCATTACCTATTTTATTTATTATGTAAATAATAAGATGCTTCCGAGAAAAACCAATCAGCTGTGACTGTTAATGCGTCAATTGAGCAAAGAACTTACGAAGCTAATGATTAAGAATCGATGTCAAAACTTGCAAGTGATGAGACATGTCGACACCAAGATTGCTACTGAAAGTGTTATCGGACGATCAGTAAATTCTGCGGAGCTATTCCATCAGTTGAACATGATGCATCAGGAAGAAAAAAAAATACTGATCCATGCCATATAAGTCTGTCTGCGATGAACATTCACGAAATTTTAATAAATGTACAGAATGTAATAAAGGGTGTGCAGTGGAAAAATTTCAAAATTAAATTGTAATTGCTCGTAGACCATCAGGGTGAGGTAAGTAAGAGGGGTATTGTTCGACGCACATGATTTGCGGATTTTCCAGTCGCAATGAGTCACTGCTCGGGAGTGCACCGTGCGTTCGCGGTTAATCAATATTTAATATGCGGTGATTCATTGGTTCGTGTACGTCGCACTTTTTGTACTCACTTTATATTGTTATAGTTCATGAATAAGTGATGGGCTGAGTACGCAACTTATCTGGTGTTGGGTTCAAAAGTTCAGACAAGAAGTGACAATGGTTAACCAAGCTCCTCCGGGACCATTAACATCAGCAGCGACGCTAGAAAATGTGGCTCAAGTTCGACGTGAAATTATGCGCAATCCACGTAAATCAATAAGGAAGATTGCAGCCTGTACTGGAATAAAATAATCAACAGTACACGTAATTTTGAGTTCGAGTTAAAGTTTCACCCATACAAACTACAAATCGTGCAGTTATTCAACGAAAATAACTATTCTTTACGTGAAACCTTTACGAGAACGATGCTGAAACGTTTTGTTGAAACATATTGTTTACGGACAAAACACATTTTTATATCGATGACTATGTTAATAAACAGAACATGAGATACTGGTGCCCCGACAACCCAAAGGAATGCCATCAAAAACGTTTGCATTGTCCAAGAACGACAGTGTGGTGTGCAATTTCTGCCCAAGGGATAATTAGCCCTTATTTTTTTAACCAGCGAGAGACAGTCACTGTTGACGTGTATTGCCAAATGATCGACAAGTTTTTGATACCGCAACTGCAGGTATTTCCCGATATCAACAGAACACAAATTCAGCATGACGGGGCCACTCCACACACGGCTAGAGTTTCAATGAAAAAACTGAAGGGAATTTTTCCCAATAAATTAATCAGCAAGTACGGAGACATACCCTGGGCACCTCGGTCACAGGACCTTACATCGTTCGACCGTGCCGTGAAGTTGCCGCCATTGAACCGACGATTTGCTTTCGCGTGTTTGCTAATTTAAGAGTCCGATTGCAAGAGTTTCTTGAGTGAAATAGACAGCATGTAGACAATATTGTTTATAAAATGTAAAATCCGTATTGTTAAACTCCATTTTGTATAAATAAAATATGAGAATTATATTGTAGTTTTTTTATATTTCATTTTTTTTAACTAGAAAATTTTCAGCTGGACACCTTTATATATTTTTTTTTTTGATAATAAATTTCAATATTACACTATCTATTACCCGTGTAGGAATCGAACCAATTGATAAAAAGCTAAAAAAGTTTAATTACTCAATCACAATGTAAGTGCGTATATTTTAAATACGATTATTTTTGTTCAAAAAAATTTTGTATTTTCTACATGCACCACTGTCTTAGATTTGAATCAAATAACGACGTTCTGGAAGTTACAAGCTATGTTTAGATTATTAATTTATTTAAAAGAAAAAATGTACAGTGGTGAGCACATGGGTACCTAGTAGTGCACTCAAGTGTTACTTACTTACTTACTTATTTACCATCACGCCGTTTCTCCGCAGGGGTAGGCAGAGAGGACAGAGCGCTACACTTCTCTGTCCTGACACACAATTCTCGCCTCATCCACATTTATACATCTTTTCATACGAGCTCGCCGATTGTTGAGGCTTCTAACAGAACCGTCCTCCATTATCTGGTTTACCTGGTCGTGCCAAGTCTTCTATTTCTGGTACCATCAACACTTGCGTCTTATATCTTCTTACCATTCTCTCCTCATCCATCCGTTCCATATGACCAAACCACCTAAGTGATCCTTTTTTAATATCACTCACTATACTAACATCAGCTTTACAATATTTTCTTATTTCTTAATTCTTTACTCTGTCATTAATAGATTTGCCACATATACGCCTAAGTGATCTCATTTCTACTGCATTCAGTCTACGTTCGTTTTTCTCCTGCCAGCTCCAAGCCTCATTTCCATACGTGTCGGTACCAGGACTTTATTGTGCATCGCTGGTCTTACCTCGATTAACGAGTTCCTGTTAGATATTATTCCATTCAAATCGCCGTTTTCTTTATTTCCTGCAATCACCCTCCTTTCGATATCATTATCAGCCTTTCCCTTTCTATCAAACATACTTCTCAAATACACAAACTCATCTACTTACTCCAAATATTAATTACCTACAAGTATTTTGCACGGTGTCTTGCTTTCCTTCTTCTCGAATATCATCACTTTTGACTTGTTCAATTCATAATAAGGTCGCTTTCCTTGCATACATCCTACATTCTAAGGGTTCATTCACAAGGGTTAAATACTATTTATACCTCTTACAGATAGGTTAATCAAAAGTTTATTCTCTGAGATAAACATTATTGTAAAATTGTTATAATAAGATCAATGAATTAATGAAATAATTGTTTATTTTGTATAAACCTGAAATATGGATGTTTTAATGAAAAGGAAATAGATAGAGATAGGAAATCCATCAGAAAGGTAAGCTCGTGTGATCGAATTTTGAAGCGATTTTCCATTTTAGAATCCGTTTACATGATATATCAATTATATTGAATGTCTTAACAATAATTGGAAATATATTTTTGAACCTACTACAGCAATATTTGATACGAAAATTGTCTAACGTAGAAGAATTAAACGTTTTGTCTTTAAACCTTAAATAATAACAAAAAATATTGTATTTTTCCCAACTGTAAATGATTCGCGAGTTATAAAAAGATTCGTATTAATGACATAGCTATTATAAAATCTATAAATCGACCCCTCAGTATAACAAAGTTCCATCTGACACTAACACTGTATTGAGATAATGAGCTCAAAAGTGTTGATTGAATTTCAACATATATTCATGTATATTTTATTAGAAGAACACATTCTTATTGTGAAGTTGTAATTATTCAGAACATAGGTCTGTGATGTTTTAAACACTAATTAAATGTATTAATTAGAAATAATGATCACAACTTTACAATAAGAATGTGTTCTCCTTATAATATATAAGTTGTATCAATGTGTCCAAAATTTAATAAAAATGAATTGTTAATTCTGGCGTCCGCTATCGGTTTACTCAAAGTATTTGATATTACATAAAAAAAAGTAGATGGCTCTTTCAAATAATGGAACTATAAATGTATTAATTTGAAAAAGATTTAACATATAGGTTCGAATATTTCTCTTCAAAAATAATGTCGCTGTAGCATAGTTAGATAATGCACCTTCCCCGGTTTGGAAAGAGATCCAGGTTCAAATCCCGGTAGCGCAACAACAATATTTTTCGATATAATTGATTTTATAATTCTTTAATATTCTTTTTAATTAATACATTTAATTAGTATTCATGTATATTTTGTTTTGAGTATACAAATATGATCAGTTTTAAGGTCTTAACATATTTTCAGTATTATCAATGACCACTGTGAAATGAGGTAAATTAAAAATTAAATTAGAACACTGTAAATTAACAATAATGATCCATAAATTGAGTTAAATAACTGATGCAGTTGGAACTATATCCCTTGCTATAATTCCTTTAATATCCGTTAAATAGAATCGGTGTGTATAAAATAAATAAAGAATAATGCATTTGGAACACTCGTCATGTAATAACTCAAATAAGCGCTAAATATAACCTGAAACCTTGCTATTCTAAAGTGTCGAAATGATAAAAAAACTTTTTTATATTAGTTATGTTAAAATAATGGAATTTTTGTTGTGCTTCAAATTTGGCAACTTTTAATGGATATCGACGTAAAGGGAAAATTTAAACACGTAGAAAAGAAAACATAAGATATTTTTGGCTAGATGTGCATGAATTTTTTAAAAACATATGATTGATAATTACGAGAAAATCTGCTATTTTCATATCAGGCTTGCACATTGCTTAATTCATTTTAAATTTTGACTGATTTTGCACTCACGCACTCAACGGAGAAGTATAGAGGGAAATTCCATCATGATGTGGATTCGTATCTCAAATAGAAAATATGTTACAGCAGTAAATTGAATGAGAAAATATAGATGTACTAGATTTAGATATGTCTTGAAATTCTGGAAGAGATATTCGTACTTGTGCAGAAGAATATAAAATAAAGAAACGGAATAAAAAATAGGCTATTTTTGTATATGGATGAAAACATATTTGTGTTGTGTAGTTGCAGCTTCAGAATACAGTTCTGTGGTATTTTTAATACATTTTAAATGAAATCAACTAAAAAGATATACAGAAAAAAATGTCTAAATTAGATTCTCGCATCATTTTGAATTCATCGCAATACAAAGTCGATTGCTTTTAAAAATAGAATAATATATTTATCAATTATGAAGATATACAGAATACAAGTTCGAAATGTGTCTAAAATATAATTGATTGATATAGCAGAATTGGTTAACGCATTTCCCTGGAGAGTAAAAGCTTCAGATTCGAATCCCGGTAGGAACCATATATATTTTTTGATAAATAAATTATTTCTGTATATATTTTTAATGTATTAAATATTATTTGTTATTATATTAGTTTTTTAATAATAAAAATAGCAAGAAAATAAACACGAATTAGACTTTTCTCTCAGAATAGTGGGTGAATATTGGGTGATCAATTTTTTCAAAGAGAACGAATAAAAATAATTTCCGGCCTAAAACTACATTTCACCAAAATATATACATACTAAAGAGAATAAAACTCAAACGGAGTAAGGGATTTCTGGCTGTATATTTAAATGAACTTGACATTAAACTACTTTTGCGAGCAGGGTCGTGATATGAGTTAGTGCTTAAACCATTAATATTTGAGATTCCGAAACTTAAACGTCAACTGGATCTCAAAAACAGACGTTGAAGTTAAAAGTTGTTTACAGTTTACACTTTTAAAAAATGGCGTTGTGGTTTTGAAAGGATATATATAGCAAGAAAAATTTATCCAACGTCTGAATAAGCTTATATGTATATTTTGTAGTATCATTTCATTTTGTATTCTATACGTTAACCCTTCCGAAACCATGCAGTAACACAGGAGTACCGTAATAATTAAACCTGTAATATTTCGGTAAATATATGCAACATAAAATTCATATCTATATATATTTAATTATTTTTTCAAAATTAAATGCTCACTATTTAGAATGAATTCGTGCCATTAAAGCCATTTAAGCTAATAAAAACATTTTTTCTAACTGTTATTTACAGTAACAAGAGTTGACAGCATGGCTGCGTTTGGTTATTTTTATCATGGTATACACAGGTAGATACACAGGGAAAATTTATATTTAATTTACAAAATCTGAAAAAATCCAAATAACATCAAACGTTTCGACATAATATTAATGTTACTATTTAAAAACTTTTTTTTTCTTAGATATAAACGTGTACATTTTAATTAACAATGATGTTTAAAATTTATAAAAGAGCAAAAGTCTTTCAAATGTATAAATATATTTACCATTTTTTTTAAAAAAGATTTTTCAATTAAAAATTTTGCTACAATGAGTAATAATTATATTGTCATAAAATTATTTTAAATATGAGCATTACATTGTAAAATATGATTGCTTTCAACTAGACAAAGTAGTTCTCACTAAAAAAAACTCGCATAGAGATGAGCCATATATTGCATATTTACGAGATTAACAATGTTGACATAGCCATTGTTAAAATAATCTATCGATAATTTAATGTTTCAGGTTCATGTCTCGGTAGCAACTATACTTTTTTAATGATAAATTTATTATTTGTTTATTTATAACTGTAATGTCTATGGATTGATGATCGGGTGACACACGCATGCGCGTTCAAGTTAAATATGTGTGTATATGTAGTGAGCATGAAGATATGGAGCATGTATAAGAAGAACCGACAACCGAGCTCGGCCTCCTTTCGCTCCGCGTCACTCTCCGAATATAGATCTATTATAATTTGTAATATTGCCAGTCAGGAATAAATACTATAAATTGTCACATTGTGTACAAATAGCTTATTATTCTCGTCATCACATCCAACCTCAACAATGGACGCATCTGCTAGATCATCAGAGTCGACAAGCCATATCAAATTGGCGCAGACGGTACAGGGTTTTATCAGGATTTAAAAATACGACGGTAAGAAATGCATATTATGAGTAATAATTATATTAAAATATGATTTAACTCTTTAATTTATTTTTTGATGAGATATATTTAGTTTTAAATTTTAATGTTAAATACACATCTAAGTTTATACGGCCCTAATATAATTATCAAATCATTTTAGGATTATTTTGTGGTAAGGTGATTTATTAACGTTGCTGACATTCATCACATCAGCCATGATATATCTGAGCATTGTGATTATCGTATAAATCAGTACTATTTGGTCCATAGTTTATTAACCATTTAACTGCTAAATATATATAATAGGTATGCGAATACATTGTATGCGTCTTTAAATAAATGTTATTTTACCGCAGCGGTAACGTTAACAAGGCTGGTCTACAAGGACGCAAAAATGTTAATCCAACATCTCTAAATTTAAAATATATTGTTACGGTGCCTTTGGGCCCTAGAAGATAGGAAGCCATAGGTGTCTACCTCAGTCTGGATCCTCAAATGTGTATGCTATGCGTGCTCTAATGTTACCTGCTACCTCGGATGGAATGATAATTGATTCAACGGCAACTCTGCTTTTTGCATTAAACATTTATACACAAAACACAATTAATCCCGAAATTTGATGCACGTAAAATGTCACTTAGATCTTCTTTCTTCAGGTCATTTTTTATTATCTATTTACGGAGTTAATCTATTTACACAACATCAGGGTGCCAATGCAGCTGAGGATTCGGGCTGCAACACGCACGCACGAGGATACCTCTCTTGCTCCAAGGATTCATCGTTTACTTAAGTCGGCAAAGTACGCTACCCAGACCTCAGCGCGCAAATTCAAACATCACAATATATATAACAACCGAAGGGTGTTTTAATTGCCATACTATAAGATTAGATTTCTAGTAAATTTCAGATAAATGTGTCTTAAAAGGAAACTTCCAATATTTTAAAAAACACGTCGTCAAACAATAATCGACGAATGATTTTACAATTTATCGAGAACTCACAAATTGCATACAATAATCAAACTTTTGTGAAAATATAAATAATTTGGTTATAGCTTCTTAATTGGCAATGCATAAGCTATAAATTTAAAAAGAATGTCCAGCGGAAAATTGTTATATTTAATATTAAACAAAATAAAAACTACAATGTTATTCTCATATTTTATTTATGCAAAATGAAGTTTAACGATGCTTATTTAATGTTTTATAAACAATGTCGTCTAAATGTCGTCCATTTCTCTCAAGACACTCTTGCAATCGGACTCTTAAATTTGCGAACACGCGAGAGCAAAGCGTTGGTTCAATGGCAGCACTTCACAGCGAATATTTTCTTGTAATTGTTCGAGGATTGTTACTGTAAACTCTCGATTAAAGGTATTCCCACAAACAAACGTTGCACGGTGTAAGGTCCGGTAACTGAGGTACCCAGGGTATGTCTCCGTAATTGCTGATTAATTTATTTGATAAAATTCCCCTCAGTTTCTCCATTGAAACTCTAGCTGTGTGTGGAGTGGCCTCGTCTTGCTGAAATTGTATTCTGTTGTTGAACCCGGAAAACAGCTGCAGTTGCGGTACCAAAAACTTGTCAAATCATTTGGCAATACACGTCAGCGGTGACTGTCTCTCGCTGGTTAAAAAGATAAGGGCCAATTATCCCTCACCCTGAAATTGCACACCACACTGTCGTTTTTGGACAATGCAAACGTTTTTGATGGCATTTCCTTGGATTGTCGGGGCACCAATATCTCATGTTTCGCTTAACACCCCATATAAAGGCTTGAAAATAATTTACTTACTTAAGTATTACTATTACATTTATTTCATATATGGTTATGTTACGTGCCTAAAATCATTAATCAAAGATTACGATATTCTTTTAAAAGCTTTGAGAGCCGTCATTGGCCCTTCATCGAAAAGGGAGTGTATCGCACAGGAAGATACGGGCAAGCCGACGAGCGCCCGCCAGTCGCGTCTTGGAGACGCTTAGAGCCACATGCATGAGCGCCTAATAATAAAAAGGCAAGCTGCCCGCATTTCAAGATCACAATTAGTCTCCATCACGCGGGAAAAATACTTCGCATAATGTATTCAATGCTTACTTAGTATCGAGTAAATATAATATGTACACATAATAAATACAGCGTAATATATCGGCTACTTTAAATAACATTTCACCGATCTTTAAAAAAACGCTTGAAATATCTGGTTAATAATTTAGACAAGTAAAGCCAAGGTCTATTTTGGGTGTTTTTGCTTATTTGTTAGTAGAAATTATTTTGTCCTGTAAATACGATCAGTTTAATACCTGTTGCAGGATCTGAATTCTAATAATCTTATCGTATTACGCGCATTTATACAATGTGTTTTCCGCTAGAAAAAAAAATATATTTTCAACTGACTGCGCATTGCACACTACAATTGTCGTAGGTTTCCGAAACTCTACATAATAATACAATATCACAATCGCCAAAAGGACCATTTCATTCCTTACTCGCCTGAGCCCCAAGAAGCATCTGATCGGCGACAGCGGTGCCATCACGGCCACTCTCGGCCGTAGACGCATATCTACTCCAACCTTGACCACATCAATGCGATGATCGCACATCCAAGAACCGAGTACTCTAACCGGAGGAATGCTGTCTGTAGGTGAGTAACCCGTAAGTCTGTTTAATAAATAGCTCCAACTCAGTGGCAACCCAATTTATAGTAAAAGTTATGATCTATTACCAAAGCACAATATCTCCTGAATCCAATAGCTCGACCGGGCCACTCCGAGCTACGGCTCATCTAATTTACAGTTAAATTTCGTTATTAGATCATCGTACATTTAGAATATAAGATTTTTATTATGTTAATTTAGTTTAAAGTATGATATTAATGCATTTTCTCCGTAACTAATAGTACCACTTATGTTATCTTACTTTCATTCCAACGTAGTTTTAATTTATCAATGTCTACCATAATAAAATAATTTATTCAAATGTCATGCATATAAAATAAAATGCCTTTGTGCGATTTAAATTTTACCTCTTTTCTTTCATTAATCTCATCCCTTCATCACCTTTCTTGAACATTAGGAACTATGATATTTAATATATGAATTTGTAAGCATCGGATCTAATCTCTCATATATCACGAGCCTTATGCAAAAGGCACACTTAGTAAAAAGGTGAGTTCTAAAAAGGGGTAATTAATTGTTTTATATCATGATATTGAATTTTTGAACAAATGTTCTCCATAACAACACGTTTGAAAATAAACGAACAATTATTGACAGAATTTTTAGTTTAGTAATTTATTACTATAACATTGTTTAAGCGACATTGGTGCTATTTACTCCTAAATAAATAATCTTTGATTACGGGGGTAGTTTAGACATTTATATAAAAATATGATTAAAATATATAATCATCGTTTTTAGCGTGTCAAGTTATTCACTGAAAAAATCATAATTAATTTTATTTTTGAGATTAGCAAAATCAACTTTGTGGTTAAAATCCATTATTCTAAATTGTTCAGAAGAAAGCGATATTTTCAAAACCGGTAGATGTATATTAATTAATTAAGTAGTGAACAAAACAAAGTTTTAACAATTTTAAATAATATTAGTTTTGATAAAAGTTACCCAAAATTAATTAAAACGTACTTTACGCGGCGCCAAGGAACACACGTGACCGAATATTACCATAGATTTATAAAAAATAAAAAAATGTTTGGCTATTTACGTGCAAAAATGTTTATTAATAATGTAAAAATGTTATTAATCTCTATATTTTCTAAAATGTCTTATTTACTTCCCTTTCTGCACATATGTAGTACTTCTACGTTATCATGGGCGAAACGATGACCCTCTGATCTTGCATGGTCTTTCATCTCTGAGTTTATGCTAAAGTTCTTTAACCCCTTAGGGTATTCTTCTATTCGTGTGTGTATTTTCCTTTCAGTTTTCATCTGACGATGACGCAGCATGCGTCGAAAACATTGTTTTTTTAAAACGTAGTGTTTTATTTTAATAATTAATTAATTTTTACAAAAAGTTTATTTAATATGCAAAACATTGGAATACTTCACATTTATGAATATATTAGTTTTTAGGTTTCCGATAATTACCTGAGATCACAACATAGATTATTTCGCCTTCCGGTTTAAAAAAGCAACATTTTTATGGTTATGCCTACTGTAAGAGCAATTACATTAATAAATTACATGATTTCAGATACTGATATTCTCAATTTTTCATGAATAAATATCAGCTGAGTTTAAAATTAAGCCTATGACGTATTTTTACACTATAAATTAGATTTGTATTAATTAATTATGAATTTTTATATACTTTATTAAATTTTTTAAATATATTTGCTAAATATTCACGTTGTGGATGTTTGTTAATATTTAAATAAACAAAATTCTGAGATTCGCTGCTTTGCGAGAGCGAGAAGGTAGATTGCATCCGGCGATTATTTGTGACTCACGCTTCTCTGGAAACTGCCATGTGTGAGGATTAACGCTAATATGATCTCGTTTCAGTACGGTGGAAGCAAATCTGTAATTGCATAACGATAAACGGATTGGATATTTACACGCGCCCGTATATAGATGTTTTGATTCACGTTCGCTTCCAGAATTCATGTGAAATTGTATCGCTTACCACTTGTGCGCCATATTCCACTAAAATATCAAGAATAATTGGGTCCATTAATATTTGTATTTATCTAAACCTTCTTCTTTTAAATAGGTAATCCACCCTTCAAGAGTGATTTGTGCCATTAATTAAGTTAAAACTACGTTTTATAGAAAAAAGTACTATAATATTATAGAATAGGAAATATTACATTACAAGCCAAGACCATTGTCGTTCAAAAATGTGTTATTATATAAATTAACTGTGGCGAGTTAAAATAAAGAAGATGACACAAGTTAACCGGGAGTTGAAAATTACCATGGACTAGATTACTGTAGAAAAAACCTGTGATCCACAGTGGGCAGATTTTCGAATTATTTTAAGCTGATTACCCTTATGATTATTTGGAGCTATCTATTGTGCAGTCCAAATAGAATTCGTACGTTTTTTTACCATATTTAGTCTGTCATTCATCGGGATATGGAATTTATGGGAAAAACTCCGGAAAGAGTGGCCTCCTTAGCCAGTTTATCAGCACATTTATTTATATGAATTCCTTTATGTGCAGGAATCCAAACGAATAACACCTGTTTATTGTTGCTGTCCAAATTAAATAGATATCTTCTGATGGAACAGATTATCTCTTTGTCTAGCCAAACTTTCATATAAGCAGAGAAGGATTCAAGAATTTGTGAGTCGGAGAATATAACAGCCTTATCGACGTTCTTTTCGAGGCCTCTTTAATTGCTTAACATTCTGTTAAGAAAATCAATTATATAAACCTATATCTATAAATTATAACCGGTATAATTATTTTGATGGGAATTTTTGATTTGTGATATATTTGATAAATAAAAATTAAAACATTGAAACCTTGTCGAACATTTTGATTCGAACCACTGAATATGCGCGACGCATAGTTAATCATTAAAAAGATAGAGATTTATTATAAATATATTTTACTATTTTCCTACGTTTATACACGTATGCTAAAATTGTCTACAAATACGTAAATATATAAGCACAAAATATACATAAATTCCAATAATTAGAAATCTCTGGAAATAAAATAAATATGATCATTTAAACATATGCCAGTTACAATAGGTTGTCGCAATTTTCTGTAAAACTACAAAATCCCGGTAGCAACAAAAATATTTCTAATTGATACTTTTTATTTGTATTCTTACTATCTTGTCCTTCAGCTAGCCGCGACCACGCGGGGCCCACCGACAACGTATTGCAGATTTTGGATTGAAGCTGTGCATTACTGAATATTCTGGGAAATAAATTTAAATTAAATAATTGTATTAACATAAACGGAAAGAATATTTTACAATTAGCGACATCGATGTACCAGTAGACTATAGTTGCTTAGTTCTAAAAACTACTATGACTATTCACCGCTGTACCCATGGCGCTCTTTCGTATTCGCCGCATCAAGCTACTCACGTTACTCTGTTTTGTCTTTAAGCTAGTGAATTACTCAAGTCATATAATTGACTATTTACTGAATTGAAAATTCCTTTCGGTTGATCAGTTTTGTATGGAGTCGTTACCTATGCTGTTTTTTAACAGAATAACATTAGAAAGGCTTACAACTGCGTGCAAATAATTGAAGTGACTACTTCCTATTTTACTAATTCGCGAATTTTACTATCTTACTGTTTTAATGTGTTGATTTCATGATTGTTTTTTAAATTTGGTGGATGAATTGGTTTTGGATTTGGGAAAAACAAAAAGCTATTGGCAGAACTATTTCCTACATTAATCTTTATTAAAAAAAAAATTCCTTTAGTTATTACGTTAAGGATTTTCAAACAACAAATAAATCATGTTCAGTCATAGAAAGTATTCTTAAAAACGTCCATTCATTTTTTTATGTGAGTAAGAAGGTATTATTTTATGTTAAAACTTTAACATTAAAAAAACTATTAATAGTATTCTAAAATTACAAATAAATACATGGTAGGGTTGTATAAACGACGGATTAATTTTTTCTAAAGACGTTGGTTAGACGAAAGTACATATATGGTATTACATATATTATATATGATTGTATAATATCATCGTTAACAGCATAACCTAAATCTCTACCTACTGCACTGACGTGAACATCAAACACGGGACGCGGCCGCAACACGGGATCAAGCTTTCTGAATGTATTTAAATTATTTAATCATTTAAAGAGAAAGCTTTAGCTCAAGCGTACTGCGTTAATTCTGATTTTTAAACTACAAAAGTTTTGTAATATGGGTTTAAAAATATTTTAAAGAACCAATTTCTTGTACCATCTTCTGCAGATCTGCAACCGGTATTCAAAACAGGCCTCTCAATTTTCTTGTTTAATGTTATCTGACAATAGCGTTTTAAGACGAGTAAAAGACCAGTACCTATTACGTCATCCCATAAATAAAACTGTATTTATATACTTCATTTTTCCAAAATTAAGATAAACAAAGTTATTATCTCAAATAAACTCTCATTTATTTTCTATAATGCTCCTTCTTCTTTCTAGTAGACTTGCAAGGCCTTTCTTCTAAAATTCACTTATCCTCGACGAAAAATACTCCTCCAGTACTAATATGACCTCGTCTACAGAATTCATATTTTTTCCTTCCAAATGATTTTGCAGACTGCGTAACAAATGATAATCAGATATGGAAATGTCCGGAAAATATAGTGACTGGGGCATTGTTTCTAAAAAGGGTTAATTCCTAAGACATGACGGAAAATAAAAACACACGTTAACTCTCTGCACGCGATTAGACTTTTAAAGTTTCTGAGGAACCCATTGACCCAATTTGCTGTCTTTTCAATGGCACGCAGGTGTCGATGAATGGTTAAATAAACACCAGGGTGTGCAGAACATCCTCGTCGAGCTTTACAGATTTTCCAGGAATTTCTGGAACCGCCGTTAACACTTATTTACGCTTATTGTCAAATTCCCATATACTGCATTGAATTTTTTGCACTTTTTATTATATTGTTGCTTTTATTGAACTCATAAAGCAAAATATGCCGAATATGCTGCTTTGTCACTTCCATTATAGCTTTGAAAAAATAACTGTTAAAATCGAACTGCACTCTTCAAAACTTGTACTAAAAATAAGTTAAATATATTAATTATAAAGATATACATATAAAATCAATTTTATCGAAAAATATTGTTGTTGCGCTACCGGGATTCGAACCTGGATCTCTTCCCTAACCGGGGGAGGTGCTTTATCCAACTAAGCTACAGCGGCACTATTTTTAGCGACAATTTTTCGACCCTATAAGTTACCTTTTTGAAATCAATACATTTAATCGTTCCATCATTTGACAGATCATTCATTATGTTCTGAATAATTACAACTTCACAATAAGAATGTGTTCTCCTAAAAAATAAAAAAATAAAAAGTTACTACCAGTTTTTATAGCAGGGGGTGATTTTACACGGTGCAGGTAGTTTATTTTATCCCCTTCTGATGTTATAAAAACATTATTTATGGATTGACTCAATAATATTTATAATTAAAATATAAGTTATTTGTAACCATTTTTTATGTATCATGCCAACAATGTATTTCTACATGGTAGCATACATACAACTCCCGAAAATAGATAAATATGGTGGTTAATTCGATAGAATAGTGATCGTTGCAGTGTATAAAGTGACCACATAAGCCAGCCGAAGATAGGTCGTAAGCCATGTAATACCTATACTTCCATATTTTCAATATAATATAATAGCTTCGTCTCTATGAGATATCTATTATTTGTCTTAATCTTAAATTACACTTAAAGTGATATAATATTGATTATAATGATGTTATTACACAATATGTGATATTTGAATTTAACTGATATATTGCTTTGACTGTATTATAATGCGGTTTGAATTATTTACGAGAATTACACGACAAACAAACAAATGTATATTTGCATATACGAATATATGCAAGTAACTACTATCTCCAAAGCTATTAACTTCTCCATACAGCCAGCAATGCTCGGATTTGAATTAAGCAAATACCAACGATTCTATCATAGAGTGGATAATGTTTAACATTGCATACGTGCTCTCATCTCAATTATACAATTATATAATACAACTTGGTAAGACACGATTATATTACTCTGCTTCAAAATCGATTACAAATAAAATAAAATACAATAATGAATCGGGCGTATAATGAAACACAATAAAATAAAGGAAACGTTAGAGAAAGATCAATTATAATATTAATGAAGAAATACAAGGCAATTTAAGATGTAAGGGAACAAGTTTATTTAAAATGTAAAGAAAGGAAGAATTAAACGAATCTGATTTAAATATAAAGGGAAAAAAACAAGCTAGCTTCGTTTTTTTCAACTACATATATTAGCTTTACATTGCATTATTAGAAAAGAAGAATTCAAGATAAACTACATAAATTATCTCTGGAATATAAGAGTACAATAAGTTTTTAAAACATTTTAACAAAATTTAATGTCCCTAAAAAATGCTAAAGACATCATTAATCTCATTACTATACAAATTCAATAAATAATGCTGAAATATTTAATTTATTATATATTTTATCAATATATAATATAAGTATTTTAAGGTCCGTAGGCAGGCAGATAGTGTAAGACTGCATGTACACTTATGAGAGTATACTCTTTTGTTTCAGAGATTTGGCAGTAAAAATCAGTACGAGTCAGTTGGTACTAAATACAGTTTACAGAAAATGACAAATCGCTTCGTAATAACTCTGGACTGTCTGTTAAACGAGTTTCGGAAAAAAAATAGCCATGTACGTGCGCCTAAACACAAAAGTAACTTAGGAATAAAAACGCGTTAGAAATGAAGTACTTGCGGCTTATACTGTCAATCACATATACAGCTCGTAGATACAGGGAGTCCAGCGGAAAATTTTCAAATATAATATTAAATGAAAAAAAATACTACAATGTTATTCTCGAATTTTATTTAAACAAAATGAAATATAACGATGCAGATTTTTTTTTTTTATAAACAATATCGTCTAAATGTCATTCATTTCTCTCAAGACACTCTTGCAATCGGACTCCTAAATTTGCGAATACGCGAGAGCAAAGCGTTGCTTCAATGGCAGCAATTTCACGGCACGGTCGCACGATGTAAGGTCCGGTGACCGAGGTGCTCAGAGTATGTCTCCGTACTGGCTGATTAATTTATTAGGAAAAATTCCTCTCAGATTTTCCATTGAAACTCTAGCTGTGTGTGGACTGGCCCCGTCATGCTAAAATTGAGTTCTGTTGTTAAACCCGAGTAACAGCTGCAGTTGCGATACCAATTATTCGGCAATATACGTCAGCAGTGATTGTCTATCGCTGGTTAAAAAAATAAAGGCCAATTATTCCTCGGGCAGAAATTGAACAACACACTGTCGTTTTTGGACAATGCAAATATTTTTGATGGTATTTCCTTGGATTGTCGGGGCACCAGTATCTCATGTTTTGTTTATTAACATAACCATCGATATGAAAATGTTCTAAGAAAACAATATGTTTTCAAGCGTTCGTGCTGTTCCAAAACGTTTCAGTATCATTTTTGCTAAGGTTTCACGTAAAGATTAGTAATTTTTGTAGAAAATCTGTACGATTTTCAGTTTGCAAAAGTGGTAGTTTATTTTTCAAAATTACGTGCACTGTTGTTTATTTTATTCCAGTACAGGCTGCAATCTTCTTTATCGATTTATGCAGATTGCGCATAATTTCATGTCGAACTTGAACCACATGTTCTGGCATCGCTGCTGACGTTAATGTTTCCGGAGGAGTTTGGTTAACCATTGTCCCTTCTTGTCTGAACTTTTGAACCCAACACCGGATAAGTTTCGTGCTCGGCCCATCACTTACTCGTCGAATATTAAAGTGATTACAAAAAGCGCAACGCGTACGAACCAATGACTCACCGCACTTTGAATATTATGGTGCGCTCCCGACGAGTGACTCGTTACGACTGGCAAATTCGCAAATCACGCGCGTCAAATAATATCCCTTCCACTTACCTCACCCTGTTGGTTTACGAGCTATTACAATTTAATTTTGAATTTTTTCCGCTGGACACTCTTTAGTTCTATTTGAGAAGAATTATATTTATTTAATACCGTACAGTTATAGATACTTCGATACGTTGATCATATCACAATGATTGTGGAGCAATAGGGATCTATCGACTCTATAAGGTAGAATCAATGGATCCCAGTCTAATGGAAAATTGATGTCAAGATGGACAAATCTCCTTTCAGGAAGCTATAAGAGCAGCAGATCGAAAGAAATGGCGACGAATAATATGAGCTGTAATATCAACACTGCTACTCTCGTGAGTACTGACAAAAAATATTATTTTTTTAACGTTAAAAACACATTATTTTACTTTATTTTAATATTATGTTTTGCAAATAAGTTTGACGTAATATATTATAAGAAAGCATGTTTAAAAAAAATGACGTAACATGAAGTTTTCAAATTATCTATTTCAAATCCCCGGATTGGAAATACAGATCCAGGTTCGAATCCCGGTAGCGCAAAAACAATATTTTTCGATAAAATTGACTTTATATGTATATATTTATAATTAATACATTAAATTAGTATTTAAAACATCACAAACCTATGTTCTGAATAATTACAACTTCACAATAAGAATGTGTTCTCCTTAATGATTTTTTTTTGTTTATGCATACTTTTACTAAATGGGCGGGGCTAATATGCACAGGAGGGGAGATGTAATACAAGATGTTTGAATGTTAAGTACATTATTATTAAATGTATTAATTAGAAAAATATGCATATAAAATCAATTTTATCGAAAAATATTGTTGTTGCGCTACCGGGATTCGAACCTGGATCTCTTTCCAATCCGGGGAAGGTGCATTATCCAACTATGCAACAACGACCATATTTTTGACGACAAATTTTCAAATCTATATGTTGCACTTTTCAAATGAATGCATCTATCGTTCCATTACTTGAAAAAGCCATCTACTTTGTTTTTAAGGAATCTCAAATACCTTTGAGTAAACCGATAGCAGATGCCAGAATTAACATTTCCCAACTTGGAAACAATATTTTTGGATAAAATTGATTTTATATGTATATCTTTCTAATTCATACATTTAATTAGTATTTAAGACATCACAAATATATGTTCTGAATAATTACAACTTCACAATAAGAAGTGTTCTCTTTAATAATACATTATTATTCTTAATATTAATTTCTATATTTTCTAGAATGTCTTATTTTCTCCCCTTTTCGCATATATATGCATTTTGCATATATTTATAGATATTTTGAATACAATTAATTTATTTAATAATTAAAACTTAGTATGAACGTTAATGCGGAAGTAAATAATTCGTGAACTGTACATAAACTGTAAATCTACCTATATAAAGCGCACTACATTTTTAATGTCGGTTTTCTTCAATACAACATGAGTTTTTACTCATTGATCGGTACATACAGAATCTTCTGATACATCTCTGCCTATATGCATCTTATTACTGCGTTTGTTAAGTTCTACAATAAATTCATCATAATATGAAGACAGAAAAACTACTACCTGAAAAATATTACGAAAATCTGAAATACAGTATTTGTAATACATATAATAACTGTATCATGTATAATCATATTTTTTTTAATAAAGTCTATTTGAAAACGATTTCTGGTTTCAGTTTTCTCATCGTCATACATAATTTATGGCCACCTGACGTAATATTCTTTTAGAACATCTTATATTTTGTATAAGTTAGTTTTATATCGTCATATCTGATTTCTTGTATCTTACTCACTCTTCTTATTGTACCTTCTAAGAAAGCTTTTATTTATTTATTCTGTTAAGCTCACTTTAGATTTACATTACACTTTCTTGACCATTTGTTGTCTTTCCGATATTCATTAAAATAATTTAATTAAGATACCTTTCATAAATGTCGCATTTAGTTATGTTCGTATGGTGGCAAATCTGACAAAATAACAAATCAGAATTTTTATTGGGCATGCTCGTTGATTAATGGTGAATTGTTTGATAAATGCATTTGTGATATCAGATGTATTTATACTGGCTTATTAATGTTTATGCTGGCACAACAAAGCTGATTTTCCTTAAGGAATCTTAGGCTAACGTTTACACATGGTATCACGTGCCAGTACAAGGCATTGCCTTAAAAAGTTACGTACTCGTTCACAGGAGATATAAAGTTGAGAATATAAATCGTAAGAGATTTATATATATTGCGAACGAGTATGGTTTAACGGTAAGTTTTGAGGCAACGCCTTGACAATGGCACGCGTTGCCGTGCTGAATTTCGATCTAGATTTCCTCAAGGAAACTGTCTACATAAAACTCGGTTTAACCAAGAAGAGATACCATTTACGTATATATATATTTAATCTTACACTAGGATTGAATAGTTTATCTGCAGGGGTCATCATTATTATAAAAAAAAAATATTTTTGTTATAATTACTATATTATGCATGTAATTAGTTCAACTCCATTGGATTATCTTCTCGCAAATCGAGGACAAGGTTCGACATGTAACGATAATTCTGGACTCTACATCACTTACACGAGAGTGACTCCTTTAGACTTCAATTTTACACATCGGCTTTGACAGCTCCGGATACGATTAGTACTGCTCCGATACTTCCTGGGATGGTTATAATTTAACTGATGTATCATCAGGTCCATCAAAAATTACTTATTTTTAATTTTTTCACCTTTCTTTTCTCTTCAGCTTCTCTACCAATCTTATGGAATAAGCGATTATTCTTTTTGTGTTCTAATGTCGGCACTCAAGTTGTCGAGGGAGGAAAAATGTTGTAATGTTTCGTATTTACTCTGTGATTATATGTAGATATAATGAAATTTAAAATAATTTATATAAGTGCATATTTTTTATGAATTAATACACATTAGAATATTTATGTTAGAACAAAACATATAATGGCCTTCCTCAGATGTTTCCTAACTCATATTTCTAAAGATTTTTTTGCTTTTAATATTTAAACATTATTACTTTAATTATTTCCGACTAAAATAATAAAATAGAAACGAACGATAGTTAGTGAGTCAGATATAATACTATTTATTTCATTACTTTAAATACTTTAATTTTCTAATAAATTAATTAGTATTCTAAAAATCATCAATAATTTTTATTTTACTATTAATTACTTTTAAAATTAGATTTCAAATCTGTAACAGTACATTTAAATAGGTGATTGATGTAATATATATTTTTTAACTATCAACATTCATAGTCTTTATAGTATTTTTGTCATTTTTTATACATTTAGATTACAAAAACTATTAATTATTTTCATAATTGACGCGTTATTGCTGATTCAAAAAAATATATTTTGTTAATTATAATATGTCAAACCACAAAGTGATTACATTTTATGAAAATAAAATATATTTTGTTCTCATTACATTTAAAAAATATTATTTTTATGTAAAACATTACTTATCGTGAGTTAGTATTTGTATCTACGGATTTAACCCTTTAATAACCGGGTTTGACGAAATTTTACATCATTCCGAAAAGTAACCGTGGCGTGTATGACAAAATATTTCGTAAAGGCCCTTCTAAAACTACCTTCTAATGGTAGTGACTATCTATGGCTTATTTTATTTGCGTATCATTTATAAAATACTTCTAGGCACGGAGTCGCACGGACTCCCGTGTATTTTTATTGAGTTTGACTTTAAATATTGTTATTTTCTCTTCAGTATCGCATGGAATTTCGTGCGGGTTAGACGCGTGCTTTTTACTCTTATTTCAATCAATAAGTTTACGTTTTTGTTACCTTTTTTTGCTATCGTTAGATTATTTTATGTAAAATGAATAAGAAGAATCTACATGAAGGCATAACATACGCATTAAATGGACGTAACGACATATTTCGTCATTGCGAGTATTATTGTGGGCGTGACGAAATAACTAGTGATCCAATAATAAATAATAATTCGGTGTATATACTGTCACAATATAATGTAATCCCTTAAGTTGTAACGCCACGTTTACATGAGGTAAACACCGATTCGGAGATTAGTAGTTCGATCGGCACCCGACGGACTCTGCCGCCCGCGGCAGGATCTACTACATACTTGAGCGGAAATTATGAGTAAGAATAACATCTTGCGGATACTAGTGCATATCTGTAGAATATTGTAGTATCTAATTTACATTTATTATCTTCTTATGCAGAAATGACAATTTCCTTTTTCGGGCAACGGGCTTAGACACTGTCTTAATGTGGAGTTGGCGTTACGAATAGCTGAGATGTGCCGTGAATTCTAGCCTCGATTTGGGATAAAGCAATCATCGGGCATTTTACAACCGCGATTCTGTGCGTGGATGCGCCGGATTTGAAGGTTATATGGCCAATCTATTTGTTGAATGTAAAGCCATTAGGATGACAGATTACCACCAGAGAGGTAGGATTGCTTTTGTTACAACATTCTCTGACTTGCAAATTGTACGTGAAGTATCGCCAGGTTTGGCGCATGCTTGGGAGGCTATCAGATCCGAGAACCTCACCTCGGTGTTTATTGATTGTTCTATAAAATTTTCTATTTTTCGTATGACTTAATCTTGTTGTAAATTAACCTTTATTATCAGTAGCTTTGATTCCTAGTACGAATTACACAACACTGAAATAAATTGACCACAGGTGAAATAAAGGTCGTCGGCTGAAGGTAAGTGTCTAGGACCATATTCCAGATACACAAAAGCAAAACAAAATTCTCCGATTAAGGGGTTCAAATAAATACATAAATAAATAAATATATGTAGATTTTCAAATATTCATTCTTTGAAATATATTATGTTTACATTTATACATTTTATACAAATAAATCTCAATAAATATTTTAGACTAAATCAATGGTATCGAAAATAAGGGTTGCAAATCAACCCTGCTTTGCCCTAAAGAACAACATTAAAACTGCCCCGAATTTAATATCGTTGAAAAGGTAAATAAAAGCAGTTTTCTCCCGAAAAAGACGATGTTTTGCGAAATGAATGGTTTTAAATCCTTTTTCAGGTCTTATTTCAAATAATAAATCGATGGCGTTGCTTTCCTCCTAAGCTTATTCCATATTTTTTTCAAGCAAAAAATGATCTTATCTCTTCTTCAAGTAAGCGGATATCATAATTACATTCCTTTGTAGGAAAAATATGTTTTAAAGATGTTAAGCCAAGCCTTCATAATATTTTAATTATCAGTATTTCAATACCATTTTTTATTTACTAATTTTATTTTTTTATACTCGTACATACACATTTATATTGTGAAATTGCAATTTCAGATAATAGTTTTGTGGTATTTTTAATACAAATTAAATTAATCAAATTAAACAAAGTGTATTTATTGAAACAATATTTGATTACTATCAAGATATGAAGATGAACCTTTTCCTATCTGAGGAAACGCGTTAACCAAATTCGTTATATCAACCAATTACGTTCTAGACAAATTTTGTACTTAAATTCTGTATTTTGATACATCTATTATTCCATTTTTAAAAGAAATCTACTGTGTATAGCGTTAAATATCAAATTTCTTTCATTAAAATACGCTAGGTGACGCCAGAATTTAATTAATAAATCAATTTTATTAAATTTGGATAAACTTTGAAACAACATATAAAGGATGGTTTTTTAGAGGTATGGAACGTAAAAATAAAATAAAATACGTAAAAATCGTATTAATGGCCACGGTATTGGCTTTATTAGAAAGATAATTTTATGCCATTAGTGTATAAATATGATTTCATGCATATGAATGTCACAGCTGACTCGAATAAAGAGTAATCAGAAAGTCCAATTTTTTACCACTTTTTAGATCAGCTGGAGACGTATATCAGCAATAACGCTACGAATGTTGGCTTCTAAGTCGTCTATCATCTCTAGTTTATCGGCTCAGACTAGCGATTTCACATATTCCCACAGAAAATAATCCAAAGGGGTTAAATCACATGATCTTGGAAGCCAATACACAGGTCCATTACTCGAAATTATGCGCTCATCGAATGTTTCCTTTAATAAATTGATTGTGGATCACTATATGTGCACGAGATGGATTTTGTAAGCTTGTAAACCAAGATATTTCCGCAAAATATTCCATAAAGTGCACACATGGACACAGTTTCAATTGCTATGCACGATGGCGAATCGACTCATTTGGGTCTTCCTCAATACTACGCTCCACTGCAGCAACAGCTTCTTCAGTGCGCACTGTACGACGTCTCTGCGGATGCGTATTATCAATTAGAGTATGCGTGGTATGATAACGATCCATTATTATTCGAATTACTTGCTCGGGTGGACGATTATGTCGACCGTAAAATGGACGTAGCGCACAGTAGTTTCGCTGAACTACGATTTTCGAAATCACGAAATTTGCACAATTTTGGAACAATTCCCGATGATAAGAGTGAGAAAAATCTATTTTACAACCCAATATTTTTTTTCTGTATATCCTTCTAATATCTTTATTTTAATCATGATCATAATTATCCTCTACTGGATTGAAGATGATCAATTTTTTAATACTTATCGCTGTCTATTCATTTGTTCTAGCACGTGTTTCGTAGAGTTAGATGTTTTCATTATTCCATCGAGATTTAGGTTGACCTGTCGGTCTCTTGAATTCTCTAGGATATCACTGGATGACTACATTCATCCAACGATTGCCAGTTTTCCATGCGATATGGCTTAGCTATTGCAAACTCATTTATTAAATTTATTTTTTCTTTTAATATTAGAAAATGTAATACATTTTGATAATAAATATATTTCTTTTAACATTTACTTATTCTCTATGAGAGTAAGACTCGTGTATAATAGAGAAGGAGTATATATGAGAGTTTATGTTTCAGTTAGTATGTGTACATATTTATTTTACTTCAGATACAAATTTACAGTAGCCTGTAATTTTTCTAATTGTGATGGGAAGATTGTTAAAAAATTAGATGCTTTGGTAAATATGGTAATTTTGGGTTGTGGTATATTTTAGTTTTGCAGTTTCAATTTGGTCTCTAAATCTTGTAGATCGAAATTAAATCGAAAATTGTCGCTAAAAATAATGCCGCTGTAGCTTAGTTGGATAAAGCACCTCCCCCGGTTAGGGAAGAGATCGAGGTTCGAATCCCGGTAGCGCAACAACAATATTTTTCGATAAAATTGATTTTATATGTATATATTTATAATTAATATATTTAATTCATATTTAAAACTATTATGTTTGTTCAATTATCCACACTTTTATTTTCCTGTCTCTTCATGTGATGCCTAATAAACATACTTCCATGCCTTTTGCAAAAGATTTTGGTTTATTAGTTAAATACTCAAAGTAATTTTTTTTTCCGTATTTTAAATTTCACCACAGTCATAGTTACATATATATGTTTATTTTAGATTGTTAATTTCGTTTTATTAACCACTTAATGAATTAAATACATCTACCGGTTTCGAAAAATATGATTTTCTTCTTCAGGGTGTCATTATCTAATCAGAAACATATGTTATATTGTATCTTTAACAAAATTTATTTTTTAAATAAATAAATTTATTAAGCGGTTAATAAAACAAATTGCTAATCTTAAATATATATATATATATATATGTGTTTGATTACCATGAGCTGCGCAAGAGTACTAAAGTGTCAGTCAATCGTTCTATAGTATTGCTCACACTACTATATGGTTGCGAATCATGGGTGTTATGTAGCCGCAATCTAAAATTCCCCGAGAAGTGTCACAACAGATGTTTGAGGAAGATCTTAGATATAAAATGGGAAGTGCACAGAGCAAACTTGAGTGTCATAAATGAGACAAACATCACTTGTATCGAAACTACGATCCTGAAGCACCAACTACGAAGTGCAGGTCACTCCATGCGTATGGATGACATACGGTTTCCTAATCCAGTTATGTTTGCGCAACTATCTCACGGCGAAAGGAGACGGGATGAATCGAGGAAAAGATTTAAAGGCACCCTGATGGCGAATCTGATTAGATATAGCACAGTCCCTGAACACAGACGCCTGAGCATATTTTGTGGAATTGTGAGATACTTAGAGATGTACGTGATTGGTGGTTTGAATGGATTCAGATACCGCCCACCCAGGATGCAGACCTAATTAGTAATGGGACGAATCTTGTTTTATATAATGAATTTATTCGGGTATGGGTGACTCGTTGGAGCTCCTTAGGTGGGTAGTTAGGCTGACCTGCGTAGGTGGGACTCCACCTACGCGCCTACCTCTCATTCTCCATACCTCGTATTTTACAACTCAGTCTGTCCGTGTAAGTGTGACCTCAATCCATTTTGTGTCTCATCCACTGTCTCTCTTTTGGGAGTGTTTTTTGTTGAATGGATCCCTCAGTGTCTGCCTTGAAATACTGCACCTCAATTTTCCATTAATTTTCCATCTGTATGTAAAACTATGTTATATGATTTTTATGAATAAAGACAGCACTTACAGGACGCTGGTAGGTCTACATTTTAAAATCTTTGTGATAATGCTAATAACCACATTGAATTTCTTCACTTTTTTCGTTTTGCATATACTTATTATTGTTATTGAATTAAAGTCGCACATTTGTATTAGCTTTGATGAGTGGGTCCGACAAGGAAGCCCTAGCTTCTAAACCGGTCCCGGGAAATGGTGAGTTCTCCCCCCTCCAGCCGTCCTTTGAATTTAATATTCCTTGAACACTGGAAAACCGCGGCCCAGGACCGAGAACAGTGGCGTCAAAAAATACATTGTGCAGGGGAAACGAATATAAGCGGGCTGACGCAATTACCGAAAAAAACGAGAATAATAAGAATACGTATCATATAGATACGTATTCTTCGTATCCGTCACTAAATGTGTTATATTAATTTACCAGAAATTATACAAAATTCTTGCAAAATGTTATTACAATTTACCTCTGCTTTCTAATAATGTTCGATGTATGACATGTCGGCGTTGAGTGACGAGTTGGGTAAATGCTTACTTCAAGCAAATAGTTAAACTTTATTTTTACGAAATATTTATTTTGTTCGCGGTAATAACGTTATCGTGGCTGTCCGCGATATTTTCGACAGCGTGTCAACTCTTTCAAAATGATTGACATTATTAAATATGATGGAATGAGGGAATACCACGTGACCTAAATTGTGACACAACAATAGATTTAAGCTTTTGTGTAACTTCATTTGAAAATGTGCTTTCTATTCGTGAATACGTCAAAACGATTTTTATTCGAATCAACAAACGTTATTTCAATATTTGAATACGCCAAGAACACACAATTACTGAATTTTCACCTACAGAGGCACTTTTATTAAAGAAATAATAGATATCTCATAGAGACGAGGCTATTCTTTATTAATGGAAAAATATAGAAGTATGCGTAATTACAGAGGTTACGACCAATTGTGACAATTAAAAAATAAATTAGCTAATAATTCACAATACTCGAGCAATGTTCGGAATCTATTATTACCTATAACAAAATGAGTGTTATAAACATTTATTTTAATTAAAAGGCATAATAAACAAATCTCGTGTGATCTCTAGAAAAGGATGAGGATTAAATAAAGTTCTCAACCTCAACTGCTAGAATTTAATGGAACGACCACTTTTAAAACCTCATATTTTTCATATTATTTTTGGCAACAGAAAATACTGATCGACAGCTAAGCACTTCAGATGAATCCTTGGGGACAGATAAAACAAATATTTTTTTATATTTCAACTCCGTGAAGTAAAAAGTTTTTTTTGACAATTTTATGGAAAGCTAGCGGTTTATGCAAAATTTGGTCCAGGCAGAAAGGCAGTGATGTCCTAGGAATGGGAACCATATTGTTAGCGCCGTTTAACGCACTCATACACGCACATCGTCTATGCGCGACTATCAAAAATTTAATCTGGTATCTCCTCTTTCTTTTCCTAACTTGTGCTTTTGCGCGCGAGGAAGAAGAAAAAAGGTCGCTGCAATCAACACTCTCGAACTGCAACGAGTCCAGTGTGTACTTAGAACTGTATACGGGCTAATGTACCGTCGCTTCAATCTGCTTTACTACCGCTAGTATAAGTTAATAAATATATATTTAATTCCGCTAATACATAAAAACAATCCTTATTACGCGAGTGTTAAAAGTAGTGTTTACACACTCTGCGCCGCATGTCTTGTGGTTTAAAAGAAGAGACAATTGATCCAGTATCAGGCAGATCGATAAAGTAGGTGCTTCCTATCTTCCATTATTTACACCACATATTTTCCTCAGGACACTAGAGTGCAACAGTTCAAAATTTGAAGTGAATAGCAACCGTTATAATGCATATATATTATATTATGTATTGGTGAGTGGGTGGTCAATGATAAGTTTACCATATTTTGCGCACAGTCTTAAAGATTAACTAGTTAATAATAAACCAGAAAGTTCTATTTGCAGTTATATAATTCTCTAAGTTAGACAATGTTGCTATTATGCCAAAAATATCAGGTCAACTTCTTGATTATTACAATTTGCTGATTAATGCATACACGGAATTCATAACACATTAATATTGAATCATGATTTTCTAATGAGCACTCTTAATTTAAATAACTTATGTAGAAGGATTTTAATGATTTATTATTTTTATTTAAAATAGTAAATGGAATATTGGACGCCCCTAATTTAACTGAACTGATTGTATACCACGTTCCTGCGTGGAGTACTAGATCATCGGTGCTTTTCCACGTAAATTCATCATTTACTCATTTTTATAGGAATGCACTCACAAAAAGTCTTCACAGTCTTGGGAACGATTTTGGTCTTGTATATATACACCGATATTCTATGTTTAATTATATGAGTGATGTTTTTGATGCTTTTCTGAGTCAAAGATACATCTAATTTTGATACTCAGCCATTCTGTGTCAAACCTAAATTTTTATTATTTTTCTGTCTTGTGTTATGTATGTATCTACCCTCCGAAGCCACATCCATATCTTTTAGTTTGTCAACCTTAACCTTTCTTGATGTGAGAAGAGATATGGGTTAGAACCATTATTTTAATAGTTTTGTCTTATCTTATTATTTATGCTTTCTGTAAGTGGATGTGTGTTGAAACGATTATTGCATATCATCTAATTTATGACTTTGTTTGTTGTTATCTTCTATATTATTTAATGTAAGAAATATCTCCAGAAATATATTTTTAAACTATAACACAGCCCTTCATAGATCAGATCGTATCTAACATCCAAACGAGAAACAACTGAAAATCTATTCGTTTCAATACATCTCCGTAAACACGCTACCTTATACATTTGTGCACCTATAATATTTCAATAAACGAATTATTTATAAGTACCGAGTCGTGATTTTAAGACCTCCCGAGGAAGGAACATAAAACTTGAACTTTTATTTTTTAAAGTTTTTTTTGTTTATTCCATGCTACTTATGTAGCTGTTCATGTATTTTTTTATTATGTTTTATACTAAACCTATTTTATAAAAGCTCATAAGGGCGTTAATAAATTAAAACAATATTCAAACTAAACTAAACGCCTGTACTAAGAAAATAGGACCACCTTGCTTGTCTCCTAGAGGAAGGCGCGTACACTCGATCTCCAGATCATTAGGCCAACATGGCCACTGGACCAATAAGCTACTCACATTTAAACTATTGTAGTTCGGTCTATAATCTGTTATCAACCATCAATTGCTTGTTGCATTATATTAGAAAGAATTTACATTTTCATATATTTTACTAAGTAAATACTCTACATGTTTTTATATATTATGTAATTTGTGAAAAATATTACATGATTTTACGAATTTCAATTTGATTTATTTCTTAAATATAGATGCGTACACATAATACGTGTCACATTAATATTCTTACTATTTTTAAACTAAACTATATGCTTGTACTATGAAAATATAACTAACTAGATGGCCTCCTCGAACGAGGCTCGAACCCCCGACCCCTGGATTACTAGGCGAGTATCGTAACCACGAGGCCACAAACACGTCATTATTTCATAAATTATTTTCTAAATACTGCTTAATACTGTCCGACACAATACCCAGTAAAATATATTAAATTTGTATCATTGGATAATATTGTAATGATACCAATTACGTTACGGAATAAATATCGCAGATAATGAATTATGACGGGTGCTAAACCGAGTAATATAATACAATGCTCTGGGAGGTTCTAAAATGTTTCAGCAAGGGTTTAATATCCGTATAAATAATTCTCGAACTGTTTACCCATTACATCGATGTGACAGGTAGAATGCCAGATGACGAAGGAAGAATGCTAAGTAGTGTGATCGTTGTAGCTATTTCTGGCATTGTATCAGTGTTTCGCGTTTAGAAAATTGATTATAGTGAATAGTAAAAATATAGCAAACATTTTAATAATATCTAATTTTATAACTGCGGCGTTATTTTGTTGATAAAAGTTTTTCAGAATTCAACTCAAATTCGTAATATGTTACGTATATACGTTCAATATAATTAAAATTGAAAAATCCATAAAGCTTAGTTAGTAATATTAATAATTTCCGATAGTAACGTGACATATATTTTACCTTAATATATATTTTAACCTTATCTCTGTAGTTGCAAATTGATTTAGAATTAAGAAAAAACGTAAATTTAAATAAAAAAAAACAAAAGTATTTATTAGGTTTCTCTGAAAAATATTCTTAAAAATCTTTTTACATTGTGTCAATAAAATATTTGTGAAATTTAATTAAAAAACTTCAGCAATTGACGTGACTGTTTCTATGTGGTGCAATATGGATTTTAGGATTACTTGCACAGGATTACTTGCCAAGGAGGCGTTGATACGATAAGACACGTGTTAATAATTTAAAGGTGTAATCATCGGCGTGGCGCCAAAAAACCTGTGGGATAGATTTGGAAGCAATGGTGTCTTAATCTAACATACAGCGGCGGCCTGTCGCCGTGTTGGTACTTGCAAACATGACTGAATGTATTGTAATAAATGTGAATAAAAACAGAGTATTCTGCTAGCGGAAGAGCTTCTCGATTTCGCAGCCGCAGTTGGCTTATATTGAACATCTTTTGTGTTTCATTTCTTTCGACCTCAAAATCATCATCAAAATCGCCGGTTGAGAGAAGCTGAGATCGGCGAATCACCCTTGTTTTCTTGTTTCCTGTGCGGAACATGCATATTTTAATAAACCAAATATTAAGATTATCAAATATTTTTCAGTGGTAAAACAATAGTATTTTAAAAATATATATCTATGATGTAGATGATTTTTCTGTATTCTTGTAGTATTTCTATTGTCTGATTTTATGAAAGAAGATTTTTCTGCCTCCATAGATTTTAAATGGCTTCACGATTTTATAATGAATGTAAGTTTCAGTGAAAACTTCAGTTGGGTGTTTTCTTGAACAAAAGTGAGGATATCTAGGTTACCAAATCATTGTTATTATTGTAAAGATATTTGATAATTTATTTGCACAATGAAAAATATCTCCCTGAGAATACAACAGATATCTTGTCAAGACACTCCAATTAATAATAATAAGCACTTGAAATGCAGGTGAGATTATATTGAAAACCAATATTCAATAGAATACAAATAACTTGCAAATAATACTGATCAAAATCAATTTTAAATTAATCTCAGAACTTATTTTAATCCATCTATCCTAAAACCCACCCCTTTGCATATTTTTATTTTTTAAGAATTTGTTTAAAAGTATTTTAAATATTTATTTTATAGTATCTAAATATTGTTTTGGTTTTGTTTAATCCATGCTCTGAGATACCAGAAGTTTTGCATACTTTTCATTGTACATATTTTTGTTTAATAAGTATAAATAATATTCACTGACGTGCATTTCATGTGCATCAAATAGAATACTATTAAAATATAAATAACAAATAATACTGGCAAATGTATAAAAAGTTGAAATCAAAAATAAAATCAACGCTCATGAAAAAAGTCTGTAAATTCTTCTATCTGTGGACTATTGACGTACGTCAGGTATTTTCACGGTAATTAAAGTGTTAGTAAAGTAAGCAAACAATTATCGTGTTTATTATTATGTATTACTGTAATAAAGGGTGTCCAGTGGAAAATTTTCATGTTTGATATTAAATAAAAATAAAAAACTACAATGTTATTCTCATATTTTATTAATACAAAATTTAGTTTAAGGATGCAGATTTTACGTTTTATAAATAATTTCGTCTAATTTCCGTCCATTTCTCTCAAAATAGTCCTGCAATTGGACTCTTAAATTTGCAAACATGCGAGAGCAAAGCGTTGGTTCAATGGCAGCAACTTCACAGCGAATATTTTCTTGTAGGGGCTGAATTTTTCAAGGATTGTCGCTATAAACTCTTGACTTCCCTACAAATAAAAGTCGCACGGTGTAAGGTCCGGTAACCGAGGTGCCCAAGGTATGTCTCCGTACTTGCTGATTAATTTATTGGGAAAAATTCCCCTCAGCTTCTCCATTGAAACTCTATCTGTGTGTGGAGTGGCCCCGTCTTGCTAAAATTGTGTTCCCTGAACCTGTGTGTGCATGGTCCTTGAAATTGATAACCTTCCCTTGGATTATTTGGACACCAGTATCTCATGTTCTGTTTATTAACATGGCCATCGATATGAAAATGTGTTTCGTCGGTAAACAATATGTTATCGATTTACGCGGATTGCGCATAATTTCATGTCGAACTTGAGCCACATGTTCTGGCGTCGCTGATGACGTTGATGGTTCCGGAGGAGTTCGGTTAACTATTGCCCCTTCTTGTCTGAACTTTTGAACCTAATACCTGATATGTTACATGCTCGGCCCATCACTTACTCGTCGAATATTAAAGTGAGTACAAAAAGCGCGACGCGCACGAACCAATAAATTACCGCACTTTAAATATTGCTCAACCGCGAACTCGCACTGTGACTGGCAAATCCGCAAATCACGCGCGTCAAACAATACTCCTCCCACTTTCCGCATCCTGATGGTTTACGTGCAATTACAATTGAATCTTGAAATTCTTCCGCTGAACATCCTGTTTTAATAATTCTGTCCAAATTCTTCCATCAGATTCTTTAATTTGCCTTAATTCATCAACACGCGATATATTTCTTTTATAATTTTACAGTTACATTAGAAGATGCGATACGTGATTCCGAACTTCAATTAAATGTTACATTTTTAATAATAGTTTACTTATACTGATGATATTGATATTGTTGCAAAATCTGAACAGTAACAGAATAAGATGTTTATGAAATATTAGTAATGAAATTGTATATATGGTAAGAAACCAAAAACTATTTTATATCAGATGATGCCACTGAAAATTACCTGAACACCTCTGAAAGAAAAATTATCTGTAGAACTTACGGTTCCATAAGTGACATTGGTATCTGAAGGTACGAGAAACTCTATAGATATGTATAAAGAAGAAGATTCTATTGTGGAGAAAAAATAATACAAATTTAAAAAAAACGTTCTACTTGCATCTTATTGAGGATCGTTTATTCAGTAATCCGCAAGGCAACTTCTGAATAGGTGAGCCGTAATTATGAAGTAGAATAATAGTTGTCTTGCAAACGAGAATGAAACTAATAAACTTGAAGTTAGACATCGTACACCAAGATATCAAGAACATTGTTTTATTGTGCATTTTATTTAATATAATTTATAATTTAAATACCTACTAAAGGTAATTTAATTTACGCTTTTTAGCATCAAATAATAGATTTTTGTACAGGTTTTATATACAGTTTACATTTTTTGTAATTTTAAGCATTGATTTATAATTGTGATATATACTATAATAAAAATATTTGACGCTAAATATTATGTAACTTCTAATTAACATTACAAAATACGGTAGCAGCAGAATAATTAATATTATTTTAAATAATTCATCTGATATAATATTTTTAAATGTTTACAACATTCCCGCGTGTGCGTAAATGGAGCGTTTTCGTGCATTCACTGAATGACGAGGAAAGAGAGCGACCAGAGTGTAGCGCAGCGCAGCGGCGGTTTTGCATTAAACTTTTTGTATTAAACTCGATTCTTTGAATAAATCCACAATGTGACAATTTGGGTAAGATAAATAGTCAAAATTACTAGTGCATTAACTTTCTACTAATCTTGTGATAATCCTAATTTGCGTTGTATTCATGTAATATTACATTTCCCTCTCGGGTGTGGGGTGAAGAAATCCAAAAATATGATGGACGATGTCGCGAACGGGTTGCACAGGGGTGTCCGATCGCTGGCCACGATCTACCGACAAGGGTAGCGGATGACCCGGGCCGATCGGCCGACGAATTCTGAAACGACGCGTCGCGACAAGGTATCACGAGTAATAAGTTCAAAACATGGAGGAGGATTATCCCATACCCATGGTTATGTACAAATTGTAGTTACATTTTTTTCCGTCTACACTGGACCATTATGAAAACGGTTCGACATCTCCAGCCACGGAATAATAAACCTTTCTCAGTAAAAGTAACTTTTTGAATAAAGTAGAGTAGATTCCTGTCTATCCGAATTACACAAACTACTATAAATTTATCACACTCTCTAGTGTATATAATCAAGGATATCATATTTCGTAATTTAATAATTTGGACAAAGTAAATTAAAAATATTAGAGATTGTGATAGTGATTGACCACGTGACCGGTGAACGTATAACCGATGCAAAGCCATGAAATTGAGCTAGAGTATTTTTTTTTTTAAATTAGAGATTCATACATGGGATAC
This sequence comes from Eubasilissa splendida, assembly GCA_031772225.1. NCBI lineage: Eukaryota > Metazoa > Arthropoda > Insecta > Trichoptera > Phryganeidae > Eubasilissa > Eubasilissa splendida. Next base: position 23,236,842 of record CM062862.1, on the reverse strand, counting down.
ATGCCACATCAATATTCTTACTATTTTCAAACTAAGCTAAACGCTTGTACTATGAACATAGGACTAATATGCTGGTGTTGAGGCGCGAACTCCCAATCACTAGATCACTAGGCCAGCGTATTAACCACTACACCAACAAGCTACTCACTCACTCACTCACATTGACAATAAAATGAGAGCTGATATTCATTATATGTGCAATCTATTTTTATTTAATAGAAAATAATATATTGGTACAGCATAGTTAGTTAACATTATATCGCAGAGACAAGTTTTCTTAATTTTCCGAATGAATAAACAGCAATTACAATGTACATAAATTACATCTTCAATTTATTCATTACTTTTAATGAAAATGCATATTTATTATGAAGTTGCAATTTTAGAATATATATATGTGGCACTTGTAATACAAATTAAATAAACCAGTTAGAAAGATATATCGAATACATGATTTAGTAGCAACCAAATATTTTTTCAAAATAAATGTATTAATTATAAAGATATACATATCAAATAAATTTTATTGAAAAATATTATTATTACTACCAAGATACGAACCTGGATCTCTTTCCAATCCAGGATAGATGCATTAACCGACTATGCTATAGTATACAGTATTTTTGACGACAAAATTTCATTTTCATTTCAGATGAATACATCTATCGTTCCATTATTAGAAAGCCATACTACTTTGTTTTTACGGAATCTCAAATATCTTTGGCTAAACCGAGATGCCAGAATTAACAATTCATTTTTACTAAATTTTGGACATATTGATACAACTTATATATTATTAAGAAGAACACATTCTTATTGTGAAGTTGTAATTATTCGAAATCCGGTAGCAACAACAATTTTTCGATAAAATTGATTTTATATGAATATCTTTCTAATTAATACATTATTTAAAATATCACAGACCTATGTTCTGAATAATTACAACTTCACAAAAATAATGTGTTCCCCTTAATAAATATTTTTTAAATAAATATTTTTTTTTGTATGTATTTCTAATTATTTATATAATTTAACTTGTGTTATTTATTTTTAATGATATTACATTTCAATTTTACATCATATTTATTTGATAATTAAAACAAATTAGATGAAAATTAAGAAAAATTTATATATCGAAAAAATATGCAGTTAGATATTAATGAGATCCGAACCCGAAACCTTTCATAGAATAAGTTAACTAAACAATCAGGTTAATTTTGGACTAAACCAGTTCTATTTATTTTTATGTGAAACATATATTATTTTCTATTAGATCCAATTATATTATAATCTTTAATTTAATTTCACAACCCCTACATAGTTAGAGTGACAGGTTGCGTACCATTATAGAGCTTAATCAGAATTAGAAAGGACAGTATTGAATTATCTATGGTATAAGATTTTTCGAAGTACGAGACAATATATAATATATACATACATATAGTGCGGATAGACGCTCTAGTCTTTAATATCTATCATACAAGAAGCTGGTTCAAAATATTATTAGGGTTAAGATTTGGGTAAAGGTCGAGCTATCAAATAGTGGAGACAGAAATTCAATGTATTACTAAAACAAATACATTATAATTGCTGATCCATCATTCAGCATTTGGTAACTTTTAAACTATTTTTAGTCACTTCAATAGAGATCTAATCACTTAATCGGAGTTGTCAGGGCTGTCCGATCGCTTAAAGTCTTTTTACTGTCTAACCCTTTTATATTTACGGGAGCAGATAACGTCGTACGTCATTATGAAATGATTGACAGCTAGACGGTTCAATAAAATTTATTATCAAATTTCGTAGTGTATTTTGATTTGTTCTGTCGTGATCAGTTTCAAGCCACATACTAATTTACTATTATAATTATTTTATAACCAATAATAGGATATAGCGCCGCACTCTTTTGTCATGAACACAACTTTCAACTCAACAATATTCATAAATCATCTTGATGACGCAAGTCGAGTATCTACTCCCTGTCCATGTTATCCTTCCAATATATACCTGTTTCGCTCTGGCCAACTGATGACTTAGGGATTTGATTGCCTTCCGATACCGAACCATCAAGATCTGTGTTATTTTTTTAACATCCGAAAGTAGCGCCATGCGTAACGCTAGGACCACAAAAAGGCGGTGTACTAAACAGCTCCGAAAGTGCAGTGATATCTCGATTCTTCATTAAAAAGGTGCAGTCAATTGGAGGGGAAAACTTAACGTTCAATCCTCATTTAAAATTAAGGTAGGCCTGATCCATTTGCCAATATTCTTTTTTTAAATCCAATTCGGATCGCATCAACTAATCATTATTGTAATCGATACAGTCCACATGATCTTATCTCACCACATCTCATTCAGGCTTGATGATTATTGCGGCTTCTAACATGATCACCATTTTAATCTGGTTTACCTGGTCAATCTTAATTTCTGTCATCCTATATTTACTCTACACGGTTAAGTCACCAAGTGACCCTTTCTTAATATTGTTCACTACGGTATGATCAGTTTAAATTTCACCTCTTTAAATTAATTACTTATCATCATACATGGATTTGAGGGCAACATCACACAATCACGTCAAATTCTACCAGTTAGTATTAGGGTCGACAAACTAGTTTCAGTTCACTAAAGTTGAAAGAATAGCCTGAAAGATACAGTAATAAAATATTATCAAAATATTTGGCACATCATTTCAAAGAACTAAAAGAGTACTCAAAAATTATGTTCTTGCTTTCCTTTATTTATATATTAAATTTACAAGTATATTAAAAAAATCTAATTTTTAAGTTCTTGTTAAACTGCCGTAATGTTTCGATTTCACTCAAGTTTTGGCTCAGTAAATAAAGTATTGTGTAAAAATATGTACTTAGGAATTAATAAACGTAACGTAAAAATATGTTATACCTACATAAGATTTTGTTTTATTTAACTACTAATTTGATAGTAAATAACATGTTTTTGAAATGTTTGAAACAAATCAAAAACGTCACAAATTATTTTTTTACAAACATTTATGTTAGGCAGTTAAAAGGACGACTGAATTCAGGAGTCGACTGGCTTTACCAACTTCAATTGGCGTCCTCCGGAGATCTCACTTTGCGAACGCTCCGTAAAAGGCTGTTGGTTTTTTCAATGTCGGGGCGAAGGCTTTGTAGACAACCGCATTCAAAGCCCCTCTTCGCGGTAGAATAATTTGTTTGTATGCTAATTGGCATTTATGTTTCAAAGGTGGCATTTATATACTGTTGTTTAGTGAGAAGGTTGTGTTGCTCTTTAAATGCTGAAAATATGAGTCCAAAGGCTCAAATGAATGCCCTTTTGTTTTGAATATTTTACTTTAATTAGTGAAAGAGAAAATTATTTTAGTGTGATGAACTCATTTCACAAATAATATAATAATCTTATAAAATCTAAAGATGTCTTCAAACTAATGATTTATGTAGATATATTTTATAAAAAAACTAACTTATCAGACAGGTAACATCTTATAAGAGTCTCATAAAATATTTTGATATTCTCTCAATCTCTCAAGAATTTATAGTTTAGACCAAATCGTGAGTATCTCTAAATATTCGATTTCCTTAAGAACTCAGTTTGTGAACCGATATCTCAGACATTTCACTTTGATAGTTTAAGTTTTTTTTTATTATTAAGGTTTCTACAATTTCAAATGCATAATTACAAATAACTTACAAGTCATATTTTTCAGATCAATTTTTGTGAAATCATGGATAAGTCAAAAATTTGTTACGAAACCTTTTTCTACAACTGGTTATTCCCCTGATATTCTCCGTAGCTTTGTATGGAGTTGAAACATGCATCCTGAGAAGAAAATAAAGAAATATGTTTGACGCTATGCGAGATGTGGCATCGTCGAATACTGCGAGATTAAGGAATGTCTCTGTTCTTCAGATAGTCTGTACTGAGAACAAGGCTTTTATATTGCTAGAAAAGATGGAGATAACCTGAAGAAGTTGAAAATCACTGGAATTGTACAAGATGAGCAAGATCAATAACAAGTGTGACATATAACTACAACCTCGCTATACGTCGCACTAAATAAGTTGTTACGATGCGGTCTGGCTCCTACGGATAGGACGCTAGTGTATCGCCACCAGCTAGATAGTGGTTGCATGAAACATGTGGGTTCGGCTGTAAATATAGTCCTAGGTACTTACCTTCGGCTGACGACCTTTCTTTCACCTGTGGTAAATTTATAGTGTTGTATAATGCGGACTGGGAATCAATGTTATTTAATGAAAGAGGTTAATTTTTAGACAGGTGTGTTTAATACAAAAGAGCGTGATATGATTACAAGTAACCTCTCCATTTGGGCATTGAGTGATACCATTATAAATAATTAAAACAAGAATCACACTAAAGCACAGTTGAATAGATCCACTGCGATAAGCCTCTCGGATCCGAAGTAAACCAAATATGCACAAATCTTGGCGATGCTACAATGTGCAATTCGAAAAGCATCCAAATCTTGACTACAAAGTTGATCCCACCTCCATTGTGATAATCAGTCATTCCCTCTGACACTGACAAATAAATAAGAATGGTCATATAACCTTAAAGTCTAACTAACTCCTACTTCCGATCCTCCACCCTGCGCGATGGCCGATAGATATAAAACATCAAATTGCTCTAACCCCAAATGGTAACAGAATATCATCACACATCTCGGCTGCTCTGTGACGCCAATCTCCAGTTTACCGGGTGTCTCTACCTCGTAGCCAGAAAAGGAAATTGTTATTTCTGTATAAGAAAAGAGTACAATGCGATTAGATACTACAATATTATACAGATGTGCACTAGCATCCAAAAGATATTATTCTTACCCTCTTCCTTGATCATGTACGACTGAATCTGCGACCGGCGGCCGAACACCGCACGGCTTCGCACCGCTCCACGAACTCGAGTGACGCTATGAGCCGCGCCGCCGCGCATGGCAGTACCGACCGACCTACTTATCTCTCTTTCAGTATTTACCTTGTAAAATGTGGCGAGTTATCAAAGTTACTACTTGAGGGATTAAATACTAATGTGACAAAGTCCCAAGATGACGAAGAGAAGACACAAGCAGTTCGCGCATGTTATGTCATGAACACATCAACTGAGGGTGAAACTCATCCTCATGTCTAGTGATAACCAAAATATCAAGGATTCAAAGCTGTATAATTGAGGATACAGTGGCTGCTCGATGTTTTATGTTGCTGTTTGTTTCATACAATTTTTTTTTTTTTTAATTACTTTTAAAACGATAGTAGGAACCAAATGTCGTGGAGGGTCACTGACATTATGGACCAACCTGGATACGTGAGAACTACCAGAGACTCGAATAAGTGGCGATAGATTATTCATGCAATCATCAATAAAATATTGTCCAGCTATAATAAAATAAAGAAGAAAGGAAACACAGAGATACTGTTTTGTTTTTGTGTTTTGTTATGTTTAGTGACCACGTTTATTTCGCTTTCCCACACTTTTAAGCACACAAATCTCATCTTCTCTGACCTAGCGTCGTAGGGGTTGAAATAGGTTGCGCTTTGATACGAGATAAAGCATGCATGAGAAAATATTTTGAAGAAAATCGCTTAATACTTTTGTATCCCAAATGTTTTTAAATTTTGAATTCATTTCACGTGAAAAATAAACCATCTTGAACCTTTCACAATATTAAGACTGAAAAGGCTTTCTGTGATGGGAGAAATGATACTGTCTGACAGCTATAAGATTTTTTGGATCCCCAGAGACCTTTTGTAGAGTTGATGCGAAATTATTTACATCTCAATAGATCCGACAGCCGACGTTTTTTTATGATAGAAGTATATTTGACTGTTGTATCTTTAAATTTATTTTATTTTACATACAGGGCTGTGATATTGGAATAAAATAAACGCACATAGGCCTCAGATATACGTGTCATACCACCTCTGCGTGGAATATATTTTTATGGTTTGAAATAAAACATTTATTCAGTTAAATAAATTAAATTAATATCTCCCTGGCATGGAACGCTTCTATGATTCCAATTACCACTACAGTACCAAATATATGTATTAACATGAGAATTTATATAATATAGTTAATATAAGAACTGGAATTCATGAATTTATGAGCGAAAATTAACTATTTGATTTAATGGTGTTTATTGTACGCTGATGATGCAGTATTAAGTATAGGGTGACTACAGGGAATGAAGTTATTATATCTAATGGGAACTTTTTCTTACTGTTACTTTTTTTTCTCTTTAAATAATTATTTTACAATTCATTTTTTAATTTAATACAAAATGGCGGCTTTATTGTTGTTTCAACATCTCTAACTTTAATAGTCAATATGATATAATATTTTTCCATCAGCACATTATTTTTCATTAAAGAGTAATATCCTGTGTTTTAATTTAAAATTATCTTATCTATCTTTAAACATATGAATTAATTTATGAGGAAGACAGGTCGTAAGCCCTGTAATCACCCATACTTTTATATATTACCATTAAATATAATAAAAAAAAGCTTCGTAAAATGAAATATATATTATTTATTTATTATATTATTTAATAAAGCGATTTAGCAATGTTTTCGGAGAGTGAATGGCGTTTTACCACATTGAATCTGTCATAGATCGGGATATGGAATTGATGGGGTAAAATTCCGGAAAGAGTGACCTCCTTGGCCAGTTTATCAGCACATTCATTTCCAGGGTCCGCTCTCATTGCTGTTACGTCTGTATCTTTAATTAAAAATTCTAAATTTATTAAGAATAATGTATAAAATGTATAAAAATGTATATGTAGTGCCAATGTATAAAATTTTAATTCCTTATAATGACGGATTTCACTAAAAATAGGTACATAATCAATGCCAGTAAATTAATAGATAATAAAAATAAATAAATAAATAAAAAATAAATAAATAAAAAAATATTAGCCAAAATTGAAATAAAACACTAAAGTAATATAGCAATACAAGTTTTAATAAAACAGGAAAATGTATATCTTATTTTTTTGTATTAGTATTAAATACATCGATTAATATTTTTGATAAATGTACATATACGTTATTATAAACATTCTTAGTATTCAGTTTTTATTTTGATATTTAATTTTATTTGAAAAATAGTTAATCCTTGGTGTACTTTAAAACAAACTAAATTTTTAGATGTTTATTTTTACATTTTTACAACTGAGATCTGGTTCTCTACCAGGATGATTTATATTTTTATTTATGTAGCTGAATTTAGAATATTTTTTTCAAACCAGTAAAATATATTCTATGGAGTGCTTGTACCACATGTATCATGTTTTTATTTAATTAAATTGCCAATTCTAAACCAACTATCTTTGTACAGTTTATTACATAGCAAATACATAAATGCAATAATGTAAATTGAAAATATTATCAGTTCATAGTCCCTGTTAACAAATTAAATAACACTCAGGTTGGCCAATTTTTACTTGTTAGTGTAAACGAGTGTCCAGATAACATTCAAACTCTCCTAAATATTATTATTATTTATTTTATTATGTGATGATCCTGCACATGCCCCACAGACAAAGCCATGTAGGGACTCACCTAACAGCCGTATAGGGCCGATGCGAACTGACCAATAAGTAGATACCAATACATTGTGACGGACGCTGCCCTAGGAGCTAGCGAACCACTTCTCCGCAGGCCGACCTTTCATCGACATCTTGAGCGAGCCACTCCAGTATTCAACTTCATACGATCATTTAATTGTAGGTATACTCGGCGAATCCGCTTTTGTATAATTCATCCAGCAATAAACAATAAAATTTGGCGTCCATTATACCCAATTGGACCGGTGCAATGAAGCATTCTATTAATTTAATTAATCTAAAAATTATTTTTATAGTATAATTGAACTTATATACTTGAGTTCTTGTAAGAAGCTTTATGGCTCAAGATATCAACGATTATATTAGAAATAATATGAAATAAATATTTGAAAAATATTAAAAATGGTTTTTATGTTCGAAGAGTTTGTTTTGCTGAAGGCAGGTGTAGAACAAAATAATGTGTTTACGTACACTATTGAAACAAGCATAATTTTAGTTGTTACTCTTTTGAACTTCAGATATGATCGACTACTGAAGGGTCTTACTACAATGTATAAAAATAACTCTGGAGACAAAGTTTCTCTCAATCATGCTCAATTCAGGATCCTGTACCGGATAGTAATACATTGAATGACATCAAATAAATATTATTCCAATGCATATCCGATCACAAAGAACATAATTTGGCAAGATAAAATAATTTGGATACGTTTAAAATTATAAACATAGAAATAGTTCACTATTAGACAAAAGATGAAAACAAACTATTAAAAATAATGGTTCTAACTCATAACCTTTAAAGGTTAGGGGTGATAAACTAAAATATACAAATGTCAATATAAAGTGTAAAGTATAAACAGGGTACCCCGTTAGAATCCAGACAAAATTGTATTTGAAATTCCCGCTATATTTGAATTCAGGGTTAGGCTCTAGTTAGCGCTAAAGTTAGCTAAATATGTCAGTAAGACTTTCATAATCTCAAAATAGCCGAGCGTGGAGTATGATAGAAGAGCGGCAATTATATAAAGCCTTCGTACCGGAAGAACTCCTACCGAAATTATTAAATTCTACAGATACCCAAGATCGACTATATGTAACTGATGGCACACCCACAACCCCAAGAACGTCCCTGTGGTGGGCAAGACTAAGTTTCCATATCCACGTCCTGATCGTCGTCTCAAGTGAGGGTGATGTCTTGCCACCGTACTTCTTTTAGAAGGACGAAACGGTCACGAAGGAAGTTTAGAGGTCCTGAGGATAGTGATAAAGCCGTGGATAGAGACTGTGGCCTCTGGGAGACCGTATATATATCAATAAAATGGAGCACCCGCTCACACGAACCATTTAGTGCAAACTTGGCTCTCTGAAAACGCTGACATGTTTTGTTTGAAAGACTTTGGCCTCGTAACAATCCCGACCTAAACCCTATGGACTACTAAGTGTGGGGCGTAGTCGAAAGACAAACCAACAAGTCTAGGCACCCTAACGTCAACTCCCTTCGGGCCGCTATCGAGGCAGAGTTTACGGCCATGAACCGCGATCAATTGAAAATAGCGTGCTCGCGCTTTAGGGCGAATGAAAGTTCCCAGCAAAGATCCTTTAAAAGAGATATAATACCATTTTTTGGTATCTTTGTATATTGGCTTAAATAAACAACTTTTTGCAATAACATTTTTTTGGCGGATTCTAACGGCGCACCGTCTACATACATAACAATGGTTTTATCCTATGATTAGAATACATGGGAAAAAGGACTAGTAGAGGTATTTTTATGTATTTGACATATAGCTATCTTTAATTTAATAATATTATAAAATAACTTTTTTAAGAATACACTTTAATTTAATAACAGTTGTAAGAAGATACAAACATAAAATAACGTTTGCAAACTCCCAGTACAATAAAAATGTCAATCTTGAATCCCGAAATCTGGGGGTCCTCCCGGGGGTCCTGCCCGGTGCGACATGTTACGAAAGCTTTGCTTCATATTAAAGGCAAATAATAAAAAAGCCTTCAAAGGGATAAATTGCTTTTGGGAGTATAATATTTATTTTCATAGGAACTGAATCTTTTATCGAAATAAACGACTATATTTTTAAACGTTTTTCTGCTGTGAAAATAAGTTAATGTGTTTATTTAACAGGGCTGAAAGGTATCAGAATAAAAATAGGAAAATGTGGAAAAAATTGGATTTGATATGAATTGGGAAGTCTCAGAAAGAAATATGAGGAACCCGTTATTGATGCGTCGGAATGATGCATCAGTTTCCAATCAGAACATTGGGCTCACTACGAAGAATATCAGGAGCTCAGCTGAGAACACATGTCATCACGAGAGTGTTATCGCAAGCATAACACAATGCATATAATACTCTTGAATCAGGTTAAAATAGCAAGATATGTTTGGACATATATTAAATATATCTAGTAATAATCACAATTACGAAAATTGAATAAGGTACATTCCGCAAGATTATAAATAATGATTGATAATTTAAAAAATAATAAATTTCTTCTTATTTTTCTAACATTGCCTTTTATTGGTGTCATGTCCGATTACTGGATCCTTACATATATTCTTGTATGACTAGACGTCAAATCAGTGGAGCTTTCTGAAAGGAGCGTAACATGTAAAAGAATTATAATTTTCAGATTTAACTGTTTATATTATTTCATTTTCTTCTTGATAACCTTATTTTTTACTTTGTGCATCCGACTTATCTAATTCATTCTTACTAAACTCCATACTTCAAACCGTTGTACTAGATGACACTTGCATATGCACAACGCGATTATCAAAATTTAAACTTAATATCTCTTTCCCTTTATTTTCCCTAACCTGTCCTTGAGCACAAGGAAGAAGGAAAGAGGTCGCTGCAATCAACACTTTCGAACTGTAATGAGTTCAGTGTACTTTTGGAACCTTAGGGATTAACTACCGTCGCATATTAACCGCTAACGCTTAAATATATATTTAATTAATCGCGTCAAAACAATCCTCATTACGCGAGTGTTGACAGTGCTTGTTATACATATTCTGCGTCGCTTGTCTTTTAGTTGTAAAGGAAAGAAACAATCGAATCAGCATCCAGCTCAGGCAGACCGAAAAAGTATGTGCCTCCTATCTTCCATTATTTTCACCACTAGAGATTAGGCAATTATTCACTTAAGTTACTTTACTTATGGGTGGAACTAAAATATCATATAAGTGTCATTTTAAACAAATATAATGTTTACACAAAAATTTTATTTTTATAATATATACTGAAGCCCACTTCACCTACAAAAATTCAAAATATTCTAAATAATGACACAAGTTAAATCATCATTTCATTACTCATAGTTAAGAAAATAATCAAAAAACAAATTTATATTTAAGTACTTAATTATAAATCAAATATAGTTTATGCTAACCGCGTTAATTACTTAAGCGTCAACCGGTTTCGATACAAATAACACAATATTATTATTTAAATTAATAATAGGTCAGTATATATAATATTAATATTTCCAAGACTTTGTGACATAAACCGCCATCTAACAGCCAGATAGCGCAGCGAAGTGCCGGCAAAACGAGTTACAGACAGGTCGACAGGAGTTCTTGGAAGTGACACCAATCAGATCGTTTCTCGCCGCAGAGTGCAGCTGCTGCCTGAACCTTGTGTTTAACTTTCAGGAGGCGCTTTGAACTTTCCTAAACATACATAAATATTGGTCTAACATTTAGTATTACAACATTTGCATATATATCGGTATAACAAACTTAATAAAAATTATTTTCTATTAAGCAGAATACACGGACTAGCTTAATTTTATACCTTTTGGCCAACAATACTGAAAATCCAACAGAACGGGATACAAATAAAAATATGATTGGAAATTAGGGCATCAATTTTTAAATTGGTGACCAAGACATCATATGAATACGCAACTTTCTAATTTAGAGTCATGTCTGATCAGGATAAGCGTACCTATCTCCAAAACTTCAATCTATTTTCATGATTCCATTCCATACAAAAATATTATTATTTTTCAATAAGTATGGAAGAAATAAAGTGTGCAATATAACATATGAAGAATGGTAAGGCTGTGGGATATGCTAAAGTTGCTGCAGAGTATATCAATGCTGGTGGCTCATTAGTTATCTTGTGGCTTCATACGCTCTTCAATCAATGTTTGCAATGTTTGTCATTATGCCTCTATACAAAGGCAAATGGTCGAAAATGGAATCTGGTAACTATAGGGCTATTAGTCTACTGAGCTCTGTCGGTAAACTGTATGGAAGAATTTTAATAGAAAGATCAAAAATGGTGACGAAGGGGTATTTGTGGATGGAAGAGAATGCATGGATCAGATCTTTTCTCTACGAGTGATGACGGAAAAGTTTTTGGCGAAAAACTAAAAACTTTTTTGTGCCTTCGTAGATCTACACAAGGCATATGATAGAGTTATAAGAGAAAGGTTATGGAATGTACTCTCTGATTACGGGATGAATAGTAAACTAATACACGCAATCGCATCCCCATATGAAGGAAGTTCTGCGTGTGTAAGAATCAATGGAGCACTCACACCATGTTTTAACATTACAAAGGGTGTCAAGTAGGGTTGTGTAATATCTCCAAGGTTGTTCAACTTGTATATGGATAAATGTGTGAAATAACTGGAATGTATGAATGTAGGAGCAAAAATGGGTAATTTGATTGTATGCTGTTTATTGTACGCCGATGATGCAGTACTAATGGCGAATAATGAACAAGAACTACAGAATCTGGTGAGTAGAATGTACGATGTATGCAAGGAAAGCGACCTCATGATGAATGTTAACAAGTCGAAAGTGATGGTATTCGAGAAGGAGGAAAGCAAGACACCGTGAAAAATACTTATAGGTAATAAATGTTTGGAACAAATATATGAGTTTGTATATTTGGGAAGTATGTTTGATAGAAACGAAAAAGCTGAGATTGATATCGAAAGGAGGGTGACTGCAGAAAATAAAGTGAACGGCGTTTTCAATGGAATTATATCTAACGGGAATTTGTTAACAAAGGCAAGACTAACGGTGCATAATGGAATCCTGGTACCGACACTGATGTATGCAAGTGAGGCCTGGAGCTGGCAGAAAAAGAACGAAGAAAGTAGACTGAATTCAGTGGAAATGAGATCACTTAGGCGTATTTGTGGTAAATCTATTTATGACAGAGTAAAGAATGAAGAAATAAGGAAAAAATGTAAAGATGATGTTAGTGTAGTGAGTAAGATTAAGAAAGGATCACCTAGGTGGTTTGGTCATATGGAACGGATGAATGAGAAGAGAATGGCAAGAAAGATATATGACGCAAGTGTTGATGGAACCGGAATAGAGGATGTCCGCGGAAGACTTGGCACGACCAGGTAAATCAGATAATGGAGGATGGTTCTGTTAGAAGCCTCAACAAACGGCGAGCTTGTATGAGAAGATGTATGGATGTGGATGAGGCGAGAATTGTGTGTCAGGATAGAAAAGTGTGGCGCTCTATCCTCTCTGCCTACCCCTGCGGGGAAACAGCGTGATGATAAGTAAGTAAGTAAGTAGTCGCACTCTGTGAGATGATGCATTGGTGGTCTTTTCTTATAATTATCCCTAAATAATGCTTTACTTCCACATAGTAAATGAATAGACATGATATAAAGTGTACATATAGGAGACGGGTTTGCTACATAAGTTGTGGGACGAGGGACATTCCACACACATTCTGTGTTTATGAAATATTTATGCAACAATAAATCTTAAAAAATTAAATCTTTGTATAAAAAACATTTTACATTAATGCATATTATATTGTCAGCGTTTAAATTTTTGTTCTAATCGAGTCATATATTTTTAAAAAGTCGCGGGGCTATTTGATTGCGTAAGTGGTATCAATATGATCACGTGGGTGATACCAAATAAAAATATTGAAACAAGGAATTAGCGTTAGTTTATGTCTATATATTTGGTACTGGATATGTACCTATTTATTTTAAGAAAATATGATATTTTTAACGCCTTGGAAACGTAAGTATTATTACTTTAAACTATTTCAGCTCATACGTAAACAAATACATTGGCAAAAAAAAATCATAGTAGCTAAATTTAGGCGAATATGATCTCTAAAGCTCGTAAATTTATGTTATAAATCCATATACAATATAGTGAATACAGAAAATCTAGTTAACAAGATTAACCTTTTCCATACGATGCCAAAAACTTCCATCTGTTCCGTTACGGAGAAATTTCATACCCCAAGTAGAATTTATTCTTAGGTCTCCTGGTTATTTTATCTTAGATAATAAATCTTGGAAAGAATTTATTCCCAAAGATCTACAATCTACATTACGGTGCCAAGTGAAAAATCACAATCTTCATATCCGTATGGGATAATCGGTGTTGCGTACAAGCATAGATACCGGAAGAATTCAGGACAGGAAAGAAAAGGCACTCACCACAATCCAAATTTTGCTGGCATCTCCAAAGATGTGGACTGTATATTCTAACTCACTAAGGTTCCGACACAGTTAGGCGCGAAGTCTCGAATTGTATAATATTGTAAAACTTTCCGTACACGTATAACCGTATTGGCTCAAGGTCGCCAATCAACTGATCGGTGGCGTAGCCGGGTCGGGAAAGGAAAAGAGAGGGGGAAGGCACAGTGTATTATTTTCGTTCAATCATTAATATTTATACATCAAATAAATATATGTCACATACAAACGGTATTAATGTTGCGTTGGTTATGATGTGTAATATTTCGTGACAACTGCCCCGATAAGAATTCAAATAAGATTCCGTACAATCTTTGAGGTAATTAATTAATCAAAATATTATAGATATAAAGCCCGGTTTTTTAGAGGTATGTTTTTCGAATTGGCAACACAGAACACAGTGACAGCCAACTTGACAGTTGATTTGTGTTCAGTTTGATTTGCCATTTCATTATGAATAGACTTACGCCAGAACAACGCGGTTCAGTTCGCGAAACTTACCGTGCGCTACGTATATTTTATGGTTGACATAATCGTCCATCCGAACAAGTATTTCGAATAACAATACATTGTTTTTGCACCATGCATACTCTAATTGATAATACGCATCCGAAAAGTCGTAGTACAGTGCGCACCGAAGAAGCTGTTGCTGTAGTGGAGCGTAGTATTGAATGAGGACCTGAATGATTCGTCATCGTGCACAGCAATAGATCCATGATTACTGACTTTTTCGTTCCCCAATTGAATGTGGAAGAGCTATGGTTTCAACAAGAAAGGCGCAACTTGCCACACAGCGGATTTATTGAAAGAAATATTCAATGAGCGCATAATTTCACGTAATGGACCTATGAACTAATCACCAAGATCATGTAATTTAACACCTTTGGATTATTTTCTGCGAGTATATGTGAAGTCACTAGTCTATGCCAATAAACCAGAGACAATATACTTCATGGAAGCCAACATTCGTCACGTTATTGCTGATATACGTCCCTAGCTGTTCAAAAAGTGGTCGAAAATTGGACTTCCAGATTGCGCCTTATTCGAGCACATGCGCGAAATCATATATAAATACTAATACCATAAAACTATCTTTCCAATAAAGCTAATACCACGATTTTTATATTTATTTCATTTTACAGTTCTATACCTCTAAAAAAAACAATTTATTACAAAAAAAATATATATAATTTAAATAAAATTTAACCAGTTTCATCATAATCGTGCTATTTTTCGAACGTTTGTCCTAAATGTAAAAACAAAGATTTAGTCGCTGGTCATGCTGTGAGGGGATATAGTCTGAGTGGGTTGGACCCTTTTTTGATGTAAAATATAAATGAAAGTAAGAAAGAAATACAATGTTTTTTATTTTTTAATAATCTTACTTCAATCGTGACGTGCTTGCTGGTCTAGCAGTTGAGACCTTCGCCTAGTGATAATAGTAGTCGGGGGTTTATGGGGAGACCATTGTCTTATATTGGCTGGATGAAATATTTGAATATATTATAAATATTATTAAAAAGACCATCCAAGTCTGTTTTTATAACGTAGTTGGACATATTCAGAAAAAATATTATTAATGAATGTGTTTAGAAAACTAACGAAAAGTTTGGCTGGTATATTTCTTTATGAGTTACACAGATTGGAGATACACTTGAATTATGTGATGTACGTAATACATTGTTATTTTTAAAACTTATTCACAACGTTTAAAAAAAATGTAATTCTAATTTACAGCTCCAGTATTATCAAAATACTGTCTGTAAAATTGGAAAATAGAGCTTAGATGCTCCTATTATGGGTTGATCTAATATTTAGGCATACTGGGGAATAAATTACTACGAAATTTAATGATTGAAAAATCTGGCATTAATGATTCAATTTCACTCTGGTCCGAGTAAGTTAACTACGATTTTGGATCTCCCCCCCGACAGAATCGATAGAATCGCCATATCGAGTGTACTTCACGTATATACCGAACAACATTTGATGTTGTTCAATAGAATTCAGTAGTTCAAGGTGTGTCCGATACTTTTCATTCACCAAATTAATTTTAAATATGAATTAAATATATTAATTAGAAAGATATACATATAAAATCAATTTAATCGAAAAATATTATTGTTGCGCCACCGGGATTCGAACCTGGATCTCTTTCCTAACCGGGGAAGGTGCATTATCCAACTATGCTACAGCGACAATATTTCTAGATAATGCACCTTCCCCGGTTAGGAAAGAGATCCAGGTTCGAATCCCGGTGGCGCAACAATAATATTTTTCGATTAAATTGATTTTATATGTATATCTTTCTAATTAATATATTTAATTCATATTTAAAATATCACAGACCTATGTTCTGAATAATTACAACTTCACAATAAGAATGTGTTCTCCTAAAAAACCAAATTAATTCATTTAAATTCTATTGATTGCCATGTATTAGCTAAATCTTAAATTTATAACAGGAATTTCCAGCGTTCTTAAAACGTTAACTTGTTTTCAAAGAGAAATAAACCCTTACGTCGGAAATATGTCATGATAACAAAAAAAAGTGCCTCTTGCTTCACTAAAAAGACGAAATTATTCGTTAGTTGAATACGGTGCAAACAATGTTGAAGTGTAAGAAGATTTGTTTGACTTCTTCAATGACGTCGATGTTGTAGAAGAATATGGATGATTACATATTGGCAATGAAATTACGGATATAGTGATCAACGGTTATAACAAGGACGTTTAGTTGATCACCTAGTCCTTGTTACATTCGAATTCGATTGATTATCATTTTCGCAGGTACCGTATCCATTTATAATGACATCATGTAATTATCACCAACCAAGGCTGTCTGCTCATGCGCACAAACATTCCCGTTTTGACGTGCGCCATAATCATCCGGCCTGGGTTTCAACGCCCCCACCCCTGACAGTTATAGCTTCCTTCCGGTAGAAAGCCAAACAACCGCCGCTGTTCCTGTTTCAAGTGTTACTTCCGGTTTGCGGGAAGTGTTTATGATCTTCCAAATGGCTTAGATAATTTGAATGATTTTGGTTTTAATCAAAATCGAGATAATCTCAACAGTTAGCAATGTTTGTGCAAATCTATTTCATATTTCAAAGTAATAATCTAACGGTTTATTTGATATTTAAAAATTATGGGATCCATTTGATACGTAGAATAGACATTATATGAAAAATGGAAAGAGAGATATTAGGGTGAAACACATATAAAAATATAAGAGTATAATAAAATAACACGGACCCAAATCATCCCCAAACAAAATTTTAAAGGATCAATACAATTAATTTTAAAACAAATTATATAAACCAATTAGAAAGATCCTTTTAACGAAAAAATACTTGGTAACTACCAGAATATGAACACAAAACTATTTGTCGGGAAACTGCGCTATTATTTGCTAATTTACTTATACTATATGTTTACGGAGAACAACACATTCTTGTTGTGAATTTGTGGTTTTTCAGAGAATTGTTCTGTGGTATTAATTATATCAATAAAAATTAATTATATTAATAAAAATGGTCGATTCTGATAGCAACTTAAATATTATTTTAGTATATTTTTCAAGTTGACCCATTTAATTTTAATTATAAATAATATAGTTTTAATTTTTTTTAAATAATTTTCTTAATATTTACTATATTTTTAATGTAAACAAATTTTATTGGGAGTTCATACCTTTCCTGATGGTAACCAAATATATTTTTGATAGAAAATTTTTCTGTGTATAACTGTGTAATTAAATTTTCTAATTTGTTTTAAATATCGTAGAATTGTATTCTAAAATTGCGACTACACGATAAAATGTGCTATCACTAAAAATTATATAAATTTATTTAGATCAATTGATTTTGTGGTATTTTGAAGTCCTTGTACATGCTTAATAATGGTTGCCTATGAATCTAAAAAAATATGGTTTAATCTACGTAATCCTTCAGCTCTACGTTACATATATTTTTATAGCAAATAATAGTTAAGTCTAAATAACAAGAAAATAATTTGTGTGAATATTTCTAGAACAATGCTAAAACTGTATCTAGAATAACTTTTATGTTGTATAAGGCTTTTAATTAATATAGCGTTTAAGAGATAGGGGAGAAAATTCATTTCACTGTTTAAAGCACGACAATGCGTCAAGGTTTACGATGTCCTGCGTCATTAACCCCATTATTCTTAGGTATGTAAATTGTGTTAATTTTTTATTTTTATGTTACGGTTCATTTACATAAATATTTCATAATTGTTAATGCTACTTTATTGTTAGCAATTAAAAAAAAGTTTTAATACTAAGATAATATGTTTGTATGAAATTAATGTAAAATGCAGAAATAGCAAGCGTAGCGGCTTCTACGAATACAATAGAAATTAATAATAATACAACATTAAAAAAATAAATGTATGTCATGTATCTATATCTGTATCTGTGAAACCGCAGTGTTCTAAGGATCTTATGAATTTTTTTTATAAAGCAAACATGTACCAAAAAAAGTCCAGTTGTCATCAAATGTATGTATCACTTTTTTTTTACCTCCGAATTAATTATTATTTTCACTATATAAAATAATAATAATATTTATTTTTTAATAAAATAATATGATAATATTACGTGCATCCTAAACAATTTTGACATAAAATGGCCGCCATTTCATTTTCTGTTAGTTATTGGCTGTGTTTGATGACGGTTATCATCGTCATTCTTCGCATATGTGCAAATAACGCGCATTGCTACATTTCTATATAAAATCTTTGATTATTGTCGAATGTTTTCATTTGTATAGGCATATCGTCATACCATGTTATTTTTTCTTCAATATATCTTTGTTTTAAAATATTATCACAGTCTGACAGACGATGAGAAAGTGATTAGTCCTACATATTAAATACGATTACCTATATACTTAACGTTATGCTCGTCGAACCTATTTTTGTAATGTATCCAGCAATAAACGCCAAAAATTGTTATTTTATTTAAATACTTTGCTCTTGACACAATATAAATAATGACATACGCGCACATGCACTAACACGCGTGAGACTAGAAGATAGTTAGGATTTTCAGTCTCACCATCCACAAAACCTTCTGATACAATCACAGTCAATAATATTATACAATCATAATCCCTACATGTCAATATCCCTACGTGTTACCAAATATATATTATAATATTTAAATTACGTTAATCCTACATACAAGAAGTAATGAAAGGAAATGCTGAAAAGAGGCTTCTTATAACCTGTCCATTATGAAAGTTTATAATTATAGTTATAAAAACACTATTATCTGAATATCTCATTATTATTAAATTTAAGTTAAGGGAATGATATGTGATAATATAAAAAGTCTACATCATATTCAATATATTGTATTATTAAAATTTTCATTTTTTTTTTAATTAACCAGAATGAATAATAAAACAACAGTTGGAAATAAATTATTAGGTTTGTGGAGGTCTATCGCCTCCACTCTTATCATCACCGCTCGGTGGTATTGAACGCACCCATCATGTACCACCGGAGCGCGAAACGAATCATCCGACAGCAGTACCGACGCCATGTAGCAATACTAATGCGTCCAGCAACCATATAGAAGTCTGTTTCTCGAACGCCACTCTTTTTACCGCTACAGTTTAAGTGTATGGTCATGGCACTTCAAGAACATGTTGTTTATCGATTATTATGATAAATATTACTTAATTATCTATCCATAAAATAATGAAACATGAAACAAATCTTATAGATAGGGATAATAATATTAATCACATCTTAATAATAATAATTGGTACACAACACATCCTTCAAGTGCCATAATCAAAAAATCAACACGTACCTTCCCATCAACAGCTTCAGGAATAACCTCCGTAAACTTTGTATAGCTTAACTTCTCTGTATTTGTAAACTGTGCCTGATAATAAATCAAGTATCGACTGTTATAATAACCTACACTGGCGATATATACAACATTTACACAATACATCTTGCGACTATCAAATGGATAGAAGAGTAGTAGATGAATATTGGGGCATCTGATACTGATCTGTATAATGTTTCTGATATAACGTATACCTACATGTATTATACATCATTTATTCATTAAATATCGCCAATATTATCAAGGATTGCTTAATATTATAATATCCAACTTGCCGTAGATTGTAAAAAATATAATTTAAGACCTATAAATTCACTTTTCTCTAACCATAATAAACCCTATTAATCGCAACCGCTATTCGAATCGACACATTTTTGTCAAGTTTTGGTTTTATTTAATTTATTTATTTATACATATGAAAATAAAGGTAATTACTTCTGCTCTAAAGCAATAACCCGTACAGTTTTAAAAAGTTGTAATTATTAAGTTACAATCGGAAGTTATAAAATGTTATGAAATATTAAAGGACGATTAGAAGTTGTAAAATGTTATGTTTAAAAAAGTTATAAAAAGATTTTTGTCTATTTGTTTTGATTTCTACTCACATCAAGCAACCACTTTGTTATTTTTGGTTTAAAATCGTGAATCGCTTTAGACCCTTTATTAGTCAATTTATTAAATATACACGGTGCACAAACAAGAAAGTTCGTTGACCAAATTTGGTATCAATTTTTGGGATTGAAAAGTATCCTAAGGTTTTGCTCTTAGTTTCCTTTGAATCGGATCGAGGATGTAAAGTTTTTGTTTTTTTTAATAGTTTTAGAATTGATCTGGTAAACAGTTGTCTTATATCCAAAACTTGAAAGGATTTAAAGGGTTCATCAGAGTTATGCCTAAATGGTCTCTTGTTTATCACAGTGATGACCCATTTCTGAGCCTTAATTAGAGAATCTATTGAAGTAAGAACTGCACCGCCCCATGCACATTGTAGGGGTAAAAGACCTGCGTCCTTCCCTTTCACCGGCTAGTCAGTGTAGAACATAAGATCCGCGGGTTCTTTTACTTGAGCAACACATACCCACCTCACTTTTGTCACATTCTGCCTTCACCCTAAACTGGAAAAAATTTATAGTAATACCTGGAGGTGATAAATAAAAGATGTTATTCATTAGAAAAAGAAAGACATCCAATCCGAAAGAAAAACACAAGAACAAATAAAATAAAATAATATAAAATCTAGACGACAAATCCTCACCTCGTCGGGTTGGGCGCGTGAGTTTGACGTCCTTCTTGTATGTGAAAACCAGATGTCTTAGCATCACATCACGTTTGACACGCAGGATCCAGGCCGACGCGATCAGATTCGTAGACATGATTTGTTGTAGATGATCATCATGATAAAAATTGTCGCCTATAGTGAGGCGTTTAACTCCAAGATAAATCCAAAGTAGAAGTTAAAGTTAAAAATCAGAGGTATGCACCAGAGGCATAAACCAGAGGCAAAGCTAGAGGCATAACCCGGAGGTAAAATCAGAGGAAAACGTTTTGTTTCCTATAAAGATTATTTACCATGCAATTAGATCAAAAAGTTAATAGTAGATTATACACTAGTGATTGAACAATAAAAAATACTCACCCTCTGGCTATAATGAATCGCACACAGCTTCATTTTAGTCTGACAGCTTCGTCGATAGTTTTGAAAATGAATCATAGATGTATCCATTTTTATAACCTCAGACACAGAGTGTGATGCTAACTTAAGGGTAATTATTTTTGAATTGCAAGGTGCTTGACAAAAAATAAGTGACGGGGCAATGTCGTATGAGGCCCAAATTTATAAAGTCACGACATATTGCGTAACTAATGAGACTCTGACAAAGCGAATTAAGACAATTACAAGTTTATTTGTAAACATCGTTTAGTTTGCGAGCAATTTCTGCTGCTTTTCCACCAGTTTTTAACTCATACAAAAAATGCTCTTTTTTGATTATCTTTCATCTTTAATTCAGTAGCCTTATTTACTCATTAAACCGAAGTCGATGTTATTTAAATACAGAGCAAAAATGCCAATAAAATTATATTAACCTGAACACGATGAAATTACATTTTAATTGAAAAAAATTAAGGTTTAGAATTCAGAAACAAAAACCGCAATTATTTTCCTACCAACCTAATAATTAGATTATCGTATATTTATCGTACAAGCGAAAATTAAAAGCCTTCGAGTTTTTTCCGTGGAGTTTCTTTTAACCGAATATAAAACGTTTGTTTAATCATGAAAATAACTGTATGGAAATATGTTTTTTTATACTTAAGCCGTATTGAAAAATCACTAGACATTTTTTTAAATACAAGCAGACGGTCTCATGTCAGCATTGACTGCGTGGCACCTATCCAGATAAAATGTTGAATCCGAAATGTTAAATTTACTTTTTCGAGCCTCCAAGGCCCTTAGGGACACCGGGCCGGCGATTTAGTGCCTGTACCTAAAGGGTGAGGAATTCTCCCGTGTTAGAGGGGGTATAATTTTTTGTGGTTTCTCTACCTGGGAGTTTACAGCTACTATACATGGTTCTTTTCCGCCAATTTTCTCCAGGGTATAAACTTATGGATATGGGCGGTGTAGCAATTATCTATATAGTTGTAGAGGTGGTCGATGATGTTTTTGAAAGCTTTGAAATAATTAACTATTATTATACAGAAAATAATTGTACTGCTAAATACGATTTTGAAAAGATAATATGTTTGTAGCCATTTACGCTCATAATACTGCTGCAGACTCAATCGATAAATGTAATATTTTCATAATTATCACAAATATATTGTCACATGCAGCTCAGGCAGCAGGATCATTTCCATGACATGCCCCAAGTTTTACGTCACCGCCTAGCTACAATCGGCACTTACAAATTACTGGTTCTTATAGGGTGAAGTTTATCGTCTGTAGGGAAGATTGGGTTACACAATTATACACAATTTTGTTCACTTAACAACTATAATTTAACAATGAAAACCTTTACAACCCACCCACACATTTATTGACATACAATTTTTTGTTCTTGTTCTCATGTTTAATATTTCTCTGCACTTTCTGAATCTTCAAGGACCTTTTCTTTTTTGAGTAATCATGTTGACCTGGATATCCACGCTGACGGTGACCAACGCGGATCAGCTCTCAAAACCCGTACCCACCGTTTCCAAATTTGCTAGCCTCAAAATACGCCGCCATCACAGAATTTTCCAGCACAACACGCTGCCATCTCACGAACGCCCGGCCTCTGCAATTGTGGCTCTTATGAGCCTTCCCATCTTGCGCCTCTTCTTTCCCACCTAGGCCAGCTCTCCCTCATTCAACCTCTCGGTCTCCATCTACTCTCGTGAAAATGTGAAAACTCAGCGGGCTTCTTATTGGCTGCTGGACTGCGGCCGGTCCCATACACAGTGCACCAATTTACATCTGACGTTTTTGGAAGGCCCTCACACGTGGACGTATGCATCATAATGACACAATATTCGTTCACATCACTCACTATAAGCTTATAGTCTTGTATTTTATTCTGCAAAAGTAATGATTTCACTCATAATATTTAAGACATTTTTATTTTAATAGAAAGTTCTGTAAGAAAATCCAAAAAAAATTATAACAATAAATATTATAATTGGATTCTGAAAAGCAATGAATGGTAATATACAAAAATAACATTTATTTGGTAATCGCTTTTCCTAATCATTTATTTGGTAACTCCTTGTACATTTCGATTATTAATCCATTACCTACCTGCTCCATACCTGACTTACAATTTTAATAGATTTTATTCGACTAGTCAGTTCTCGGTACAGTTCGCTTTGGTGTCGATTCAGCTATCTATGATAACGATGCCAAGATTTCAAATGGTATATTAGTGCAATGTTCGAACCTACATTAAATTTATAGTTCTAGAATTAGGTTGAGGAAGACTGAATTCTATCTTCTGTTTTTTCCAAATTTTGGCCCATTGGTTTATTTTGGGTGAACTCAACATTGGTGGAATTCACCAAAATTCTTTCTGCAGTTCTGCAGTTTTATTTATGGCACTTTACACATGCCGTGAAAATTGATTAATTGTATTAAAAATGTCATGTTTATAGCTGGATGTACTAACACATTATAATGGATAAATTTAATTGCTTTAGTTGAGTGGAAGAAATTGCAAATAATAATAGAAAATTTCAGTCAGAGAACTTAATTTAAGATATTATTAATACAAATTAAATGTATCTATTAGCAAAACCTGCAGCATATCGAAAATTTATCGTCAACTTACTCGGTTGGCGTAAGTAACGCATTTCCATGAATAGGAAAAGATCTTGGTTCAAATCCCAGTAGCAACCAAAATATTTTTTCGATAAATTGATTTTATCTGTATATCATTTTAATTTAATTTAATTTGTATTAAAAAACCACAAAAATAAAGTGTTCTCCTTAAAAAATCAGTATCGTATATAATAAAACAGAATCTTTAAAAATAAAAAATTACATTCATTCGTGATGTTTGTAATAAAAAATCTAATATTGACGTATTTTTTATCGTGTGGAGTAGAATTTTTTTTGAAAACAGCCTTTTATCTTTCACTTAATAAAAACTAAAGAGAAAATAACGTTATTCAACTGATTAATTTCGTAGACTCGCTGTAAAAATGCAAGGAGTTTTAACGTAAAAACAAACTACACCATAAAGCAATTTACCAACACTGCCGCTGGGAGATTTTGGCGCGATAAACTAATTAAGCTTTCGCAATCCGGGACCAGGTGTTTTACATCGCTATCGTATATGGAGGGAGTCACTAACGATATTTGAAAACGTCACGTGTTTACACTAACTTCCGTAAACCACGCAAATTTTCCTTCCCCAAATATTTAAAAAAATACATTAAATCATTGACATTCAGCTATTTATTAAAATGTTTTTAATCTTTATTTATCATAGATAATTATATCATTTTATATGAGAGCTGGACAGTACATCCAAAAACTTTTTTATACTTGTTAATTAAGTTAATATAAGAGGCAGCTCGAGCATGCCAATAGTATGTCAAATTTTTATAGCAAAAACTCTTTAAAATTTAAATCGTGAAATAATATCGATTCAAGTCAGTACATCTCACTTATCTCAAAACCTGCCCTGTGAAGAAAAATATGCTGATTTATGTTAAATATTTAAGTAGGTAATTTTCAAATTAGATCAAATACACTTTTTGACAAATGATTTTTAGGTAAATTCACTATTTTCAGCAACTCTCTGATTACCTTCACAATGTAAAGGATTCAGTGAGATAGCGATTGCCTTTGCGATTATTGATTAACACGGATTTGGTGCTGTTTTAAAATAAACCTGTCTAGAGTTGTCCTCTATTGAAAATTATTCCTATATTTAGAAGATTTTTACATTTTATATAATTTGACACTGAATTTGTAGATTTAAAAATCATATTATATCATCTAGAGCTGCCAAAAAAAATTTAATGTCCCAGAAATTTTGTTTAAAGTAAAACAAAAGGATATTTTAACATAAACAATGATACGTTTTCAAAAGTTAAATTGATAATATATATTATATATCTACACCGTATTTTACAACAACTTATACAATATTAAAATGAATTATTAAATTACTACCAATTAGATATAAAATCCTTATTTCTAAGAAGTTTATAAAATCACAGCTAAAGCTGTTGCTTTCAAAAACTTAAACAAAAGTGGCAGCGTTCTAACTTGGCTCGAAATTTATATCTTTCGTTTAGAGGCGTCGGCGGCGTCTGAAGGGAATGTTATATAATAATAATTTTCTGGGGGTAAGTTTGAAACATGGGTCAGAAGAAGGCTGCTGTGAAGTGGGGTGAAGTTGTCTGGAGTGTTAACATTTAAAATGTATTTTTACTTTTGACTTCAAGTGGAAAAATAAATAATAATATTACGTGAATTCACAGGAGTATTCACAAAAATGTTAAAAAAATTATAACGCAAAAAAAAAACATTTTACTATTTATCACAGTTTTATTGATGTCTGTGTTTTTTATATTTGTATCTTAAATATCTTTGAAGCTCAAAAATATGTAGTATATCAGTAAACGAGACAAATATAATCATTCCTAAAAATATTTAACTTACACTCTACTCGAAAAAATATCATGTCTTGAGGCAACTAAATTAATTCAGTAATGTTAAGTGGATGAAAATTAATAACATAATTTATTTTAACAGAAAATATTTACGTTAAAAAATATAATATTTTAAAGACAAATTAGCAAGAAAACGTTCCGCTAATATTTAAATAAACTTTGCTAAAATTCAATTTTTAAAAACAAAATTATTTTGTGCCATAATCGCATCTCACAATCCTGGCCGTTTAATCAAGCACTAAACAGCCATAATGACACTACCGAAGCCGAAGCCGGCATCCTGAGAGTCACAGACGTAGACGGGGAAGCGAAATGTTATCATGGATAGTTTATGTTCTCTACACTGTTTATTAAAATAATCAAGTTAAATTATCGAAAATACTACCTTTACAAATAATTTATTTCCTTTTCTTTATATTGTATAACTTACCCCACTCTACACAATATCTCAATTCAATATCCTGGCATACATTCGTACAGAATTTCTTCAGTTTTCTCCTTTCACATTATAATAGAATTGTGATTCATTTGTCCTTATAAAAACATCGTTGCGGTAGTTAAATTTTACTCGCTAAAGAGGAATGTGGGGAGATAGGGTGATGGGGGTGTGTCTTACGGATGAATTATTGCCAGAAGAAGTGTCTGGTAAGGTGTTTATAAATTATGTACACATACACTGAAGATGATGAATATTCGTTTGCTTATTCAATTACTACGCGCAGTATATCATAACAATATTTAAAACTGCAGGATATTAATGGTTGTAATGAATATTATGGTACGTGATGCCTACTTAAGAGAGTTAGTTTTATTTTATAATACTTTATTTGATGAAGATGAAGACGCAGCTGATAGAAGATGAACGAAAGTAGACTGAATGCAGTGGAAATAAGATCACTTAGGCGTATATGTGATAGAACCATTAATAAAATAATAATCTGATTTTAGTATAGTGAATAAGATTAAGAAGGGATCACTTGTGTGGTTTGGTCATATAGAACAGATGAATGATGAGAAAACGATAAAAAAACATATATGACGCAAGTTTTGATGGCACCAAAAGATGGTCCTGTTGGAAGTCATAATAATCGACGGATTCGTATGAAAAGGTGTATGGATGAGGCGAGAATTATGCATCAGAACTGAAAATTGTGGTGCTCTATCCACCATAATTGGGAAACTGCGTAATGGTAATTTAGTTAGTTTGTTAATGAAGGTGAAAAATAATTAACAACAATTTATTTTTACTTTATTTTATTTCATATTCGTGGCGATTGGCCTTCTCAATATTAAATGGTTGGTGGTTTTATACAAAGTGATTGTGCCTTACTTGATC
Source organism: Eubasilissa splendida (assembly GCA_031772225.1). Taxonomy (NCBI): domain Eukaryota; kingdom Metazoa; phylum Arthropoda; class Insecta; order Trichoptera; family Phryganeidae; genus Eubasilissa; species Eubasilissa splendida. Next base: position 23,209,375 of record CM062862.1, on the reverse strand, counting down.
TAATATGTCATACCATAAATTGCTTTATACATTAATATTAATTTAATATACGAGTACATTACTCTTAATCATTTTCTTCTAAAATACATAATATAATAATTTTAAAATATCGTTTAAATGTGAAGTTTGTCAAGGGTTTGTTACGGGAATAAAATAATATTTGAATTAGTTTAGATATATGAGTTGACGAAATTTTATAAAAAAATACAGAATTTACAGAAAAACGAAATAGTAAAATTAAAGAAAACGGAAAAAAATGTGTAGGCGGTATATCTTTAACGGAAACATAGCAACATGGCACGGAGGTACCCTGGAGGGGATGAAAGTTGTATCTGGTCAATCCGTTTCCGCTTCCTGTGCTGATCGCATTCGAAGGCTATTAATCTTTGTTTAAAAATTGCCTACAACACAATAATGAATATAAGAATTCTCTAAATCTGTTCCTCTGCAACTTATTCCTTCATTAAAAAACAGTATTTAATATAAACAGTACTTTAATAAAATAAACCAATTATTTTCTGAACGCCGAAAATGTATTTATATTATCTTATTATCATTATCCCAATAAACATAAAAATAAATAGAAAATTAAAAAAATTATACCTTTTTAAACGTTGGTTCGTTATAATTTAAAAAAAAACAATTTATTGTGTTTTATTAATTATTGGAAGTTGATTTATACATAAAAGATGCAAAACCAGAAATACTACAAATAAGGAGGATTGTATTTTTTATTTTCATGGAAATATAAATATTAATAATTCCCAGAAATAATATTTATGAAATTCAATGAAGTGGATATCGCATTTCTAAGAACAAAATCTTAATATTTTCTCCATTACACATTACGTGGAAGAAAATCTAACAATGAAGAAGTTTGAAGTCTGAAATTGTGCTATTAATTTTTTTTTTTTAATATTTCTACTAAAGGCACTAAAATAAGGGACGGTCTAAAAATATGCTAAACCGAATATTTTTTCTAGTAGACATTTATTATTCGAGGTGAATATTTTAATTGAGTAAGTCAGCGGAAAAAATGTAATTATTTAATTTTTAGTGCATTGTTTTTTTTTTTTTTTTTTAAGAAATATATATATACGTGTCACTTAAATATTATTATTATCTTCAATTTTTTTTTTTTTTAAATAGAGATGCTTACACGGAATACATGTCACATCAATATTCTTGCTATTTTCAAACTAAGCTAAACGCTTGTGCTATGAAAATAGGACAAATTTGCTGAAGTCCTGGAACAAGGCGCGAACCACCGACCACTAGATCATTAGGCCAGCTTCTTGACCATTACACCAACAAACTACATTAAAAGGTACGCTAGTACTATGTGGACAATAAATGCTAAGTATTAGGGAATATAATGTTGTTAATTTATGTTTTTTACGAATTTAAAATCTTTTGTATTCCCACAGTTTTCAAATTGTTTATTAATGATGGTTAAAGTTTGATTCATCGTCTAATAATAAATAATTATCCTGCAAAAAAATAATATTATTTATTTCTACGCTTATTTAAAATATAAAATATATTGTATTTATATACACACACATATATATATATATATATATATATATATTATAACATTATATCTGGTACCTACCGATCACAAGATGTTATTAGAGTTTACATTTACCAAATGGCAACATTGCACAGCGGAAAGATATTTCTCTACGGTACTTTTTGGTTGACGGCGAGAGAGCGCGCAAGCAGCTGCTTGTCATATTGTTGTCAAGGAAATGTGATTTCATATTTAAAAAAGGAAGGGTGAAAATAATCAAATATATTGGGCATCTATGTTATCCTGCAGCACGTTAGTTGAGAGTTTTGCTATTTCACTTGTATATTTGTAGGATGTGAAGCATCTCTTCCTTACTTGGCGGCAGAACGACTTATGATGTAGAATACAATACTATTTTCTCGTGAAGAATTTCTCACGAAGTGAGCAGGGCGGGGACACGATTAGGTCACCACTGCTCTTTTTACTCTCCAACTTAAGTTATTTTACAACAAAAGAGGACGCGAAGATTCTGCGGGACTTCAAAAGGAAGCAGATGTCCCAGCCTTCCTGACATTTTGCCACGGGAGGAGACACAGTATTCTACGAGTGCCTCGGAACATCAAAACGAGACGAAAATGGTGGACGGATCCTGAAGAGCGAAGATTCTGGCGTTTGAAATTGTTGTAAAGTAACTTTTGATGTAAAATTTTGAAGATCTAATGTTTCATAAGGTTTATTCTCACGTTGATTCTAAATGTTAATTTGCTTATTTTGGTATTGACGATTTGATAAAAAAAAATCTATTATTTTGGTGAAATAAGATTTGTCAATGTGTAATCACATTTAAGTGATATGATTTTTATTATATTTTTACATTTTATATTTATACGTTTTCATATCCGAGCATGCTCAACTTTTGTAAGTTTAACTATTAAATTATAATCTTGTAAATTTAAAACTCATTTTATTATTTTTTTCTCCGAGAATGATACCTAATGTGGATGAGAGGTGACATGGTGAATTCTGTGTATCAGAACCCCGCACGCTTTATACTGAGCAAACCGGAAAACGTATAAAATACTACGTCACAATATATATATAAAATATCAAATTAAATTAATATTTTTTATATAATTTCTCAATATCCTTCTGTTGTCGCACATAAATAAATAATAAAGAAATGTGATACAATACATTAGAGTTAAGTATAAAATTATTATGCAAGTACGTTACGTACGTATTTCAAAACAGTCACAGGATGGGTTTTAAGCATTATTTAACTAAAGGGTGTTCCAACAAGAGCGGAAAATTTAACAACACATCTGATAAATGCCCTCCTCTTGCGTTTGGCATACCTGTGCTTTTGTGGTACAGCCTATTATCTCCTCCTTCAAGGCTTGGGTGGTTGTGGGCCTGTTGACTTCAAAAACCCCAGAGAAAGAAGATCTAGGCAGCCAATCTCTTCGCTGTGTATGGTCTGTAGGCTTATGTTGTTTAGTCAGTTAGATTTTGTAGGTATGAAGAAGCAAATCTTTCGTGCGAATACGCTGCATAGTCCTTCTTGAAATGTTCAATTCTTGTTCACAATACCGAATTGATGATCCCGGACTCTTGACCACATTCTGGCGACTAGCCGTGACGTTTAACACGTGTCGATGGTCTGACATCAGTAATCGAGCCAGTCTCTTCAAATTTTTCGACTATTATCTTCACAGTTGATACCAAAAGTTGAACACAATTTGCGAATCATGGAAGTCAAACATTTACCATTTTTGAAATAATGTTTAACAATAAAAATGCGTTGTTATATTGAATAGCTATCCATTGTTAATAATGGCAGACTGCCTAGCTTTGCACTGTTGTAAATGTTTGAATGCCGACAAATTAAAATTTTCCGCTCTTGTCGGGACACCTTTATAAGAAAAACTATAGCTAAAATTAGTTAATTAATTAATTCAAACCAAAAAATTATGAAATCAAACAATTAATTATATAAAATGTAAAACAGTGTTTACATGTGTGATACATTTTTTACACTTACTTCCTCCAGTTGCAGGCTTCCATGCTGCAAGCCAACAACCGAAGGCTTATAGCATGTCACCGTCTCGCAGGCATTGGCGAAAAATGTTTTAAATTGTATCGAAAAGGTGTATCGTATTACACCGGTGTACGAAAAACAATGGAATGGTATCATGTTATACGTGTGTCTAGATGATAGTATTGACAGCAGTTTGATTTTAATTCGTCGCGGATGAAACAAAAGAGACAATATGTAAGTATGTAGTTTGTTTCGTATCAAATATCAATATAAAATGAGTGTACGTACATTAATTTCTAGTTGCCATGTTAAAAATCTACATAATGACAGCTATTCTTAACTTGTTAGTATTTTAGTAATTATTAGTCTTTATTATTTAACATTTATTGTTAGGCTGTTTATTTTATATATTTTTTAAAATAAAGATGCGTACACGGAATATATATTACATCAATATTCTTACTATTTTCAAACTAAGCTAAACGCTTGTACTATGAACACAGGACTAACTTGCTGGTGTCCTGGAATGAGGTGCAAACCACCGACCACTAGATCACTTGGCCAGTGTCTTAACCACTACACCAAGAAGCTACTATTAGCAACGAAGAGGCATCGAAAAGAGGGTGACTGCAATAACGTGAACGGCGCTGTGAATGGAATAATATCTAATGGGAACTTATAATAATAATAATGAATAATTTGTATAGTGCCATTTTCGTAAAAACGTTCACCTCAAGGACGCTTTAAACAAACTGTTTATAGTTCTACAATTACATATCTTTGTTTTTAAAATTAAAAATTATCATTTTCGCATATGGTAAAGACTTTTTGAAATGGTGCGTATTTAGTTTCTTCTTAAATAAAGTCTCTGATGCACTGTTTCTTATGACGCTTTACGCTCTTGGGCTTGCCACCGCAAATGCCCGTTTACTAAATTTAGACTCCTGGATACGGTCAATCGCTTCCCTTCCTGTGGCTGAAGTAGAGGATGACGTTGACGGATGAGAGTTTAACGTCTACTATTCAAATTATCTGGCATACAAAGTTCTTGAAGATACAGAGGCGTCATGTTGTGTGTCGCCTTGTACATCAACCAGTACAATTTAAATGCAACTATTTCAGAGAATTGGAGCCAATGTAGCTGCTGTAAATGGGATTTCATATGCGAGAATTTGGTAAATCCATATATTATCCGTGCAGCCGCATTTAGAATGGAGTGTTATCTAACCAGTTTTAACATTGGCAATCGAGGCAAGGCTAACGGTATAAATAAAGTTTTGGTACCGACACTTATTCATGGAAGCTGGTAGAAGATGGAAGTAAGTAGACAGAATGTAGTGGAAATGACATCATTTTGGCGTATATGTGGCAAATCAATGTATGACAGAGTAATGAATGAAGAATCTATGAAATAATATAAAGCTGATCTTTAGTAGTGAGTAAGATTAAGAAAGGATCACTTGGGTGGTTTGGTCATATGTTTCGGATGAATGAGGAGAAAATGGTAAGAAAGGCAAACCAGATACCGGAAGATGGTCCTGTCAGAAGCCTCAATAATCGACGAGCTTATTTGAGAAAATGTATGAATGCGTATGTGGTGAGAATTGTGTCAGGACAGAAAAGTGTGACGCTCCATCGTCCCTGCTTACCCTGCTGACCTTCTTCGGTTAATCGTTGCTAATTTTTACCGCTAATGCTTTGAATTCGTCATTTTCAACAGCAACATGACATACTTGACCCTCATATAGCCTTGCATGACCAACTATGAAATTTTTGGAACCAATGCCGCGCTATTCATTCAGAAGCGGTTCCTTCATCCTATGCTTGGTTAACATTGCATACTATTTGATATACAAATGACCAATTCAATTCTTCCTTTTCCTTTTCCATCTCGAGAAATATTTTATTACGAGTTCATTTATAAAAAAAGTATATATTTAAATTGAGCTGAAAAAAATTTGGAAGACATTGCATTTGATTTGCAGCTGTTGTCGAGTAAACAAGCGGTGGACAACTGGTGGTCTGATGAAAGTATACATGTTCTTGGTAACTCGACTATTGGCGAACCCTGATCGTTGTGGCGAACCCAAACCGCTGTGGCGTGTCACATTTGACAAGCGTGTCACGTGTTCACCATCATTGAATTAGTCAAACATAAATATGGTCGACAGAGAATGTACGACCACCTACATAAAAGACGTTTACTCGCAATATTGCTTCACTTCGTACGTTGCATCGATCGGTATATAAGCTACAAGATCATCACTGTCAAATATCAATTTTATTACCAAAAAAAAAGTATATTATTACGAATTTTCGTGTAATAAGATACATTATGGACACCGTGTATATTATTGTCACAGTACTCAACCACCATTAGCCTACTTAGAGAGGAATATCAAACGTCTTCAGGCTTCAACCCTTAGTTAAATGTAGTTTTGCGTCTCATCCCTTTAACAGGGAGAAAGTGAATTCTGTAGCTATATTCCACTATAATGGACCGCCATTAGTGAAGCAATCGTCCAATAGGCGTTAAGGGCTGACATTCTTCACTCTGGAGTTAGGGGCGAGTTTTATCCCAATTAGGGGAGGAAATATTTTTCAGAAAGAGAAGACGTTTACCTCACGTACCTACAACGTTTCACTTTTTTATTGTTTCAGACATTTTTCATTTCTATGTCAATATAAAAATTGAAGAATTAAATTCCTGTATTTGATTTGTTCATTTCATTACAGTTTTTATTAGTTAATTAATTATAAAATTATTATATAATATATACTTCAGAATTTATTACATAATATATACCCATTTATACCCACTGTAACAAATTGTAACAGGTGAGTGTAAAAGTTTTATCATAAAATAATCATTTGTTGAATAAAATTGTTATCTTTAAAAAATCTTCATACCAACTGATTTTTACAAAAAAAAACGTTATGTTTTATCCGTTAGACCAATCTTTCTCTAATCTTTATCATATTTATGTAGAACAATTTAACTTAAAATACATTTATCTGATTATGAAACATTTTCCAAAATACTATAAATATATAATATAAAGTAGCATCTTTATATAAAAAGTGTAAAATATTTGCCTCTACAATAGCGTAGTAAATTATAAAAACAATTGTGTGTAATTACATAATGTTTCGTTGATTCCAAATACGATGCTGTATAATACAGTAGAGCATAGCTACTGATAAAGTAATATTAAAATAATATAATTATCATCATTATCAGCCGTTTTATATCTACAGCTGGATGAAGGTCTCCCCAAGCGGCTTGTCACATTAAAGCACATCTAAAACAGAATATTAAACCTTATTAAGTTATTCAAAACCGCAAATTTATTTAAATATCAATATATTTTGCTTATGAAAACATGGTAAGATGGCTCTTTCAAATAATGGAACGATTAAATGTATTAATATCAAAAAAGTAACATACAGGTTCAAAAATTTGTCGCTAAAAATATAATCGCTCTGTCGTCGTTGGATAATGCACCTTCCCCGGTTAAGAAAGAGATCCAGGTTCGAATTCCGTTGGCGCAACAACAATATTTTTCGATAAAATTGATTTTATATGTATATTTTTCTAATTAATATATTTAATTCATATTTAAAATAAGTGACATTCCATTTCTCACATTTTTCAATTACAACCGTATTTTGGCCAGAATAGCTCGCAGAATTTATATTAGTTCCGAGTACAAATTCAATGAACTATATATTTTTACACTAATGGTTTCTACAATATTTTCAATTACTAAAGGAATTAAAGTTAAAAAAATACTATTTATATTTTTGAATTTTACTTTTTGTTTTATAATATTTATCTCCAAAAGTATTTAAATAATAATAATAATAATAATAATATGATAATCATAATGTACTTGTACACAAGAGAGAGAAGTCGTATGTGGTTTGGTGACTGGTGACAAATATCTCCATACTACAGGAACTACACATCAATGAGAGACTCGCTACTATGTACCTAAGACGAATGTTTTAATTTTTTTGAATATCTTGCGATACGATATATGCGGTAGGTCATGTCAAAAGGGAAAGTGGAAGATCTGTTGCACCGACCAAGTGATAAAAATAATTAGCACTTCTTTAGTGACAGCCCTCAGACAGGCGAGAAATGTGTTGGAGTATAGTCAAAAGGCCAGGAGTTCACGAAGATCACGATCTTATTTTTATTTTAATATTAGAAAATATAATACATTTTAAAATTATTAGTATTTATTCTCTATAAGAGTAGGACTCGTGTACAGAGAAGGAGCATGTACGAGATAATTTATGTTTCAGTTAGTCTGTGTTGTTAAAAAATTTGAGTTGCGATATATTTTAATTTTGGAATATCAATTTGGTCATTAAATCTTATAGATCTAAATTCGCTTCTAAAGTTAAATTGATTTTTAGTTTTGAAATTATGGATTATTGATTTTTTTGTATATGTCTATTATTTTTGGTACTTTGAAATCTGTAAAAAGTTGTATACTTGGATAGTCTTTTTTTTTAGAATCATTTTTATTATAATTTTTGAGTGACTTCTAATTGTGACATTGAAGTTTTATATGCTCCTTTTCATCCAATAATACCGTATTGCAAATGTGACTACAAACGAATAATATTTTATTTTCAGATAAGATCAGTCTTAAAAATATTTTGTTTGTAAGATTAGTAATATGTTCTTTCCATTTTAGTTTATTGTCTATTATGATTTATAGGTACTTGATACAGTTTTTTTATTGAATTTATGAACATTGGTCATAAGAGTCTTCTCAAGTACAGGCTTTGGTGTGAATTTTAATATTATTTTCAGTGTTATCTTTCTGTTAAATAGCAAATCGTAGAAAGTATGTTTTATCAGTATTAATTGATAGTAGGTAAGTAGTAGATCCGTACACTTTTTTATGGTATTAACATCCTTCATTATAAGGGATCTACGTTGAGAACAATGTATTTATAAGATAATTAATTAATTATTTTCATGATATTGAATAGTAAATTTAATACGAGAATTTAATTACAGATCGAATCTATATGTCAATAAAAAATTTCCTATGTTGTTTAGTCAACGGGGTAGACATTCCTCTATATAAGTAATGAATGCTGATCTGAATACAATAAAGGATAATATCTTGTCCCAGAATCCGAACTCTTCGAAGACAATAGGACAGTAACACCTTCGCGAGGTTTGACAGAACCCTTCCATGTGGTATAAACTCCAGAATATTAACAACAGACTCATAATTTTGCTAAACTATCTAGAACTCATATTTGAAAATGTCCGATAACCGTTAAAAATGACAAATCTTTAATATTACCAAATATTTAATCAAAACAAATTAGATAGATCAATTAGAAAGGTTTTGACGTAGGTAACCAGAGTCTCATCAGTAGAGAGTACGAAAATCAGAACTAACCTTACTGATGATTTTTCTCTTCACTTGTGATAAATTTATAACAACTTGTTTAATTTGGATGGACAGGAATCTAATATACATTATTTAAAGTAGTTACAATTAATTACAGTAAATATAAATTAAATATATTAAGATATACATATAAAATCAATTTTATCGAAAAATATTGTTGTTGCGCCACCGGGATAATAACAATTACAACTTCACAATAAAAATGTGTTCTCCTAATAATTACAGTAGTTTATTAACAGAAACAGAGCAATCATTGCGAATATAAACTAGTGTGATCTTAAAAAAATTAGAATGCGTGGAATTTCCGAAGTTGAAAATATGGAACAGTCATTGCGGTGGGTTCGCAATCCAGCGCAGACAACGAGGGTGGACCCGCCACGTACCCAGGACCGTTTATAAGCAAGAGTTCCTATATGATATTTCTCCGTGCCTTTAATGTTTAATTGTTAAAACATGTAAGCATATCTGTGTTACTCTCCAAAGTACGGCTCAAACCGTGTCTAAAATGCAATAATATTCAATTATGATATATACTTTTAAAATCAGCAATGTTATCTTTGTGGTTAAGATTCATATTTTTATTTATTATCTTTGTTTTATTAACCACTAAAATGAGTTTAAATACATCTACCGGTTTCGAAAAGTACCATTTTCTTCTTCAGGATGTCATAACTAACTAAAACATATATTGTTTCTTTGACAGAATCTATTTAAAAAAAATCTATTTATCTTTAGTACCTAACTCAAATCATTACTTAATACAAATTTACTCGAATAATTTTTTATTCAGAATTTCTAATCATTTGATAGAAAATGGTCATGATTTTGATAAAAATTGGGATTGTCAATTTTGCATATAAACGGTGTTGGTCACAAATTAAATAATTTGGAATCGTTGGAGATAAATAAAGCGTGTAAAACTAATCAAAAAATTATAAACAACCAACTAAATTTAACTACGAGTCCCATTCTAAATTTTTTTCCTAAAAATTATTCGAGTAAATTTGTATTAAGTAATGATTTGAGTTAGGTACTAAAGATAAATAGATTTTTTTTAAATAGATTCTGTCAAAGAAACAATATATGTTTTAGTTAGTTATGACATCCTGAAGAAGAAAATGGTATTTTTCGAAACCGGTAGATGTATTTAAACTCATTTTAGTGGTTAATAAAACAAAGATAATAAATAAAAATATAATTATGATATATAATGAAATTTAATATTATTGAATAATATCACATTATGCAAAATACTTAATAGTTTTCACGGATTTTTTATGTATAATATAAATAAAATATATTCTATTTCGATTAAGCTCAAACGAGTAACCACACGATATCAAAATAACAATTTTGAGAGATATACCTAATCATTAACATAAGAAATATACAGAGAGGAGAGGGTAAAATTGGAAAATTATATAACTTCGTAATTAACCTTAGCTGCACTAATCTCTTTAATTTTGCTGTCTTTCTTCTGATCCGATGTTGTTGTTCTCTTAGCTGGGTTGTCTTCGACCGACCGAAGCGCGCACTGGTCGATTACTTGGACCGCTGCAGACGCGCTGGACTGATCGAAGCACGGGATGTAATAATGAATGACGCCTGTCGGTTACCGTCTTCTTAACTTCCAAAAAATGGCAACAATACATACACATGTACATTATTATAAACCATAATATAATTTAATATAATATAATAATATAATATAAAAATTAAGATTTTAGAAGAAACTAATAGATTAAAGAAGAATATCTTTGCACGTACATAAAAAGCGAATATAATACATTTCGGAAGAGTATGTCTTTCTCTCTGCCTTCTCTTGTGGAAGAAATCGTGATATGATTAAAAATAAATTTACTTGTCAAAACTTAGGCTAGCAATTTATGTTACTTATTCCGTACACGTTTGAGAAGCTCAAATTAGAGTGATTATTTGAAGCGAGATAAATTCTCGTCTGTTTTTGAGAAGCTGTAGATTTAATAAAAAAGTTTTAATTTTGTGCCACAATATTTATTTAAGAAGCGAGATAATGACGTAGCCAGTGCCTACTGCTTAAATAAAATGATTATATAATAAAATCAGAATTCTTCAAAATTTTTCGAAAAGTTTAGCCTCTGTGGTTAAACCCACGTGTGATGATTTACTTCAAAAATATACTTAACTAAGATTTTACAGAAATCTTAATATTTATGAATTGTGATGGAAGACACAGTAATACAATATAATCATATTATACTGGATTTTGTACTCGAAAGTAATGCGAAATTCTCTCATCTTTGTTTAGCCTAGCGTAAATAATAATATTGTATGAGAAAATCACGTTTATTCTAATTTTGTAATTAAATTATTTACTCGCATCAATTTACGGATTTGCCACGCTTTGGTCTTTCAAATTTATATCTACGAAGTAAAATCCCGATGAAATACATTATGAATCTGGTTACCATTAAACACAGCCTACGGAGATAAAGAAGGTTTATTCCAATCACGGAGTCCCTCCAATTCGTGATGGATTTTTCTCATGAAAAACAATTGTACGTTTATGAAAGGCTTCAAAGAACATTTCCGTTCTGTAAATATCTTCGCCAGAAATACTCTCGTAGCGGTTTTGCGGTCATTACTCATTTTGATTCAGAATTCTCAGGTTCTTCCACCTTGAAAGCGCAAAAATAGTTAGTCAGTGACACGTCGTCTCAAAGGTGACTGGTTTAATGTATAGTAAATCATCCGCCATTTTGAAGGTTTCCCTTTTGAGAGGCAGGAAACGGAAATTAGATTAGTTTGAACTGTATTGATTCGAGCGCGAATTGAATAACAACCTTGTAACTCCCGAATCGAGGAGGGGCGGGGGGGAGGTAGGTAGTAAAACTTCTCTTTTAAATTAAACTTTGCAACTGTTGAGAGCTTTAAAGTGAGTATTTACGCTAAGCGAAGCAAACAAAATAAGTTTCGCGTCAGTCAAATTGATGAATTTGAAATGTATGAAATATATAACCAAAGACTTTTTTCTCGGTTTGATGAACAATTTGTTATATTGGCAGCGGATTTAGTATTTTGGACTTTCGGTTCATCATTCAATTCAATTACGTTATTATATATTTTTATTTTTGAGAAAGTTCTACCAGTTAACCAAGATTAAGTCCTCCTTGAAATTTTTCTTAACTTCTCTTTTCCGTATATTTTTACACAGAGCCGGAGTCCAGTAAAATAGCCAATACAAAACAGTCATAGATGCTACTTTTATAAAGGTATGCCTACTACTCTTGTCATCACCGCCCGGTGATACCGGCAATACCGGTGCGTGAAACATAACTCCTAGCACTCTGTAAACATATCTAGTACCGACGCCATGTAGCAATACTAATACAACAAAGGCCCTTAACAGTGTGGGTTTCCAGATAGGAGATCCTCTGGAGAACTGCTGAGTTTTTATTTATTTTTTTCTACCTTCTGCCCAAATATGATCTGCGGTGTACTGTTCTTGTGGGTTAAATCTGTCGACAGTGGTACGTGGAGAGTGAGTCCATTGTCTGTTTTTTCTTTGTGCCGTCTCGTTTTCCGGAAGAGAGTGCCTCTTCACTTCATCTCTACTCCCCGGCATTGGTAATTGATAATTGTATTATTTTATATTAATTTTATGTTATGTATTGTATTTTGTATTTATTTACTAATAAAATGAGTCAACCGAGGACAATGAGGGAAAATCTTTGGCAGCTGTGCGGTATTGCCCTATCAATATGCGGGGCGCTATTGAACAGTTGCCTAGTAACATTAAAAAATAACAACCAGGCGACGAATGAGTAGGACCGAGATAGGAGCCTTGAGCTTATTGCATATGTCCTGGAAAGGTTCGCCCAAATTGCTGTTGTCTTAAAAAAAATACTAATATGGCCAGCGATACTCTTCCGACTGCTGTCTTGTTAACAACAGCTACAAGTATCGCCCTATAAATTATAATATTTGCAAGGAGTAATTTTATTGTAAGGTCTAACTCTATATTTGTAAACTGTGCCTGACAATAAATCAAGTGTCAACCTTCAGTAGTTTATCCTTTTCAAAACCTTATCTATCCACACGAGTATATCCCGCAACTGTCAAACGAATACGAGAGTAGTGAATAAATATTGTGGCATCCAATACTCTCACATTAAGTACGTCTCATCATTAGAAATATCACCTGCATAATCCTTCTGATTCAATATATACCCACACGCACACTCTTGCATCATCCATTCATTCAAAATCGACAACATTTTGTCCATACTGGCGATCCAATCATATCGTAGCGGTCACCTTCAATCCCCATAATTCATCCCATGTAATTCTAAATGGTGATTTTCCTTAATGCTAGAATTTTTTATCTGTCCCATGACATCTTTCGAGTGTTGGATCAAAGGGTTCTCATCATACTTTTAGTCTTAGAAATAGAAATAGAAAAACAAAAACATAGTCTTTCGCTTTTATTGTTCTACATGGCATGTCGTTATTACGTCATTGCGAGACGTTGTATGTAACGACAAGAAAAAATATTAAATTTTCGTAGAAATCAATCACTTTGTTGTTTGACATATTAGATTAAATAAAATACAATCACTTTGTATGATCCCACGAAATTTATTATACGTCAATCGGTTTCGCTAATATAAAACTTTATCAGGACGTATTTAAAACTAATCATAAATACAAAAAGAGTGCATATATGTATACGTAAAGAGGGAGATAGAATATAAAATTACATGGGAAAGGGAGAGACAGAATACAATTAGATAGAACGACAAGGGAGGTCGAATACATATATAAATAGAAGAAACATTAAGGGAGCGGAAAAAAGGGTGTAGATGGATAGTAAATTGATTTTAATTAAACATATCTAATGAATAAATTAATTTGATTTTTAAGAATTGGCGTAGAATTATTTACTGCTTTTTTTATTTCAAGGGGTTCTAAATTGTCCAACTGGAGGCCAAACCCGTTTTTATGGAGGATATTGACCCTTGTGCTATTATTAAAATAATGTTATTTTTCAACAATATGGTAATATGACAAACTTAATCAATTGAACCAAATTTACATTATAAAATTTTTACTCTATTTTTAGAATAAAAGAAATTGAAGAAATGAGTATTTTATAAAATTCTTTTTAAATAAAAAGATTTTACCGCGACTAACCTAATTTTAGGGAAACTCTTTTGATTTAGATTGATCTCAACAAGCAACCCTTGAAACGTGAATACCCTGTCACAAGACAGGCACCCTTTGCACCCCTTATAAAGATATCAAACAACGCGGTGACAAATAAATGCTCCTTGCGCTTTAAATGTAAAGTGCCTACTAATTCTGGTTAAGTACGATAGATTGACGTTAGATAAAATTCCTTATCTTGAAAAAAAATACAGAAAGATCCATTAAACAGCTTAGTGAGCGAGCATTAACTTGATGTATAAGGACTTTTCTGAAATATTTTTTTAAGCAAGACATATTTCTGTTAACTTTTCATGATAAATAGGCTTTCATAAATCTCGCTCCGTCAAATGATAAAAATGTCACTTATTCGTTTATTTTCACTATAAAAACATTTATTTAACGACTTGATCCAATTTTTAGCTCGTTTGTGGAATATTTTAATCGCGTGATTAAGTAAGTTATTACATGAAGAAATGTATTTATAATTGAATATTATAAATTATTATTAGCAACAGTAATTTATGATACAATTTTTTGGTAAAGTAAAAAAAATCTGTAGATAGAAATATTATCGCGAATTATTCCATATATAATACATGTGTAATATATAAATTATTATTGAAATTGAATAATATTTTACATTCTTGTGACTTTTAAAGATACAAATTATATATTTTTTGTGTAATATAGATTTTTAAGAATCTTATAGGGCTGATACGTTAATAATAATAAAGTCTATATTTTTTTAATATTTTTGTAAAATTACAGTATTTAAGTATCAAATGATATGTATGTAAAATAATACAAGTAGAAATAGTGAGAAATCACTGTGCAATATTTCGTGCGTCACGTTCGCAACTCGTATTACACGTCACACGGCGACTGAGGTCCGGGCCGGGTTAGCAGTGGTTATCGCCAGCGTAATGTATTGCATACCAAGTAAATTTTTTTCTCAAATTAAGAATATAAATAAATTTCCATCAAATTTCCATTAAATATTGGTTAAAACTATTTTATTTCTAACTCTCTGTGATTGGGAATCTCTGTATACAAAATCAGTCTACGTGTCATTCAATAATTCAATGATTTTATAATTATACTGAATATAAATGTTTTAATAATACATGTTAAAATATTAAAAAATATATAACCAGCTAACAGAAAAAAAACATAAGCTATCAATTAATATATTTTAAACAATCCATTATGAACGTTTATGTATTTTTTTCGTCGTTCACATAAACCAAAATTATTTTTTTGTACAGTATACTTCTATATTGTAATAGCTTTCTTTGATATGTCACAGTAGTTAAGGGATTATATTTGATATTGTATATGTATATTAATAAAAAAGGCGAGTGGAACTGCCATCAGTATTGACCCCGATTTTGCATATCAAACTACAAAGACAATTGTATGGTTTAACCATTGACTCACCTAAAGCTCCTGGTCTGAGTCCAAGCATAAAGACAACGAGCAGAAACACCGCTAAGCTGCTCTCTATCCTGCTGTACCAGGTTCGCGGCGCAGACCGCCATAACCGGCTGTTACTCTTCATTGTATCCATCTTGTCTGCTCACTCCGTTCTTCTCACTCTAAACTGTTGGTCACGCTCTGGAGTGTTCCGACTAAAAAGAGAAAAAAATATCTTATAATTACTAACATATTGTTAGTAAAACAAACAACTTAAACACATAAATAATACAGTTACAGTTATTAAGATATTAATTTATTTCTAATACTCTCTTCTAATAACTTCTCTCTCCCCACCAATACAACCACTCTATTAACAAGGTTATATTATCCGCTATGAGAAGATGTCCATAGTATATAATATACGAATCAATGTCTGCGAATGCTAAATCTGCGGATAAATTGTTGGACGTGCACATTGATTTAGATCTTTCAATAAATACACAAATCAGTAAAACTTTCAGTGCATCCTGCCATCAACTGAGATAAAAGTATTCGGAGACATCTTCCTGTTGAGGCAGCCCATCTACGTATAAACGCATTTGTGGTGTCACGTGTGGACTATTGTAACAGCACCTATGCTGGCATGTCAATGTTTCAGCTGGATTGATTACAATCTATTCTAAATGCAGCAGCAAGGATAATATATAGAGTTTCCAAATTCTCTCATATAACATCCCTTTTACATCAGCTACATTGGCACCGCTTCCCTGAAAGATTTAAATTTAAATTATACTGGTTGATATTTATAGGCGACACACAACATGGCGTCTCTATATCTTCAAGAACTTTGTATCTCAGACAATCTGAATGGTAGACGTCAAACTCTCAGGTCAACCTCTACTTCAGCTGCAGGAAAGGTTGTAGAACCAACCAACCGTTGCCAGAAGTCTAAATTTAGTGAACTGGCATTTGCGATGGCAGGTCCAAAATTGTGGAACTCTTTGCCCTTCGTCATAAGAAACAGTGCATCAGAGACTTTATTTAAGAAGAAACTAAAAACGCACTTTTTCAAAAAGTCATTTCTATAAATGAAAATAAAAATTATTTATTTTAAAAAACAAAGATAATTGTACAACTATAAACAGTTTATGTGTAAAGTGCCCTTGAGGTGAAATTTTTTACGAAAATGGTGTTATACGTGCCCTTAGAAACTTTCATATTGTCAACCATAGCGATCATATAAATATATATATTATGACGTAACGAATTCTTAGTATTAGAAAAAATGTAACGTTAGTGTTCTTAATTAAAATAACGATCACCCTGGTTAGTAACTTTTCGCAAACGCACATTTCGAAACGCTTAGTACTGATTGCGATATTTGCCGCTAGGATCGCGCCCATCGACTCGAGTGACGGGTCGGCGCTGGCAGGTACATACACTTCCTTTCACGTTTCGAGCTAGGATGGTCGCCCTACGTGCGGCTGTTGGCCGTTCCCACCATGTTGTTGAATTTATATTTGAAGATGGAGCCCGTGCAGAATCCAGGCGCAGAGCCAACGCCAGAGAAGACTTTTTGCTATAAATATATTTTTTATTAAAAAAATCTAAAATCAAACAACTTAAAATTACGTCTTCTTCAAATCATCCGTCGACAATTTCTTATAATGGTCCACCTGGGAGAAGAATATTCGTGCGTAAGCCGCCGGTTGAAGAAGTGTTCTGACCAATTACCAGGCACTCAGAAACGGCAGTGGATGCTGCTCCCAGGATACCAAGAGAGACCGCAGGAACAAGAGGAATCGCCCCAGGTCGACGTATTATTTGAGAAATTATTATTGTCGTCGTCGCCTAATTAAAAAAAATATATATATTTATCAAAATAATAATTACGCAGTTTTCCGTTCTTTCATTTTTTGTAATAAAATTTAACATAAAACTAGCTGATTCTCTTTTATTATGAAATATCACCTTTCATGTTTTACTGTTTTATTTTAGTAAAGTTTATTTCCCAGAAGATGGTTAAGGTGGATTTCGATATTACGGTAAGTAGGTAGCTTCTGATTCACGTACTCACAAACTCATGCTCTCCCCTGTAACTAGTCGGTGGAGGATAGTCCGCCAACGTGTACGCCACAATGACGCTTCCAAATCGTGGCGGGCTATACCTCATCATATGAAAGTATGTTTAATTTAAGGTTTCCGCAAATAATACTCTGTGGAATTAGCGTCTTTTCTAGGTTAGATCGGGTTTTTAGCAGATGGTTTCCTCAAGGAAACCTAACACGTGATAATGTTTATATGACGTACATATTTTCACATTTAAAGTGTTACGTAATACACTCAAAGATTTTTTAATCTTTAAAATTGATATTTACGACATATTTTCAAAAACATTTTTTTTTAATTTTCAAAAATTAAGGGATTATTTCAACATATTATTAATGAATAATTCACATACATACACTAAGAGATATTTAATTTAGTAGGCTCATGTTTCAGAGTTAGTATAATAAATGAAGCAAACCGCATCAGGCTATTAATTACAATTCGTATTAATATTGAGACTACAACACTGACAGCGCCGTGGACAACTCCACAATAAAAACGGTTTAAATTTCAATTCAAATTAACTCTGTGAAAAGAATTATTTAAACAGATCAATCTTTATGTGCAAAAAATATTTGATTAATTACAAATATGAGAAAGTTTAATTTATGGAAATGACATTGATTCAATAATATTATATTATATTTTACAAAATTAGGTCGTCGTAAAGTGAAAACATTATATCTAATTATATTACGTATAGCGGGAGAAATCACAAATTATTGCTTTCAGTAAGGAATTAATCCAACACTTATTGGAGCATCAGCGCTCGTTCCTATGCACAACCAGTGATTTCTGATGGTCTACCCATAACTACATGATTAGATTAATCAGAAAAATTTATGCTAAAGTCCATTTGTCATGTTTGGATCACTAATCTATCGTTTCTATAAAAAATAATCATTTCGCTTAGTGGCTGAAATCAAATTACAGTGGAAACTCTACTTCCAATGTCAAAGTGTTGCCAGTTGTGGAAAGACATAGTAACGCATGGCAATGTCAAGGCGTTGCCAGTTGTGGAAAAGTACAGTAACACGTGCCAATTTCAAAGTGTTGCCAGTTGTGAAAAGACATAGTAACGCATGGCAATGTCAAGGCGTTGCCAGTTATAGAAAGGCACAGTAACATGTGCCAATATCAAGGTGTTGCTAGTTGTGGAAAGGCACAATAACGCGTGGCAATATCAAGGCGCTGTCTTAAAAAGTTACGCTACGAGCTCCCACTGTTGAGCGTACTAAATAATGGACAAATACGGTTACACCGTAAAATGCCACGCGTTTTCATACCGAAATGTTAGCCTGGGTTTTCTAAAAGAATCCATATATATATCTCGCGAAAACATTAAATTAAAGACACACATACATTTATATATATATGCATGTGTGTTTAATTTAAGATTTCCGCGAGCACTAGTGTATGGAAGTGGTTAGATTGTGATTATATCGCGTTTTTAGTAGATGGTTTCCTTGTGGATACCTAACATTTTTATATGATAACACGTGTCATGTTAATTAATATGTCTCCGCTGTTTAAAATTAAACTTAATGAATATATTTGTCTGTACAGTAAAATCATTGTCAAGAAACGAGATAGCAATCTGTTTGTCTATCTCGGCTGCTATCAGTTTTTATACGATACATATTGCTGCCAACTTTGCTCAACCTTTGCCTGATTTTCGGTGAATGTGGCTGATTAAATCAAAAGCAAGTTTAGTCCCACGGGTGTGCGCGCAAATGAGGCTAAGAAATTGAGCGGTTAGTTTTTAGGTAGGTGACCTTTCACACGCTCATACGATAAAAACAAAAAATTGTCAAAAGTGGCTTTTGATATTTAAATATGATATAATAAAATAAGATAATCAAAATAAGAAAATAATCTCAAGAAATAGATACATACAATAGCTCTTAATGATTTATCCCATTATTTTACATTTTTAAATATTACATAATAATCGTAATATAGATCGGCTTCACTGAAACCATTTAATTACCTATAGAGGTAGGGATAACTACAATCACTTAAATAAATCGATTGTACGTGTTTTATCCACAGTTTGAAAATAGCCTTAACCGCCGAAACAGCTGTAACATAGAGATAATACTTTACACAGACCCAATAAAATGATTAATTAAACAAATAATAGATATCTCAATCGAATCCATAATATAATAATATTATTAAAGTTTTTTCGTACGTACCTTGAATATGTTTTATTATATTTCTAGTCATCAGACCCGCTCGAAAGCATGACCGAATAGATTTTTAAACAAACAATAGATATCTCATAGAGACGAAACTATTTTTTATTATATTTAATGGAAAATATGGAAGTATTACTAATTACAGAGCTTACGACCTGTCTTCAGCTGGCTTAAGTGATCACTTTACACAATATAACGTTCACCATTCTCATGCATTAATCAATCTCTATATCTATCAAATTTTTGAAAGTTGTATATATGTTAATATGTTGAATCACTTCGAATACCACTACACTATTGCCATTTATGGACTAATTTTGATATTCATTTTCCTTGAAACAGCATATATATCACAATGAGAATCTAATTATTTTTTGATACTTTTTTATACTTTTCCCATACTTCCATGTTTTTCCATTTATAAAAAATAGCATAGACTCCATGAGATATCTATTATTTGTTTAATAACAGTGCATTTATAGGTGAAAATCCAGTAATTGTGTGTTCTTGGAATATTGGTATCAATTAAGAATTTATTTTTTAAATTTTATAAAAAATACACTTAATTCAGTTTTACACGGTCTTTTTTTACGGCTTTCTACATAGCACGGTTCAAGAAAACAAGACAAGATAAAATAATTACGAAACACATATTATTTTTGAATTATTAATATTTTAAGTGATACAAGTTATTTTGTACCAAACATGCATTAATGGGTACCTTTATATTACAGAGTTACTTAATAAATATACGTTTTTTAAAACTTACGGTTTTTTATTTTATGTGAATATTACAAACAATATATGAATTATTTTTTGAAATCCTGAATTGATTTCAATGCAATTATTTCAATATGTGCTGTATATTTTTTTCACACTTTTCTTTAGAACATATCCATAGTGTAGAAATAGAATCAGGTGTATCTGTTAACTTATCACCTTGACCGGCCATTATGGGTAATGGAAATATAATTTATGGGCGTTTCGATCATCGAAACCATAATTTTTATAAAGTGGGCACTATGCAAGGTAATCAAATTGTTTATAGAAATCAATTTACCGAGTGAAAAAAGAAATTGTTGCTGAAAATGTTAGGTTATAATAAATTATATTAAAATATAGTGTCTGACTTCTCTAAAGAAGACATATTGATGCCTTTGAAATGTTGCACATACCGTAGACAGCGAGACACACGAATATCTTCATTCTGCAGATACTGGACATTAAGGATAGACTCTCAACCATTTTCCTGAGATGAATCCTTCAATTTTTTGTGCATCTTGCGAGAAGGGAAGATAGCTTGAAGAAGCTTGTGGTGGGCCACGTCGAAGGACGAAGAGGAAAATCCCCCACCCATTGGAATGACTAAGATACAAAGGCAATAAACACTTATCTAGTGACAGCCCCAAGATCTGCAGAATGCTGAAAAAATGGAGGAGTTCATGGAGATCACAATTCACGAGGGTCACGAGGGACCGACGAGAATGATAATTTCTCTAATCAGTATTAATGAATAACGCTATGCTAATTCATTTGATTCATAACATGTATAAGACAACTGTTAACCAGAGCAATCTGAAAACTATTTTTTAAACAAAAATTAACTTTATTTCTACAATCTAAACCAAAGGAAACTAGGAACAAAGTCTTAGAATACTTTTCAGTGCCAAAATTTAATATCAAATTCGCTCAATGAACTTTCTTATTTTGTGCTCCGCGAATATTTAACAAATTGCCATTAGATCTTACAGGGTCTAAAGTAATTAACGACTTCAAACCAAAAATAACGAAGTGGTTGGTTGATGTGGGTAGAAAGCAAAATGAATCGTATTTGTTATTTGTGATAACACATTTTTGTCTCCTACTATTGTATATTACGGACAATAATATGTTTTTAATTCTTTTTCAATAATATTTTATGACTTCAGATTGTACTTTTTTCACATATCTTTTTATAACTTACTTAACATTATAATTACCAACCTAAACCTTATTAATAAAACCTAAACAATTACAACTTTTAAAAACTGTACAGGTAATTTCTTTAGAACAGATTACGTCTAGTGATTACCTTTACTTTTTCATATGTGTTATTTATGATACAAAAAAAATGTATTCAAATACATAAGCTCAATAACGATAAAAAATACAGACTGAAAATAATTTTATCTACGTATTTTTAAAATGCTTTATCTATGTATTTTTTGAACGTTCAGGCTTTCAGACAGTGGATTAAAAGCCCCGAGCTTTTTTGTTGAAAAACAAAAACAAACCACCCCGCATGCAATACAAATAAAAAACGTGCAAAAATATTAAGTCTTATGCTTCGCTGTTTTCTTGCGTTGTTGCCACCGACAAAGAAAATTTCACGACCTTTGAAGAGATTGAATATTTTTCCTTTGCAAAATGTGCATTATCTGTTACATTTTTAATATTGTTAAACGCGAGCGAGATTTCGGTTTGTA
This sequence comes from Eubasilissa splendida, assembly GCA_031772225.1. NCBI lineage: Eukaryota > Metazoa > Arthropoda > Insecta > Trichoptera > Phryganeidae > Eubasilissa > Eubasilissa splendida. Next base: position 23,187,002 of record CM062862.1, on the reverse strand, counting down.
TAATTCAAACATTTATATTCTTGAAGAAGGTTTCTGTCTTAGACAGTAGGTACCTACTGCTCACTGGGTGGTGTGAATATTTAATAAAATATTAACGATTCTTATATCTAGCAAAAACGTGTTTGTAGATTAATCATACTTTTAATAAAAATAATTTCTTAAATTTGTTTTTAAGCGCGATGAGTTTTGAAAAATGCCTATTTTTTATTACCTTGATGAACAGAGGGGCACTTATTGAAACTGGTTAAAGAATATAATAAGCCCCTAGAGGTTGATAACAAAGTTAATGTTATTAAAATTAATAACCACAATGAGTTTGCATTAAATATATATTTTTTTATTTAATGTAAACACGTTTTTTAAGATTTTTGAATAATAAAGGCACATAGAATTATACCAATACTATGGGCGAGAAGTAAAAAAATACGTATACTTTTTTTAATTAATTTCTTTGCTATTTCTCTCTACATAAAGATCTCATAAATTCTGGAAAAAAATAACATTGAAACTCGCGAAAATTCAATCAGAATAATAAAAGTATAAATTTAAGTAGAAAATCGAAATACGTAATGAAAAAACGCCATATATGTATTTACATGGATTTGTATTAGTATTGTGTAAAGGATAATACAGAGTTGAACGCAAATCCAGCTATAATTCATTTGCTACATTCCTTTAGTACGCAGAGTATAATAACGCAACCGGAACATACCGACCTTTACATATATATATATCCGCCTCATCCGTATACTTGCACTATTAAAATGCATTTTATTTCTTTTTTAATATTTGTGGCAAAATAATGTTTTGGCAAAAAAAAAATTCTTACAGTTTTCGATATTATAATGAAAATGTTTATTTTTTATTGAATAAAACAATACTTTCATTTTTTTTAAATAATCGCTTTTTTTAATTCAAAACATTCATTAAATGAACACATAGATTTCTTAAATTTTATACAAAGATTGAATGGTATCAAAATATAGAATAATATAAGCGTTCATAGAATAATTTGAGGATGTATAACGGATGCATAAAAATTTTTGTTATGAAAAATGTATTTTATGTTATTTTATTATTTATATACAATACTAATTCCTAATATAAAAATGTGAGTAATCAAATACGATACATATTATTGAATAAACATAAATATTTTTTGTGTAAAGAAAAAAAGTATGGCTAATGACATAAAAAAGTACATAACGTGATCGAATTTTTAATGTTTTTTGAGCTCCAAATTACAATTATATATTGTTTCATCTTTTTTGTTCTAATTCTTGCCGATTAGTCCGACAGTGGCCGAAGCACCCAGCGGTATAACCTAACGAAAGGTTAAACGAATACAGAGTTCAATGTTATAAAACAGGATAATCACCCAAGGCAGCCCACTCAAATGAAAATCGTTTTCTTTTCAAAACCATTCCGTTCTTTTATTGGACATCATAACCACCCGGTACCCAGTGTAAAACGGTATGAGTTCGAGTACAGGGGTGAGATTTCAAGCAAATGTTTGAGGCAGTAACGCTTATTCCTAAGGGTTTCCTCCATCTTGCAGAATTTGTAGGGCTTCGGGTGTAAATAAAATATACACTCACATTTGTGTCAGTTAGCCTACCTCGGCTCCCTCCTGATTTATCGACTCATACGAGAGAGTAATAAAATTTGATGTTTAATCACGGGTTTCAGACTAAATTCTTATTTATAAACACACTCACAATTTACTACCATCCAATTATTTTTGCAAAGCAGTTTAGAAAAAATTCTACGCGAGAAAAGGGAAAGGTATAATTCGAAGTATTTTTATAATTAGTTCTCTTTTTAAACAGTCCTCTTCCCATATTTTTTTGTTGGCCTATTTTATTATCTAGCTTGACATGGATCCTTTTTTACTAAGAGTATTATATTATAGTATTTCATATATGCCATTTATATTTATAGAAGTGATCACGTAATGATCCGCTTTAGGTTGATGGAAAGGAAAAGTTCAAACCAATGTACGCGACATTTACTTAGACATAAAGCGCATAAATGATATCTAGAACCAGAGATACGTACAACTATTTATTATAACTAACTGACGAACGGAACATCATTGAATCAATTGACTGATATTTGACGTTTGACGTTTAATAAGCATGAAGTGAAGCGAGAGACAGAGAAACTCAGAAACTTAGTGTTTAGATGGTGGACTACGAAAGCCTCCATCTCATGAATATATAGGTGTCTGGACACGGATAATTAGGTTCGAAAGAAATAATGACAATTTTAATAGCAGCATAAAAATGAAGAAAGGCGTTTTAGGAAATGTTTGGTTTTAGGAAATTACAGCATACAACACTGAAAAAACCGGTCGCTTTATATAAGTGTGAAATTTGGACTCTCACTTTAGCGCAATAAAACGGGTTGCAGATGTTTAAAAATAAAGTCTTGCATAATGTAATCGGAGAATGGATAAAGTTGAAAAACGTAAAACTCGGGAGCGGTATTTTGCTCCACATGTAGATGAGTTCAGTAGCATGTACAAAGCCCTTATACACAAGCTAATAAGATTAGGATCGAGAGGAACAAGACAGATATCAAGAGAGTTTTGAAAGAGGTAGGCGAGTTCCCAGCAGACTGGTGTACGGTGATATCAGGAGTTGGATGGCGTTCTGTAGTGACTGCGGTCATGAACTTTAGAGACTTTCAAATCCCATGAAAACGCAAAAGAAGAAGAAAAAACATTTATTTCAACTACATTGAATGCTATTTATGAGACTTACTAGTTTAAAATACCGGTATCTAGAAGAATAATAGATTAACTGCTATTACATTATATACAGTTATATTGTTATATTGTACATTTTGTAGTTACAATAATTAATCAAAAATCTATTCGATCATGCTTTTTAGCGAGTCTTGTGTCTCAAAATATATTCAAAGTACGTACGCAAAAACTTATGATTATTATATTTATGGTTTAGACTTTGGATAAATCTTTATTTTAGTGGATGTTGTGTGTGATGTTGTGTCCAGCGGAATAATTTCAAGATTAAATTGGAATTGCTCGTAAACCATCAGGGTGAGGTAATAGGAGGAGTATTGTTCGACGCGCATGATTTGCGGATTTGCCAGTCACAACGAGTCACTGTCCGGGAGCGCACTGCGCGTTGGCGGTTTAACAATATTTAAAGTGCGATGATTCATTGGTTCGTGCCCGTCGCGCTTTTTGTACTCACTTTAATATTCGACGAGTAAGTGATGGGCGAGCATACAACTTATCCGGTGTTGGGTTCAAAAGTTCAGACAAGAAAGGACAATGGTTAACCAAATTTCTCCGGGATCGTCGACGTCAGCTTCGACGCCAGAACATGTGGCTCAAGTTCGACATGAAAATATGCGCAATCCGCGTAAATCAATAAAGAAGATTGCAGCCTGTACTGGAATAAAAAAATAAACAGTACACATTAATTTAAAAAAAACTACAGTTTTACCCATATAAACTATAAAACGTGCAGTTTTTCAACAAAAAAGACTATTCTTTACGTGAAACTTTAACGAGAACGATGCTGAAACGTTTTGGAACAGCACGAACGCTTAGAAACATATTGTTTACTGACGAAGCACATTTTCGTATCGATGGCTATGTTAATAAACAGAACATGAGATACTGGTGCCCCGACAATCCAAGGAAACGCCATCTAAAACGTTTGCATTATCCAAAAACGACAGTGTGGTGTGCAATTTCTGCTCGAGGGATAATTGGCCCTTATTTTTTTAACCAGCGAGAGATGGTCACTGCTGACGTGTGTTATGGAATGATCGACGAGTTTTTGGTACCGTAACTGCAGCTGTTTCCCGGGTTCGAATACAGAACACAATTTCAGCAAGCGGCATTTAAACGATATTGTTTATAAAACGTTAAATTAGCATCGTTATACTCCATTTTGTATAAATAAAATATGAGAATAACATTGTAGTTTTTTTTTTATTTAGAATTAAATTTAAAAAATTTCCGCTGGACACTCTTTATGTGATACTGTTCCAAAATGATACTAATATGGTTCATTAAGAAATGGTGCAACATGTGTATTTTTTTATTTACTCGGCTTTGGCTCTCCTCGTATGAAAATGCCAGGACGCTATGTCCCAGATAGTTTTATTATCGATTCAGAAGTTTTATATTTGCATACCTTAACGTAATCAATTGGCTTTAAATTAAAAATATACGAATAATCATGTGCATTCATATAAAATTATAATTTTATGTTTTATAATGAAATTAACTGAATATAATTTGTTTACTTGTGTATTGTACACCACACTCTGAAAGTATCTTAAAATATTGTAGAACGACACGTATATTACCGCAATGTCATTTTATAAATTATAGGGTATGTTATATTTATTATATTTTTATATATGTTTATATATATGTATAAATGAGTATATGCTCTAATATTAAAAAATATCAAAATTTTCCTTTTCACTGTGACTGGCATATACTTGTTTAGTTTTATTTTGATTATATTTAGTTTCTCCTCCTTTCTTATATCATGCGACATGTTATTGAAAATCTACATCGCACTGTACATCACCGATTTCTGAGATTTAGCCTTCTTCCTGAATATCAGTCTCATTCTCATATTGTTTTGCCTCAATTCTTTTAGTTGGGATTCTAAAAATAAACACCATAACATTGAATTAAAGGTGATCATATTAAAATCTTCAGCATTGAACTGATCTGAGTATAAATATGTTTTCTCAAAAATTATTCTCAAAGCTTTATTTTGTGATACATTGTTAAATTTTATCTTCATTAGCCAAAAATAAAATGCTGGTGTAGTAGTTTATGTGATAAATATAGTTTTATATAATCCTTTCCAGAAGTGTGATTTTTTTAGCAATATTTTTACTCACGTGTCTTAATAATACCTATATTGTTAAATAATTATATCATTAACATTTAATGCATATAATATACATATTGCTACGAACGCTTTGCATGAAATCCCTCGGGAAAAATATAAATTCCAAGGGAAATATTATATGTTCTCGTTAAGAAAATTGCTTTCGTAGAATTACATTTTATAGTGAATTTTCAGCATTAAATAACACAAATCGTTGCACGCAAAGCTATTTTCAATTACCTCGGTTAAAAGAAAAATGCACGAGATGGTAATTGTACTCAGATAAATAAAAATGTTAGTTGATTAATAATATTTCTGAAAAATTACTGATTTGGTCTTATTGTTCACTTACTTACTAAATGGCATTCCATGTTATATTTGCTTCGTCAAAATATAAAAGCCCCAATAATCGAGGACTTTGTATGAGAATATGTAAGAATATAGATGAGGCGAGATTTTTGTGTCAGAACAATAAAGTGCAGCGCTCTGTTTACTCCGACAAAGAAAACAGTGTTACAGAAATTAGATTAAAGAGTTAACAATACGCAAAATGAAAGAATTAGAAAATAAATTTAAATTCTAATTATTGATTTTTGCGCTAAAATTATAAGAAAAATTGCTTTACACGAGTTATATGGTGCAATATGTGGAATCTAAAAATTTTCAAGACTGTAAAGGTTGAAAAACTGTAGTTAGTTGAGATATATACTAATTTAATGTATTAATTATAAATATATACATATAAAATCCATTTCCTCGAAAAATATTGTTTTTGCGCTACCGGGATTCGAACCTGAATCCCTATTTCCAATCCGGGGAAGTACACTACCAATTGTGTTATAGCGCCAGAACGACAGATGTATTAATTTGAAAAAGTGTAACATATAGGTTTGATAATTTGTCATGAAAAATACTGGCGCTATAACATAATTGGTAGTGTACTTCCCCGGATTGGAAATAGAGATCCAGGTTCGAATCCCGGTAGCGCAAAAACAATATTTTTCGACAAAATTGATTTTATATGTATATATTTATAATTAATACATTAAATTAGTATTTAAAACATCACAGACCGTATGTTCTGAATAATTCCAACTTCACAATAAGAATGTGTTCTCCTTAATAATGATATATATACATTAAATGGTTAGCGATCAATAAAATGAATGAATTTTTTTCAACGACATTATATTTATTATAATTTTCCAATTTGAAAACCATGAATGACATTTTACATTCGATGTTTGCAGTTCAGTAAAAACAGAACAGAATATTTTTGTTATATAATATGTACAAATAACACAAATGTATTAATTGTATTATGTTATATGATAGCAGTGAAAGTTTTTATTTAATTTAATTACTTTACTTTTTATATTATTTAACTGAACGGAGGTCTAGTAATAGAGTCATAGGACTATGGATTGATAAATATGTATATCATAATTATATATCAATTTCTTTTATATTCACTCATCTTCTGATAATCAACATCAAGTCTCAAAATCAATAATATTTCACAATCGCTTGGCGCACTAAACTAGTATTTAAAATCCGTCCTAGGGACACGCCGTTCAACTGTCACTTTTTTAGATTGGATTATGTTACATATTAATTAAATACCACAAAAAAAAATTGTTAACCAACGTATTGAAACGTTGAGAATAATTGTTTGACATTATATATATGAAAAACAATCTTGGTGAACAAAATAAATAAATAAAAAATATTTTTCGTAATAATTACCTACCGAAAAAATATTTGTGTTAGAAATATTACTGATGCAGTTCCAATTTTCTAAATTAAGACAATATAAATTAACGTTTTTTTAACTATTTTGAAAAAATGTAACATTAAACCAATTTGACACACTTTAATGAAACATATATGAATTTTCTAATTTTCGATTTATGACAAACAGACTATTATTTTAAATCTTTATTTATAAGAATACAATTATTCCACTATCAGCAATGTCACCGCCACCACCATTTTAAACCGCATTTAAAGTTATACGCAAAAACTGCGTATAACTTTATCATAAAACGATCTCTATTTCTGGTTTCTTTTTTAATAATTTTTTGCTCTATATAAAGGATAAACTATAAAACAAAATAATATATTTTACTGTAAAAGAGCCCGTTACGCTAATATCTTAAATTTTATACAACAACCTGATGATTCAAAGCCTTAAATAAAAAAAAACAGAATCCAAGAAAATCTGTCGACGATCGAGTCTGTTGTGATCACAGCACTTAAGATTTTCTGAATAATTTATTATATTCGAGTAATCGTCACACGCCATACTCTTAAAAATTATGATACGCGATGTCAGTACGACTTCAACATTCAACGAAATATCGTGTCAATCAACCGGCCGATTGAAAGGCCCCGTGGGAACGCGGGATAGCGACTGCGGGTCTCGTGTGCGGGGTGGTCGATGAAACATTCGAAGTCATGGAAAGTTTCCCTTCCCAAGAAATATTACCTCGCAGCACGGCCGTACATCACGAAACTTTTCCTGACCAACAAAGTAAGATTAAGTTTTGATAAATTGTAACTTTTTTCTATGCTCGATTGTCCTTCGTCTTTAAAATTACGTGCTCAACTAAATTTAAAAATAATTATATTTAATATAACCAAGGAGATTTGATTTTGGTATTGGAAACACGTGCTGCTCAAAGAGAGAACGGTGAGATGCACAAATGCAAGCTTATGTTGCAGGAATTACACATCATCTCAACTATTTATATAAGGCGAATTCTTCCATAATTTAGACATTTTAAGAGAAGCTAAAATAACTTTAAAAAGTTATTATTATAAAATAATAATGGAGAAGAGGAAGACTTCTCTGGTGCAAGAAAAAAGGAGTTTATGAAAATCACAATTCTCAGTCATAAGAGACCAACGAGGCAGAAATTCAAAGAGATTGGATACATAATCAGAAAAACTGTGAATCGTGCAACATTGCATCGATGCAACATAGAAAAACTTTATTATTTTTATTTAAAGTACTAAATGGGCTGCTGGACGTACTTAATTTAACTGAATTGATTTTGTACCATGCTCCCACGCAAAGTACCAGATAGCTGGCGCTGTTTCATGTAAATGCTTAATATTCAAATTTTTATAGTAACGCACACAACCACACAAACGATTTTGGTCCTGTCGATATATTCCGATGTTCAATGCATTTTTTTTTCTTCTTATGTGCTTTTAATATTTTATTCTTCTTATGTACTTATATATTAAGGACAATATCAGAGTTATGTATCCATCTATAGCATTTACGGAAAATTATGTATCACTAGTTTAACCGACACTGATAGACCCACGCGCAATCTAGCCTTGTAATGAGATTAATATAATATATGAACGAGCATATAAATAAACACATATAATATTGGTGATCACCTGTATAATATATTTTAAGTCAACCCACACACAAATGATTTTGACATCACAACGAGATATATTTAATCTCTTAAGATGCTGTACAAGAGAAATTGAAATGTTATACTGCGAGAATCAGGTTACGATTATTTTACCAGTGTGATATCTTGAATGATACTAGGACAATTCCAGGTTAATAATATCTTCAACTTTGTTAAACGGATTAGTAATAGGTACATGGGTGGCATCTTTTCAAGCACCTATATACTTACAATATAATTGAAATGTTTATAATGTAGTACGTTTTTTGTAATTTCAGTGGTTTATGAGGAAACTAGTAAAGTACCCAGGACAACGCTGTATATATCAAAGGTGGAGTCTACTTCATCCCACACGATAAACTACGAGTATTTAATTGCAATATAATTGTGTTTTATGTTTATCATGTTATAATATATTCATATATGTTACAACAAATATATTGTAAATAAAGTCTAAATAAATAAATAAATAACTCTTTTTTTCTGAAAAATTAACCTGATGAATGTTTTGGCTAAGTTTATTAAACAGTCTGATCGGCCATCTTTTTACAAAATTGTGGTTTAAAACATTAAAAAAAATCATATCTCCGTTAATATGGTCCCAGAAAAAAGAAAAAAAACATACATACATATGCACGGGTGAAACTAAAACACCTTTGAAATGTTATTTCAATTTTGCGCTATTGAATCGATAGTATTTTTATAAAAATATTTCGCCCAAAAAAACAGACTATAACCGCATGAATTAATCAGTATTGTATGAATATTAAAATTAAATATTTTTAATATTCTCGCTTCTGTGAATGATAAATTCGAATAAAATATTATATTTCTAGTTGAATGAAATTCAAATAACCTGTCATAAATTTTCCAATATCGTTAATGACATTTGAAGGAACCGTCAATTTGATAAAAAAAGTTCTTAAGTCCTGCGGATATTCCGAGTTCTCTGATAGGCTTACAGGGTAACCATAATCAATTGAATATTTATGCGGTAAAATAAAATAAAACAACAATTAATAACATAATATAACATTACACAATAATATAATCAAATATAAATTAAATATATTAATTAGAAAGATATACATATAAAATCAATTCTATCAAAAAATATTGCTGTTGCCCCACCGAGATTCGATCCTGGATCTCTTTCTTAACCGCGGAAGGTGCATTATCCAACTATGCTACAACGACAATATTTTAAGCGACAAATTTTTGAACCTATATGTTACCTTTTTGAAATTAATACATTTAATAGTTCCATTATTTGAAAGAACCATCTACTTTATTTTTACAGAATCTCAAATACCTTTGAGTAATCTGATTAAGTAATATAATCATATTTTTTATTTTAATACAAATTAAATTAATCAATTATAAAGATATACAGAAAAAATCTATCTTCCGTAAAAAATATTTTGTTGCTACCTGAATTCAAACCTGGAAGAGCCTATGAGGAGAAGCGTGTTCTCCAATTTTACTATAGCAATCAAATACATTTGAACATATTGTATATTCTGTAATCTTTCCAATTGATACATCTATTATTCCACTTTTAAAAGCATTAAACTTTATAATACGGTAAATCACAAATATTTTTGAGTAAAAACCGATAAGGGTAGCCAGAATTTAATTAATTCATTCATTTTATTAAATTTAGATAAAATTTGTAACAATTTATGTATTTTTAAGAAAAAACATTTTTGTTGTGAAGTTTCGTTTTCAGAACATTGCTCTGTTAAAATTAAAACAAATTTTGATAAACCACTTATCTAAATTTATTAAAGACATACAGCTAATAGCCGCCGCTAGGACTCGAATCCGGAATCTTTTATTGCCAGTAAAGAGCTTTAATCGATTAATAGTATGCTAATAATATGCGTGATATAATAGTATATTAATGTCGCCAAATTTTATTTTGAAAATATATGTTTGCTAAGTGAGAAGGGATCATATTTTTACAATATTTCTCAAAAACCTTTAAGTTGAACATATAGATTCTTAAAATACCTATTTTCCCAGACCTGACGACTAAATTCAATCCAGAGCATCTACATTAATAACATTTTAATTATTTAAATAATTTAAATGTGCGTCTACATACATAAAATAAAATAATTATATAATCGTTGATAAATATAACTCTGTACTCGTAGATATTTACATTTCAATAAATAACTTTACTAACATTGCGTATCCAAGCTAGATAAATACCTACTTCCCAAGTTCGATAATAATTTAATTCAATACGTACATACTGAAGGTAAAAAAAAACGAAAACGTCATTCACATATCGGTAAAGAAAAACGAGAGGTCAATCTTCAACAAAAGGAAAAAAACAATTTTAATAAATGAACAGAGTCTAGCTTCGCGTCATACTAAACAAGGCCGAGACAAGCAGTTCACGCTATAGATGTAAATTACTACTATAAGAGAGATAGTAGAGGACAAAATAGGATCAACACAAATTTATTAGTAACATTATTTACAACTCTCAAAATGATTCCAAAATAGGGTGGGACCCTTTGGGGTTTTTATTCAGTTATATTAATTACGAGCCTAAAATTTAAAACCTGCCTTTCAAATCACGCAATGTACCTAATTTAAAAATAAATACAATATAATTGTTAAAATATAACGGTAGAAACAAGTCGAAAATAAAAATGTCTACCTAATTCGTAACACATGGGATCTGCCAGTATACGGGATTTCATTTAATTTAATACCCAGCGAAGCCTCTCGCGAAGCCTTATTACAAGGATCGTGATTAGATTATGTCTTATTGCCTCAGTCCTTGCTCTTCATCCTCCTCTACCTCCTTCAATTCACTTTACTTCATACTTGATCGCTCACTTCACATTCACTCTACTTTAAAATTGGCACGCCATGTGCATTTACCCTGCCAAGGACTTAACGAAGGCAATAGTGGAACCTGGGCTTTGAACTAATTAAGGATCTATTTTCAATAAGGGATTTTATGAATGTAACGAATTTCTTAAGAAGTGCTAAATTAAATTCTATTTGATTTTCTACATAGCAATAGAGTGAAAATAGCACTTTTATTTTATTTTTTATTCTAATATAACATAACATCTATAACAGCTGTCTTCACCAATGTCATAATGTGGTGCAATTGAACTATAGCATAGCAGATGTGTGATATGTTTATTGGGAAGCAAAGAAGAAATGAAAATTTATTTTTGATATTTTACTATTTCATTTGTTAAAAAACTCGTTTAGTAGTGAGCTCTGTGTAGGTGTTAGATATGCATTTTTTTTTAGGTTCAGATTTGAAATGTTTGTTTGATTACTTTTTCTGAGATTACTATAGTGTGAATTTTTTTTGGAGGTGAAGGCTTACATATTTACACTTTGAAAAAAATATATATATGTACGTTAAAAAAAAAATTATACCACCTAAAGAAATTAAATCAAATCATCACTGATACATGATATTTAGAAAATTCGGGTAATATTTTTTTTTGATATTTTTGTCATTTTTTTGTTAATCATTCGGAAAGAAAAATAATAACATTTGATTTTTTTAAATCGATTTATAATCAATACATCACTGGATATAATTACTCATTATGCGCTCCTAGCGATACCGCTTTGGACGAGAGCTCGGAACAATTTCACAAGAAAGAAAATAAAACTGACATCAAATGTGATTCATTTTCACCACAACGAACAAGTGTTAAACATTTATTGAGATATTTCACTTCACCAAGTCCTGCTTGAATGATTTAGCGATCAGTCGTCAGTCTAATGGCCTGAAAATTCTGATACTCCTCTCGGGATAAAAATAGAGCATTATTAATATATAATTTTATTCCGACGATATTTACGAGCGTTTTAAGTTGTATCTTCTGATTCATAAAATATTCCAACGTTCAGCGGTGTAAATTTAAAATTCGATGTCATACGTTCCACAAATGCACCCCAGACATTTCGTACTGACGTCAGATGTGACGAATTATTTTATACTTGTATAACACGCCATCTGCATAAGAGTCGCTGAAGTAAAAGTAAAGTGTATTTTTCATTTTGGTTCATTCGATGCACCAACGCAACGAGCGGGAGAGGGGTGAGGGGGTATGCCGATCGCTAGCCGCGTCCTTGGGAATTCAGTCGCTATGGAGCGTGTCCTTGCCAGTTGTTCGTGAAATCGTCCCTGGGAAATTGATATCCCGACGAGGTGACATAAAATGGCTTCCACGTAACCCCGACTTGATACCAATGGACTTTGTTCTATGGGGCAACCGTAAATCAAGGTATACAGAAACAATCCTCCCTCTCTGGATCAATTAAAATAAAATATCCAAGAAGATATGGCAGCGATCACAGAGAATACGTGCCGAGCAGTTCAAAAAATTTGCCTCCCATTTAGAAGAGTGCCATCGAAATAACGGATCACATTTAGAAAACATAATTTTTTGAATAAACTTTTTATTATTATTTTGTAAATTGTATAGAAAGCGGGGTTAATTTTTTTTTCTTTACAGTTTATTATACTTCTTATTATTCTTTACATTCATTATTTTCCATTATAGATATATATATATATCTATCTATTGATACAACTGTAGTTATTTGAGGCATATATATATTCATTGTATCCTACTGTCATCCATTTTCTTTAGAAATCCGCTAGATGCAGATTAGTAAAAAATAATACTGAATATTAATATTCATTTACAATCTTTCCGTATTATTCAATAGATGTCACTGATATCTAATGTTTGTAAAAAACCTTGGCCTACGTTATCCACCGTGAACAAATACTCCTAATAATACCACTACTATGCCCTCAGAACATATCGCACTTTGTTTCTCGTCAAGCATTTTGTGCATATATTATATATACAGACACCTACAGACATTTTTAAATTTAAATTCAAATTGTTGTAATGTTTTCCACAATTTTTATATTTTCTACAATTTTATGACGTGAAATGAAAATTGAATGATGGAAAATATATTCATAAGGTACCTAAATGAGATAAAATATTTAATGTTAGCTAAGCGAGACGGAGACAGAGTCCTCCCCAACTAAAGAAGATGGATCTGGATTCCGGCTGAAAGAATGGTGAAGTTATTTATTTTCAGGTATCTTAAACTTGTTATTTGACATTTTTATAGCCTTTGATTTCGCAAAAGCGTTCCTTTTTTACGATATAAATTTAAGATGTAGACTTTAGTGTTACAAATATTTTTGTGACTTTTTTTTAGTGATGTTTGGTTCTGATTTAGAATTTTCCATTTTAATACTGATTTTATTGTGAATTATCCAAAAAAATTCTTTAGTAAATTATCATGAAAATATATATTTTTCCTTTACATTAATAAGATAATTCTCTTAAAACATTAAAATATATCCGTTTATATACACAATTTAAGAAGTTATTAGAACTGCAATTGTGATTTTCAAGAAATATATAACTTATCTCTTCAAAAATTTTATCATGATCAAAATTAGCTACATTATCACAAGTATATGGTAATAATGTAGCTATCATATAAGCTATCAGATTTTTGTTTACAGTTAAATAAAAAAAGCTATTTTTACTTTTTTACTGAAAATCACAAAAGATCGAATAACTTTTAAACGGTTGAATTTTGAATTAACCCTATTTAACGCTCATCGGGTTGCTAGTAATGTCCCCAATTCGTAGGCACTATTTGGAGTAATGTCTCTGGGACACCCTATATATCATATCATATTTGGTTTTTGTCATTATATTCCGATGTTCAATGCTTAAATATCAAAGTAATGCTTTTAATATTGTTTTTAAACGAAGGTATAATTTATATAAGCTATTCTGTGTTTAACTAAAAAAAAAAATTTTTCTTAATTTTTAAATTATTTATAAATTATTTTTCTCTCCTTATGTGTTTCTTATAATATATATTGTTATTTAATGTTATATTATGTAATATACAAGCCACACATGTTTACATCAATAATTTGTAAACACCCAAGGGGGTAAATATGATAAAATAAGTATAAAAATACCTATATACGTATCTACATCAAATCCTGCAAAATACATACTATATTGAACAATGATAAGAGAGGCTGGAGATTACAAGGACAGCAATATGACATGTTTTTGCATCAATTTCCACCGATTTCCGTCAGAATTCTCTTTTTTTGTAAATATTTATACATTTTGTGATTCCCTCGCCCAGAAATGTGGCAGCTGACAGTTTTAATGGCGTTTCCGTATCCGAAACTTTCCATTTTCGTCACTAGAGGGAAAACATTACCCGGACGGAATAAATGGTTGTTGGTTGGTAACCTTTCGTAAAAACGAATCTATTCGAAACAAAACCTATTTTGTTCGGTGAAATACAACGCTTTAAGCGAAATATATTGTGTCAAGCTAAATACAATACTTTGTTTCTGCAAATTACTTTTTATTGTCCGATCCCAAGACTTGCCCCCATTCGCTTTAAAAACTGTTGTTTATTCATTTAAAACCATATTAATAAAATATTTTTAAGAGTAGATATTTTTAATTTCAATGAATTTATTACATATATAATTACTGTTGTTAGGTAATTTCTTCTTTCTGCCTCGGCTTCATGTTCAGGGGGGAGGCATCTAGCCTAGCTGGTTCTTTTTTAAATATTGACAAGACAAATGGTTATGAAATGAAAGAATATTTTTATGGTGATGTGTCTCTTAAGGTGCATTTTCCTACGTGACTCTAGTCACGTTCGCCGCATTACTGCCGCTGTATTTGCCGCTGTACCCAAGCTGTGTCGATCCACCTACGTCAAACAATCCCGAGTTTTTATTACCGTCCGTCCCTTATTTGTGTGCAAGTGCTTTTGTATCCTTGAACAAAATATTCTTTTGGGTAATTTCGCATTCTAACACTGTATAATATTTATCTGTTATGAACGGTTATTCATATATGTGTACGTTAACAGTAGATTAGTTAGAAATTAACATTTATTTGAATCTGGTTACGAATTTATATAATCTTTGGTGTTTTTTTAAACATGTATTATTTACTTTATTTATTATTAAATATAAATTGTATGTTTATCATTATAATTAAAAAATAGAGAATTTTAAGAATATTTGGGACAGTCTTTAGAGGTGGTAGGTTATATTTATTACTTTCTCAATAACTAACTAACAACTGATACTATCAGATTGATATTTACGCACATATTAGTTCAAACACGTGCTTTTGTTACAATTACGCCACGGGCGACTGCGCGACTATTCTAGAAATTTAATTATCACAAGTCGTATATACACACATATATATACATTACCTAACTAACGAAATTTTGAATAAATCATGAATTTGGTTAACATTTTTACTGAGTTAAAATACAGCCGCGCAGTGTGTATCTATATGTATTTTGTTAAAGAAATAAGCATTTATTTTAATAAATTCAATTCGATTGAATTGGTTAAATGAACCATCCTTTAAACATGATAATATATGTAAATCTCCCTTCCATTGAAGCAATTTAAACGATTCCAATACAAATGAAGGTTTTGGAAATAACAACCCCTAATGCAATCATTGTTGTGTGAAAAATTAGATTTAACCTCAGAGAAACCATGGGCGTACGAAACATTATTAAATAAATAAATTTATAACACACGTGTACATGGAATATGTTTTACTACTATATTCCTATAATTATACTGAGCTAAAAGCTTATTTTTTGAAAAAAGTAAAAACTTGTATTGAACCGCATTTAAGAAATCATTAATACCTTTTTAGCTCGTACCGGCAGATTATCATTTATTCTGCTAGAATGCTTTGCATCCTGTATACTACATAGATTGTATTAAATAAGTGTCTTAGAAAATGAAAATCAATCAATTATTTGTCACCGCGAATTTTTCCGATTTAATTTTGATTTTTCTGGATAACGTTATATTATGGAATTTCTGCAATAGAGAAGTAAACCTAGAGCACCCGCTGGAGAACAATAAAATATTATAGCTCATCCTTTCTGTTTCATGATGTTAAGGTCTGGACGTTATTAAAAAAACACCATTAAAAGACCGAAGACTTTACCGTATCGACTTATGGTAAAAATCTCTTGCATTGACCGCATTATCTATAATGAGGTACTTATATGTGAATCTATGAAAAGCTGCATACTTTGGATATATTCTCTGTATACCGCTTAGTATGAGCTCTAATAAGCTGGTGATCTATTACATCTTGTACATGATAAATTGCCATACTTGGCCATCGACTTGTTCACGACTGCGTCAGCTCAACGGTTTTTCATTGATCGAACCGGGCGTTGCAGAGGACAGCTCCAAGATAGCCAACCGAGGGGTGTTGATACATCTATTGCGTCTTTATATACAAAATTAGCGCGCGAACCGAATCCGTGATATTATATGCAACATGACAATAAGAACAGCAATATAATAAGGCGATGCAAATGTGTAATGTTATACGAGAAAATATTCATAATGGAAAAATATCAATACACAACTTAAAGATTAAATATTTATATTTAAATTTGGTTTTTGCTTTGTAAAATCTTTTTTGGCACCAATACACGAAAAACGATGATATAAATTACTGTCTTAATTACTGCTAATTTTTTTTATGAAAATATGCCTACATGAAAATATTTTCATTACCCAAAAAATGGTAAATGTTCACCAAGTTTTAGACCTATTTAAACATAGTGTTTACTAGGTATTTACTTTTTGTTACTCCTGTATATTATTTGCACTAAATAACTTTTTGTCTTTGTGTTCTAACCTAACCTAACCCAATTAAATGTTTACAAACGTAGTTTTTAATATACTTTGGGCAATTGCATGTTCCATTCGACCAATCCTCTGGTAATTTTACTTCTCACTTGCTAAAATATTGTTCCTTGTACTCATCGAACGTTTCGCAAGAATTTTTATTTACAAATGTATCACTACCTGGAATTTTGAAACACTGCTTCAATTCAGTTCTAGATTTAGTGAATATTTACTAAATTTAGTATGTCGCAAGTATTTTTGATATTCATTATTTTATGGTACAGTGCCGGGGATTTTTAATTTGATAAACATTTAATTTCATTCCTTTCTGTTTCGAGGCGTCGAATATGATTCCATCATTCTCAATGATGACATTTGATAGCGTTTCAACACTGCAGTTTTTATTCCGAAGTGTATTTCAACAAAAACGCATAGACAATAATATTAAATATTTTTTTATAATAAATGTAAGCATTATTCAAATACGTCCCGCTACTGTGAACAATTCCACAGCGTGATGCCGAATTATCCATAAATTCGGATAAAACGAGACAGGAGGCATTGTTTACTGCCCGAGTCCTTATCTTAAGTGGTCGTTAGAGCGAGAAACAAAATGACCGTCTCTGTTTCTTATTACAACACGATAATTAAATTGTTATGTTTCGGTATAGTATTTGATTATACCTATATGTTTCCAGGTATTCTATATTAAAAAATATTTATCTTATTAAAAGTTAATCAATCCAGATTTGGTTCTGGTGGTATCTGTTTTACTGTCAATTCCATAATTCATGATGGGCCTGAGAATAATGACGCACATACTGTTTTTTATGTATTTGTTTCTTCATTTTAGACTCTAACGAATAATAAAAATATTAAATAATAAATACTTTTCGTAAAATACAGATTGATGGTATTACATTATATGTTATCTTCTTTGAAAGCATTACTAAACAGTGATGGTATAAATATTATATAATACCTAATAAAAATAGATGTTTTTTAGAATAAAAGTAATTGAATTTTTCCCCAAGTATAAAATATATGGGGTATAATACATAATATCGTCCTACGCGACATAAAATCATTTTTAAAAACTTTTATTTTGTCAAAGATATTTTCAATAAAAAATCCTCTTTTTGGAAGTAAATATTTAGGAAAACACATTAAATATGTTCTTAAGGGGTAAAAAAACAGAATACCATTAATTTTCAACGTTTTAAAATAAATACTACCTTGAGATATTTACAATTTCACAAAAAATATGTGCTTTGAAAGATTACCGACTAGAAAAAAGGATTGTTCGTTAAGGATTTTTGATTCAGTGCCAATAAGATTATTAAAGACTACAAAAAATAATAAAAAGTTTTTTTTTTGTAATTAATGGTATTTAATTCACTTCACTTGTGATATTACGGTTCTTTAAATTAAGTCGTTTCTTGATAATTTACTATCACCACAAGCTAAACAATAAACAATTTAAAATAATCTTGATGGACATGATTACGAATACTTACATAAAAATCAAACAAGTTGATCAGACAAATCAGACAAGATTGAAAAAGTAGAGCGATATAAATATTTAGATTTAATAATTGATGAAAAACGTACTCAATTTACTTTTCGATGGTCGATTCGGTAATCAGTTATGGAATGAGTAGCTATAGACTAACATTTAAAACATTTACTGATAAAATTAAACAGTTACAAATAATATTTTTAAAACTTATAGTAGATAACAGAACAAAGTATTTTTAAAAAGATACAGTTGACAAAAAAGTAACATATAATACTATTTTAGAAGGGATGATAAACAATGTAAATATTAATACTGACCCTCATCATTGCTATTCTACCAGATCAGGGATGAACCATGCGAGTACCAATCTCGAACATGTACGGTGAGAGAAGGAGAGAATGTGTTGTGCCAAGAATTTTCAATAAAATGAGTAAAGAATTATTTAACATGTGGAAAATAAAGACACATCAGTAAACACACAAAAAAAAATATTACGTTTAAAAAAATTTTGAATACGCTAAAATTGAAAGTCAACACATTATTATCTAATTATTTGATTTCTCCATTGTATTATATTCTAAAAAAAATTGTTGCTGATAAAATTTTAGTTTACTTTAATTTGATGTTGATTACTTTAATTGAAGGGCGGCAATCTTCGCCATAAAACTGTTATGCAGTTTGGTAAAAAATTAAAATTGTTATGTAGATAATATATATGAAATTAAAAAAATATATATAAAAAAATACGTATGAAACGAGCGATGAACACGATGCTGAAGGACCATAAGGACAATCGAGCAGATGACCAATAAGAAAGACAACCCAAAAGACGAAAAGATTTCTGTCTGTCAACCACCAAAGGCAACTAACAAATTTTTAACAAACCGAAAAAAATGAACTGACTACGTGATTTAACAATATAAGGTTTCCGGTTTCAAATCGCAAAGGTAATTTAGTTTTTATTATTTTTGCATTTTTCGTGACTTGTTGATTATATTATTATTATTTTTTTTGTATTTTTATTGATTGATTGCACAAAAATAAAAAACGCCATATTTAACGTTCGATTCTGACCATACAATCATTAAATATAGACATATTTCATGAATGTCACCTAGATTCGTCTAGTTGTCAGAACAAATATAAAAATATGTCAATTTTTGTGGATGCAAAAAGGCATTTTCCTCATAAATCTATATTATTTTATTTAACCTTCTTTCAACATTGAGAACATTTTTGATTCGACATTGCATTTAATTTTTAAGATCTTTTCTATAGTATCGAAACTAATTAAAGTATACGATCTCATCATTTTCATTAACGGCGGGCGAAGTATTAAATTAGTCATAATTAAATTTCATGGTTTCGTGAAATTTCTCTCTCATGAAATATCTGAAAAACAAAAAACAAATGATTTCGAGAAGTAATTTTAACTGCTGCTGTTTTCTCCCCCAAAATCCCTCACCTGTCTAGACACACAAAATCTAACCGTCCATTAACGATACATATTTTCAATTATGTAACTCATCAACTGGAAATAATAAGTGAGTGTCCTACCACTATTTATAATTTAGTATGTAATATCAAAATAATGTCTGTACTATGATATGAAATTATAACTTTTAAAGTAAAAGGCTCGTTAAATTATTAAAGTATACATAATTATAGATTAAAATGATCTAACGCTAATTTTTATAAAAAATGTTATTATTAGGAGAACATATTCTTATTGTTGGAATTATTCAGAACATAAGTCTGTGATACTTTAAATATTAATTAAATATACTAATTAGAAAGATATACATATAAAATCAATTTTATCGAAAAGTATTGTTGTTGCGCCACCGAGATTCGAACCTGGATCTCTTTCCTAACCGGGTAAGGTGCATTATCCAACTATTATTCTGGCGTCTGCTTTCAGATTACTCAAAGGTATTTGAGATTCTGTAAAAATAAAGTAGATAGCTCTGTCAAATAATAGAACGTTTAAATGTATTAATATCAAAAAGATAACATATAGGTTTGAAAAGTTGTCGCTAAAAATATTGTCGCTGTAGCATAGTTGGATAATGCACCTTCCCCGGTTAGGAAAGAGATCCACGTTCGAAGTCCGGTAGCGCAACAACAATATTTTTCAATAAAATTGATTTTACATGTACATCTTTCTAATTAATACATTTAATTCATATTCAAAATATATTATTCTTTAATAATTGTATTTATCGAGTTTTAGTAATATATACTGTAAAACTACTTCAAATTTTAATTATTTCAGCATTTCAGTATTCACAATATTTCGTTTTTTAATTCAGATACCCTCAATTTATAATAACCAATTAAAAAATTTATCAGATTCCGATACTCGACGGAACGATTTATTACGCTCAAGATAGTCTTATACTTAATATATTGAAATAAATAAATTTCAAACAAAATGTGTAAAAAAATTAATGAAAATTATACGCAATTTTTTCGAAATTTAAAAGTCAATGATTAGTCGTGTTAATGGAAAGATCAATGATTATATACGTTCATTCAAATTGTGGAGGTCTGTCGCATACAAAAGTAACAACACCGCCGACAGCAAATTATAATCTCTCACCGGTCACATAATCTCGCGTGTACCACCCTGATATTGTCAACAATAATATGAGTGGAAATCCGCCCATCAAGCCGGTTTTTAGTTGCACTCCTCTCTCGGCTGACTTCCCGCTCAGTTCTCCAGGAGACGCTTCACGTTTTCTGCCTATATTTAATCTGTACTTGTGCACTATCATGTCTATAATCTGTACTTGTGCACAATTATGTCTATAATCTGTACTTGTGCACAATTATGTCTATAATCTGTAAGTAGTCTTTATTGTCCAACCTGCTCTATTCAAATTCACGCACATATCTACACACATACTCCGCGATATCATTCTCAAACCATTACAGTAGAGCGCTAGGAGAAATACGTCCCTAGGTTCCACACATACAACATTCTTTTAACACCTTTTCACAAATATCAGTAACACACACTGTTTTTCCATAATTGGTGACCCTATAATTGGTTCACCAATAAAACTTAAGCCGAAAACTAACGTTATTAATTTTAATATTAAATATAAATTTTATCACATAGTTAAGTTATATCATCATCATCAACATCATCAATCTAATATGTCAACTGCTAGAATAAGTAATTTCATGACTTTGCTACGGTTTTAGGTTTTCCACTAAATTTTCTTCTTTTTGAGACTTTGTGCATACATTTATATATATTTAGTGAATATGTGCATACTTTAAATTTATAAAATCCTTTTTTTTAGAAAATGTATTTTTTTAAATATATTTTGATATCGGATGCATTATTTTTTAAATACTAATTTAATGTATTAATTGAATGTATAAATATTGATTTTATATGTATATATTTATAATTAATACATTAAATTAGTATTTAAAACATCACAGACCTATGTTCTGAATAATTACAACTTCACAATAAGAATGTGTTCTCCTTAACATTATTTTTTACATCAATTATTTGCTACAAATCTGTAATATTTTACTGGACGCCCCTAATTTAACTCAACTGATTTTATACCACGTTTCTGCGCGGAGTACTAGGTCGTTGGAACTTTTCCATGTAAAATTCATCATTTACTAATTTTTATAGGAATGCACCCACACAAAGACTTCACAGGCTTGGGAATGATTTTGGTCTTGTAGATATATTCCGATATTCTATGTTTAAATATAAGAGTGATGTTTTTGATGCTGTTCTGTTTGAGTCAAAGATACAACTGATTTTGATACTCAGCCATTATGTGTCAAACCTAAAACGTATTATTTTTTCTGTCTTGAAGCTTTATTTTTTATAGTTTGTTTTGATTATTTTTTATATTATATTTATATGAATATATATATTCCATACTACTTATGTAGCTGCTCATGTGTTTTTTATTATGTTTTATACCAAACGTATTTTGTAAAAGTCCATAAGGGCGTTAATAAATAAATATTTCGAATAACTTTCATTTTGTGAAAATATATTAATTTTTCTTATATACCTACTTAAAATAATAGAGTTGTTTTGCCATCCTCTGATCAATCAAGCGTCTACTTTGTTAAGCACCTCCCCGAGTTTTCGCAAGCGACGTTCCTCGGCAATTTTAATCAATATCATCTGTCATATATGAAAACAATTTTATTTTCTTCCTTCTCTAAATGAAAGTAATCTCGAAAGTGGCGCTTGAATGGACAGAGTATGCGAAACATGTCTTTCCCTGTGAGATAAAACTTTATTTTTTTTCCGTACAACACTCGTAAATGTCTAAGCCCATACCGCGTCAATCGGGTAATGCTGGGGATTTTATATTCGCAGCTTCTTGGTCCAGTCCCAAGTGTATTAAAATTATTATTTAATATTAAGAAAATAAATAAAAAAATATATAACTGCTTTAGTTTCAATTTTTATTATTATTATTTATTGTAAAAAGAAATGCGTACACGGAATACGTGTCACATTAATATTAAGCTAAACGCTTGTGCTCATAAAAAAGAACTAACTTGCTGATCTCCAGGAATGAGACTTGAATCACCAACCATTGGATCACTAAGCGAGTATCTTAACCACTAGACCAACAAACGACAACCATTAGTATATATTTAATTAATATATGGCAAATATATTTAACTACATTTTATTTACAAAATTACGTAAATAAATAAAATCTATTTTGTTATTTGTAGATAAACTATTATGGTATACAAAATATTTTTTAAATTTTTAATCATGTCTCTACACCTTCCTTAACGGTGAACATTTTTTAACTGATTGTGCAATTTGAGATGCAAAAAATATTCAAAGATCTGTCTACATAGATAGTGTCTAAAAATTAAAACTAATATGTAGATCAAACTAAAACACCTAACCTATAATTCCTTAAAATCTTTTTATAAAGTGACTTCTACTTCTAATAAACAATACATTTTTTAATTATTATATATTATATCTCATCAAACAAAGTTATCTAATGGATCAACGTAAATTATGCCAATATCCGTAATCTTGATATACAATCATTATACCATCTAACTAAGTAACTAACCATCACGCCATTTCTCTGCAAGAGTAGGTGTAGTATAATAATTATAATACTAGCATGCCCGCACCGGCTATTGCACGGTAGTAGACGTATCTTGCTAAGACGCAGTACTCTGTTGTCAATTTGCAGAATTAAAAAAATTATAATTATAATATGTGATCATTATTCTATAAAAAAGGTAACTATACACCTTTCTCATAATATATAAATACCAATCTATCAAATAAAACTTAATTGTGCACCTTTTACATAATCAATTATTAGCACTTAAGCAAGTAAAATATATTTCTATATCATTATTATAATCTATTGTTATGTTACCATTCAACCAAAAATAGTTGTATACCTTTCTCATAATTACTCTACCAAAATAAAACCTAATTGTATACCCTTCTCGTAATCTATTATTACCACTCGACCAAAAATTCACGCAGTTTTAAGCTGGGAGTTGTATCCAAGGCGAATTTTAATGAAAGAATAAATTAAAAGATCTTTTCTCAATTCCCTTACAGTGATCAATTTTTGTAACTACGAAAGCAACCTGCAGTTGAACTGTAACAGATTGCCTCCAGGGACGCATTCCCTCTTCTGCTAGAAAAACGCTGACGTTTTGCAGTTCCGGCGAGCCCCATTAGGCTACACCCTCACTTTTGTATACAAATATATATCCCAGAAGAAAAATAAACACGGCAAAACGAAGTTCAAACACTTAAATGTTACCGTTTACTTTGTATGCAAATTCGGAGAATTCGAAGAATTTCCAACTGCGTTGCGCGCTATATTCATTTTTATATTTTAATTAATAAATAATTGAAAGAAAGATTTTGCCAAGTTTTACATCTTCTTTTTGATAGAGGTTAAAGTACTGCCATTGTCCAATCTCCTGATTCTACTTATAAAATCTCAACATTGTTTTAATATTAAGTTTTTTGAATTTAGATTTGCTTTGAGAGTCATTTATCACGTCAGTCATTTTCTACTTCTCATTTTAGGTCGTGAATGAAGTGTTGTCACTGAAAATCTCCTAAGTCTAATAACACAACTTCAAGTTCGTTCTAATATTGAGTCTTCGTGGGATTGGATTTCCCCTTAGTCATTTATAAATAAATCTTTACGTCAGTCTTTCGGGGTTACTTCAAAACATTTTCATATTTAAATCGCTGTTAGATAAGACGAAACACTTCTAAGTATTTTTTTTCATTTTACCATTCACGTGGCTTCAATCTATCGTTTGGCATAAAAGTTTTTAATAAACATTCACTTTGAGTGAGCCAGTTATGGAGGTTGGTGATGGATTTAAATGCGAATTATTTTAAAGGACTATATTTTAGAAGTTTGTTTTTCGAATTGGTAACTCTTTTTTCAGCGACAGCTTATTTGTGCTCAGTTTGCTTTGCCATTTTACTATGAATAGACTTACACTAGAGCAACGCTTGCAAATTGTGTAAATTTATTTTGAAAATCGTGGTTCCGTTCGTGAAACTTACCATGCGCTGCGTCCATTTTATGGTCGACATAATTGTCTATCCGAGCAAGTAATTAGAATAACCATGGATCGTTTTCACACCACGTATACTCTAATTCATAATACGCATTCGCAGAAACGCCGTACAGTGCGTACTGAAGAAACTGTTGCTGTAGTGGAGTGTAGGATTAAGGAAGACCCGAATGAGTCGATTCGCCATCGAGAGCACAATAGATCTATGATTACTGATTTCTTAATTCCCCAATTGAATGGCATTAATGTGGAAGAGCTGAGGTTTCAACAAGATGCGCGTGCCATAATCAATTTATTGAAGGAAACATTCGATGAGCGCATAATTTAATGTAATGGACATGTGAATTGGCCTCCAAGATAGTGTGATTTAACACCTTTAGATTATTTTATGTGAGGATATGTAAAGTCGCTAGTCTACGCCGATAAACTATAGATATTCGTTATATTATTGCCGATATACGATCTCAGCTGCTCCAAAAAGTGGTGTAAAATTGGACTTTCATATTGCGCTTTATTCGAGCCAACCGCGGCGCCTATATGCGTGAAATCATATTTAAACACTAATAGCATAAAACTATCTTTCTAATAAAGTCAATTCCATGGCCATAACCACGATTTTTATTTAATTTAAAATTAATATACCTCTAAAAAAACATCCTTTATAATCGTAAATTAAGTAATGTATTAGAAAGAAGAATACTAAAGGCGGCCAAGTATGAAGCGCTAGCGGAGAGTTAACGGCGAGACTATCGTTAAAATGAGCGACAAGGTGAAACTGAGCGCGGTTCCTTTCGGCTTTAGCCTGCACCCGTGTGTAGATGTCTTCAGTGTTTTCGGTCAGCTGGGAGCGGCGCTGATGGGAGTGTATTTTTTTTAAATGCCGCTCCCACACGTTGATAGTGAAATATCGCTTTATCATAATGAAAACTTACACTGTATTAAAAACTAGATCTGATAAGTCGTGGTATCCTCTATTCTGTACTTCTGAATCCATCGAGCTTACATTTTTTAACAGATTGTTTTACATTAATTGCTATAAAGATTGCAACATACCTACTTTACACACTATGTTTTTGGTATTATTTTTATTAAAAAATTTTCTACCATGAGAAATTGGGTGATATTTTTATTAAAATTTTACATAAATCAGCGTATAATATTTTTGACGAACGTATTTAGATTAAAAAATCGTTCATTATAAAAATTAAAACATTTCGATCAAATAGGTTAAGTTTGTTATATTTTCAACTTTTTTAAAACACAGATTTTTATCGCAAAAAATATTTGTTCCCACATTAAAAAAATAAATATGAAATATTTGCAAAAAATAACTTTAAAAAAAATATATTTATACAAATGGAATGTATATTGAAAAATATTTTAGAAGCCTTGCTAGCATACATGAAAGGTAAGTAACATTTGAACAGCCCAACACGGGATTAAATACATTTGCCGTTACTTTTCGTTATTTCGTCGTTAGTTTTGTTATGTCATTATAAGAGATTTTCTTTATGTTTTATATCTAAGGAAATCGTAAATAATTGTTTCTATAAATTCAGAGTAACATTATTGTTAAAAATATCTCAGAAAATATTGTGTTATTTTAAAAGAATGTACTACACATTATTTTGATTTATTAGTAACGTTACGAATTTACAAATAATTTTCGACTTTATTCCGAGTCTTCAAACTGCTGGGAAAAACATCTTTGCAGAAAAGATAAATTGTATTCTTATTCAGAAAAGATTAAATTTACTCACATTCGCCAATCATGCATATTTAAGTATTTTTCTGTAGATTTGTATATGTATTTTTGTTTTGAATTTATTTTTTATAAAATTTTATTTCTAATATTATTGTATAACGTAATTCAATTATTGTATAGAATATTACAAATTCTCTTAATTATATGTAAATAAATACATATCCTTTTTAAAAGAGAAAAGTAGTTTTTGACCATGCACGCGCCCATAGACATAGCCGTGTAAGGACTCACCTATCAACCATATAGGGTCCAAACCAAAGCGACCAATCAGCAGACGCAATAAAACAATACCCATCAGAGACGGATATTGCCCAAGCAGCTACCTATCACTCTTTCGTAGAACCCTCTCATAAACATCTCCATCTGGAACTGCAACAGCATCTCAAGCGAGCTACTTCAGAGTTCAACGCGAAATTAACTGTATAATTCATCACATTAATAAGCGAAAAGTGCTCTTTCACTGAATATCTTTCTCTAGTTACAACAACAGATACCATATACCACAACAATACTTGCGAGGCTAGAAGATGTTAAGAGCTTCTGTCTTATAGCAACAAATCCTCCCGACACAATCATGAGTCAATCATATTTAAATAACCTCAACATTCATACAGTCAACTCCTACATCGTTTTTAAAAAATAGAATATTGTTGTTATGATACAATTAAAGTGCATTCCACAAGCGTTAAATAAAAAATAAATAAATGAGTTAAATGTGAATTATTTAATAAGCACACGTAAGTATCTAATAATATTATTAATATATTTTTGCTGTTGATTTACATAGTCAAATTTTTATATTTTAAATTTATGTGATTTAGTTTAACAACACCATGTTTAAATCTATAAATATTGTTGCTTATAAGCATAAATGCAGAAAAAATGTCAGGACAGGAAGGAGTTTGGTACTCACCACAATCCAGGTTCTGCTGACATCTTCAAAGATGTGGACTTTACATTTTACTCACTATTTCATCAAAGCTACCGACACAGTATAGAAGTGTGGTCTCAAATTAGTGACTCAAGGTCGCCAATCGACTGGTCGGTGGCATAGACGGAAAGGGGGGAGGGAAGGAAGGCACAGTTCTTTATTTTTGTTCAATACTTAATATTTATACACCAAATAAATATGTGTCCCAAACAAATACAATATAAAGTGCGTTAAATAATTTTCTCAATATTCCTATATCTTTATTTATATATTTTGTTAAGGTATATGGATAATATTTTAGGACTAGGTGTGATATTTTTCTTGTGTGTGAAGGGGGTCAAAAGAGTACAAAAATGAAAAAAAAATTGTAAGTAAGGGGAAAAAATATAACGCAATGTCTCTCAGCTATTTTTCACGTCAATAGAGAAAAATCTTCCTTAAAGATTTACAGATTGATTTTTATGAGCGACTATACGTCAATTTGTGTGCGCATGTCTACCCAGAGCAACAAAAATAGCTGCACCTATTAAAAATATAATTTTGGCAGTTTTGTTCACTTTATCAGCTGTGTTTTAATAACCGTTATATTTTATATAAATAAGGTAACATATGAACATACTTTAGTTATAATAAATATACATTTTATAGCATAATAACAGCATCAAGGGTTTAATTCATTCTTAATTCAAAATGATTTCTATGTCAT
This sequence comes from Eubasilissa splendida, assembly GCA_031772225.1. Classification (NCBI taxonomy): domain Eukaryota; kingdom Metazoa; phylum Arthropoda; class Insecta; order Trichoptera; family Phryganeidae; genus Eubasilissa; species Eubasilissa splendida. The sequence continues at coordinate 23,158,409 of CM062862.1, read as the reverse complement.
TTATATATCAATGTATTTTTTATAAACTAACAATAGCTTAAAGTGTTAATGCGTGACACTTCTACTGGACCTTAAAATATTTTTAATAGTCAAATTTATAAAAATACAAACGGATAATACGAAGGAATAAGTACTTTTATGTTTTATACGATATATAATCGGTTATGAAACTAACCGATTATATAAACTATAAAGAAGAGTTTAGAAAGGTTTTACAGGCCTAGCATATTTGTTTAATGCTTAAATTAAACAAATATCAACTTAATTACAGATTACTCCGTTCATCGCAACCCTGGCGAGTGCGGATTTGTTATATCGCGATATTTTGTAATTTTTTTTTGTCCCGGCACTTGTCTGACTTTGACATATGCTAGATATCGTAATAATGAATGATTGCACGTACGTGTTATCTTTTTTTCTCGTTTACTCACATCGTACACATATGCATATACGTCACGAGCGTGAGTGAGACAAAAAAACGCCGGTACGCCAGTGCCTGGTACGGTTGAGGCAGTGTATTATTTGGGTCTATCATTTTTAAAACATGAAAAATCGGTCAGCTGTAATCGGTCAGCTGCTATGTACCAAGAAAACGTTTTGGAACGTGTTCCCGCGCGAAATTTAAGTGTCAAAATTCCCTTTCTCTTCACAATCAATGCCTGGAGTTTTTAGAAAAAAACTACGAAGATTAATAGCGAGTGAGTGCTGTAAAGCTTAGTTGTAACGGATTATTTGACAGTTATCGGTAAATTTTTCATAATAAACGCAGATAGGCCAAACAAGGGAATCTAGATTATTTTTCGCATCGCCGAACTAAATAAATGAATTATTATTAAGGAGAACACATTCTTATTGTGAAGTTGTAATTATTCAAAAAACAGGTTTGTGATATTGTAAATACAAATTAAATGTGTTAATTAGAAAGATAAACATATGAAATCAATTTTATCGAAAAACATTGTTGTTAATTCTGGCGTCTTCTATCGGACTACTCAAAGGTATTTGAGATTCCGTAAAAAAAAAATAGATGGCTTTCAAATAATGTAAAGATAGATGTATTAATTTTAAAAGTGTAACATATAAGTTCGAAAATTTGTCGTCAAAAGTAATGTGTGCTATAGCATAGTCGATTAATGCACCTTCCCCGGATTGGAAAGAGATCCAGGTTTGAATCCCGGTAGCAATAATAATATTTTTTGATGAAATTTATTTTATATCTGTATCTTTATAATTAATACATTTAATTAGTATTTGAATGAATTATGTTATGTATGACATTTTTTTTTGTTATGTTATGTTATGTTCATTTTATTAATAAAGTGTTCTTTCGAATTTTAAAATGATTTTATTAAATTTTTCGTTGATCTCAAAATTTCACTTATCGCGACCATGTCCAGAACGTATCCCCCGCGATCAAAGGGGGTTGGTCAACTGTATAATAATTTTTGTGTATTTCGGATGAAATTTTAGAAATAATATATTTTTAATAAAATATCTCGCTGTATAAAAAATACATAATTCTACAAACTATATTTTTAGAAATGCTCTGTCACATGTCCCCAAAACAATAAAAAAGAGAAAATAAAATCTGTTATGCACTACGCGTTTTCAATTCAGTAAAAATCAGATTCAACAAAAGAAGGGTAACACAGAATTGCAAAACTCAACCTTTTTCTATTATAAGGGCGCACATACCAAGGCCTACCACCGAACCTTTTGAAAACGCAAAAAAAATGAGAGGAATCACTTAACTTTCCTGCATGTTCGTGTGGAAAAATGTTTTTGTTTCGAGTTTGTCATTTGATGTACCTATAAACGACTGATTTTAAAAACAGTCTAATAATATATTAGTATAATAAAATGATTTTTATTACTTTTCATTTAATCATTTGCTAAGAAACGACTTACCTTTTCATTAAAAAAAAGTAATAATTATTATCTTTTCAGGTGTTAGTTTTTTCAGTATTCACATGATTTTAACTGACTGATAATAATTGTAAGAAGATACGTGAAGGTTATGTATTAAGATTTTAGGATAAAGATACTCCATCAATAAAAATCCAGCATGTTGTTATACCTACTGCGATATCACAACAATTTCGAAAACAATAAATGAAGTATTGGAGGAAAAAATGAAAAATATTGATGAAATAATTATTAAATACCATAGAAAAAACAGTGATGGGAAAAGTATTGCTGATAAATTTGTCAATACATTCAATTACTCAAGAGAGGGCATTAAAATATCCTGCAACTAAAAATTAATTTATTCAAATGATTACTCCAGTGATGAACCCCAAACAATGTTTATGTACTCGATAAAAATTATAGCTGGAATAATTGACTGGAATACTGTTATGATATAATAATATGTAAGAGTTGATTAAGAAACGTGCCGATAAACCATAACGGCTTGGCATGATCTATAATAAAGTAAATTTGTAAAAAAATAAAAAATATATATATGTATATTATTCCAAAGAACTAGTTAAAAAATATTACCTCCCTCTTATATAGGCAGATTTACTGCTTACGTGCTAATTTTACTCGTGAACTTTATATGGCGGACGTGACATAAATAGCTCGTTATACTATACCTAAAAACACGTGTTCTTATGTACAATATAATGTAAGAATTCGATAGCGAGAACAGCTTGCAGGTGTTTTTAGCCGTTGAATTCAGTCACATGATATATATATATGTACTTTGTAAAAGGTGTATCATGCAGGTACCTAGTCCCTAATTATTTTATAGGTAGATGTACCATGTACATGAATTCTTGGACAAGTGTTATTCACATTCGTTACAATAATAATATAAGATATTGCAATAATAATCTACTTCTGACATTGTTTGGCTAATTACCTTAAGGGCACAAAATGTAAGCCTAAGTTTCCTTAACCTTCACTATACCGTGATATAAAATACTCGTACGCAGCCATGCTGTCAAATCGTGTTATCGTAAGAAATTAGAGTTCCATTAGCATTTAAAATGTGAAAAAATGGTTAATGCCATAAATTTACTTTAAGTATTGAGCGTTAAATATTTTTAAAATATGTAATATTATAATTCGAAGTAATCATCAAGTTCTGTATAGGAGGTTGTATTTTATAATACAACTTTCCTTTTTATCTATCTTCATTTAATTAGTGAGAAAGAGACACCATTATACATATGTTTGTTATTGTTTTCACTGTGAAATAAATGTGTGATTTATTTCTGTATTCATTTTACAACGAAATGAATTAAAAATAATTATTTTTGTAGGATTCGCCTTACATAATTGATTTTTCGCTAGTTATTTCTAAGCGTAAATATTTTCCTTCAAATTAACTTAAATATGAATTGTATGTTACGTATACTTCCCAAAACATTACAGACTTAATTAGAGCGGTAGACCTGTGTTACTGCATGGCTTGGGAAGGGTTAATAAATATGTAATTTATTTGTCCTGACGAAGAAGAATTCAAAAATCGGTGAACATAAATAAATAAAACATGTGATTTAATACAAAGGTAAGTAATTAAGTTAACTGATGAAAATCAGTTAAAATATTCGAATAAAAAAGCTGTCAATCTGAACATTTAAAAATTCACATGAAGACTAGTAAGAGAGATAAAGAATGGAATTTTGACTGAAGATCTACCAGCATTTTAGACAAAGGATTAAATTTGAGGTTTTTATCGCTTTTTTTTGGAATTGCATGACTTAATTAAAACTAAGAACTTATCTTCCATCAATGATACCTGAGGGTTAGCAAGGGTTTTAGATTTAAAGTCATAATTTTCATAGTAGATACACTGATTGGGTACCTATTAAAATCTGTGCAGCATACAATAAGATCTTTCTTAAACACAAATTAAATGTATTAATTAGAAAGATATATGTATGTATAAAATCAATTTTATCGAAAAATATTGTTATTGCTACTGGGATTAGAACTTGGATCTCTTCTAATCCAATAATTGGTTAATGTACGTTCCCTGGATTCGAACCTGGATCTCTTAGAATCAAATGCACGTTTCCCGGATTGGAAGAGATCCAGGATCGAATTCGGGTAGCAACAACATGTTTTGTTAAAATTGATTATATATTTATATCTATCTTTATATTTAAAACATTAAATTTGTATTTAAAATATCATAGACCTATGTTCTGAATAATTATAACTTCACAATAAGAATAACCCTTCTTCATAAGAAAGTGGAAGATCTACGAGGTGCTATTTAAGTAAATCACATATCAAAAATGCCAATCCCACCCACACACGACGTGGATTAAAAAGCAAATATCTGAATCTGCAAACCGCCTATTACGAACATGCTGAGGAAAACGGAAAGTAAGGATTCGAAAGAAGCGTCACAAAGTAGATTACCTCCGTCGTAAGGCTTCGCAAGCCAATCAGGCTCTGCCGCCGACCCTTGTTTAATTCGTGTACCAACACCGACCGCAAAATGTCAAAGTTTTTCCGGAAAATGGTCTCTCTGATTGTTTTTCCAGGGTGTTGAATATAAGCAAGTGACTGCACGAACGAGAGATTGGATTTCATTTAGACAATTTGAAACTTTTGGGTTCAATTTTGGTTTCACCTAAGTTTAGCGTTTAGGATACTATACAAATTGGCACCATGCTAAAGGGTGATTTCATCTATTTTCCTTTCTGTTTATTTGAAAATACCCCCGTTCAGCAAACAATCTACACTTGTAGTTATTGTTTGATCCGTAGTTAGATAATCTAGTTAGGTATTCACTAGTTATTTTAACGATCGATAAAATGATTAGTACATCCCTTAACTACTGAAGTGATTTTTTTTATGACTGTTGAGATGAAGTCTAATTGACTATTTTAGGTAAAAATATTTAAAAAATATATTAAAAAAATAGTATAAAGCTATATTTAAATATTCAAAATATAAAGTTTAATGTAGTATTTTTAAAGCAAATTTTTTAATAGTAATTTTTTATAATAATTTCATGGTGTAATAAATCATAACATTTTGTTTGCTAACTTAAATACAGGTTTTATATAAAACTATTTGTAAAACTAAAATATCATTTTTTATAAAAAAAACCGTGCAGTCCATAATTTCACAAAATCAATACAATATTTCTCTGCACGCTGCAAACAATCTGGCTGTTTATACACGGTGCATGTACGTCTGATAACAATATCTGACCACAATCCGCAAATCATTTTATTACTGCTCTTTCTCTCTAATATAAAATGCTTGAAGGTCTTCATCATCGCTTTCAATTATAACTTCGGCTGCATATCTACTATAACAGTTTACGGGAATTTGAGGGTCCTGACTGCGATATTTAAAAAAAACTCTCAACAACAAAATTGGTTTCGTTAATGCCATAAGACGACCCAAGCACTATTTAAATAAACACACACTGATCTATATAAGTGGAAATGGAACATGTTGCGATTGAATTTCTATCAGACGCTACTGTCAGTAGTTAAATGATATAATTATTTTAACGATTTTTAACGGGAACATATGAGTACATAAACCACATATTATTTTAGGATTTGTAAAAAAAAACCATTCTGTATATATCATACGTATAAAAATATTTTTTTCACTCGATGATATTACACCAAAGATTATTTTTTGTAACCCTAAAATAGTCACCCTAAACTTCAGCGTGGCCATTATTTATAAGTATGAATAAGGGTCGATGTTTTTCCTTATATTGTTTGACCCCATACGCATTAACCAGGCTTACAAACTATGAACTTTTAACCTCAACTGATCGGGGCTAACGTTATTAACATTTTAAACCACTTACGTTGGTGTTGGTAATGAGACATAGACGAGATTAATATTTTAATCTAATAACGTAGAAAGAAACTAATTTTAAACACTAGAGAATTTTTATTTTCATTTTCTATTATATAAAATTACTAAAATTTATTGACTTATTTTTTGGTATATTGTATATATATTTTCATAGTGTGATTGAGATTCGTAGAGCTGTATAAGTAGTAGTTATTTCTCATCAGATTTGTTATATTTTTCCGTCATCAGTAAAACATATATATTTTCTCAATAGGATCTTTATTATGGCAAGAGTACATGGATGATAATTAACAGGAAGACTCATTTCGAAAGCAGTTAAGGACAGGATACAGTTGAATCATTAAACGAGCTATAATTTATTACTGCATGTATTTTGTACGCATGTAACTGACACGTACCAACTTTACCGACTAATTTCTGAGACGAGTTTCTTCCGTATATATGAATGTGATATAATGTTTCTCAAATTTTATTTTGGAAGAATTTGATCACGCTAGAATTGTAAGATCATTTTGAGAAGAAAAAGAATTAAACAGATTGAAATAGTCAGGCGATTTTGACACTTTTCTATACTTTTGTGGTTTAATTTGGTTATGCGTTTCTTCTTCTTTTAAATAGGCAATCCACCCTTTAAGAGTGATTTGTGCCATTTATCAAGTTAAAACTCAATTTTATAGAAAAAAGTACTATAATATTATAGAATAGGAAATATTACATTACAAGTCAATACCATTGTAGTTCAAAAAATTTGCTATTATACAGATTAAATATGGCAAGTTAAGGGAAATAAAATGACACCAGTTGACCGGGAGTTGAAAATTACCATGGACGAGATTACTGTAAAAAAAACCTGTGATCTGCAATGGACAGATAAAAAAAATATGGTCAAGGGTTTCCTCCTCGGCACCACACTCATACATTGAGGAGTCTATCATGTTCAATCTGAACCTGAGGCTACCTGTAAATGCCCAATTCTCATTCTAGAGATATTTGATATTGTTCTTTTGGAGGCTTTACTTTAGGAGAACCAGGGGGTGCGGGGAATAGATCTTTGAATTATTTTAAGCCGATTACCCTTATGATTATTTGAATCCATCCATTGTGCAGTCCAAATAGAATTCGTACGTTTTTTACCATATTGAGTCTGTCATACATCTGGATATGGAATTGATGGGGGAAAACTCCGGAAAGAGTGGTCTCCTTGGCCAGTTTATCAGCGCATTAATTTTCATGAATTCCCTTATGTGCAGAAATCCAAACGAATGAGGCCAGTTTATTGTTGCTGTCCAAATTAAATAGACATCTTCTGATGGAACAGATTATCTCATTGTCTAGCCAAACTTTCGTATTAGCAGAGAGGGATTCAGGAGCTACTTTCGAATCGGAGAATATAACAGCCTTATTCCAGAGTACATAGATGTCCAAGGTGTCTTCAATTGCCCAACATTCTATTGGATGGCTATTCTTTTACCATATTATTATATTTTGTTCAAATTACTTAATTATTTTTAGATATTTAAACCATTGTTATTCAAGCTTTTTTGAGCCATACCCCACCTTTCTAAAATTCTTATGCCCCGTATGTAACATATACATAATTTTTAATATTCAAAAATTTAATTGTTCACTGAAGAAACAAATTTTCAAAACATACAATGAAGAACCGAAATTCAAGTACAAAATAATTTTAATGAAAGATTTTTCTATATTATTTTAATTATTTATTATTTTAGTGAGATGCTTGAGCTCGATGCTTGCTGCAATATTAGGTTCCAATTTAGTTAGTTTCAGTCTCAAGCCTTCCCGTTGTGTTATAATCCAGCCGATTTCTTTTATTTTAGCAGAAAATCATTTATGTCACTAAATGCACATTCTGTTAAATATGAAGTTGGAAACGGTAACAATAGTTTTCTTACATATTTGGTTGAATTTGGATATTTGATTTCTGTTTCCTCACAAAGCCATACCATTCTACTTAACAATCAAATTGCCCCCCTGTGGGGTGGGGAACACCGGTTTAAAGTATATTTTACTTACCCGCGTGAATTTTTAACTATTTTCAAAATTAGTTATTTGAAATACCGCGAAAATGAAAACCTTCGGCATCAAGCTTCTACGTAACAATTATCAAGGAAAGGTATCTACTTTGGACACTTCCTCCACAGTGAAAAATATATTTCACAACTCATTATGCTGGGGAAGATAGAAGGCAGCAGGGTTGTAGATAAAAATAGATTATCCAGGTTAACCTCAGAAAGTGGTTCAATATCCAAAATGTTAGTTATCCTATACAGGATAAATCTAATAACTGTAACATAGACGCCATCCTTCAATAGAAAACGTCACACGAAAATGAAGATTTATAAGTACGCTGTATTTGCATGTGTGTGCTATGATGTCAAATCGTATGCACACGCATACCCGCATACCTTAAGAGAAAACATTAGATACAAGCACTTATTTTAACCTGCATACTTTTTATTTATTTTGATATTAGAAGATATAATACATTTTCAAAATAATCAGTAGGATATATGTATATATATATATTTCTTTTAACATTTTTTTCTTCTCTACGACAGTAAGACTCGTGTATAGAGATGGAATATATCAGTATCAGTTAGTCTGTGTACATATTTTTTGACTTCAGATACAAGTTTATAATAGTTTGTAATTTTTCTAATTGTGATGGGGAGTTTGTTAAAAAATTTGATGCCTTGATAAATACAGCGATTTTGGGTTGCGGTATATTTTAGTTTTGGAATATCAATTTGGTTTCCAAATCTTGTAGATCGGAATTTGCATCTAATATTTAATTTATTTTGTTTTCAAAATTTGGAAAATTTAATTTTTGGTACTTTGAAATAATCTGTAAAGAGTTGAATACTTGGATAGTCATTTATTTTTAAGAATTATTTTAATCATCATTTTTTGAGTGATTTCTAATTGTGATATTGTAGTTTTATATGGTCTAGTTTACCATTTGCTAATCTAACTAGACTAATTTATTCATACATGACAATACTTACACGAAACCCTCATATTGTAAATTTATTATGAGGTCCGTTTTAAATTGATGTCAGTTAGAAATTTAGCGCCTGATCCCTTTATTGTATCAAATTAATTTTGCCCAGATTTCGAGAAAGGGCTTCCAAATTGAAAAAAATATGCCGGTATATTTAGCGTCTCCGAGGTCCTTAACTAATTGACATGTGGTTACAGAACGGGGGCCTGAGAGACTTAACCTCTGTCATTGTCAAACCTAAAATCAATCACGTGGGGATAACTGAAGGGTGGAAAAGACAAGGATGCTGTGAGGACGCTGAAATTGAATCAAATGGAAAAACAAAATAAGCCTGAATAATTCATTAAAATATTGAACAACGTTTTTTTTCGTGGTTGGACATAATTTTTAATTTAAAAAACCAACTAATTTAGTTTATTTTGTTGATTTAACGTCGAACGGTTACGATACTTCTGTATATTTATCAAAATGGACGCACACTAGCTCGCGTCCATTTTGTTAAATGTTAAATTAATCAGTGATTTATACAAAGTTTTTTATTTTTTTTAAATTAATAATTTTATTAAATGTATTGCAATGCTTGTAAAAACTATAATAATAATTATTAATTTATTGCCTTTGATATTGAAAAGATAAAAATACAATATAAAAGATGTTTGTTTTAGAGGTTTGTTCTTCGAATTGACAAATGGCGACCCGCTATTGTTGGATAGTCATAGAGATCAACCACCATTCTTATGATGTACCTAACCTACTCATCCTCGGGATTTCTATTGGAATGTACATTATTTAAGACTCGCCACCAATTAAATAATTTCAGCAGTCCAAGTAATTGTCAGAGAACCTTATTTTTAAATAATTAGAGATTATGGTTCAGTGTCGAGCTTTCTGTGCGTTTTTATTATAAAGGGTGTTATTGCTAGAGGTTTTTTTTTCGAATTGACAACACTTTTTTAAGCGACAACTAATTTGACAACTGACAGCTGATTTGTGCTCAGTTTGGTTTGCCATTTCACCATGAACAGACTTACGCCAGAACAATGCTTGCAAATTGTGCTAATTTATTTAGAAAATTCTAGTTGAGTATGAAAAGTGCAAGTGATTCGAATAACCATGGATCATTTTTGCACCACGCGTACTCTAATTGATAATATAATATACGTAACCACAAAGACGTCATACAGTGCGCACCGAAAAAGCTGTAATTTCTTCAAAAATGATGCCGGCAGAACGTTACAGTCAATGGAAAACGCTGTAGATCCATAATAACTGACTTTTGTGTTCCCCAATTTAATGGCATTAATGTGAAAGAGTTGTGGTTTTAAAAAGACCACAAAGCATACGCCACAATCAATTTATTGAACAGAACATTTGATGAGCGCATAATTTCGCGTAATGGACCTGTGAATTGTGCTCCAAGATCGTGTGATTCAATAGATGACTTGGAAGCCAACATTCGTCGCGTTATTGCCGATATACGTCCCCAGTAGCTCAAAAAGTGACTTCCAGATTGCGCTTTATTCGAGCCAGCCGCGGCGCCTATATGCACGAAATCATATTTAAACACTAATGGCATAAAATTATTATTCCAAATACCATGGCCATTACTACAATTTGTGTGTGTTTTATTTCATTTTAAAGTTCTATACCTCTAAAAAAACCACCCTTTAATTAATCACGTAATGTGTTTAACGAATGATAGTATTACTTGCCGCTCTGCATTCTTACGTTGGTATATTATATGTTCTCTGCACATACTACCAAACATATAGACATGAACTACCGCAAATTCCTTGTTTCAATATTTGAAATTGGTATCACCCACCTGATTACTTTGATACCACTTACGCAATCAAATAGCTCCGCGGCTGTTTTTAAATATATGACTCGATTAGAACGAAAATTTAAACGCTGTTATTATAATACGCATTAATGTAAAAAATACGTCTTCTAAACACTCTTATTTTTGCATAAATGTATCATAAACTACCGGATTTATGTTTCCACAAATAATGTTCGTAGAATGCCCCTCGTCCTGCAACTAATGTTCCAAACCCCTCGCCTATATGTACACTTTATATCATGTTTATTCATTCACTCACCTGTAGTTTTCTGATATTTAATGCCAGCATTTTTATTGCAATGAAACTTCAATTTATCATCATCAAATTTTTTATTTTTTTTTAGTTCCTTACTCAAATCATTACTTAATACAAATTTACTCTAATAATTTTTAGGAAAAAATTTTAGAATGGGACTCGTAGTTAAATTTAGTTGGTTGTTTATAATTTTTTGATTAGTTTTACACGCTTTATTTATCTCCAACGATTCCAAATTATTTAATTTGTGACCAACAATGTTTATATGCAAAATTGACAATCCCAATTTTTTATCAAAATCATGACCATTTTCTATCAAATGATTAGCAAATTCTGAAAACCCACTATTGTTCAAACATCTCAAATGCTCCCTTACTCTTATATTAAAATTTCTATCCGTTTTACCAATATAAAATGCAGCACAATCCTTGCAACTAAGTTTATAGACACCAGAATTGTTAAATTTATCATCTTTGTCTTTAGAATTTATGAGTAAATTTTCTATACTATTATTTGTATAAAATGCCGGTCTAATATTTCGTGGTAGGTGTTTAGATATTTGATTCGAAAAGTTATTTATGTATAAAATCCTACGCCAATTATCATTATTATCATTATGTTTTATCTGTGATTTATATAAAAATTGATTATTATATTCTTTTAATTTATTTTTACCTGTATTATACCCGTTATTAACTGCTATTTTTTTAATTGTATTCAATTCAATATTGAAATTGGATGTTGACATAGGAATATTGACTAAACGATGTATCATGGAGTGGAACCCTGAATGTTTGTGTGATAATGGATGAATAGATTCATTGTGTATGATAGTATCTGTAAAAGTAGGTTTTCTAAAAATTTTGAATTCAATTTTATTATTATTTTTAATCAATGTTAGGTCCAAAAAATTTAGGGTCGAATTATTTTCCATTTCTAAAGTAAATTGTATTTTATTCAAAATTATTGTTTTTTTTGATGTCTTGGTTTTACGTTGTAAATGATAAATTTCCAGAATTTTCTAGAAAATTTACACATAGATGGTTGTAGAAATAAAAAGTTGCGAATTCATGGAATATTTAATATTTTATTAAACACGCGACAGTAACGATTCAATTTCATATATGACAATGTGACGTGAAACTGAACTGAATAGATTAGTATTGTATAACTACAACATTATTTAAAACACTAAATGATAGTGTTAATAATAATGTCAGAGTTTACGTCTAGCTTAGGTCGCCAATAACACAGTTAATTAACTGCCACTAGTGTTTAATTTTTAATCACATATTAATAAACCCAACAGCTCTCACACGACACCCGCCCCGAAAGTGACACGAGATCCACCCTTATGTCGAGTTGATCCTGTAAAATAATATTGCTTGAGTCGAAAGTATCGTCATATTTTTACGTAGACAATATTTGTTTATTCTAAATTAACTGTATTATAAACATCTCTGTTAAATTTTTATTTTGTATTATATGGAGGAATGCTTCTTTTGAGAAATTCTTCAGTTAATAGTTAATATTGGACTAAACGAAGCCCTTGTGAATTTTTAAAATGTCTGAAAAAAGTGTGCATATTCGACACTGTTCACTTTTTGAGTTTAATAAAGGCCACAATGTAACAGTAGCAACCAAAAATATTTGCGATGTATACGGTAAGGGTGCTATTGATGTTCGAACCAGTCAATGATGTTTTGTTAAATTCAGATATGGTAATTTATCAGTAGCTGGCGAATAACGGGCGGGGTGCCTTTTAACCGTCGACAGTGATATGCTAACTGCTATAATAAAAGCTGGTCTTCGTCAAAATAACAAAGACAATGCATTGAAGATGGATATCAGTCAAACGACCGTGGTGAGACAGAATTGGCCTGGTTTTCAAGAACAACATGTGTTACGTTACGGTAACGTTTTTCACAATTCTGCAATGATGACGCAGCACAAATTAAAGGAGCTCAACTGGGATGTTTTAAAACATCCATCATAATCTCCTGACCTTGATCCATTAGATTTTCATCTTATTTTATCTCTACAAAATTATTTGGATGGAAAAAAACTTAAAACAACACAGGTGGAGAAAACGCACTTGGACATATTATTTGAGTCAAAACCGGTGAGTTTTTATTCCGATACGATAAAAAAATTAATTGACAGATGGGAGACAGTCATTAGCAATTGTAAATTATATAAAATAATTATTTAATAACATTTGTTAAAAAAAACAACTTTTGTTTTCATTAAAAAATATGACAGTACTTGTGACCCAACCAAAATAATTATTTTACCTTAAAAACAATCGTGTAGTAGAATTTGATAAAACATTAAGGAGAGAATATTTTATTTTCCTTATTTTTCCTAGGAAATAAATCAATTTTCTGCTTTTCTGAAAAAGATACACTCGTCTCTGTAAACAAGGACTAAATGAAATGACCCGTCTGACTTTTTGACATGTCCGTTGACCCAGCTGCGGAGATTGTTTGCATGGTGATTGGTTAACACCTTTCAATCCATGGCAGGAAAATTTAAATAAATGTGTGTTGGAGAACGTCCATAAAATATAAAAATAGATAAAATTATTAAAGCAATATATTTTCATGGACAAATATATTTATTTCAAATTGGTTAATATGTTAAAATATAAGAAACTAAATTATAATTCTCATTATGATGAATTAGTGTGAAATCGTTTTTTAAGCTAACTCTTCGGTCTCATTTGTTTAATGTCGTCTTAGTACACATTTTTTTAGTACTGTAGTTACGAATATAGCCTAGAATCATTTTAAGTAGATTTATATCGAAATCAATATAAAATATTGCGTAATGCAGAAGATTCTCGTAATGCAACTTTCAGAAAATTTTATTTCACTTTATTCGCATGACCAAAAGAACTAGAAACTACCCTTCATTATAAAGTTGCTTTATATTCATACATATATCATATGGGATAAAATATATTTTTTAAATACGATAACCCTCGTAGTTCTAATCAGACTAAGATCACACTTTTATGAAAAGTGATCTTAGCTTAGTAAACATCTCAGATAAGTTCGCTAACAGCCTAATCCACCATTAGGTTACAAAATGACGGTTTTTTACAATTTTATAAATATACATTGGGTACTACAGAAAAACCTGCATCGTAGCTGCTTGGAATCTCGAGCTACTCCTCGATGTTTTGAGGGAACACAACTATAATATATGCTGGATAGAATGATAGCAAAATAATTCCAGTCGGACTTGTAGTTTGTAGTTAGACTTGAACCTATTCATATTGAACATATATTCATGTCAAAAAAAGACAAAATCTATCTAAAGTTTACGGCCAGAGCTGAAAGCAATTTTTTATCTTGTAATATATATAATATATAATCTTCTTATTAGTTACGATTTGTAATAATATCAATTACGATAAAAGTTATAGTATTCACATATAATTTAAATGGTAATACTCACCGGGGCACGTAGTTAGTATTCTTGATGTTTGTAGCGTTAACTGTAGCTTAACAGTTGTACGCCAGTCCTGACGAAGGTAGTTTAGTATCGAAACTGGTTGACGTAAAAACAACACAGTGGTTTAAACAATGTTGAAATATAAATACAGCATTAGTTAGATTGCTGCAATCCCTCGATTAGCTATTTTGGACAATGTTTAGAATAGTGTTGTTTAAAGAGGATTTATTATAATGTGTAGGTAGTTTTTAGATTAATTTTCTTGTGACATTGATAATTTTAATTGTCTCAATAATCAATTTTTTATATATCTTTTAAACATCCAAAGATGAATTTTATGAAAATCACCAGAGAATCATAACTCACAAACGAATACGTTTGCACTTGTACGTGTTAGGTATATATCCTTCAATAACTTTGGCACCATAAAGGCTATTAACATTTGGATCCGATTGGGACGGCCACGGAGAGCACTTTGAGTTACTTGGCGAATAAAACTTGTAAACTACAAGAGTTACCAGTCAACCCAAACATGGGACGAAATTTCACCCAGGAAGAGGTTTTTGGACCAAATCGACACAGAAATTTAAGGTAGTTGAAAATAATTCTGAACCATCCGAGTTGAATGCTTTAGAATACAAAGTGGTAGCAAGGAAACAACACAATAATACAGTAAACTTGTTATTAATATTTTTATTATTAATAAATAAATTTGTAGAGTTACTTAGAAATATAAACAAAAAGCACATCATTATAATAGTTTAATTACCACCGGGACTCGAACCCGGAAATATCTCCAAGGTATCTTTTCCTCTGATGATTCAAGATCCCCAAAAATTAAAGAATTCATCTCAGGCAGACGGTTAAGAGTCTGTCATTGATATTCAGTTCATGCAGAATGGAGACATTAGTGCGTTTTGTCATTTATGGTATGCGCAACATGTGTCTCCAGCACCATATCTCAAAAACATCAATCCTTCTTCTCACTCTTGCAGGATCTACACCAGATGCAAATACAACATGACTGTACAAGCCTGACCATTGCTATGTTGAAAATACATCCGTATCATATTTTATCAATTATCAATTATCAATTAATCAAATAATAACTATGAGTCATTTAATTTCTGGCTCGTAGTTTTTCTAACTGATTCATCTAATTTGTTATGATTATCAAAGAACAATGTTATAGAATTATAACATCAAAATATATATAAAAATATGTGTATGATTTGATTAAAAATATATTATTTATTTATTGAAAATCTTATTCAAGTCCTGAACTTCTGCATTCTCATTGGAAAGGTGAAATATTTATGCACCCTTTCTCACTTTGTCAACCTATGTCATGCATTGACGGCTAAGAAGTACATTTCCTCTTTAAGATTCTGGAGTTATCCGCTTGTCTGATCAAGGGGTTTAGGAAAATACAGAATACAAGAAGGGTGGAACGAATTTGGTAGAGGAATAGAAATAGAGAATAATAAGGCTGAAGGGCCAACCAGAACCAAGAAACACGACCCACTTGTGAAATACTTCTTTAAGCATCTGAAATTTATTTACTGGAGCCACAAGTCTTCTGGCTTCAAAAAATGTACTTCGTTGTATCATGCAACAATCATCATGAACAATAGTAAGATGTACAGAATTTGCCACGCACGATAGTGACAAAACCGAACACATACAATTCACGCAATTTTCACAGCCTACCGTGCTACTGGTAAAAGATAACTGTCAGTTCCAACATCAACATTCAACTCGTCTAAAAACATAGAGAATACCACAGAAAAATGTTGTGTTCTGGATATAGTGGGAGGAAGTAGTGGATAGGTAATAGGCAGGAATCATTATATATGTCGTATTCATATTGCGTGCACATAGCGACCGGCTATCATTGGATAGTCATAAAGATGGAACACCATCCTTCCGATCTACCTAACCTACTAATTTTCAGGATTTCTGTTGGAATGAACATTTTTTAAGACTCACCACCGATTAAATAATTTCAACAGTTCAAGTAATTGTCAGAGAATCTTATTTTCAAATACTTAGAGATTATGGCTCAGTGTTGAGCTTTGTGTGTATTTATATTATTCATTTTCGATCTCTTTTGTTGATGGTATGTTTCTTAAGTAAGATCCATGACTCACTCATATTGGTATGATAATCGTAATGTACATAAAAAATAAAAACATTATGTAAACTTTATTATAACAGATAACAGATAGATAAGAGTACAACAGTCTAAAAAAATTTCAGATTCAGTATCAGATTTTTTTAAGCCATTTTTCGACTCAGAATTAGTGATGATTTATCATCATATATATATTGTGGAAAATATGAAGTAAGAAAGCAAAATAAAGATGCAATCTACATTAACAAATCCTAATTTTATCGGGTTGTGCTCGAGTTCGACGTTCCGAGCAACTCATGTTAATGATCCTTAGCATTCAAGCCGACGCAATTGGATTCATAAGCGGAATTGTTGAAGATCACGTCACATCAAAAATATGTAGCCTACGGTGAGAACAACAAAGGCAAACAAACCAAAGGTTTGGTTATATCGGATCGTTCATAGTCACATGTTAGAAACATTGGTCGTGGAAATTCACAGCGCAAATCCAATAACTCTGCTCGATGATTCGAAAAAGAACTATAGACGGTGACCGTTTTTATAACCTTGAAAACGGATTGCGATACCAACGCAAGGGTAATTATTTATGATTTCGAGGTGTTTGGCAATAACACAAGTGACGGGGCAATTTCGAACGTGGCCCTAATTTATAATGTCACAATATATATTGAAATATATTTATTTAATATATTTTTGTTTATACCTCAATAAAATGGAAGTTATCAGGGTCTATGAGAGGGATTTTGTGTTGACAGCTGTGCGGCTCCGTCCTGTCACTATGTGCAAGACGTTGTTTCACAGTTGTCATAGTAAAATTAAATAAATGCAAACCTGGCGGCGAATGATTAGGACCATATACGAGCTTTTGCTTATAAACGGTCCTGGGTAAGCGGTGGGTCTCCCCTCATAGTCCAGGTTAGTGGTGATTTTTATTACTGTATATATGGTCATATTATCAATAGAAAGCTCGGGGACAAAACAAGCTTTCGAAGGAATTTACTGGAACACTATATGTTTAATTTAATATACCTATACATTTTTTATGTGTACCTTTATATTTAATTCATGTAATTTGTTTAAATTTACTATTATGTTACAATAGAATTAATATTTTATCAAAATAATGTATTATTGGTAAATGGCGACGCCGGGATTGAAGGTATTGACGCGATACAGGGGTGAGCCCAAAAAATAATACTCATGTCTCTCCAGTAAGCTTTTTCATTGTCATTTATTACCATTAGGATCCCGTCTATTCGTATGGAAACATTTTTTCTGGGACTGGATGAGTCACGACTCTCGTCTCGGGGTTTATCTTTTTGTAACGCGGCTTCATTTGTTTTGTCTGTCTTTATTCATTTATCTAATCCATTAACTTTGAAATAATCTAGAGATGGATAACATTTGATGAAAAAAATATAGGCTTTTCCATTAAGTGATCATATTCGTTCTAAAATATTTACAAATGAGGTAAAAACTGTATCATTAATTGTTACATTATGGTGTAACATGATTATTTTAATTTTAACAACTAAACTTTGTACTACACACACGTTGGGTTATAGTCACTGCTATAGTTTCGAGAGGTGCAGTCCCTCTCATTATCAAATGACCGCCAGGTCATCAGTTATCACCTGATGATGAGAGAAACTGCACCTCTCGAAACTGTAGTAGTGAAAATAACTTAGTGTTATTTTTATTTGGTTTAATAAATGATTAAATTATATTCATAAACACAGGTATGGCCAAAAAACTCTTCGCGTTTTCTCATGTCGTATTTTTAATTTCGTCTTACAACTGTTTTCATTTTCGATTTCTATTGAATTTTGTTTTTGGAATTATTGTTTTATTACTTTATTCTTATACAGTGCGGCGAATTCAATAAATGATAAAAACGAGATTTTTAAAAATTGTTTATTATAATTTGAAATACATAACTAATCTGATGACGCATGACGCGCTTCAGTCACTATTAAGGTTACACTGGTATATGAATGGAAGTAGATTTTTTTTTTCATGTAACGACATGGTAGATATTAGAATTTTTTTAAGAAATTGTCAAATCGTCAAATTTTAAATTACCCAAAACATTATTATTACTTTTTAAACGTATATTCCTATTTTTAAGAAACATTTTTTTTGGAAAATCGGGTATTTTAATAGAAGTTAAATGAACCAACTAGAAAGATATACAGAATAAATCTATTTTTCAAAAAAAACATTTAGTAGCTAACGGGATTTGAACCTGGACCTCTAATAGGAAAAGGTCCAGGATCGAATCCCAGTAGCAACTAAATATTTTTCTAGTTGATTCATTTAACTTCTATTGATATCTGAATTGTATAAAGATTAATTTGAATTTCTACATAGTATACCATATTGTATTATAATATACTTATATATATTTATGATGGTTGATAATTTTTGATGAACCCTGCAATAAAATCCAAAACGTCAGCTAAAAAAATCTGATATAAACGGCATTTTAGCCCAGAAATCTGTGAATTGTTGTATTTCTTAAACAGTTTTATTTCTGAATTTTATTCGTATTTAGTATCTCTAGCGATACTGTGTACAAATACGATGTCAGATGTCACTTCCATAATAAGATTTTGTTTCATTTATCGGTTTTCGATGGTTTACTCTACTATAGAATATTTAACAACAAAAATAAATATTATTCTATTACTAAGGAGAACACATTCTTATTGTGAAGTTGTAATTATTCAGAACATAGTTCTGTGATGTTTTTAATACAAATTAAATTTATTAATTAGAAAGATGCTACCGGTATTCGAACCTGGATCTCTTCCAATCCAATCGATAAAATTTATTTTATATGTATATCTTTCTAACATTTAATTTGTATTAAATATTATTATAATAATTATACATAATACTTTGTTTAAATCACTATTTATTTATTATTCTTCATGTTTCGATACCTATGATATCTTCTTCATGAAACAATGTATACCAAAATTTAAATAAATACAAGCATAGATAAAAACAAAACTATAAAATATTTATTATTATTAATATAAAATTAGGTCATAAAGTAATTTTGCAAATATTGAAGAAGTAAATATTATTCGTTTGAAACTTTCTTTAAATTATTTAATTATGAACCCAGCTTATAACGAAATTCTTTTAACATCAATTATATTTTTTAACTTTCATATAGAATGCTTTCATTCATTCATTGATAATATTCCATCGGCCGAACATTAGTGAGGAATTTTGGCAACTTCTCAGATATTGGCAAAAACTTTAATTTCATCTAATTTTTCTCATAAATACAGTGCCAACAATCTTGGCACAAGATATAAACGGTTTTATTCGGAGAATTTAATATCCAAATTCATTTATTAAAAATTCTTTGACTTTCATATTGTAATCTCTTGAGACCAGCACTGAAGTAATCTTTGCGAGTAAATAAGCGTCTAGTACATTCAAGTATTTAAAAAAAAAATTAAACATTTTTATATATTATACGATTAACCCATGCATGCACGGTTTCAGAATATAAACATTTTTACACAAATTTTCTAATAAGAAACCTCCTTATATATAACGATCCTTCCCCAACTGCAAAATATCAAACTATAACATATTCACTAAAACTGTAATTTATTTCAACACTTCGGGATGCAGATAGGAAAAAATGAATATTTTCAATTTTATAATTAAATTGATACTCATGATGTCTCATTTAACATGCAAAAGTGAAAATAATATTTTAGTATCGAATTACACAAATGCTGTATTATAAATACAATTTATGAAATCAATACCCATCAGCAATCGAAATTTTTATTTATTCTTTCTAAATAAAAATTTAACAAATTTAATAAATTTAACAAAATCATTTGACTTTATGATTTTGTTTACATCACTTTATTAGATATAAAATCTAAGAGAACATTGTTATATCTAAAAAGTAGTTTAAATTAAGTTATTTGACATTACTTCATTAATTACGTTATCATAAAGTAAAAACCTACTTTCAGAAGAACTATTCATTGAAAAATAAATATTCTTACTATTTATCAAGCTAAAACAAGCTCTCATTCAATAAAATATACAATATAAATAACCAATTGGTTAGTAGACGGGCGTCTAATCGCTAGATTTAAAAAAAATAGTTCAATACTGTAACGTACATAATTTATTTTCAATAGTATGTATGATATATGTATGTAAGTCTGTAGGGAAAAAAAAAAGTTTTTTTTTAAGTAATAACCGCTTTTCGTAGTCTTTAATTTTTCTACCAACAAAAAATCATTTTTAAATAAGTGTAAAATAAATTTCATCAGCGCCACGGGGCGACTAACTTCGGAGACTGTTCCTCCGTGATAACATCTTAAATAGACCAGCGTAATTTAACTGATTTCCTCCCCTGATTTTGTGTAAACTGGAGCCTTAAAAGATTCCGAAAATTTCATTTCGGAAAATCGTCATAAACAAATATTGAATATTTCCGCTGTTCCCGATGTGAGCCTCGTTCGGAGCTTCTCTTAAATTATTTCTCGGGCACCTCCTTTCAGGGCGTCGCGACGCGCGTCGTTAAGATTGTTTTCCTTGGAGCTTTGGGAATTTTTTTATTTGAGCTTTCACAAAAATGAAAAAACAGAGTTAATTATTTAAAGTATAGCATTATTTCACGTTTAAATTCACGCACAGAACGCTCCAAGTAATTGTTGATTTTTTTTTTGGAAAAATTTTTGGAGAAAAGGATGAATAATGACATTAAACGACTAAAGAATGGAAAATGATTTTATTTTAATCTTCCTATACTTCACTGAGAACAGATGAAATGAGTTAATCTTGAAGAGTAGTTTCAGAGATATCATATGTTGATAACTTTATTGATATTTTTTTTTAAATGTATTTAAATTTGATATTTAACCGTCTTATGTGTTTGTATTTGATTTCACGATTGTTCTTTAAATTTGGTGCATGGATTGTTTTTTAATTTGAGAAAAACAAAAAGCAATTGGCAGAACTATTTTCTACGTTAACCTTTAATAAAAATAATTATTTCCTATAGTTATTACGTGAAGGATTTTCAGACAATAAATTAATCATGTCAATCATAGAAAGTATTCTTAAAAAGTCTATATATTTTTATGTGGGTAAGAAAGTATTATTTTACGTTGAAAATTAAACTTTAAAAACACTATTAACGGTACAGTATTATAAATAAATACATGATAGGGTCGTATAAACGACGAATTTATCGTGTGCATAGTCGTTGGTTAAAAGAAAGTATATATATTATATATGATTGTATAATATCGTTGGTAACAGCATAACCTAAATTTATACCTACTGCACGCCACTGACTATATTATATCTACCATGCGACATCCAGCTCAGTGTTGTTCTCCTCGTTGGTAAAACCTATTAAAGTCTTCTGTTTGGATGTACAACATACCTTAAGTATATATATAATTAATACAATTTTAATTTTTCACAATCCAATAAAGGTTTCAAAGCAAAACCACTTTTCAAGAATTGTTTTTTTTTTGTATTCGTTTTTAACTTAACAATTTGCTTACATCAACCAATTCATTTTAATAAATGAAATCTTTCCATTAGATTTTTATATTTAGTTATATAATAACTTACATCACTTAATTACATTCATTACATGATCATACAAGGAGTTATCTATACATGACCATACAAGGAGTTATCTATACAAGATCATGCAAGGAGTTATCTATACATGATCATACAAGGAGTTATCTATACATGATCATACAAGGAGTTATCTATACATGATCATACAAGGAGTTATCTATACATGACCATACAAGGAGTTATCTATACAAGATACCCTCAGGACAATAATCTGCATACTGGCCTAGAGTTTAAAGTTTAAATAAATGTTGGTCCGTGGTAGTTATCCTCTATGAACGACTGCTGCTGCTGATGGTGGCGTGTCCATGGTTGGTACGTAATCTACCATTTCAGAGATGCCACAGCACTCGTGCGCAACATTGCATATTCAGTGTCCAACTATCGTGAGCCGGCATCGAGCCGGAGTGGAATGAACCGACAGAGTTTGGTATTTTAACAGTTCAGAAGGTAAGTGTTTTTGTAATATTATTAATTTATTTGTATTATATTTACGCTCTTATTGGCATTGTATAAAATTATTTATTAAAACATGTGCAGCTCGTACAAAATAATACACCATACAATACAGTAGAAGTACACAAGTAATATCGGAATATATATAATATATTAAAAAAAAAAAAAATTGTAGAAGTATTTACATAATATTATCATAGATATTAAATAATATACTCAATTAAAGTTGTAATAATGTTGTACAATTATTTATTTTTTCATACATTTATTTCAATCAAAAAAGATTCGCAAGAGTTGTTCTGAAATCGATGCCTTCTCGCGATAACTAGATTCTCCGAGCTCCTCGCTTCTCGCTCACATTCTGTATTTCCCGCGCACGTCTCCACCAGGTGGGTATAAAAGACTCCTTCTATTATAACTTCCTCCGTCTCTCAGCACTACTTCTCGATTACCTCAATTCCTAAAGGTCACATAACTTTCTGGCCCGCATATTTCACGGAAAACGCATTTTAGCCTCGATTTATTGAAAAACCTCGACGGGGAGTATTATTTTCAATTTCCCATATATGTATGAGAGCTGGAAAAAATGGCGTTTCTACATTTTTCTCCATTATGAGAATAAATGTTGATTTCAGACATTTCCACGCGATATATGAAAATTTATTGGGGCACGATGTTAAAACTCCCCGAGAGCTTCTTGATCTACGTACGATTTTAAATTTCACGTACATTATGTATAATATGAAAGAGCAAAAATTATTATTAACGATGTATCATACAGAGCGTGGTTTCTTTAAAAAAATATTTTTGGGCTTTACTGTAGTGTTCGGAAAGTTGATTCCCGCGAGAGTTAAAATATTTCACGATGGTCTTTTTAAAAAAATTCGCCCCATTCGACGAGAAAATATGTTTTATATTGTATTATTCAAATAAGTATGAAATTCAGAGATAAGTATGTTATGAATTTGTAGGTATATTTCGTGCCTTTGATAAATTTACACAATAGAATTAAAAATGTCTGAATAAAAATTTAAGGCATAGCTACGATTTTCACATTCAGATTTTTATTTAGTCTCGAGTTCTTCTTATTTGATCGCTTCACGTATTTTATTTTTGTTCTCGATGTTTTACAGCATTTCTTCTGATTTTTTTTACACTTGCGCAAAATTAATAATAGTTTATTAGTTATTTGGTGATTTATAATATTTGTAGGTACTCTATTTTCTCAGTTAGGTCGTATCTATATAGATCAGTGGGAGCGAGGGAGAGCGAACTTCCAGCATCGGGTAATACAATGGAATCAAAAATGTTTACAAATAAATTGTATAACTTCTAGAACAACAACAAATTATCGCTTACACCAGCAACTTGCAAGTTAAACTCGATTACAATTATACCTTCCTGCAACAAAACTGTATGTCGTTTTTACAAATGATAATAAATTTAAACTTTTCAAAGAATAATTCTTCTGAATGTTGGTTTTTACTTTGTGATCACATAATTAATGAATTAACACATACTCTGCGATAGTGGATCAGATTTGACCCGGGTGTTTGTAAAAATATGAATTACGCTACAAATATTCGTTTAATGGTGTTTTCCTTCTAGTTAATCTTTTATTAAATATTTTTAAATAATTTGAGTTTCAAATAAATGTTATCGGACGAGATTCAAATGAGTTATTGATAAAATGTGAATAAACGCTCAAAAACTGACCTAAGACAGTTGGATTGAATCTCAGCGCTTACGCCAAAACATATATTGTCAACATTTTGAGCGGGTAGACAAAGGATACCAGGTATGCGTGCATATATTTGTTTAGACTTTATTTCGTCTGGCGGCCCCTAGATAATACCAGTAATATAACTATTTGAGGGGCGTTGCGCCTACCTGTAAGTTTTATGACACTACCTGCTCGGGTTCCGACGAGAAGATCACATGCTCAGTGGATGTTTGTATTTTGGCTGTGTAGGGCATCTGTGTGAGAATGTGTACATTATTCGTAATATTTTTTAATTTTTAACTTTTTTAGCAGAAACATTACGGAACATCATGCCATTTCATTAAATCATATTTAAAATGAAATATCTATAAAAAATCTCCCACAAAACGGTTGAAAAGCTGAAAACTTGAGGTGGGTCTAAAATGACCCACCACCGCCGGACGTGTTTTGTTTTGACCCACCGTGCTATAAGTATTAAAGACAAATAACATTATTTGTACGTCATTATTAGTTATAAAATATGACAAAAATTATAACTAAAAATATTCCTGACATAATTCAACCGGCATTTTATATAATACTAACAACAAACTGAAAAAAAAAACATTCTTAATAACAAATATAGCGTTATTCCTACCAAGAAATCAGAAATTTATAAACTTAAATGTGACGATTGTAATTATTTTTATATTGGAAAAACTAATAGACACTTGTAAATAACATCTTAGAACATTAAATAGCAATAATGACTCGGAATTTTTAAATCATTTATTAAAATATGACCATTTAAATACAGGATTAAAAATATTACATACAAGTTATAAGGTCTCGCAGATTAACAATTTAGACATATCATAGACTATAAAAAATTTGAGTATTAAGTCAAATATAAGTAATAATCAGATAAAGTTTGTAAATAATCTTCTATTTAATATTTTCCCACTAAACCATTCTTCCCCTTCAAATGACCATGTAATTCTCTAATTAACTCCTCCTACTCCGATTTTGGTTTATAATTTTGAGTTGAGCATACAACTCACCCTGATGAAGAGAACATTGTCCTTGATACATGTAGATTTAATATTTAATATAGTGATGTAAACAAAGTTATTTGACTTTAATTCGTTAAAATAAATAGGCGCAAAGATATACGAGTATAATGAAATATGTGCTAAGATCACATAAAAATAGTATGTAATAGTTGTAGTGACTTTCCAATTTGACTGTACTAGTGTGGTGCCTTTGGAAATACTATTACAGATTCCCTCGGGTTATTTCCTCTTACTATACACTCAAGTTGCTTGTGGTGAATCTCGGTATAAGACTTGTAACAATACTCGTTTATTCCAATAATATACTCAGATATTGCTTATTGCTAATGCGAAGGAACGATGGGAAAAGAGCCCCGTTCCCCAGTGACGGCCTCTTATATTCCATAACCTCCACTACTCATCTTACACACACACATACACAAACACACATATAAAAGTGACAGTTCTCACAATAGTATTATTATTTTATGGTTGTTTAATATACTATTCGATGCCCAAAAACAATATACAGTGTTGTTGCAGGGATGGTCTCAATTATTATTTCTTGAATGCAGCCTTACGATACCTATGCAAATTAAACATCCCAAGATTGTATGTAAGTATATTTTTGATTAATTTGTTGATCTGGATTTCATATATCCCGTATTGAATCAACAGCGTTGACAGTAAACGGGGTTCTTCCCGGGAAACGGTTTTGGAAGCTAGCGCTCCCATGTTGTATCCACACCAAAAAGGAATCCGATTTTTTTAAAGAATTTCCCTTTTTAAAAAAAAAAATAAAGATGCGTACACGGAATACATGTCACATCAATATTTTTCATTTATTTCAAACGAAGCTAAAAGCTTGTGCTGTGAAAATAGGACTAACTTACTGGAGTTCTAAAACAAGGCGCGAACCACCGACCACTAGATCACTAGGCCAGCGTCTTAACCACTACACCAACAAGCTATCTTTCGCTGACCCCGAGCTCAAAAAATATACAAGTTTAATTAGTAATTAAATTAAAGTAGAATACGCTTAATTTATGCAATTATAATGAAATCTAGAAATAATCACATATTGAAAATATTTCAATTAATAAATTGAAAAGATTACTACGTTTCCTGACTAGGGCCATAAAAATGTTTTAAGTTATAAAACTTGCTGCAGTGGAGCGTAGTTTTGAGGAGAACCGAATGAGTCGATTCGCCATCGAGAGCGCTATAGATCCATGATTACTGACATTTTCATTCCCTAATTGAATGGCATTGATGTGGAAAGGCTATAGTTTCAACAAGACGGCGCAATATGCTACGCAGTCAAACATTAAATTTTGCATTTGATGAGCGCATAATTTTGCTTGATAGACCTGTGAATTGACTTCCAAGATCGTGTGATTTAACACCTTTGGATTATTTTCTGTGGGGATATGTAAAATCGCTAGTCTACGCCAATAAACCAGAGACGATAGACGACTTGGAAAACAACATTCGTCGCGTTATTGCTCCAAAAAGTGGTCGAATTATTGATATTCAAGATTCCGCTTTATTCGAGTCAGCTGCGACGCCGATTGCTGGAAATCATAGTTAAACACTAATGGCGTAAAATTATCTTTCTAATAAAGCTAATACTATGGCGATTATCACAATTTTTATGTTTTATTTCATTTTAAAGTTCTATACCTCTTAAAAAAACATCCTTTATCATGCTTTCATTGTTCATTTAATTTTACATTGTAATATCGACCCCTTAGAATAACAAGGTTAGAACTAACATTTTTAGCTGATTTGAGTTATTGCATGAGAAGTTCAAAATGCATTATTCTTTATTTCTTCCATATATACCAACTCTATTTAACGGCTATTAAAGGAATTAGCAAGAGCTGAATGTTCCAACTGCATAAGTAATTTATTTCAATTTATCATTGTTAATTTACAATGTTTTCTTTTATTTCTCTTACAATGTTAAAAATCGTTTTTGTTTGCATTATTTTTATCATTAAGGATTATTTATTTTTTTGTAGTTGTCAATGATTCTTCATAGTTCTTAAAATATACAATTATTGACCGATTTACAATTTTTTTATTTTATCCTTTAGCATAATACTATTAACATTATTTCATTGAAAAAAAATAGATCAAATTGATGAATATTATTAGCACTAAATAAATAAACATGGTTCCATTTGACGATAGAATCTTGTTCACTTATCTGAAATCACTTATTTGAGTAACAAGGTTCCAACTCATTTCATCACTCATCAGATCTTATATTTCTATCTCACATCAGTCACATCACATTTGAATATTCAAAACAAAATATATATAAATATATGTTGAAATACAATCATCTAAAACTTTGTAGCTTATTATCTCAAAACAGTATCAGTATTAGATGGAACCTTGTTATTCTGACGGCTCGATATGTTGAGATATTTACTGCAACATCTAATTTTTACACTAATATTTAATTTTATTATCAAAAGACAATTCATACCCAATGTAGTATCTGTATACATATTGTACTAAACGCATGTAATGAGCATTAGATGACCATATCTTTATAGTAAATTATTTGTTCTGTACCTATGTTCTATCATTAATGGTCTGTATAATATAAAATACTCGGCATAAAATAATATTTATATACGTAGATTTACAAAGGGGAACATAATATGATACATGTTTATACACAATTGAACGTCTGTGGTTTGTGGTTGACACCCATACAATAAAATTAATAATAAATAAACAAAGGACGTGCAGTTAAAGATATAGTTTCAGTATTGAGTCATAAATTGTTGAATTGAACACAACCTGTATTAAACATCGAGCCCGTTAAATACCGTCGGATTATGATATTTTATTTTCTTCAACATCTTGTGTGATATGATTTATTAAAATATTTATAAAATTCGTGCATTAATTTTTAGTACTGAACAATATAATTTACCTCTGATTTGACAACATTAATTCTCAGTTCACAAACTTGTAGATATATTTTGTTTACGCAAGCCGACCGTAGATCTCCCTGTACATAATATTATACACAGGGTATTCATTAAATAATGCTGAGGTTACAAACTTGACGAAGTTCACAGTTCAAAACACACGCACAGTTCGTAGTTCACATCAACACAATCGTCACAACTGCGGGATACAGGGATGGAAAATGTTCTACCAAATACACAAAGTTTCACCGAAATACACAAGTTCCAATGAAAGCGAACGTCTGGTGTGGTTTAATGTTGTAATCACTTCGTTGGACTGCGATTAAGAAACAAAACCAAAAAGTGTGAAAAAAAGTCTAACAATACACTTTTCTAGAACTTTAAATTAAATTGGTGCCATAAGTAATCCATATAAACATTGAAAATGTAAATTTAATATTTTTATCGCCAAGTATGTCCTGTTTTGTCCTAATTTGGCCCCTAATTTTCCTTTATCTGAAGCTTTTCGTTGGTGATAAACGTTTTGATGACGATGATGAACTTATTACGGTCGCATCTCACGTGTGACGTTCACGTATTACTAATATTATTTTCGGCGCGAATTTTAAATTATTATTTACTATTATTTAAATATTGCTATGCGGGCCGCGCCTAACATGTATCCACAGTGGACGAAGGGTCGCTACCCCCTTCCCGGGAATTGCCGGGTAGGTTTTGCCAACCCGAACCGACTCTCTCTCGCTCCACGCCTGTCGAACGCACCGGACCTACTCCGGGGTGCTGTCAGCCTTGCGGCCGGCCGCCAGGTAACTCCAAACCAACCGCCATTTTGCCTTGAAATGAAGCCCCCAGGAAGCTGAGATGTGCCTCCAGGAAGGCATCCGAGGACCCCGCCTATACACGAGGCAAGTTGCGGATATTCTTACCGCTCACAACGGAGGACCGGAGGCTGCCCACCACGAGACGACCGGACGCCGTCCACTACGAGACGACCGGATGCGGCCACGGAGACCACATGGTGAGCGAAACGCGGACGCGGTCTGCAAAGATCACGTCCATAAACTGGACCAGGGGCGGGCTCTAGATGCCGCTTGTCGCGCGCGCTCACGGCGGGTCACACGTGGCCGTGCAATCGGCCACAAATGTGAAGAAACAAAAGTAAGTGGGATAAACAATTGAACAATTAGTGCGCCCGCATTAATTTAGGTTAGTTATAAGTAGCAATAAGATTTTTCCTTTTTTTTACATATTTGATTGTGTTGTAATAAATGTGTGAATTTATATATAGAACTCGTGTTAATTTAATTTAGCCTCCCGCCATCTCCTTGTGATCACTACAAATCTTGATTGCGCAACGACCACAACGTTGCGTTCATATCAAACTCAAAAACGGAATACAGACATGGTTTTCATTCAAGGCGGCGTCGTTCTATGGCGAAGGTATACACAAATTGGTGCCCCGGTATGACAAGTACCTTAATAATGGTGGCGACTATGTTGAGAAGCAGTATAAGGTGTGTAGCGTCCGAAGTGTTGTAAAAATGATGTTTTGTTTCTTTAAAAAAAAATTTCGGTACTTAAAATCACGCCTCGTACTTTTGGGGTGTGAAAGATATATACATGGATGTTATCAGTTATGGTGATTAAATATATCGACATGTTGTATGAACATGCGTAATATTGGGTTAACACTATGGAAAATAATTGGATCGCCGGCATGAGAATAATGTTGGCAATATTGAATGAACGACGCAGTAGTGAGTGTGTGTAAAGCGGTGGACGCCCCAATATTGATCCATCACTCTCGTATCCGTTTGATAGTTGCAGGATGTTTTGTGTTTGTGTTGTCAGAACAGCAACTATTTACGGTTGACTCTAGGTTTATTGTTTAGCACAGTTTACAATTATGGAATAGTTAGCTGTACAATAAATATTACTACATGTAAATAGTTTACAGAGGTGTTTCTTGTGGCTGTTGTTGGGAAAAAGGCAGTCAGAAGTTCGAAAAACGTTTTTCCAGACGGTTGCTGGCCGCTTTAGTATTACTATCTGGTATCGGTATTGGGCGTATTCACGGCTGCTAAGAGTTTTGTTTCACGCACCGATATCTAAAGAGTGCGTTCAATATCATCGGGCGGTGATGATAAGAATGGAGGCGATAAACCTCCACATACTGAATTCAAGAATGAGAGTACATTAAGCAAACGGTTTTCGTCAATTGTATCCATATTTGCTGTATGACAGTTTTATTAATAATGAATTCGTAATTTTTTTTATTTTTAAGAAGAACACATTCTTATTTTAAAGTTGCAAATTGTAAATTGGAAAAATATACATAATAATTCGTATTAAAAATATCACAGACCTATGTTCTAAAAAATTACAACTTCTCAATAATAATGCGTTCTCCTTAAAAATATATAAGTAGAATTAATGTTTCCATAATTTAATAAAAATTAATTATTTATTAATTTTTGCGTCTCCTATCGGATTTTACTGAAGAATATTTAAGATTCCGTAAATATAAAGAAGATTGCTTTTAAATAATGGAACGACAGATGTATCAATTTGAAAGTGCAACATATGAGTTCGAAAATTTGTCGTCAACTTAGTATATTGATGTAGCATAATCGTTTAATTTATTTCCCTGGATAGTAAAAGATCCAGAATCGAATCCCAGTAGTAACAAAAATATTTTTTTGATAAATTTAATTTATATGTATATATTTCTAACTTATACATATAATTGTATTTTAAATCATTATTTTCTACCTTCTTTTTCATGATTTATTAACATTATGAAGATTTAAAATAAATTATACGCAAGTGCTTTGAGGAAAACTCGCGAGTTTTGCACAAGTGAATTCCGCTCGAGAAAATGTCGTAAATTTTAAAACACATTAGTCAAAATAGATTGTTAATTTACAGAGTCTTGTTCACTTAAACGGAATAATTTGAAATGTGTAATTCTCAGACAATATCTCGTCATTTAATTCCGTGAGGAATCTATTCCGTCTCATCATTCCACCCGGCGCGGGAGCGGAAAGGGAATTCAGGTTTACCCCGTTTCATCCAAACAACCCCTAGGAGAAGGGTGAGTCAAATAAAATTGTACACATTCAGGCATATTTATAAGAAATATAATTTTTTGCGTACTGGAAAAATACCATGAATTTGTCTGAAGAAATTTGCGAGGCATTTTATTTCGTGTATTATTATATATTTATACACGTCGCAGTACACAATATTTTCGAAATTGTTCAACGTTTCATCATTTAGAGCTGTTCTTGTTTAGAATATTTTCTGTACTGGCTTTCGCGGTGACGATACGTTTTATATTTATTTCGGAATAGATTTTAGATCTTTGTCAACTATTTATTATTAAATATCTACATATTCCAATATGAGAAGTATTTTTAATATGTTCTGTTAGCTTAATATCCAGCCGAAGGTCCAAGAAATGTGCTCTCTCCGGCTGAAGGACCAGAAATGTGCGTGCAACTTCCGGTCGACCCAAATGATTTTTTTTTAAATAAAGATTCGTACACAGAATACATGTCACATCAATATTCTTACTATTTTTAAACTAACCTATATGCTTGTACTACGAAAGTAGGACTAACTTGATTCCTGTTGTTTCCTGGAATGAGGCGCGAACCCCCGACCACTAGGCCAGCGTCTTAACCACTTGACCAATAAGCTAATCATTGCGCACGGGAATAGATAACGAGATGGATGGAAAAAATTAAGGACAGGAACAGAAAAATAACAGGGAGGCTCAAGAACCAACCAGACACCAGGAAAAACACGGCCTGCCGGAGGTGCTCCTTTATCTGGATTTTACTTTACACAGATCTTCTGGTTTCAGGAACACACTTCGTTAATAGTGTAAAGTGAGAACAGCACGCACCATAATAAATAGCAGGACATACTTAAATGATTCTTTAACAATTTGACTATCAACCCCACATACCAGGATGATAACTTAACAACTTAACAGTCAAACGCACTCCAATAGCAAACATTAACTGAATAAAATAAAATTAAACGTTATAAATAAAAAACGTTAAAAACAACAGATAAAATCAAATATCTTGGAGTAATCATCAATAAAAATCTTAAATGGAAAAATCAGATTTGTCCAGTTGTTAAAAAGTTTACAAAATTAATGTACGTATTTTTAATAATCGGAACATTTTTATCTATAAAAAAATTGTACTTAGTATACTATGCATTT
The DNA here is from genome assembly GCA_031772225.1 of Eubasilissa splendida. Taxonomy (NCBI): domain Eukaryota; kingdom Metazoa; phylum Arthropoda; class Insecta; order Trichoptera; family Phryganeidae; genus Eubasilissa; species Eubasilissa splendida. The sequence continues at coordinate 23,125,843 of CM062862.1, read as the reverse complement.
ATTCAATCCATATTACAATATTCCATCATTAGTTGGGGATCAGCTTATAATACTAGCCTGATTCCAGTAAACAAATATACAAAAACTTATCATAAAAGTAATATTAAAAAAAACCAAAAGATTATCCGACAAAATTACTTTTCGAAGAATTCCAAGTACCTACATTTTATGACCTACTTAAAAGAACTTATATTATTCAAATATTAAAAGAAAAAGAAAAATATAATTTTATTACTGATAATCGTACTAGGTTTAAATTTGTATTTTCATGCTCAAAAATTAACACATAGGAATAAATAATCTTAACAGATTACCCGAAAACATCAAAAAGATTAATGATAACAAAGAAATAATAAATGCTATCAAAAAATACTTAACCCCGTGTACCCCGAAATATATAATATTTTTATAATGTTGCTATTAATTTATTGTATTTTATTTTATTATAAGCAATGAACAATATTTATTAATATGTAATTCTCTTATCGGCCCAAGCACATGCTTTTTAGAGAAGTTGTTAAAAAAAAATTGTTTTCTTTCATTGATAACAGATTAATAAAAAAAATATATTTAACTAACCATTGACAATACACCAAAGGAAAATGTAAAAATGCGCTAATGACGATCAGCGATCCATAGATCATAAAGATCGAACACGAATAATTGTTGAATACTTACATGAAGATGGACGCGATCTAATTCAGTTTTCAGTTGTAGATTTTGTTTAATTTAGATCATTGAAAATTGATTGTTTTGAATACTAAATTCATTTGTTTCTTAGAAAGAAATATGTTGTGCGTTTTAAAATGGGATAATGGCTATGCATGACATATATTCCATTAAAGGTAAAAAATGCCAACTTATTATTTCTTCACGAGTCCAAAACACGATCATTCACTAACTCAAGTTGTTTTTAATTTATTTTATTTTATGTACGGTACGGTACATATGGTAAAAAGAAGACGTAAAATGAACGAATTGCGCGATCTCCGAGTCGCGCGTTCCGCGGATTGATTACGACAATTCCGGTCATAAATTTGAATAGCCGTAGGGGGAAGGGGGGTAAAGGAAGGAAGGAAAATAAGGAACCTGGAATATAAGGGTCGATGATGGGTAGGAATTCCAGTCGAAGGACCAGTGGTTCTCGGGGAACCGGGAATGGAAGGACTACTCGCCTTATATAATGTCTTCGTCATCCCTGCAGTCGTCGCCGAGATCACACAAACGGGCAGATCTCCGCTTCCGATTGAAGACGGCGATATCACAGATTCCCCGCAGGACATAAATCAAACTCTACGTGATCACCAAAACAAAATCACATGTACACAGTAATACAGTGCTGGTGCACCGGAGCTGAATAAATCCACACCGCTAATGCTCTCGCGATGTCGAGATCGAACTAATTTCGGTCTAGTTAACGTCTGTTGATGTCAAAGTTACTATTAACAAGACAAGCATGAGAAAAGATGTATTTGGACGGGGAAAAGGTCGCGGTCAATTCGCAAAACCCGCCAAAAATATGGTTTACGAATCCGGAATATATAGTACCGTTAGCAACTGAGAAAAAAACCATAGTATATTTACAGGAAAGTATTAAAAATATTAACATTATTCAATATTTTAAAAACCAAAAAATTATACGTGTTATAAATAAAATATATAATATAATACTATAATTTTTTTAATTTAATAGTATAGTATAGGTACATAAACAGTGAAAAGAAAAACTTTTTTAGTTTGAAAAGTAATTAACATCTCAAAACTGACTTATTTGTAAAAGAAGTTCGCCAAGCACTTCTCGAGACCTGGTAAATTCGTGTTGAATATGTCTATTACTGAAGCAAAATCATTTGTTAATCAACGCATTCGTGGTATGTGTATGATAGTTTGTGGTTAATAGATGCATCCATGAAATGTGCTTAATAGTTTGTGGCCGAATGGCAACACTTAAATAGCGAATAATGCACTACTAAGAACTCTCAGATTGATTCAATTGATCAAATAATTTATTATTCGTCTATGATTAAGTTTTACCTCGTAATGATAAGAATATTTGATCAGTAAGATACTTTTTATTTTACGCAGGCCCTCAATGATACAATTTTATATAGATAAGTGAAAGGGTAAAATATCCGGTGTGACTATATTTTAGTCAGGAGTCTAAAGAATAATTATGCAAAATGCAATTATTAGAAAAAGATCTGAATTTCTACATAGATTCCTTGTAACCTCTTCCAGACACAGGCCCGGTTACCAACTTGCTCGCCATCTAGCGCGGCTCTTCAGTGTTGATTTGATCGCCTTACTGAAAACAACTAAAAATGTATTTCTTTTTGATTACGCGCCGGTTCACCTACCTACCTCGAGAAAACTATGCAAAGTGACCGACGGTACCTTTCGATTGTCTTAAAAGTGATCATCTTCCAGCATCGTTGAGATATTACATAACTGGCTGTGGAGAAAGAGGCGGGGCTGCAAATTTTGAGTGGTTTATTAGTACTGTGTCATTCTGCTTCTTCCTCCAATATTCTGTCAAATAGTTCACTATGATTATCCTTAACATCAATATAATATTACATATATTTTTATCGGGGAGTAATGGTGTGGTAGTGGGGTAGGGTTAATGCCTATGTTTTTCGCAGTGTTCTAAAGAGTAGCTATGTAAAATTTATTTCAAATAAGTCAAAAGGGATTGTATAGCGTACAGACTTTAAGTTTTATATATTAAATATATTTGTATATAACTTTTTAACGTATGTGTGAATAAATATATTTTAATGAAAAAAAATTTATACAATCTTCTGTATCCTTTACATTTATTCTCTATTCAGATTTCTCGTTTGATACATCCCGTTATATGATACTAAATGAACGCCTTTCAAAATTTAACTTACCGAAACTAATTATGTGCCAGCGGCAATATAACGATTAGGAGAAAGATTTCCAGAATCCTCGAGGTTACCAGCGACTTCCGCTTTCAGGATTAAATACTCTCATGGTTGAGCCCCTTCGCAACAAGGGACGATTTAAAATGATTGTCAGTAATGGAGTCGTAATTTTAATTTTGACAATAAATTATATACTGTCTTAAATTTAAATTATTTTTTACAATTGTAATTCTTTAAATATTATCTGCTTCTATCTCCAAAAAGAGTGCGATTACCGCGTCAATTAATGTAAATTATTTTTTAATTTATTTTATTAATATTTATTTCCAATCATTATTGATGGATTTAGTCCATATATCTTGGAACAATAATTATCATCCGACTGGATCATTAAAATTATTTTAAAACTATGTTTCTAAATTATCAAGTTTTCTATTTGTTTAGACGATATCAACAAAACAAACTTAAAATTTTATTAGCACTTTTAATGTTTTATAGAATAACAAAACTATTGATTTGAATATAAATAAAATATATTATTTATATTATACAACGTGGCTGAACTCAAGAATTACTTTATTTTACTACTACAGATTACATAGACGTTTTCGTAAAAATTTCACCTTGCAAGCGATGAACCAAACTCCGCCAAAGATATTAAAAAATTTATATTCAACTTTTTATATAAATTTCAGATAATACCTTGTTACTCCAAGATCATGATGTAGTTATGGTAAACCGTTCTGTCATGATGATTATTAATTGAGATTTTACTAAGATTTAACTATTGGAGGCTTACTTTCTATTGTAAATACGAAAATTTAAGATATAGATGTCTCACAAAGACGAAGATATTATTTTTTCATAGGAAATATGAAAGTCTTGGGCATTATAGGGCTTACGACCCGTTATTCCCAAGACTTCCATACTTCCCATCTAAAAATAATAGCTTCATCTCTGTGAGACATTTATATCTTGATAACAATCCTTCAGGGGATAAATCCCAGTAATTGGTTCCTACAAAGATTTGGACATGCTCAAAAATATTACAAATGTTTACTTGCTAATCACTGTCATAATAATAGTTTAAATGTCGATTAAAATAATGATTTAAATAATGATTTAAATAACATTATGAATAACGATTTAATCTTTCTACCAGAATTATTAAATTGATGTACCTAGTAACAGCATATTTTAGTATTCTTCAAATATAAAATAAGCAAATATGGGTATATAAATATTATTACTTCTGAGTACAATCAGACCTTACATGATGTACACAAAAAATATAGCACAGTACAAAACGTAGGAAAAAATATTCTTAAACATTAAAAGAATAGTTGAAAATTAAAGGAAAAAAAAATTGCTAAAAATAACTATTAATAATCACAAAAGAAATACATGCGCGTCAAACCTAACCTTGTTACAATGTGCAACTGATATTTCACCTGCCTCAGTGTTGATATAACAAAAAAATAACTAATGTAAGTTGTCTAAATTTGTCTCCATTTATCGAGTGGACTATTATTTACGTAGATTTAGTAGTATCATCAGAGAATTGACTCAGCAGTAAGATATATGAGTAAATAAATATAATGGTAATTTAAAGATCCGTCAGGGTAGAAAGAATTTTAAATCATGATTTAACCATCACTAACATGATGTATATATTCCTTTTTTTTTTGGATCCTGAATCAGAGACACAGACCGCAGCTTATTGGATCAATGATCGCAAAATGCAGCTAGATACGGAGGACAGAGGATAAAGAAGAGTGGCAGTTAGTTAGAGAGACCCTTATCCAAAATGGTTGGGCATAGAAGGAAGAAGCTCTTCACTGAACTACAAAGAATAACAGAAATTAAAAAAAGCGCAAAATACTACATATTTTTCTTATTTTCATTGCTTGGAATTTATTAAGCTTTGCGGTATAGTCTATTAGGCATTTATCCGTTTTGATATTGTCGATCCATCATGGCCTCAGTCTAAATCCTTTAATTTAAGACGTGGCTTGATGAAAATTTACTACGGCACACCGATAAATTCAAAAAAACGTTTGAAGATAATCGAAGATTTGTAACTGTAATCGTTAATTTTAAATGAAAAATTATCAGTATGGAGTAACAGCATTTCAGATGGGTACAATTGTATAGAATTTGTAACTTTTTTTTGTATTTGTCATTATTTATGTTATATGTTTTCACTTCAAAACATTCACAAAAATAGGCAAATGGTTTATATATATATAAATTTAGCGGTTATCTCTGTAAGGTTTGTCAGAAAAACTGAATTAGGAATATCACATTAAAATATTTCGTAATATTTTATATGCTCTTAACTTTTAGTGTTTAATTTCATATTTACCGGTAGTAGAATCAATAACAGGCTCTATTTGATTTAAAAACTTTTTTTTTTGAAGGCATAAAGTGTGCCTATAAAGCGAAAACTATCATATTTATATTCACTCATTAGAGTGTGGTATCAGAATTACACACACGCAATAACACATTTTTGTTGTGAAGTTGTATTTTCAGAATATAGTTCTGTGGTATTTTAATACAAATTAAATTAATCAACTAGAAATACATACAGAAAATAATATATTTATCGAAAAAATATTAAGTTGCTACCGAGATATGAACCTGGACCTCTGTAGATAGATTTTTTCAGTATATCTTTCTGAATGATTAATTTAATTTGTATTAGATATATGTATTATGTTATAATTAAATGCATTGATTTATATTTTGTTATACTTTAATAATCAGATATTTAGGGCAAATTGGTACATCAATCACACATCAAATATCAAATTGAAATATTATACCAATATTAAATATTATTTGAAAAATAGTTGCACCCAGTGAAAAATTGTTAAAGAGCTACAGATATTTATAAACATTTATTTTTCATCTCCCATCACGACTTATTCAAAATTAGTCAGCATTAGAGTGGTTAGTTTTTCCCGCCAATATGCGGTAGACCAAGGTTCATTTCTCCGCCGGGCAATTTCATTTATTATACTGAAATAATGAATGCTGTTTTCGAACCAGGAAAACATATTATATGCAGAGGTCGTATATGGTGGATAATTTGGGAAGATATCCACCACCCAACTGCACCTTTCCGGTGAGAATTTCATAACTCTAGAAAATTTTAGTTTACGAGACTACTCCAAAAACGTTTACTGGGTTCGAAGCCAAAATATGTAATTTTAATAACATGTGACGAGGCGCAACTTCTGGAAATATTTTTGTTCAATCTTTATGATAGATCCATGAATCACGGTCACCGTACGCTCTAGTACGTCTGAATGCACTATTACGTAGACATAATGCTCCCTGTCCTACTACCTTACTGTTTCCCCCTCCTATACCTGAAAGCACGACCTCTTTCTGAGTGTTGCATGACTCCAATCAGTTGACATACCGCTATTGTGTGATCCATACTGAATTGTTCATGGTACTTGCATGGTGCGTATTATTGACTTCGCGCGTATCAGCGAAGTGTGTGTTCCAGAGATTTCGTACGTGACAGCGATATCAAAAGACTTGTGGTCACTGCGAGATATGAAATTCAAACAAAGAGTATCAATACTGGCAGGTAGGTTATGTTTTCCTTTATGGTTGGTCCTTAAACCCTTCCTATTCTGTCCCTGTACTATATTCCTTTCATTTATTTTACATCGCAATTCTCAATCCCCTGCGCTAAAAATTGTTTACAACAAATTATATTCTGGAGGACGGCCACCATGCGCTGTCAAATGAAGTGACGCTATGACGCGGAGGGAAAATTTTACACGAGATCTTTACTCCCAACCACCCCCGATCGTAGCATATATTCGCGACTGATTTGCCACACTACTCACTTATCTTCAGTATTTAAAACATAGTCATTCTTAATTTTGTACAGTTTTAAATAAAAAATAACTAATGTAAGTACCTTTTCATTCCACTGTTTCCTGTATTCCACCGATTATTAGGATGGCACATTTTGATCTATAATTCCTATTGCAGAAATTATGTATTATTGTATCAATATCATTCGAAGAAAAAAACAACGGCGCTTATTTCTAAAGAATTCTCATCACTCCGAGATTATTCTGAACATGACCCAATACACTCATATACTGTCCTAAGCCTTTCACAGAATTCCAGGTAGATGAAACAATAGATTTTGTAACCCAAAAACGTCGAATTTGTTAATTGGAACATCATTGTTTCGGGCTGTTTACAGCCCTACTGAATTGAACACGGAACACATTGACAAAGCTTATTTAGGGTTGGATTTTCTACATGTCTTGGAACTAATCATCGCACTGACGTATTATCGAGCCAAGTATCGCACTAAAACCCAGAAACCATTTTCGATTCAAATTAGATAACATAATTAAAATATAATTAATCCACTCTTTTCAGATTTATACTCCGGAAAATGTAAAACACACCTACTTCCGTGAGAGGTATTTCTTGAAAAATGTAAAAATATTCAATATTAAGTGAATTTTCTCTATGAATTCATTATTAATATTGTTTTATTGGCGAAAAATAATAATAAAATAAAATTGTTTATTAATTAAGACCATCCCTGCAATAACACTGTATATTGGTTTTTGGTAGATTTTAGTTTTGTCACAATTTCACAATGTTGTATATTTTCTTGGACATCGAATGGTATATTAAACAACCATATAAAATAAATATAAATACTATTAAACACAATTTATATATTTTTAGGAGAACACATTCTTATTGTGAAGTTGTAATTATTCAGAACATAGTTCTGTGATATTTTAAATATGAATTAAATGTATGTATATCTTTATAATTAATACATTTAATTCATATTTACAATTTATATATATATCATCCAAGATGGTCGATGCTCCGTCTATTTATTAATATTTGTAAAAACTAATATAAGGTATTGTTGCAGGGTTTTTTTAATTCATATTCGTAAAAGACAACATTAAGTTAATGTTAAGTTAAGCATGGATACATTTTTTAAGTTAACCCGAAATTAATGTGATTATTTAGATTGTTTTTTATATTGTATGGTCATCGCCACGTCATATTTTTGCTTAGAATTGAACATATTACTCTTCATGATCTACTTCCAAAAATTGGTTTCATGTTTACACATTAATCATATGGAATCCAGTGTAAAAAATTTTATAATTTCAGACCGTCAATTTTTATACCTTTTTTTATTAAAATCTTGTGAAGGTTTTTGCAATTTATGTTTAAATGTAAAATTTTCTTTCACGCCAGCTTTTTATGATTTTTTCTGTAATATTAATGCTTATTAAAATGCTGATAAAATTCCACGTTACCTTATTTTTATTCTTTTTCTTGATCTCAAATCCTTGGTCTCAACAAACTCTATACTCTTCTGCTATCTATTTCCAACTATTTTTATTCAACATTATTAAATAATTTATCACTATTATTTGCAGTACACATTACCTAAAATTCTTCATGTTTTAAAATATATCAATGGAAATAATATTTTTAATTAATATTTAGCAAACAGTGCGTCCCTCACCAGGATACATTTGCTCACATGAAGCATTGCACTGGCAGGGTAGTATTATAAATACATTTTTATTTCATTTTTTAAGCAGTATGTATCCTGATTGAAACGGGTCGTTTCACATTTTAAAATGACTATTTTATTATTTTTAATGATTAAATCCGGTTGTTGTGACACATTTTTTTAATCTCAAGACAGGGGTACTTACACAGCCGTGGAATTATTTATTTAAATGAACAGCATCGTAAGCAAGTGCCAGCCCCAGAATAATATTCTAACAACTCTTCCCTCACTTTATGGTTGTGGCGAAAATTTGCATTTTTTTCGTAGATCACCCTTCTGACAATGCTTTTTTATTTTTCCTTGTTAAATTTCCTCTCCGCTTATTTTCCTTTGCTTGTTAAAATTTCTCAGCTGCTCACGAAGCGTAAATACCTTTATATCCACACAAAATATTACTGCGCAGAAGTGGGATATTAGACTCCTCCCGAGATATAGATGGCAGACGCTCCGAACTTTAGTTCTGCAAACATTTATTCAATTTGGGAATGTTTATTCCAATCAATATCCCCCCATAATTTTCTCATGTGATTTTAAAGCGTAGTGTACTACAAAGTAATTTCGTGGGTCTGAATGCAAATATTGTTAAAATATCAGACACACAACCGGGTTACGGAAATTAACAACTTATGTATACACGATAACATTATTATTTTTACTTTTACATTAACATGTATTTTATTTTGTTTTTATGTAAACATCTCACGTAGTCTGGTAGTCTACATTACATAAATTATGTGCTATGCGAGAAAAACTTATAATGTCAGTTTTTTTTAAATAAACATATATTAGGTAACCTGATAAGTGTTTTTTGAACTATTTACAGCGATATTTATGTAAGCCTCAAGTAAAACAAATATTCTCACGAGTCAGGAATCAAACCTGTAACTCTGTGATCATATAATGAACGCTTTACTACTATATATACATTTAATATATGTTTTTATGATTTGTCAAAGTCAAATTCATACAAACGGAGTATAGATAGAACGAATTAAGCAATTTAGGTGAGTTGAATGATATACGAAAGCTTTCACCGTTCCACAGATAGCATATAAAATGTCAGAGCTGCGGGAATTCATTAAAATGAATAATATTATTTGTTGTCACAACCTCGACCTGATACTTCGAGTAATATTGATGCGATGTTATATTTTCTCAATCTTGATGTATTTTCTATCGTTGAAGAAGCTTAAAAACGTTTAAATCATTCATGCTATAATGATAAGGAAACTTACGTATTTGGATATATCATTTGATATTGCACCTTATCATACAAGAAAACGGACCACGAGATCCAGCAGAAGGAGAACGCCATGGCTTAACAGCTATAGACAATAGTTCGAGAAGACAACCGAATCTCTCTGCCAGATAGTTGTAAACAATGTTTTCATCCTAATTCACGTCCCAAAAGAAATAAACAATTTGCTTCGTGTTCAATTAGTACCAACTCTTATACTTTTATATTACAAAAATTAATAAAATTTAAAACAAGAAAGAAGAAGTACACACTTAGTATACTACACTCCGGAGAGTTGATTACGAAACATTATTTTCTTTCAAAATAATTTATTAAATAAAGTGTTGTAAAATATGAAACATCAAACTGAATCCAATTAATATTTTAAGAGGTTTCGAAAAGCTGTGGATTTAACAATATTTGAAGAACAGAGCCACTCAAAACTTTTAAAAATTACTCGATTCAGTAGGAAGCTCTTCAATTAATTATCAAAATTCAGAATAAAAGTCCGGTCTACATTTTGCGGCGTCTAATAAATTGTGATGTCATGTTTTATACAACAGTTGCGAAATTAGTTTCATTAACCGGCTCAAACCTTTGACATAGTTATTTCAACATATTTTTATGTAAATAAGTTGATTTTATTTTGAATAAATAATAATATTTAGGGTATATATATAATGTATATTGTAAATGCAAAAATTACGATTATTTACGACAACTTCTTGGTATGGATTAGGCTAATAGATTCAAGGTACGAAAACAATTTGTAACGTTGAACAATTTAGATGACTTTTTTAATCATCACTTAAAATTTGATTTGTTATTTTTCACAATTATTAATTAGTAGGTGACAAAAGTGGATCGAAACCATTTTAAACTTTTAAATTAAACAAACAAAACTAATGTATGATCCGTGTTAAGGCTGTGTAGACTGTTTATATATTTGAGAAGGTGACGATTAAAATTTTGTTTAATGATATCGGAATAAATTTTCCAATTATGTTAAACAATTTATTTTCCTTCCGATCGTGTCCATCTACTATTGAATAAAGGTCTTTATTAATAAGCAACTGATCTCAATCGTGTGCCCGGATTAAACTACTTCAAGAAATCCTTTTTTATGTCGACAGTCCAGTGAGCTGGGGCATGATTCATGCCTCCAGTACCCTTCATTCCAGGACATTTTTCCAGAATCCGTTATCTCTCCTTCGGTTAAGGTTTCCAGCTCATTGCTATTTAAACATGGCTTTTGGGTGGACTGTGTTATTTACTTTGAACCTTCTTCGAAATTCTCTTATTAAATTGCTGATGCAAAAACACTTGGCTAGAAACGCAAAGCAATGAACTTAAAAATTACTTTTTAGATGATAGAAAAAGGGGTCAATTTATAGTAAATATATAGAATGCGCATATTCGAGATTATCCTACTTGACATATCTGCTTCGTTGATAAAGCAACTTATGAGGAATTCCATTCGGCAAAAATGATTAATTTCGTAAAATATTATAGAGGTTACATGTCACAGGCTCCAGTCCTGCATATATCATTTTTATTTTTATTGTATTATTATTATTATTGCCTCTGGATAATTAATTACATTTCTGTAATGATAATACGTTTAAAAATAAATCATAAATGCTTCGGAAATGGAGAGGTTTTTTTGAATAATACATCTTTGATCGTAACGTTGTGGATTTAAGAAATTGGCTTGTTATACAAGTCATTTGAAAAATGAATTGACATAAATGTCTAAAAAGGCTTTGAATTATCGTACGAAATTGATCTCAATCAGAAAGGCCCACGAGTCCGGATTGGGCAAACATCGAACGCTCCTGTTTTCAAGCTGTATCTGTCGTTACAGTGGGAACACCGTTCTGGCAACGCCGTGATTATAGAGTTTAATGGGGGAACCATAACGACGTTTTTATTGCCTTAGTGAGGAAAATAAAAAAATCCCGGCTCCCGTCGCGTCCCGGTAGTGGCCGGGCAAAACAAGATCATTCACGGAGATTGCCGGGATAACGCCCTGGGAGTCTGTTTATTCGAGATGTTATGCCACTGTCTGCCCCGTAAATTGAGGGCTATTTTATTTATTTATTTAGGGGCAACGGAACACACGAAAAGTTTATTTTTAGAATTTCAATTAACAGGATATCGAAAGTCGTTTACGTATTTCGTTTACTGAAATCGCGTCAATAATAAATTAGCTATTTTGAAAACGTCACTACTTCATCTTTTCGAAAAAATAATTCAAAAATGATGCCCAAAGTCGTATTTCAACAACGCCGGGTATTTATTTGAAGCATATCTTTCTAATTTATTCATCTAATTTATTTTAAATATAATTGAATTACGTTCTAAAATTGCCACTCAACAATATAATTACAATAAATATTTTTTAAATTGTTACAGAATTATAACATATAAATATTTTCGCGAACGACTGATTCAAAGTTAAAAATCAGTAATTTTTTAAGATGTATACAATATGAAACGTTTGTTTTTAAATGTTCGAGTACATGAGTGACTTAAGATGGGTTGAAACCTTCCTGTGTGTCATGTATGATCCAATATCAGATCGTTGACAAAGGAATATAACCTAACTATTAAATTTTCTATCATTAAAAAAATAACGATTAGGAAGAGCACAATGGTAAGACGTCCGTAATTTGGGTAAAATAATGCAGCTTTGTTTATTTTTAAACATTCTTTCAGATAAGTTACATATCCAAATTATTTCATTTTTCTTACAGTACAAATGAAACATGAAGTCAATTATAATAATATTTATACATCACTGGTGATACGATTGTACTTGTCAAATAAAATAAAATAACGACATATAGAAAAATAGATAAGTAGACCGGATTAGTAATAGTATGCAAACTTAAAAAGTATTCCATTTATATTGATATTTTTTACTTTATGCTATATATTTATCATCCATAATTAATATTTAAAAATGTTTTTACTTTCTAACTTTTACACCACTAAATAAAATGCCAAATTCCTAAACAATACATTTTAATACAATGATAGATGCTACATCGCAAAATAATATTTGAACCTAGTGACGGATAATTCAATGTATGCGTGTCACATTTATTCATTTCTCTCGTGTGACGCATTTTGATTCCATTTTAATCAGACGAGTGATGCCACCTTGCAAGATGCTTTGTAATACAAGAGAAGGTGAATGGATTCAGAAATATGTGAACATTACTATCCAAATGTAGTCGGGTCATTTTCAAATAATACTGAATGTAGGTAATTTAATAATGTTGTGTAGAGCTATCGCCCCAGCTGTGTAGAACTCCCACCAGCCATAAAGACGTAGGTTACTGTCGGCACGTAACGAACGCGGCCAGCTGAACTGAATCACGATTTGAAGTTATATAAATTATCTTCCACTCAGATACATACTCACCTCAATAAATACGTTAGACAGAGAAGAAAAATGACACACACACATGTCTTAGTGCTATACTACTATTATTTTGTTTAGATCGTACCAAGCCGTTATGGCTTATCGGCACGTTTCTTAATCAATTCTTATATACGTTCATAAGGCAATAATAGTAGAAGTGATAATTAGAACAGTTAATCATTATAAAAATCAATAATAAAAGGTATAAAATAAGAATTTTTTATCTTAAATTGCCGACGCTTCGACAGGGCCGTTTCCTAATATCTGATTTACACGATAATATCGAACGCCGTACTTCCAGTGTATCTATGTATCTATTATTCAAACACTTACTTTGTGCGGAGTGATTAATAAACAAACACAACGGATGATACGTGACCATCGATACGCTTAACTCCAAATATTGTTTTTTAAATTACGTAGATGGTGTAATAGCATTATACCTGCTTTTATAAACGCCATCTCATGTTATCGCAAGGGCTCTCCGTCCCAGAGAAAAAGATCAGAGGAATATATATATATATATAAATATTATTAACCTTCGTTCAACGACCGATCTAATTTATTATTTCGAAATTTTCGAACAGTTAACCTAAAAGCAAAAAATTGGGTCCGAAAATAAAATTAGCCTGTAAAATTTCAGGCTTACATAAGGGTGGGTACTAATATTATATTATTATGTCAAATGTCAGACCTTTTCAGTACTTTAACAAAAACGGGAGTTTATTACACATTAAATGTTATCTTTGTTTTAATATAACACCATTAGGGGATAATGTTTTTTGTTCTAATACAAAATGAAAAGAGATTTTTTACACTCACATGAAAATTAATGTTACAGCTATTTCCTTTAGACACTATTAACAGGATCTCTTTTGACACGGTTTCAATGCTTTTATCTAAAGCGTTCACATTATAACAGAAGGTATATATATTGTTAATGTTTGTAGCGTTAACTTTGTAGTTAGACATAATTTATAATTGTATTTATATTTAACTTTGTTTAAACCACTGTGTTTAATATATTTCAATACCCCTCTGTCAATCACCTCCCTACTCTTACAAAGACTTTGCCTACATCTCGTAATGGATGTTGTATAAATTTTATGGAATTGTTCATTTGTACGCCATCCTGTACGTATCCTGACGAAGAAAGTTCGTGTCGAAACCGGTTGACGTAAAAACAACACAGTGTTTTAAACAAAGTTAAATATAAATACAATTTTAAAGAAGGTACCTGTTGTTTTAATTTTAATTAAGTATTTTGTGTTTAAGTAAGTGACTAGATTGACAACAGCATGTTAAGTAAATTCAGCTTGAACAAATTGATAATTATGTTTACCTAAGATAACAAACTTCCATATCCTGAAGCAAATCTGATGAAATGAAAAAGAGACGGGAATTGAAACATGCGGATTAGAGACAAACAAGAGTTGTCAATATGATGATATAATATGTTAAAGAGAATAAAATGGCAATAGGTAGGTCACATCGCTAGATAAACGCAGTCATCCAGTGGTACCCGAAGGGAATCAAGAAACTGATAGGCCGTTCTAAAACTCGCTGGACTGATGAAATCATCAAACTCTACGAAAATAGGTGGCAGCGAATAACAATAGACATAAAAATGGGAGGCCTTTGGGGAGGCTTTATATTATTTTATTTAAAAATATACACCTACAGGGTATTTTTATAAATATTTACTTCACCTAAAATAAATTATTTTGCATATTTTTAACAATTATTAGATTATTTTAATTTACATGGTTTAATATTAATAATCATTTATAATAGCATTTTCTACATAATCAAATATGCTAAGTTCGTTTAACACATAATGAAATGAACGATAAATAATTATAAAGAAGAAAGGTATTTTGATTTTTGTACGAACCCCCCAATAGCCCACCCTTTTGATACACTTGAAATAAATATATGTATTTGATTATGTAAAAGCAGTATTTACATGTTTGTAAAATAAAATGTTGAAGATATCTATTTCGGAAGTGAAATTATTTGCCAATCAATGCAACCGTGGAATAGTGGAATATGTATGATTGTTTGTATCTGAATTGCAACAATAAAATAGTACAACTATACTGCATCACACATCACATTACATCAATATTTTCATACTAGGCTGTACTGGATGACGATTAATGCCGACCGCTTTTACTATGCGACTGTCTTAACTAGATCAAAAAATGACATTGTGGATGTGTATCGCCTAAATATCCAACAACACCGCCTACAGGTTCCTGAACGCACCCGGTAAATACCCGGGTGCAAACCATAAACTCTCACCAGCCATATAATCTCGCCAATACCGCCCAGATATTGACGACAATAACATGCACACGGAGCCAACCAGAAAGCCGGTATTTTAGCTTCACTTCTATCTCACCCGGCTTCCTGATTAGTTCTCCGGCAGACGCTTTATATTTTTACTACATATATGAAATCTGTACTTGTGCATCAATCATTATCAACTGTAAATAGTATTTATTATCCAACCTGCTTTAGTAACATTCACGTGCACATCTACACATACGGAATTCGTGATATTATCCTATATTATTCTAGTGGAGCGCTGGGGTCCCCAACTTCCATACATATAACCTTCTGATTAACACTCTCTCACAAATATCAGTCACGCATTGTTACCATATAATGTCATATATACTATTATATATTGATTATTCATCATAACGAGGCAATTTTTTACTATTGCTTTGTCTGAATTTTGCCAATTCTAAAAATTACGATTAAAAGATTCAAATTCAGAGAGTACAATCACATGTTTATTTATATTTTTATTTCAAACTTTTTACAGCGACAAATTGGACTTGTCTGAACAAAATGATTTGATCTACACGCACGATGGAAGAAATTCTAAAAATTATTATAAATTATGGTATTTTTCAAATTTTATATGATTTTATTAAATTGCAAATAATCGAAATTTGACTTTTAATAAAAAAATATTAGAAAATTCCACAGTTCTTGCGCTGATTGAAATTACACAGTAGCTAATGCCAACGAAAAACTATATAAGGACTACGGTAAATAGGTATGTCATAATTAATGATCTTTCAAACATTGTATCTGCCTTATAAGAAGACCAAGTTACTTTTGCCGTTCAGTGAGTACAATCTATGTATAGTGCGGGATATCACGGACATCGGATTTCTAATAGTATAAAAGACACACTCTAATTAGGATTCAACTTAATTATATGTATTATTATTTTATTATGACAGAGTTAAGAATGAAGACATAAAAAATAGTGTATGTTAGTACAATAAGTAAGATTGAGGAAGGATGATGCACGTGTTGATGGCACCAAACATAGAAAAATAAACGTCCGCAAAAGTCTTGGCATAACCTGGTAAACCAGATATTTGAAGATGGTCCTGTTAGAAGCCTCAATAATCAACGAGCTTGTATGAGAAGATGTATGAATATAGATGAGGCGAGATTGTGTGTCAGGACAGAAGAGTTTGGCGCTCTATCCTATCATTCTACCCCCGCAAGGAAACGGCGTTATAAATTAGTTAGTTGATAATTATATTATTATCAGTTTAGTGGTAGAACCCAGCCCAGACCTGAAATATTCTAAGAATAACGTTTAAATAAGTATATATACGTATGCAATGAAGGTAAGAAGTTTATTAATCAATACAAAAGACGATAAAAGATAAAGTTTAATAAATGTGTATAAGGCATATCAGCCGAGGCAGTTTATATAATAGGTTCAAATAAGCTGTTTTTTTCTTCTAGTGCTTGTTGGGTCGTTCATCTTCCAAGGCCTCTTATACTAGCAATTTTGACTTGAATGTTGAGATACAAGATCTAAGTAACGATATTTTTCTGAATGTGTCATGGCGTAGCCAAAATATTGCATTATTATGGTTTTATTGATTTAAGAATTTATTTTTCCTTTTGCATCCGGATTATCACACTTTCATTGGTGAAAATCTATCAACTTAGCATATTTTTAGAAGTTGTCTATAAATCCACTTCTCAAAAGCTGTAAAAAACTATTATTTCTGAGATATAAGTAGATCAAAAGTATATGGTATTCTATATTATATTTGTAGCGTGTTAGTAAATAAAGGTTTTTAATAAAAACAAAATTTTTGTTGTAAATTTGAAATTTCAAAATATGAGTTCAATAATATTTTTAACATAATAAAATAAATACTAATTAAATGTATTAATTAGAAAGATATAAATATAAAATCAAGTTTATCGAAAAACATTGTCATTGCGCTACCGGGTTTCAAACCTGTATCTCTTTTCAAACTGGAGAAGGTGCATTATCCAACTATGCTACAGTGACAATACTTTTGAAGACAAATTTTTGAATCTGACAATTTTCGGCAAATTTTCGAATAGATGTATTAATTTGAAAAAGTGTAACATATGAGTTCGAAAGTTTGTCGTCAAAATTACAATCGCTGTAGCATAGTTGGATAATGAACCTTCTCCGGTTTTGAAAGAGATCCAGGTTCGAATACCAGTAGCGCAACGATAATATTTTTCGATAAAATTGTTTTTATATGTAAATCTTTATTTTTAATACATTTAATTTGTATTTGAAATATTGTTACCATTGTTAATTGAAGGTAAGTGTTTGATACTATTTTCTTGGTAGTTTCTCGGGATGATGCCCAAACTCCCAAAGGTTCGCATACCATGGATCAAACAGGTATAACATAACTTTATTTCAATCTCTAACAATATCAAAATTTATCACAAACTAACGATCAATTAGTAACTCAATTATATCAAGTATCTACATAATTACATAATTAACCCCCTCCTCCAGACAAAATATCACACACCTGTGTTCTGAATAATTACATCTGCACAATAAGAATATGTTCTCCTTAATAACAAATAAAATAAATCAATTAGGAAGATATGTAGTAAAAATGTATCCATAAAAAATATATTTTGCTGCTACCAGGATATATATGATCTATTTTATCCGATTGATTTTGTTAAAAGATTAATTTTATTTGTGTAAATCAATGTTTGGGAATGAATACATCCAAAATAAATGATACTTGAAACTCACCGAGAGGATAAAGAGTGGAAACGCTGCCAATTTCACGCCATTTCAGGTCCAAACATATCCAGACAAACTAAATTCCGAGACTATAACGTGACCGCAAAGCTGATAGGGCAATATATGCGAAACCTGGAGCCTCACAGAAAATAAGAAAGCCTCTCTAAGAATTCTAAAACTAAAAAAAAATCTCTGGCTACTAGGACCAGTCAATAACCGATGGCCTTCTCGCACAAAATCATAGCTTTAAAAGATATTCAAATATTCCTGAAAGTATACAGTTATGTGATCTAGGATATTGCGATGAGCAGACCGTGTTATGAGAAGGATACAGTGGAGAAATATGCAAATAGATTTCATGTTCCGGAATCGAGAGATCCGTCTCGAGCCTAAATAACGTTTTTGTTGACATGGCCCATAATGATGATTATTAATAGCGTTATTGATTGATTATTCGTAGTATTATAGTATTTTATATAATTAATACTTTCTGTACAAAAAAATATTAAATCAAATAAAAATATATATTTTATTAATTTCCAAAAAATTATAGTACTTACTTACTTAACATCACGCCGTTTCGCTGCGGAGGTAGGCAGAAAGGATAGAGCGCCACGTTATTGTGTCCTGGCACACAATTCTCGCCTCATCCACATTTATACATCTTCTCATACAAGCTCGACGATTATTAAGGCTTCTAACAGGACCAACCTCCAGTATCTGATACTCTACTTCTGGAGCCATCGATACTTGCGTCATATATATTTTTACCATTCTCTTCTTATTACATTACTTACTCAGTATTACTTATCTTTCATTTAAATAGGTCAAATTCCATTCATTTCAGATTTGTATTAAATTTTGAAAATAGCATTTGTATTAATATGATATGTCGTACTCTGATAGATCACTTCCTTTTATTTGTTAATCAATTATGATTTCTACAATAAAAAATAGGTTTTATTTGTTATTATTATACATACCTAGTATAAAATGTTTAATTGTCATCTTATCGATCCTAAGATTTCTACAAAAAGAAAAAATACCGTTATTAAAAAATATTTATTATTGTTTTTTTATTTATTAATTATGTTTTTAAAACAATTATGAGTTATTTATATTCACAACCCGCTTTGGAAAAATTTATTTTTCTACATCAGGATAAAAAACTAACTAAAACCATATTTAAAAACAATGTAAATAAATAAATAACCATCGCACTTCCCCGGATAAGAAGAGATCCTGGTTCATATCCCGGTGGCAGTAAATTATTTTTTCAATAAATTGTGTTTATCTATATGTATATCTTTTTAAATTGATGCATTTAATTTGTATTAAAATAAATAACTATTTAAAATACAGAACGACAATGTGTTAGCGTTAGATATTTAAAAAAAATATTTATATCGAGATCTTTGTACTTTTTCCATTTGGAGAATATATATTACATATATTTATGTCCACATCCCTTATTTCATTAATAAA
Source organism: Eubasilissa splendida (assembly GCA_031772225.1). Lineage (NCBI taxonomy): Eukaryota > Metazoa > Arthropoda > Insecta > Trichoptera > Phryganeidae > Eubasilissa > Eubasilissa splendida. The sequence continues at coordinate 23,106,133 of CM062862.1, read as the reverse complement.
ACATGTTTTTATAAATGTATCTCATTGTCTTATATTACTTGTTATACGAATTACAAGGAATCACTTATCTGTTTTTATCGAATAACCGCATATTGAATTACTCCACGCTTTTTCCTAATTTCATCCATCGTGTGACGCCGATCTGTGTTGAAACGAAACAGAGCGAGTTAATGGAAATACCCTGTTTTGATTTGGACGTGAAAAAGTCTCATTTTATTTTAATAACCCCGTGACACGTCCAACGACTCAATTGAAATGTCCACAATTGTTCAGAAATACATGTTTAACGAATTGCTTTTTTAAAATTTTTTTTTTTTTTAAATCTAGTTTTAATTTGAAACTGACGAATGGCAATTGCTGCGACAAGTTCAACAAAATTACAATTTTTATCTTGAATTTTAATTATGTAACAATTAGTATGGATTTGTTGCATTTTGATTAATATATTATAGGAATTGTGAAAATAAATAATCTTCATTACGAAATCTTGTTTTTTTTCTCTATATATTCGATAATTAGATGTATTTAAAAGAGTTTTTACATAGTTAACAAATTTTTTTTTTATCTATCAAAATTCATTTAAATAATAAGAAAACACTTTGTTTTAAACTATTTATTGATACATTAACATGTTTCGATACCTATAGTAGCTTCTTCAAGAAATAATACATATACTAAAATTAAAAATGCAAGCATAGATAAAAATAAAACTATAAAAGTATAAGTGGTGGGTAACAAATTCGGAACTTATGTAAAAACAAATTTAAATGGTGACTATTTGCAAAAAGATTTGGTTATTCATAATATTACATTTTTTTATTTTTAAATTTATCTGACTGTAATTATATGTAAAATGTCTCAACCCTTGTTAATGTCAAAATAATGTTTTGTTTCATCATATTTTGGAAACAATCTATTCTTTTGAATATATCTATCTATGAACTATAGTTACCATCAGGGATCGAACCCAGAATTTTCTATAACCGGTAGACTGCAATTACAATTCTGAAATTTTGATATTCAGTTTTGATGTTTAAAAATGCGCATTATTTTACTAACTACTTTAATAAAAAATCAAGAAAGATAATACAAGATTATTTAAATATTTTAGTAAGTAAAGAAGGGTTCCTGGTTCGAATCCTGGTAGCAACAAAATATTTTTTCGATTAATTGATTTAATGTGTATATTTTTCAAATTGATATAATAATTTTATTTTTTTATTATTATTATTATCAGTAATACTTTCAAAGCAATAGCAAAGTATCATGTGTTTTATTATGTTGTCTTAATCTTATTTTGTTACCCGAAATTAATCCAAAATATTAATTCAGAAACATACTAATCCGGAATTTATAAATTCTATAAAAAGATCGGGATCTTGGATGTCCCGTTTGGATTCCCTAAAAATCTGAATAATATTGTTTAAGTGATAATAACTGTATATTTATTTAATTTCTTGTTTTACTCAGTTCATACTCCAATCTCTAGAATTATTTGTTAAATAAATACATAAAAATGCACGAAGCGTATCGAATATATTTGTTTTTCTCGGAGAATACGTGCATTGATTGAACTGAACACAATGAATAGTCTCGTTAGTAAAGATTTGCAGAATACGCGCTCACCAGAGCCAATAAATCGCTGCTAACCGAATTAGAAACAATCCAAGCGGCTAACTCCTAACAAATGTGCTGCTACGAGCTGCGGCCTTGTATAACTACCCATGTGAAGGATTTCAGTGCTGGCCTCTTAAGTCCGGATTTTTTCATTGATTTTTAAAGAATGGGTAAGTTTAAATATCAGATTTATTAAACAGTAGTTAAAAAAATATTTAAAATTGAATTAAGCCATTTAAGGATTTGTGTCCTCGTATAACGGTGATAGGTAGTGATTATCACGCGGTCATATATCTGTAAAGCCTAATTTTCAATAAAAAATATTTATATTTCCATAGAAAGTAATCACTTTGTGCTTTTAGATATTAAATAAAATAAAACACAACCACTTTATATAAAACCACTAATTTTATCAAACGCCAACCGATTTCAACCGTCAACTCTCATTATGTATATATAAGTGCACTATTTTTGTATTTATTGATAGTTTTAAATACGCCCTGACGAAACTTGAGCTGAGCGAAACCGGTTGGCGTTTAATATATATTTTTTTGTTTTATACAAAGTGATCATGTTTTATTTCATAAAAAATGATTTGATTACGAAATGTAACACGACACAACTTTACCGCCGTCTAGTGACAGATTCGAGATTTCGCAAAATAAAATCGTTTGCGTCAGAGATAAATTGATTTTTTTTTAAATCTAGTCTACCAGAGATTTGAAACCGCGCTCCCAGATTTCTTTGCTCACTGTGCCATAACTGGGTCTCGAAGATATGTTGATATTTATTTATTGGAAATAACACGGATATAAGTATAAGAGCATAGGGTATAGAGAAAAAAAGGTGACGTATTTACTTATGTCCTAACATATTTCACATGTACAAGAAAACGACACAAAAAACAAAGCATGCTGTAAAAAATAAGTTATGAACGCAAAATTAAAAACAAGGAAAAATCATTTACATATTGCATCGAAGAATATTGTTAGGTTTTTAAATATAAATAAAGAAACATAAAATATATCAATGTCGGTGAATAAATCATTATAAACTCGGCACATTCTCACTATTGGAGAGCGTAATCCAGAATAGGTACGACTACCGTAGTATATAAATGTTCAACATCATACCCGTCGTATGCTGACACTTTATTATCGCTTTCTGTGGCAAAATTATTAACCTTTTAACTGTCAACTGTTTGAAATGAATGACACCACATAGGGTAAGTAAAGGTTGGCTTTAAGGGTCATAACTTACAGTATCAACCAAAAACTGGGAATAGTCCTCCACAGATGAGAAAATAACTTTTAAAAAATATAACTTTAATTTCTGCAAGGTCAAAAAGTGCGTGTTATCACGCTTATAGCTTGGCGTGACATGCAATGTTTGGCGTGTTAACGCGCTTATGGTATTTAAAAGGTTAACGGTGGAAGCTTAATAAATTGATTTATTTTTTAATAAAATAACATTTTGTTTAAAAAGTTTGCTATTTTTCAGAATACATACATTCTTCTTTTATAATTAAAACATATTAAATAAATCAATTATGAATACACAAAAAACACACAATTATAAAAATCGCCCCTTGCAACGGGAAAAATAGACGTTTCATTAATACATAGGTGAAATCTGGCAATAATCTACATGAAATTACCTCAGTGTTATTGGTAAAGTAATATAATTATTAGATGAGTCGTGTCCCGGTGATAACTATAATATGTTGATATCTTTTTATGTGTAAATTTCTATCTAATTTGATTGAATAAAAATCATTTTATTATCAAAATCCATATAATATTTTTCATGAGTGATGTGAATAAAGAATTTGAAAACATTTGAAAAACTTAACTATCGCTCTCTTGGGAACCGACGGTATTATTCGTACCTCAGGCTGCCGAGGTATAAAATCATAATCGACCTCAACCAATATATTTAATACAATATAAATTTGATAAAAGTACAATAAATATGTACGTTCACAATTTAGTCTTCTTAAATTAATCATAGCTAAATTCTATGGAAATTTTGAGAAGCAAGAATTAGCTCGCTCTAATTGGCAAGAAAAATAATAATAATAATAATGATAATTAATTATTCCGACATCTATACTCTTGAAATACCAGGACATAAATTTTCATTAAGGATTATTAATTACTTATTAAAAACATTATTCATGAAACATTTCTACGTTCATAAAGCGTTTAGAGGAGAGCTGTGTCTGTGCGACAATTAGCACGGAAAAATAAAGATTTAATATCATAATCTGAGATTCACGATGATAAATATAATTATATGAGTGATATATATCTGGAATCTGCTTCTTTCCTTTCTTATGTCAGTGTCGTATAGTGTCCTCAATCAGATTAAATTGCGCTCGTTATGCATCTCTGCATGCCCTCACAGCTGTCTCAGTTGTGGCACTCTTCCAAGTCTTCATCGGCCCAACGTTGTACTCGAGATAATCTCATTTTCTAGACTGTCATTTTGACACAAAATGTGATCGAATAATTATGTTCGATCTTTATAATTTATTCATGGATCGCCGGTCGCTGTGCGCGCGCATGTGAACATAACACATGTATATCGGTGGTTCTTTTCTATTACCTAGCCACTACCTCCCTCCCTCTATAACCAGAATACGATCTTTTCTGTGGTGTGTTGGTTTTGTATGGTTTTGCCAGTTGAAGTTGTATCTTCTAACTGTCAGGTTAGCGTTCACCGATGGTACGATAGGCTGTGGAATTGTTAATTATCGTCCTGCTTGTTTGTGCAATCGGTTTCTCACTACCGTGCAAACCGACTAGTGCTGTACGTCGTGCTATTTGTGCAAGGTGTTTTTTGATACTTTAGGGCTATCACCGAAAGCGCATGTCTAAGTGTACTTCGTGCGAACCAGCATTGTACATGTCCTGGAGCCAGAAGATCTGTGGATCCAGTGAAAGAAGAAGCATTTCATAGGTAGGTCGTATTTTCTGATTCTGGATGGTCCTTTAACTAGTCATTTTTCCTTATTCCTGTCCATTTCTTGAATTCCTTCCACCCTTCCTGCATCCTTTATTTTCCCATCCCCTTGTGTAAATAAATTGAAATAATATTTTATTTATTACTAGTTGGATTATTTGCAGGATTGAGACGTTCGTGCATCGTTCTACCTACGGAATAAGTAACATCCTTCTCCAGAAATACATTTCGAAGGCATCAATTTTATGCTTGTAGCCATTGCTGACTATCCAAGTCTCCGCTGCATACATGAAGATTGTAAAGTTTGGATATGGTTGCCTGTTTTATGTCATTGTCTTTCCACGTTCTTGTGAGTCGATTCATAGCAAATTTATATAGTTGTATACATCTTTAAATTTACTTTGCACTGTCACCATTGTTCATGATCAGCGCATTCAAATAAATTGCCTCTTGAACCCCCTCACATTCAACTTCTACCCTGTTAAACGATGTTAATTTATTTCCAGAAAGTTTTTGAATGTTCAAGGACCAAGATCTCAAGTTGAATTATTATACGGTTTTAAAATATTTGAATAAGATAAGATAAGTGACATTTGTCCCGAGCTGTGGGGTAAGCGAGCACACAGCCGCCGCGTCACAGAGCTCAACATTTATTTTAATTATTTTGGTTTATGATAAACTGTAGATGGAAGGTCTACTATTATTATTTTTTAATTTATATATAACTAGCTAATTTACTACCACACCGTTTCCCTGCGAAGGAAAACAAAGAGGATAGAGCGTCGCACTCTTTAATCCTACCTCAAATCCTCAAAATTTAGTCATCCCCCTCGATTCTCCCGGACCTCTCACTTTTCTACTACCGGGATCAAATTTAGCATGCATCAATAACGATATTTAATATTTAAGACCTACGCAAGATAATGGCATCCTCCTCCGTTAAACCCTTATTTTTAAATAATCACCAAATTTGATTCCCAGATTAGTATCTATTACAATTTAATATAATTTTACTGAAATATTTATGCATTTTTCAATGGAACAATATAATACAAAAAAAAGATATTTTTTTTAACCTCTTTGACTCTTTAACTTCACAATAGACCTTATGCACGATAATACGTCATTAGCAGATATTTCTTATTCTACGATGAGCGGTGTACTAGAAAAACATTTACACGAAATTTGTGTTGATGTTTACTACGTAGTTTAATGCCATTTAATGTGATATTTGAAGGTAATACATATTATATAATACATTTAAGTTACGAAATATTATTTATGTTGTGAAAAGAAAAGCAAAAAATTATAAATAAATAAAAAGTTCACACATATAAATAAAACAAAATATAGATACTACATTTCAGTCACGGCTATTATTGTATCTGTAGTCGTTACCATTATTTGGTCATAAGAACGCAACTTGTAATAGAGAGTTGGTCCTGAGCTCCAGCCGCAGCTTCACGCCAGTAACTCGATGTCTCAGAAGCGGAACGAATCCATGTATTCGGCCTCCGGCAAACATTGTAGATGCGCTACGATAACGCGCCAATTCGAACAGTATTCTATATGAGCTGCTGTACTGAATTTGGAGACGGTCGTACTTCACTTACTTGTATTTAGACCAGAGCTCGCAGGTATACATGCTAATGAAGAACGATTTAAACAGAATCCTCTTCACCTCCTTACTGCATAGTTAGAAACACCGTGACAGAATATTTGCACGAACGCTCAACTGTCTCCTCTGCCGTTTTATGTCATCATCGTCTTGTCCACCTTCATTGGTCAAGGTATTTGACCTTATTTTGAACGTTCAATTTCGTCCCGTCCACCCACACGAGAGGGATATTATCTGGCCCTTTTCTATATTTGTTCGCCATTATGACCGATTTGCTGACATTGTATAAAATATTATGTTCACCGGCATATGTTTCACATATCTGTAAAGTATTTTTAAATTACGATTGTTTTTTAAATATGATTTTATGTTCTTAATATGATGAAAATATTTTAAAAATTGTGACAGATAATAAAAAAATATACATATTTTCGCTTCAGGCCCCAAATTATGTAACAAAAAATAGTCTAGCCGCTAAAAATATAATTTAGAATCAAGAAAATAAATTAATTAGTCAAAAAAATTGCATTATTACGATTTTTTAAAATGCTTATATATCTAGCACATGTTCTTTGTTTTCTACTCGTAATTTAATCAAGAATGTACATACAACATACTGTGGACTAGGTCTGTGATACTCTGTATATTAAGATTATCTTGCCGCTATATTAGTTACGTCATATACGCAAATGTATGATTTTTAAAATATGTCACGTGATGAGTTGCACGAAAATATAAAAACAGTAGAAGTGATCAATATTAATATATAAAAAAACAAATGAAATAAATTTATATATTATATCACGCTAGAAACATAAGTTACCACCACCACGTGTCGTTGTACGTTGTTTGTTTTTTCACTGTAGCCATGAGACGGCTTTTCTGTACCTGTCATCAGGCTTGCTCGGCACTCGGCACTTCTCGGCAAGGGCAGTCAGGCGATTGCTTTCTGCTAGTAAATAAAATATTACCATAAAATTTCAATGGCAGGACATATTGTGTGTAGTGGTTAAGCACTGGCTTGCTGAACTAAATGTCACGTGTTTGACTCTACACGAGTGAAAATTAAAATTTTAATAAGCTGTATAAGTTGAAATAAACTCTCATAAACCACCTCAAAACGTGTCGATTTTTTTATAAAATATATATTTATTTATTTGAAACTATATAATATAATGTAAAAAATATTTTTGGACTGTGCCCGTCTCCCTAGAGAAATTACTTACCGTAACACTATTCTTCCGTTAGCCGTAAGAAGAAAGGATAACTCGCACTATTATTTAGTTAAAATTCGTGTAACGTTTCGTGAACACTCAAGGATTATTAAGATTTGCAACAGAAACAACTTTTAATATCTGATATACCTACCCTTGTCAATATACTAATATTTGTTCATACTAAACTGTTCATAATAAACTATAAATAAATCGTTCATACTAAGTCCTTAGCGTAGTTCTTCTAATTTTGCAACCATCGCATTCGACTTCTGCACCTTTCTGGTGCGTTTCTCTGGCTACTCAAACCACTGGCATCAATGGATTTCGTGGTTTATAATAATGTACATGCGTATGTGTGAGTATTGCCGCCCTTTTTTCGGAACGCTAAGAAGACGATACCCGACAGACGTCATTCTTATTACATCCCGTATTTCGACCAGTCCAGCGGTTCAAATAAACCACCGGTGCGCGCTTCGGTCGGACGATATCTAAAGAAGACAACCCAGCTAAAATAACAACAACATCGAACCAGAAAAACAGCAAAATTAAAGAAGTTAGTGCAGTTCATATATCATATGTGCGCTCATTGTTAATCGGAAACCTGGGAACCAGCTATCGAAGGCGTTTACATAAACAAACACTTTAACGACCTTTTGTTGTCCTTTATTGTGCTACAATCATTTTTCTTTTTTTCTGCATATATATGAATGTGAATAAAAAAATATATATTTATGGTTAGTCAATTTCTGATATTTTTTTAAATTCTTAAATATTTAGATGAAGAAAACTTCTTTAAAGATGCTCGTTTACGATATCATTAAGTTTTTAAACACCCTTTAATTTATTTTTATTAAGAACTTACATTTTTATTAAAACTTATCTATTGGATATATATATTGTACTTACACATAAAATACATTCATTTTAAATTCTACATATTTTCCGCAATAGCAAATCAATTTTGTATGTTTTTTTATAAATCAACTTGATAGTAGATACATTGTGTAGAGGATTAAGGTAATTTATTAACGAATAGTAATAACATTATATTCAAATATTCTAGATTATATATAGTCTTAGATCCATCAAACAATATGTTCAAGTATCATAGATCTATTTTTATTGGTATAAATTCATGAAATGGTTGCAGGAATCATGCACTCTGTAATGTTTGTGTGTAAAAGAAAGGGATATTTTTCGTATTTTTTTTATAATTCTAATGAATACGTATGAAAATAAAATAATGTTTTAAAGAAGATAGCTGATCTAGCTGGATAACGAAATAGCCGAGATATTTAAGAAGCCAATTTACTTACTGAAAATCTGTCAAGAAATACAAAATTTCAGGATCACGTTCGCAAAATCCGTAATTTACCATTTATACGCATATTACAATAAACTTTTTAACGGGGAGTAGTTTCGAGGTCTCGTGGTTATAATTAAAAAAATATTATATTGAAAAAGTTGTGTCATAAGACCTTCTGTTGTATATTTTATTTCTACTTTAATTTACGAATGATAATGTTGTAATTTATAAGGTTATCTATAAATACAAAATACATAAAATTGTATTTAGTTTTTGCTAATTAAGTTTACAGATAGTAAATATACGAAACTGGCTTACACAGAGAAATGTCGTATCTCGTTCTGCGGATCTATGCATTTTGTGCAAGTGCACTCATATTTCACTATTTATTACACGAGCCCACGCCTTCTGCGAACTCCTCCTGCAGGAATAGAGCTCCTGGACACTTGCCAGGAACTTATGCACCACCATTCACGTCAAATAGACTTCATGCATGCACAGCCACGACCATTCGCCCGCCCGAGTCCCCGAGCTAGATACACTCGTAATTTTGTTTCAACATTATTTTACTCCATGCATCATCGCATCTCGCAATCGAAACCGAAGAATGGATTAAAAACAAAAATATATTATATCATTATTAACCTTTCCCTTACGGTGCTAACATAAAAACGCGCAAAGACTTTAGCGATTTTTAAGTAGGATAAATATGAATATTTTACATGTATTACTTATAAACACGTTTAACTCGTCCAGCGCCCGCTCTGCCACTAAAGTGACGATCGGCACCTGGTACCCCAAATCCTGCGCACTACGCCTTCGGCACACACACATACACGTATTGATAAATTCACGTCAGGTTCTTCGAGAATACATTTTTTATTGTTGCGTATGGTAAATACTTATATATCGTAATTATTTTATCCAATATGTAACTTTATTACGTAGGGATACCTAAACTATAGTATTTAGTATATTTACAGAGATATTCACATAATTAGAGGCAATGTCAGATCAGTTTACATCATTGGAGAGGAAAGGTTTATTGTCATTTTTCATTTACCTCAAGTAACAAGTGTATTTTTATGTCAATTAGTTTAATAACAATAATGTGTTTATTCCAGCGTGATCAGATTTATTTTTAATAACCCGATTCACCATAAAGATAATACATATTATGTTATACATTAAAGTTACGAAATTAATATAATGCTATGAAAAAGAAAAAGAACACCAAGTAAAATATTCATAAATAATAAATAAAAACTTCACACACATATACACACAAAATATAAATATTACATATAATACTTCTTCAGTCACGGCCATTGATGTATATGTAGCTATTCTGTAGGCGTTGCTATTCTCTGGTCAGGGAACCAGCTTTCCATGAGAGCGCCGCTTGCACCAGTGGGTCAGTGCTGAGCTCCAGCCGCAGCTTTGCGCCCGCAACTCGATGTCTCAGAAGCGGAACGAATCCATGAATACGGCCTTCGGTAAACATTATAGATGCGCTGCAATAACGCGCCAATCCGAACAGTATTCTGTATGAGTTGTTGTACTGAATTCAGAGACGGTTATACGTCACTTGCTTGTATTTCGACCAGAGCTCGTAAGTATACATTCATTTTGTTGTAAAGGATGCCTAATTAATGATGGATTTTTAATTTTAATATATTCTAGTTTATTATTTTATCCTAGTACCTAGTACGTGGTGATAACTTAGCTGGAGAATGGAGAAGGTTAAACAACTTGAAACTCCGGGAACGGTTTATCGCTCCAGACATCCTGAAGTAGGTGGAAGTCAGGAAGCTGTAGTGAGCATGAAAAGATGAGACTGTCAAACATAAATTCCTCACACACAAGCTACCAGGATCAAAAGAGGATTTATGGAAAAATCAAGATGTAGGTGGGCGGACTGTATCAATACCGACTTGTAGAAGGTAAGCAAGTACCGAGCAGACTTCACCATAAACATCGATGTTCATGTAAAGATGGTGCTTGATAATTATTGCAGTGATGGAGTCTAATGAGGCCGCTAAATAATAAAATAAAAAATGAAAAAAAATATTTTTTCAACTATAAAAAAAATCTTCTCCATATTTTGCTCAAAATTAGTAATCAAACCAAAATCTTTAAATGTTAAAATATTTTAAACGATCTTGTATCTAATAGTAAGATAAACAACTTTGTTTAAAACCGCTATTCATTGATACATCAGCATGTTTCAAGACCTATTGTACCTTCTTCGAGAAACAGTGTATACTAAAACAATAAAAATATAAGTGATAGATTTTTATAGTTTTGTTTTGTCTAGGCTTGAATTTTAAATTTTAGTATGATACACTGTTTTCTGAAGAAGAGACCATAAGTCTTGAAACATGTTGATGTATCAATAAATAGTATTTTTTCTTATTATTTATGTAATATGTTGCCAAAAAGTACTTTCGCAAATATTGAAGAAGATCTTGTATCTATTTAAAGTTTTGGATAAAGAAAAAAATCGTAATAGATAAAGTTTTCAGTAATAAATATGGAATTGAAAATTTCGGTCATCGTGAGTCCTTATAAATTAAAATTGTTGAATATGAAACGAAGAAATACGCAAGAAAATCAAAGTAGAAGATCTAATTCGTAACTCTGATTCCAATGGATTTGACACTTCAACCACATTACTAATGAAAAAGTTAGCTATAAAATGTAATGTAGGATCCGAACTAGAATAACTAATCAAAGCGTTGATCGTCCCTAGCTCCTAGCTCGTTGGACCGATAACATAAGAAATATTGCAAGAGGCAGCTGGATGCAGAGGACTGATGATATAAAGAAATTGCGGTCAATGAGAGTATCCTTTATTCAACAGTGGTTGGACGTAGACTGTAGAAGAAGTTGAACATGTCGGTTACAAAATTATACGTATTTTTATCCACACTCACTATTTAAATACATATATTTAATTTTACTAAGAATATGTTAAAAAAACTGTTAATGAACAAGTTATATGAAGCGGAAATGTGTTAAATTACATAAAATATAAATAAAAATAGTTACTGTTCGAATAATTTATGAATAAGCTTTGGGTGACTCTGAACTGTCGTAAATTCTCTAATTATGCAGTGATATCCCAGCAAACTATTAAAAAAATACTTTTTTCTGGATCAGAAACTAATACAGATAACTCAAAAACTACCTTTAGTTGTGTTCGGATCTTAATGATCAAATGAACGTTAAACCAAAGGTATTCACCGTTGTGAATATAAGATACCATACGACATCAAATCTCAATTTCATAATCATGAATCATTTCTCTGAAAAGTTTAGGCGAGTAATCACACAGATTAATAAAAAAAAACTGTAATCTGACTAAAACTATGATCTTACTCCTCTCTCACTAATTGATCCTCCTTTATCATCAACACTACCGTAAACTCGCAATGAACTTCTTAGTTCATATTACCTACTAACCAAACACGATGAAATCATTTTTTTATTTTAAGAGTCTTCAAGTCTTGGTCACATACATCATTTATGGGCCGTCATGACTGCCTTGAAAGGGTGCGACGATGGAATTGGAAGCCTGTTTTACCAGCCCCTTGCATGTTTGCACCCTTCCATCTCGTGTAATCTATCTAGATACACAAATTCAGCTTTCTTCAACCGCATATTGCTAATGCTCGCACACGATTTTGTCATATTATACACATAAACTTTAAAAGCCGTTAACGAATATTAAATTAGACAACATTTATTCTTTCGTTTCACTTTTTTATATCAGTATTTTATGTTTTTAAAATAATCCAAACCAGTTCAAACAAGATCATCTATTTAAAACATGATTTATATTTTAAATCTTAATATATGTCACTTTTACCATTGAGATGATACCCAATGATTAGTATCAAACTCACTAAAATAATATAAATTAGTCAAAATAATGCCAAAATATTTATCTAAAAAAATTATTTATGATGTAACATTATTGTTTTATTAAGGAGAACACATTCTTATTGTGAAGTTGTAATTATTCAGAACATAGGTCTGCGATGTTTTAAATACTAATTTAATGTATTAATTATAAATATATACATATAAAATCAATTTTGTCGAAAAATATTGTTTTTGTGCTACCAAGATTCGAACCTGGATCTCTATTTCCAATCCGGGGAAGTACACTACCAATTATTGTTTTATGTTAAAACATGAATGTAAGTAAAATTTTAATTAAAATGTTCTCAATATATGTGGGGTACCTTAAATTATTTAGATAACTAGTATAAACATCTGACATTCCTTTTGAATCCATTCGACTTTTATAATATTATTAAAATTTTACACAAATACAAGTTCTGAATAATTTATAAAATGTAAGGTACAAAATAAAAATAAATAATTCAATTTTTTATTTATTAAATTAATTATATATAAATATTTTTATTACTTATTACTAACTGTGCGAAATATTTTATGATATTTAGAGTTATATATTAATCTATAAAGTGAATATATTTCACATTTGTTTGCAGTACAGTTGATAAAATTAAGAAATTATCGTAAAGATATTTTGACTATATGTAATATATGAGTGAGAAGGAAAAGCTCTAGAAAAAATATAATGCGAGTATTAAGACAACAGAAATAGAGGACGTTCGCAAAAATCTTGGCGATCAGGCAAACCACCAACATGGTAATATCTTCAAGTGCCAATCTATTAGTTTTACAAAAAAAAAAATATCCTGTGAAATTTTCGTACACTATCATGGTACGTGTTGACTTGGTATCAATTGAGGAGATCAACGATCTGGATGTAATATTTGACAGTAAATTATCATTCATTCCCCATATTGTTTCGATAACTATTAAAGGTCTCAAAATGTTAGGATTTGTCTTGAGAACTGCAAAATCTTTTCAGACCTGCGCACTTATATAGTCCTCTACACTTCTCTAGTCAGACCTCAGATAGAATATAATTCGGTCATATGGTCGCCTTACAACATTTGTACTAGAATGTTTTTAAGATTTATTAATTATAAATTAAATATACGCTCTGATGACATCAATTAAGATTATCCTTATATTTATATAAAGAATCATCAATGGTATGATAGACTGCCCCCAGATTGTTGATCTGCTTGACTCTCACGCACCATTGAGGTCATCGTAACACAATTCATTATTTTTTTACAGAGGTAATGTTAGAATAAATGCATTAGCTAACTCCGCAGTCCCCAGATTGCATTCTTTGAGGAATGAATATGCGGAGGTAGTCGATATTTTTGCTGTTAATACTATTAATAGGACTAAATTGTTACATTTTTTTTTTCGTATAAGGCAATCACTTTGTGGTTTGACATATTATATTAAATGAAATAATAATCACTTTGTATGAAACCACGAAATTTATTATACATCAACCAGTTTCGCTTATCTCATGCTTCATCACCCCCATAATTCACGATTTTTCTTATCTAGGGGGTGCATAACTCTATTGTTGTATTATGTTATCGAATGTATAAATATAAATAAAAAAATAAAAAATATACATAAGTAAACACTTGCCTACCTTTACAGGAAAAAAACCTGATAATAGTAATAACTAATTTATTTTATTCATTTAAATTGATTTATATTATATTGCGTATATTTTGAATTAGGTCCAGAAAACAACAGACATCTATATGTAAAACAAATGTTTTATATTATACGTGTATGTACTATAAATACGATGACGTATTTTAAAATACAAAATTTATCATACTTCATTCACGATTCTCATACTAAGAGAGGAAATATTTCAGCGAGAATAAAATTGTGTACGATCAGTTGTCAGACATAAATAATAAAAAAATCGCATGGATTTCCGGCAGTAATCGTATCTTCCTCTTCTTCTGTCTTTATTCTTCCACAGTGTACTCCGAAATAATCTCGTCGACCTTTTCGCTATCGGAATATATACCAGTTATCTTTACATTCCTTTTCAATACCTCCATTCTTCTCAAATAATGTATTTTTTCTCTCGTAAATTTCGGAGGATTGAGATCGGTAGCACTAGCTTTTACTCTATCCGTGAAAACTCTTAAATTTTATATTGTACGAAACCGTTTAATTGAACGTTAATGACTTAATTTTAATATATAAAAATTAATTAACAATACCTTTTACGGATGTTCATAATGCTATTATTGGAGAATTAATAAAAAATTATATTTGATCTACAAAAAAATTTGTTAAATAAGCACTAACTATAATTTAATAAATATGTATATTTACCTGACAAAAGCGTGTACCCATATTCAAGAAATACTCACTTAAATCACTCAATATATTCATAAAACATTCACTGATAAAACTCAAACATTTCCTAAATTTATAAATATTATAGTTACAATGTATTTCAATGTCTTAAGTTAGTTTACGAGCACAGTTTTAATTGAAATATATTATTTATTTTTTATTGCTCTTCTATCGAAAAACATTAAACTTATCACTGACTCAAATATCTTATTGATACTATTAATTTAAGTTGTTTCAGATCACATTATAAAACTTCTTAATTTCAAAGTTGATTCTAATCGTGTACATCACTCGTCACATGCTTTATGTATATATTTAAATATTTTCCATAGTCGTAAGATTTTATTGTAAAAACGTTTAATTAACTTTTTTCGTATCTCAAAACAGTATCCGATCAATCAACAAGTTTCATATAACTGTATTTTTTTTATAGTTATCACTCAGCGCTTGTAGATGAGCACTCTTTTTTAACGTCGATAAGTCCGACCTTTCACAACATCGGTATCGATAAAACAATCAATCGAACTATGCGACAGTACGAGATTGTGGCATTCCGTAATACGGGGATCGTGGCGTCGGCGTAGGCGGGCGTCGCGGTGCTGCCGTAGAGGCGTCGCGGCGACTACTGACTGAATGGTGATGGAGGAGGGTGGGCGGGAGGCTTCTGCGCAGGCGCGAAACCCGGGCCGACCGGACCTAAATCAGACGCGAACCTGGCACCGGTGAGTTCGTCGTATGATTTTCGCCCCATAGGCCCCTTACACCTCAAAAATGATGCCACTATCAGATTATTACACAAACCATCAATAATATTCTACTTGAAAACGTACCCCATTTTATGTGCTATTTTGTGATGTCGTAAAAAAATTTACTACGAAGTTTAAATTTCTCATCATTTTATTTTGAATAGCATTTGAACATTGGGGTGAAATAGAAACTGATCAGGATTATCCAATATACAAAGATTTTACGATTTACTGGGTATGAAAAATATCTATTAGGGTCAGATTCGGGAACTGAATGACTATTTTATACCTGTATTTTGTGTTTTGTTACTTTTGCTTAGAGTTATTAATTGAAATCGATAATGTTTTCAAGGAATGAAATTGGTATAGATGCTTATAAAATTAAATGATTACCGCAATATTTATCTATCACTATATTAATATATATTTGAAGCGATATCACCTATCAATCATTAAATAATAATTAAGTTGTATTTTTGATTGCATGGTACCTATTTCATGTATTGTAACAATAATATTCCAAATAAATACTTCACCTCGAATCATTTTGATCCCAGACCTGCTTCTCATAAACACGAAGGCACTTGGAAAAAAAAAATTCGAACTCGAACACTTTATGTGTGAATCTCAAGGCACTTGTATTCTTCTTCTTCTTCTGTCAAATAGGTAATCCACCCTTAAGGCACTTGTATAATAGAGATTAAATATTGAGAATAATATAGAGTTATTCTATTCCGTTATTATTTAAAAAAATTATATTGCATAGATTGCATATGATTCTTACATAACAATTGCTACATTTTATTCTTAAACCCATTACTTAATCAGGATCTGATAGCCCATTGCCTTAATAAGATATCTCCAAATATCTCCGTTGCTTCGATCCTGCAGCTTAATTATAGGCCAAGCATCTTCACAATGGTTCTTTATCTGTTTTCCTAACGTTTGCCTTCAATTACATATATGCTGGGTGCATTCCTTTTAGAATCACCGATGCAATATCGTTCCTTGATAATTTAATAAAATATCTACTATTTATACATTATACATTATTCTATACTAATAATACATTATTATTTTATATATATAATCTTCCAGTTAAACGGTCTAATAATTCTGGTGATGTGATTGAATTATGTTTTATATTAAATCAAAAAATATTGCAACAATAAAGTTGATAGTTATTAAATTCAAACATTTACAAAATCTAAACAATATATATTCATTTAGCACAAAATTATTTAAAAAATCATCAAGTGTATCATCACATTATTTTCATGGGAGTGGATATATATTAAGAAAGAGTAAAATTGTTTTTAATTATGGCCTACATTTTTTATTATGTTTCTCTAAATTACTTAAATATAATGTTTACACATCATCATATAAGTAAAAAAGTAATAATGATATTATTTAATATCTTACTATAATAATTAATGCAATTCTCATCAACTAACTATTCATATATTTAAACGATCTTGATACTACAATAATTCTCTCGTTGCATATAATATATAATTTGTTAAACATTTATTTTTAATATTACATTTGTCTTTAGGATCGTCTGAAGTACATATAATTTATGTAGAAAGTAAATAAAACAGTATAAATAAATCATTTAGGGCGGATTCGAAATTAAATGATTCATTCCCAGCACTTTTAATAATTAAAAAACTCCACAATATTAAAAAAAATTACATTTTCATGACAATTGTACACAAGACAAGTGAACATATGGCAACTATATGCAGTGACAAGTGCACACATATGACTGCATTCAGTCAGATTATTATACCGCTACCGTGACTCTATTTTAAATAGCCAACCCTAAACTTAAAGTAACTTTAAAAATGTCTTAAAATAATGCAAGCTATTGTGAGGTAACATTTACAAATCTACCTAATATTATATTATTTTGTGTGTACTTTTACAGTTTCTATGTGTGCGTTTTCCGTGTATACAGTCGTCACGTGTGCAGTCATCTGGTTACCGAGAATGACATAATAGATTTATTTTATCTAGACACTCGAAAAAATAAAATAGTTACGTCCTTTTACGAAAAAGAATGCGAACATTAGTTTTGTTACGTTGCTCTTTATATAATTATATGTTAGGTGTACCATACAAATAATATATACATTTATCATTTCGTGAAAATAATAATAATAATACAAATTGATGGAAATAATGGAAGATAGGAGATACTTACTTTTTCCGTCTGCCTGATTGCTGGATCAATTGTCTCTCCTTTCCAACCAAAAGACATGCGGCGCGGAATATGTAACAACCACTGTTGACACTCGCTTAAAGGATTGTTTTTATGTATTAGTGGAATTAAATATATATTTATTAATTAACATTAGCGGTAGTAAAGCGGATTGAAGCGATGGCAGATTAGCCTGTATACAGTTCTAAGCACGCACTGAACCCATTGCAGCTCGAGAGTGTTGATTGCAGTGACCTCTTTCTTTCTTCCTTGTGTTCAAGGAACAGGTTAAGAAAATAACGAAAAGAAGAAATTTTGATAATCGTGATCGAAATTTTGATGTGCGTGTATGAGTACGTTAAACAGCGCTAACACAAATGTTACTAAAGTAACGATAAAAAACTATTGCGAATTCGCAAAAACTGTTTTTTTTAATGCCTGGATTAGCTACCAGGAGCACATCTGAGTGAAGAGATTGTACATTTATAAAATTTAACAAAATCTACAACTTCACTTACGAGTTGTGTGATGGTCCAACAAGATTTTTGATAATAATTTATTTATAATTTCTGTTGATTAAATATTAACCCGTAAATATTTTATATAATATATATATTTAGAGAGAAGTGCACACGAATATACGCAAGTGACGTCTGGCGAGATGAGCACAGTAATGGACTTGCTAGTGATATCTTTTTTGGCGAATTATATAGGCTTATCAGCGGTGGATTACAATAGCGGGTGATGCTGAGGGAAAGGGAATTAATTTTTACATGGTTCTCAAAACGAAGTTAAAATTTGTCAATCTACACAAAATATTGACCAATCCGCCAATAATCGTTTTTCTCTTTGTAATGAAAATACCAAAATATCTAAAGGATAACTATTTTCACACTTTCATACATGCATTTACTTTTTCGTTTAAGTGTGCATTACATTTTAAGTGCCTTTTCGTATGCTGGTCAG
The DNA here is from genome assembly GCA_031772225.1 of Eubasilissa splendida. Taxonomy (NCBI): domain Eukaryota; kingdom Metazoa; phylum Arthropoda; class Insecta; order Trichoptera; family Phryganeidae; genus Eubasilissa; species Eubasilissa splendida. Next base: position 23,087,202 of record CM062862.1, on the reverse strand, counting down.
GTAGGCACAGCCACTAAAACGCCCATGGGTTGTGTTGTAGACTTATTTGAGGAACTTCGCAGTATGCGGGTTTAACACCTTTAAGTTCCATTAGACGAAATCTGCCATGTGGTTAACATTTATAAGATGTTCACTTAATATTCGATCACTATGTCAATCAATACGATCATCGTAGGTAGGTACGATTGGTGCCAATAAAAATATGTTTTCTTTAAAACATACAACGAGGATTTAAAAAATGAACCCCTATTTCCTTCGAATTGTAAGAAGCACGTACATAAAAAATTAAAAATATATGTGATATATTTCAGTTATGTTGTGATGAGTTGCGAAGTCTCCGGAGACCTGTGCCAAATGTTTCAGGACATGTTCCTACCCAGAAATTGGCAACAGGGGCATCATCAAAGGACTGTTGGGTACTGTGTTTAAATTATCGTTCACCTTACAAGAACCTCCCCTGTTGTAAGAAGGGAAAAGCGTATATTATACAGTATGTTTGCATTCTTGATTTAATTTGACATAATATTGAATTAAATTAATGAATTCGTTCATAAATTAATATTTCTAGACAAGATGTCATGTTACAATTTCAAAGCTTGTAGTGAATTGAGTTTAATGAATTTTTCCAACCTTTTTCATACGACACTTTTATCCTCTAAATAACTGACTCTTATCTGTCATGTATACTCTTCATTCGTTTTATATTGACTTATTCTGAAGAACATCGAAGATCTTATGAATGAATATATTATGCTTTTAAAATAAGCAATGTTATCTTTGTGGTTAAGATTCATATTTTTATTTTTTATCTTTGTTTAATTAACCACTAAAATGAGTTTAAATACATCTACCGGTTTCGAAAAATACCATTTTCTTCTTCAGGATGTCATAACTAACTAAAACATACATTGTTTCTTTGACAGAATCTATTTTTAAAAATCTATTTTTAAAGAAAAATTTTTTTTTTTTTTTTAGTACCTAACTCAAATCATTATTTAATACAAATTTACTCGAATAATTTTTAGGAAAAAATTTTAGAATGGGACTCGTAGTTAAATTTAGTTGGTTGTTTATAATTTTTTGATTAGTTTTACACGCTTTATTTATCTCCAACGATTCCAAATTATATCTATTATATAGATTCTGTCAAAGAAACAATGTATGTTTTAGTTAGTTATGACATCCTGAAGAAGAAAATGGTATTTTTCGAAACCGGTAGATGTATTTAAACTCATTTTAGTGGTTAATTAAACAAAGATAAAAAATAAAAATATGAATATATTATGTGTTCATAATACTTTCGTGCACTATGGTGCACGAAATACGGCAAATACGGATATAAATTATGGATATGTCCATAATTTATATCCGTATTTTTCTTATTTCTTTACCATTATAGTCATTGTTAGCAAATTATTTAATTATTTACTAATAATTTTTTTTTTGTTAATTAACTATAAAATATACAAAATGTTTTATGTACCATCAATGCTGGTACCGTTGAATAAAAATTTATAAATAAAAGTAGCATAATCTTGTACGATTAAGATATATATATATATTATAACATTATGTTATAGTACCTACTCGCTACTAGATTTGTTATGTGTTGACGTTTTGAACAATTTCACTTTCCGGTAACAGACGAGAGCGAGCGCAGCGAACAGCTCGTGTAATTAAATATCACAAAATGTGACTTCAACTTAGAAAGGAAGGGTGAGAATAATTTGATATATTAGGCATCTGTGTTACGCTGTACCATGTTTTTTAAGAGTTTATGTTATTGTATTTGTGTGTTTACAGGATGTAAAAATCCCTTCCTACTCCGACCTCCGTGATACGGAGGTGTATTTTTGTGTTAACGATCATCACAGGACATGGGAATGTGATGACAATAACATTTTATCGTGAAGGATTACTCATGAGCCAGAGCACAATGCGAATACTATTAGGTTCCAGTTTGCTCAATCTGATTTTTACAACATGAGGACATACAAATTTCTACGTTTCATCAGGAACTACGCTAATAAGCATGTAACCAAACTTTTGTGACGTTTGCGGTGGAAGGAGTCATCAAGCAAATACGAAATGGTGACTCAAACCATTAAAAACTGAATTTAAACTGTGGATTGCTCCTGTAGAGCAAAGGTTCTTTGTTTTTTACTGTTGTGAAGTTAATTTTTAGTTATGTAATTTTGAAGAGGTCAAAGTTTATAATTTTTATTCACACATCTGACCTAAGCTATAACCTTGTTGCTATTTTGATGAAAATAATTTGTTTAAATCTTTTGTTGAAGTAACGCTGTTGTAATATTATTTTATGCTATAAACTTAATTAATTATAATGTTGTAAATCTCAGACTCATTTAATTATTTTTCCTTGAGAATGATTACTGAAGTAATGGATGGAAGACAGTATGGCGAATTCTGTGCATCGGATCCACGTATCTAATGCTTTACCTTGAGCGTACCTATGGATGTCACATCGTTGCATGTCATATTATGGCTTCCAACGCACGGTGCACGTCACAATATATTGTGTGGTCACATATGACAAATCTTCCGAATAGTAAATGTTCGATATTTATGAGAGATCTGGATGCTCCATATTATTCTATGACTTTGTAAACTCTATAATGTTGTTATGTATGATCGGTTTCTTGCTATCGTGCGTACCAAAACTATTGTTTTTATCTAACCGGTGTGCATAGTGCATGTCATTCCACTTCGCACTATCACCGAAGTAAGGTTTCCTAAAGCGAAAAAACCAGTGGTCACAGTGAACAAAAATAGATAAAGATCATCTCAGGTAGGTTTTGTTTTCCTAGAATCTGGTTGGTGCTTGAGCCCTTCCTGTCCTATCTCTATCATTTCTATATCCCGTTCCATGACCCCTTATTCAAACAGTAAGATATAATAATGTAACGGAAATAGAAAAATCAAAGAAATGTATCAATTATAAATATATTCAGGAAAATTCAATTAATCAAAAAAATATTTTTGTTACCGAAATAAATACATAAATAGGTATGGAACAGAAACATTTTATATAAAAATATAATACATTCACATTTAATTTATATTAAAATGTTCACACATAAATACTTCACAATAATAATGAGTTATTTTTAATAATTTATATATTTTTGGTGTAAAAAGATTTAAAAAGAGGCAATATCTTTTACAAAAGTACACAATATAATCGTATTGCTTTATTTGAATACTTTAACCATTAATATTATGTACTTATAATGTAATAAATATTATTAATGTATCTGAACTTCTAGAATAATCTTGAAATACATTTTGTATAGTTGTGCAAGGAATGTTTGGAAAGTAAGCCACATTATTCGACACGGCAAACTTTAGCTCTGCAATCATCTACGCTGAAAACTATGGTCGATTGTTGAACCGTTTACCTTTCCGTAGCACTACAATCTGGGGGAGGGGGTTAATTATGTAATTATGCAGATTCCTAATATAATTCAGTTACTGATTGATCATTGGTTTGTGATAAATTTTGAGGTCGTTGGAGATTGATTTAAAGTTCTGTTATACCTGTTTGATCCATGGTATGCGAACCATTGGGGGTTCGAGCATCATCCCGAGAAACTACCAAGAAAATGATATCAAACACTTAGCTTCAATTAACAATGGTAACAATATTTTGAATACAAATTAAATGTATTAAATAGAAATATATACATATAAAATCAATTTTATCGATAAATATTGTTGTTGCTACCGGGATTCGAACCAATCCGAGGAACGTGCATTATACCAACACAGTAGATTGACGACACTTTTCAAATTAATACATTATTTGAAAGCCATCTTCTTTATTTTTACGGAATCTCTAATAATATACCTTTGAGTAAACCGATAAGAGATGCCAGAATTAAAAATTCATTTTTATTAAATTTTGGAGACATTGATACAACTTATATATTATTAATTTATACCTTTGCTATACTATATTAATAATTCCGCGAGCCTTGAATTGACAGTCTGAGAAAAATATTTTTAAATTTTTAAATCCTTCATGCGATAATTGTGTGAAATCATATCTTAAAAGTTCATATCATTATTATATAATAATTTATATTTCGTACAAGTTTCATACTACCGGTCATTCTAAAAGGGTCGGTACGAAATACTTAAACCTCAAAGCGAAGGATTTGAGATTAATTATTGAGAATATTTTAATGATTGAACGAGTATGTGTTACCATTCTAGTGTGGGTTAGCTTTGAAATCCGCTCGGCCACTATATTACCTCTCAGTGGAACACACAATCGTATAATGTTTTATACTCATATTCTACGAACTTTTAAAATAATATTAGCGGCCAGAAATAGCTCGAATTATTCAAATATATTAGCTTCAATTGTATAGGTACGTTATTAAATTAAAATAGCTTTTATTTATTTTAATATGATATTTCTGGGCACATTGTTAAGTACCTATTACATATAATGATATAATAGGTACTCTGTAAGGAATAAAGCCTCATGAAGAATAATTAAAAGTTTTCACATAAAATGGTAGACATTAATTTTATGAAATTTGACGAATATTATAAAATATTAAAATGTCCACTTCTATATATAGGGTGTTCAGCGGAAAAAAATCAAGATTAAATTGTAATTGCTCGTAAACCATCAGGGTGAAGTAAATGGGAGGAGTATTGTTCGACGAGCGTGATTTGCTGATTTACCAGTCACAATGAGTCACTGGTCGGGAGCGCACCGCGCGTTCGCCATTGAGCAATATTTAAAGTGCGGTGATTCATTGGTTTGTGCGCGTCGTGCTTTTGGTACTCACTTTAATGTTCGACGAGTAAGTGATGGGCTGAGCTTGCAACTAATCTGGTTTTGTATTCAAAAGTTCAGACAAGAAGGATTAACCAAACTCCTTCGAGACCATCAACGTCAGCAGCGACGCCAGAACATGTGACTCGAGTTCGACGTGAAATTATGCGCAATCCGCGTAAATCAATAAGGAAGATCGCAGTCTTTACTGGAATAAAAAAATGAACAGTGCATGTTATTTTGAAAAAGAAACTACAGTCTCACCCATACAAACTGCAAATCGTGCAGTTTCTCAACGAAAATGACTATAATTTACGTTAAACCTTAGCGAAAACGATGCTGGAACGTTTTGGAACAGCACAAATGCTTGGAAACATATTGTTTATTGACGAAGCACATTTTCATATCGATGGTTATGTTAATAAACAGAACATGAGATACTGGTGCCCCGACAATCCAAATAAACGCCATCAAAAACGTTTGTATTGTCCAAAAACGACAGTGTGGTGTGTAATTTCTGCCCGAGGGATAATTGGCCCTTATTTATTTCTTTAACTAGCGAGAGACATTCAGTGCTGACGGGGCCACTCCACATACAGCTAGAGTTTCAATGGAGAAGTTGAGGGGAATTTTTCCCAATAAATTAATCAGCAAGTACGGAGACATTCCCTGGGCACCTCGGTTATCGGACCTTACACCGTGCAAGTTTTTTTTGTAGGGCTACCTTAATTCAAGAGTTTACAGCAACAAACCTCAAACAATTCAAGCCCTACAAGAAAATATCCGCCGTAAAGTTGCTTCCATTGAACCAACGCTTTGCTCTCGCGTGTTCGCAAATTTAAGAGTCCGATTTCAAGAGTGTTTTGAGAGAAATGGATGATAATTAGACAATATTGTTAATAAAACGTAAAATCCACATCGTTAAACTCCATTTTGGATAAAAAAAATATGAGAATAACATTATAGTTTTTTTTAAATTTATTATTAAACTTGAAAATTTTCCGCTAAATACCCTTTATTTGTATTGTTCTTTATTATTTGCGACTTCATGGGACTCGAAAATCCATGACCGAAATCATTACAGAGCATCATCCATTCCTTGATATCAGTATCGCTGTACAGTCTAATTGGCATTCGTCATCTTGTAGGTCCATTTTCACATCACCTACTCTAACCTCTGAAATCTCTGAAATCTAAAGACCATCAAGGAAATAGACTGATGTCTTTGAGATGTACTGCTGGAGACATGCGCGTACCATGGACAGAGTGACGCATAATTGTCTTCATCTTACAGGAACTAAGCATCAAGAATACATTATCAACCATTTGTTAAGTTGTAATTATTCAGAACATAGGTCTGTGTCTTGCGCCAACAACAATATTTTTCGATAAAATTGATTTTATATGTATATGCTTCTAATTAATATATTTAATTCATATTTAAAATATCACAGACCTATGTTCTGAATAATTACAACTTCACAATAAGAATGTGTTTTCCTAATAATAAAGTTTTATCAATGTGTCCAAAAATAATAAAAATGAATTGATAATTCTGGCGTCTGCTATCAGATTACTCAAAGGTATTTGAGATTCTGTAAAAATAAAGTAGATGGCTCTTTCAAATAATGGAACGATTAAATGTATTTATATCAAAAAGGTAACATATAGGTTCGAAAATTGTCGCTAAAAACATTGTCGCTGTAACATAGTTGGATAATGCACCTTCCCCGGTTAGGAAAGAGATTCAGGTTCGAATCCTGGTGGCGCAACAACAATATTTTTCGATAAAATTGATTTTATATGTATATCTTACTAATTAATATATTTTATTCATATTTAAAATATCACAGACCTATGTTCTGAATAATTACACCTTCACAATAAGAATGTGCTCTCCTAATATTTTATTCAATTTTTAACACCAATTAACGTTATATTTCAAATTGAGAAGAAGAGGTCCAGGTTCGAATCCCGGTTGCAACAAAATAATTTTTCAATCAGTAGATTTTTTCTGTATATCTTTCTACTTGAATTATATTGAATTTGTTTACAAAATACTGCAGCGTTTTCTTTAAAAACAAAATGTAATTGTCTAATTGAAATATTTTTTTAACAATTTTTGCAAATATCATCTTCCAAATTCTTATAGGCAGTATCAAAAAAAATGTAACATCCTTTTTTCTTTCGGCTCACAGAAATGCTATTAAATTAACGTAATAAATAATGCCAGAAATACAGATAATTGTACAAAATGTGCTACCCTTTCATCTCTCATCAGATTGACTTTACTGCGTTCGAACTTCAAACCACCCTTTTTCAATTTTTTAGGTTTGTTTAGCTGGTAACATATCACATGACCGTATCTTTCCAAAATACACACGGACAGTAGAATCCAAATCAGCAAAATCATTGATCTTTTAAACATGTTTGTGTGTTAACGCACATTCATATAAACAACATCGATATTCAAATACTGTTTACTCTTCAAAACATAATTGCGATCGGTTGTTGAATTTAGTATTTGTGAGGTACCGAATAAATATTTACATCCCCTGAACAAACAAAAACCATTTAAATTATAAGGGTGAAATAATGAAGACCGTACATATAATGTATTCTCCAAATGTTTTTACTCAAATAAAAATATAATTTTTAATCATTATTTTTGTTTTTTTTAAAACATTTTTTATAAATAGCGTATACTAAATTTTAAGGTTTTCTATAGTAAATAGATACGTACAGTATTCTATTTATTGATAGTATTTAAATGTATGTATTCGTAAAATGCATTCTTCCGCATGAATAAAGTATTGTGTAGCCATGACTTTGATTTAAATTCACGAATGAGAATGATATAATACTACGTGTTTACTGTACTTGTATATCCTATATGATCCTCACTGAAACAATTCTTAAGTGACAGCATTTGAGATGTGAATCTACAAACCGCTTTTAAAAATAAGCTGCCTCGGAATGGTCACTAATGACAATGTAATGATTCGGATACGAAAGGAAAATAATATGTTAAATAGTAAAAATCAATTAAGACAATATCAGATACAGGATCTCGTCACTCATGTCGAAATCTCAAGTCAAAGATAACTTGGAAGGCGGGAACATCCTGGCCGATGAATGTAAGACAATTTCCAAGTCCAACTAGTTTGTTAGGAGAATACATTATTATTGTGAAGTTGTATTCAGAACATAGGTCTGTAATATTTTAAATATGAATTAAATATATTCATTAGAAAGATATACATATAAAATCAATTTCATCGAAAAATATTATTATTGCCTCACCGGAATTCGAACATGGATCTCTTTCCTAACCGGGGAAGGTGCATTATAATGGAATGATTAAATGTATTAATATCAAAAGGTTCGAAAATTTGTCGCTAAAAATATTGTCGCTGTAGCATAGTTGGATAATTCACCTTCCCAGGTTCGAATTCCGGTAGCGAAATAATAACATTTTTCGATAAAATTGATTTTATATGTATATCCTTCTAATTAATATATTTAATTCATATTCCAACTAGTTTAGGCTGCTGCAAATAAGATAATGAAAACATAATCGTTAACGTTATTTCATTGCTGATATCAGCTGGTCTATTCATACTGACGCAATGACAGTTGGATACACCGGTATGCTGTAGAAACTGTTATTTTAATGATAACCGATTTTGTGACCAACATATTGCGAGATGAGAATATGCGTGTAAGACTCTATTGTATCAAATGTATATATCTAGATAAAATAATCTATAGATAATGTACGATACAAATGATCGTCAGTATGCGTGATAAGTCAAACTCTGACTCACGCAAATTACAAATCTTTGTGTAAAGCGAAAGAAATGATATAATAAGGTAGTGAAAAAAAATATATATTTACTCGTACAATACATCGCTAAATCGCGAGTCCATTGGCTGTATCCAGAGGGACCTGCATTTTATCGAGGTCGACCATTGTAACAATTGAGACAACGCAGATAAGAATGTAGGGGTGTCCTTGAGGACGAGTAAAGTTTTTCTAAAAACACAATCGTTAAAACATCACCTAACATCGTTATATTACCGGTAGAGAAATTTACCGATTAACCTACAAACAGAAGTCGGTAAATTTCACCTATAATACATTCATATTATAATCGAGATATCTATTTATCAACGACCATCATATTTATTAAATTGTTTCTCAAAATCTTTTGAATTGTCCATTCTATTAAATTGAGATTTTAATTAAATAATATTAAAAAATGTAAATTGTAAGCATTTTATTTATTTTGTCTCTATGCAGAGTAAAATTTAATCGTTAATACTAAAGACATAAATAAATGTCTGTTTTAAATTTATAAATCCTAATGAAAGTACAGTCTTCCACTGTATCGTTAGTATATTGCTAATTTAGAGAAAATATGTAATTAGTTGAATTTATTGTTACACTTTTATAAACTATTTTTTAAAAAGCTTCCTGTGATTTCTTAAACAATTTAAAAGAAAAATTTGATTTCTAATACAAGTATACTGCTTTACAAACGGAGTTATACCAATGTATTTATAATTTTACACACAAAACCTGCCAAGTTAGACATCAGTCCATTTTTAACAGGAATATTTTAATGCAACTATTTACTAATATTATTTGACTAGTGAATACAAAAAAAGGAAAATACTTAATATTTTTCAGTAGGTACCATATTTACTTTTGATAATGAAAAATATCATTTTATTTTTGTTTACAGTGCCTAACGCATATACATTTTGTAATGTGAATATAAATTAAAATTGTTATGACTAAATGTGCAAAACAATTTAATAACACATGGTCGCACATGATTTTAAATGCTCAAAGGAGGTAGGTAGTTACATAGAAATGACCAAAAAGTCGGCAAACCTCATTAATTTTATAATTTAAAATAAAATATGTGAAAATATTTGTTTTATGCACTTGAATAAACATTGCTAAAATGAATATATAATTTACAAAATATCTGTGAAATTTCAAATATACAGATTGGGCCAAAAGTTACGTTAAAATTTAAAAACTAATAACTTTTTGAATTTTTATAATTTTTCATAGCATATTAAACATAGCGTTAAATAATTATTTTTACTTACACTTATAAATATTTTTTTTGAAAATAACCTCATTAAATTCATGCACCTATAGGTGAAAATATTCTCATAAAAAAGTTATTTAAAGTTATGACGATTATGTGATATTTGGCATACCTACCCTATATGTATATCAGAATCGGTATTCATATTTGGGGTTCAAAAATAACGTAATGCTAATTTTAATATGTTTTGGCATTTGATGTGCTGTTACTTTGAACACAAAATAATATATTTTTTAGCACAAGCGCATACTTGGAAATATATGGCGCTTGTGCTAAACATTGTGTAATATATTCTTGTATATAAAATCACAATATCTTAATGTATATTACACGAAGGAAAATTTATGCATTTCATTTAATTGATTGAAGTGTCAATTTCGTTTCAAGTGTGGATATGTGATATTTTTAACTAACGTAATTAAGGTAATTATTAATTGTTAAAACGTTTAACTATTTTTCTCAACGTTTCAAGACGTTGGTTATTAAAAATAATTTTTAGTGTTGTGGTATTTTATTAATATGGAAGAAGATCCCGTTCAGAAAAAGTGATGCTTAGAAGGCATTCTAAAACGACACTTAAACACTACTACAATATATTAATAATGTGTCTAAATTATATTGTACCTAATAAAAAAAAAACTTTATTATCCAATTTTAACGTATTGAAATAAGACAGAAATATTTTCAACACATCGATACCACGATACCCTGACAATTGCACGCTGACAAATGCGCACCGACAATAACGCGCAGAAAAAAACTACAAAATTTAAAATTTGGTGAGCGGGTTTTGAACCCTAGAATGAATGTAAATGAGGACATTTATTCCTATGTATTGTATTTTATATCCAATCAAAATTAAAACATACTTATGACATGTAAGAATCATGAATTATATAAACCAAAAATATATTCGAAAAAAATATAACAAACTAAATAAACAGTTTTAATTTCACTTACTGAATCTAACGTAACAAAAATAACTTTTTTTTGCATTTCATTATAATTTTTAGTAAAGAAACCTTCGAAAGATCTTTTTTTTCTTATTATTTTCATGTCAATCATTTAAAATGAAATATATGGTAATAAATTTTCTTTGTATTACCCCTCTTACGCTTATTAATCTTGAAGGCAAAACGTAACAAACACCATTGGATAATCAAGAAAAAAAATCATTATTCCTCTGGTAATAATAGTTTATTTTGGTTTCACGATTCAAGGGTTGATGAAATGGATTTAAAATATTTCATAACGTTACAACGGCTTACGCGTGAAGAATTTTTCCATACTTTGGACATGTTACCAGAAGAAACGATGAGACTCTCGAGAAGCTTGTGATCACAGGGACAGTTGAGAGAAAGCGACCAAGAGGATGATCTCCTGTATGACTGATAGACCAAATATAGCGCGTTTTGCCTTGTAAGGGCATTATCAATCTAACAATTTAACTCAACAGCTTATATTTATAACTATAATGGGGGACAACTGTACAATTTTATTAGTATAAGATGAAAAGGGACAACATTATTCATTGGAATTCAGTAGGTTTCCATACATTCTGAATGCTTCAAATTATTCTACGTAACCATTCAGTCTCAACATTTTTTATGCTTTAATGACATGGCTAATTTGTAGAAAAGAACAACTATATAATTTTACAATCTAAAAAGACAATACGGCAAGAGATAAATTTTTAGTATTTTGGAATTAATATAATGTTTGCATGACTCTAGGAAATACACGAATGATATTTTTATAATTAATGCAGCAGTTAATGTCAAATTAGTGATCTTGGTTCACATCCTTGGTAGATCCATAAACGCGTCTCAAGTAAATTAACTGAGTAGAATCAAAAAACAAGTGTTTTATTTTCACATATGTGAAAGGAGTTTTCCTTAAGCGTCGCTATCAACATAGCTCAAGACTGTGAGGAATGGAGATGTATTTTGCACCAAGTATCAGATATTATGGAAATCATGATGCTCAACAATGAGAAAGAACAACGGAATAGGTAACGTGATTTTTTTTAAACAAAAGTAAACTTTCTGTAAAACAATATATTTTTCGTATCGAATCCGTGTGACGGTGGCCTTGAAAACCATTTGAAATACTAACTACACCGTAGCTAAATAAATTTTATTAAAAAAAATTGTCTTCTTTTAGATAGGTAGGTTCTTGAATATAAATTAAAATTCACAATTAGACAGTTGCCGTTAGTCTGTAATCAGAATACCATTACTTGTCGCTGGCTACGTTCGCTTTCACTAGTTTAATTACTGACACGAACACCAACACCCATCGCTCAGAAGTTGAATAAACTTTATTATGAGACAGATTATAATGCACCCCTTTTTATACTCGTCCTAGAGTTAATAACTTTATTCCTACCAGAAATATAATAGTTCATTTTGAAGTCGTTTACTTAACCTAAATTGCTCTCATCTTCTGTCAGATTGCAACGCTATTTTTACACACAATGAGTAATATTCTTAAGATGAGGAAATTAATATGATTGTAAATGGTACATATCGAAGATTTTGTATTGAGGCGCGTCATTTACACGCGCAATGAGAATTGCCATTATTACTCTCAGCCAATAACTAACAAGTTTAGAGATGTGATGTGGTGACTATTTTCTTTGTTTATATTATATTAAGGTATACATAATATATTTTATGATTACCAATGAGTTATAAAGGGTGTCCAGTGGAAAAATTTATAGATTAAATTGTAATTGCTCGTAAACCATCAAGGTGAGGTAAGTGGGAGAGTTATTGTTCGACGCACGTGATTTGCGGATTTAACAGTCACAATGAGACACTGGACTGGAGCGCACCGCGCGTATGCTTCGCGTCACGCTTTTTGTACACACTTTAATATTCGATGAGTAAGTGATGGGCCGAGCACGCAAATTATCTTGTGTTGGGTTCAAAAATAAGGGACAATGGTTAACCTAACTCCTTCGGGACTATCAATGTCAGCATCGACGCTAGAACATGCGGTGTCGCTCAAGTTCGACGTGAAATTATGCGCAATCCGCGTAAATCGATAAGGAAGATTTCAGCCTGAAATGGAATAAAAAAATCAACAGTGCACATTATTTTGAAAAATAATCTACAGTCACCTATACAAACTGCAAATTGTGTAGTTTCTCAACTAAAATGACTATTATTTACGTGTAACCTTCGCGAGAATAATACTGGAACGTTTTGGAACACCACGAATGCTTGAAAATATATTGTTTACTGACGAAGCATATTTTCATATCGATGATAATGTTAATAAATAGAACATGAGATACTGGTGCCCCGACTATCCAAGGGAACGCCATCAAAAATGTTTGCATTGACCAAAAATGACAGTGCGGTATGCAATTTATGCCCGAGGGATTATTATTATTTATTAATTATTTTTTTATCCAGCGAGAGACAGTCACTGCTGACATGTATTGCCAAATGATAGACGACTTTTTGGCACCGCAACTGCATCTGTTTCCCGACTTCAACAACAGAGCACAATTTCAGCAAGACGGGACCACTCCACGCACAGCTACTCTAGCTGCGTGTGGCCCCCTTTAATGTAATTTAATATGTAGATATATCAGATTGAACTTTCGAAATATGAAAATAATAATATTAAGAGGTTAATTCAATGCCAGCTTAACTCAACTGCATATCAAACAAAGTGAACATAATGTAATAGCATGGTTCATTAAATGGCATACTATACACACAGCCCTCGACAGTAATAACTTTTTAATTTATTATAATTTTTACGGAATTTTGCACAAGGGGTGTATTCGCCGCGGCCACAACATAACCTCCCTTAAAGCTTAATAACATTACAGTACCTAATATAATATATCCCCAGTATTTTCAATAATCCTCGTAAAGTCACCTCCCACCTCTTCATGACCACGACCCGTAATCCATAGACTAGATTACTTTGCAGTTAATTAAACAGTTTTTTGAAACACATATCATGATAGATTTTTGTCTTCTACACAATATTATTTTTTACTGTTGTATTCCATTATAACTTTGTAGTAATTCTTTATATATAGTATTAAAAACAATTCGCTCTGTTTAAGCACCACTATATTCCTTATTCAGGGTGTACAAGGCCCTAGAAATCAATAACTCTATAAATAATAATGAATGCATAATTAACCACCAAAAAAAATCTAACTTACAATCTTATCTTAAATATGTTCCCTTTCACCATATCATCTGTCCCTTTTCCTCCCCACACTAGTCACCCACCCCCACTATAACACTTGAAACTAATGTATTATTTCCCATATTTTGTAACGCTAAGATTGTATCTTGTATACCCTGAAGAAGGAACCGGTTGGTGTTAGCAAAAATAAAGCGATATTTAAAGAAAATGAATTGTTTGTAATATTATTTTTCTCAACCCTATCTTTAATTACTATTCACACTCATGTTAGACTATATAAAAAATACTATTGTGCCAAAAACTAGTAACCATCACCCATCATACGATGGTATACATTTGTGCACCGTCACCTTTACTACATTGCCATTGTACTACTGTAAAAAATATGACATGTATGTGCGGTAGTTTTAAATATATTTTATGTATTTATTACGTAACTTTTATTTTTATTTTTTACTGTATTTTTAACTATTTTAACCATACAAAGATGTATTTTGTAACATGTTATATCCCCAATTATCTTAAATGTTTCTACGTTGTACCTTAATGTCATACATAAGATTATCTATCAGCGTCCTTGACGACCTATTGATACGTCTCTGTATATGAAAAATAAAACAATATATTACATAAATGTTTCATGGAGTATTTTTTTTATGTTAAGTTGTTCTATGGTAGACCATTGTTGATAATAATTTATGATTTCAACATTTATACGAGGGCCAAGTAAAAAATAAGGTTCCTTACGCTGTACACTCGCCACGCGAGATGCTAGGCGAAATCCGGCAACACCGATTCGATTTTTAAACGCGAAGAAGCTTAAACCTGTTGAAATTCATCGACAGTTGGAAGAAGTTTATGGCACAGCTTGCATCAGCGTCCAACACGTCCGCAAATGGTGCAGGCCATCGGTGTCGGACGAAGTCGTGGCGAAGATTGAGCGCATTCTCCTCGAAGATCGGAGAGTAACGCTTCGGGAGCTTGCTGTCCAGGTTCCTGAGGTTTGTGAAAAAACCATCGACAACATTTTGACCGATAAACTTGGTTATCGCAAGGTGTGCGCGCGGTGGGTCCCACACATGCTTTCAGAAACCCACAAAGACAATCGTGTCAAGTGTGCCGAGGGGTTTCTTCGAGAATGCGCCGAGAATACCGAAGAATTCTTGGACTCTATTATTACGGGAGATGAAACGTGGTGTCACTACGTCACTCCAGAAACAAAAGAACAGTCCAAACAATGGCGCCATCCTGAATCGCCTAGGCCGAAAAAGTTTAAGCAGACGTTTTCCGCAGGGAAAGTGATGGCTACGGTGTTTTGGGACCGAAAAGGCGTCTTGCTGACCGAGTTTATGCCTAAAGGGACCATCATCAATTCGGACAGGTACTGCGAGACATTGACAAAACTCAAAAGAGCCATCCAAAATCGCCGGAGAGGAAGGCTGACCAAGGGCGTTAGGCTGCACCACGACAACGCTCGCCCGCATGTCTCTCGACAGACCACCGCCCTACTGGACAAATTCGGCTGGAAATTGCTTGACCATGCCCCCTACAGCCCTGATCTTGCTCCCAGCGACTTCCACTTGTTTCCGAAATTGAAGCAACACTTGGGTGGACAACGCTTCAATACAGATGAAGAGGTGAAAGAAGCGGTCACCAAGTTCATCGGCGGCCTAGCGGCGGAATTCTTCGAAGCGGGTTTTCAGAAGTGGATAACTCGTCAGGAAAAATGCATAGAAAAATCAGGAGACTATGTAGAAAAATAGAATAAAGTACAAGCTTTCAGATGGTTTACTTATTTATTGCAATAAAAAATACCTTATACCTGAAAAAAATGTAGGAACCTTATTTTTTACTTGCCCCTCGTAATTATTAAAAAATATTTAAATTTACAGAACAACTTGCTTTCTACTGGTAAAAATGATTTAATATTTAGTTTTACAATTACATACACATATAACGTGCATGTTCACCTCCCTAAAAGAATACCTTCGTGCGTTATTTTATGAAATATTTTATGTGAGCCTGTTTGAAGTTGAAATCGCGCGGGGTAGGCTGTAGATAGCGTGCAGGGTAGGTGGCTAGGGGTCGTGTTCTCCGCGAAATTTTCACGGTCTGTTGAAAGGGACTTGAGCGCAAATGATCCGAGCACCTGCCGATGCCTCGCGGAAATTGCCGAAGCAAATTTACCGACTGATTACCTTATGGTTGATTTGCCAATTTGGATGGCACGCTTGAATTCTGCTTGCACACCACACCGCACATGTTTCGTTTACATAAAACAAAACTAGTTAAATAAAATTATCATAGATGTATGGTTCTACTGAATATAATTAGAGCACTAATTGCAAAGTCAGCAACCTCTGTATATTTTTATTTGGAGAATAACGTGAGAAACTTAAAGAATAATGCATTTCTTACTATGGATAAAAATCCCTATAATTTAAAATATGAATTAAATATATTAATTAGAAAAATATACATATAAAATCAATTTTATCAAAAAATATTATTGTTGCGCCACCGGAATTCGAACCTGGATCTCTTTTCAAACCGGTGAAGGTGCATTATCCAACTATGCTACAGCGACGATATTTTTAGCGACAAATTTTCGAACCAATATGTTACCTTTTTGATATTAATACATTTAATCATTTCATTATTTGAAAGAGCCATCTACCTTATTTTTTCGGAATCTCAAATACCTTTGAGTAATCTGATAGCAGACGCCAGAATTATCTAATCATTGTTATTAATTTTTGGACACATTGATACAACTTCACAATAATAATGTGTTCTCCTAACCCTATAATTTGGTTTAAAATACAACACCGTTTTCTTCCTCAATCTTTACAACTTTTGTCTTCATTCCTAAACTTTTTGAACTAACGCTGCTCGTTCAGAAATGGTTTTCTTACCCCATTATCAGTTAAAAGTGCGCGCTATTTGAGTATGTTTCTTTATTATATATGCAGCATAAAGAACTCACTCATTTTGAAGAGGCGGTAGAGTACTGGGAGTGATGACATTAAACAGATTTATACGTGCCGTTCTTAGTGACAGTTACGGCTTATTCTGGTGAGCATCGCGCCTTTGCTATCGAAGAGTTTATTATAAATAGCACGGATTTTGCATCCACTTTGTGAACCCATTTTAAATGAACATGATGCAGAAAATGTTTGGTCTCAACAAGATGGTGCAACGGCCCATACATCTCGCCGTTCTCTTGAAATAAATGTTTCCTGGACACATTGTCTCCTTACATGGTGATGTCGTCTAGCCTCCGCAGTTCGCCAGATTTGACACTCTTTGATTTTTTTCTGTGGGGCTACCTCAAATCCAAGGTATAAAAGAGGCAGTTTCCTTAAAGTTGCTGCCATTCCACCCTTAATGACTGAGTTATGGAAAACTTCCGAGAGAGACTCAACGAATCACTTGAATAACGCGTTGTGTAAAAAACAATAATAAAAACTGCATATGTGTATTTAACATAAATGGAAGATTTTTTGTTGTATCTATTTTTTTTCATTTTAAAATCGGGGAGTTATTTATGACGCACTCTAAATATTGAATATAAATTATTGTTTATTGCACAATACCTAGTATAGTCAAAATTAAAACAATTAATTACACGTATTTTTTATTGTTCAATCCCGTTTCCGGAGGATTTAAATAATGCTAACAATGACTAAATAAATAAATATATAATAGCTGATCCCTAACAGTAGAATAAAAAGACATTAATAAATACCCCAGTAAAAAAGTTAATATTGTGCCTATGGTACGAAGGTTGGTGAAACGTGGTAATAGGTCCCAGAAGAAAAATATTGAAACTACCAAAGTAAATATAATATTATGCACGCATTTATTTTTACACCGAAGAATGTTTTTAATTGAAATACTTACGTATACAATTAATTCACTCATTTATGTAAGTTGCTATATTTTTTTTTCTCCATATTATTTTAATAATTCATAACATAACAACGCATTAAACAAATATAGACGTTCACACCACCAGCGTAAGGTAGTATTCGTTGGGTCGCTCGTGAATGAAAATGATTTTTACTGTTCTTTTTATACTTTTTTTTCTTAATATTGCCTCATAATTTATTGTCGAGGGTTTTATAATCCAATGGTTCTAATTATCTAAAAAATACGGTTCTTCAAAATTATCATTTTAAAAGCTTTAACGATTTTCGCGCTTGATAAATTATAGGGGGTGGTTAAGGCGAATGATGTGTCAGGACAGACGAGTGTGGCGTTCTATTATCTATGTCTACTACCATGCAGAAATGTTGTGATAGTAGTAATTGCGTAAAATTTTTATTTGGTTATAAAAAAAATTCCGTATGGGAGAGAATGCAAATATATATGAAATGTTACAAGATTCATTGAAATATTTTACTTATTTTTGTAGATGAATTTATTCTGTACTAAAGTTAAAATTACTCAATTTTGTTAAATATTTTTAGTACCATGCAATCTAAATCTGAATATTTAAATATTCTTAAAACTATTTCAAAAATATATTTTGTTTTTTTCTGTAGATATTTTTAAACATACATTTTTTTAGATACTTATACCATAACTACCATATTTGGGAGTTTGAGCTATGTTCAAAATATTCATTGATATCCGTCTTCTTCATTTTTGGTTATCATATTTTAGCAATCATGTTGGCGAGCATTATTTGATTTGTAGCAGCTCGAAAATTTAATTTAATCTGCATCCCTGGTGAACTATTTTCTCTACTCTTTATAACATGCACCAGATTTATTATTCATATCCACCTGCTTGTGGTCTAGTGATTACGATACTGGCCTAGTGATTTAATGATCGAGAATTCTAGCCTTGTTCCAGGAGGGCATCAAGTTAGTTCTATTTTCATAGCAGAAGCATTTAGCTGTGTTTTAAAATAGTATGAATATTGATTTGATATGTATTCCGTGTCCGCATCTCTATTATTCAAAAAATGCAAAAAAACTTCAATTTCGCGTATTTTTTGCAGTAAAAATCATAATTGTTTCTCAGATACATGTACTTTTCTCAGTTGTACTAATATCGTCTAGATGGTGCCAGATTACCTAATTTATTTTTAAAAATGGAATACTAAGCAATTTTTTACAACTAATGCAATAAAATATTTTTTGTTGATAGGAAGATATTGATTTTGTGCTGGAAATAAACATTTTCTTTTAACTAGCCTAAAAAGTTGGTATTGTATTAAACCAACATAAAACATCCTTTAAAAAAAATATATATATACTTCAGTTGTTATGTAAATGCCTTCGATAGCTGGTGCCCAGGTATTCAATTAACTATAAGCACACACATTATATATGAACTGCACTATCCTTTTATTTCTGCTGTCTTTCTGGTCCGATGTTGTTGTTTTTAGATTTCAACCGACCGAATCACGCACTGGTAGTTTATTTGAACCGCTGGACTGGTATTAGAACGGGATGTAAAAATAATGACGCCTATCGGTTTCCGTCTTCTTAGCTTTCCAAAAATAAGGCGGCAATACTCACACACACACATGTACATTATTATAAACCAGTGGTACCAATAAAAGTAACAAGGCGCGTAAACATAAGTATTAATAAATTAAAATCTCAAAAAATACGTAATAAATACGTACATAAAATAAAATAAAACTTAATTGCCTCAATAATTTATGTATAAAGCAGTACTAAATATTTTCAACTATTAAAGTGCACTTAAAAACATCAACCAATGATGATTATAGGTATAATAATACAATTTAAAAATTTATCAAATTGAATTGTAATGTAAATTATTTTACGTAACCGATCAGATCTATACAAATGGTGTAGAAACATATTTTGAACAACCTAAATGGATAACACAAGATTAGAACTATGCATAATGCGTAGAAAATTATTGAATTATTGTAATAATTGATGTATAAGCAGATTGCAGCTAATTGCAGAATATAAATTCAAAATTCGTCGAAAATGTATTAAATTTCTATAGCGAAAGTGAACGCGCTTCCTCAGATAGGAAGAGGTCCAGGTTCGAATGCCGGTAGCAATTAAATATTCTAGATTATTTCTGTACATCTTTTTCATATATATTTGATTCATTAAATTCGTTTTAAAAAACAACAGAATTATGTTCTGAAGATGTAACTTCACAACAAAAATGTAATCTTCTTATAAAAAAAAGTTATTTTTCAAAACCTACAAACACTGATTTATAACATATGAGGCTATTGTTTACAAACAGTTCAATCGAATACACTTCAACAATGAAATTTAAATGTGATTTTGTTAATAAAAAACATTACGTAATACAAAATAATATTGCATAGATTGCTGTTCCAAATCTACCTTAATGTCATACAAATATTGCATTTAGAGCACGGTGTTATTTTCCAATGTGTCTCAAATGGATCGTTCCATTTTAGCCAATCGGAGCTGACTTCCTTGATTACGTTTGTAATGGTGTCAGGCGTATTTAATTCAAGAGTTACTTGAATAAATTGATTAATCCAAAGGAGTTATTTGCAAGCATGGCTTATTCCACCTGTAAATTTCAAACTGAAATATAAATATATTTTAACATGTGTTATTATTATGTAAAATAAAATAACCTTTAATAGGTATCGATTAATTATGATATAATAAATATAAATATTTTTGATAAAGGGTGTTTTTTTTGAGGTATAGAACTTTAAAATCAAATAAAACACATAAAAATCGTGGTAATGGCCATGGTATTAGCTTTATTGGATAAATAATTTTAAATATGATTTCGCGCTTATGGGCTCGAATAAAACCAATTTTTGACCACTTTTTGGAGCGTTCATATACGTAAAATTAAGGTAGCGCACGGTTGTTTTGCAAAATTTTTGCACAATTTGCAAGCGTTGTTCTGGCATAAGTCTATTCATGGTGAAATGGCAATTCAAACTGAGCACAAATTAACTGTCTACTGTCAAATTGGCTGTTGTTGTAAAAGTGTTGCCAATTCAAAAAACAAACCTGTAAAAAATACCCCTTATTTGCAGTAACTTTGTGGTTAATGTTTATTTTTTAGTTTTAAATTTGTTTTTTCAACCACTAAAATATTAATTAATTCACCAACAACTATCGTGATGTCAAATTAACTAACCACAAATATAATTACCACATTCTAATGTTTTTAAACCAAATCCATTTAAAAAATAATATTTAAATTAAAATAAACCTAGTACCTAACTTAAACTGTGGAACTTTGATGCATAATTATTAGAAAAAAATTTAAGAATTTTTTTTAGAATAGAACCTTTGGTTAAATTTAGTTGATTATTTATAATGTTTTTGTTAATTTTACACGCTGTCTTTATTTTTAATGATTCTAAATGATTCAATTTCAAACCAACATTGTTTATATGTAAAACAGACAATCACAAATATGAATCGAATATGTGATCATTTTCTGATAAATGATTGTAAAACTTCGAAGATGGAAATGGTTATTTTCGAAACCGGTTGGTGTATTAATTAATATTCAAGTGGTTAAAAAAACAAATTAAAAACTGAAATATACATATGCATATGTAAATCCATTACACCAAGTAGTATTTAGCATTTTATTATATGAATATGCAGATTATACAGGAACAAATTAGATAATTCTAAATATTTGGAACCCATTTAATTGAATGGTACTAAATTAGATTGTATTATACAATGCTGGTATCAAAAATATCCTACGTGACGTAAGTTTGTGTAATATCTATTTGTGTGGTACGAATCTTACGCTTCGAAAATAGTAAATAAACAGAAAAGAGAATAATTTAATTAGAATTTTGTTGAACCATAACTGGCTGAATATTCCACTTCCTTTGTTGTCAGCATCATTTGTCATTGGAAATTATGTTTGAGTCCCGAGTCACCCCATTTTCCTTGATCTCAGGACATTTCTAAATCAATTAAGGCTTCTGATACGGCCGAGGATATGATGAGAAAGGATTGAATAGTACCATTCTATTCAACACAAGTCTGGCATATTCAATTCAGGACACTTCAAACGTGGAGTGATATTTCGTATTCATGAAAACTGAATACTTAATACATATCCATCGAAGAGTGACGTCTCTGGCAGATGAGGTCACAAATATCATATATCAAATTATTATTTTTGCGTTATTAAATGAACATCGTTAACTTTGTGTACAGGGGCACATTAGAGGGCGGGGGGTTGAACGGATTTGGGGGTTAAAAACCCCTGAATTCGTTAATATACATTATTTAAAATAAAACAATTTTGGAGTTGGGTTGTGTGTTTTATTGTATTTTATATAGGGGAGCAGAGCGGAGTATCTAAGTCCTATCTACGATGAATAATTTAGCAAAATATCACAATTTTTTATTCAAATTGGTCACCTATTTACATATTTGATATAATAATTATTACTGTCGCACTAATAGATTCAATAAATAATATAATATTGTTGCGATGATGTTTACTGAGAAAGTATTTTTTTATTTTTAGTGTACTGATTATCAACAAATTATTAATAACCTGATAATCAATGCTAGTAAATAGACTAAACACGAATTTTTATGAAGTTAATAAGAAAATAATGGTTTTGACGCCAAAAGACGCACCAAAAAATGTGACAGTCTGGAGACGTGTGACTTAAATCCAATTGCAACGCCTCGTATGTTTGCTTTGTCAGCATTGTTTTATAGTAAACATTTACATACCTGCTATGCTCCGCTACCTCACAATGCCTTATCTCCCCTACATAAATAGGTACCAACACAAAAATTATAATGAATACATATAATTACATAATGTGTTGTATTTTATGTATTTTTTTACTGTAAATATTATAAATTTAATATTGAACTTATCGTTTTCAAAATATTTAATTTAAATTATATATTGCATTTAAAATATTCCAAGAGTCACGACCTTTATTGTTAGTATAGTTCGACATATTTTTTAAATTAAATCCGTTTCATCTATTACAATGCTATGTAATTAAATAACAAATGGAAGAATACTGGTAAAGCAGAAAAAAATTCTGATACATAATTATTTCTGTTATTTGTTAGTACATTTGACAAAAATGTTCTTCAAAAAAAGCTGAAATAAAACATGTTAACTAAAAATAACCTCCTTAAATTTAAAGGAGATATCAATCCCTCAGAATAACAAGGTTTCATCTAACATTTTGGGCTAATTTGAGTTATTGCGTGAAAAGGGTTCCAAATGCATTATTCTTTATTTCTTCCATACACAACAACTCTATTTAACGTATATTAAAGTAAATAGCGAGAGTTGAAACTTTCAACTGCATCAGTTATTTATTTTAATTTTTGGATTATTCTTGTTCATTTAATATTTTTTTATTTTTTTTTAATTTTCCTCATCTCACAGTGGTCATTGATAATACTGAAAATATGTTAAGGCCTTAAAACTGATCATATTTGCATAATCAAAACAATATGAATATATGTATGTTGAAATTCACTTTTTTCAAATTTCAATTTTCACTCAGCTCTTTATCTCAAAACTGTATCAGTGTCAGAAGAAACCTTGTTATTCTGAGGGGTCGATATGATAATAATTAAAAATGAAATCGTTATTTATACCATCGCTAATTATTATTATACGCTATGTATTGAGAAATAAGATAATACTTGAGTATTCAGAACTGGTTCCTAAATAAAGTAACGTCATTATGAAGCAACGTTTGTATAGATTATGGCGGTCGCCCACCGGGGTGATACAAATTATCTTCCACTCAGAGATATCAGATTCCGGACACAATGATTATCTTCCTGGACCAGTATTCCAGTGGAGCAAAGAATTTTATATTCCAGTGATTATCGATTTCTACTATATTTATATGAAGGTGCGGCAGACAAAATATTCTTTCCCAATCATCCCCAGCGCTTTTATTTCCCCGAGGTGCCATTTCCTCCCCCGCCGACCGCCCCGCCTCACGGCAGAAGTCCCCCGCCCGATGCTAATATATAGAGAAATAATAGAGGGAAAAAAGGACGAGACAATATTACAGAATCGTTTCCACTGGATTATTAAAGCCGAAAAAATTTCGGGGTTTGTTTTAGACAGGGTTGTCAAATTAAATTAATATATTTAATGATGCTAACAAAATGTCTGATATTCTCCGTAGCACTATACGGAATGGAAACATGAAAATAATATGTTGGATGCCTTCGAGAAATAGTGCTGGGCGTGGATGCTGCATATTCCGTGGGCTGCAAGATGCACAGAAAGATTTTCGACAATGTGCAGAAGAATAATTCTTACATTCTCTAGACATGTTGCCAAAAGAAACGACGGAATTCTTAAATAGCCTGTGATCACAATGATAGTTAAGGGAAAGTGATATCGTTCCTGATTTGAGCTCTTAACGTCACTTTTACTATTCCTGTTAGGTACCTCATCTCTGCAGCTTGGATTCTTGATTGATTCTTCTTAATCAGAATCCAAAATTAATGGCCATAGATTAGGATGGGGGCGTACTTGAAAATTGCCAGTTTTAACTTATTGTTGAACTCTGATTTCCTTATCACTAAGTTGTACAGTAAAATGCATATTTCTTATATTTTCTTGATCCCAGCAGCTTATTCTGAAAGTCTTATCAAGACAGCAATGTCATAGAGACGGTTGAAAACATAATTTAAAATGGTAAAGATTAAATGTTTTTGAGGAGTGTCTAGTGGATATATGTATATACAAGTACATATGTCCGTAATAGAATTATGCAATTAGAAAGTATTTGAGAATTTGTAATTGACTCGTTTATATTCTTTGACACGTATTGAAGGTGCCTTAAGAATCTTTTCTAGACGTTTTTAAAGAAACACCTCTTAAAAACAGAGACCAGTTGGACACTTATATATATTTGATTTTATTATTTTACTTATTCGCCTAATCCGGATAACAAGGCTATTTATTCATGGGTATTTTTTTTTTAATACAAGTTTATCCATTTTTTTAAATATCTATACTCGCCCCAAAGTGCACGGCGTGTGACGTGTGAATATTTTTGAAGCACTGCAAAAGATTATCATTTGATAAACGTTATTATATCATACCTGCATATGCTGCAGTGCGACTTATATATAATTTGTCTACAATTACCTATGAATAATAACACTGTTCGATCTTTATGATTATCCAACGATCACCGGTCACTGTGCGCACGCGTGTGAATATTCTATACATTGATCGGCGATTCCCATCCAGTACCTACCCACTACCCTCTCCTCTTATACCAGGATACGACTTTTTCTATGGTATGTTTTTTATGGTTCAAAGAGTTGAACTTGTACTTTCGAACTGTCAAGTAATCGTTTACCATTGGGTGCGTTGACTGCTGTGAATTATCGTCCTGCTATGTGGGTCTGATAGTTTATTAGATTTGTTTTGGTTCCTCACTAACGTGCATGCCGAAACCTGTACATTGTTTGATTCTGCAAGTTGTTATTTGCCACTTTCGCGCTATCACCGAAAGTGTATGTTTAAGTGCACTGTGTGCTGAACAGCTTTGTGCATGTCCTAGAGCCGGAAGATCTGTGGATTCAGTGAAAGAAGATGCCGAAAGGATAATTTCACAGGTGGGTCGTATTTCCTGGTTCTGGTGGTCCTTTAGCCAGCTCCTGTTCTCTATTCCTATATATCTCTCAAATTCATTTCACCTGCATCCCTATTTTCTCCACCCCCTTTTGTAATGTATAGAGCTAAATATGATGGAGCGACAAGACGAGAAGAGATCTAAAGACTTTTCTTGTTGCTGTCTCCGAGAGGAATGGGATGTTCCAGTACAGACACTCTAATGATGCATATTCAATTTTTAATTAACAGTTAAAACAAACTGAAAATCGTACATAAAAAAACAGTAATAAAAGTAAAACAATATAGTTTATAAAAACTTTAGTTATAAAGATTAAATTTTACGCTGCGTTAAAGATAATAAAAAGAGTGAGAAGTTTCTCTATTA
Source organism: Eubasilissa splendida (assembly GCA_031772225.1). Classification (NCBI taxonomy): domain Eukaryota; kingdom Metazoa; phylum Arthropoda; class Insecta; order Trichoptera; family Phryganeidae; genus Eubasilissa; species Eubasilissa splendida. The sequence continues at coordinate 23,061,098 of CM062862.1, read as the reverse complement.
TTTAAAAAGTAGGAAAAATCAGTAAAATTATGAGAAAGAGAGAAAATGTATTAAAAAAATGAATAAAAAATTCCAGAGAGAACGGGAGGGATAAGAAGAATGAAGATGGAATAGTGAAAAAAATCTGTGTAATATAAATAAATAAAGGTTTATGTAATGTATTTTAATTTAATTGTGGTAACTTAGGTATTAAAAATACCTTATTCTTCTAGTGTGAGTTGATATACTTGTAAAGAGAGATAGAAAAATGAGTTCTGTTTGGCATTGGTGTTGAAATTTGGAAGACTAAACGTGAGACAAATTCTAGTTGACCTATATTAATACATATTCTCAATAAAATTTATTCATTCATTCATTACCTTATTAATATATGATAGTTTACTATATAATGTTATTTTTATAAAATTTCGGCAACCCTAAAAAAATATCAAACTATTATGAGGCCTTACTTTCGGTAAGGTTTCGGTGACTCAAAAAATGTGTATACTGCCGTCTTTATGTGACTTTTCGGTTTATGTACGAACATTCCGTATCGGGAGTGCCTACGTAATCGAGGTGTTGTTTATTCTGGAAAGATTTTCATACCAAATTCCTTTTTTTTTTTGTTGACAATCATTTTTGCAAAAGAGAGAGAATTCTTAAATATGTTGTCGTAATCAAAAATATGTTTCATCTTAAATCATTTATAGTATATTTTTGATATCCTCGCATTGTCGACTTGGCCTTCGATTAGAGTGGATTCGTGTTATTCAAGAGATTGATTTTGTGTGAAAGAGAGCCTATATATTAACCGGATATTAAGAATAATAAAACACAAATGTTTATAAATAGTTCTATCGTGATTTATGGTACAAATCACTCTTGAAAGCTGGATTGTCTATTTAAAAGAAATAAAAGATTTATGGTACCTACATATCTATATATCGACACTATTTGAAAACAATAAAGGAACCAAGGTGGAAAAATTGAAGCTGACTACGAGTAGAAAGGTGGTAAACCAAAGATCAACAAAATCAATGACTCAACTTGCTAACTTGTAGGGACGAGAATTCAAATTCACCGCAATCGTCACCATCCCCAGCTAATGAAAGATGCGAGTGACATCTGTATTCTGGGTCTGGGATTCAGCAGAGGGAAGGTTTGTCTAGTCTGGCCCGATCGCTTGCAGATAACACTCTTTAAGATGGCATTTTATTCCAGCATCACTAAAAGCCTCCATAAACCTATCTCAACGGCTCTTTGATCAGCGGGCTGCAGAAGAAAGTATAAAAGAATCATAAAGGTCATTAAAAAATACAACCTTAAGGTCAGTGTTCTCAGTAATGAACCGACTGAAATAAAAGCTTATTACTGACAGTTTAATTTTCGAAATGACCATATCGCCCGTAACGTAAATGTTTCAATGCATTTGAATATGTTTGAACTAATGTGTGCGTAAACGTCAAGCTGATAGATCCCGTTGTTAGTCATCTATAGTGAATGTAACAAATATCGTCGTGTACATATTTCCGTAAAAATAGGTGATTGATATTTAGAGCAATCACAGCACAGTGTGGTCACCGTGAGAAACTTTCTGGGAAGCTCTCTATGATATTACCTTATATTTATGAGTTTATGTAAACTTTATATGTATGTTCTCTGTACTTTATGGGTTGATATTGAATAAATACAGCACTCGAAGAACGCTCGAAGGACTAAATTTAAATTCAGCGATAATTGCTAATAATTACATAAAATTTTCGTTTTCTATTCTTTTTCTTTTCTTCTTTCTTTTTCTAAGATATAACTAATATCTGACGGCATTTAGAACTCAATAGTATTCCAGAAATTGATGACGGATACATTACTTTATTTACTGATCAGGTCTTAATATATGAAGTAGGTCAAGTCTTGACATTCTGCATGACGTAATTGCATATTGTCACGTACGGCTTCGGCTGACCGGGCATCCTTTCCGAGACATGGATAGAACGCCACGTCCCAAGCTCCACGTCACTAGCTTCAATCGGCACTTACAAACTTTTGGATTCTCACCGGGTGACGTCCATGCGACGCTTCAAGAGAGTAACTTTTGTCCTCAGGGAAGGGTGGATACACAATAATACAAATTTGTTCAGTATAAACTTTTACAAACTACCCATGCTTCTCGCACTCGACACACACAATTTTTCCTAGTTCTCATGTTCATTATTTCACTTCATCATCTATTTTTATAAGCACTTTTTCTTTTTCGATGACTTCTTGCACACCAGATGCCCTGGAGATCCAAGCTGACGGTAGCCAGTGCGGGTCAGCCCCCGAAGCAGTCACATAATTATTTTCTACAAAGAACGCCGTCATTACCGAATTTTGCAAAGATCTAAAGGAAAAATCACACCGCCAATCTTCACAAAAATAGGGCCAAAGACGCCCATCATCTCGTTATGGCCCTTACGAGTCTCGTCTTCCTTTTTTTGTTTTTTTTCTCATCTTGACCAGCACTCTTTTCCCAGACTTCAGAGTCTCGACCAACTCCAAAACAGAACTGACAATTCTTCCATTTTGCATCGCACCATAGTTCATTTGGCATTTTATTGGCTGATTAAACTGTCTCCGGTTACATAGATAGTGTGACATTTTACATTTAATTTTTTCGGTGGGCACTCACACGTGGACGCATGTTTCCTTACGTCACAATATATAATATAATATTTTATACGTAATGGCGTTACTTTCGCAGACGTTTCTGGAAGCGTCTTTTTATTTCAGAGTTGATACCGAGATGGAATGCTAAAATAGCGAAGTAATGGAAATATTTTAATTTTTTTTTTGTGTAATGATTTAAGTTATTAAAACATCACTTAAGAAGTCGAAACGAGATGAGGTTAAATCAAAAAGTTATAATTAAACCACGTCCTTATTTTTTATTAAATGAGAAAATCTGATAAGTCGACGACCAACAGAATTTTTCAAGACAACTCAAATGAATCATAAAAAAGTTCAATTGCAAAAGTTTGGTTGTGTTTAATGTAACGTATAGCTTCACGATCTACGGAAGATCTTATAAAGATGCCTAGTATACAAAATCTAGTTTTTCAAATTCAGTTTTGTTTATAAATCCTTTTATAAAATTAATTTATCTATTTTCATATTTGTAGCTGACTAGGCGCAGACCGACATCTGACGGCAGTACGGTGAACATCAAAATATTTATCATTACGATATGGCGGTTACTTTGTAGTATAACATAATTGTTTTAATTTTCAAAACAAAACATTGTACTACACACGTTGGGTTAATTTCACTACTTGTATCGAAAGGTGCATTCCCTTTCATCAACTAAATACAGTATTTTATTTATTCAGCCGTAAACGTGAATATGTACAGTGAAGGTGGTGTTAGGTAATGTGATGTTGTTAATTAGTATTACCTCCGAATTTTTTTAAAATATTTGAATGCAACGATAATAACCCAATGTGTCTGTAGTACAAAGTTTAGTTATGAAAATAAAAATAATCATGTTACACCACAAAGTAACCGCCATGTTAATTAATGATTTCTAAATATGTTATTATCATTCAACATGTTATTATCGCAAACATGTTTAGAAACCACTAATGAGGTATTCATATAGCTCACTGATAGAATAGTCTACCGACAATAGGGTGATCTTAATTTCAAGTCCATGTGGCAGCTGTAATTAATCCGGATTAAATATTTTCCTTAGATACATTGTTTCAGCAATACATTTACGTTAGCTTATTTCAGTTTTTCTTTACATTTTTTTTTCTAATATCACAATTTTACTTTAAGTTTATTTGTAACCTAATAATTTATAATACTATATGCTTAACTATTCAGCTCTCGGGAATATTAAATTATAAATAGAATTTCATCAACTTCTTCTTCATTCTATATTCTGAGCATCGCGGTTCCCTAAAATATTTGACTTGGTCACTTATAAAATTTATCATGATTTTTTTAAGATTAGATATTTACGATTTTATATTATTTGTTTGATCAAATAAGCAGTAAAATACTAATTCATTTGTAATAGTATTAATACACATAATTTTTTTTTATTTTTTTATTTTTAGTTACTTATGGCTATGTACTCGTATTATGTCTATTAAATTTAAAAAAATCACTTTTCAATAAAAATTAAAAAAAATAATAATAATTCAACATTGTGTTTTATTCAAAATCTTTTTATATTTTCAAATTTACAAACGAACCCGAGTATGAACATGTCGCTTTAGTAAAAGGAATAAAATTAAAAAATGTATAGAAATACACTAATTGCGAGCTAATAAACAACGAATGAATCACAAACGTCAACATATCCCGCCAATTTGAAGAATAAGGGCCGGATATGTAACTTTTTACTATAGTAATTTTTTTTACTATAGTAACTTTTTACTATAGTAAAAAAATAGTTAATTCTCGAAAGTACGTCCCGTAATAAGCTCATTTTACTCTGCGATATCCGATAGTAAAAACGAAAATTGATTGTTAAATATGGCGGACTCTTCACAGCTGTTCCAAAAGTCATCTGACACATTGATATGTTGAAAGTTGCGGTATTCGACAATTAATCATTAAATATTCCCCTATTTTAGTGATGAGAGATCACTGATGATCTCGTTGTTTAAAATACATAATACGAAAAAAATTTACCACCAAAGAGACAGATATCGAACGCTTAGGCGAAAAAATCCATAGATAATGCATAAAATAAAGCATGTTTTATGATTATTTATCACACCTATAGACATCTCCATCTACAATAATATTTATTTCCTAATATTTTTAGTTGAGATAAAAAAAAATAATAATATTAATAATGGTTTTCATATCTGTATGATAGACAACGGTTGAACCTGTCTCCTTTAGTACAGACTTCGGTCTAGTGAAGGAGACAGTGAACATGTCTTACATTATGAAGTTTGTTCGTCTTTTTTGTATATTCATAAGAATGTTTATAATGTATAATATGTACGTATATTAAGAACATGAAATGCTTTGACAATAGTAAATTGACGTTCGAACAACCCGCAACATATTTTAACCACGGGCATTAGTAAAAAGTTATTAAAGTAAAAAGTTACTAATGATCACACAACCGGCCCTAAGATATATAAAATACCAATTTCGTATTATTTATTATTCTCCCTTGTAAAAATGGTACATTAGTATCTTATTTATATTATAACATTATAACATACGTTTAATTTATTCATCAGGTATGATTTGTGATGAGATAGACAAAGTTCCCAAATATTTATTATAATTAGGTAATTTGTGCTTATTACAATTTATTTGAAGTTCGTGAATAAGTATGAATAAAACATATAATATAACATGACAGTCTTTAATTATTATTATTTTTAATATAAGACAACATATTTTAAAATAGGAAAACAACAAAAAAAAATATTTAAAAATCATGTATGAGAAATAACTAATTATTGAAGACTAATTTCAAAAGTTTATTAAAATATAATAAAAAAATAAAAATATCCAACAGTACAGCTATGACAAATAGTAATGATAAACCGTTTTTGAATGTGATCATGAGGATGATTGGTAACTAAGATTTAAGAGATTTTAGAAAAAAGTAACATATAATATAAATTTAGAAGAGAAGATAAACGATGTAAATATGATTAGTAAATTATTCAGTACATAGGACTGTGATATTTTAAATACTAATTAAATGTATTAATTATAAAGATACACATATAAAATCAATTTTATCGAAAAATAATTCATATAATGGAACGATAGATGTATTAATTTGAAAAAGTGTAACATATAGGTTCGAAAAGTTCTCGTCAAAAATACATCGGAAAAGAGATCCAGGTTCGAATCCCGGTAGCGTAACAATAATAAAATTGATTTTATATGTATATCTTTATAATGAAAACATTTAATTAAATGTAAATATGAATACTGACCCTCACCAATAGCTATTCTACCGGATCCTCGAGACGAACCATAAGAGTACCGTTTGCGAAAAATGTGTACGATGAGAGAACTATAGAATATGTTGGGCTACGAATATTTTATAAAATCAGTAAAGAATTATTAAATATAAATATTTATATTTTTTTTCTACATTGAACAATGCATTTATTTGATTTAAAATGTAATTTTATGCTATCTAATCACATTTTGATTTACTCTTTATATATATATTTATTTATGCATTGAACACTACACTTTGTTTATGACTATACCGGATAGGCACTGTCTGCTATAATACAGTAAAATACTAGTGTAGCAGGCAGGGTACCGAAATGTATGTCGTACTTTGCTGCAATGGTATCTGATTATAATAATATAATAACACACTTTACTGTACTATATGAATAAAAAAATATACATTTTATTATTATTAATTAGTTTAATTGCAACTGCAATGCAGTTTTGCAAAAAAATTGTTATGTAATAATATGTATGAAATAAAGTTGTAATAAAAAAAATTAAGTGTGGGAGGTTTAGTTTCTAGTGTAAATTAGTTTCCAATCATCGCTACAACCGAATACAATCACAGTTAGCGGTTTAAAACGATTTAACCATCACAAATAACAGGTAACAAAATTAATTAGAATATGCGGAATGACAAACCTGTAAAAACACGTTACTAAGAAGTTGGTAGATTAAAATATGATATTGTGTGCCTCGCTTTATTTTAGAAAAATATTATCGTCAATAACATGCTATTGGACCGATTTCTTATTTGATAATGTTTTAGTTTGGCCAAAGTATAGAGCATCTGAAACAAATCTTTTTTTTTTTTTTTACAATATAAATAAAGATGAAATTATAATTTTATAAAGATTCAAAAAATAATAAATTAAATTCAATGGAATCAGTTACTAAAATGCACTCGAAAAACTGAACATCTGAATTAAGCTTGTCGGGGAAATAAAATAAATAATGCTGATGTTTGACATTGGAATAACTTACAATACTTGAGTTGTAACAAATAGTTGTCACTTCTTTCTGGTTGGTTGATGCCTTTCTAAAGTACAAGAGATTTGGGGGTGTTTTTAGATTAGATTTTTTTTGATGACGTCTTTCTAAACTTCTTGAGATTACCTTTCAACACTCTCTTAAAGAAATAAAATGTGACTCGACAATAAATTCACAGTACTTTGGTATTGCGCTGTGGTGTAAACTATTCTTCGCCAAGATGAAGAATTACTTTATTTGAATATATTTTACGACATCTGTGTCATTCTTTGATACATTTTCCACAAATTATTTTATTTATTTCTTTTTATTATTTTTACAGATTTTATTTATTCCCGATTGACGGATTGAGGTTAATAATTTAAAAACTGATTTTCTCCACTCCTGTATGTTAATAATGTAAAAAAAACATGTATCTACGTGAAATCTTCACCCCTCCAACGACACTGTATATCGCTTTTTATAAATGATTTATTTTATTTTATGTTGATAGATAGACCGAGCGTCAGCCATTTTGGATGATTTACAGTGTTCATGCTACTTATAAATAGTGTGTAATAGTATTTTTAGTTATTTTATATGGTTTAATATCACTTACAAATTGTGTGAAATAGTATTTTTTTATATGGTTGTTTAATATATCATATATACCCAATATTTACAACATTTTGGCATTCAATACTCAGATCTGCCCAAAAACGATATGCAGTGTTGTTGCAGAGGTGGTCTCACATATGTGCCCATATACCAAGTGCAAGCATTCTGTGTGAAATTCCACTTTTTTTTTTATTTGGATATTCATCACAAATTATATTTTACGAAGTAAGGGGATTTTAAAAGATGTTTCTGGAAAATTTTTATTTTAAGTTTTTCTTATTATATTAAAATTATTTAAAACTATGGGTATTTATGAATTGATACTATGAAAATAAATTTTGGTTGTGCAGTTATGTTTTAAATGATTTGACGTGATTAATGTGAGAGTAGTGCAAGCTCAAATACCACCACCCCACATACACTCCACTCCACTCTAAATATCCACCATTCACGTGCTCTTTTGAAAGTCGCAGAATGTATTGTGTATTCACGAGGGTGGCTGGCTGTATGTTATGAAAAAGAAATCACTTGCTGTTTTCAGTGAATTTATTGTTATAAAACTTTACAAAAGCGTAAGTTAATGCGTACAATGCAGTTATTGCGTGAATTGTTATCGGAGGTAGTTTCTGCAGCTGTTGACTGAAAGGTGGCGGTAGAAAGAGTGAATTTTGTGATTCCATATCTCCGCTGGCTGCATTTATATTGTTGCACGCCGTCTGTACTAAGCATCTTTAAGGCTGATAGAAGCTTCGTTTTGCGCACCAGTATCTGTTGGGTATGTTAAACTTTACTGGACGGTAATTAGGACAGTGAAGGCGATAGACCTCCACAAAACTCTAAATACAGCATTCTTATAGATGATAACACGTTACGCGCTCCAGTCACTATCACCGGGATTAGCAAAATAAATACGTAATATATCAAATATAACATATTATATGTAGTAGTATTTTTTTCATATATTTTATGTTCAACAAGACATCGTATGTAATAGAAAACAATTTATAAAAATAGAATAGATACTGTCCCATAAAATATGTATCAAATACTATACCTAAAATTTACAAATTTTTTAGTTACGATATTAAATGTAGGAGTGATGGAAATGTGGATTATTAGTCGTTGAGTGTGGTCACCCTCTATTACACATCTAATAATACTATAAGAAAAAAGATATTCTAAATCTATTAGATTTTATCTAACTTATCGCAGAACTAGCGACACCGATACAGGACACAAAAATCTACAGGATATTAAGCAGGCAACTCTATCCGAACCAAGGTTTTTCTCAAAGACACGTAGCACAACGAAACAAAGAAGTTTATTCAGAATTAATAAATCTCTTGACATGACCTTACACCGACTATGACCTAACTAAAACGGTGTGGGAAGAAGTACAATTCCTAAGAGACAAGACGAATGGATAGATAAATGCTTTCCTCAGAAGGAAGATCCGCTTATGAGTATCAATTATTTCCTGTTAGGGTTCTTATATTATTAATGAGTCTCATTCTTCCTAGGGTGCCAGAAAAAACGGTGAAATATTATATAGAAAAATTGCATGACTCACAGATAGACAAATCAAATTTACAATACTTCACGACATTTTTAGTAATTGTAATGGCTACTTATGTCATCTATAATTAACGACAATACAATTTAATTACAGTAACGACAGGATCAAAACAAGGTTTTATTTTTGGAACTTTAGTAATCGATTTTGATAGATAGTCATCATATAATACAGTACCATTGTTCCTGTTAAAGCAATTTTATCAATAAGTACCCTGGAAGTGGATAGTACGGTAGTCTGTAACGTGTAAATTTTGCGTGACAAAGAAAATAATCGACCAATTTAATGCAAATGAAGAGTGCTAGTTGAAATAGCTAGCGAAACAGAATCGCTACATCTGAAATTCCAACAGCTACCAACAATAAAATATTAGGTTAGCCTAGGGTAATGTTAAGTCTTAATTAATTTTCTTAATACTATTCTATCCAATCAACACTGAATTAATTATTAATCTGTGTACTGAGAAAATTGTGTATTTTCGCGATGTTGGTCTATCATAAATCCTAAATCCATATACTTAAATAAATATATTTAGAATAAATTAAACAATTTAATTAAACTTACCATCACGCCGTAGACAGAGAAGATAGAGTACCACACTCTTCTGTCCTTACGCACAATTTTCGCCTCATTCACATTCATACAGCTTCGCATACAGGCTTGCCGATTATTGAGGCTTTTAACAGAACCATCTTACCATGGTTTGTTTACTTGGTCGTGCCAAGTCTTCCGCGGACGTTCTCTACTTTTGGTGATATCAACATTTGCGTCATATATCTTTCTTATAATTCTCTCCTTATTCATCTGTTCCATTAATTAAACATTTAAATATAATACATTTGTAATTAATACCCCAATCGCTTAATATAATAAGTAAAGGGGGCGAAAATGTATTGCTAGCTATAACGAATTCCTTAACATAGATTATATCCAAAGATATTCCAAACCGAATATGATTCGCACAGTAATATATGAGTTTGCCCCGCTGTTTCAATTCTATTTGAAATTGTTCTCCTGGTGAAATTCTTGGTTGAATTTTTCTCGCATAAACTTTGTTCGAGGGCAGAAAACAATTTTCACTGCATTAAAATACTATTATTTCAGAGGGTGTTTTTTTTCTTCAAGGTATTAAAATACAATTACTTTGAGGGTTGGTGCGAAGCACCCCTCCCTGGAGAGAGAAATGGATGCTGTTTCGACTCCAAGCTTGCGGTACGATGCTTTTACGATACATTTTTGAAGATTTGTGGTGACTATGCATTTGTTTCAGATTAATAGTGTTTTGAAACTAATATAAATTCTTTTTGTTTTAAATACAATTTATATAACATAAGTCATGTTTAGAAATTTATTCAAAGTCTTCAAGGAATTTTTAAAATGTATAATTTTCACGATAATTATATTCTACATTTATTAAACATAACTAGTTTATAAAATTGCTAACAGCATTTTTCGAATGTAGTAATAAAAATATTGTTGTCAGTTTTACAATCGTAATATGAAATGTTTGAAATACAAAGTTTTTTTTTATATTGTCTCCATTTATTATGTGCTGGAGATATGCGACCACTCCTGCAATAACACTGTATATCGGTTTTAGTTATGAATGCCACAATGTTGTATATCTTTTTCGACATCGAATGGTATATTAAACAATCATGTCAAATAAATGATAATACTTATTACACACAATTTTTAACTGTATATCATTCTAGATAACCGACGATCCGTGTATCAATCAACATTAGTAATAACCGACATGCAGTTTTGTTGCATGGAGAGTCTCATATACTGAAATTGCATGAAATTTTATTCAGAAAATAAATTTGTTAATGGTGTCGTTGACTTTATTTTACTTTTAAATATGATAATTATATTATTTCTTGTTTTATTGTGAACACTTTCAGTATAATTAACTATATTGTTTATTTTAATGTTTCTTTCGTAATGTGTAGACGTGCGTGTTCAAGGTTGAAGCTTGTTGATTGTATTCTATACGCAGAGCAGATTGACCAACTGATGCATAACCGTCGACCGTGCACACGACAAATCTCCGAGACGTGAGAGCAAAGTTTCAATATATTTTAAAAGATGACGGTTAATCAAGGAAATCGCTAATTAACAATCGCTTCTCCCCACTCCATTGCATTAGTCTGTGTATGGCGATCTATATTTGTATCCACATCTACATATCTTTATCTGTCTAGTCTAGTCTAGCTTATGCTTGATGATTGTAGTTCACTGGAAGGATTACTTAGTTCTTTTAGGAACTGCAACCTACTAAAGCAAACTAGAAAAATGAATCTATTCCGGGCCTTCATTAGGATGTGAGTGTTTAGGTGGGAAATCCTGAGTAGACCAGTTGATTGGTTTTTCAGACGGAACCCCCGATGTGTTGCTACCCGGATGATGTCTACCGGCAATGGTGTTCGAGCTGCGAATCGCCCGATATTTATTTTTATTATTATTTATTTATTTATTAATCTGACAATAATTTATTTTTTCATGCTACACTTCTCTTAAAAGCTTATGTTTGTGCATAGAAGTGGAGTGTATATTAAAACAAACTAGCATATAATAAAATAATAGCAATAGCGATATAAAAATAGCATACATGTTTATCTTTAAAGTGATTTTTAATTGCATTTATTAGTTTTCTTTAAGTCGTTTTCAGATAAGGTGTTAAATATTTTTTCCTTAGGTGCGTATAGTACTGTGCAAATGATGTGTTGATTTTTGAGCATGAAAATACAAATATAAACCTAGTACGATTTTCAGTAATAAAATGATATTTTTCTTTTTCTTTTTCTTATAATATTTGAAGAATTAAACTTAATTTAAATAAATCCCAAAATGTTGGTATATTGAATTCTTCAAAAAGTAATTTTGTCGAATTTTTAGGTTTAATTTTTAGGTTTTTTTAATATTACTTTTATGATAAGTTTTTGTAAATTTTTTACTAGAATCAGGCTAGTATTAATTCTGATCCCCAACTAATGATGGCATATCGTAATATAGATTGAATATATGCAAAGTATACTTAGTATAAATTTTTTATCGATAAAAATGTTCTGATTCTTAAAAATATGTATATAAATTTTCTAATATTTTTAAAAACTTGACAAATTTGATTTTTCCATTTGAGATTTTTGGCGATGATTACTCCAAGATATTTGATTTTTTTATTTATTTAGCAGTTAGAAAGATAATAATTGTGATTGTGAGTTGTATAAATTGAGTGTTGAGTGTGAGTGTGAGAGATTTTTTTCGGAAAATCATTTGAATTTATTGCAAACGGAGTAACGAATGATTTTTCACTATTTAATAATAGTAAATTAATATCTTAAAAGTTATTAATTGTTTATATCTTCGGTGGCCTTTAATTTTACACTTTTCTATTTGATTTAACTTATTACTAGGACCGTGTCGTCAGCATAAGAATTAATTTGTCCGTGTATTGATTGAAAAAAAATGTCGTTTACATATATAATAAACAGTACTGATCCTAATACGTTCCCTTGGGGGATACCGAAATCAGACGTTTCTTGATCACTATAGGTATCTGTTATAATCCTTAACTCGACTATTACGGTTGCAAACTTTTCATGTGCGAGAAATCAGGTAGTCAAAAACTCGATGTACAACAATACAATTTATTACAAATTTCACAATATACACTATACGTACAATATACAAAGTATACAGTATAAGAGATGTGTTCATATCTACGACTCCGGAGAGAAAGAGCGCGACGCCCTTTTATCTCTTTCACGCTGTCATTCTTTCCAACATGCGCGCATCATTCAATCGCTACGTCATGATGCATTACAGTATTATCCACGCGTTATTTTTTAAACCAATGTTATTTAATTTCTTCAACAGGTTCTGATGCGAAATATTGTCGAATATCTTCTTGAAATCAGAGAATATTTCCGCATAATTTTTTTCCTTTGTCTATTGTCTCATATGTTTTTTTTATTTTGTTTGTCTTGTCCCCCCCTGTAAGAATTTTTTTTTTAGTCTTTCCTGCTCCCCGGTATCCTTGGATTATACTTGAACGATATATAGAAGACCATAAATATAATTTCTATTTGTGACATGTATTTCTTCACTTGTATAAATTATTGTTGTTTTGAATATATAATAAAAATATTTCTCGCCGAGAGACAGTGAGGGGTGTATTTTTTTTTGGTAGCCGCGTATCACCGCCCATCCATGTAGCATAGCGTCGCGGCATATTTGCCGTTTAGCATTTTAAAAATGCCAGCCTGGCGGCAAATGAGAAGGATCGATGTCGGCGCTTTCACTCATATAACGGTCCTGGGTTAGTGATGGGTCTCTTTATTTTATCCATTCTTCTCGGTTGTGGGCATTTTAGGGCTACTGTGGTGATGCTCCAACCATCTCAATTCATCTGTTCATTCAGTAAGCTCAAAGTAAACAATAATTACTATGTGGCGTATTATGTATAGTGAATGCGCGCGTGTATTTCTGTATTCACAGAGTAATTAACTCTTGAAGAATTAAATAATCAGTTTTCCAGTCTGTATAGTATATAATGCCAAGATTTAAAAAATATCGAGCATATTTTACTAACATAAGCTTGTGCAACCTTTATCCGCATAGAAAAGATGTTCTGCAGTCATAATCGCAACCTTAGATTACGAATAAGAATGATCAGATGATATATGTTCTCGATTTTATTTTATGGAATGGAAGCATGGACACCTTCCAATGAAATTATAAGGAGACTTGAAGCATTTTAGATGTGGATCTACAGAAGAATGCTCAAAATAAGCTGGATAGATAGAGTTACGAATGAAAATGTCCAAGATATGTAATGAGATATCCGAAAAAGTATGAAATCTTGTACCTCATAATGTAGGGAAAGATTGCTGGAAGTCAGGGCCTTGAAAAAAGGAGAACATCATGGCTAAAGAACCTGATGCAATGGTTTGGCCAGTCTACTGTAGAGCTGCACCGGGCCACAGTAAATAAAATGATAGCCAATATGATAACCGACATTCGTTAAACGGATTGGATACAAGAAGAAGAAGAAAAAGATATTTTATTATTTTCTTAGACTACATGTTTCAGATATACAAGAAATTGAATGAAATTCACTAATATGACTAATGAGAAAATGGTTCTCCAAAATTTTAATAAATTTGGTCTCGCAAAAATATGTAATGATTAAAAATATAATGCAATTCACGTTCATGCAGACTATATTATTTATATAAATATTTTGTAATATTAAATAAAAATCGGAATTTTGTGTCAAATTCATCTGTTTCTATTTTATTTATTTCCCACGTATTTTTATTGACATATTAAATGCAAAGTAATTTCGGACTGATTAAAGTAATTATTATAATAAACATTTCAAGTAGTATTAGCCATAAAAATTGCAACCGTATCCGAATGGCCCTGATCACTCGAGCATGCTTAGGCAGGTAGTGTTGTGTACAAGCATAGATGCCGGAAAAATTCAGGGTAATAATAATGGATAATTTGTATAGCGCCATTTTCGGAAAAACTTTCACCTCAAGGGCGCTTTACACATAAACTGCTTATAGTACTACAATTATCTTGATTTTTAAAATATATAATTGTTATTTTCACTTATGGAAATAACTTTTTGAAAAGGTGCGTTTTTAGTTTCTTCTTAAATACAGTCTCTGATGCACTGTTTCTTATGACGGAGGGCAAAGAGTTCCGCACTTCTAGACCTGCCATCGCAAATACCCGTTCACTAAATTTAGACTTCTGACAACGGTTGGTCGGTTCTACAACCCTTCCTGCAGCTTGAGAGTTTGACTTCTACCATTCAAGTTGTCTGGGATACGAAACCAGATCAGCACAATTTAAATTGAACTGTTTCAGGGAATCGGAGCCAATGTAGAGATACGGAAGGAATAGGCACTCACCATAGTCTAGATTCTGCAGATCTCCAAAATGTGGACTGTATTTTTATTCACTATTTCGTCAAAGGTTCCTGTGACGACAACGAGTTCCAACACTGTATAGATGCGAAGTCTCAAGTGTATAATGTTATAATTCCTTCGATTCACGTATAACTGGACTAGTTCAAGGTCGCCAATCCACTGATCGGCGGTGTGCCAGGAGGGGAATAGGGGGAATAGACAGTGCATTATTTTTGTTCAAAAATAAATATATTAATACGCAAATAAATATATGTCCTAAACAAGTAGGTATATAAAAAAAGTGTTGATTAAACAATTCTTAATAATTGTTGATATTTTTGATTTGATAAACTATGATTTTATTCAAATAAAAAATTTCGTGAACTCACTCCCCGAAATATTAATATATTGCTATGTCTAATTTCTTAAGCGATATCGCAACAACACTGTGTTGTCGCGGCGGCGATGTATCTGAAAGAGGTACACAATCTATTTTTATAAAATGATATACAACCAATTTTGATATTTCTACAAGAAATCAGGTTTATATTTAAGCATAAATTTTTTTCTTCATTTGGTCATAAAAAAGTTCTCAGCTAGAATATATATTTTTTTATATCTCGATAGAAGAGTGTGCACATCGTGAAAGTATTTATTCGCAAGGCAGCGCAAAATCAATTCCCTTTCTGAACTTTCTAAAACAACCCCATTTGCCTAGGGGCGGCGCAAACAAACATTAGATGGGGGTGAGTGGAATGATAAGGGGGCTGTATGGTGGATCGCTAGCAAATTGAATGATATGAAAAGTTAGTGGACCAATAACAAAAGAGGGGCTTTGAACTTTTAGATGGATGCGTTCAGGTAAATGAATTTATCTGCACCTTTTGAAAGATCACACGACCCTAGTGAATCTAACCCGGCTAATTTAAAAAAATATTAAAATGATCACTTTAAAAGCCCCGCATATCAAACAAATAGCCAAGTCAACACCACACAAAATCTTAATTTATTTACAAAAAAAATATTATGTAAATCTTTTCTTCAATATTAGCAAAATAACTTTATGGCCACATATTTATTACTTAAATAATAAGATAAAACACTTTGTTAAAATTACTATTAATTGATAAATCTACATGTTTTGATACCAATAGTCAGTGGCGTGCAATAGGTAGGTAATTTAGATTATGCTATTACCAATGATATTGTGCAATCATATATAATATATGTAATGCAATAAATATACTTTCGTTTAAACAACGTCTTTGGACAAAATAAATCTGTCATTTATACGACCCTATCATGTATTTAATTATAATTTTAGAATACTTTTAATAGTATTTTTAAAGTTTTAACGTAAAATAATACATTCTTACCCATATAAAAAAATGTATGGATGTTTTTAAAAACACTTTCTAAAGAAATATAAATAAAGAAGAATAACTAAAGGAAATAATTATTTTTATTAAAGGTTAACGTAGGAAATAGTTCGCCAATTGCTTTTTGTTTTTTTCAAATCAAAAACCAATCCATGCACCAAATTTAAAGAACAATCATGAAGTCAACAGGTTAAAACAGTAAGATAGTAAAATTGGCGAATTATCAAAAGATGAAGTAGATACTTCAATGATTTGCACGCAGTTGTAACCCTTTCTAATGTCATTCTGTTGATAAACAGCATAGGCAATAACTCCATACAAAACGGATAAACCGAAACGAATTTTTAATTCAGTAAATAGCCATTTATATGACTTGGACAATTCACAAGTTTAAAGACAGAACTGAGTAATATAAATGGCACGATGCGGCGAATAAAAAAAGAGCGCCATGAGTACAGTGGTGAGTTTTTAAAACTAAGCAATTAAAGTTTCTACTGGTACACGGATGGCCTAATTGAAAATGTTTTCATTAATGTTAATCCAATTTATTAATTTATATTTGTTTCCCAGAATTTTTAGTGATGCACAGTATTTTTGCTTGGAGGCAGTGCACGCCCCTGCCTATAGTATATTCTTTAGGAAACAATGTTTATTAAAATTAAAAATGCAAGCATAGATAAAACAAAACTATAAAAGTATAAGTGATGGGCAACTAATTAGGAACAACTGAGAAAACTAATTTAAAAGTTATCTATTTGGAAAAGGGATTTAATTATTTATAATATTAATCATCTAAATGTAATGCAACAAATAGTTTGATTTATTTAAAGCTATTATGTCAGCGATATCATTGACAGAAGATCTTCTTTGTGTATTGCTATGTATATTTATATTGCATACAGTCCACAAGGAAATTATATATTCATATTTTATGAAATTAGAATTAGATGTTCGTATCTTGAAAAATAAAACAAATTAATTATACGTAACTTTTTTCCCTTCTTTTCACTCCATCTGAGCGATTTATAAAGTTACTGATACAGCGGTATGCAATATATCTAAATTATGAAAGATAATATAAAGATATAAATATTGAATAATCAATCATTACGATGAAACTCTACTCCCCAAAGTCACCCACTAAATTAGTTAACTACGATTTATAGTTCAAATAATATTTCGTACAACGATTCACAGGTACACTGGATGCTTAATAATAAAAAAAACAATGATATTACACAATATATTTAAAAACGCATAATAAACGATCTATTGCCAGTAGAAATGAACCTGTCACCCTTAAAATCGTCCGTTTCGTTGAATGTCTTGAGCAAATTGTTAAACTCGTAAAATAAGCGCACATCTAAAAAGGGTCACGCATATTATACTACGAAATCGAAAGGTCTAGAGTTATAGATAACACATTTATATTTCGTTTGAATTACCTAACTACGCCAGAACAACAACAATATATTTCATTGTGTTAAAATTCCTCAATAATTGAATATGGTAGCTCTGTATTTTAACCATATTTTAGCGGACGGTGGATGGATTACGTGTACTTTGATGTGTCTTATATGATCTTAATAAAGTGCTTAAAATATGCGTCTGAGACATGGGTATTGATTACAAAGAATGAGGATGCTTTTGAAAGGGTCATATCTTTGGGTCGGTTTTAGAAAATGAATTTTAGCGTAGACCTTGCAACAATGAGCTCTATAATGAGATAAGTGTCTTTAAGGTTTATTAAAATATGAAGACATCGGTGGCTGAACCACGTGCAGAGAATAATCGACTAGCAATCATCAAAGTCATTGCTGAACACAAAACTGTAATGCGCAGGAGTTTGGGAATTAAAGACATCGGTCTTGCAAATCTAGGACTTTAAAGAATGGCTTGTTATAGTGATTAATGGAAGAATTATAGAGCTACTACAGATAATGATATTTCAATAAGAAATTTTCATTATGCAGGCATTTCCAAAAAGTACGTCGAAAATATGATATTATTAGTCTTGTCATCACAGTCTACAACGTCAGTAGCATGACAGATTATATCGCTTCGTTTGACACTAACGTAAGTTAGAAGAATATTGTTTAGGAAGGTTCTGAAAGAAAATGGAGGAAAACAAAACTCTTATCAAAATACAAGAGATTAGTTCAGATATTTCTGAGCCTTCCTCTGAGTACAAACTAAGCAGCAAATAACTTCATTCATTTTTTTTCATCACCGCGAGCAAATACACAAAATGTAAGCTACCCACGCAAGTAGCCAGCGAAACTTTGCTTTGGGCCTTCCATTTTACACATCGGGGACCTCTTTTAAATCACGCCGATGGCTCTCTGTCTGTAATAAAAATATGAAATATCAGAATAACCAGATAGGTTATAACGGGGTCACTTGAGAATGTTTCAGCGTGGATGTTAATTCACGTTTCATTGGTTCCATAATTAATTCATCAAAAGTCCTTATCACGTAACAAAAGGCCTTTGTATTAGAAAAGATTATCTCATCAGCATGGATAAAATTTGTCACTTACATAATTTCACAAAGAAAACAATCGAATTAAACGTGATGAACTGATTAGCGAAAGCCTTTTCGAGCTAATTCCAGCCCCGTTCTCCAAGCTAATTGGCTTAAATACTCCTTCCATTTTTCACCATTAGCACTGTTTTGGCCTTTGCAGTAGGATTTCAAAGGTTCTATCATATTTCGGTTGTAAAATACGAGGATTACCGTTTTAAGCTTTCAGCAAAAAATTTATGAGCCGTGATTAATTTACTAGTTGAACTAGATTTTTAGAAAAAAAATATTTTTAAAATAACCAGCCAAGAAACTCAAATTGTCCCCATGCTCAATACTAAGACTTAACAATTATTTTTTTAACCCGTATACCCATTTTTAAAGAGAACACATTTTTGTTGTGATGTTAAATTTTTATAACATAGTTCTGTGGTATTTTTAATACAAATTAAATGAATCAACTAAAAAGATGTACTACTGGGATTCGAAACTGGACCTCTTCCTATCCGGATAATGGAATAATAGATATATCAATTGGAAAGATTACAGAATATATGTTAAAAAATTGTCAAAAATTTCTTCAATTGTTATAACGAAAATGGTTATCTTGCGTCCCCTGATATATAGATTTTTTGGGACATCTTTCTAGTTGAATAATTTAATTTTTATTATATACCTATTTTTGTGTCTGTGGTGGTGCGATATGTATGTGTTGTGTGAGATTACATGGATCACAAAAGCGAAATGATAAGCCACCTCCACAATTCGGCTTACCAATCATGTTCGAATATGTTACGGCATTCAGCTTGATTTTTTGTGAGAATATTATAGATATTAATAACAGCTGTGGAGCAATATAATTGATTTTACTCACATGATGAGACTGAATTTACTATATATGTTGGAAACTAATACGGAGTATTTAAAACGATGCTGTCGGAAAGGGTGTGAACGCTGCGACCGGTAGCTTCATTTAGCCTGTGCGTTGCTGACGTCTAACACTGGTGGTTAGATACTTCTCCGGCAGGTGAGTTCAAGTCCATGTTCCGATCACCGCAGGTCTGAGATAACAAGAATAGAGGAATATTAAGGCATATATTAGGCTGAATTACTGAGTATGCTGCAAGACTCGGAATTGGAAATACTTTGAACTTTTAGAACTTAACACGAACGTATTGGAACTTCGGGTATGGTATTCCGCCCCAGATGTCTTGAAGAAGATGACAGTAGTGGATGGAATATATGGCGAGAACAGATAAGTCCTGCAACTCACCCGAAACGCTCATATACAAGCCAATTCAAGACAAACATGCAAAAGGCTCATGGGACTAGACCACAACAGCGATATTAAAGGTGCTCTGGCAGTCATAGACTTCTGAGTCCCATGAGACCGACTATTGATAAATGAATGTGATGAAGTATGAAATCAATGAGCTCACTCCAAAAAGCCATCAAAGCTATATAGAGACCAAAATAAAAGACGCCGGATAGTTTTAGCCGTGGTCTCATTTTCGTATCTAAATAAGTGTGCTTTTGCGTACATTGCATGTTAATCATTAACAATATAAACCTATGACTATTATTTAAGAAATTCCTTATATTATTTTCCGAATTTTGCCAAAAAAAGCCTCGTAAAAATTCTATTTTTTCCCATTTGAGCGCTATTAGAAGCTAACTCAAAAAATATTTTTCTATAACTATTAAAATTTTTAGTGATATAAATATATTACCATTTTGTACAGTTTACGAAAGTAATGCAGTTTTACGTCAATTTGCATAACTAAATAAAATACTTTGTAAAAGATGTATTCAAGGAACGATCCAGGAACACATGAAAAAAGAATGCATGATGAATTTTTTATTTAAATTTAATGTGGTAATAATACTGAAATGAAACAAGATGACTAGAAGCTAAACTACCGTACAGGTGTTTTCATTATTATATTATGTAATGTTTTACACTGTCACAATAAAAACTTGGTAGGAAATGATGCAGGCAGCTATTAGCAACTCGCATTATTATTAAAATAATAAAAATATATCCGTTCTAATGATATAAGTAATAAATTGTTCCAATGTTCTGTTATTGCTTTCCAGAGATGAATTATTACATGTCTTATTTCTTTGGAAACGCAAAGGTGTTCTGTCAACATTCTCTACGTTTCCGGACCGATGCTAGGAAATGCACAAATTGGTGCAGAAAAGCTGGAAGACGTGGAGAGATGTAACAAATGGGAGGCGCGATCGATAGATCTCGTACCTTAATCATAATATTAATTTTTATATCTCAATGTGTATTGCTCTCTTGAAACATGTCACAGATGCCAGAATTTATGTGTATGAAAATTAAACACTTGTTTCATAATTCTACTCGTTTAATTTTCTTGAGACGCGTTTCGCCTTGTAAGGGTATTGTTCCGAATTTGTAAACACACTTTTGGCGCGTCATATCAGCTGCGACCAATGTATTAATAACACATTTCACGTCTAAATTTTTCCAATTTGCTTGCCTTAGTGTAATATATGACCTTAACGCCAACATATGTCAACTTGAGCTATATTGTGTTCGATCTCGACATCCGCGGTGAGGACCCTTTCAACTCCAATGCACCAGCACTGTGTTTTGTTTGATTTTTGTGTGTAATCATAGTGTTAATTGTTAGTGTGTGCCGTGACATCGCTGTCTTCAGTCGGGAGCGGAGATCGTCACCATCCTCGTGCAAACATTATGTGATTTCACGGCGATTACAGGGATTTGTGAAGGCTTCATACTCAATGTAAGGTGAACATCCTTCCGAATACCGGTTTCCGAGATCGCTGGTCTTTCGACTAGAATCCTTTCCCGTACCACGTTTCCCTGCTTCCCCTCTCATCTTACGGTGATTCCGATTTACGACCGGAATTGTGCAATCGGGCATTATCAATCTAACAATTGAACTCAACAACTTATATATTTACATTAATGTTAATCCATAGTGAAGTAAATTGTATGGATATCATATTTATTAAATTGTTTTATTTTCATACGATATTATAAATATGACAATAACAGATTGTTCTATGTTCTATTTTATAATAGCTTAGCAATCGTTCAATATTTCACTTCAAAAAAATTGCAAAATGTTTAATATTTGTGGCATTATTAATAAAACATGTGCATATGTGTGTATATTTAAAATAAATTAACATAGCTTATGAAATGATTATATGATTAATCATACATTTATTTAAAACAAAATTTGATTTCAGTACTATATATATAGTTATGAGTGTTCTCGTTATGTCTGTCGTGGTAGAGAATATCAAAATTAATTTAAAACATTTGTCATAAATAGTGAACGAGACAGCACTTGTTTAAATAATCTTGACGCTAAAATTGTGATCAAGAAGATAAGTCTAGAATAACTGGAAAGTTAACCATACGTTGGATATCCGTAGGTCAAGAATATTAGGTGAGTTCATTACACCTTGAATATTGGCCAAGAATATCTTTTGAATTTATTACATATTGGATATTTTATTCGTGTGTTTCGAGCAAATAATAAAAATGATTATTATATAATACAATAATATATGCCAAATTTTGGCAATCTTCATACTCTGCTTAGAGACAACAAAATAATTGTTAAATAAAAATGGATTTTGACTTGCATTATGCAAACGGTGACGATGCAATGGAATCAGAATTTTCGGCCAAATAAGTTGAAAGGCAAAACTATACGCCGAAAAATATATACCTTATAAAGTGATGTTATAGTACCTACTGGCCACGAGGTATTATTTTGAGTTGACATTTCGCAAATGGCAACATTGCACCGCGAGAAGGAATTTCTCTATGGTACTCTTTCCATTGACAGCTCGAGAGCATGTGCAATAAGCTGCTCTTGAAATTATTATCAAAAAAATGTGATTTCATGTTTAAAAAAGAAAGGGTGAGAATAATATAAAATATTAAGCATCTGTGTTACCCTGTACCATGTTAGTCTAGAGTTTTTGTTATTGTGTTTTATGTATTTACAGGACGTAAAAATCCCTTTCTATCATGAAATCTGTGAGGCGTAATTTGGATGATAATACTAATTTATTCATAAAGGATTACTCACGAGCTAAGCATGATGGGAATACGATTGGGTTCCATCTGCTCAATTTATTTTACATCATGAGGACGCAAGGGTTTCTGCGCTACTTCAGGAACCACGCCAGAAAGCATCCAACATGAGAGAAAGTCACGTCACAGTCTCTACAATCCTATACCCTTACCTCACCCTGATCTAACCCAAATTTTGTACTGTTACTCTTTAAGACCCTGCGCAAAACATAGTCCTCTTCCCACCCCCTGGCTATCGCACCTACGTAAATATCTAAACTAAGTATATTGTAATAGAAGCCATCAGTTTTCAATTTGGCTTTGATGCGTTTTAGAATCTAACCCCATCCTCCCAGCTATTTCACCATCTCACCTCGCCTAGGCCAAATTTTGCATAATTTGTTACTCTTTGACAGTGTGGAGAACTTGAATGCGCCTCATAGTTACCTGGGTGATAAACCGGGCTCTCAATAGCCATAAACACTCCTAATACCGATTTCAAGCAACATGCCGCAGTAATATAACAGCAACTATCAAGAAGTCCGACGTGTGAGTATGACTCGCCTATCGGCAGTATTTCCTTAGGATATACTATATAGCTTTAGATCACCCTTCAGTAGCTACTTGCACGCAACATTTTTAAACAGTGTCGAATAAATCTAATATCATTCATAAGTATAATAGTTTATCTTTTTAAAACCTGCTCTAGTCTGCCATAATACATATTTCTCATTACACTCCGCGATTACTCTAACATAGTGGAAAACTGGGAGATATAGGCCCCCATTTCTGCTTACAACTTTCTGATCAACACACAATCACCGCGACATTATATATCTTTTTTCCACCACAAGGCAATTAAAACACCAAAATCTGATAACCCCATATCTGGCCACACACATAATACTAATTTTATCGCGGTTAAACACGCAAAAAACTAACCCTCTGTAACACACAAATCCACCACACTCCGTCACCCCTATTTCATCCTTGAACCCCGAGTCAATGAATCAATGCCGAGCGTGGACTACTAGTAAACTATAAAGCCAGAAGTTTAATGTAAAACTAAGACTAAATGATTTTTCAAATGGTATCGACGCTAGACTGAACTATTTCCATCAAATTCTAATATCTAAAAATTATGGAAGATCGGTTAAAAATACAAAAGTAATATTCTGTCTTAGGTGTTTATCACGATCGGGTTCATGATTAGCATTGCAAATCTTCAGAGTACTTTTAAGAAAGTGGCAAAAAAATTATAAAGTTTCTCTAAAATGTGTGATAGATTTATTCGAATACACAAAGACATACTCACATAATCTTACACACATTAATATTAATTTATTTTTGAGTGAAGAAATACAAAATGAATATTATTTTCAAGACCGATTTTGTTTGGTCGACATTTTAGTTTGGCAAACATTTGTCAGTTCGCATTTGGTAGTCGTAGATAGTATATAATTATAGTTTTATGAAGCATTTAATGCCTCAACAACGTATTGAAGTCATTAAAACATTTCACTAAATAATAATGACAATTCTGTAACCATTAATGGTGATCGCTATCGTCAGATGTTGGAAAACTTATTGGATCATATGTGGTTTTAACAGGGCGGTATCATCTCACACACAGCCCGAGCTACGCTTGTAATTTTGCGAGAAATTTTTCCCGGCTGCATAATGCCAATAAGTGGAGATATTACTGACTTTTTTTGATATTACTAGCCTATTTGAAAGTAAACGTCTACTTCAATAAGCCAACCGCAATTTCGATGCTACAGGTCAATATTTTAAATGATGCCAGTATCTCGCAAATGAGATAGATAAATTTGAGTGCAAGAATGTTATGAAAAATGTGGTTAAAAGAGCACGCATTTTTACCGCTTCTAGAGATGGCGACTTGGCCAATGTCATATTTTATACATAATTGTAATAAGTTAATTAATTGATAAATAAAATTTAAATTTAAAAAAAATATGTTATTTTCTAGTTATTCAAAAACAACATCGCCCTGGAATATAATATTCACTTTGTATATCCAAGATAAAGTTCCCTGTACATCCATCTCGGGATATGTCATTTCACATTAACTCACAGAGCGTAATATTTGTTAATAACAAATAAATATTTAAACAATTTACGTCGGTTTATTAATGGTTTTTAATTTGTGATAGTAAAAAATTCATAATTCTACCCGTACCATGCAATGTTTTTTTAACATTTTATATCTAATTCCTGTTAAAAAAAATTACATTAAATGCAACAATATCGCCCCTATACATCAACTAATCAAAATTAGAACATCTTTACTCGCGACAATTATTTTTGTTCAATAAATTATATTATTACAGCGCGCGCCTCATTTCATTTACAGGAGTGAAAATGATGCTACGTTTGCTATTTTTCAAATTATAACTGTCTAAATTATTATCGACAACAAAACGTTAATGGATCTAAAACTCAAAATCATTTCATTTTCGTACAAAAATTTATATAAATAGTTAAACATTTAGCCGATCAAATAATGTGTATCTGCACAACTCTCGCCGTAATGCTAATAAAAGGTATTTAGAGTTCGGCAAATAATAAAATTCTGTAGTGCAATATTTGTTATGTAAAGATTAGATTGAAAAATATTTGGTAAGTACTAGACTTAAATACCAAATAAATAAGTAATTCTCGATACTATTAACATTTTATTCTGTACCCATAAACATAAAACTTATATTTACAAGAAACAATGTGTTCTGCATATATCTGACAAAAAAATCTACAAAACTGCATATTTAACTCTAATTATCCGAAATCCGTTTAAGGGGGTTTTGGAATCAGGCGTTACATGTTACCTACTTATTTATAAAAATGATACATTATTATGTAATTACAATACAATCGCCATACTGAGTTAATAACGTCACACATCAAAATCATTAGAAAATCTCCTCACAAACGTGCAGAATATAAATACGTATTTACTAATTTATTTATATTTGTATGTATGGAATTTGTTTTTTCGTCTACGTTAGATTGCATTCTATTACATGGTTTCCTTGAAGAAATCTAAACCGACGATTAAGCACGGTAACACATGTCATTGTAAATGCTTTGCCACAAATATCTCTGTACAACCGTGTACCGTTACATGCACCAGTGCTTACGGAAACATTAAATAAAACATAAACCTACATAAAATATATATATGGAACAAAACGCTCATAAAATATAAATGAAATAAAACTTCAATCCCTTCTGTTGCGTAGAAGCATAGATGCCAGAAAAATTCAGATACAGAAAGAGTTTAGCACTCACCACAATCCAGAATCTGCTGGCATCTTCAAAATGTGGACTGTATGTTAATTCACTATTTCGTCTTATGTTCCTTTAGACGACGACGAGTTTTTACACTATAGACGCGAAGTCTCAAAATGTATAGTATTGTAATTCTTTCGATTCACGGATACCGCACTCGTTCAAGGTCGCTAATTGTCTGATCGGCGGCGTGCCGGGAGAGGAAAGGAATGGGGGGGGAAGGTACAGTGCATTATTTTTGTTCACGAATAAATATATACTTACACAAGTAAATATATGTCCCAAATACCTCATTTTTTCAATTGAACTGTACACATTCACAAGCTATATATAACCACGAGTGTTCCGTATAGAAAACAAGAAAACAATGGTGGTTCGTCGATCTCAGCTTCTCTCAACCGGTGATGATGATGATGATTATGAGGTCGAAAGAAATGAAACACAAAAGATGTTTAATATTGGCACACATTGGTGGCAAAATCGAGAATGGTTTCCGCCAGCAGAATACACTATATCATTCAAATTCATTACAACACATGTATTTATATTTGCAAGTACCTACACGGCGACTGGCCGCCGCTTGTGACGTTCTACTAACACTTAATTGTTTTCCTAAAATCTATCTCACGGGTTTTTTGGCACCACGCCGATGATTACACCTTTAAATTATTAACACGCGTCTTATCGTATCAATTATATGGCGCCTCCTAGAGACTACTAATTGGATTTATATAATTTATTTTTAAAATATCTTTTTAGGAGAACACATTCTTATTGTGAAGTTGTAATTATTCAGAACATATGTTTGTGATATTTTAAATATGAATTAAATATATTAATTAGAAAGATATACAAATAAAATTAATTTTATATAAAAATATTGTTTTTGCGCCACCGGGATTCGAACCTGGATCTCTTTCGGAAAATAATAAAGGTGTATCAATGTGTCCAAAATATAATAAAAATGAATTGATAATTCTGGCATCTACTATCAGATTACTCAAAGGTATTTGAGATTCCGTAAAAATAAGGTAGATGACTCTTTCAAATAATGGAACGATTAAATGTATTAATATCAAAAATGTAACAAGGTTCGAATATTTGTCCCTAAAAATATCGTCGTTGTAGCATAGTTGGATAATGCACCTTCCCCGATTTTTAAAGAGATTCAGGTTTGAATCCCGATGGCGTAACAACAATATTTTTCGATAAATATTTATATTTTATATGTATATCTTTTTAATTAATACATTTAATTCATATTTAAAATATGTTTTATTTTTCATATAAAAATTAGGTTAGCCCCTCAACGTCATATTTTAAAATATATACTCGTAGTTCATTATTTAAATTAGAGTAATTATTTTAATTAAATACGCTTACAATAAAACTCCCCCTATTTCTGAGGTACTTTTTGATTGTATAGGAACCAATAATATTTCTTTAGAATGCCGTATTCATAAAACTTTTAAGGGGTTGGATCACAGCAGTGGCGTGCACCAGGCATGGAATTGGGGTAAGCTTTTACCGATTATGGCATACCTTAAGCCCTTGGGATGTGTTTGATGAAAACTAAGGGTGTTTCATTTGGCAAAATTTAGTAGGAAAATAGGGTCATTTAATAAATAATGTATTTTAACTGTATTCAATATGACAGTTATAAGTTATAAGTAACAATTATCATAATTCTCATTTTGGAAAATGTAACGAAATTAAGGAATATTTTTTTTAAATAACTTTTTATGGCGGAAAATAGACTTATTAAAACACTGAAATTTTTGCTAGGGTCTAAAAAATATGGGGTTAAAATACAAGGGTTTGCATACAGGTTATAACCATTAGCAAAGAGAAGGGTCTCATAATTATACATGGTTAAATCGTGATGGTAATCTAAATTATTGTGATTTTGGTTGTATTCGATTGTAATGATGATTGCTAGCTAATTATTCGTAATTCTTCTAGCAATCATTGGAATACTGGAAAGTCAACCATCGCCAGTTAAAAATCTTAATAACAATCATCGTTAAATCTCAGTTACCAATTATCATCACAATCAGTCATCTAACGGTTGACCAGCACTAATTTACAAACAAAGAGGGAAAATCATTTCTTACACGCATACATTAGAAGATATTTGACCATCAGAGAAGATATACGACAACAATATTGTGCAACCTTTATCTGAGCGTTAGTCTCACTTTTTAGAACATATTGCGTTTTGGTAGTGAGATAAGGCGCGGGTGAGAAGATTGTGGTTAGGTATGCAGAAGGATATTATATTCTACCGACTGCGCCACTGTTATAAGTGTACTTTGGTGGATGTAGGGATCTCCATAAAATAACACCGTAGGTTCACAAGATTTTTATTGTTGGTGTTACTTCTTCCACCACAAACGGCTCCTAACTATTGTATACTTTGGACGCCGACCTACTTCGTTCTGCCGCCTAATTCTCAAAGCCCCGCTGCAGCAGGCGGCGCTGTACGCGCACGACACCGGCACGCGTACCTGACACGAGTGTATCAGCCTCACAGTTACTGAAGATATATAATCTTAGATAGTTTTCATATTAAAGCATGAGCCTAATACTTAATGATTTATAGCATGTGAAATGCTTTTAAGCATGGACATAATTCATTATTTCAGTACTTACGTGATATTGAACATCACATAAAAGACGAAATTTAACAGTGCTGTAATATAAAGCAATGAGAATAATACTCGGATCAGTGCAATGCTGAAAGAACCGAATATGATGACCTTTAAGCATAAAATATATTTCAATCTTATTTTGAATGAAATGCCAAAAGATATAAGAAAGAAGGAGAAACTAAATATAAAAAATAAATGAAACTAAGCAAATATGTGCAAGATAAGATATAATAAAAAGGAGCATTATGATCTTGTTTAATATATAAATATACTATATTAAGAATAAATATATAAATAAAGACACAGGAAAAGAAACGTGTAAATAAGAGAATAGACAAAAATAGTTGATATTGATGAATAGGTCAAAAAAATAAAATGACAATGAGCAGGCTGTATTGCTCGGAGGACGGACAATTGTTATAAGAATGTTATCTTCCTGTAGTTCCCGACAGGCCGCCCTAAAACCCACTGGACTATTTTAATTATAAATTTCTACGGAAATACCTGGCAACGTATTACAATGAATAAAGTAAGTTGGAAAACAAATGGAGAGGTCTTCATCCAACAGTGGATAAAAAATGTCTCATAACGACGATGATGATGACTTCATAAGGACATCCTTTTTTAGTTTTGTGTAACATTTTTATAAATTCAAAGCATATATTTTAAAAAACCTTTGAACAACCCTTAAACAATAGGATCACCTAGTGAGGGGGGCATTAGTATTAATATTTTTTTTAAATATATATATATATATATATACGAATTTATATACACCTATGTATTTTTATAATTTATATCTGTGGTCTATTCATGCCTATCTTCCAACGTTTATATTCTCGTTAAATTTACTCTTCAGTAAAAAAAAAATCTTTAAAAAAATGTACGTAACGTTAAATATCAATACATTATTATCTGCTGATACTGCTACTGTTTTGGATATACACCGATATAAAATTCTGTTATAATACTTCATGTTCATTCAATTTTATAAATGCCTTTGATTGCCTCTTGGGAAATTCGCTGTTCAAAGGTCTTCCAGAAAATGAAAAATAAACATGGAAAATTAATGACATTTAAATGTTCATGCAGATAGTATTTTTGATTATATTAGTAGACAAAAATTCTCAGAACGAGATGTTTGTCCAACAGAGATTAATTTTTCTCCGGAAACGTTGTCTAAAGCTAAAAGTACACAATGCAAAGCTTTGCTTTTGACTTTTAGCAAAAGTTTCAGTCTTTTATACAAAGCGTGCATTGGATTTTGCTTTGCGAAGTAAATTGGAAACTTAATTCACATAAAATCTCATTTAAATCACACAGAATTTTAAATGAATTTCACCTATAATTAAAGACTTTAAAGATGAAGAAAATTAGTTTTGAATAATTTCATTTAAGTGTTAAATTATCTATTTATTTACGTATTGCTAGAAAAATCTGTGTTGATACGGGCAGATTATAATTATAACATAGTGATGTTATTCAAAATACTTTCCTTCTTTGCAATAAAGTTTATATTATTAATTGTGCACATTTAATATACATACATCAAAAAATGTATACGACCTTACATATTAAATAGTTTCCTTATGTTTATCCATATCGCACAACAACATAAAACAAATACCATATTAGTCTGACTATAAGGCGAGATTTTTATTTAAAAAAGCAGACAAGTGAATAGGGGGTCGTCTTATATTCGAGTCACAAACATAGTGGGTTACAATAAATTCACTACTCACGATTAGCGATATTATTAATAATGTTTATAAGGCGGCATAATTTACACACAGCCAACATTCAAAATGTTGTATATCCAATAAAATGGACAGTAGATACTGAAAATTATATTTTATGTAAAAATATTATTGAGGATTCCGAAGACGATAATATCACTGAAGATGAGACTGATGCGTGGGTGCTATTGCCATATGTAAATCTGACAGATCGGATTAGTTTTACGTGTACTTTATTATTTACTTTGTTTTTAGAAATATTTTTCGTTTAACATTTGATTTTTCATAATATTATAATGGCGAGGAAAATGTAATAAATTAACAAACTTTATACATCAGTGATTAATTTAACGTCGACCGGTTTCGATACTAAAGTATTTTTATTGTATTGTTAAACGGGTGTCCGTAGTCGAAGTGGAAGGAAAAAGTAATGTCATTGAAATGTAAAATATATTAAATAATGGTTTATTTGTTAATATAATAATAAATTATTTTATACTTGTTTGTTTGATGATTTCAATACAATATTTTTATTTCTCAAAACATTTAATATTCATTACAGAATTAATTTAATCTATTTTTTAGGTATTTAAAATCTAAAATTTAGGAGGGGTTTGTAAAGAAAATATATAAGGAGGGTGTTGGAGGCAACACGAGTCAAGTATGTCACCGAAAGACATGGAACGATCGGATAAACCATTAAATGATGGACCTGTTAGAAGTTTCAATATTCAATATATAAAAGTTTGCTAGACTATTGTAGCCTGAAGAACTGGACTTAGAATAAATGTCACTATTGAAACTAATCTTACAGCCAGAATGATAATTTTAAAATTGATATGCTTTTTATAAAATATTTATAAAACATACATACACGTTATCAAGAGCAATTATTAATTGTTATGAAAAATATTGGCGCTATAACACAATTGATTGTGTACTTCCCCGGATTGGAAATAGAGATCCAGGTTCGAATCCCGGTAGCGCAAAAACAAAATTGATTTTATGTGTATATATTTATAATTAATATATTAAATTAGTATTTAACAATGGTATTGACTTGTAATGTAGTGTTTCCTATTTTATATTATTACTGTACTTTTTTCTATAAAATAATTTTTTTAACTTGATTATGGCATAAATCACTCTTGAAGGGTGGATTGTCTATTTAAAAGAAGAAAAAGAGCCTAATGTTTTATAAATTACCTTGCCCTGTCATGCGTAATTTCAAAACAGTAGTCCTAGATACTTGAAGATGTCAACATGTTACAACTTATTTATATTTTATTTATTTATAGCTTGTTCGAATCTCCTGATTTTATATTACATTGATAATCGTTTCGAGTGCCATTAATTTTTTTAAATTTAACTAAAATTCACTACAAAAGTTGCGCACTTTTAAGGTACCGAATTATATTTTCCAAAACAATCCAGTGAAAAGCTTCAACAACTGAAAAGCGAGCATGTGATGAAGTGTGAAGGTAGACGAGACAATAGTCGTGAACCAAGACAGAAAAGTGTGACTTACTTCATCTTTGCCTACCCCTGCGAGCAGACGACGTGACCAAATCGGTACAAAATAAATTGTCATAAATTTACAAAGTCATAAATTTTAGTGAATTCAGGCGGAAAAATATACAAACATTAAGAAAAAAATTTAAAAATCAACAAAATTTCAATTTCAAAAGTTTTAAAAGCCGTCTCTCTAATGGAGACAATTTCAATATGTATTTTTTCGAGAAATTCAACACCGACACCCCTCATCCATTATTCATGAACACACAATGCACATTTACAAACCTCAACATCATTAGAGCCATTGCAAGACCCTAAATCTTTTAAGGAGGGAACTTTTTATTTAATACGGAGCTAATTCGCCCCTCGTTAGCTATTTGAATTTAGATGTAATCAAAATATTTATCCCAACAGTAACAATAAACAATTTCGCAAAACATTGAGGCGATACATTTTTATTTTATAAACAACCAAAAACAATTTTTTCAAAATATATTATAGAATTTTTTTTTTTGTATCTCTTTCCCATTGATTAATTTAATTTACATTAAACATTTATCTCAATAGCAATAATAAATAAACATTCTTCCACACATCGAGGCAATGTTTTTATTTATAAAGAATTGTAACATTATTATCATAATTCATCGTCCATCTTTCAAAGGGACGTATCTCGAATTTGTTGATTTTACAGCAGACGATATATTAACAAATTAAGTAGAATTTTTCACTATTTTATTTCTACGGATATTTTTTTTTATTTAAATTCTATCTGAGGTATATTTATCCTATAAATATTACTTAACGCTGTCATTTGTAAGAATAACACATCGAAACAAAGAGTGGTTAAGCCATTTTTTTTTTTGTAATATTACTTCATCGGAATAAAATTGAAATATGCCTGCTTGAATGAATTATGGGCATGTGTTGAAAATGTAACCCCAGTCGTAATTTGGTTTTAACAAAATACCAGATACGTCTTTTTAAAAGACGAAGGACGAATTGTGTACAAATATGTATCATAAATTCATTAACACCATAGATGCATTACAATTTTTCCATGCTAACAACAACCCACCCCAAGCAATAAATCATGGATACAACACAAAACTAACAACGAACATCTACACGCCAGTTCCGAGAGCAAAAACTACATTTTATCAAAGATTTTACATGTTCTTAGCTCCGAAACTGTACATCACACTCAGTCCCAACTGAAAATCGTTCAAATCCAATAAGATTACACAAATATGGACTAGACATATAATCCAATCGGGTAGAGATCAATCAGAAGCATGGCTATCCAATATTTTAACATAATCATTATACAGTACCTACACTAAAAATACACTAATTTTACAACACTCCCACTTCATTTTATTTTATTCTATATATATAATTTTATTTTTATTTTTATTTATCTCTATTTTTATTCCTGTGGAATCTTAAATAACAGCACGAAAAAAACTGGCTACTTTTACACAGACTTCAGTCTAGCAAAGTAGCCAGGACAGCGCTGTATATATCAGAGGTGGAGTCTACTCCATCCCACACAATAAACATATTGTAATGTCATATTATGATATATTCACCTCTGTTATAACAAAAATATGTATGTCAATAAATAAATAAATTAGGAATGTAAGTATTATTGTACATATAAAAATCCTCCTGCTATAAAAATGAATACTTACCATTTAATATTTAATAAAATTGTATACTAATATACATTATTGAATATGTTTATATACCTACACAAAACTATTTTCTTTGTCATGATTTTTGTATATTTCTAATAATATTAGGTATTAACGATAAAAATTTTGTATATATACATATGTGTATAAAAATAAATAATTTACTGAATATGCACTTGATTCATTAATGAGATACTATAGAGAAAAATACATAGAAAGGGAATTGGGCCGGTCTCGGACTTGGACCCGACGAGTCCGAGTATTTTGGACCCGGATCCGTCGGTTCTTAAAAACTCGGGTTTATTATAACGATCATAAAATTGCTGCAATATAAAATAACAGTGCTTCCCTACGCGTCAAAAACCTGTAATCTTACACAGAAAAAAGTATAATACATATAATAAAATTAATAATTTTTGTATCTAACGCTTCTGTATCCACTCTCTTTTCTAGTGTCAATGTCCCACTTTACAATCACAATAATTAACTGTAACCCATATAATTAAATATTTTAATTTTAATATTTTAGTACTATTGTATAACCAAATTGTTAAAAAAAATACAATTTTAGAAATCACAAAAAATGTAATATTCGATCATCAAGAAAGTCACTGATAGTCAGGAGATAAAAACCGTTATTTAATATCCCAGATCAACGACCCGTAACGCGAGAATTATTCATTGAAAAAAATATGAAACTCAATACAAAATTGGCTGAAGTAATGCACGATTAATGTAAGCAAATACTTTTTAAAGCGAGTGTCTTAATCAAAATATGATAATAATATTGTACTAGAATTTTGTTTTTATCTTCTTTCATTACAAATTAATATTTTCGTTATTTCCATTGTATCTACAGGATGTTACAGACTTAGTTCAATATATTTAAATTGTCGATACCTACTTACTTATGTTTTGAATCAAAAATGTTGATGTCATGTGTGAAAATTCTTTAGCGTTATACAAAAAATTAAGAAAATGATGATTCATTATAGGATATGGATATTTCAAAAATTTATTACCTAGCCTGAATTAAATTTAAAACAATCCGAATTTTATATTCATTGAATTTTATCAATCAACACTCACGAATTAATTTTAATCTCTCTTTTCAATTTAGAATTGTTGAGATTTTCACATTTAAAAAAATGTTTTCACCCTAAAAATATTTTGATCCAAATCGGTTACACCCTCTATTGTAAACAATGTTTCTTTTATTTCATTACACATATTTTATTTCTTATTTTATATTGAAATTTATATTTTTTAATAAGAATTTATAACCTACCATATATCCTTAAAAAGAAAAGATTTTAAATATTTTAATGCTGGAAATCACTAGATGAGACAAAAAGACAAACACCAGGGTTAAACAGCAAATAAGGTGTAGAATGTCATTTTTAAAGAACGAGGCTCGAACTTCCAACTACTAGATCACTTGGCTTGTGTCAACCACTAGACCAACAAGCACGTTAATTAAAAAGTAGGTTAAAATATACACACACTATTAAACCTTTGTAAAAAGCCACATAAACCTCTCTATTGATCTGCAGTGGAACCTTCTTTGTTAGGGGTTTGCAAAAAGATAAATATTTATAAACGAAATCTTGTGTAATGATAGCCGTTATGGCTGAAGCACCGCGCCGCCAGCACCGAAGATCCCAGGAATGCACAGCGAATATTCTCTGCCCATGACATTAAGGACACATTCATCTAAGGAACCCATTTGTGCTGTTTTGCGGCGGCCACATGAATTTCATAAAGGGAAGAGATGGTAAATGCACCATTTTTGAGCACCACCATTCCTGCTTTATATACTTATACGGTAAAATATAATACAAATTAAATCTACTTATCAATTAGAAAGATATACAGAAAAAAACCATATATCGAAAATATATTTCAGTTGCTACCGGGATAATTGCTACAAATTAAACGTATCAATTAGAAAGATATATAGAAAAAATCCATTTATCGAAAAAATATTTTTATGCGTTATCAAGTTACATCACGCCAACATAGTAAGTTGGTAATAAAAAAGTATTACAGATGTATCAAATTGAAAGAGTTGCAGCATATAAGTTCGAAAATTTGTCATCAACTTACTCTGTTAGGGTGGTGTATCTGGATAACGCATTTCCCCGGATAGGCAAAGATCCAGCTTCGAATCCCGATAGCAACAAAAATATTCTTTCGATAAATTGATTTTTTCTGTATATCTAATTTCTAATTGATACATTTATTTTGTATTAAAATACCACAGAACTATTTTCTGAAAAAACTGCAACTTCACAATAATAACGCGTAATAATTAAATATTCAATCAAAAGATCGTCACTACATCGATTAACAATATAAATAAATAAGCTGTTCTTAAAACGTTTTACCTTTTGTATTTGTATTCTTTAAAATTGTTCAGATATTCGGACCAACGAAAATCCCCTTCGATATTATTTTAGCATCGTTAATACTTCTCATTTTTTGTTCACAGCCTTCACAAATTTTTCGATGTAAAAAGGAAGTAAAAACATTTCGCTTCAAACATTTCGATCAAAGCCAAAGTGCGGTATTTTTTTTATCTAATTCGCTGTGTCTGGTGACAGATTTCAGGTCAGCACTTTACACTTATGCTCGTTGTATCTTAATTTATATAGCATTAGCTTCACGTATTTCTTTCATGTAGACTGCATGAGCAAATAACTAAACTGCGACGATACAACCGTTTCCACTTGCTGCTAAATCTTGCAAAAGCTTATACTTGAAATAAATGCCGTATTATGTTTCCATACCTAATACGAGTACTATACATGATCTCCTTTTTTATAAGGTTCCTTGGATGATGTCGCTCAGATTTTCTTTTAGATGATTCAACTCACGAATGATAATATTCAATCTAAACTGATTTATCCGGTGTGGCCCAACATGAATTCGCCAGGCGCGCTGGTGACTCCGGGGGAACGATTATATTGACTTACAGCTCCTTAATTTTATGAAATTAAAATGAAAAAGTCTAGGGTTAGTATTCGATATTAAAATTACAGAAATGAAGTTCTATTTTTAAATATCTGATTTTTACCAAACCTTGTCATTTATTTCCGAAATAGGCGGTTTTAAAAAACTATGAACGCTGAAATATGTTGGACCCTAGATTTGAATTCGATACCCTAAAATACATAAGGCGAAAATTCTTTTTGTACATGAGGATTTTGGTATTGATTAGTTATGTTTATAACGTAAACTTTGTGATTAGACATAATTATTATATATATGATACCTATTATTTTTTAAATGACCCGATTTGCATAAACTGGTTTGATTATTTCAACGTCGATACCATTGAACTTTTAAGAGGACGGACTTGCAATCAACCATTAACTATATTTGTATCCAGACGTTTATTTAGTCTTGTCGCATTACTGCTGTTTTAAATTTTTTTTATTTTTAAAATATTATTAAGGGATTTTGACATTGTAAATATAATAGAACCAACTTAATAAATTTTTAACATGTGGTTTAAAATCCACAGAGATGTTTAGCTATGTAAGTATATTTAGGTGCAGAAGATAAATAAAATGAAAAAAGGTGGGAGAAAGGGTTGAGAAGTTTCAACTATTGTTGTGGTAAAGGGAGAGCAAGATTTGTTTATAGGTAGAATGATTGATCAAAATTGAAATTGTGATCATAATAACAACTCTCTAAGCGCAGTGAGGCTAATGTTTCTCATTATGGTATTTGCATGAACTGTGACTGCTTCTAGTTCTACTTCTAGGAACGTGGAAGAGTGTGGACTGCCGGGTCAATCTAGATGGTATGTGTAGAGATATTAATTCTAATTAGCTGGGATAGTTAATATGCCCTTGCAGTAGTTAAAAGAGAAGTATTTAGTCAGCATGTATTCTTTGATATATTGTGGAAGTTTGCTGCATCTAAATAGGTGTTGAATAATTAGATTAGATCTAACATTTAGATGTCGAAGAAATCTATTTTGTATTCGTTCTAATCTCGCAATATATGTAATCTGCCATGGGTTCCACATTTGAGATGCGTACTCTAAGTGACTACGGATGAATGCGTAATAAAGTATTTTGAAGCAATATATTATAGATTTTGGAAGTGTTTTCAGGTTCGAAGTATGAATGCTAGCATTCTATAGGCCATGGAGGTAGTTTGTTTTCTTTCATATTTTACCATTAATTTCACAGCAATCTGTTTGATTAGGTCATACGCCATTTTTATTTAAATTACTAGATGATAAAAATACTATTTGTACTGCTATTGGATTTATTGTATCACTACGGTACCGGAAAAGGTTTTTTTTTTCGTTTTAAAAAAAAGTTAATTAAAAATATTTTCATTAATAACGAGAATATAAGTTGTATCAATATGTCCAAAATTTAATAAAAATAAATTGATAATTCCGATGTCTGCAGTCGGTATACTCAAAGGTATTTGAGATTCCGTTAAAACAATATAGATGGCTTTCAAATAATAGAACGACAGATGTATTAATTTGAAAAAGTGTACCATATGGGTTCGAATTTGTCATGAAAATTACTGGTTCTATAGCACAATTGGTAGTGTACCTTCCCCGGATTGGAAATAGACATCCAGGTTCGAATCCCGGTAGCGCAAAAATAATATTTGTCGACAAAATTGATTATATATGTATAAATTTATAATTAATACATAAAAAAATATTTTCACTATCTTTCAGATTCCATGCATGGTTCTCTCACCCTTGTGCTATTTTAAGTAAGCGTTACTCCACCTTTGAATAATTTGCACGCCACTGCATATTTTTCTGGATATGTACATATCTTTGGTTCATTACTTGTCATAAAGTTTTGACAAAACCTCTCGTTCGTGTTTTATTCCAACTGGCTTTGTGTAGTTTTTCACATAATTATCACGGAAATGTTTCTTTGTCCATATTTTTGATGTGAAAAACTAACGAGTATTCTTTTATGAATATTTTCTTTCTGAAATATATATTATTAACATGTTTATTGTTATTTATTCTAAATTTCCGGTAAAAAATCCAGTGTTGATATGAATATGGTAGAATATGGAGGATAGTTATACAGAGAGGGGTGTTATATAGATGGATAGCTAGCTGCAATGACGATCTACGTCTACAATTTGAGCCATCATTGTATACAGATTATTAGGTATTTAGCTTGACTTGATAGTAAGGAATAAAGAGATCAGTATTGCGTTACAAACTTACATGAAAACTTATTACTTACATTACTTACATGAAATTATTACTTACATTACTTACATGAAAACACTTGATTTATTCAGTTAAGATCATAAAAAATATGCGATTTTAAGTATAAGCGAAGTTACACAGTAGAGTCCTGCAAAAGACACGGTTGTCTGAATAAGATAGGGTGAAGGAGTGGCGCGCTAAATGGAACAATCAAGCAGAACGCCCGTTGCATGGGGTTGGCAGCGCGCCGATGAGTAACACTCTGAGGGGAGCGATGAACGTCACAGTTATATTTCCTAGATGTCGCCCTAAGTCCAAGTCACCATAAGAATAACCATTATTCTTTAATTTACTATACATATTCAACTAATGCTAATGGGAATTTTTTAACTGAGGCAAGACTAGCGGTTCACAATAGAGTCTTAGTGCCGACACTGATATACAGAAGTGAGGCTTGGAGCTGACAGAAGAAGAACCAAAGTATACAGAATTTAGTGGAAATGAGATCACTTAGGCCTATACGTAGCAAATCCATTTATGACAGAGTAAAAAATGAAGAAATAAGGAAAGAATGTAAAGCTGATCTTAGTATAGTGAGTAAGATTAAGAAAGAATCACTTAGGTAGTTTGATCATATGAAACGGATGAATGAGGAAAGAATGGTAAGAAAGATATATGACGTAAATGTTGATGGCACCAGAAGTAGAGAATGTTCGCGGAAGACTTGATACGACCAGGTAAACCAGATACTGGAGGACGGTCCTGTTAGAAGCCTCAATAATCGTCTAGCGCTTGTATGAAAAGATGTATGAATGTGGATGAGGTGAGAATTGTGTCAGGATAGAAAAGTGTGGCGCTCTATTTTCTCTGCTTACCTTCGCGGAGAAACGGCGTGATAGTAAGTAAGTAAGTATTCAACTAACTATTAAGTTGATTATTTATGATGTTTTTATTGAGAATTGTGTTTATTTCTAAGGTTTCATCTAAAATAATTTTCTGGGTCGCTGACCAACTGTAGCGGCAAGAAATACAATACAAAATTTAAAAAAATCTGATCATGATATTATGTAATAAAATATCTACATTTTATTTAAGGCGCCCGCACAACTATCCAGTATTTTGTATAATTACAGTATAATTAAACGATGGATTGCCAGAGTGAAGGAACACTTCGTAGGTCGCTGGAATATAACTTTAAAATCGAAAATTCCTTGCTCTTAATTATTATGTTGTAATAAAAATTCAGTACCTCTATGTCACGCAAATTTTCAAGTGTATAAATGCGAGTGACATTTTCAAAGCTCCGTTAAATATAGTACAAACGAAATGCGAGCGAGGCGTCGAACGGATGACGCGACATCTGCTCGAATAAAAATATCTTCATTTTTATTAGATGGTCAGGGGTGATTTTGACCACATTTATTCAATGTTTAATTTCAGCCAAAGCGGGCATCGCACTAAATTGTATTTTTTAAGATTTTATTTGTCAGCGATTATTCGAGAATTTTTATCGGGTAATTTTTTAGACCACCTGGACAGTCGAAAATCTACTTTGTATATGATATTATATGTTTATATATTTTTAATTATATTATATATTAAATAAAATTTGGTAAATTTTCGCAACCCGAGAAAAGAGTCATACAAAAATAAATTATAGTACAATAATAATAATAATAATGCGATTACTCCAGCGTGATCGGGTTTTTTTTATATGAAGATCCGGTTCGTCATAAATTTAATACATATAATATAATATTATACATTTAAGTAACAAAATATTATTCATGTTATAAAAAGACAAGCAAAAACTATAAATTAATAAAAAAGTTCACACATATGTATGAATATAACTATTTCATTACATTACAATCAATTCTATTATAGACAAGAAAAATAAATGAAAATACGCAAATAAAGACATCAAGTTTGTTATATTATATAAAAATGCCCCAAAAAGTTAAAAACATACTTTGATTAGTAATAAATTAAATATTAATTAAGCTTAATTTATGTTTTTTATATCAAAATTAAGAAGAAAAACATATATTTTTTAACACTTACTGCCCGATGAGTTAAAATAAAACACGTACGGCGGTGGTGGGTCATTTTAGACTGGTTTAGTTTCTGGTTTTTCAACCGTTTTGTGGGAGATTTTTTATAGATATTTCATTTTAAATATGATTTAATGAAATGACATAAAATGCTGTAATGTTTCGGCTAAAAAATTGAAGTTATAAATTTAAAAATATAACGAATAAAGTACATATTCTCACGTATCAACAGACGTCCTACACATCCAAAATACAAACATCCACTGAGCATGTGATTTTTTCGTCGGAACCCAACTAGGTAGTGTCATAAAACTTACAGGTAGACGCAACGCCCCTCAAATATTTATATTACTGGCATTGTATAGGGGCCCCCAGTCGAAAATAAGTCCAAACAAATACATATCCTTTGTCTACCCGCTCAAAATGTTGACAATATATGTTTCGGCGTAAGCGCTGAGATTCAATCCCGTAAATGCGACTGTCTTAGGTCAGTTTTAGAGTGTTTTTTCACATTTTTATCAATAACTCATTTGAATCTCATTTAAACGCACGTACAGGTCTTAATACTTTCCCTATATGCTATGAGAGTCGCAAAGGTAAACCGTTTCAAAACATTTAGCGGAATATTTACACAGAATGTATGGCATTCCTTGCCAATAGCAAGCATTAAGGCGAAAGTGGTGTGACAATGCACCCACAATACATAATACCGCGCCGTCCGCAAAATCACCATAGTCGAAAACGGAAGTAAATCATCCAAAAAACTGGGATGCTTTGCATGCCTACATGATCAAAAATAGGGTGTTTACGCTATATAAGGAATGCGAATTCGCTTAAATACATTTTTTTATCCTCACCGAAATTTTGATTTGTACAATTTAAAAATGTTAGAATTTTGGATTAAATAATTATTATATAAATAATTTAATTTTACGTAACAACCTGTATATATTTATCAAACCTTTTAACAATAGTATATGTGACGATGTATTGTATTCAGTGTAAGTATTTTTTTTTTTTTTTAAATATAGAAATCACAAAAATAACCAATCAAATGGTCATATTTCGAAAATAACTGGAAAGTTTTACAGCGCGACTATTTTGACTGTGTCAAGGCTCAGCTCCGTTGTATAATTTATTCCCGAGCTGGATTAAGAAATAGTGTAGACTGAAACAGTTTTTTCTACAAAAAAAGTGCAAACTACACTTGGGTAAATAAATCAAACGACAAAAAAAAAGATGGCATTCAAATAATGTAACGATAGATGTATTCATTTGAAAAGTGTAACATATCGGTTGATATTGCATAATCGGATAATGCACGTTTTCCGGATTGGAAGAGATCCAGGTTCGAATCCCGGTAGCAACAACAATATTCCTCGATATATGTATATCTTTCAAATGAATACATTTAATTTGTATTTAAAATTACTTTTGATTTATTTATTATTATTTAACTGGTGCGCGCTCTTCTCATACAAACTGACACGATACTGGCGACGGGCAGCATGATACTAGGAGGCCGCGATCAGGAATT
This sequence comes from Eubasilissa splendida, assembly GCA_031772225.1. Taxonomy (NCBI): domain Eukaryota; kingdom Metazoa; phylum Arthropoda; class Insecta; order Trichoptera; family Phryganeidae; genus Eubasilissa; species Eubasilissa splendida. The sequence goes on along the minus strand of CM062862.1, from coordinate 23,018,344 downwards.
AACTTTTTTTCGCCTAATTTATGTTTATAAGTAGTGTTTTAGTGTGTGTGAGTGTATTTTAAATATGATTTTTGCTTCTTAGGCCTTACTATCCGATAGGCCTTATTACCCGCATGTGCCTTATTTACAAGCCTACCTGGGCCTGATAGTCTTATTACATTACACGATGTACTGCGGTTAACATAATATAATGATACCGCATTCTCCTGGGTTCGAACCCAGGAGAATGCGAATCCTTATGGTAAATAAATATTTATTTTCTGTACATCTTTCTAAGTGATTCATCTAATCTGTTTTACACTAAGTATTCAATTAACAATACATAATACGATACGGTGTCAAAAGTAATATTGTTTATAGTATTTGCCTCCAGGAAACTATGTTGCATAATTTACTTCATATTTTCTTCATCTTATCCGTTATTAGATTAAAAGTCATTAAGTAAAGCTGTTGAACATTTCCCTGATTCTGTACTTTTCATCCCACTATCCCTAGGGTTGTCAATATTTTTTACATAGATAATAAGTTTATATATTCTTTATTATATCATTAATAAACTATTGTTTTATGTAAGTACTCTGTTTATATATTCAAGCCATGTTTGATCAACTTCTTATATAGACTTACATTTTACAATAAATATTGCATATCCGATATCATCAAAATATCCCTGTCACATACTCTAAATTGTTAGCTTAATATATAACGACGGTATAGTCTATAACATAGCATACTAATAAATTATTAAATGGTTTTCGTAGATAATATATAGTACCATTATACAGGGTGTAACAGACCTAGTCCACAATATTTTATGGGTGGATACCTGACTAAATTACGAGTCAAAAATGTTAATTGTGCATATTATTTTTTGAAATTTTATTAAGTCTACGTATTTCAAAATAAATATTTGCGAAATTGTTCCATTATTAATTTATATATTTACTTTAGGTCCTAAATCATCTAATAATAAATAGTCCAATCGCTCGAAATTCGATGACCTGTAATTTTTTGTATTCAATCATTTATTTGGAATTATTAAAATATTTCAATTAATCGAAATAATCGCATAATTACATTTTTTAAATGCTTTATATCAGTGTCATGGTTGAGATTAGACACATATCCCATGAACATTTTCAACTCGTAATTTAGTCAGGTATTGTGGATTAGGTCTGTTACATATATATAATGTGTATGTCTGTTACATATACATTATGTTCCGGATTCGTAAAGCATATTTTTAACGCATCTTGCGAATCAACACATTTTCTCATGCCCGTCTCCACAGTGTGAATAGTGACCTTGACGTCAGCAGACGTCAACTAGAACGAAATTTGTTCGATCTAGACATCGCGAGAGAGTTAGTGGTGTGGATATATTCATCTCCGGTGCACCAGCACTGTATTTTTTTGGATATACTATGAATTGTGTGCACAGTGATATGGATTGTTATTTTGTGTGCCGCGGGTGAAGTTTGTGATATCGCTGTCTTCGATTGGAAGCGAAGATTCGCCCGCGTGCCGTTTATGTGATCTCGGCTGCGACTGCGGGGACTGAGGCGTCATACAAGGTAAGGTGAGTAGTCCTTCAGATTCCCGTTCTCCGAGATCACTGGTCCTTCGACTGGAATTCCTACCCATCATCGACCCTTATCCGTTATATCCAATTTCCTTACTTCCTTCCTTCCTTTACCCTCCTCCCCGCCACCTTCGGCAATTCCGGTCGTAAATCCAATATCGCGCAATTTGTTAGGTAGATCCTATCGGCACAGGATTTACGTCTTCTTTATACATTATATACCTCATCCTGGACTCTCACATTGCACAGTTTTTCAGGCTTATGTATATTTGTGTGTAGAAAATTAATTGCAATTTATGATCTTCTAATTCAAATACATTTTTCTCAGTTAATAATAAACATCATTAGAATAGGCACATTTTTTTCAAATCAATTTATTCCGATTATGTAAAATTGCAAAGTTCTAGAGTTGATAAAATCTCATAATGTACTTTCGCCAACAGCTGGTTGTTTGAAGTCCTAACAACGGAAAAAAATGACGCCCACATCCTTCTTCATGTTCAAGGCTCTCGTCCCCAGCACGAAATTTTTGAAACAACCGATGTACCGCACGTTCCTTAATAGTACCTATATATTTTTATCCTTATAAAGACCGAACAATGCACTCTAAAATGATATTAACATGTACACGATGAAATGATTCAAAATACAAAAACAGAAAATATTCTACTACCGGCCTAATAATTCAAACTTACATTATTTTATTACATACTAAGTATAATCCTTGTTCCTCACTGCACCATTAATTTTATTTATCATATATTCACTGTATCAGTCTTCACTGTATTCAGTCTTCACTGTATTCAGTCTTCACTGTATTCAAATTTATTTATAATTACCAACTTATTAAATTATAATATACTATGCACAATATTAATTAATAATAAACCTACAAATAAGATATAATATAACATAATATGTAGCACCTAATTCCAAAAACCCTAAAACAATTTTCAGATAATTTGAGTTAAATTTGCAGTTTGGTTGCTACATAGAGAACATATTGTATCTCGCAAAAGCCACTTAAACCCATTGATATTGCATATTTAAAATCAGGGCTAATTCCAAAATATCCCGATGCAAACAGAGTATAAGTTGCTATTCCCCCTAAAATGAAATCAGCCAATCACAACGGGTTAAAATTCAGTGTGGCTGCCAGAACGATATATATACAGAAGAAATCAATTATATTACAAAAGTGTCTCTTTAAAAAATGGTGATGTAAAAACAAAGATTTTGTAGATTTGCTTTCAAAATATATCCATTACTCAAAACACATAAAGTCGTTTTAGGGAGTTTTGGAAATAGGCGCAACATATATTATACATATGTAAGTATATTGTCGATATGTGAATAAATTAATAATTTTAATTATTTCTTATCTCTCTTATATCTATACGAAAGCAGTAGGTAAAATTTATTCGTGTGTAAAAAATATTGTATAAATTAACAACCCAAGTATACGTAAAACTACGTGCGTAATTTTGCTTCAAATAGTTATTTACTATATAAGGGCTGGATGAACAACCCTTGTCTCTTAACAAACATTCCGTTGAAACCACTCGTTGAAATGAAGGGATCTTCTTGATGCCAAGTTTATATTACGTCATAATGCAGAATTTCATGTGCTAAGTACTAAGTTGTACTATACACGTAACGTTAACACGTGTGATACTATGCAGAATTACTAAGAGAATATTTATTTAAAATATTTATCAATTTATTTATTACTTTTGAAATTGGCAAAATTTACTTTGTGGTTAAAATTCACATTTTTATTTATTAACTTTGTTAGCGTGTCAAACTAATCAAAAAATTATAAACAACCAACTTTATTTAACTACGAGTCCCATTCTAAATTTTTTTCCTAAAAATTATTCGAGTAAATTTGTATTAAGTAACAATTTGAGTTAGGTACTAAATTAATTTTTTAAATAACTGGTGTTTTTTTTTAAATAGATTATGGTAAAGAAACGATAATATATGTTTTTAGTTAGTATTGACATCCTGAAGAAGAAAATTTTATTTTTCGAAACCGGTAGATGTACTTAAACTCAATAAGTGGTTAATAAAACAAAGTTAATAAATAAAAATATAATTTATTTATTATTATTGTCAACAAATTTAGCATTTAAAAATAGTTCGGAGTATATGATGCGTTAAATAAATGATTAAAATGAATACTCGTGAATGTTGTTCAGAGTTAGTTAAGTGCATATTTCAATAATGCACTATTACAATAATGCATTATTGAAATATGCACTATTATAGGCCCATATATACTACACATGTGGGTAGTTCAGAAAGTTAAGACTTTTTTTTAGCGTTAAACAATTAAGAAAATATATTTTATTAGACAATTTATTTTATACACGGTATAGTACCGTAATTTATTTGTTTACATAATCATTTATGTAAACAAGTCATATCTGATCATGATTTCAAGATACCTTGTTGGTGTTGTCCACTGCCAGTCCATTTTTTGTTGTAATCGAGGGTATACGGGGACATACGCTAAATACCCTCTGCCATATTCGCAGAAATAGCATATATCCTCTGCTTTAATCCAAGTACTCTACCATCAGACAAACATTTTAATATATTTTAACATCATACTTCATTTTCATTTAACTTCATTTTTAATCCACGATACGGTAAAGTAATAATAAACATATTATTACTTTACCGTATCGTGGATTAAAAATGAAATTATAACAACAATTTAATCCTATAACAATAGGATTAAATTTGTACCGTATAAATATGGGTGTAAATATAAGGTATATGATATCACACAAAGAGTGTGTAATCGTATACCCTCTGTGAAGTTTACGACTACAGCACTGACTATTAAAAATGATATTTGCGTTATTAGTACCTACTTATATAAAAATAATCATTGTATTTCTAATTCACACCTGTCATATCCTATTTTTCATGTATATGTTAGATTCAGGAACCATTTTTTGTAGAACTGTATGGGAATCTGGTCGTGTGAGGCACGTTTGTCGGATTGTACTTATCGGTTTTTAAATGTTAAGCCGCGAGCAAGTTTTACAACTTGGCGAAAACATTACTCGTCCAAAGCTTTATATAACCCGAGCCGCCCAGGCGTATTCTCTGTAAATGCTCTGCTTAGAAAAAGTAACACCGCATTTTTATCATTTCCCCGTTATAACGAATTACTCGACCGTTATCAACGCCGTTAATCATAATTACGGACGTGACTCGGAAGAGGGGGTAATCACTTGAAGAAAACCACCCTCCGTATCAATAAGGGCTGCGCTAGGGGTGGACAACATGCCCTCGTTGTATTATGTCGTCATAGGAACATGTTTATATTACGGGCAAACGAAAACGGATCCCCTGCGTAATTTTTCCATTTAATTATCGAGTCAACACGTTAACACTGAATTTATTAAAAAATGTAAATTCATCGAAGCGTTACATTACTATTACCCTGCCCCAACATAGAATATGATATCTCGTATCAAAACACGGTATATTTTTATCTATATTATAATGATATATAAGTGAATTAAATTAAGTGCAATGCAGAAATACAATAAAGATAAGGTAGCGAGGAACAGATCCTCAACTTCGATAAAATATTCTTCTTCTCAACTAGAGTGAAAATTTGTAATTATACTTACGTAACTTAACATACCGAAAACCCGTTGATCAATTATTTTTGTTTCAATAAATACTTTTCGTCAAGATGTAACCGATGTTGTTACTTGGTAGAAAAAAGATAAAAGTGATTAAATTTAACTGACCAAATTGACCAAAAAATAATGATGTGAGCAATTTTTGCGTTCTAATATTTATTTAGTTTCACATGTGAGATCTAACCTTTGCTCGGCTAGTCAACTTTGGTACAGACATTACTTTTTCATCTCAAGTTTTATGGGGATTCTACTTATATCAGTATATATGCATGATTCAATAAATGAAACAAAGTTTAGTGGTACAATGAAAACGTGTATATTTTATCCTATAATTTTCAAATATTCTAGGGGCTTAGAGAATTTGGTCAAACAACCTAATGAACATGATACAATAAACAGAAATGGCAAAAATGAAATTCACAGAGAAAATAATGAGCCTATGAAATGGTACATAATACAATGTGATGTGAGAATTTCTACATAATGGAATAGTGTTGTATAAAAACTAAGATGATTTTAGTTCCGCACTTAAAACTAGATTATTTAATTATGGCTTCCTTAATTAAAGAGTTTTTTTTGTTGAGAAAGGTAGGGCGAAATGTCTAATAATTAATTTGCTGGAAGACTGCAGGGACTATATATTTATATGTATTTGATTTTGAAATACCAAATACTCGGATGAAAAGATGCTGGTTTGATAATTTAATAGCAGCAGAATGTACTTAGAAAGACGTTCATTTTGCACTTACGGCGATAACAGTAGTATTTTACTAGATAACAGGATTTTATAGAATTTGATTTGTAAAACAAAATTTAACAATGTAATTGACAAGATTGTTCAATGATTTGATTTTTTGCAATAGTTTGTACACCTTTTGGTTATGTTTATTTTTCGGCAAGTGTGTTATTTCACAGATTTTTTTTAGTTGTATTAATTAGTATAAATGATTCTAATTTTTAAAATACACTATTCATTATTTTTGGATAATGTAATCCGTTTTAGTCCATAGTAAATTGTTCTCAAACGAGATGGTACACTGATTTTACTTGGTTAATGGGAAGTGAAGATTTTAGTATCACCACACTGATTGTTATTCTTACAAGATCGGTCTGGTAAATGATATTTATTTTTATCAATCGGTCATCACGTTTGGTTTTATTTTTATTTAAAATTATTAAACACTGTCGGTTGATCCTGGTTTGGATCTTAAAATACCGGAAAGTAGCAGATACTTTATTCTGACACCGACTCCAATTTGATGGAATTTAGATCGTAAGCGTACACTTTGGATCGCGATCTATACCGGAGGTATGTATGTATAATTGATACATCAGATAAAATAACTTTTGAACTTCTCCCTGACCGAAGCGGTCAGAGAGAAACTGTAGGGCACTGTTTACAGTTCCGGGGTGAACTCAAGAATGAATGGGGTGATCCTGCATCGTTTATATAATCTAACCCTGGTCCTCCTAAGGTTTCATGGTGGGGGTTTACACATGTCACCAAGCTAGCTAATGGTGTAAGAAGTACCAAATGATGCGTTTTAAGAGATAAATAAATTTTGCCGACTCGTGTAAATTGTAAAAATATCCATTATTAAAATCAATTTCGGAGAGAGATTCCTCGCGATTTCCGGCCACGTGTTGTTATGACGTCAATGATTTAGAATGTACGAGACTTTCATTTATTAAATGGATTTTGTCAGTAAAATATTATTTTAAAAATAGAATTAGAGATTTCTAAGGAATGTGCACCTGGCACAAGTCACTAAGGAAATGTGGTAAACGTTATCTACTGCGAATACTAGGTACATGCGTTGACAGTCAATTGAATGTTTTATTTTATTTTTTAACATTCATTATTTCGGGGAGGATACTTATTCTTAATGCTGGTGAAATACAATTATATATATGCGACAATAAATGTCCATTTTTGAATCAGCGGCTATTATATACTGGTGTATAACACCACTCTCAGTTACCACAGTCAGTGCCACCTACAGCTCCTAATGGCCCATTTTACCGAATGAGATTTTTGACTAGAGACAATCTCTGAGACAGGGATTATGCTCTCACGAGATTCTTTGGAGACAAGTCTCGGTTTTCGTAGTCCACACTAAACCTCAGATTTTCGCCGTCTTAAACGTTAATTATTTTCAGTCCGTTGATCATTGGTACTTCATTCGTCAGTTAGGTTAATTTGATTCTTCATAGTAGCAGTTAAAACAGAATAAGTGATGGTAATTTAATCATTTTAATTTGGCCTAAGTTCTTTAGAATAATTAATTATAGGTTTTTAAAATAATTAATTAACGAAAACAAGACAGATTTATTCTTTTGAGATGTAGTACTGAAATTGCGCATATCACGGCAAGACTTGTGAATGTTTCTTTTCTGCAGGAACTGAACATCAAGGGCAAACTCTCAACCATTTGTCCGAGATAAATCTTTCAATTTTTTGTGAATCTTGGGAAAAGGGAAGACAGATTGGAGAAGTTTGTTGTGGTAGGACACCCATTGAATCGACCAAGTAAAAAAGGTAATATTTACATCTCTGGTGACAGCCCTAAGATCTGCAGGATGCCGAGAAAAGTGGAAGAGTTCATGGAGATTGCGATCCTCAGTCATATGTGAATGATAAATTGTAGGTCCAAGGAGCGTTCGTGCGCCCACGTTAACAAATCGAACGTGGTATTCACGAATTTGAGTTTTTATCTTTTTTTAATCTCAATCTCATTTCCAAAACAAAATCTTAAATAAATCTTTGAAATATGCATGGTACTGAAATTTATCTCAATTTTATCTCCGAGTTACCAGTTGATAAAAATCTAACATATAATATAGTTTTAGAAGAGATGATAAACAATGTAAATATGAATACTGACCCTCACCATTGCTATGCTACCAGATCCTCGGGACGAACCATGACAGTACCGATCGCAAAGAATGTGTACGGTCAAAGAACGAAAGAATATGTTGTGCCAAGAATTTTTAATAAAATGAGTAAAGAATTATTAAACATTATGGAAAATAAAGACACATCAGTGAACACGCTCAAATATATTTATTTGATTCCTCTATTGTATTACATTTAAAAAAAATTGCTGATAAAATGTTTGTTTACTTTTACTATGTTACTAACTTAATTATTTAATGTTGTATGTTTTTTTGTACGTACTTTAACTTAAATTTTTAATTACCTTAATTAAAAGGCAATTCTTTTTGTAAAACTGCTATGCAGTTTGCAAAAAATAAAAATTATTTTGTAATGTTTGAAATAAAGTTGTATTAAAAAAATGTATTAGATTAAATAAAACACTATCAGTTTGTATGAAATCATGAATTTTATTATATGCCAACAGGTTTCGCTTAGCTCAAATGAAGTCGGTTGGCGTGTAATAAAATTCGTGGTTTCGTACATAGTGATTGTGTTTTATTTAACCTAATATATTAAACCACAAAGTGATTGCTTTCTACAAAAATATAAACAAAGTATTATCTCATCCTATCTCATTTTGTAGACATCATGGCCATTGGTCAACAGATTGGCTCATGTATTAACCCCTGAGGCGTTCACTGAAAGCTTTTTGTAACTGCATCAACAACAGCTGTGAAAATGCTAAAATGATGTATGCATGTGTTAGAAATGAGCGATATTCTGTTACTACCCCTTTGAAAATATAGCGTGATAACATGTTTGAAGGCTTTTTCTGCCAACACCGGTTCGCTAGATTGGGTAAACGTGACGAATTATTATTGTAAGCCTCGTATCTCTCGCAGTGCAGCCATTGTCCTCAGTGGATTTGAATTTAGCGAATTGTATTTTTCTGTTCCCAAATCCGACAATACTCGCGCAAATTTTTTCATTCCTTAATGCACAACTTCTCTTCCCTTTATTAATGTATACTATTTCTCTCTCCATATATGGACTATAATTGTGGTCTACAGGGTAGTTCAAATTTATTAAAAATATCGTTCGGTGTCCTGCAGTGTTCCGGGTTACAGTATCAAAATTGAATTTTTTATTTCTGTCTTCTTATCGGTTTCGCTCTGTAATTAACTTTACTTACTTTATTGACATAATTACACATGGTAAAGCCCTTGAAACATAATATTTGTTAAAAAATATAATAAAAATATTTATTCATTCGTTTACGAAATCTACAGTTGTGAGATCAACGAGATAGAGAACTTCTGACCACGTGATTATAAAAAAGATCTAGATTCTCTAAAAAGTATTCTTAAAAGCTTCGGTTGGAACTTGACTACTGGACCACCTAAGCACAAGAGTTTCATAAAAAAATATTAAAATCCTAATAGTAATTAATACAAAAATAAAGAAATTAAATTAAAATATTTAATTTTAAGAGTATTAATACATTCTTGGAATACTAAAAACCGGCGTACTAATATTAAATAATTCAATATAATTGTCATGTGCATCTATAGGTCTGATATCTCGGAAATAGTAATTAATTATAATATTTCGAAAAATAAGAGTGAACTAAAAGATAAATTCCGCATTTATAAAATGACTATTAAGTAAATAGGATAGAAGTAAAACCTGGAGACTTATGGAGAAGTAGAGGCTATATATGTATTAAAAATAAAAAACTCCTGATAATATTTGCACCAGCACATATGCTGAGCTTATTGAGCTTCTACAATCAAATAACTTATTTATATGTGATATTAATGTTTAGAAGGCTTAATAATAAAAATATTAGTAATAACGACTTTTAAGCGTTCCAAAAGATCTATGAGGGAACGTCAACTCATTACCAACGAGGACTCGGTTCTAAGGAGCTCTCGGCCTAATAAAGATATGTTTGAAAGGATACAGCGAGGCTACGAATTCCCTGTTGGCAGACCACTGCTAAAGACAGAATGGTCAGGTCACAAAAATTCGAAACTCGAACAAAAAATCACGTTGTGTCATCATATGGTCGCCTTTTCTCTCTATTGGATTAGGTTAGGTTAGGTTAGCAATTAAATTGTTTTATTATTTGATATGATATATTGTGTAAATTCTGGAAGTCTGGAACGGATTCATTCAATGTACATTATTTCTTACGGGTAAATTTTCCTCAAATGTCCAACAGCTTGAACCATTTCCTGGAATAGATTGTGTTCGAAGTTCGAGGTTCCACCATAAAATTTAAGAAATCGATTACGTGTTCTTTTTTCGTGACTAAGTAAGAATCCTGTTAAAAAGTATGGAACAATATTTGCAACAATTAGATAGTGAAGTTTTCAACAAAATTACGATGAAATTTATAACTAATTTTGGTTGTAAAGTTTGTGTTTTCTTTTTTTTCGCATCTTGAAAAATGTTCAGGATTATCCGACAGTATTTCAGCTTGTATTAGGATTAACGAGTCCATGAAAGTAGGAAGTAATCAGTTAATTATAAACTTTTTGTTGCTATTGATGTTTCGTCTTCGACATAATGAATCACTGAAAAGTTTTCCAGTCAAAGTATTATTTGTGTTCTGTAGAATTGAAGATAAATAAGAGCTTTTTTTGTAGCTCGAATCTTAAACATTTTGAGAATTTTTATACTACACGTATTTTATTAAGAAAAAATATTTTCCGTTTATCTATTTGTGTCATTTTTATCATTCAAATTAAAAATACGCAATATTTGTGTTCAGAAATAGAAATATTATATATTTTTAAGGAGAATACATTATTATTGTGAAGTTTAATTTTTATCAGAAAACAGTTCTGCGGTATTTTAATTCAAATTAAATGTATTAATTAGAAATATATATTAAAAAAATCAATTTATCGAAAAAAATTTTTGATTGTTACCGGGTTTTATATTTAGTTTTTTTTTTTAATATTTAGCTGTATGTGTGAATTTTTATTAATATTACATACATAGATATAGACATAATAAATATTTTAGTTATAATGAATACTTTATTTCGAGTTTAGTCTCTTACTTTAGCTCAAGAAAATAAATTACCTAACCTAACCTAACCGAACAATGGAGGAGATTAAGGAACCAAAACTTCGGGAACGGTATAATGACCTCCACACGGCCCTCACAGGATCAAGACCAAATGGCAGACCATGACGTGGATGGGTGGATAAGAATGGATAAGGTCTCACGAGATCGTTAAGGAAGAAAAATGAAAAGAATAATACTTTATTTCATTCAGAATTCTGGCGCCATCTAACGATTTTAGTTTATAGTTATTTGTAACATTTTAGTCAACAAAATTTAGTAGCTTTCAACAGTAGTAAACAAATTTGACTTGATTTCTCAATGCATCGAGTGATCATGATGAGAAGTTTTGCCCCTGAGCGGGGCGAGAGGCACCAACAGCAAAGGAATTATTATCCACTAAAACATCGCTCGCAAGAAGTCTCAGTGATGGCGTTGTATAACTCACTCGGCACATTCATATGAGATGTGAGGGCTATCTCGCGAGAAACTTTTCACTTAGAAACTATGTTTGAAAGTACCTGGCGTATAACTACAGTTGGTACTTGTTCTCCTTATAAAAACCGAGGGGTTTTTAAGTTGACTCGATATTTTTAATACTTATGTAGTCTAACTTTTACTTAACTAAAATAAGTTCGAAGCTCATGCCGGGTGACCACCAAATTAATACTATTTTTATTTACATACCAGAAATACATCAGTTTTACTTGAAAATATTAAAAATATTGATATAAATATACTTATTTCTAAATATCTCTGGTACATGTATCATATCACCCCTGCATATAATTATTTTTTCTAGTTCGTAATAATATTTATAAAGTAACATTAATAAATAAAATAAAAATCTTCCAGGTGAGGGAACACTTACCATTACACTGCCGAAGAATCAAGAAAGATATATTGTTTATAAATATGTTAAGCTCTCTATTTAAGCTGGCTCGTTGCAAAGTTCAACAGGGGTAACTATTTTTTTTAAACAAAATTATAAAATAGTATAATATTTTAATATTAAGCATGTATTATTTACATAATTAAATAGTTAGGTATATCAGAAGTATATATATATATATATATATACATATATATATATATATTTTAATTAATTACTTGTGCTATGAAAATACACCTAATATGACATTTAGACATAACTCTAAAGAACTCTTTAAATCCTTTCAAGTATTGGATGTAAGACAACTGTTTACCAGAGCAATCTTCATACTATTTTATTTTTTTTAAATTTACTTTACTTCCTCGATCCGTTTCAAAAGAAACCAGGAGCAAAGCCTTAGAATACTACTCAGTGGCAAAATTGAATACAAAATTCACTCAACGTACTTTCTTATTTTGTGCTCCGAGAATACTTAATAAATTACCACTAGACCTTAAAGGGTCTAAAGTGATTAATGACTTCAAACCAAAAATAACAAAGTGATTGCTTGATGTAGGTAGAAATCAAAATGAAACCAATTTGTCACTTGTGCTGACCTAATTACTCACACATTCTTGTCTCCGACTATTGTATATTACTGACAATAATATTGTTATAACTTTTTATCAATATCTTTTTATAACTTCTGATTATCATTTTTTCACATAACTTTTTCTAGACCTTAAGGTGTCTAAAGTGATTAATGACTTGAAACCAAAAATAACAAAGTGGTTGCGTGATGTGGGTACAAAGCAAAACGAAACATTTGTCATTTGTGCTAACCTAATTACTCACACATACTTTTCACCGTCTATTGTATATATCTGAAAATATTTTTTTCATAACTTTATTTCAATATCTTTTTATATTTTTTTATAATACTTTTTTTCACAATACTTTTTATAACTCATTTATTATACATACTTACCTCTTAACATTTATAATTTTTAAAAACTGTACAGGTAATTGCTTTAGAACAAACTACGTCTAGTAAAGCAATTACCTTTATTTTTCATATGTACTATTTATGCTACAAAAAAAAAAATGATAACCTTCTGGAACGAGGATTGAACCCCCGACCGCTCGATCACTAGACAAGTATTGTAGCCACTAGACCACAAGCACGTAATACAAATTAATGCATTAAATACTATAAAAAAATAAGATAGATAGCTTAGATGTATATACGTATGTAGATAACATAATATAAGGCGTGTGAGAGGTTCCGGGATCGATCTCTCGGCACCTTCAAATTCTTGTTGATTTCAACATGGTTTTGGAAACACCTAGTATTGATCCTAGTACCGATAAATGTGAAATTAAAATACGAAGTAATAATATGAGTAGATTGAAATGTTACGTAATTTTATAATGTGCTATATCTAATGCATTTTACAAGGAGACCCTGTGTATAATATACCCTATGATAAAATATAAAGTTATATACTAAATCACATAGAACACTATTACGTTAGTGTGTCATAAAACAGAACTCATGAACATTTAATTACAAAAGCAAATGTATGTATGTATATTTTTATTTAGTTGTAAAAATTATAATATTCTTACATCTAGGTTGCAACACTAACTTTTTTTTTTTTAATTATGTCGTACATTGCTTACCAATGCTAATAATTAGGTAAATAGATTATAAATACAAAAAAATATATGTATATATAAAAATAGATCCGTTATTAAACTTAGATACTAAATATTCTGTACTTAACCTACGAAAAGTAGCAAGATCTCCCGCTTCCTTCACATTTTCTGGCAGTTCGTTGAACAATTTGAAACCTTTATAGTATAAACTATTTTGCGTTCCTGCCAGATGTGGTTGTAGAAGTCTAAATTCTCACCGAATTCTCGCAGGATGTGAACCTCAAAATTATATTTTATATTTGTATTCGCGTATGATGATAATAATCGATTTTTAATTTTATGTACGTAGGTATGAGTAGAGGACTAGCTGGCCGTTTATCCAAGCGCTTTACAGCCATTCCATTCCAGCCTAGTACCGACCAAAATTTAATAACAATACATCCCAAGGTAACAACTCCGAGAAGTCCGCCTGAAGTAATCACTTATATGCCTTATCTGATTTCCAGCGAACATCTCTAGTCACTAACTTTATTCTGTAATTTAACATCAACCTGAATACTTTTATTTGTGCAGCAAGCTACCATAAACGCCACCAATTGTAAGTCAGTGTTTTATTTAATATAACGACTCTAGCCACAGCTCATTCACACGCACATACGTATACACTGCGACATCAAATACACACAGTGGGATCTGAGGAGATTTGGGGCCCTTAAAGCAAATCCTTCTAATATCGCTATATAGCTCAATAGTTAATAGTACCGCTTAACAGATGACACATGACCTACAAACACATTCACTCCTCACGGGCTACAGTCAATAAACTGTAATCAAAGCAAATATATACCTACCTATCTCCCCATACTGGTGACCTGCAACATAAATTAAACTAATTCCCCAAATATGCATAATATTATATATAAATAACTAACTTTATATACTGTCTTAAATATTATATATATCTTGTTCATAATCACTTGAATTGTAATTTTTAAAACCAATTGTTTTCGAGTTTTAAAACAACTTAGGATGGTTGGAAATAATCAAAGCAGGTAAAAATAACCAAAATATTGTTACATAATTTGTAGCGCCTAATTTCAAAACCCCCTAAAATGACTTTGTGTTTTTGAGTTATGTATGAAAACGTACATTTTGAAAGCAAATGCACAAAATATTTGTTTTTACATCGGCATTTTTTAAAGAGACAATTCTCTTTTGTAAATTTATTTTTTTGTGTATATCGTTCTGGCAGCCATACTGGATTTTAGATCACTTTATCATCAACAAGCGTTGTGATTGGCTAATTTAATTTTAGGGGGAATAGCAACTTTTACTAACTATAATAATAAACTAACCCTGATTTTGAACATACAATATCAATGGATTTAAGTGACTTTTGGAAGAAGCAATGTATTCTGCATGTAACTGATAAAAAAATTTACAAAACTGCATATTTGACTCTAATTATCCGAAATCCATTTTAGGGTGTTTTGATGGAGAATAATAGAAATTATAAGTTTGATCGAGAGAATTAAAAATGAAGAGGTACTGAGAAAAGAAATAAAATATAAACACCTTTCGATAGCTAGTTACTTGGTCTTGGGTATTCTATTGGTAACTATAATGTCTGTGGATTGATTATAGAGTGACAAGCATATGCGCGTTTGTGTTAAACATGCTTATGTGTAGTGAGCATGAAGACGCCTGCTAGAGGAGCTTGCATAAGAAAGACCGGCAACCGAGCATGGCCACCTTTTGCTCCGCATCACTCTCCAAATAGAGATCTAAGATAATTTTTGATATTGTCAGTCGGGAATAAAAAATGTTTCCAATAAACATGATACTTTAATCTCGTTCGAACTATTACAGTTCACTTCCTACAATACTGATATTTTTTTTTACCAAAGTGTACCAGGAATTCAGACATTGAAGATCATTGATAGTGAATCTCGAGATAATCAACGAAACCAAAGACCGAATTGAATGTTTTGATTTAATTTTCTACTACCACAATGAAGACGTTGTTCCAAAATCTTGGATTAGTTGGCGTTAAATAATAATATTTAAGTGGTTATATCACAAAGTTATTTAATATTAATACATATTTTTGACATAGCTTCTGGTGCTCGTACATGAAAACGTCGTGCATTATCTTTTATGATAGCGTAAAATAGAACCATTTTAATAATTTCTTGTATTATGTGTGTATTATTAAGTGGAAAATACATTCTATAGGTCTAGAAAACCGACAAAGATCCTACGATGAGGTTTCAATCCCATGGGAATAATGTAAAGTTAGTAAGTGAAAGTTTAATTAACTAGGTTAATAACGCCAAGCAACGAGGCCAATTAACCCTAAAATTTAGATAATCTTGCGAAAATTTCAAGGTTTCAAAATATGTAAACTTCCGTATTGTATAAATTATTATTCAACAATGACAAATAATTTAAAAAAATGAAAAGTGTCACATATTGTTCTGAAGTTGGGTTGAACAATGTTGGTAGGAGATATACATAAGTTATGAGGGAATGGAAAAAAAAAATACATGAAAAAGATTTAAAAGAAGATGGTACATTTCACCAGTAAATAACTAATGATAAACCTGAACCTAAAATAATGATAAAATGATAGACCAGAGTCAGGTGGAGAGGGATACAATACCAGACTCGCCATGGAAAACTTGAAACTTGGAAAACCTCGCCACACTGCTGGCCATTTCAAACCAAGATCTCCTTAACTCGCAACAATCCTCGAAATAGTAAGCTATTTATACGGCAGAACTGCCAGGCACCATATATATTGTTTAAACTAAACTGATGGGCTTATATGAAAAATACACCAATCAATTGAATGAAACTGACAATAGAGCTGCTTGAATTAGCTGATGTGCAAAAACCAACTATACAGTTACTGATGTAGCAGGCAAGCTAGATAGGTAAGATAACAGGAAACACTACTACACAAACAATTATAGCTGAAGAAGAACTTAAAATCTTCATCGATACATTTATCAATATTGAACAGTAATATTTGTTCTATAATAAAACAATTTGTTTTTTCATTTATTCAATTGATTGATTCTCCGTACGGGTAGAAATAAGAGCACTGTCGTCGTTAATCACGCCGCTGAGCCAGCCTCAGCTACGTTCCAAAATTCGTTCAGCTTCTGACTACAAGTTTATTGAATCTGTCCCTTCTAGCTTTTTCTTAGACGTCTAAGAGATTTTATTGAAACTGGACTTGCTTGAAAGCTCTCTTAGGAAGACATTCTCAGGACATATCCTAACTAAAGAAATTAAGATGATTTTAAGGACAGGATTATGACTTTATTCTTGTAATTAAACATAGTAAGTACTTACAGTGACCTTTTGACTCGAAACTGGTCGTAAAGCAGTAATTGTCACATTCTCCCTTCATCCTTAACTGGGGAAAATTTATAGTAACACCCGGAGGTGATAAATAAAATATATTATTCCTTAGAAAAAAAAAGACATCTAATCAGAAAAAAGACACAAGAATAAAAGAAACAGAGTAAAATACAATCCACTCGACAAATCCACATCTCGTCGGGTTGGGCGCGAATTCGACGTCCTTCATGCATGTGACAACCAGATGTTAAAACTTGATGGATCCCATCTTCTTGGCTCCACATTATGATTGACCCTCAGCATCCAGACCGACGCGATCGGATTCGTAAGTGAAATTTGTTGAAATCTAGAGGCAAATCCAGAAGGAAACATCAAGTTTCCTGTAAAGGTTATTTACTATGCGATTATATTAACAAATTAATAGTAAGTTATGCACTAGTGATTGAATAATATGAAATATTTTCCCTTTGCTTATAGTTGATTTTAGTAACGCTCTCGCGGTTTGTTCAACCGCCCAAATCTGACAGCTTCCTCGATGGATTTGAAAACGAACCATAGATGACACCGTTTTTATAACCTCAGAAACAGAATTTGATACCGACTTAAGGGTAACTATTTGTGAATTTCAAGGTGCTTGACCAAGAAAATAAGTGACGGAACAATTAATAATTAATGATATTACATATTTTTTGTGTATTTTTATTGAAGTGGTTTATCTAATTTGTCTTTATTGTTTATTATCTTAAATCGAAAAAATGAAAATTCTGAAATTCTGTATGATATATTCTGGTTCAATAGAATGTTTCATATATGTAACATTAAATTTAATTTCCTTAATTAGCTTTATGAGCTCATGACAGACCTCAGGTAAAACACCTCAACCACTTCACGCCAGTACTTGGCATGCATTTGGCTCCATGTATATGATAAATCTCAGTCATACAGTATTAATGCCGTCTGTATTCCAAGCACTGGAATCATGTGCCAAGAAATAAACTGCACACTATGGAAGAATAGGCAAAACATTATAAGCAATACCATTATTTTATATTACTCATCTTCTTTGCGCCACTAATTATACACAGTGAAATCTCGATCGATCGTCTTCCCGCATGTATCGTTTATTTCTTCCAACCCTAAATTAATTTCATAGAAAACACCCAAAAATAGATTGCATGGATCGTTCCTCTGTATACCATTTTATCGCATTAATCGTTAAAATTACGCGTTTCGATTAAAGCACTCGTAAACAATGAGCGGAATATTCGAGAGAGAGAGAATACTGTTACTGACTGCCGCTTGACATTATACAATACAATGTTAATTTTTTTTTGTTTCTGTGCAGCTTTTTAATATTATTTTTATTTAAACACGTTCATCTTTCTCGAATATATCTTAAATCTTTTTTAGAATATGTATTAAATATTTAAGTTTACAAAATGTAACTTTTTGTATGTTGCCGCATTCATAGTTTAGCAAAACGATAGATAGAGATTTCACTGTATAACATTACGAGAATTGACTGGGCATCAAAGCAATGTCATCTATTTGAATAAAATAATATTGTATGGAGGGCCCGTACTGGGCTGATAACATATGATATGAAAATTGCAGAAAGCAGCTGGATGCGTGGGGTAGAGAAGAATAACGGTCAACAAAAGTAAAAAGCCTCGTTTATGGATATGAAATGGCATTAAGGACGTTATCAAGTCATTCGCATCCGCATAAGTTTAATAATTGATCATTTTTCATGTATTTATTATTATTATTTATTCTTAATATAGCGCGTATAAAAGTATTTATATATGCTCTAATATAAACAAAATCATTTATTTTTACTAGAACTTATCTTTCACATGTCTGTTAAGTTTCACTTTGAATTCATGCAGTTTCTCCCCTTTTCTTATGTCTTCCGGTATTTCATTAAAAATCTTCATCGCACTGTACACCATCGATTTTTAAGATTTAGCCATCTTCCTCGATGGCAGTCTATCGCTATAATAATAATATAATCTCTTTATTGCCTAATGCTATTTGATATACAAAGTAATTTAATTTTTTGTTTTATAAAGTGTTGTATAATATTTAGATGTATGTACAATTAAATTTAAAAAATACATAGGTACATACATCCGCCACTAGTTCTGTTCCCAATTTATGTCAGGAGCTAGTATCAAATGTTACCGATTGTACAGTGTGATGCGTTATCATATTCAGTACTGTATCTCAGGTTGCAATAATAATAATAATGCGTTTATTCCAGCGTGATCGATTTTTTTTTATGATTTTATATATTAATATAAACAAAATATATTTACTACATTTCAGTCACTGTCATTATTGTATCTGTAGCTGTTCTGTAGTCGTTGCTATTCTCTGGTCAGGGAGCTTTCTATGAGAGCGCCGCTTGCACCAGAGAGTTGGTGCTGAACTCCAGACGCAGCTTTACGCCCGCAACTCGATGTTTCAGAAGCGGAACGAATCCATGTATACGGCTTTCAGCAAACATTGTAGATGCGCTGAAATAACACGCCAATCCAAACAGTACTCTGTATAAGTTTTTGTACTGAATTCGGAGACGTTTGTACGTCACTTGCTTGTATTTCAACCAGAGCTCGCAGATATACATGCTGGTGATGAACGATTTAAACAGAATCCTCTTCACCTCCTTACTAACTAACTTATTTCATTATATTTTAACCTCCATGTCTCTTTCATATACATATACGATAAAATGGAGTCTTCTGGAATTAACTGATTTACCGCTGGGAAAGGGAGATAGGGCCATTGCAACCCTCGCCCGTGCTGACATGCTCTCTTGCTGTATACACTGTAAAGGCTTCTAAACAGTATCATATTTAAGTATCTGGTTTGCCTGATCATATCAGGTCTATCACTGAAGTTTTTTTTTTCTGAACTTCGCTCACTATGTTAAGATTATATTTACATTCATACCTTATTTGTTTACTTTTCAGTCTTTCAAACAAAAATAATTACCACATACACGCGTAAGCGACTTCATTTCCATTAGAGTAGAGCCAGCGTAAGAATGCGACTGAAATTATTTGTACAAAAAAGCATTTGAAAAAGGCAAACTCCACTCCAATACAACGCCAATAAGAATTCATTTAAATTATTTACCGCTTGACTTGCAAGCGAGTCTGATGATTGTATCTGATCGCTTTTTAATATATTTGTTAATGTTTGTAGCTTTAACTCTGTGGTTAGACAAAATTTAAAATTGTATTTATATTTAACTTTGTTAACTGTGTTGTTTTTACGTCAACTAGATTCGATACTAACGTATCTTCTTTAGGACTGGCGTACAACTGAACTATTCCATAAAACCTAAACGACATCCATTACGGGGTGGGGTGTAGGCGGAGTCTTAGTAAGAGGGAAGGGGTGATGAATATGGTGGCATTGAAATAGGGAATATAATAAATAGCTGTAATTACCTCTTCTATCTTACCAAGACTCCGCTTACACTCCTTAATGGATGTCGTTTAAATTTTATAGAATAGTTCAGTTGTACGTCAGTCCTGAAGAAGATACGTCAATATCAAAACCAGTTGACGTAAAAGCAACACAGTGGTTTAAACAAAGATTTTTATACATATTTAACCTAATAAGTCAGATGCGAGTCGGGGTAGAAAGTCTAGCCGCATTCTTAAAATGCCCATATTTTGACAGCTGATTTTGAAATAAGAAGTAATATTAAAATAATTCTGACTAGCAGAAAGCTTGGCCATCGCTTATTACTAAAAAATGGCACCAGTTTGTGTGTCCGTAAAACATGTTTTCCAATGTTGAAAACATCATTTATTATTTTAAGTGAAGGGTTCTATTACAGTACAACCTAACTTAATAAGATATATTCCTAAAATGATTAAAATGTATAATATAGCATTTCAGCCGTGACACACGGCTGTCATTTTTCATACCTGTGCGATGCCGCCTAGCGACAGATCTTCCTGGCAAAACAGAATACATATCACTGGTACTACTTGCGTTTCTAGCGTAATATATTATAATGTACCCTCCTCACGCGCTCGACATGCCGGTATTATATAACTATTTCCGATATTCTTTGAAACGCCAACTTCAGCCAGGCAGTTTTTCAGAAACTAATAACACCTTTACCATCTATTAAAAATTTATAAAACTATTTTATCCTAAGGAAGAAAGTTTAAAAAAGTTTAATACAAAATTTAAGCTTTTTTCGATGACGAGCAAAAAATGCTCGGCAGTACTTTTTGAGTCAGCCTAGTTGAACAATTTATTAAACGTTTTATATAAGTACCCAGGTAGGAATTTGAAAGTGTTTTATAAATATTAGACTAACTATTATATAATTCAAAGCTAATAGCTTAAAAGTATTCGGTTTTCAAGAAAATAATGTGAAATATAATATATTTCAAAGAGAACACTTTATTATTTATGAAGTTGTAATTTTTTCAGGACAGTGCTGTGATATTTAATACAAATTAAACACATTAATTAGAATGATATACATATAGACGAACTCAAATTATTTTAAAAAAATGTTGCTGGCCTCGGTATTTGAAGCAGGATCTCAGTTTGAAATAGCTGCAACATATAAGTTCGAAAATTTCTCGTCTAGTTACGAGGCTGACATAGTGAAATTGGTTTACCGCACTTCCCCGGATAGAAAGAGATTCTGTTTTAAATCCCGGTGGCAGCTAAATTTATTTTATTGAGTTTATCTATATGTATATTCTTCTAATTGATACATTTAATTAGTATTAAATATAATATGTACATTTTGCATGTTTTCGAGCATCTAAATATTATTAAGAAAATGGCAAATTTTATTTCGAACTAGTGGTCAATATCCAGCATTGTCCAGGTTTCAGATTTAGTACTTACTTACCATACCCCCCACAGTGGTAGGCAGAGAGGATAGAGCGTTACACTCTTCTGTCATGGCACACCTCCTTGCCTTGTCTACTTTTAACATCTTCTAATAGAGCCATCCTCTAGTACTTGGTTTATCTGGTCATGCCAACTCTTCTCTGTATTCCTGATGCCTTCAACGAGCGCTTCATATTATCGTATTCACCATATTTTCCTTGTTCATACGTTCCGCATGACCAAACCATATCAGCGACCCTTTCTTTATTATATTGACTTTATATTTTTTTCAAATTTAGATAAATTTAAAACAGGGGTTAATGGGGAGAAGGGTGACATTGTTTTAATAATAAGTTATGCAAAATTTGGTCCAGGGGAGTAGGGCGGGGTGACAATATTTTACTCAAGATTCTAGAGTACAACTGAATAAAATCTGGATTGCATTGAATATAATACACATCTATATTGTTGGTGGAAATTGGTAGAAGAAGTGAAGAATCCAAGATGAAGAAGGAAAGTATTTATGTTTTGTGAAGAGTCCTAAAGAGTAACTTCGAAAAATTTGGTATGGATGGCATTCAATATAATACTCAATTATTTAGTAATGGTGGAAATGACGTAACCTGGGGGAGGGGAAAGGTGTATATTTTTTACAGAGTACTAAAGAATAACTTTGCAAAATTTGGTATGGATGGCATTCAATATAATACTAATTTATTTAGGTGTGGTGGGAATGACGTAACCTGGGGGAGGGGAAAGGTGTATATTTTTTACAGAGTACTAAAGAGTAACTTTGCAAAATTTGGTATGGATGGCATTCAATATAATACTAATTTATTTAGGTGTGGTGGGAATGACGTAACCTGGGGGAGGGTGAAAGTGCCTATTTTTTACAGAGTACCAGAGTAAATTTGCAAAATTTGGTATGGATGACATTAAATAACGTGTTTGTTCATCTGATGTTTTAGGGGTCTAGTGGTCGGGATTTCAAGCCTTGTTTCAAGAGACCAGTGCTATATAAATAGTCCATATTTTCATAGCACAAGCATTTAGCTTAGTTTGAAAATAGTAAGAATATAATACACATTTATATCGTAGAGAGGAAGTGAGTGACCAGAAGGAAGGAGGGGGTGCTTATGTTTTATGCAAGAGCCTATGTGAGAAGATGTATAAATGTGGATGATGCGAGAATTTTGTGTCAGAAAAGATAAGTTTGGCGCTCTATTCTATCTGCCTACCCCTTCGGTGAAACGAAGTGATGATAAGTTAGTTAGTTTTTATAGATTTAGATAATCAACAGTTATATGAGTGCGTGAATAACTTTCATAAAAATATATCATCTACATGTCTTTTATATTTGATCAAGGAATTTGAAACCTGTGGAGTCTACGTTGTAGGATAGACTTCCTATTTTTCTTCTTTAATGTGTTAGGGAAATTGTCTTCCTAATACCTATAGATACCTTCCAACCTTCCTATACATACTTGGTTTTATCTATCTGTCCATTAATTCGGGAATCAGTGTTAATTTGGTCGCCGTACAATAAACATTACATTCTGTACATTTTTCGAATACACGCCGGCCATCTACCTACACTGCGAGATACGAGATGCAAATTGGCCGACGGTAGCTTCTACAACAACTACGAGCATCTTAAAAGTGACTCCCAGCATCTGACGAGGGATCTTTCAATTGCTGAGCGTGGAGAGAGAGACGGGAACACAAAAGGTCGGTGGTAGTTTTCAAGTATTTTATTATCCTGTTTCTTTCTCCATATTTTCTTTCATATAGTCCACTGTGATAATCCCTAATACAATGATCTTATATAACTCGGAGGTCCATGAATGGAGTCACAGCGGAGCGCCATATATCCGTTCATAGTTTAGTCCGCCTGGCATCCGTCCACCTTTTGCAGGGCTGTCTTGACATCATCCGCCCATCTATGCCTTGATCTTCCCTTCTGTATCTATTCTGGTGTCTTGTGTACGAGGGCTTTATGCAAGTTATGGGACTCATCTACGTGTCCCCTCCATTACAGCATCCTCCGCAGTAGATATCTGGCGCGGTATACCATTCGAGATTCGCTCCTTCGTTTTCCGGTTAGGTATTGGGCAATAAATCTTTTCAAAGACCTGATTTCGAAAATGAACCATCGATTGAATCGGTGCTGTGTACATTTTAATCTTTAAATTTTGTAGAATGGACAATAAGAAAATTATATGGAATTTAAAAATAAAAATTACTATTATTAATAACATTATTTTATTTTTAACACATTCTTGAAAGAGAAACGGTTGCGAAAGCTAGGGGATACGTGTCTCGCATGGAAGATGGTTGTATTTCCAAACACATTCTAGGAGAGCTTTGCGATGCCAAGAGGTCTTATAGCGGTCGGCGTCTACGCTATAAGGATGTCTGTAAAAAAGACATGAAGACTTTCAACGTAGACTAGTAGGAAGATCTTGCCGACAGATGTGGAATGTGCGGTTATACTGTGCTCGTATTGGACTTCACTGACTCAAGTGCATACGTAAACCTGGATGCTGAATCTTCATCTTCTTCTCACGTAGATGGAGGATCAACTACTTATTCGAATAAGGATTTGAATACTTATTAGTAGCTGGATTTAAGATTAAAAAAAAACATTTATTTATTTTTAAATTATCTACTTCAATTGAGCCTTTTACAGTAGACATAATATTATACACTACAGTAATACATAAAGTATAGAAATTTTGTCAAACGCTACATTTAAAAATCTATTTCTTATATATATACATAATAATTAAATATACATTTTAAAAATTCGACATTTTTTGTAGTTTGTGTTGGTCTCAAATTATTACATCCGATCTGTCAGTCAAAAACAAACATGTTAGAATTCCTCTGTCTTTCGGTAATGCTGCGATCCATACATCAGCATCATCCGCATACTCATTAATTAAACTGAACAACCGTTCCAATATTGTTACAATAATAAGGTATAATGATTCTAATATTTCTGCAAGTACATAAAAGTTGATTAACTACAATAAATCAGAGCTATCAATTTTATGATGCAAAATATTAAATAGATCAATATTAAATATATTTTAATTTATATTTTGTCTTATTTACATACCTGTAATAATAATAATATGAGCGTTTTACCAATATAAAAACACATATTTATTTTATAAAAGTTAAAAAATATTGATATCTATGTTTCGATAGCAACTACAAACAAAACTAAAATAAATTAATAAATGAAATTATTTGTTCGAAGAAGTATTTTAAAAAGCCTCATCTCAAATCTAAACTTAATCGATTACACATTACCATTTCGACTCAGCTAACAGATTATGTCGTTAAATATTAGTGAAACCTTCCGTAAGTCGTTAAGTATTAGTGTCTTCCAAAGACAGTTAAAGTATCTAATGACCTTTCAGCTATTTCTGCTAAACTCACGAACGAGGTGCAAATAAGATCGGCTCGTTTATTAATAATCGATTGCTTACAGAGATTTTCAATCTGTATATTTCTGTGGAAAGTGCTGTAAAGATCAACACGCTCCGCTGGTTTTTACTATGAAATAACCAGAATTCGTTCATAAATAAGATTGAATCGTATCTATCGAAGAAAAATGTGTTTCCTCCCATTTAAATCAATTTCATTTTATGATCTTGATTCACCACTCTCTTCAAACAGGCTACCTTACCTCGCATTCCCTCATACAAAATACATTCCACGCGTAACGCGAATCAACCTTAATAGAGGCTCGATCTCTTGAATGGGTAAATATTAAAAAAATATATAGATCAGGCACAAAGCCTTTAAAATTTGTTGCATCGAGTACAGATACTAAAAAACATATATACTCCTAATATCTTCACGCAAACTACCCTAAAACTCTAATGTTTCTTTTACAATTCTCCGTACGTAATAAAAAAACACTTAAAAATCCAAATGCACTCTATCCCATAACCTGCTTCGCAGCAAGTACTCGAGTGTGTGTGACGTGCTGTAGTAATTAAAATAAAAAGATTACGGTTGGAACCAGATAATAAATAACGTAAATAATATAATATAATTTTGTATACCTATAACCATATAACTTTTAATTATTTAAATCTAACCTGTTTCGGTATTAGGAAATTGAATAATTTTAAAAAATCTTTATATTTGGTTTTTTGTCTTGATTTTAAGTGATTTTTGTAAAGTTATTTAAAAATAATTATTAAAACGTCTAGCCACAAAAATATTACTTGAATTTTTTTTTAAAACAATGGTCACTGCTTTGTTGCCTTGGTGGTGGATACAAATAAAATTTGTGTTTTATTTTCACAACAAAATATTGACAGGGCTGTGGAATTTCACCGTGTTTCAAGTCCTACCCTGCCAACTCGCGGTTCCGAAATAATTTGATGGTGCATTTATGGTAATAAGGGTTTGTATCTTGTGTGAGCAATAACGGGGAAGATTGCTGTTATATGGGCTGCGCTTGGGAATATCCTGGAATTGTGGAATTGCAGACAGGCACACACAGGCACAGACATGCAGACAAACAACCAACAAGAGTGCAATCGAGCATTCAATAGGCATTTGTATGCACAAACATATGGATAGAAATTTTACGAACTACTTTTGAAACAATGTCAATAACAGAATTGAATACTATAATCCCATTTCACGTATGAGGTATCTTACATATATATAATGGCCTCACGTTCCTCTTCGTCTATGATTCCATGCGTCCGCATCCACACGTGTTAAATCAGCAATATTTATGATTAAAAACAATTCACTTTGTTTAAACACCATTTTATGTTTTTTAATACTAACCGGTTTCAGAACCACCGTTCCATCTTCAAGGTGTATAAGATGCTAACTTAGTGGTATATAATACGGACAAATATATATTAGTTTCAGGTGTAGCACTAAGTTAGTATATTCCCTTTCACAATATTAACTGGTAGGAAAAAAGACAGTAAATATTGAAAGGGAACATGTTTAAGATAAGACAAGGTTAGATTTTTTGTTTTTTTACTATGCATTCATTATTATTTATAGACTTCTTGATTTCGTAAATAAAATTAAAATTATTAATTACAATATTTAAATTATCAATTAACAATTTTGAATTTGGAAAATCGGCTTTTATGTGGCAGATCCATTTATGACAGACTAATTAATGAAAAAATTAAGAAATAATGTAAAGCTGATCTTAGTATAGTGAGTACGATTAAGAAAAGATCACTTAGGTGATTTGGTCATTTGGAACGGATGAATGAGGAGAGATTGGTAAGAAAAATATAATGACGCAAGTGTTGATGGCACCAGAAATAGAGGACTTGGCACCACCAGGTAAACTAGATACTAGAAGATGGCCTCAATAATCGGCAAGATTGTATAAAAATATGTATGAATGTGGATGAGGCGAGAATTGTACATTAAGACAGAAGAGTGTGGCGCTCTATCGTCTCTGCCTAGCTCCTTGGGGAAACGGCATGTTGGTAAGTTAGTTAATTAATCAGCACAATAAATATATATGTACCGATTTACTTTGAAGTATCACAATTTATGAGATAGAAAGCAAATTTTTTTTAAATTACATAGAAATTAATAAACAAAATATGAGATCAATATCATATTAAAATTATTTTGATATTTTATTTTGTTACATTTTTTCAATACATGAAAAATAAAATATACATATTTTGGTGGCTATTTTGAAAATTTACAAACATGACAACGTGACAATCGATTAATTTGTTAAATACGTTTTGTTTGCAAGTGCTTTACTAACTAAGGGACTGTGTTGCTAGACAATAATGGATATGTCTGTATAATAAAAACTCTGTTAATTTTGCTCACTTGCATTCTAGAATCCTGAGAAAAATATACTCACCCCATCGTCCGCATATCTATTTTTTCCCTCTCTTGACCAAATATTGTATACATCATTACTCTTTATAGCCTACGCAAAATAAATACACACCCTTACACCCCATTCCCACATCATTGAATTCTCTGAAATACTGTGCATTAGTAAAAGTAAAATATTATAAACTTGATCCACCGAAAATATTAAAGCTTGAAGACGATTTACAATTAAATTAAATTAAACACATGGTTGGGAAATGGTAGGAATACAAAAATAAAATAGGAATAGAAGAGTAGTTGAAAGAGGGTAGAATAATGAGTGAAATAATGGATTTGTGTAGATATAGATGTCTCACAGAGACAAAGCTATTATTTATTTACATGTGAAGGTAAGTATAGAAGTCTTGGGCATTACAGGCCATACGACCTGTCATCGGCTGGCTTAAATGATCACTTTACACAATGTGACGTTCACCAATTTACTCATGCTACCACATTTATAAAATTTTTGGAAGTTGTACATATGTTATCATGTAGAAACTTTTGAATTATTTATTATCACCTACACTGTCACCATCTATGGTTTGAAAATGTAATATTCATTCTCATGTGACAGTATACATTTCGCCGAAGCCGAAACTCTTTTTGATTGAAGTACAGGCCTATATTATTTATGTGTATATATGAAATTCATAGAATTATAAATACATATACTGAAAGAACCAAAAATTTGATAGCTGTAGTAGCATGAGTAAATTGGTGAACGTCACATTGTGTATAATGATCACTTAACCCAGCCGATGACAAGATTTACCTTCTCATATACATAACTAATAACTTCGTCTCTATGAGATATATATATCTTGATGACAATTCCTCAAGGGATAAATCCCAGTAATTGGTTCATACAAAGATTTGGACAAACTCAAAATATAATGAATTTGTGTATTGAAACATGGAGAAATACAAAAACCCCGACGTAATTTTAATAAAACAAACATTTTATGATAAAATTTGTTTACGGACATTAACTCTTTTAACTTCTGGCTATGGGTTGTGATCATCAAAGAGCTGGATGAATTTTAATAAAACACTGAATTAATACTTAACGTAAATTATACGAGTAAGTAATCTAAAAACATTTTGATACACATTCAAAAAGTTTCGATACGATGTCGGCTGCAGGGTACTTGAGTTTAGGCAAAACAATGAACGAACAATTTTAATTGAAAGCTCATTAATCTAATAATTCGATCAACTAAAATCAAAGAGAGGACAACTAATCAAATAAAATAATCGAGATCTTTAAAAAATATATAAATTTGACAATATTCATGATGGTATGAAAGTATTATAAGGGACATGATACCGTAGGTGTGCAAATAGACGGCGTTAACTCCAATTTTGATTAAATTGAGTTTTTAATGTCATTATATAGAAAAAGTCAAGCTGCTTGATAAAAGTTACAAACTCCACATATCGATGCCCTTTAGTGTAAAATTACTAAGTCCACTTTTAATCAAACATTACATAATATTTCAATTTTACACTCACTATTCCTACAAAATCATTACATACGTCCTGCAAAAAATTGACATTTAAAAAATCAAGTTTTTCTAAAAAGCGTCGCAAGAAAATTTGCTAACTCCCGAGTTGCTAAATGTAACACTGGAAAATTTGTAACTCCATCGTTTTGTTCACGCACCTGTCAGAACTTGCACGTGTGTCATCAGCTTCTCAAGTATTTCATTTAAAAAGTAAGTTTAATCGCTGCAAATAAATAAAAAGTTAATTTGAATCTTGATACCAGAAGTATATATATACTGTATTATTTATGGAAACTTATTTGTACAGTTTCTCATAAAATATTCACTTTTAATCATGTAATGGATTTAGATTTTTTTCTGTATCTAATATAATATTAAACTGCTTCTAAAAATCTATTTTACACTTTAAATTTTATTCATATCATTCGCAAAAACAATACCCATTTTTACTTAAAATAATATTTTTAGTTACAGTATTTAGGAATAATATTTTAATGAATTGTACGAATATTTCAAATCGCTTTAAATTTTATGAATAAGATAGTTTTATATTTAATATTTCTTATATATAAATATGCAGACTTAACCTGTAACATAAAAAATATTAAATATTTGTTTGCGGGGGTCAAGTTGTGGTAAAATTAGCTACAGAGGTAATAATACGTTTTTTGAACTTCCACAAAACAATCCAAGATTAAATATGAATATGCCAATTGTATTTCTCAACAGTGATTCTATAAACACTAAAAATGTAAATATTAATATACCGAATTCTATTCATAGATTTTCCAATCCTGAATCATTAAAAAATCAACTTCTCACGATAACGGTGTTGAAGCAAAAACTTCACCTGGTGCCATACTTATAACATTCAGTATGTAAGAAAAAAAACACAAGAAAAAAATGAATAAATTAGGGTAAAAAAGATTTTAGAGATATGGGTAAAAAAAAATTTGGCAGGAAAAAGACGATGGTTCATGGATTATCAAAAGAATAGACAGTTTAAACAAAAATGCAAGTATAAAACATATTCCAAATGTATCATGAAGTGTCATTCATTATCTAATGAAGATAGAAAAATTTTTTTTAGTACCTACTAGTAATATGAGCTGAAATAAAATAAAAATCTATGTGGACGGGTTAATTAAAATATTGCCTACGAAAAGAACAATATATAGAAAAGATCCAGTTAAATCTAGAAGATCTCATTCTAGAGTATATTGAAGGAGTCTAAGTAAATGCAAAACAATGTTTAAGTATATATTAGACG
This sequence comes from Eubasilissa splendida, assembly GCA_031772225.1. Lineage (NCBI taxonomy): Eukaryota > Metazoa > Arthropoda > Insecta > Trichoptera > Phryganeidae > Eubasilissa > Eubasilissa splendida. Next base: position 22,987,689 of record CM062862.1, on the reverse strand, counting down.
TATGATAGTACTAAATTGTGAAAAAAAAGCAGATTTTTTGCAAGGAAAAGAGAATTGTAATGCAGAGAAGAAATTATAGGCAATGAAGATTGTTAAAAAATACGACGCAAATTTAAAAAAAATCCAAAACAAATCAGTTTGTTAAAACAAATGAAAACCCTGAATGGACACAAAGAAAAAACAAAAATATCGAAGCTAAAGCAATAAAAAATCTGGCCAATCTACATAAGACACAATTAAAAATATCTTCAATAAAATAATCAGATTTACAAGAGTTCAAAATACCATAAATTTATCTCAATCTTCCCCATGAATAGTCAATTTTTTTATATTAATTAATTTATATTTATTTTTTTCATAGTAATTCATTTATATATTTTTTTTTAATTAATTATTTTCTGTTTGTTTTTTTACATTTAATTAATTTCTGTATGTTTTCTTTTCTGTGCGTATTTTTTTCTACGAATTTTTAAACTTTTCCTTATATATTAATTTATAACCTTAGGTGTATGTTCTTACATAAATATAAATTTATTATTTAATTTATTTTTATAAGATGAATCAATTTAAAAAAAAAACAATTTGCAAACTCCTACGTAAATTACATTTCACATAAATGGAAAAATGCAAACTCTCAAAAAAGCCGGTAAAAAGACACGAATGTTAATATTTCATTATATCATTCATAATTTAATCATTAATGTTTTATTATTCATATTTAGGACGATCTTCTATAATATAAAAATCGATAACGAAGAAAAAAAACATAATTTCAATAAATTTATAAAACTACACAGTTTTTCGTCTTTACTGTAAAATTAAGAAATATGGAGAAATATACACTTTAGAGCATCGATATGTACCATTTATAGATTGCCCGTGATTTTCTGTTATTATTTACTTACATACAGTCTCATCTTTGTCAGACAAAAGCCACTAACAGAAGTAATGATTCTTAATCGAGCAATACGATGCAGTACACATAATTAGGTTCAGGTTAGTTTTTACATTGTTCCTTAAGTATTGTAACAGAAAATTTTACCGCTATAATTTAACTCTCATTCATTGATTGAGTTGACAGTTGCTTTGTGGTGTAATATTTTAATTTAGTAAATACATAATTTTTCATATTGACTTTTTACTACACGCACATAATTTTTTTAGATGGGTAGGACTGCTCTAGCTGGTAGTGATATTAATTCAAAAATTGTGTATGTGTGCATAAATTATAAAGTCAATATAGAAATTATATGTTTTTTAAATTAACACACATTTAATAGTTATTAAATTTCCAGATTTCGTGAATCTCCAAACATTGGCTCAAAAACAAATTAACGAAGTGTGAAAAATAAAATCATATATAATTGTATATTTATTTACAATCATGGGGATAAAACCCATTCTTTTATATTTATTTAGCCATTGCCTTCTCTGAGTAACGTATACAAAGAATCTTTAAAATGTTTAGCTTTGTGCAAATATTTTTTCAAAGTTAACTTTAATAATATCATGCTAAAAGTTTAATGTATCTACATATAAAGAAATAAATTATTCTTAAAATTAAATTTGACAACTATTTTAAGAACACCAATAACACAAAACATGTTTTTGAACAGTGTTTTTGGTCAAAAAATCGCATCACTCCTGATGAAACCTAACCTAACCTAACCATTTTGTTGCTGATCAATTTTATAATCTTTCTGACCAAATAATTATTTAGTTTTATAACTATTTATTTTGAAAACACATAAGCTGATTATAAATGTGTTTACTTTCTGATAAAATTTTGTTTGTTTTCTGACTACGTATGGAGCCTGATATTTTTTCACTGCCGACTAGAATAGTATAATATCCAAATGATTTAATAGCTGTGTTTTTTTACTAACCCAATATTTAAATAGCGAATCACTTAATAACTTATCTTTATAAATTCTGACTTTGCCGGTCATGGACCGCTAATATATCTAAAAGTAATCCTCTTGGTGGGCAGAAATCCATAACCGACATTTTATTTATAATATTGTACAAAAAAAAAACTCGCAAAACGGAATTAATTCGGGGCTTAATGGACTTATAGTTAATCCTAATTGTGTACAACGCTATTTTTCGAGCTTGCTATAACAGGCCCAAATATTGATCGATGTATACTAATCGGTATTAGTCCCCTTTAAAATACGGCCGTAAACGGAATTAAATTTTTATGCCCCGCCGCAAGTTCGACTTTTTATGGTTCGGAACTCTGCTGAGGAGTGGGAAGTTATTGCGGTATTAAAACTTCCCCATCTCATCCGCAGGTGATTAGAATGTTAATTCGCTAAATAATATAAGAAATATTTCATACTTAAGGAAACGGGGCATATTGCTTTCTTTAGTATACAAATTTACCAGAAGGCGTTATTTTCCTTTCCTATCCCGCATTTCTTATTAATTATTATGGAGAATACATTCTTACTGTGAAGTTGTAATTATTCAGAACATAGGTCTACAATATTTTAAATAATAATTAAATGTATTAATTAGAAAAATATACGTATAAAATTAATTTTATCCAAAAATATTGTTGTTACTACCGGGATGCATTATTATTATGTTAAATACTAATTAAATGTTTAATTAGAAAGACAAACATACAAAATCAATTTTATCGAAAAATACTATTGTTGCTACTGGGATTCGAACCTGGATCTCTTTCCAATCCGGGTAAGGTGCATTATCCAACTATGCTACAGCAGACAGTACTTTTGACGACAATTTTTCGAACTCATATGTTACACTTTTCAAATTAATACATATATCGTTCCATTATTTGAAAGCCGTCTACTTTTTTTTACGAAATCTCAAATACCTTTGAGTAAACCGATAGCAGTGTAATATATGTTTTGACTCTTTATGATTACTCAAAATTATAATTGAACGATAACTACCTTGGTTGCTGCAGAACTCGGTCTTGAAATAATATAAACTGGTATAATCATGGAGAATCAAAGTATCAATATGTATTTTAGCCATTTGTTATATTATATATTGCACGATTAACTCACAAAAGGAATTAACCAGCTACTACCATTGTTGAATGACTTCGGAGATATTACACACCACAAAATGAGGAGCTGCATTTATATATTTATTTATTTACTTCCTTCGGCCAGCGAGCTGAACCGAATATTCTGATATGTAAGCCTGCTTGAAGGATTTCGAACGTGAGCGAAAGGGTTTAGGCTGACCTTCAGGACGTCTGGTACCGATGGTGAAGTATAGTTTGGCACTGATATATGGGCGAGTCGCGTTGATTTCGCGACCAATCGCTGAGAGAATTTAGATCCGCTACTATGCCTTGTCGTCACCTACAAGAGGCTACAGGCTAAGGTGACGATTCCGCGGCGGTTTCGGTTCTCTCAACATACGTCATGTGCGCCACAAACTGTATGTAGCTTACGAGCGTATCAGGTGGGTTCCTGTAGGATTTTCCGAACACCCCGTACCTCAGTACAGTTGAAGAGGATGATAGTAGGATCTCTAGTGGTTAATACCCAGAGACAGTGTTCCTGAAACGATCTACTATTACGCAAATACACACACACACACACGCACCAGCATGCAGAGATAACAATTCTAACTATTTGTTCCTGGCTCTATTCGAGATGCATTGTTCGAGACACCGAGGATCATCCTGCAGATAAACTAAACTATTCATCACTGTCACATGTCGTATGCCCTCAGACGCACCTAAAGGATGGTAATTTTCCTGAGAATCGTACTGTCATGTCACAATCATCACAATTAATTACCTTCAGTGGTGGACGCGGCCACGGATTGGCCATTTTCCTACCGATACTGAACAGCAGCATATTGGAGATACAAGGACCTCGGCCATGCATCTTGAATGAGTCATAACAAATGATATTGTTCACTGAGACATCGGCCGAATCTAAATTTTGGATCATCATCATCATCATTACCTTTTGAACGTGTTGGGTGAGAGGGCTCGGGGTTAAGCACCCGTCGTCTACCGCGAATAGGCACCAGGCGTACGGGTATCTTAATCTGGGGATAGGGGAGCCGAGCGAGCGCAACAGACTGGTGTCTAGAGAACTTATCATAATCACGGAACATATTTGCCAAGCGAGGCATTTAGCATGTCGCATGTTGTTTCACATGTCCACATAATTTATGAACAGCTAGGCGACGCCGCGAGGCGGCCACAGTCACGAGGATAAATCTACGACAAGGTTGGTGTCCTATATATAATTCCTTCCACACTCTTATATTTCAGAATTAGGGGTAATAAATTGAAGACTAGTAGAATTAATGTTATAACGAGTGCGTTCGGGTATCGTACTGCATGATCAGAGGGTTCCGTTATTTAATCGCGTACTACGCCAGAATTATTAATTTATTTTTATTAAATTTTGGACACATTGATACAACTTAAAATATCACAGACCTACGTTCTGAATAATTACAACTTCACAATAAAAATGTGTTCTCTTTTAAAATAAAATAGTCGTGTTTTATTTTATGTGGCCACAAAGTAATTTTGCTAATATTGAAGAAGTGATTTTATTTATTTACTATTTAGTGTTAACAATTATTGTAATAAATAAAAGGTTAAACGAAAGGAGTAACATTTTAAATCTTATTGTCTCTTAATTAAGGGTGAAGAATAGTGGATTGAAAAGTATATAAATATAATATAAAATAACCAGAGGGGTGATCGAGGTTCTGAAATTGAAAGAGGGATCTCCTTAAGGCGGCCAAGCCCCCTCACAGGCTATAGTACCATAATTGGATTGGAATATAAAATAAAACATATATACTGATATAATATAAATTACATATTCATGTTGATGTATAATTTTTATAAATATAGACATGAAACGATATCTATCGGCCGGTGAGGTACCAACCAAGCAGTGAATAACGACTCTACTTATTTTTTTTTTCCAATTCCCTAGAGTCTACGAGATACTCTGAATACTCTACATGCGGCTAGACCGCCAAATCTACTACTACAAGTGCATCAGCACTAATCGCTTTGACACTTTTACTTACTACCTTATTGTAATAAACATCATAAGTGTTTTATATTAATACATGAATTGGAAGGGTAAAAAATTCTGATAAAAAACCCTAGACTCTCTACTTACCTTAGACATGACCTTTATAAGCAAAAGCTCCCATTTCGATACTACTCATGCACAAGGCATGTCACGCTGCAGTGCAGGATTGCGGCAATGCAACATGGCACGACTACCAACAAAAAGGCAATCACTGTCCTTTAGTACAGATTCTGTCTAAATTAATATTTACAATTAAAATATAATAGAATAATATTAAAAATGTCAAATTATTGGAATTGAATAATTCAGTGATAAAACAAGAAGTAAAAAATAGATTAATAAAAAGTTTGGCACCGTCAGACAGCGATAGTATGAAACCAGTACTCTCCTCAAGCGATCGAGACATTACAAATTACAGTTAACATAACATTAGAATATTCAAATAACAGGCCGAACAACGTGGACAATCAGAGACGCTGAGCGGGCAGCAGACAGATCGTTCTGCTTCGTGCCTTGTTCCCAGTGTTATCTTTGCAAAGCATGCTTTCTTATACTTACATCACTCACGCGATTTACTCTCAACTAAGTACATATATTGTATCAATATTTCCTGATACTCGCATTTAAATTGCAATCTTAAAAATTTATAGAAACATAATTAAAGCGTATGAAAACCTGAACTGCTTTCCCAATCTTTTTGCTAATACTAAGCCTTGCCACTAAATCTTGCAATCTTGCATAAACAAGATGATATGATATATGAGCCAATACCATACTTACCACAATGAATGATGGTCCATAAAGTAACACCATAAGCTTATATCTGCCTTTCTAAACGAACATTTGTCTAAGGCAGATTTCGTGAACATTTATTTTTAATAATAATAATGAGTAATAAGCTAAACAGTTAGATAATATAATTTATTAGTGTACATATACATACATCTTAAAACATCTATCATTTATTTTAAATAAAATAACAATCATTTTGTATGAAACCACGAAATTTATTAAACATCAACCGGTTTCACTTATCTCAAGCTTCATCAGGACGTATTTGAAACTAGTCATAAGTATAAAAAGAGTGCACTTATACATACATAAAGAGGAAGATAGAATACATATACAGAGAGACGTAACATTAAGGGAGGGGAAAATACAGTGTTGATGGATATTAAATTGATTTTATAGGAAACATACCTTACATGGGGCTAATGGATATATTAATTTGATAATTAAGATTTGGCGTGCCACTATTTTGTGCCTTTTTTATTTCGAGGGCTTCTAAATTGTCCAACTGGACGACAAACCCATTTTTATGGAGGATATTGACCCCTGTGGTATTATTAAATATATATGTATTCTGTTTCTCCCTTTCACATGTAATTTTATATTCTATCTCCCTCTTTATGTATATACAAGTGCACTCTATTTGTATTTATGATTTGTTTCAAATACGTCCTGATGAAACTTGAAATAAGCGAAACCTGTTGACGTGTAACAAATTTCGGTGATTTATACAAAATGATTATTATTTTATTTAATAAAATATTTCGAACCTTAAAGTGATTGCTTTCCACGAAAATATATAATTTAATTAATTAATTTTTTAAATACAAAATAAAAGTATCGATTCTAATTGATACTTTTATTTTGGATGGAAAATTTAGATACGAAAAAATATTACCTAATTGATTGTTTACACAACAACCACATAATATATTAAATAAAAAATAATGTATTACAAAGATTTATTAAATTAATATAAACTTTTTTTTTGTATATATTGACGTATGTTAATTATTTTCCTGATATATTTCTATGTTAATGTTGAGGTGTTTTGAAATATAACGATACTAGGAGATTATTTTGTGTCTATACATCCTCTCAATCCTATTACACCCGTTGAGTTCCATTGTTATTGAAGATTTAGGGAATATGTGTTGGCGACACGTTTCACCATACGTACACACTTAGACAAATACAACATTTCCCGCTATACCTGAACAGGACGTGTGATCGATGCCGACAGATTGAATCCGAAGCTTTCCACGTCCAGCTTAACGTAAACGCTACGTAATGATTGTTGGCGCAACCCTTTGTTTTCTGTTAACGTAGGATCTTTGATTGTCCAAGTCACGCGCTGAAATGTGGGGCTGAGTCTTCTTTTGTGGGCTTTCGCCGCGACAGGGCTGGGCGCAAATCAAATTAACAAATATGTTTTTCAATTATCAGCTACAACACAGTCGTTCCATAATACAGATTAAAGAAAATTTTCATTGATGTATACTCAATATAAAACATATCTTAGTTACTCGTAGTATGAAACAATGTTTACTTCTTAAATTTGTATCGTACAAAACAATACTTTGCAGCCTTATTATATACCTATGTGTAACATACCTAATCCACAATATTTTATGAGTGGATACCTGACTATATTACGAGTCGAAAATATTCAAGGAATATGTGAAAACTCTGCACTGTTACGGAAAATATTATTGTTTAAATTTTTTACAAAATCGTGTTAAACTTAAAGTCTACATACTTATTCAATTATTAATCTGTATCTTTGCTTTAGACCTTAAATCATCTAACAAAAAATTGTCAGGTAACTCAAAATTCGATGACCCTTAATTTTTTGTATCCATTATATAATTTGGAATCGATTAAAATATTTAAATTAATAGAAATAATCGCATAGTAAGGTTTTCTTCAATGGTTAAATGCTCTGACATGGTTGTGATTAAGCACATATTATATGAGTCTTTTTAGTCAGATATCCGCACATAAAGTTTATTTTTTGGACCCACCCCTTCGCGGGACCCGTTTAGAAGCTAGCGCTTATTTGTCGGTCTCACTCATCAATGCTAATAATACGCGACTTTAATTCAATAACATATTCAAGTTTACGCAGTATATAAAACAAAAAAGGAGAAGAAATTCAATGTAGTTGTTAGCAATTTTCGCAAAATTTTAAATTTAGACCCTGTCTTAATTCATAAAAAAACATGTATTATAAATCCACAGAATACATTTTATATACAGATGGAAAATTAAGGTGTAGTAATTCAAGGCAGACACTCAGGGATACAATCATCAAAAACACTCCCAAAAGAGAGACAGTGAACGAGACACAAAATGGATTGAGTCACACTTACATGGACAAAGTAACGCATTTGCAATACAAGAGTGAGAGGTAGGCGCGTAGGTAGAGATACTCACCTACCTGAGGAGCTCCAACGTGTCACCCATACCCGAATTAATTCCTTATATAAAACAAGATTCGTCCAATTACTAAGTAGGGTGGTGCCTAAATTCAGTCTAACCACCATTATTGTACCAGTATAGATTAGATCTATCCCTTATGACTGGGGATCGTAATATATATGAAGTTCTGGCCTTTTGACTAAGCTCTTGCGGCTACTTTTTCCACTTGGTCTATCCAACCGACGGCGGGTCTTTCTCTTCATCTCCATTCTTCGACGTGACTCACCCGCAACAATCTTCTCCAATCTACCTTCCCTTCTCGAAAGATATCAAAAAATTGAATGATACGTCTTAGAAAAATTATTGTTAGTCTGTCCTTGATATACAGCTCCTGCAGAATGGATACATTTGTGCGTCTCGCCATCCACATCAAGAGCATCAATCTGTATTTTCTCCCTTGGCTTGAGGATTTATGATTCCATACCATATAAAAATATAGATGCACCAGCCCAGGCCGTCCCGAGGGGGGGCGATCTCGGGCCCTGCCCGAGGGCACCGAGCAAGTCGGGGCGCCGAGCAAGCCGAAGCGCCAAGCAATACGGGGCAACCGTGTTGCCCTGGATAATGGCAGCTAATTCTCCAGTATCACAATAATTATAGCTTATGGTCTGCCTTTAAAAAAGACTGACCGAAAAACTCGCCTGGCCTGCAATCTTAATAATAACTGAGAAAGGAGCTAAGAAATCAATGAAGATTCGGAAACTGGAATATTTTGCACACGTGAAGCGAAACTTGAGAGACATGTAACACAACACTCTCCACTGTATCGTCAGTGCAAGATTGAATCATAAAAATAGGTTCTGGTAGCAGGAGGACGTAGTAGCTGCAGAATCTGAGAGTTTAGGTGAATGGTTCAATAGAACCATCATTTTTATTTAAATCAGGGATGGGAGCGCCCAGAAACATTTCGCCCGAGGGCGCCACAGAGGCTAGGGCCGGCACTGTACAAGCCTGACCCCAATTGTTTAGAATATACAGCGGTCTTTCCATATTTGAATATACGAGTATATTTAAAAATAAGTGTATGTCAGTACATCTGTCTGTTTTCTACACAATCCTAAACCAAAATGAATTACTCAGACTACCTCACTCTCTTTCCATAAAATGTGTGTTATATTAAATATCATCCAATCTAAAATTTATTTAGTTATATTCTCGAATAATAAGGAAAATAAAGTCACGCCACTCCATTTCCCCCGACTCTACGGATACACTATACACTTAAATATTATAACAAATTAATACAACTTATCTAATAAATAAATGGTCTAATGTAACATATATTTTATAAGGAATTCGTATAAATGAGTTAAAACATACATATTGCCTAGATCGTGAATCCAATGTTAACATATTTTTAAATAATGTGTTGTTTTGAAAACTAAGCAATATTAATAATTGATATCGTATGTATATATATTTTTTAATTCATTGAGTTTTCAACAAATAAAATCTGCAAATAGATTATCAAATATAAAAATATCCAATGAATACGATATTATGAAGTCGGGTAAGTTTTACCCTTAGAGATTACGTTGCATCACGCGCAACCCTTGCGTAACGAACTTTCTAAATAGGGGTTGTTACTGTGATCGGACACGACAGATTAAGGGCGCTGAAAGGCTGTATCGAGGGTTCTTCGATGGAACTGTCGATAAAAAACACCCCCACTTAGTGGTTAGTTGGCAGAAGCTTTTTATACAACGGTGAGGGTGTGTTATTAAGTTTTTTTTATGATTATGGGCTCTATAGTTCTATGTTCTAAAAGTAAGCTTATAAAACTGTGAGTTGTTCATGGTTATGCACGTGATATGCTCAAAAGGTTACATATTTTTAATATCATATATTTTAACTTTATGGACGTTAACAGATTAATTATTAATATATTAAAACTGTTAACTAATTAACGTCACGCCATTTTGTGTAGAGCTAGCCGGAATGAATAGAGCACCGCGCTCTTTTGTCCTGGAAATCCACTAAAGCCTTTTTAACATCGCTTCATACATCTTTTCCTGCACGCTCGTCAACTTCTGAAGCTTTTAACTTTTAGTTTCATAAATTTTCTCTGATAACATTCTTCTCTAAATTTTACGACTTATAATAAAACAAGTTTAAAAAAACTTTTCGACTTCTTCGTATCTAACAAATCATAATCAAATTATTATTATTCTTAAAGTTTTATTAATTCTCCAACAATTATTTAAAGTTTGCCACAATACTAGAAATTATCTAGTGTATATTTTCAATTTTATGATTACTTTTTTAGGGTCACGGGAAATAAAATTAATCATTTAGAAATATATACAGAAAAAAATCTATCATTCAAAAAAATATTAGAAGTTTTCCTATCCGGAGAAAAATAATATAATATAACTTCTAAAATTGTCTGAAACAATAAATAATTAACTTGGCGCAGTTGGAAATCCAATATTTTTAATTTATTTGTTTTAACATATCCCAGAACTATATAATTAAATTGCTACTTCAGCAGAAAAATAAGTTTTCATTAAAACTACAACGAAAATATATTTGCTCTAAAAATCAATTATTCTTCTTTTCTGCGTGCCGTCTCGATGGCGATCTGCATTCGAACCAGTTAATAATTGTTCAGTCGGAACTTTATATTCTGGCCCGACTTTTTTTCCATAGATATGAATTTTATGTTTCTGTTCGTTGAATTTATTATTTTGATATGATTGCGTTATTCTAGTTTTTTTTCTCAGTATTGTGAGCTTAATTTCATTAACCAATAGTATATTAGTATTTCTGTGTTAGTTACTCGGTTATTTTGGGAAAATTTAAACACACGCTTGTACATCCACATTTCTAAGGCTACCAACATTTAGGTTTGTTTTCGATAGACATACTAGAACTGCAGAGCCTAGCGAGTAGAATGTACGATGTATGCAAGAACAGCGACCTCATGATGAACGTTAACAAGCCGAAAGCGATGGTATTCGAGAAGGAAGAAAGCAAGACACCGTGCTAAATACTTGGAGGTAATGAATTCTTGGAACAAGTAGATTAGTTTGTGTATTTGTGAAGTATGTTTGATAGAAACGGAAAGGATGAGAATGATATCAAAATGAGGGTATAAATGCAGGAAATAAAGTGAACGGCGCTTCGAATGGAATTATATCTAACGGGAATTTGTCAACCGAGGCAATATAAGGGGTGCACAATGGAGTCCCGGTACCGACACTGATGTATGGAAGTAAAGCCTGGAGCTGGCAGAAGAGAAACGAAAGTAGACTGAATACAATGGAAATGAGATCACTTAGGCGTATATGTGGCAAATATATTTATGACAGAGTAAAGAATGAAGAAATAAGGAAATAATGTAAAGCTGATGTTAGTATAGTGAGTAAGATTAAGAAAAGATCACATAAATGGTTTGGTCATATGGAACAGATGAATGAGGATAGAATAGTAAGAAAGATATATGACGCAAGTATTTATGGCACCAGAAATAGAGGACGTCCGCGAAATACTTGACACAACCAGGTAAACCAGATAATTTAGGATGGCTCTGTTAGAAGCCTCAACAATCGGCTAGTTTTTACGAGAAGATGTATGAATGTGGATGAGGCGAGAATTGTGTGTCAGGACAGAGAAGTGTGGCGCTGATGGTAACTAAGTAAGTACTATTACAGAAGACCTCTTGATGCAATATCCGAAAAAAGTCAATGCTTTTATTCGGCTACGTCGATAGTGGTAGTGAAATTCTTAATTACCAAGTAAATTTATCCATTAGTCCTATATTAGATATTTTTCTTTTTAAATCAATTAAATATTCATCAACATTGTATTTTCCCCTCCCTCGATTGTATTAGTATGTCTCTCTCTTATCCATACATGTACTAAACAGAATACGTCTCTCTCTTTCGCGTGTAATCTTATCTCCCTCTTTATATATATGTGCACTCTTTATTATTTATTGTTAGTTTTAAATACGCCCTGACGAAGCTTGAACTAAGAGAAACCGGTTAGCGTTTAATACAATTCGTGATTTTATACAATGTGATTGTGTTTCATTTAATCTAATATGTCAAATCACAAGGTGATTGCTTTTGTACAAAAAAAAACCTACATATAAAACAATTATAAACTCAGTCGATAAATATATGAGATGTAACGGTTTTTGTGGATACGCAGGTGTTATTTTAATTTTCTTTTTCTGCGAAATAGACTTAGTAGACGTCTTGGCTTAGTTTGTTAATCAGCCTGATCTGCCATCTTGTTTCGAATTCAAATTCATAACTCCGTTTATAACAAAAAAACCACACACTATCTAACTATATTTTTGTGGACAGTGCTAGAAATAATGTTTTTAATTAGCCTGGTTCAAGTATATTATCGAACAATTCTCACCCGCAGAACCAATGTTACACTGCAATCACATTTCAGTTTTTATATTTTCTTCTACAGATTTCAATACGTGATCTTATTTGATTGGTCCCATTTGTTATTTGATCAAATCCTTAAATATTTGTACATTTGTAGATCGATCTCAATGACTAGATTGGCGATAACATTTAACTTGTGTTATATTATATCAAGAATAAAGAAACATTATTATAGAAAAATATTCCTGTATATATCTGCAAATAACATACAACGCGTTGACATTATCCATAACCCACACGAAAGGAAATTTTAGCAGTTTCTTACAGGTTTTCAGAAATGCTCTCATACAATGTCAGAAAAATTATATTTTATCTTCGTTAGCCCTGCTAAGAAAATCTGATAATTTATTTATATCTCATGTAATCGTAATAATAAAACGAATCGTATTTAATTCATTCATGAAAAACATTGTATTATATAAATAAGTTTCGTTAGTAGGAAAACATTAACTAACAAAATACGCATATACGTAGAGAATACCTCACGCATAGCAACACTGAAGTTCAGCACTGCCAAAACACTAATTAATTGATCTTTTGAATTAGTTAAACTATTTAAATATCTGGGAACAAATGTGATAAAGAATAATGATAATTAATTGACATGGCGGTTACTTTGTCGTGTAAAATAATTATTTTAATTTTCACAACAAAACTTTATATTAGACGTACGTTGGGTTATTAACGACCGAAACCTCCCCCCTCTTCTCAACCCCCCCCCCCCCCCTCATTTTCTGAATAGACTATAATACTGTATTTAGTTTAGTTATCACCTGATGATGAAAAAGACTGCACCTCCCGAAACTAGAATTGAAAATAACCCGCATAACACGTGTGTGTAAAACAAAGTTTTGTTGTGAAAATTAAAATAATAATAATGATATTCAACCAGCAATAAGTAAATAGTAGGATAAAATCAGAAATCTTGTTATTTTACTTTACGGAAATTACTGTCGTCAAAGTTATCTCAGAATTTAAAGATTAAACTCTGTACAAATAATTTAGCATTTAACTTTAGCGCGAGAAAACTGTTTGCAGGCCTTTGAAAATAAGTCTTGCGCAAAATGTACGGCCCAACAGGTGATAATCTAGCCGGAAAATGGAAGAGATTAAAGAGCCTGGAACTTTGGAAACAATATAACGCCCCAGATATCACGAAGAAGATGAAAGCAAGGAGGCTGCAGTAGGCGAGACATATACGGGAGAGTAGATGAGTTTCGTAGCACTCAGAAAGCCCTCATGCACAAGCCAATAGAATAGAGACCAAGGAATGACCAAGACGTAGATGGGTAGATAATGTTAAGACAGACCTACAAGAGGTACAAAGGCAATGGAAGCGGATGGATACCGCTCTATTGTGACTGCAATCTTTTGAGGCCGTTAAAAAAGAAAGAAGAAGCAGAAATAACTCGTCAACATATTATCTAAAGGTTCGAATTTTTTTTTCATAAATACGGGATGTAGAAAGGGTGGTTGAAATTTGGTATAGGGACAGAACAGTAAAGGCTCAAGGACCAACCAGAAAGCACAACTTACCCGAATTTTCTTGATTTACACATCTCTCTTGAACTTCAGAAGACTTCTTTGATGATTAGCACGAAGTACTGTGTATCACCCAATAGTGATTGTAAATCTTCGACACGCACTGCGAGAAACTGAATACGCAATAGCAACAGTAACTATAACAAAACACACAATCAAAGTCGTGCTCTGAGGTAAGACGCGTACGGCCATCGGCGATTTGTGAATCTCAATAAGTTCTCCTATGTGAGATTTATTTATCCCACGCCGATAGGATCTCCCTTAACAAAAATTGCGCGATCTCCGAGTCGCGCGTCCCGCGGATTGAAAATACGACGATTCCAGTCATAAATCGTCCAAACGGGGGGGAGGCGGAAAAGGAAGGAAGGAAGGGACTTGGAATAACGGGGATAAGGATCTATGATTGGATAAGAAATCCAGTCGAAGGACCAGTGGATTTCGGGGAATTGGGAATCTGAAGGACTGCTCGCCTTACCTCGTGTATGACGCCTCCGTTACTCCCGCAGTCGCAGCCGAGATCACACAAACAGCACGCGGGCGGGCAGATCTCCGCTTCCAAAATGAATACGGCTATGTCATTCACGTCACTCGCGGCTGTCACAATGTCAAATATCACTTCACACAAATCACAATATAACAGTGCTGATGCACCGGAGGTAAACAAAATTCACACCGATATTGCGGTGCCACAACCGAATAAATATCGCGTCGCGTTAACGTCCACTGACATCAAGGTCACTATTCACACTGCTCAAGCAGTAGGGAATAAAGGATGGGTAGGTATTTTAATGTGGAAAGGTGTCAATAACACGGTCGCGGCCGATTCGCAAAGCGCGCCAAAAATGTGTTTTATGAACACGGAACAATGTGTAACGTGGGAAAACGGGATTCGGTTTCTACTACACAGCCGAGGACTTAAGCACGATGATGCAAGAAAACACAAAAAATCAAAATTATATGACAATTTACGAACACAGTTAACAAGAGGGGAAAATCTAATGTGACATAGTACTGACTATGCATCTGAGAGAACCGTGATTGATACTGGGCGCTCCAAAATGCTTTTGATATCAAACATATTTATCCCGATACCGACAAAGGTGAAAACAAAATATAAGGAAAAAGTTTTGATTCGCACAATTTCTAATTCAAATATTTGATAATAGTTTTTTCACATTTCTACACAGAGATCGTTGAAATATCATATAATATTCCATAAAAGTTGTAATGATTAAGTCCTCAGCTAGAATACCATTTGAAATGTTTCAAGTATTTTGGACTGCACGATGGTTATCTTTATAGAAAATTTCAAATCTCTATCTATTATAGGTTTTAATTACTCAACCCATTTTTCATTTAAAATAATCAAATATTACGAACTTGAACTGGAGTAAGTCAATTTTCTCGCACTGAGGTATTATTCTGTCAGCGAACGAACAAAATTTGCATTAAAATACGTCACGTAATTTTTTATAATATTTATTAAAACTCCATCTTATGTAATAACTTAATTTTTATTTAATTAAGATGAATAAATAGAGTTGCTAAATAAAAATTTATGTTCTTTCATTGCATAATTGTACAGAAGTAACACATTGCGCTTTTGCAGCGTGGAAGTATATTCATTTATTTGTGAAGAGAAATGTGAGAACGAAGCAATTGTTTCTACTACGTAATATTTCATGACGCTCTTTTTCACAAAAGCAGTTTTTAATATTATAAAATGCTAAATATTTCTTCAGTGCAGTATTCATATTGTTTGTGAATATAATTAAAATTGTACATTTTAATATTACTAATTTAAAGGACAGAGTGATAAGTATAATTATAGAAATAATAGTATTATCCTACATTTAGCTAATGTGTGTAACATTATGTGACGTGCTTGTGGTCTAGTGGTTAGTAGTCGAGTGTTTGAGCCTTGTTAAAGAAGGCCATCAAGTAAGTCCTATATTTTTAACACAAGCGTTTAGCTTAGTTTGAAAATATTTTAAAAACTCTATTTCAATAAAAAAAACTACAATTTTAGTATTATTAATATAGTAAAATATAAACCTCAGCATGAGCAAAGCGCACTAAGGTTAACTTTAAAACACTCATTCAAAACATCTATTTACTGATATATAAAAATTAACCGCAATTATTTAACAAGTTTTATATCATTTGTTTACAAATATAAATGACATGAAATGAATTATTTGTAAAAAGACAATTTCTTTTTAAAAATAAACATAACATTATACAAATTAAGTTAATCAACTGGAGAGATAACTGAAAGTATCTACTTATCGAACAATTATTTAGTTGGTATCGGAATATGAACCTGGACCTCTTGCTATCCGAAGAAAGCGCATTACTATATGTGTTTAAATACTAATTTAATGTATTAATTATAAATATATACGTATAAAATTAATTTTATCAAAAAATATTATTTTCGCGCTACCGGGATTCGAACCTGGATCTCTATATTCAATCCGGGGAAGTACACTACCAATTGTGTTATAGCGCCAGTATTTTTCATGATAAATTTTTGAACCTATGTGTTACACTTTTTCAAATTAATACACCTGTCGTTCCATTATTTGAAAGCCATCTACATTGTTTTTACGGAATCTCAAATACCTTTGAGTAAACCGACTGCAGACGCCAGAATTATCAATTCTTTTTTTTTTTATTAAATTTTGAACACATTGACAAAACTTATATTATTAAGGAGAACACATTCTTATGATAAAAATAAGAATGTGTTCTCCATAAGAATATGTATTTTACTAAAAGGTTTTTGAGATTCCGTAAATATAAAGAAGATAGCTTTCAAACGATGGAACGACAGATGTATCAATTTGAAAGTGCAACATATAAGTTCAAAAATTTATTAACTTACTATGTTATTGTAATGTATTCGGTTAATGTATTTCCCCGGATAGGAAAAGATTCAGGTTCGAATCCCGGTAGTAACAAAAATATTTTTCGATAATATTGATTTTATATGTATATCTTCCCAATTGATATATTTAATTTTATTAAAATTATTTATGATACAACTGTGAATGTAAGATTTTTTGACACATAACTGGCAAAATTCAGCGAGGTTGGCTTCGAAACACTACAATTTACTTACGTATAAAAATATTATTAATTTGACTGCCTAGATAACGCACATAAAATTATTCTTCGTACACCCTTTTCCACCCAAAATACGTAAGGGTCAAAAAGCATTTGAGATGTAAATAGTAGAATTTTCCAATAATTAATCATACTTTTGATAAAATTTTGGATTGTGTGATTTACAAATATAGACAATGTTGGTCGCAAATGAATAATTTAGAATCATTAAAAATAAATAAAGCGTGTAAAATTAACTATAATAATATAAATAACCAACTAAATTTAACCACAAGTCCAGACCTAAAAATTTTGCTAAAAAAATATATAATATTTTTTTATCATTAAGTCAGCGCATGCACTGCCACTAAAGTTACGATCGGCATCTGGCACCCCGCGCACTGCGCTGTCCGCACCTCTTCACACGTACACGTATTGACAAATTCTCGTCAGATTCTCCGAAACATTTTTTATTGTTGCGTATGGTAAATTGTAACTATTTTATCCAATACATTAATATATTACAGAGGAATACCTAAAATATGAACTCTGCATTTAGTATATTTACAGAGATATTCACATAATTAGAAGCAATGTCAACTCAGTTTACATCATCGGAGAGAAAAGGTTAAAATAACATGAATAGAGTTGGCATATAGTCTAAAGTAGGCAGATACACATGATCTGATGCATATTTTCAGGAACACCGATCGCTATCCACCACGCCACGACTCTTCTAGAATACTCCATGGTGACTGGATTTGATTCCCTGGACATCATGATGGCTATCAAACAGTCAACCATCGAACTAATTAATGAAAGGTACGCATATTATTGTACAGTACTGTCAATCAACTCATAAACTGTTGTGTTATTTTTCAAATGGCCGCCATCTTTCTTTGACCAACTGTCCTAAGTGTGAGCAATTAACATTCAAATATCAACGTAATAAATATGATGCATTGTCTTATTTATATCTGTGTCGATTAAAAAATATAAATTATAGATATCTCATAGAGACGAAGCTATTTATATTATATTATATGGGAAGTACGTCTTCGGCTGACTTAACCCCGAGAAGGCCCAGGACGACTATCGCCGTCCGAGATAAACGTGGATAAACATCAACATATTTCGCGCTATACCATAGACTAGAAACGTTGCACAATGTGACAGCGCTCGCAGAAGCCGGTAATTATGTGTTGCCAGATTTCTTCTTTATTAAATTTCATTAAATGTGTCTATTTCCACAACTTTCATTATCGGAATAATTTAAGTTAGGTACTAGATTTTTTATCTTTTAATAATTATTTTTTAAAATACTTACAATTTTAAAAACAATTTGACATTTAAGTTAGGTTTTTTATATCTTAATGAAGGAAGGTTGGTGTAATAAATATAACTCGAAAAGTGGTTGTAAACAAAGTTTTAAATATTGTATATCATAATACTTTCAATTGTGTATTGCCATACTGAGATACGTGGTTGTATATTACATATTGGATACACAAGCCGATAAGATTGATCAAATAGGCAATTTAAAATATAACATGAACAACATTTATAATCAGCTGGCTACTTAAATACTCACTTTTAAATCATTCATATCTTCTAGTATAGTGCCTTGCGCCGACAGGAAACCTACAGCGCAAATAGGCAATTAAAAATTTAAAAAATTCACTCTGAGCTAATGTCCGTATTTCCATTATAAAAAGCTTTTTACTATAAGTATTCTACAAGCGTGCTTTTAAATTTAAGTACCATTTTACATGAAAATCCTTTTAACTCTTTGATAGGAAGGGAATGTTTTCAATTATTCGAAATTCATTATAGAATCATGTTCAATATGCGTCATATTTTCGGTAGATATTACTATATGTTTAACGGCGTACGTAGCGTTACTGATTATGTTTCCATACCGTTTAGCAATGCCGTGTTTGCTAACGGCATCTACAATCGGAACATTATTTTTAGATTCGAATTTTTTTCATAGTCGATGTATCCGATATATAATGGAATTCTATACTCTTCGCATCGCTCTGTAATTTCTTGAACAATCCATTTACCCCAATCTCCCAAACCCACACTTTAATTCTAGCGCTTGTCTGTCTGGTTATCGAACATTTGCGATGGTGTTGACAAATTAAATGTATTAATTAGAAAGATATACATATAAAATCTATTTTATCGAAACATATTGTTCTGATCTGCTCGGATCTCTTACAATCCAGAGAACGTGCATAAACCGATTATGCTATATCTACACAGTGCATTGACGATACATTTTTGAACTTATACGTTACACTACAAACTTACAAATTGATACATTGATCCATTATTAGAAAACCATCTTCTTTGTTTTTATGGAATCTCAAATACCTATATTTTTCATATATATTTCAAATTAATTCATTCAATTAGTATTTAAAATATATTCTGAATAATTACAACTTTACAATAAGAATGTATTCTCCTTAATGATTTTTTTTTTTGCAACAGTTTGAAAGAGTTGCACTGTGGACTCCTCGAAACAACGTATTACATGTTTCAGCCAGGATGTTCTTCATCTTCAATGCACTCTTCTACACACGATTTTACTTTAAATGAATCAGTGCTTTTATGAATGTCTCATGATACGACCAAAATATTGTAATTTCCATATTGTTATTATTTTTAACATCCGCGACCTGATCATCAATATCATTTGTGACCCTTATTTTTAGAAACCACCTTCGATCTCAAATGTTTCAAGTCACTTTAGAATTGTTGTATTGCAGTCATATTAATTTAATTCTATATAAAAGTAAAGAAAATTAAAGTTTAGGTCATGGCAGCTTAATACTTTCCTTATGTGACAGATAACCAGCGAAACTGACGAAATCATAAAGTACACGGCAACAAATAACAATTAACACAAAATATCAGGAGACGCTTAGTGAGGTTTTCATCTAGCAGTGTATGGAAAACGGCAGATAATAGCGAATACTACATGAATGTCATATTTTAAATATTGCGCTATGTTTGAATTTGCGCGCCAAGATCTAGATAGCCTATTTTGTCCGATTAATGATGATCAGCTGTCTAAATGGACGAATCAGGGACGAGAATCTGACTCTGGTGGGTAGCTGAGTACGTCACTTTTAAAAATAGGCGCGTCGATGGAGCCGCGCTCCGGAGTAATATGGCGGCGGGAGGTGACGGAGATTAAGAGTAAGATCACTGTGGTGGATCGAGAGATGGATAGTCCTGGTCCTATGGCTTTCCATCCTCTAAAGCTTAGAGGCACCGTACCAATTGTTCCCAAAATATTTGTCCTAATTACGCTCAAATTATTCAACTGGTGAGTTGCACTCGTGTCGTCAAGGAAGTATTACAATGTAAACAGTTGACACAAGAACGACTAATAACTGGCTACTCTCGACTTCAGCTGCGGTCTTGTGCTTGTCGTGTTGACCATTGTGAACATTTTGCGGCTCCACAACTCTATTTGTATTTGAACTGACTCTATTGCCGTTTGAAGTAGCTGAGAATAAACCATAAGATTTCACCTCTTGTATATCGTCTTGGCGCAGTTGGACGGGATAGTTGGTCGGACCGGCTTACATATATCTATGACTACATGTAAACATTCGTTCATTACTTTTTGTCAAATATAATTGTCAAGACAATGAGACATCAATTTAAATTAAGAAAAACTAACATTCCTCTCTCGTTTAACTCTGGTATTTTGCGAATATCAATACTTTTTCATTGTCTACTTTTTAAATATTCTCGAAATCTCTTGTCAACTGTCTTTATTTAGATTTATTTCCGATCAATCATTATATTATTGGAATAATATGATTTATTCTAAAAGCTCAACGTCAAAGTTATCGTGTGATTTTTGGTTACATTTAAATTCTCAAAGATGCCTTTTATGCACTCAAATAATGTATATTTACTTGTTAATTAAATATATATTAGTATAAATACTTGTTGATATTTATTATCGGTAAGGGTGCGGTGCGGGCCATAGATGTCGTTGCTTATCTGCCTCACACTTGATTAGTAAGTAAAAAGTTTAAATCTCGTTCCGGGAGACAAACGAGTTTTTCCTTTTTTAATAGTAAAACTCTGAGTTTTGTTAAAATATACATAAAAATATTCATGTGATGTGTATTTCGTGTACACAAAAGTATTGAACCAAGAAAGTTTGAACGCTGAAATATTAGGCAGGACCTGAATTTCAATCACAACATTAAATAGGAGACATTTGAGACTATTCATAAATTAATAAATATTATTTATGTAATAAACATGAAATGAAATATAAATCTTCTAAAATATATTATACAATAAATTAAAGTTGAAAAAAAATTTCATGACAAATAAAACAATACAGAATTATCGTAAAAATTTGTCAATCGTATGGATAAAAAGTAAATAGTATCTCTACATTTATATACCTATGCATTAAAACCTATTTACTTTATTTATTTATCAAGGAAACATAGGTACGTCCTTAACTTCACCAATAAACTTGAATACGTATCGGCAGAATATGTTTAAAACTTACACCTTATATAATAATGAACTGCAAAGATAAGCCAAATGCACAAAACAAAATAATTTTTCAATCGTCTTTCACTTTGTCACTTGAGTAGATTTGAAAAAATATTGCCCGGTGGAAGATCCAGTTTTTGAAAAAAATTAATTAACTAAGCTTTGCGCATCTAACTTAGGTAGATACGTATTTTTAGCATGTTGATAATAATTTAATTCGATATCAGAAGGTAAATTTACCTACCAAATATTTTACTTAAATGTGAAAATGAATATTTTTGACTTTTCATATTTATTAATTTTTCAGTTTGTAATTATATAAATGCCTAACTCGTTTTATTCGTCCCCGGATAAACCGATATATCGTTTAATTTTTATTTTTATGCAAATCTTACATTAATAAATGTATTTCCTGTTTTGCATTTGAATACTGACAAGAGGTTTTATGAGACAGCTAGCGAGGAGTTGCTCATGCCGGTATGTACACATAAATCTTTGCATGTCTTTCCACTGTCTGCCCTTGTAACAAATTGGCGCAAGTGGCGTATTTATGTATTACAGGGTAATCGAAAAAACTGTTCGCTTTCAAGTGACGATAATATATTCATGAAAAAAAACCTACTAATTTATTTATTGTCGCAATGTCTTTCTTCAGTCTAAGGCCTTTATTTGATAGACATAACCCATTAAACCAGAGCTTGAATAACTGTATTAACATATATTTTGTATGCATTCAAACAATTTGTTATATCTAAATATTAACAGAATCAACGCTTTTATAAAGTGCTCTAAGTTACTTACTATAATACATCACTACTTACATACTTTCCATCACGCCGTTTCCCCGCGAGGGTAGGCAGAGAGGATAGAGCGCCATACTCTTCTGTCCTGATATACATCCTATATCCACATTCATATATCTTCTCATACAGGCTCCCAGATTGTTGAGGCTTCTAACAAAACCATCCTCCATTATCTGATTTACCTGGTCGTCAGCGGACGTCCTCTATTTCTGATGCCATAAATATTTGCATCATATATATTTCTTACTATTCTCTCCTCATTCATCTGTCCCATATGACCAAACCGCCTAAGTGATCCTTCCTTAATCTTACTCACTATACTAACATCAGATTTACATTTTGTCCTTATTTCTTCATTCTTTACTCTGTCATAAATAGATTTGACAAATTACGCCTAAGAGATCTTATTTTCACTACATTCAGTCTACTTTCGTTCCTCTTCTGCCAGCCTCACTTCCATACATCAGTGTCGGTACCAGGACTCTATTTTGCACCGCTAGTCTTGCCTTGGTTAACATATAATTCCATTCAAAGCGTCGTTCACTTTATTCCCTGTAGTTATCCTCCTTTCGATATTATTCTCAGCCTTTCCGTTTCTATCAAATATACTTCCTAAATACACAAACTCATCTACTTGTTTCAACCAAGCTACGGGCCCGCGGGGCGCGATAATCGCGGCCCAAAGATATGCTTCACGCAAAAGTCCGTCTTTCCCGCTTCACGGGAACATTTCGCCCGGCACTCTGCGCCACTGGGAACCCTATGCCCATACGCTCGACGGATCGCCGGGTGGAGGGAGAAATCGGGCCACCGCGGGACTCCGCCCCCCGCCAAACTAGAAGATCATGTTTTTTGTTTCTTGTCATAACTAGCATAGGAAAAATGCAATATAAAGCTGAATATATGTAATAAAAAGAGTTTGGAAAGGGCGATCGCTCGGAGATAATATTATGCACCTTAAAAATCAATTAGATAGTAAAAATGGAATTTTTAAGTTTAAGGTGCAATAATTAATTCTCCGGGCCATCGCCCCAGGTGAGATCTATCAGGCATCGCGAGGGACATTAGGATCTGTAAAATAAAATACTCGCGATGTCTGAGAGATTAGACATAAAAAAGAAAAAAGACAAATTAGCGGAGGAAACGGAGTTCTGCCGTCCCGGACGGGACGATAGAAAAAATGATCCGAGTTTCGGAGTCTGGCCGCCAGAGGGTGGCTGCGCTGGGCCGAATTGGGGTGACGCGGGGACTGGCCTCGCCACGCGATTAGATCCCAGCCTTACGGGGTCCTTATGCTCCCAAAAATATTTTAGTCAAATAAATAATGGTCCAACGGCTGCAAAAATCATTCCCTTCCATTCTCATCTCGAACCGCTGGACTCTTCAAGGAAATATCGTGTTTTATTTATCTCCGCTTCGACCCTGCTATTACACTGGACTTTCTGGATTCTCGACTTTTGGCTGCGACATTTGGACTGAACCTGGCAAATCCTTGACTTTGGCTGCTACACTGGATGACAATTTTGGACCCCCCTGGACCACTGCACGCCGCTGCAGATATCGACGTTCGAGACACCAGAGCGAACCGGCGAATCACACCTTACAAATCTACAGTCTTGTTTCCTGTACGGAACACATTCATTACCTACAAGTATTTAGCATGGTGTCTTCCTTTTTTCCTTGTCGAATACCATCACTTTCGACTTGTTAACGTTCATCATGAGGTCGCTTTCCTTGTATACATCGTACATTCTACTCACTAGACTCTGCAATTCTTGTTCATTATTCGCCATTAGTACTGTATCATCGTTAAATAATTAATAATACAATGCGTGCTTAATTAATGCGTTAAACACATTTTCCCATATAGAAAATATTGTAACAATTAAATATTTTTTCGATACATAAATTATTATATATATTTTTCTTATTGATTATTTTTATTTGTATTAAAGTTTTCGAGATACAATAAATTGTTATAAGTTTACGATAAAACTTATTATGTATGCTTGTACTGTTTTTTACCGATATTAAATAAATAAATATATGATTATATATAAAATAGTGTGGCGCTGCAGATCAGTATCTATCTAATATTAATCTATTTAAAAATAGCTAGAAATGTTTAAAATTCTTTTACTCTTTCAATTCATGTATTAAATGTTTAAGATGTCTGTATAAACACATAAATAGTACTTAGAGCATCGCTAAGAAACTAGAAAAAAAGTTATACTAATCGTATTTGTTTTTTGTTAAACTATATTGATTTTTTTAGATTTATTAAAGAAAATTCAAACCAGGTTAAGAAAAAAAACGTCAGGGGATTTCTCAAAATATTTTACGACACATAGCAGGACAAAAACTTTATGTTTGTGTGTCACTTACCCCTCCTACGAAGGACGCAATAAAATAAAGATTTTCTTTATTTGAAGGTCCATTTTTGGGCCAAAGTAATCGAATTTAGAGAGTTACGAGTTCGTGAACAACATTTTTTTAATGTAGGTATTAAAAAAATATATATATGTTCATGTTGTTAGCGTGTATTTTAACAAATTCTGGAAAAATTGTGCTAAATTTTTGATTATATTTATTTGTATGTTCCTATGTTCATATGAGTATTACATTATGATATCATGTATTTTGCATTGTTATATGTGCCCATTATTACGAAAATGGTATAAGTCAAGATATTGAAAAAAATAAGGTTATCAATTATTTCGCGTCACATTCCTTTAAATTAATATAATATGATGCAAATTGCAACAGTTGAGAAATTTTAAAACCTTTTATTCGGTATGCTGTCACGACGTTCAACGGTGTTCCGCTAGTGTTTATTTTGATAATAGAATAAGTCATTTCATCCTTCAAAGTGTTTGTTTCCTTATAAGCTACATGCAATATTTATATGTCGAAATAAATTATACATCTTATTAAGTCTGTCATACATCGGTATATGAAATTGATGGGGAAAAACTCCGGAAAGAGTAGCCTTCTTGGCCAGTTTATCAGCACATTAATTTCCCTGAATTCCCTTATGTGCAGGAATCCAAACAAATGACACCCGTTTATTGTTGCTGTACAAATCAAATAGGCATCTTCTGTTGGAACAGATTATCTCATTGTCTAGCCAAACTTTCATATTAGCAGAGAGGGATTCAAGAGCTGCTTGCGAGTCGGAGAATATAACAGCCTTATCGATGTTCCGGAGAACGCAGATGTCCAAGGCCTCTTTAATTGCCCAATATTCTGCTGAGAAAACCGATGAACAATATATTCTTAATTAAATATAATTTCATAAGCAAAACGTAAATTTATTAAAAAATCTTCATGCATTTCAATTTATTTTTCTAAATCTAAAACAGCCTTATCGATGTTCCGGAGAACGCAGATGTCCAAGGCCTCTTTAATTGCCCAATATTCTGCTGAGAAAACCGATGAACAATATATTCTTAATTAAATAAAATTTTATAAACAAAACGTAAATTTAATAATAAACCTTTATGCATTTCAATTTATTTTTTAAAATCTAAAATATCGAACGAGAGCTGAAATTGAAAAAGAAAAAATGTCACCAACTGGACCTATATTTGGGAGAAACTCACGAATTGGAGCCATAGCTATAGTACAAATAATAACCGAAATTAGATATTTTATCAATTTAAAAACAAAATTATGTAAATATGAATTAAATATATTAATTAGAAAGATATACAAATAAAATCAATTTTATCCAAAAATATTGGTGTTGCGCCATCGGAATTCGAACCTGGATCTCTTTCCTAACCGGGGAACGTGCATTATTCAACTATGCTACACCGACAATATTTTTAGCGACAAACTGTTGAATCTATATGTTACCTTTCTGATATTAATATATTTAATCGTTCCATTATTTGAAAGAGCCATCTACCTAATTTTTACAGAATCTCAAATACCTTTGATTAATCTGATGGCAGACGCCAGAATTATCAATTCATTTTTATTAAATTTTGGACATAATGATAAAACTTTATTATTATAACACATTATTATTGTGAAGTTGTAATAATTCAGAACATAGGTCTGTGATATTTTAAATATGAATTAAATAATTAAAAAGATATACATATAAAATCAATTTGATCGAAAAATATTTTTGTTGCGCCATCGGAACCTAAATCTCTTTCCTAACCGGGGAAGGTGCATTATCCAACTATACTATACATTCTAGTATTAATACAATATTCGATAAAATTGATTTTATATGTATATTTTTCTAAGTAATATATTTAATTAATATTTAAAATATCACATACCTATATTCTGAATCATTACAACTTCACAATAAGAATGTGTTTTCCTAAAATTATATAAATACTTCATTTTACCCTTATAACTTTAACTGGGTAATTTTTTTTATACTACCTAATATATTATTTTTATATATCTCACTCGCGTTTGTATATTTTACTACTGGATCGTTCTACTCAAAAACATAATAATTATTCCAAGTATGATTCTCGCTTATAAGAATCGTGACATGTATCATTTTGACGTATGTTTGACTAATTGTCTTCAGACCGAATATACAAGATATATAACTCTGGCTTATATTCATCATCCACACACTTCATGTGCTCACTAAATCATAATATTTTATATTTCTATAATACTCATCTTGTTATTATAGTTTCCACGAAATACGATGCAGACCTGTAACGGTGTTTAAGTATATTATAGAGACAGCGGTCGATTCATTCATTTAAACGTAAATATCAGGTGGTTACTGAATCAATCAACGTAGATATTAAAAAATGTAAATGATTTAAACTATCAAACTTCATAATATCCCCACACTATCTTATACTGGATATAACATATACCTTGTGGATAATTTTAAAAATATATACATATATAGATATGTTACAGTGAATCTGTATTACCAGTGAGAATATATGTTCACTGGTAAAAGTATATTTTTGCTAAGCCGATCAGTAGATGTATATCTAACAATGATGATACAAATTCACTAGTTACATTTAGTGAGTTTTTATTCGTTGACAAGCGAGAATACGCCGCGCGGGAATATTTGGCCTTAAGTGTCGATGTGTCGCCCTACGGTATGGCAACAAATAGTTTGGTGGCGTTTACAACTGTCACTTTTATTCGCTTATAGTATTTTTATTTATATTAAATAAAATTATTTACTTCATAAACTACCGTATTTATAATCTCAACCGTTTTATTTCCTTTTCAACACATAGGTTAGGTTAGGTTAAGTTCAATTATAGGTTAGGGTAGAATATACATTTGCTAAAACCTGCTAGTGAAGTTATATTTCCACCAGTAGAAATATATTTCCACTGGTGGAAACGTATTCGGATATGATTTCACTGAAACGTCAATGAAAATATATTTTCACTGGTAATACACATTCACTGTAACATATACATTTTTAAAATATGTGTCAAAAATGTAGAATCGCCGTTTGCCTAATCTCAATCGTGTCAGAGATATAAGCATTTAAAAATAGTCGATGTTAAAAAAATGACAATGAATTTCCAGCGACCAGACTATCTTTTGCAAGATGATTTTCGGCCCGAAGCAAAGATGTAGGATAATAATGGTTAATTATGTTGACTCAAAACTTAACACGATTTTGTAAAAATTATATACATTAATATTTTCCGTAACATTGCAGAATTTGTACATACTGCTTAAACATTTTCGACTAATAGGTATCTTAGGTACCCACAAAATATTTTAATTAAGTCTGTTACACCCTGTATATATTTTAGAATGCACTTTGTATGTGTGTTTGTATACATATATATGGATTGATAGATCGCATTTTTGTAGATGGTTTCTAGACAAACGTATCAGCACGGACCACGTAACACGTGCCATTGTCAAGGCGTTGCTTTAAAAATATATGTTTTTTTTAAGGTTTCTGCTAGCACAAGTGCATGGCATGGAACTAACGTCTCTTCTAGGTTAGATCGGGTTTTTAGTTGCACCTAGTTAGACGTTTCGGCACAGTAATACATGCTATTGTCAAGGCGTTGCCATAAAGGGTTACGGTAAAATTTATTAAAAGAGACGCCAGTTCCATATATAAATATATAATTAAGATTACGCTTGGGGTATCTTTACAAAGGTGGATGTTGGAAATGTGCAATCAGGTGTCTGAAGTATTGTGAGTATGTATGTGTCTGATGGAAGGTAGGGTTTAATGGGTATAGAGGGAGGGGGGGGGGGCTGCACCTAGATGTTTAATTATTGCACAATAATCTGTTATTTCTCAGATACGTTCTGTTATTTTTCATAGAATTGTAATTGTCGCGAAATAAATAGGTTATTTTCTACAGATATTTAATCGCTGCAGTTTACAGTGCAGGCACCGCTGCCGTCTGTACCAGTGGGGCGGGCGCCGCGGAAACCCAAAACTACGACAGGATGACAAAGCGTAGCTTGATTGCTGTCACCACAAAGGGTTAGAGGTCTGCCTACGATCAAGAAGATAGCACCCATATTTTTAATAAAACCAACATTATATTCAACGTTTCCCCCGGACTGTTTCTTCTCATTACTATTATAAAATTCAGAGACAAATAACTTTGTTAATTTATTCATTAATAAATAATACAATATAATATGTTTTAATTATTTAATTACAGATATCTGTGGTTCTACGCTCCACTTTTAATCACTCGTGTTGGGATATTTACATAAATACTTGCGTCGGGTCAATGTGACCCATAAATCTATTTTATTTTATTATGGTGAATGAAAGGGAAATGAAAGAATTTTGAATAATTAAATATTAATCATAAATCTTTTACTTTAATAACGTAAAAATATAATTAAAAGGTGTTTATTTGGGAACAGATAAATACTCTTTAATTGTGTTATCTGGGAACAGATTTTCAATCTGAGTTAAAGCAACTGAAAAATATTTGATATAAAATATAATAAAAAGATTACTATTAATCGGATTTACTTATATTTGTCTCGTGTTTTGCATATATTAAAGTTTTATGAATTACATTTCTAAACTTGTTTATTATCAATGGTGATCGCTCGTAGTTTGCTCATTCTTCAACAGCTTTTTGAAATCGAGTGGCTTGCAACTACCTATTCTCGTATGCCTTGCATGAGTTAATATTTTTGAGATATAACAGCATCATAACATTCAATTTGATGTTTTTGTATTATTGGATGGGGAGAAGCATATAAAACGTCAATATCACAATTAGAAGTTACTCAAAAAATAATGATAAAAATTATTTTATAAAAAAAATTACTATCAAGTGTCCAACACTTTACAAAATTCAAAGTACAAAAAATAATAGGCGTACAAAAAACTCCAATAATCCAAATTTTTAGAATTAAATATTAGAAGCAATTTCCGATCTACAAGATTTAGAGACCAAATTTATATTCCAAAACTTTAATATACTGCAATAACCCAAAATCACTATAAGTATCAAGGTATCAAATTCTTTAATAATCTCCTCCTTACAATTAGAAAAATTACAGACTATTATAAATTTTTATCTGAAATCAAAAAATATGTATACTGACTAGCAGACACATAAATAATATACGCTCTTATATATACGAGTCTTGACTCTCTTGTCAAGAAAAAAATGTAAAAATAAATATATATATAATTATTGATTATGTTTAAAAGTGTATTATATCTCATTATACATGATATTAAGTGACATTTCAAATGCGCGGCATACAGGGCACTGCTTTACCGACCGGAGCGAAGGCGGTCGAGAAGAGAACTTCCGCATGGGCTGTGGTGTGTGGATCGAACACCGGACGGCGTTTCGCTGTAAAAATGGAAAAAAATTATCGCATCAAGGCATATTTAGACGCGGTGAATTCAGGAGGTATGTGGTCCCCGATTCACCCGCATCAAGGAAGGATCACCTGCTGGGACTAGTATGGAAATTACCGGCGAGCAACCGTGTGAACGAGTCGAGGCCTTCCAACTTTGCCTGATATAAGATGGCGTACCTTTGATGTCAATCAGAGGAAAGATGAAATTTTGTCCACAAGGATGGCCGCCACTACAACCCTTGGGATGACTAAAGTATCAGTGAAATCTAAAACCCCGTAAAGTGTCTCAGTGTAAAGTGGCGAACTTTGTTTGAAAAATCTATTAGTTATAGAAGATCCGGAACTCTCTAACGTTCTTACAATGTCGAGTGTCTCATGTTTAATGTAATTAAAGTGTAAATAATATGCTGAATCTAGTGTTGTTATTATCTGAGACCATCCTTCCGAGACAGATATACCGACACCACACATTACCTTACCCGCATACTGAATCTAGCCGGTGGCGTGATGCGCTGGCGTTCGATCCACTAGTACCAGCGCACTACGTAACAATATATTATAATAAATAAATAATAATTTACATCATGATTTTTTAAACATACGCGATGAATTAGTATCGGTTGACTTCGCTTAGATGGATTGTTTTTATATAAAATTAAACACTTATTGCAGAAACTCTTCTTCTTCTTCATTACTTAAATGTTCTGGTAGTTTTATGTTTCCCTATGATGTATTAGTACTTATCGCTATTCTCTTGTTATTTTTTTAGTATTTTGATAACTGCAGAACTAATGTACTTCGGAATCTTCATCTTAATCCACTTTATTTCCCTTTCAACTGTTCAAGTCCTTCACAAGCTTTAAAATAATATCTTCTTCTCCGGCGGTCCTTTGTTACGAAGATAACGTCTTCTATGGTATACACGAACTATAAAACTATAATACAGAGAACAATCATCAAAGTAATTTTTTTTAAATATCAACTTTTTCAACACAAACACTTTTTGCAAAATTCCCAGTTCCCAAAATAGAAAATATTTACAAAAAAATCTCAATTAATCGATTACTTAAAGAAAATAACACTATACAATTTGAAACAAGCACATCATTAAGGTTTAAAAATAACTTAAAAATCCCTAAATGTAACACCAAACACTTTCAGCAAAATTTGATATAATTAGGGATAAAAAACTTCAATAGTCTCGCTACACAAATTAAAAAATAAAAGATATAAAAGAACTTAGAAAGAAATTAAATGAATACTTCAGAAGCACATAATTACAAAATAAATAAAATTATAGAACACTTCACAAGCACACAAATAAACAATAAATAATTATAGACTACAAATATATAATTCCCTGTATAAAATTATTACAGTGTAACTTCCTCTCCAAGCACAGGTAGGCGAATAAAAAACATGTAATTTTAATAATGTACAACACTTAATTAATAACTCACATTATAATATTTCAAATAAATAAAAAAGTTATAAATATTTATTCTTACCCCACTCACTTTTGTTACGTAGTTGCTCGCGTCGGGTCAGAGTTCACTACTGCATAGCTACGTCCACACACAATGTTGATAAACTTAATGCAAAAACATGAGCTGGACGTTAGTTGAAAAACGTGCAGTGGGTATATATAACAATCAATATAATAACGAAATTATTTTTCTGAAATAAATTCCTATTAATTCGACGCGACTGATTAAAGGTTAAAGGCTGCCGGCCGACCGTGGACTACCGATCGCTCACCTGCAGTCTAGTTTCCGAAATACACACACAGTTTGATGATAGTCAATTCGTAATCACCGAAAGCCATGTGTGTGTGTGCGTCGGGCGGACAGCAGATTTGATCTTGAGCTCAAATTATTTATTGAGTTGAAAATCTTTCAACTCGAATATCAGTTAGGTATGGCTGGCTTTTTACGGAGTTTATATAAATTATTGCTAATATCTGGCAGAAGATTTATTTGTACTGAGTCTGGCAAAATGGTATAAAGCTCTATTATTATTCCTTACATCAACTACTGCAGCAGCATTTTGTTGTTGACTAACGAAGAAGAAATTAAATAATTGTCAGTGTTGCAAAATAAAGCCATGATAATTATACTCATAAAATATACACATACTCGGATCAGTTCAATACTGAAAGATCTGAATATGATGACCTTTAATCAGAAAATATATTTTAATATAATGGTATTTATTCACAAAATCCTCAATAAGAAAATATCAGCGGAATTTACACGAAAAATTGATGCAAATCAACATGAGCACGAGCAACGTACTAGAGGAATAGATAGACTGAGACTGCCATTCAGGAAGAAGGTCAAATCTCAGAAATCGACGATGTATAGTGCGATGAAATTTTTTAATGAAATGCCAGAAAACATAAGAAAGGTGGAGAAATTGAACAGATTTAAAATGAAACTGACTAAATATGTAAATGATAAGTTATAGAAAAAGAAAATACTTTAATCTAGTTTATATTAGAGCATATATAGGAATTATTATATATGCACTACATTAAGAATTAAAAAAAAATATATATATATATATATATGGAAAGTGACGAGAAACAGTTACTCGGACTGATAATTAAAAGAAGAGGATATTAACAATCTGACATGTTAATTCTTTAACAGATCGATGCGCTCAAATAACAAAAACGTCAACAGTTATCAACCTCGCGCAGCAGGACGTTAACTTATCAACTGATTCAAAATCATAGACAACAAACACACCACAGAAAATAAGTCATGCTCTATGGTAAAGGCGGGGAGGGAAATAGTTAGATACTAGGAAAGGGACCATAATATTACGTACATACGCGCGCACGGCGACCGCAATCCATGAATCTGTCTAAAGATCGACCACTATAAAACAATCGACCCATAAGCAACTATAGATACAGTGAAGAAGAAAATATTCAATTTGAGAAGCTCCTTCCAAAAAGAATTTAAATAATAATTAGGACGCCAAAAATCTAGAAAGAAAAAAGATAATGTTTACGAGGCGTCATTATGGTATCATGACAGATATCCCGTAGATATGCGGACTGCCAGCAGCCTGTAAATACGTGGGCCGCTTTAGTACGAATTGATGGTACAGTTTTTCTAATAAATCTGGCGAACGAGTCTACATAATTGAAATTACGTTTACAATATGGAGATCTAAAGTAACTAAGTATTTATTTAAAAATAATTATACTCTTGATAAAGCACATTCACTTTTTTGATCACATATTCAATATTCTTCTGTTGTTTTTAACTTTGTTTTATTAACCACTTATTGAGTAAAAATACATTTACCGGTTTCGAAAAATATCATTTTCTTCTTCAGGATGTCAATAACTAATAAAAAACATATGTTATTGTTTCTTTAACAGAATATATTTTTAAAAAACAATAATTATTTAAAAAAATTTTTAGTGCCTAACTCAAATTGTTACTTGATGATACAGAATTACTAGAATAATTTTTAGGAAAATAATTTAGAATGGGACTTGTAGTTAAATTTAGTTGATTGTTCACACCGCTCATATATGTTTCTGTTTACGCAAGCGCATACATTTCATGTCCGTAATTTTTAAATGTTTTGTCTTGTTTTAAATTTATATTGACTGGCCTAATATTTTAATTGCACCTCGAAAGCTGTACAATTTAGGTAACGTTGGTGCCGTGGTGTGTTCCGATAATCAACAGTGCTGGATTTAGGAGAAGAATGTTTATTAAATAATATTACAATAAATCTATAATTGACATTATATTATTAAACAATCCCACGATGAATAATACATATACAACCGATTCCGTTTAATTGGGAAACATCGGGACTAGGACATTTGGCCCATTTAAGTGACTACCTCGATTAATTAAAGCGAGCGTAAAATGAAGTAATTAATAAATTAATTAAGCAATTTTATTAGAAGGTATCAAATCATTTCATGACATTTTGGAAAGGGTCACAGTTTTTTAAATAGAATTAACTAAAAACAAGTTTACACATGTGTCGCACACATAAGGAATAAAATTGTCCAAGATAGGAACGTCGCTAGGCGACCGGCGCGCTGCAATACTAACGCGATGGTAAACATTAAAGTTATGTATATAATACGTATAGTGCTCTTAGATTTACAGTTCCAATTAAGCAATGCTAATTGCTGTTAGCTCCATGGTTTGTTTTCCGTTCCTTGAGATTTGGCCCAAATAAGCGGCTGCCCCAATTGTGTTGTAGGTATATCATGTACACATATGTGTATAGGTATAATATTTATTGAATTAATTCACTGACTTTCAGTGCCCGTTTTCATATTTTTGAGAAAATCAAACAAAACTGCCATACTTTCAAGACAGGTATTATTACTTTTTTATAAAGTTTATTCATTTCATTCATCTAAAATAATATTATCATATATATACTTTAATTATTGTATTAATTTGAACCCAAATATGTATTTTATTATAATGAAAAAGAACATGGCAGGTTTTGAAAGTCACATCACTTTATACCGGGTTTTTCTCACCATGATATTATATATCCGTTCTGTATGACCAAACCACCTTATTGATCCTATCTTAATCTTACTCACTATACTAAGATCAGCTTAACATTGTTTCCTTATTTCTTCATTCTTTACTCTATCATAAATCTGCCACACATACGCTTAAGCGATCTCATTTCCACTGCATTCAGTCTACTTTCATTCCTCTTCTGCAAGCTCACTTCCATACATCAGTGTTGGTACCAAAACTACATTGTATACCACTAGTTTTGCCTCGGTTTACAAGTTCCCATTAGCTTTAATTCCATTCAAAGCGCATTTCACTTTGTTTCTTGCAGTCACCCTCGTTTCGATATCTTTCTCAACCTTTCCGTTTCTGTCAAACATACTTCGCAAACACTCAAACTCATCTACTTGTTCCAAACATAGTAAAGAATGGTAAGGAAGATATATAACGCAAGTGTTGATGGCACTAGAAATAGAGGACGTCCGTGGAAGACTTGACTCGACCAGGTAAACCAGATGGTCCTGTTAGAACTGTGTGACAGAACAAAATAATGTGACGCTCTATCCTCTATGCCTATTCCCGCGGGGAAATAGTACAATGGTAAGTAAGTAAGTAACATTATATATTACCTACTTAATATTGTTAGCTAACAAAACGTATTTTTAAAATGAAACATACATTTTTAAATGATAAAATTAATTCCAAATCAAATGATATATATAACTCAAATTTGTTAAAAAAGTGATACAGTGGATATTTAAATTCAATGACACAATTGATCATCGTGGGTGGATCATATTCTGGGATCCACGAAACGTGTTTAACATTCAGATTTCTCAAATTGATTCGAAATGGAGGTGAACGGTCGAACCCGATAAGCACTATACAGAATCTCCAAATTAAATGTCTAAATACTAAGAGGAGCCCCGCGAATACAAAATAAACAATTATGAAGTGAAAACTTAACAATTGAATCAATTGATCAACAATATTCTAACATAGTCCAAAATTTGATAATAAAAATATTTCAGAAATATCTAGGTCTATTTGTAACGATAAAAAAGAACTTAAAACGTGTCATAATTGGTCGTAATAAATACAAGACGCGGTGTAGACCAAGTTTCTAGAATGCATATGTAAAGTATTTGAAGGCTCCGGATAAACAGCCAAACCCAGTTTATGTTCCAACTTTCGAACAATTATCTAACAATGGTCCCCTCGAGTGAAGCAGTTTGTTAAAGTGAATTATGACTAAATTAATGAACGCGAATATATCCAACGATAAGTTATGTGTGATTAACTCGTTACCTACTACAACACAGGGCGACCTAGTGTGATAGTAAAATCCCGCGCAGCTGAACTTGGCCAGCATGTTTATGAGGGTTGCGAAGTCAGCTACCTCCATTTTTTTACATTTTCTAACTTTTAAGTTAGAAACTTACAGTTTTCCTCTCATATAGCTTTTACACATTGTGTTAGTGATGGCGAACCTTTTGGGCTTGGGGTGTAAACATTTCTGAAAATCTAACTCAACTCTGCTGGCTTATCCAAAAGTGATTAATACATATGTAATATGTAGTGATAAATTTAAACGTTGTTATCGGGTAAACGTCAGGTGGCGGAACACGTTTTCTTTGGTAACTCTAATGTTAGTAAACACTGGCGTGTCGCCTAAAACGCTTAGGCGTATCATTGCATTGTGTTAATTTATTAACAATCAAACTCAGATCTTTTTTATATAAATTGATCATTCAAAATCGGTGTTAATTACATTACTTTTGTCCGCCACCCTTGCGTTATAATTCGACAAATAAGTACTTCGACACTCTGAAATTTAAATGAATAAGCTAGTTTTTAAAGGAAGGTATTGCAATTATGTCGTGTTTTAAATCAGATTATACTGACTATTATTTATAATAATAAGTATATATTGTTCTTCAAACATCTATCAATTTTTCATGTTTTTCTTCAAATAAAAGTATATGAACGTTGCTGAGATAAAATAAGGTAAGTATTATTTTTATAAATGAAACACTCTTTGAATTAATACGTTTATTAATTATTTATGAAAACAAAAAAAAACTTTGGTACTTTTAAGGAAATACATAAAACTTCATATTATTTTATATCAATACTATTGTTTATTACAGTAGATAATAGATAGAATACAAGTCACATTTTTTATAAGGTTACCTACACGCATGACAAATGTATACCTCAATATTACGATAATTTACTTTGATCATCTCACAAAGCGCAGAGATGCAATAGAGAAATGAAAGATGGCAGGATTGAGGTATCCCATTCTCATGAAGATTGCTGACACAAATACGGAAAATGTAAGCAGTAATTTTGTTACCAGATTACCACAAACTCTCTGCCAATAGTACTGGGTGCGGCAGAACCGATTTAGCAGTTTTGAGGAGTTATAGAAAAGTAATGAGGGTATGTAGAGAAAAAATGATTTTATTTTCAAAGTTAGCGGTACATATCATTTATAAATATTAAGTTTTGAAAATAGTGTACTCAAAGTGACAGCTGTTAACAGCAACACACTGTCTTTAAAGTTTTGTACAGGTTGTTCAAATATAACATAACTTTTTCAATAATCCGCTCCCTTAGCTCTGCTAGGGTGTGAAGGTGACGTTCCTTCACTTGTTCCTTCAGATATTCTCAAAGAAAGGACCGAATTGTGTTCGCATTAGGAACGGCATTGTTGCGCGGAATGTTGAACCGTCACCAAAAAGCTCTTTACGTCGCGATCACAGATCGGTTGTTTTCAAAATACACGCGCACGGCAACGACCCAATGTGCTCTGGTCCAAACCATGCTGGCTACTGAAATGGGGTCACTGACGGAACAGAGGAAGACCACGTACACCTGCCTCCTCCTACCACCCCCCGAGCATTGACCTCTCCTAACCAACCGCTTAGTCGGTTCTGCCACTCCCCGTATAATGGCGAGGAAGAAAAAAAGTTATGCATAATATGATTATCTTTTGTCAAAAGCATATTATTTATAACAAACTATAATATAATCAAAGAATGGAAGACACTAGACAAACTTAATACCTATTTTGTATTTAATGTACATACTCGTAACTTTTTCATATGTACGAATAGAAGATTGAATAGTTAACTAATTGAAACATAACTACTGAATGATAATTAATAAGTTATTAGACCGATATTGGTTATTAGTTAGTTAAATGTTTGTGAGCACATGAGAGACAGTTCTCAGAAATGTCGCCAACTTAATTGGAAGCGAATAAGTACATAATCAGGTATTCACGGCAATATATATGATCTTCAGAAATGTAATTTCTAATAGAATATATAATATTTTATTTCGGGATTTTTTTCAGGATCGTTGTAACTTATTTTTTTATTTTCGAAATATAAGTCATTACATTTTTTTTAAATAGGTATTTCGATAAATATATTTTTTTTAATTCATAAGAGTAACGAGGCGATTTAGATAACTTTCATAAAACAGGTGGTAAATTTATTAAAATAAGGATAATGATTATTTAAATAAAAAATCTTGACGTCAATATTATAAAGTTTTAAGAACGAACTATTTTTTATTAAGAAAATAATTTACATGTACGATAGATAGGTAGACTTCGAATTGACAGCACTTTTTCAAGCGACAGCCAATTTGACAGCTGGCAGCTGATTTGTGCTCAGTTTGGTTTGCAATTTCACAATGAATGGACTTACGCCAGAACAACGCTTGCAAATTGTGCAAATTCAGTTCTAGAAACTTACCGTGCACTACGTTCATTTCGTTTTCGCACCACGCATACTTTAATTGATAATACGCATACGCAGAAATGTCGCTCAGTGCGCACCGAAGAAGCTGTTGTTTCTTCAAAAATGATGCCGGCCAGAACGTTACAGTTAATGGAGAGTGCTATAGATCCATTATTATTGATTTTTTCTGTCCCCAATTGAATAGCATTGATGTGGAAGAGTTGTAGTTTCAACAAGATGGCGCAACATGCCACACGCGCACCACAATCAATTTATTGAAGGAAACATTCGACGAGCGCATATATTCGCGTAATGGATTTGGGAATTGGCCTCCAAGATCGTGTGATTTAACACCTTTGGATTATTTTATGTGGGGATATGTAAAGTCGCTAGTCTACTGCGATAAACTAAAGAGATTTGTTATATTATTGCCGATATACGACCCCAGCTGCTCCAAAAGTGGTCGAAAATTGTATTACCACATTGCGTTTCATTGGAGCCAGTCGCCGCGCCCATATGCCGAAATCATATTTAAATACTAATGACATAAAGTTATCTTTCAAATAAAGCCAATACCATGGCCATTATCACGATTTGTATGTTTTTATTTCATTTTAATATATGATTGATTTAAATATTGTATTATTATATATAACTAAGAAATTCTTCAATCCCTGCATGAATTTAAATCCAAATCACTTGCCCTAGCAGAACGTATTAAACTTACTTTATAACACGTTTAAAATAAAAGTAATTGCTTTACTAGACATGGTCTATTCCAAATCAATTACCTGTAAAGTTTTTACAAGTTGTGTATTGTTAAAGTAAAGTCAAAGGTTATAAAAAAGATTTAAGAAAAAGTTATAAGAAAGATTTGTATGTAGCTAAATTAACACAAATAATAAATTGCTTTAATTTTGTTTTCTACTCACATCACGCGACCACTTATTTTTATTATCATTATTATTACTATCAACAATCAACACCCTGTTTTGAAACTTGTGTATACAATTAATCAAAGAGGGCTGATATTATAAGCATTGATTTAACATGTAGGGTTAGTGGCAAGAAGATAAGTACGTTTCAGATTACCGCGTGCAATGTTCACGGTACAGTCAAAATAAAGCTTTATCGAAATATGATTATTTATTTTACACATTTTTACCATTTCAAAATAAATATCTGAAATTATTTTTATTAAGTTCACCAATGATGTATAAGTACTTACTAACATTTTTTTTAAATTGAAAATTGATTTGAAAATATATTTTATATTTATGTACAAGCGTAATTTTTCTCAGGAGATATAAATCTCCCACAGTCGGCCGAGGTTTCTCTAAAGAAACCATATACAAAGAACGCGATCTAATACCAGTTGCATATACAAGTGCTTGCGTAAACCTTAAATTAAATATATATAAAGTGATCACGTAAGCCAGCCGAAGACAGGTCGTAAGCCCTATAATTACCACATACTTCCATATATTTTCCATTAAATATAATAAAAAATAGCTTCGTGTCTATGAGATATCTGATATTTGTTTAAAATTTAATACATTGAACTCTACTTAGCGACAACTAATTGTGACCAATTTCATATCATAATTCACATTTACGGTAGCTTAAACAAATAAAATGTGGACAACAATATTTACAGACCAGACACTCTTCCATTCCCTATTGCATGATTGTGAAGATACAAGATCCTCCGAAGCCGCACCAAGATACAGAAAGCAGTACACCAGACTCCGATCACAGCAGTGACAACAGGGTACAGCATTCATATTATGGCTCCGCCTCAAATAGAGCTCGACAGAGCCACATCCTCCCCCATCCAGAAGCATCTTGCCGGGCAAAACTAAAACCCTCTGCCCAACCAGACAATAGTTCAATTTTTGGGTCACGTGCCTGTCCCAAGGTGAAGAAGACCCCAGCAGGAATCAATCTTCTGCCAGGATCGATGGTAGGTAACCCATCGTGTCGCCATATGGAAACATGCTATCTCCGTGTAACGAACTCTTTCTACAGATTTAAAATATTCTCGCCGCGACCGAGTAGCAGTCATACATTGTTTACTACTATACCGGAAGAACACTGTCTGCTATAATACAGTGTGCTACTAGTGCAGCAAGCAGGGTACCCAAATATATAACTTACTTTTCTCAAATGTTTATCCGAATATAATATAACACACTGTACTAAGAATGAAATAAATCAATTATTATATTGCGAATTTCATATAAATATAATGTAATACTGTCAGCTCTGACTGTACGTACACATACGGATATGGATTTGGGATGAGAGAGCAATTTGTCACGCAGACCACTCCGCTTGATGGCGACACACTGTTTGGGGTTTCCTGCATTTCCGGATGTAGCCATAATATGTAAATCGTTTTGAGATGGCTAGAAATATTAACTCTACGTATATACATATACAATTTTATTTTAACATAGGTATAAATACATTGATATAGAATAGTAACAATTATAATAATAACCTTTGATAATTTTTATAGCTCTCTTTTAGGAGGATTTTACACATAAACTGTTTAGTTCTACACTATTTTTGTATTTGAAATTAAAAAATGTTATTTGTATTTTAGGATACGATTTTTTGAAAAGATTCATCTTTATTATATTTTAATAAAGGAGGGCATAAAGTTACATGCTTTTGGGCCTGCACCACAAATTCCCGTTCACTAAACTTAGATTTCTGGCAAGGTCGATTCTATAACCCTTCCTGCGGCTGAAATAGAGGCTGACCTAAGAGTTTGATGTCTACCATTCAAGTTGACTGGAATGTAGAGCTCTTGAAGGTACTGAAGCCTCATATTATGTGTCGCCTTATGCATCAACCAGCACAATTTAATTTCAACTGTTTCAGGGAAACTGAGTCAATGCAGTACCAACACAAAATGAATGTATTATGAGAGAATTTGGAAACACCATATATTATCCATGCGGCCGCATTTTGAATAGACTATAAGCAATCCTAACAAAATTTTGGCTGGCCAGAATAAATGCTATTACAGTAGCCTACATGTGATAACACAAATATATTTATAAGTAGACGGACTGCTTCTGGGAGAAGATATCTCTGAATACTTTTAATATGTCTCAGTCGATAAAAGCATGCACTAACAATTTTGTTGATTTGCATATTCATGTGAAGATCTGAATGAATTTGCATGCTCAATACTTTACTGCAAATTGAACATTAAGAAAGTAATAAATATTATTTATTATATAAAAAAAATAAAAATGTTCCACACGCGTAAAACTATATTTCAGCAGAGGATAGAACACCAAGTAAACTGGTGGTACAGCCAAGTTTACCAATTATTTTATATTCTCGGTACAGATATCAAGAAGTAAGGAAAAAAAATATTTTATATGACCAGGGAAGAAGCGAATAAGAGCACGGATCGCAAGCTTCAAGGAGAGTGCTGATCTTCAGAACAAAGAACGAGAAGACCAGTACTGAGCAGTCGGAATTGTTCCACAAATATATTGATTAATTATATATTCATGTTTAATTTAAAGTGTTTCTATAATTAAACATACGATTGAAGGCTTAGCTTCGCTTTTATTTGTTATATTTAATTACCCGTATTTTTTAATACGTTTTTAATGAATAATACATATGCCTGTGGTCCGACTGCTTACGTTTAGTTATATGAACGAACTAAATAACGATTAAAATTTCAGTGAAACCTACAAACCTACAAGTTTTTCAGTTCAAATATCTGACATTTCTGTTTGAGCATCAGAGCTCTATAATACATCACTACTTACTTAATTACCATCACGCCGTTTCCCCGCGGAGGTAGGCAGAGAAGATAGAGC
Source organism: Eubasilissa splendida (assembly GCA_031772225.1). Lineage (NCBI taxonomy): Eukaryota > Metazoa > Arthropoda > Insecta > Trichoptera > Phryganeidae > Eubasilissa > Eubasilissa splendida. The sequence continues at coordinate 22,945,005 of CM062862.1, read as the reverse complement.
GCCACGCTCTTCTGTTCTGACACACAATTCTCACCTCATCCACTTTCATACATCTTCTTATGCAAACTCACCGATTGTTGAGGCTTCTAACAGAACCATCCTCCATTATCTGCTTTATCTGGTCGTGCCAAGTCTTTCGCGGACGTCCTCTATTTCTGGTGCCATCAACACTCGCGTCATATATCTTTCTTACCATTCTCTCCTCATTCATCCGTTCCATATGACCAAACCACCTAAGTGATCCTTTCTTAATCTTATTCACTATACTAACATCAGCTTTACATTCATACCTTATTTCTTCATTATTTACTCTGTCATAAATAAATTTGCCACATATACGCCTAAGTGATCTCATTTCCACTGCATTCAGTCTACTTTCGTTCCTTTTCTGCCAGCTCCAGGCCTCACTTCCATACATCAGTGTTGGTACCAGGACTCTATTGTGCACCGCTAGTCTTGCCTCGGTTGACATGTTCCCATTAGCTATAATTCCATTCAATGCGTCTTTCACTTCATTTCCTGCAGTCACCCTCCTTTCAATATCATTCTCAGACTTTCCGTTTCTATCAAACATACTTCCCAAACACACAAACTACTTGTTCCAAACATTCATTACCTACAAGTATTTTGCACGGTGTCTTGTTTTCCTCTCGGATTTCATCACTTTTCTCAAATATAATATTCGAGAAAAGTGAACATGTTAACATTCATCATGAGGTCGCTTTCCTTGCATACATCATACATTCTATTCACTAGACTGTAGTTCTTGTTCATTATTCACCATTAGTACTGCATCATCGGCATACATTATAGACATACAGATAAACGTTTTTATTAATATAAGCTCTATTTATTATTATTTGTTGTATTTTATCATTACAGATAATGGATTCTTACAGGTATAGATCACTCAAGAAGCTGGTCTAGGGTAACATTACGTCTGTATTATATTTTATGTACATTACAAGATATTGCAAGAACATTGGTTTTTTAAAATCATTCCGACTGTTCAATTGTTGACTGTCCGTTCACCTCACAAGAAGGTATTCAATCAAATATTATAAATACAAATATTATAAATACAAATATTATAAATACAAATATTATAAATACAAATATTATAAATACAAATATTATAAATACAAATATTTCAATACCTTTTGTGCCGCCATTGTTTTCTTCTTACCATCCCTGCTGAAATGTCAAACGTTTTCTGTATAAAAGGAACGGAATTTTGTGAACATGCATTTAGCATACATTTTATGATATACGAATTTATCGGGGTAGTTTATTATAATAAATATTTAGATATGTCTCACAAAGCCGATGCTTCCCAAATATATTTTATATTTGTAAATAATAAATAAGCATACGTATAGGTTATATTTTAGATACGTAAGTCTATGTTCAGTCACAATATAGGTATCTAAAATGGAAATCATTTAAAAGTCTCGTGAATACTAAACTGTATATATATATACGCATGTGATATCTAATGATATGTTCGATTACGTTACGATGCGAGATGATACGTTCTATGTGTGTATTAATGGGTTTACTACAGGCATTATATTTTGCAATGTGGTGCAGAAAATTTGTATTAATTTGAATATCAGCTAATTAATAATTAACACATTAAAAAAACATATATTTTTTAATTCAGTCGAGTTGAAAGTTTTTTGATTGATTTGTTATTTGAGTTTTATTAGTGAAAATACTTCAGAATACTTTTCGTTTTAACCGTTCCATCATTAAATTCACTTTATGCAGGACCGAGACTTTATTTTATATTCTTGGGGCTATGAGGCGACCTCGCCGGCAGGATTGACCATAATAAGTGCATTTTACAAAAGCACCTTAACCATAGTATGGCTACATTGCAGAAAACGGACGAAAGCTTTTCCCTGTTGATATCGCCTTAATCTCTCAAATAGACTTCTAGTTCACAAAGCTTCACAATTGTGGACGTATCGTATAATATATTTAAATATTCACTTGGTGTATGAACGTTAGATATATAAATATATATTTAAATGTTAATTGGGCTAGTTAGTATTCATATATACCTCGTATTTTAAATACCATTATTTTTTTTCTACTGTATTTATTAAGAATATTTGTTTGGGACATATATTTATGCTTGAACGAAGATAATGTACTGTGCCTTCCACCTCCCTTCCCTTCCTCACTAGCCACCGTGTCAGTCGATCGGCGACCCTGAACCGGTGCGGTAACAAGTAAATTTTGCAGTATAACAAACGAGTGAGACGTGTGTCTAAGTGGCTATTCTGTGCAATCTGAAGGACTCAAGACCTTGAACGGAGATTGTGTTACAAAACCTAAAGTTACAGTCCACCTTGGAGGTGCCAGAAGATCGGGATTGTGGTGAGTGTAAATTCCTTCCGAATATCCTGTTTCTTCCGGCATCTATGCTTTTACACAATAATAGTATTAAAGTATTAGAGAAAAATAATATTCATATTTCTTTCATAAAATCAATTTTTTGAAAAATTATAAGATTTTAAAATATTTTTATTTTTTTAAGAACACATTTCCTTTTCTCAACGTCCTTTCCTGTTTCTTCGTGTAATACTCAACATAAATATTTTTCTTTACGTTATATTAAGTTTTTTGAACCATTCTTTTGTTGAAAATTCATGTTCTTCAACCATAAGTGAGCACTAGAAGTACGCACTGTTTGAAAATATTTCAATTTAGATACTTTAAGGTCAGTACTATCACAGTTAGTACTATCACTGTTGACCTATAACTATGTTAGGGATTTATACTTATATATGATATACCTTAAACGAATTAATATTTAATATCTCCCATCTTCTTCCCTCACCGCTAGAGAGCGGTCAGTCAATCGGCGACCTTGAAACGAAACGGTTAAACGCTGTTATAACCTCGAAGGTTCCGTGAGTCTATGTATCGATCTTTGGCGAAATAGTGATATAATTCCATACAGTCCGCTGCATCCGGAGGTGATTGAGAGACCCAAGTGAAGTGTAATTTGTAAGTCTCTTTATCCTATTTCTGTGTTTCTAACACCTAGACTACCTTTGAGAAAACTGTCAACTTCCGAAAGTAACATTTTTTCAATTTTTTTTTCGAAGTATACATAAACCTTAGACATTCTCTGAAAGCCATCTTCAGTCCAAAATCCGCACTCTTCCGCACCCGGCAGTCCGCATTCTTCCACACTCTTAGAAGTAGAACATCTTACATATAAAATTCATTCATTCACCGTTCATGCAAATACCATAATGCGAAATTAACTTTTTTAACATTAGCCTTACTACGCTTAAAGAGATCTTTTTATGAACCACCACAATCTTAATTTTGACCAATCATTCTACCTACAAACACATCTTGCTCTTTCTTTACCGCGACAATAGTTGCAACCTCCCCACCCTTTCTCGCTCTTATTTTATTTTTATTGACCTTCTGCCATGTTATGTATCTAAACATTTCTGCGCATTTTCATAATTAGTATCATATGTTAAATATTTATTATGTTAGTTCTATTATGTTTACACTATCAAAATCCCTTAATAAAATTCAAATTAAAGTCCTTTTCTATCTCTTCGATTTGATATTAATAAACCCTTTATAACAATCCCCATTGGATATGTCTGATGGAAAGTTTTCTAATAATACAACTGTCATATGGGAAACTAATCCCCATCCCCTAATCCCTTGAAATAATCGCCCAACTAACTTTCTCTTACTGCGTCTACGACTAATTAATTCAAAAACAGAACTTTGCGCCCTCTGGAAGCAAGTGCACATTTTCAATTCATCGTGTAGATGGATTACTTCCGATATTTTAATTTAAATAAATATTATTGTTCTACGACTTTGTGGTTTATTGCATGTTTATGTTAATTATTCCAAGCATCGTGATTATGTTACGTTAACAATGATCGATGTATCAACGTAAGAGAAGAGAAGTTGCAATAGATAAAAACAGAACTATAAAATGGTGAATAAGTAAGAACTAATACGAAAACAAATTTAAAAGGTGACTATTTGCAAAGAGGATTTGGTTATTTATAATATTAATCTTGTTATTAACACTTCTTCAAATAACAAATTTAACCTTTCACCTTTTAAAATTGTGTAAACTATGCTTGTATTTTTAATTTCAATATACATTGTTTCCTGAAGATGATACCATAGGTATCGAAATATGTAGAATTATTAATAAATAGTGGTTTAAACAAAGCGTCAGATACATATTTTATCCCAGAAATGCCCTTCAGTGAGTGATAGGGAAGTTTGAAAAGAATTTGATAAATTTCATTGAATTGAAGTGTCAATTTTCCATGAATTACGAATAACGTAGATTGTTTGTGAATGATTATTTTTCGAATAGAAAACAACAAATCCTTTTCTGTTGCTGGAAATTTGAAAATTGCAAGGCAAGTAATTATTTAAACTACAATTTTTCACAGGAAATTAAAAAGAAATGCTCACTAATATTTTACCATTATTTTTTATATTTATAAACAATATATTTGTAACAATATCTTTGTTTAAAGAAATGTTAACTCTAGTCATTTATTAAGAAGAACACATTCGTATTGTGAAGTTGTAATTATGCAGAACATAGGTCTGTGATGTTTTTAATACAATTTAAATGTATTAATTAAAAAGATGTATAATCAATTTTATCGAAAAATATTGTTATTGCTATTGGGATTCGAACCTGGAATCGAATCTCTTCCAATCCGGGGAACGTGCAATAACTGATTTTCGAACCTTTATATTACACTTTTAAAATTAATACATTTATCGTTCCATTATTTGAAAGCCATCATCTTTATTTTTTGTTATATATTATTTTTATACCCGGATTCAAAGAGTAAAATGTAAATTCTCTGTAAATTCTCCTAATACACTTTAAAATAAAATTATAATAATCTAATGAAAAAATACCCCATTAAATTATGTAAAAATTGTGGGTTTTAAATATTTTTATCATAATGAGTTTATTTTAAATTGTCTTCGTGTAGAATTGACCTGAAAGTTAAAAGATTAATCAGTTTTAACAAATCTTATCAGGCGATACTATATCTATATATTATGTTATGATATAATATTTTATATTTTTATGATTGTGGTGGACTTTGGAATTATTTTAATTATAAATGTTATATGTATGTAAAATTTTGATAAACAAAATTGAAATAAATGTTAATTAATTATAACTAACGTTTAGATTAAATAATAATATTAGTTATAATAATATAAAATTAACACTTTGTGAATGGTTCCAAAAAGGAGGATTTCCATGTTAAGTTACCCTCTTGTGGCTATTTTAGGTTTTCAGTGAGTTTGCTTAGTGTGGAGAATGTGATGAAATGTATTATGTTTTTAGACCACATGGAGAATATTTTAATTTATAAATATTAATATAACGAGCGGTTTTGATATAATGTAATGCTTAGTCATATTAAACATTAGCTTTTGTGGCTCATGCTATTTTAAAGAGCAAAAGAATAATCATTTGTGGTGAGTGTAATATTTGTTACGGAATTAATTAAGTCCAGGGATTTTTTTCAGGGATGATAAATAAATTAAATAATTATTTTATATTATTGACTTTGTTTTATCAACCATTTAATTAATGAAATACATCTACCGGTTTCGAAAAATATATTTTTTATTTTAATATAAGAAAATATAATACATTTTATAATTATCAATAGGATATATATATATTTCATTTAACATTTATTTCTTCTCTATGAGATTAGGACTCGTATAAAGAGAAGGAGTGTATACGAGATAATTTATTTTTCAATTAGTCTGTGTATATATATATACTTTTTATTTCAGATACAAATTGATAGTAGTCTGTAAGTAATTGTTCTAATTGTGATGGGAAGGCTTGATATATATAGTGGTTTTGGGTTGCGGTATATTTTAGTTTTGGAATATAAATTTGGTCTCTAAATCTTGAAGATCGGAATTCGCTTTTAAAGTTTAATTGATTTTTAATTTTGAAAATTTATCTTTTTGAATTTTTTGTGTATGTCTATTATTTTTGTTACTTTAAAATTTGTGAAAAGTTGTATACTTGGATAGTCTTTTTTTTTAGAAAAATTTTCATTATCATTTTTTGAGTGATTTCTAATTGTGACATTGATGTTTTGTATGTTCCTCCCCATCCAATAATACCGTATTGCAAATGTGACTGTACAAACGCGTAATATATTATTTTAGGATTGGTATATTATAAGATGTTTCTGAGTCTTAAAAATATGTAGGCAGTTTTCCTTATTTTATTTTTATGATTAGTTCTTTTCATTTGAGTTTGTTATTTATCATGATTCCTAGGTGCTTGATACAATATTTTTCTTCAATTGATGAACGTTGGTCACAAAAGTCTTCTTAAGCACAGGCTTTAGTGTGAATTTTAATATTAATATACGAGTGTTATCTTTCTGTTGAATAGCAAATCGTAGAAAGTATGTTTTATCAATATTAATTGATAGTAGATTATCATTTGTCCACTTTTTTTATGATATTTCCTTAGTATTTTTATGGTCCAAGTTTTTTCATTAATTATTAGTACTGTATCGTCTGCATAAAATATTATTTTACCATGTATTTTGAGTTTAAATATATCATTAGAGTATAAAATAAATAACAATGGTACGTATGTGGTATTGTGGTATGCCAAAGCTAGTGGTTTTAGATGTGCTATTGTGGCCATTGATTTTTACATTTTGTTTTCAGTATGTTAAATAACTTATAAGCCATGCATTTGTCAATGTCATCTATATTTATTTATTATTGAGATTATTTTTACATTAGCATCTTGTATGCTAATTTTTTCTATAAATCCAAATTGGTTCTCATTTATGATGTTATTGCTACGGATATATGACATGAGCTGTTTTTTACAATTTTTTCGTAGATTTTGGCTATGTTGGAGATTATCGATATAGGGCTATAATTTTTAATGTATTTTTTATTTTCTGCTTTAAATATTGGTGTAATAAAATTTTGTTTATAGCCAGATGTGAATATTCCACTTTAAAGGCCAATATTTATAATATGCGTTATAGGTTTGATAAAAGTTAATATATTTTCTTTAAGTATTTATAATTTGATTTGATCGTAGCCAGAAGTTGTATCATTTTTTATGTTATTTATGATTTTTTTAATATCATTTTCAGTTATGGTTTGTAATTGAGAAAGATATTCATGGGTACAGTTTGGTAGTGCGGTTAGTGTTGCGGCATCATATTTTGGTGATATGTTATTAATTAATTATTAAAGATATTACATTTAGTGGCTTCTAAATCAGCGTTGATGATAGTATTTTCATAATTAATTTCCTTTACATTTATTTTCTGTTTTTCATATCATTTTCTTCTTTAGGATGTCTTTAAATAATCAAAAATATATTTTATAATTAATACTTTAATAATATGTTATATTGTTTATTTAACAGAATCTATTTTAAAAAACAATAATTTATAAAAAATAAATTAATACTTTTTTAATTTGTTACTTCATGATACAAAATCATTAGAATAATTTTGAAAAAAAATTTAAATGGGACTGGATAAATTTAGTTGGTTGTTTATAATATTTTGATAAGTTTTCATGCTTTATTTACTTCCAATGATCGAAATTATTTCATTTAAGACCAACACTGTTTACATGTAAAATAGACAATCCCGATTTTTTATCAAATGATTAGAAAATTCTAAAAACTTACTACATCTCAAATGCTCTTTACTCTTATATTAAAGTTTCGACCTATTTTACCAAAAAAAATTATTTAAACCAATATTTTTAATAGTAGACATTAAAAACGTTAAACTAGTGATGAGATAAACTGTTGTAACGAAGATCTGTTACTGTAAATATTTGTTATTTTGCAAGTATACTGTAAACTATACATTTAGCCTTTAAATAAGAGTTACCAATCGTTTTTCTAACAGAACATCAATCACACCATCACAATTTATCCATATTTTGTTGTTATCGTCAAATTTATTAGTTTTATGAATCGTATCACTTTGATTTTTGGTAGCTTATCAAAAATCGACGGTTTATATGGCATGATGGTTGAGGCGACTATATTTATACCGTTGCAGTACAACTTCACGAGTTGATGCGCGCTAATGACATATTTTCAACTTTAAAAATATATTTTGTCAAAAACTTTCTTCACAACAATGATTTATTTTCATATATTTAAAATGTATTATATAATATTAAATATTTTCAGTTAACTAAAAATATCGAAATAAAATCTTCAAGTTTTACTATCGGAAAATATTTTATTTCTCTTCTCAATAAAAAAGTGTGTGTTTCTAATATTTAATATTATTTTTCATAAAATATTTAAAAAATATTGATTATTTATTTCTTTATTGCTTACGGTACAGGGCATTCAAATGTATAATTTACTAGATCTGAATAAACGGTCTAATTGGTGTCTATTTTCTATATTTTTTCCTTCTTCTTTAATGACCCTGTAGTCCGTATGGAGTCTTGGCATCCAGAATTTGTACCAGCTTTACTGCGTTCTTATTTAAGCCATCCTCCCAGCAGAGTCAGAGTCTTCTCATTCTTCTCCTACCATCTATGTAGGTTTTCATTAAGGATTCTTTTTGGGATCTGCGTTTCCTGCATCCTCTGAAGCCTGTCCACCTAAGTTTGCATTTGACGGGAGTTTGAGATATCTTTTTTTGATAATGTGTATAAATCCTGGAGATTTAAACATCTATCCTAACACTAATACAAATAATTAATGTATTTATATTATTAATTACATAAGTAAATCAGTTATTAATGATTATTTTAACGAGTATAACGTAGCGGAAAAAAAATTCATACTTATTTTTCAAAGTGAGGCTTAAAGACATCACACTCCTTCATTTTCTCACTTATTTCTACGTGTCTGAGATAATTGAACACAACCAAAGTTACCAAAATATAAAGGGTTATAATAATATTAACTATTTCTCAGATAATAAAAAGACAGCAGGTTGACAGGCCCTGAGATTTATGCAAGACGCCACTACCGGCCACACAATACAATACTAGGACTAAATATTATACAACTCGTCATTGAACTGATCCCCAAACTGCTCCATTCTACACGGGTCCATAAATTCTCCAAAGCACGGATTACTCAAAGGTATTTGAGAATTTTAGATTCCGTAAAAATAAATAAGATGGCTTTCAAATAATAGAACGATAGATGTATCATTTTGAAAAGTGTAACATATAAGTTCGAGAATTTGTCGTCAATTCACTTGTTGGTGTAGCATAATCGGTTAATGCATGTTGCCCGGATAGAAAGAGATCCAGATTCGAACCTATTCGATCAAATTGATTTTATAAATATTTATATCATTTAATTTGTATTTAAAATATCACAGACCGTCTGTTCTGAATAATTACAACTCCACAATAAGAATGTGTTCTCCTTAATAATGTAAGTAATTTTGATAATATTACAGTAAACTACAGTAAATTTGTACTTCGTGTCTTATATAATTCAGACATTTAATGATTCTAGTTGAATAACATCGAAAGGCGACCTTGAAACGGTGCGGATTACCACAAATTATTGTGAATCGGTGTATAGTATTAAATTGAGACGTCGCGTCTAATACAGTGCATTCTAAAGGACTCGGACCCCTGAACGAAGATAGTGATAAATGTAAATTTAGTCCACTTTGGAGGTGCCAGAAGAACTGGATTGTAGTGAGTGCAAACCTCCTTCCGAATATCCTGTTTCTTCCGGCATCTATGTTTTTACGCAACAGTGTATCGGTGAAGTGAATTCAATAAACATTAATTTTACCTACATTAAACAAGCAATAGAACTTGAATATATACCAAACAAGTATGATGGAGTTCAAAAATGAATATAAAAATACACGACTGTTCACTTTCGAAAGCGTTAATATTCGCTGTGTGCATTTTTTAGGAAACGTTGGGATGGCAACACTCGACCAATTTTGGCAGCTGGCTATCTTGGAAACGTCCGTGTAATGTTGGAAAATTTTCCATGCATTTTTCTAGTATCAGCTAAACGCCGCATGACACATTTGGAAGGGTACCAAAATATTATCAAGGCTCTCGCGCCCGCCACGGGGCGTGGGCGGCGGGAAGCGGGAAGCGGGAAGCGGGAAGCGCGGTCGGCGCAGTTCAAATGGAAACTGTTTCAGTGTTTACTGCTAAAATGCACATTACCTCCCGAAATCTCGGGAGTAGAGTTGGAACGTGAAAATGAAAATGGTAAGAATTTATATGAAAACATTTTCACCAATGAGCTTCGCAACTCCGCTGGGTAGTGGGTGTTGGTGCTTAGTGCATATGAAATTAAATATAATGCATGATATTTGATACTTTTATTGGACTGTTGCAAAATACTTGGTTCACACTAATAACTAGAAATATTTCAAGTCCAAGAACACACAATTACTGAATTTTTACCTACAAAGGCACTGCTATTAAACAAATATCAGATATCAGGGATTACGACCTGTTTTCGGCTGGCTTAAGTGATCACTTTATATATATAATTTTCACCAATTCTCACCCCTCAATCTTCACATTTATCAATCTTTTTTTAACTTGTATGTATGGTAGTATGTAGACTCGCATTGAGTACCACTACACCATCACGATCTAAAATAAGAAAAATAATATTGCTTTAAAATAATTAAAAAATAAAAAAACCTTAAAAAAAATGGTAAAATGAATTATCAAACTTGGTCCAGAGTTCATTGTCAATCGCATGTTCCATAAACATGCTCCGCATTTATAAAAGTCTTCTACACTTCACCAGACAGACCTCAGATAGAACATAATTTGGTCATATGGTCGCCACATTTTATTGTTCACTCGACGGCGGTTGAACAAATCCAGAGAAAGTTTCTAAGATTCATTAATTTTAAAATAAATATACGCTCCGCGGATATCAATTATGATTATTTCCTTAGCTGAAATTGTTAAACTTAACAGGGAAACGTATGATGACCGACCTTATATTTTTACGCAGGATCATCAATGGTATGATAGACTGCCCCCAGATTGTTGGTCTGCTTGACTTTCACGCACCATTGACACAATGCATTGTTTTATTACAGTGGTAATGTCAGAACTCACGCATAAACTAACTTCGCAGGTCCCAGAATGCATTCTTTGGGAAAAGAATATACGGAGGTGGTCGACATTTTTGCTGTAAATTTAACTCTTATTATTATTATTATTATTATTACAATGATTTTTTATTTTTGTTATGAATAAACATGCTTACACTCTAATTGTTTCATTATGTATTGCACTTCAAATGAAATTTTCTGTTATTTTACAAATTATCTAAGATAAAGTCACATTTATTATCAGTTTATTTTATAAGTTAACATAACATAATTTAAATTGAATATAATAAAGCGTACATACCCTAGACGTGTGTACTTTACTATACGCAACAATATTTTTCGGCCCACGTTCCAATCTCTCGCAATACTAGTATATCCTGATTGGGGAACAACCGATGAATTATATAATTGATCAAAAATTTGTTATCGCAAGGTGTGCGCGCGGTGGGTCCCACACATGCTTTCAGAAACCCACAAAGACAATCGTGTCAAGTGTGCCGAGGGGTTTCTTCGAGAATGCGCCGAGAATACCGAAGAATTCTTGGACTCCATTATTACGGGAGATGAAACGTGGTGTCACTACGTCACTCCAGAAACAAAAGAACAGTCCAAACAATGGCGCCATCCTGAATCGCCTAGGCCGAAAAAGTTTAAGCAGACGCTTTCCGCAGGGAAAGTGATGGCTACGGTGTTTTGGGACCGAAAAGGCGTCTTGCTGACCGAGTTTATGCCTAAAGGGACCACCATCAATTCGGACAGGTACTGCGAGACATTGACAAAACTCAAAAGAGCCATCCAAAATCGCCGGAGAGGAAGGCTGACCAAGGGCGTTAGGCTGCACCACGACAACGCTCGCCCGCATGTCTCTCGACAGACCACCGCCCTACTGGACAAATTCGGCTGGAAATTGCTTGACCATGCCCCCTATCCTTTAAATATTTTATTGTATTTTATTTTATTTACTATAAGCGGTACTCTAAATGTTTCCACATGTTGACATATATACAACATCCAAAAGATTTATAGATATGGAGATTGATTAATGGGTGAGAATGGTAAACGTTATATTTGTATAAAGTGATCACTTAAGCCAGTCAAAGACAGGTCGTAAGCCATACTTCTATATTTTTTCATTAAATATAATAAAAAATAGCTTCATTTCTATGAGATATCTATTATTTCTCTATAAATTCTCCCCTTTATGTGCCAAAAACTTGCTGTTGTGCTGTGTGAATTGGGAAGGCCAAAAATTGATTTGAGCTATACTACAATTGAAAAAAATAAATTGTTTCATTAAATATTAAATAATAATAAAACATGGTAGAACAACAATTGCCTTAAAAGTAAACCGTACATCCCAAAACATCTGAAAAGCTCCCGCAATTGCTTCAATATTCGACAATTTCTCTTGTCATGGCTGCTTCATCCCTTGTATTGAGACAACTTGAAAACGTATTAGGGTAGAAAGGTACTTGAGCTGCCAGAATCCGACTTAATCCCTTAATGGAATAGGACTCGGGTTCATAAATATTCATGTCAGCTCTGTGCTATTGGTCAATTTTTATGACCTCCATCGTTATGTATAGATATATGGCTACTTGTCGATTCCGGTGCGTAAATAAGGGTTATTTGAAAGTTTTTTTACAAATAAATTACAAACGCGTATTATTGAAAATTCTTTGCATATTTTATTCAAAAAACGTGGTATTCGCCATAATTGAATTTCTTAAAGTATTAACCATCATCTTTTTACACATTTTCAGTTCACATATTCAAAAGATATCCATCATCAAAAACACCGAAGGATTAAAGAGCCCTTGGACATCTGCGTACTCCGGAACGTCGATAAGGCTGTTATATTCTCCGACTCGCAAGCAGCTCTTGAATCCCTCTCTGCTAATATGAAAGTTTGGCTAGATAATGAGATAATCTGTTCCATCAGAAGATGTCTATTTAATTTGGACAGCAACAAAAAACAGGTGTCATTCGTTTGGATTCCTGCACATAAGGGAATTCATGTAAATGAATGTGCTGATAAACTGACCAAGAAGGCCACTCTTTCCGGAGTTTTCCCCCATCAATTTCATATCCCGATGTATGACAGACTTAATATGGTAATAAAACGTACGAATTCTATCTAGACTGCACAATGAATGGACTCAAATAATCATAAGGGTAATCGGTTTAAAATAATTCAAAGATCTATTCCCGCATCCCCTAGTTCTCCAAAAGGAAAGTCTCCAATTAACAATATCAAATATCTCTAGAATGAGAATTGGGCATCGCCAGGTATCCTCACATTTATTCAGATTGAACTTATTAGATTCCCCAATGTGTGAGTGTGGTGTCGAGGAGGAAACCCTTGACCATATTTATTTTGCCTGTCCATTGCGCATCACAGGTTTTTTTTACAGTAATCTCGTCAATGGTAATTTTCAACTGCCAATTAACTTTTATTATCTTCTTTCCCTTAACTTGCCACATTTAATCTATATAATAGCAACATTTTTGGACGACAATGGTAGACTTGTAATGTAATATTTCCTATTCTATAATATTATTGTACTTTTTTTCTATAAAATAAAGTTTTAACTTGATTAATGGCACTAATCACTCTTGAAGAGTGGATTGCCTATTTAAAAGAAGAAGAAGAAGAAAACGCTAAAGACAACGTTAGCATAATATTAAATTACCAGGGTCTCATAAATTAAAATTACCTCCAGAGTTGAAGACTAACTAAGAGAATGAGAACATGTCACATGATGTAAATTTCACATATATTGGATTTTTGTGTGTAAGACAGTTCGCAAGGCGGTTGATTTTTGGTATTTACAGTAAAAATATCTATTTTTTTCATCAGAATAATTATATTCCATCTATCACAGAAAATATGTGTACTACGCGAGGTAGGTAACCAGCGAAATGACATTGTATCAAAAAACAATTTTCACAAACAATAATAAAAAAACTAATATTTCTATAAAATTTATCTAACACCAAAACAAAACTTTTGTTGTTTTGTTTCATTGTGTTTTTGCAATTTTTTAATTCATTTTCTGAACCACATTTACATCTGTTGGCGCCCCAAATATCATAAAGCAGGTGACAGTGAGAGGTTTGTTACACGTAAAGCTCTCTTTAATAAGCCAACAAGAGAAGACAGACGTAGATGGGCGGATAATGTCGAGATAAACTTGCAGAAGTAGGCGAAACCTAGTAGACCGAAATATAATAAAAAGGTCAAGGGAAATATTACACTATCAGAACTACAATCACATTCCTCCAAGTCTCATAAGACCAAAATAAGTAGTAGATTGACGAAGAAAATCCCTTCTCTGAATTAGTTCATTCCTTTCAACTACGTATAAAAAGTATGTTAGGTATATTATTCATACTCACACAATTTATAAAAATGCGTAGTACTATTCTACACATATGATCTACTTAAAAAAAAAACAAATATCAATATAATAACAAGATTTCTGAACTCTTACTTATAAAATTGATAACAAAAATATAATGCAAGAGCAGTCTCTAGTCAATCTTAACTTCTTCCGTATGTTCTAAAAAAATATGCTAGAAACAGATTGGACATAATAATTGAATTTATGTTGAAGTTGCCTCAGAAAATCGGAAAGTGAAAACAAAATAGGTCAAGAAAATGAACACAGGAACTGGCCGATCAAGTGCATTTACCAATAATCGATTGCAGCGATAAATCTGCGCTGCACTATTTACTGGATGTATCGCTCGAATATATTTTGCTCTCGCTTTACTACTAACTTTAGGAAATTCTCAAAAATTTCCCATGGGAATGTATTCAAGCCGTTCGTTCGTGCCTGAGTTTATATTCAATTGAAATTTAGAATTATTCTCTCGTTTCGTGCATTTTAGAACATGTATTAAACAATTGGTTAACGTTGAGTAATTTTCTATGGTCAGTTTATCAAACAGATTTTTTAAGTTACACCGGATATATTATCGTATATCCAGCAATAATTTTTTGCTCTGTGAGAGAGAAGGAAGAATGCAGGAGCACAAATAATATATTGACAATTTATATCTTATTTACTGTTTCCGAAGCAAGTTTGTTGAACTCCATAATCACAGATGTGAAAATAAAACACTTGTGTTTTGATTAACAAAAAACACTTGTTTAATTTACTTGAGACGCGTTCCGCCTTGTAATGGCATAATCAATCTAACAATTTGTATTTATATCTGAGGACAGCTATATAATTTTATTTGCATGAGATGAATGGGGACAACATTATTTATTGGAATTCTGAAAATTTTCATACATTTTTTAATGCTTCTAAATCTTCTAGGTAACCATTCTGTTTCAACACTAATAATATTATATTGTAGTGTCAGGTAATATGTATAAAATAAAATCTATATAATTTTACAATATTATATATATATTGTAATAAGCGTTTAGAAATTTTAGAAACATGAAAAATGTTAATGGCAAATTAAACATTATAATTATGTTACTAAATTCTTTTTGCAAATAGTTACCTTTTAAATTTGTTTTCACATTAGTTCCTAACTAGTTACCCACCACTTATATTTATTATTAAGGAGAATACATTCTTATTGTGAAATTATAATTATTCAGAACATAGGTCTGTGAACAAGTGCAACATAGGGGTTCGAAAATTTTTCGTAAAAAGTACTGTCGCTGTAGCATAGTTAGATAATGCACCTTCCCCGGTTTGGAAAGAGATCAAGGTTCGAATCCTGATAGCGCGATAACAATGTTTTTCGATAAAATTGATTTTATATGTATTATATATCTTTCTAAGTAATACATTTAATTAGTATTTAACTTATATTCAGAGTTTTACTTTTTTTCTTTGATTGCATTTTTAATTTTAGTATTCCTTTTATCCTGAAGTAGGGAGCATTAGTCTTGAAACATATTGATTCATCAATAAACAGTGGTATTTTTTTTAAATATAAAAGATTCGTACACGGAATACGTTTCACATCAATATGATTACTATTTTCAAACTAAACCAAAAGCTTGTGCTATGAAAATAGGACTAACTTGATGGCCTCCTGAAACAAAGGTCGAACCTCCGACCACTAGATCACTAGTGTATTAACAAAGTGTTTTATTATTATTAGTTAAATAAAATTGTATGTCAGTTGGGTGATTTTGAAACCCTCCAGCAGCAGTTAAAACGCAATTATTGACCATAATTGAATGCCCTGTAAAATTTAACAATTCTGGTGGCTATAAACCTAGTTGCAAGGATTGTGCTGCATTTTATATTGGTAAAACGGGTCAAAATTTTAATATAAGAGTAAAGGAGTATTTGAGATATATGAACAATAGTGAGTTTTTAGAATTTTCTAATCACTTATTTGATAGAAAATGGTCATGAATTTGATAAAAAAATGGGATTGTCAATTTTGCATGAAAACGGTGTCGGTCATATAGTAAATATTTTGGAATTGTTGGAGATAAATAAAGCGTGAAAACTAATCAAAAAATTATAAACAACCAACTAAATTTAACTGCGAGTCCCATTCTAAAATTTTTTCAAAAATTTATTCGAATAAATTTGTATTAAGTTACGATTTGAGTTAGGTACTAAATTTATTATTTAAATAATTATTATTATTAAAAATAAATTCTGGTAAAGAAACAATAACATATGTTTTTGATTAGTATCGACGTCCTGAAGAAGAAAATTGTATTTTTCGAAACTAGTAGATGTATTCAAACTCAATGAGTGATTAATAAAACAAAGTTATGAAATAAAAATAATGATTTCTAACCACAAAGTTAATTTTGCTAATTTTAAAAGTATAAATTTAAATATATATTTTTCTCCGTAATTTTTTATTGTTTTCATTTTATTGGTATTACGTCTTTTACTTTTCATTCTACGATTTTCCTATCTCACGTAATCTTTTCCATTTACTAGAATCCATTTTTTATTCTTTTGCTGTAGGTAATAAATGTACTGATTGTATATAAATCCTTATTTAAATCACTTACATTGTGTAAATATACTGGAGGTTGCATTTCTGCAAATTCTTGGGACGTAAGAAACACAATAGAATTGTCATTTTAAATATTAAAAATATTATTTTAAAGATTTGTAATCGTGAAATGATAAAATTGTGCAAAATTATGGTTAAAATTATTTTATAGCATAATAATGAACACGTACTGATATTTTGACTTACAAAATATTTGTAATACTTACGATGCACTATTTCTTCCGTTTTTTGTAATACCGTTTACTTTTTACTTCACAAGAAGTACAAAATAAACCAAACATAACCGACCGTGTTTACATCAATGAGTACTCTGAATATTGAACATGCAAAAACCGATTTGTGGTTTGACAGTTCTGATATAACAACTAAGCATGAATTATTTAAATAATAGACTAATAGAGCAAAACGTTATCGTTCATCACGGGCTTATTTATTATTGTATAATATTTTTTAAATTAAGCTCTTGATATAATAAAATATCGTCCCACAAAAATAATGTTGATTTGGTAAAAAAGTGATGTTAGAATAACTAAGTATTGACAATTTTCCCCGCGAATTATCAATTTGCACTACACATTTTATTTTTATTTTTTACCATGTTTCTAGTTTCTTAACCATAAAAAAGTATATTTTGTAATATATATATTATTCCTCTAATTATATTAAATTATTTTTACGTTGTACCTTAATTTCACACTTGGACTACCCATCATCGTTATTAATGACCTATTGATAATATGTGGATTTAAAATGACATAAAGTATAATACAACACTACGATTATATCAATGTAATAATCAACTGTAATAATCAAATTTAATAAATAAATTTTTAAATCTAGTTTTCATTCGAAGACGTGCAGAATCATGCGCATAAAAAAGTATTATTGCGAATAAAACTTATTTGCTTGTTATTTTCACATTAATTTTATTATATAACATTATAAAGTATCCCTCTTTTCCTTCCAACAAGTTTTTAATGTCGTAGATTAACACGGGACCATTCCTGGAGACGAAGCATTCAATGTGATTTGCTGAGGGAAGCTGGAACTCCAGCACTTAGATCATTGCCGTAAAGTGACATTTGTATTCTATGATCGTATTAATGCCCAACATTTACATGAAATGGCGGACAGAAGAAAGTCACTTTTACGTGCCTAGAAATTATGTATTTCATAAATAAAAAGATAAAACACTTTGTACACACTTTAAACCATTGATTCATCAGGATATAAATTGCACACTAAAATTAAAAATACAAGCATAGACAAAAAACAAATCTACAAATATAAGTGATGAGTAACTAATTAGGAACTACTAAATAAATTTAAAATGTAACTAACTATTTTCAAAAACAATTTGGTTATTTAAAATGTTTAATTTACTATTAACACTTTTTCTTATTTCTAAAATATATAATTTAACTAACTGTAAACTTATTGACGCAAGTCAAGTACTCATTCCCTGTCCATTTTGTCCATCCAATATCTAAATCTTAGTCCATACCTGTCCCGCTCTGGCCAACTAATTACTTTTGATTTTGCCGACGGGGGGACAGATTGCGCTCTAACATCGAACTGCCAAGTTCTATCTTCTTTTTTAACGTACAAAAAAAGCAACGCCGTGCATAACACTGAGACCACGAAGAGGAAGTATTCTAAATAGTGCCGGAAGTACAGTGATCTCTCGGTTCTGCACAACAAACGTGCTAGTCAACCGGAGGTGAAGACAACATCCAACCCAGGACTTAAAAGCAATGTAGACCAGACCCATCTGTCCTTATTTTCCTTCATAATTCCAATTCGGGTTGTGTCCACTGATCAATATTATATTCGATACAGTCCACGGGATCTTATCCTACCAAATCCCATGGTATTTGTATGTAAAATGTTTAAATCCTTATTAATGTCAAAAGAATGGTTTGTTTCTAAAAGATGATTGGAAAATTCAAAATAGTTTTTGCTATATAGATATAACAAATGCTCTTTAATTCTTATATCAAACTTTTTGTACCCATATAAAAATAATTACAATCATTTCAAATTAATTTGTAGATACCCGATTTTTTTTAAATATTGAATATTTTTGACTAGTAATTTAGTCAGATATCCACAAATAAAATATTGTTAAATCTGTTACAAGCTGTAAATTATAAAAATATTGTGTGAGAAAATACTATATAGAAGAGTAGCGAAATGATCTAGGTCAGCGATCATAAACCAATGAAACGCGTGTTAAGAAATGATATCAAGAATATTATTTATGTCATTTAAAAAAATATCAATTAAAATTTAATATAAATGTGACGTACTTGTCTTCTAAGCACGCCTTCAGTGTACACCTCGTAATGTGAAGGTCCAAAAAATAGACTTTGTAATAGTTATACATTTATTACAATACGATACAATTTATTACAAGGTATATCTTTAGTATAGGTCAAACGATTAAGCCGATGAACACGCAGAGAAAGCGACCGCGCCCTGCCGCGCGCCGCCCTTTATACCCTCGCAAGCACGCACGCTGGCGGTGCAGCACTCACACACACTCACACACACAACCATACAATTCCAAGGATATCACAATAATTTTCGCTGAGAAAAATACATTTTAATATTTATTATGTTTTATTTTGAAAAGTGTGGTGAATAGTCATGTTTAATAAAAACAACATAATTTAATGAAACGATTGTGTTAACATGAATTTACGTATATAGATATGATTATCGTTGATGAATGTGATCAAATCAACAATATAAATCCCAGTAATGATTTGACTACAGTGTGTTTAGAATTAAACTACGAATAAATAAATTGGCGATAGAAACAATAATAAAGGTCAATTTAATTTGTAATTAAATTTAAGCTAACACCATTGAGAACACACCCTGCAGAGCAAATAAACGCACCCGGTACCAGTAGAACATATCTAGTAGTAATAGTAAACCAATATGTGACTAAATACTATGATTAGTAATTGAGAATTAACGATGATTGGTAACTACGATTTAGTTTCTATTGTACCAGTGTACCAAAGAATTTCAAATAATCAGTTACCAATCACCGTTACGATTGAACATAATCACAGTGATAGGTGACCCACTACTTATCCAGACCGATATAAGAATTGATGCTCCCATGATTGAGATATTTTAGAATAAAAGAGGTGTAAGTTTCAGGGTTCAAATTTAGTGTATAAACACAACTAGTTTCCACCTCTCTGTAAACTGTAATTCTTCCTGCAAAAACATCCTCGTGGAGATGGGATATTTTTTTAATGAAACCTAAGAATTCAGGCTGAAATTTCACACTGTGGAAATGCATGTAGGTGAAAACATAAAAAGATAATCTTGTAACATGTTTTTTCTGATCAAATTGTTTTTAACCCTATGTTGGTAGGTCAAATAAAAGTTGAAATATTTCAGTTTTTGCAAACCCTTCAAATTGCAATATATGACTTATCCTGTAAACCAAATATGGTCGCCACGCAAAAACCCAAAACGATAATAATAAAATAATGATCATTTGAACTACGTACCAACAAGTTAGGGTGATAGCATAAAAAATATGAAAATATTTAAAAATAGTCAAGCAACTATTTATTTAATTTCTGGACCATTTCATATGGAATGACCCAATCACAATAATGATTTAGCGATCACTAGGTAACAGCAATGTATTGACTGGCCTCCGTGAGTTTCGCGCAGCACGTTTCACTCACTTTCTGCATTCGGATGCAGCGTTCGCTACCAACTCCCATATATTCTACCACGCATTATAACAAAGATCATAGTATGTAACAATTACCTATTTTTATATAAGAAGTTTAACTTTAATAGTCCGTAAGTATTACAAAGTCAGATTTGTTATTATTATGCTTTAAATGTAATTTTATCTCTTTTAAATGTATGCGAAAGTGATGGTATTCAAAAAGGAAGAAAGCAAGACAACGTGCAAAATATTTGTAGGTAGAACCGTGTGTCGGGACAGAAGATTGTGATGCTTTATTCTCTCTGACTATCCCCGCGGGGACATGGCACGATAATAAGTTAGTTAGCATTATAATGAGTGCCACTACATAACATTTTACTAATTATACTAGTTTCCTACCAACACGTCACTCTCTCATTTCCCACTAGTATTCCCGCGTGGCGTTCAAACAGACAAATCATATAAAATGTTTTTAATGATTAGAAAAATTACGTATAAGTAATATAGATTAGGTAAATTAATAAAACATGTTGATATATTTACATCTGCGGTAAATGTATCAACTCGTACCGCAATGTAAAGATTAATATAAATTTGAGCTAGTGCAAAGAGTGTATTTATAGGTTTTTTCTAAAATACTTAGCTGAAAAGAAAGAATTCTTCAGCAATTCACGATTTGTGTGAAGAAAGCAAGGCTACCTTTTTCTTGTCACAGCGTTTGAATGAAAATAAGTAACCACAGGTGTATAGGCAGTGGCGTGTAGCTTTAGATATTCCACCCTTATGCTCAACCCCTTGAGGGATGGTAGATAATTTATTGCCGATGAATGTTTTTTTTCCTTAGTAGAAGCATTCAACATAAGGAAGACTGATCAACTAACTGAGCATATTATTAGATTATATTTTTAACAAATAAAATTTCTTGGAATAACATCGCCATAATCATAATAATATACCATATAGCACATTTGATTATTTTTATGTTAAAACTACTTAATATTATCTTACGTATTTAATTAACTTTTATAATTATTGTGTGTTGTTTCAGTTTTTTGTAGATGTATGAAAAACAATTTATGACATGTACACAGAATTTTAATAAGTAATTTCGAAACGTTTTTAATATTACTTATTTATAATAATAATATAATATAATTAATAAACTAAAAAAATATTACTTTTGTTTACTCAAAAAAAATTCTGCAATGCAAAATGACGAAATCAAAACAAAAACAAATTATTAAATTTATAATCTTACTTACATACTTACTTATCATCACACCGTTTCCCCGCGAAGGTGGACAGAGAGGATAGAGCGCCACACTCTTCTGTCCTTACACACAATTTTTGCCTCATTCACATTCATACATCTTCTCATACAAGCTTGACAATTATTGAGGCTACTAACAGGACCATCCTCCAGTATCTGGTTTACCTGGTCGTGCCAAGTCGTCCGCAGACATCCTCTACTTCTGGTGTCATCAACACTTGCGTTACCATTATCTCCTCATTTATCCGTTCCATATGACCAAATCACCTGAGTGATCCCTTCTTAATCTTACTCACTATACTAAGATCAGCTTTACATTACTTCCTTATTTCTTCATTCTTTACTGTCATAAATGGACCTGCCTAACTGATCTCATTTTGACAACATTCATTCTACTTTCGTTATTATTTTGCCTCACTTCCATACATCAGTGTCAGTATTAGGACTCCATTGTGAACCGCTAGTCTTGCCTCAGTTGACATGTTCCCATTAGCTATAATTCCATTGAAAGCGCCGTTCATTTTATTCCCTGCACTCACCCTCCTTTCAATGTATTTCTTTGTCTTTCCGTTTCTATCGAAAATACTTCCCAAATACACAAACTTATCTACTTGTTTCAAATATGCAATACCTTCAAGTATTTTGCACGTTATCTTGCTTTCTTTTTTCTCGAATACTATCACTTTCGACTTGTTGACATTCATAACAAGGTCGCTTTCCTTGCATACATCGTACATTCTACTCACTAGCCTCAGTAATTCTTGTTCATTATTCTTAATTAATACTGCACCATCGGCGAACAATAAACAGCATACAATATAATCACCTCAATGTTATGCTCCACTGCGGCAACAATTTCTTCGATACGCACTATATGACGTCTGCGGATTCGTATTATCAATTAGAGTATCCATTGTTATTCTGAATGCTCGGATGGACGATTACGTCAACCGTAAAATAGAAGGTAAGTTTCGCGAACTGAACCACAATTTTCGAAATAAATTTGCAAGCGTTGGAAAAAGTGTTGCCAATTCGAAAAACAAACCTTTAAAAAAAACATACTTTATATCATACATAATTACTACTACATTATTAATGATTATGCAATAAATTCTACATACTCTAATTATTCTCATTTTAAAATTGTCGATCAATGTTCTCCATCTCCTGATGGAAACTACATTTTAAGCATATATAAGTTCTTACAGAAAGGTACTCTGTTCCATTGTTTACAAGCCCAACGATCTGTGACCAGTTCACTCCAAAGCAAATAGGGGTGACTTTCTATTATATACCAACATACGTAGACATATCTAGACAGACATACGACAAAATAAAAGTAATAACAATAAATATACGTATTTGATTTCATAATCTTGGAAACATGGAAATTAAGAAAGAAGAAAAGGAATATATGTACTTTAGAAGCTTTTGAGATGTGGTGTTCTAGCATCCGCATTACGCAGCTTTACTTGGACCGCAAAGCGCATAATCATTGTCTCAATCGTCCAGAGTCACTGAAAAACTGTTAACAGCATGCAGGAGATGAATTCTTACATACTAAGGACATGTTATCAGAAGAGGCGATGAGCAGAGGCAGTTGAGGAAAGGCAACCAAAAGAACGATCTCCTGCAAGATGAATAGACCAAACAAACGAAATAATAGGGGCTTCTTCAAACCTTGTGATTAATGTTGAGAGTCATAATATCAAGAAAATGGTCCGTTTTGGAAATTTTGCGAAAAATATATTTTCTTGTATAATTGAGTGTTCTAATATCATAAATAAAAATATTTCCGGTGCCAAGTATTTAAAAAGTTATGTATAGTTTCGAATTTTTACTATATATTTTGAGATATGAAACACTATCTGTGGATACGATGAATTCACTCAAATCATAGATCAGTAAATAAGTCAGAAACAGAAGAACTCATACTAAATTATGAGATTTTTTTTATGAAATGCTCGTTTTCTAATAGAATTTAACTTTTACGCTGTTTGAATTATATTGGATAGATCGGTTTGGTTATGGTTAATTAATTTAATTTTACAATCCAAAGATGTGTGTTTTTGAATTATTATTTTTTGATTGTAGTATGGTATTATTATTATTAAATTAAAGTTTTTCACGAAATAAAATGGGAAATATTTTTTAATATTTTCGACTTGCTTATATTGAATAAGGATACAGTAGCTTATTGGAAATCGACAGCATTTTCAGAAATTGATTGTCATAAATTATTATGGTGAAATTTCGCTTTCTAACTACTTGCTACAGGATATTTGTTTTTTCATTTTTAAAATAGGGGCACTCAATTTTATAAATATATTTTTTCTAAATATCTGAGAAAGGACCATATTATCAATATGTACCATCATAGAGACATATATTGTGCACCAAGTTCTAAATACTTCAGAGAACCACGACGCTAATCAATTAGCATACAATGATGAAGAAGAAGAAAATTTAACAAAATATTCATAACATTTATTATTTATTAGCGTTATCGTCTGTTTACGCATTTTTATACGTTAATAGGTAGGCCTGATATAAATTTTGAATATGTACATTCCATTTGTGTAAATTTAAAACAGCAAACAAAGCGACACTGCTACCGGTGAGAGACAGTTTCGGAATCGGAGGATTATATTTTACGGCGGTGATATAAAAACATTTTGTGTATTATTTTTCGGTTTTTGGTTGTGATAAAGTTTCGGAGGCTGGCCAGCAGAGTTTCGAAGCCACGAGACTGCAAGGATAGTGACCATCAGCGTCTACCAGCCCAGTTTCACAAAAGTTGGTGTATATTTGCATGGATTGAATGAATGTATTCAATATTACCAATAGAAAACTCAGGACTAGCTATCGGAGGGTAATTACGGCAACATCGTCAATTATATTATAAATGATTCTTAATTTACCCCACGAGCAGTGTTTGTTTTAGAAAAATTGGCTCCCAAATAATTTTCTATTTTAGGACGGCTTCACCAAAGGTTAATAAAATGTAATAGCTATCTCCACGTCAGATACTGTCTTGTGAAATAGCTCAATTGAATTGCATCCGATCTAATGTCACATTCACAATATTTATTTATCCTGTTTTTTATCCATATTTACTTGTAGTTTGGAATATTTATTTCCCCTCATTACTTATCAGAGATATTTCAATAATATTTGCTTTATTGTAAAGATGTTAAAGTTTTCCAACGTTTAATCATTAATCGTAGACTTTCATAAGTTGTTTCATTTTCTATCCAGAAAACTTTCATCACACGCCTGAATATCGACGTTTCTATGGCAACAATATTTTTCTTCAGTACCTGATTCAGAATCCTAGCTTCCAATACTATACAAAAAAATAGAAAATAACTTGTAGCTTCAAAGTTATGTTATGATCTCATTAAATATAATTCAAATGTTGATCAACTTATACATTAACGTAATATAATAAGCTATTAATTATTTCAATTTAAAAGGTAAGTAATTATTTTATTAACATTTTTAGTGTCTGTTCGATCTTTATGACTGCCTAACGATCGCCGGTCACCGTATGTGCGCAATATGAATGTGACATAGAATGGTTTCTGTCTATTATCTATCCACTATCCTCTCCCCCTATAACCAGAAAACGATATCTACTGTGGTGTATTCTCTATGGTTTAGGAGTAGAAGTTGTGTCTTTGAACTAAACGTAGTATTTATAAATTCGTCCTGCCGTGTGGGAACGAATTGTTGACTTTAAGTATCGTCCTGCTGTGTGGAGCTGATATTGTATTGTTTGTGTGTAATCGGCTTTTTGCTACCGTGCGAACCGATTAATGCTGTACATTGTACTTATTTGACACTTTGCGCTACCGTCAAATTGTATGTCTAGGTATACTTCGTGCTGAACATCGTTGTACGTATCTTTGAGCCAGAAGACTTGTAGATCCAGTGGAATAAGATCCAGTTACCGAAAGGAGCACTTCATAGGCGAGTTGTATTTTCTGGTTCTGGGAAGTCCTTCAGCCGCCCCTTGTTCCCTATTTCTACCCGAATTCCTTCTGCCCTTTCTGCATCCCAATATTTCCTCATCCTCTCGTTCAGACAGCATCAATATAATAACTCCAGGAAATATTAAACGAGATGTAAACCTTAATACCACTCAGCTATGCCAAAAACGTAATCAGAGAAAAATACACTGAAATATGGAACAAGAGGTATACAGAATCAAATAAAGGAAAAACCACTAAAATGTTCTTTGAAAGCGTACACGATGCGGTAATTTTTTTAAATAGACATAGAAGAAGTTTCGAGCTGACTCAAATACTATTGAGACATGACTTTTTCAAAAGCTACCTATTTAAATTTAAGAGAAGCATTAATAATACATGTCCATGCGATACCGAAAAGGAGCAAACCCCTGAACATGTATTATTTGAGTGCAATATCCATTCGCATGACAGTTGGAAGATTGAAAATCTCTGCAACCAACACAGTGTTGACCTTTAGTACCCCTGTACCTAAGGATGTGTTGAAATGTGAAAGAACTGCAGATGACTATGTTAAATATATAAAAGCAATTGTAATTAAAGCGGAAAATATAAACAACATGTTATAGGGATATATTTGATTTTGTTTACTTCGATTGTTTTTTATGATAACGACGGAAAGGATAATTCTTTACAAAATATTTAAAAATATACACAATAAGGTCAGGTATGGAAAACTTCAATATAAGCGACTCAACACTAAAATTCCTCATTGCTTCAAAACCAAAAGTATTTAATGTGTACGAGTACATCCTTCAACTCTAGTGAAGTATCAAATTTAACTAACTAAGGGTACACACATATATCATATACATGTTTATGATATCCAAACGAGTCATGAAAGGAGGACTTATACTTAAGGATTTGTAAGGGCTGTGGTTAAAGACTAGGATTGACTCGTGAGGATCTTAATTATCTGATCGATATATGCAGGATGGCTCAAAAATAGTGAGAAAATTTCGTAAAATGTGATATAATTACATCAAATATGAATTAAATGTATTGAATAGAAAGATATACATAAAAAATCAATTTCATCGAAAAATATTGTTGTTGCGCCACCGGGATTCGAACCTGGATCTCTTTTCAAACCGGGAAAGGTGCATTATCCAACTATGCTACAGCGACAAATTTACAAACCTATATGTAATCTTTTTTTTATATTAATACTTTTATCGTTCCATTATTTGAAAGAGGTATCTACCTTATTTTTACGGAATCTCAAATACCTTTAAAACAAATTATTATTGTGAAGTTGTAATTATTCAGAACATAGGTCTGTAATATATTTCATAAATATTTAAAATATCATAGACCTGTGTTCTGAATTATTAAATCTTCACAATAAGAATATGTTCTCCTAACATCAAAATTAGTTCAACTATATCAATAATAGCTTAAATAGTTTACTAATTTACTTACTTATTTATTTATATTTATTACGTTTTATTTCGAAAATTTCCGGTGTTAATAATCTTTGATTATTAATTTTCCCATTGTTTATATTTGGATTTTTCTAATTGTTTCCCAGAATGACAAAAATCACTGCAGAAGACCGAATTCTGATCAAAAATTTACGAATTTAAAAACTTTGGAGTGCTAGGAAAATGATCAAAGAGTTTCAAAACAAAACTTGAAGTATAGCTAGACATTACAGCATAACTGGACATTGCAGCAGGACGGAACTCCATCTCACACAGCCAGAAATACAATAAACTTTCTTGGTCGTGAGAATATTAAATTTATTGAGACAGGCATGTGGCCACTGAATAACCCAGATTTAAACCCAGCAGATTATGCAATATGGGGTGTTTTGATGATTTCTGATTAGCTAAATATTGTATAAAAAATTACATTAAGAATTATAATTAGGTATATTATGTTTTGAAATAACTCATGTGTCACGAGATGTTCTCACTTTTTTGGGCCACCTGTATAATTGTATCAGAAGGTATTATGCACTACACAGCCTTACACATTTTGAGTTGGTTAGTACGGGCATCAATTTTATTTATTGGTTATTTTATTAAATAAATTTCTTAACGATTATTTTATAATCTGAAATATAAATTAGTGATTGATTCAAAATACCTTATTTTTATTTTTGTTACATAGATTTGAAATCCATCAATTTAAAATATCAAGAGATTAATTTATCCCGTATTACTTAAGTAAGTGAACCGAATATTATACGGATTTTAATATTCAAACATCTTACTGGGGATTATAAAGGTATTGTGTGTTTTACATCGGAAGGGACAAATTGCTAAACTTCTGGTTAAAATTACAGCTGGGATTACAATGTTTTACATGCAGAAATAGATTAATAATTTGTAGTTGGTGTATTCATATTAATATTATATTTCATATTGCTAAAAATGTTTTTTTATCCGTTATTATTTTTTAATAAAATATTTAAATCAGATTTATATATAGTTAGATATCAACAATCATTATTTTTAATATTTTCAAGACTAATTTATAAAAAAACTATTCAGATCTTCCAAAAATTTTGGAAATCACTTAACATAGATGGCCAACGATAAAAATATTATATTATTTAAAAAAAATAAAAATCTTAACCCACAATATTTTGTGAATTCGAACTATAAATCCGGATCGATAGGATCAAAATGAATTTCGCAAACTCCGGGTCGCGCGTCCCGCGGAATGGAATACCATAATTCCGGTCGTAAATCGGAATCATCGCAAGTTAGCGGAGGGAAGTAGGGAAACTTAGCACAGGATGAGGTCGGTGAAGGGATAAGGATTCTAGTCGAAGGTCCAGTGATCTCGGAAACCGGGATTTGGAAGGACTGCTCGCCTTACCTTCTATATGACGCTTCCGTTATCCCTCCAGTCACCGCCGAGATCACACAAACGGCACACGGATGGGCCGATCTTCGATTCCAATTGAATACGGCGAGGTTACAAATTTACCCACGGCACATAAACAACAAACAATACGTGATCAAAACACAATATCACAAAATGCAGTGCTGGCGCACTGGAGCTGAATATCGGTCCAGTGGACGTCTGTTGGTGTCAAGGTCACAATTTACACTGAAAAGACGAGCATTAGGAAACGTGTGGATGGGAATTTGGATGCGGATTGTCTCAATAATAATAATGGTCGCGGCTGAATCGAAAAGACTTGCCAAAAGTATGTTTACGAATTCGGAATATTTTGAATTAACAAAAAAGCATATACATGATTTTTCTTAGATTTATCGTGACCTTAAATAAACAAGGCATTTTGGATTTATTTGGTAGAGTTTGATTCATCGCCCACAAAGTATTTTTGTTCACACAAATGGCGGTAGATTATTTTAGAACAATATTATTTACGTAATGCTTATTTTAGAAACGTTATATATTATAATATAACTCATACATTTTATTTGCATTCACATGAACAGATTTCGTTCTAAATATATTACAAATGTTACTTAAATATAATTCTGTTTTTTTGTGGTATCCTTAAAAATACTTAAAAATTTGACTTGTTTATAACACAATTTTAAAGAAAAAATTATTATAAAGATTTTAATACAAAAAAGTGTTCAATTTTGTCCAAAATATTAAATGATACCTTGTTGTTTTATTATCTTTACTTATTTTCAAGTCCATAAATATATTATATAATAACGAATTTTTTAAATAATATTTTAAATCTCACAAAAGGTTTTTCTTTATAAGAAAGTAGTAGGTACATAAGAAGTAATATATTAGTACCTCCATTGGAACAAAGGATGTAAGAATAAAAATAAAACATGTGAAATATAGAGTAGGTAACTAAAAGAGAAAAAAATGAAAGAAAAACTAAATTAAAACAAAATATTATTGAGGAAAACATATTATTATTGTGAAGTTGCAGTTTCTCAGAACATAGTTATATGGTATTTTAATACTAATTAAATCTATCAATTCGAAAGATACACAGAAAAATATGATTTATAAAAAAAATTTGTTGCTACCGGGATCGGATCCTAAATATTACTCGAAAATCTCGAATACAAGGTATTTGAGATTTTCACAATAAAAGGTGATTGCTTTTGAATTTGGAATAATAGATGTATCAATTTGAAAGAACTACAGTCACTTACTATGTTGGTGTAGTGTAATCGTTGAACTCATTTCCTTGAATAGGAAAAGATCCAGGTTAGAATCCCGGTAGCAACAAAAATATTTTTTCGATAAATTTAGTTTTCCTGTATATTTTTATACTTAATGCGTTTAATTTGTACAAAAATATTATTAAATACTAATTAAACGTATTAATTAGAAAGATATACATGTAAAATCAATTTTATCGAAAAATATTGTTGTTACGCCACCAGGATTTGAACCTGGATCTCTTTCTTAGCCGGGGAAGGTGCATTATCCAACTATGCTATAAGGAAATTATTTTTGACGTCAAATTTTCGAACCTATATATTACACTTTTTCAAATTAATACATTTATCGTTCCATTATTTGAAAGCCATCTACAACTTCATAATAAGAATGTGTTCTCCTAATAACAAAATATTATTATTAGTATTTATTATTTAAATGTATATTATATAATATAATGTTTAATTTAAATAAATATTACTTAAATAATATTCAATATATGGTGTTGAAGAAAGATATTGAGAATGCCATGGACAGACAACTAGACGCACCAACGTATCGATCGCAAGGAACTCGGATGTATGTGAACGACACTCATAATAAAATACCCCAGCAATGTGTCTTACAAATCTTTGGACATTTCACTAGAAGAAAGAGCAACAATATATAGTGGCTTATGGTGACTGCTGTGGTTGAACACTGCAGATAAAGAAGACGACCTTCTCGAATGGCCCTGTCCTTAACAGATGTGTCTTACTCTGCAGAGTTACGAGTGGGATGGAAGAAAATTGTCGGTGCAATCAGAAGGACATCTTGTACGAGTCACTGTCACCAGCAGTGAAAATACAACGAAGAAGTTAGGTAATATTTCATAATAGAGAATATTAGTTAAAACGAAATCGACATAATTTAATGTAACATTTATTCGTCTTTGTATATGTTTCCTTTTTTTGTATTCTCATAACAAAGTATAATTTTCCTGTATATTTATAACTCGCATATCAATACATATATACATAATCAGTGGCGTGCGGTAGATATAAATGTTTTTGTCTCTTACTATTTTATGGACTAATTGTACTTTTTTACATAACATTTTATAACTTCCGATTGTACCTTAACAGTTGCAACTTTTAAAAACTATACAGGTAATCAATTGCTACAGAACAGACCACGTCTAGTAAAGTAATTAGTTTTATTTTCACATGTATTATTTTACGCTACAAAAATAAATAAATAGAAAATATATAACATTTTTGGCATTTTTGTTGATAAATTCGGTAATTTAAAACGATTTATATTAAGTAATATACTTTACATTGATTTGTGAATTAATCGATGATGTAAGTACCTACTGTAATATATATTTTTAAAATATATGTTTAATACGTATTACATCAATATTCTGACTATTATTATACTTATAGGACCACTTTGCCAACTTTCTGGTATTCTAATTTATTTATATTGAATGAAAATGTATAACAATATGTTGTCCCCATTATATACTTCTTATACATGCACTCTGCACATACCTGGGTGCAAAATGGGGTTTCCGTCAACTTCAAAAACATCCCCGGTACCGACTTTCAATATACAGCAACATATATTAAATATATCATTCAATATAACGTGTCTCAGCCGCCTAGGGAGCCGGCCTTAGTGCGCGTTACTTCTCTCATAGACGCCATCCCGACAAGTTCATTAGCAACGTTTTTCTGCTGTAGCAGTACAGCTGTACAGTACAACACACACTCGCACACGCACACTTCTTTTTATCATTCAAAGGAATATGCGAGTGTATGGATAAAATATAATGGGGCATTCATCTTCTCACGCTAATGCACATCCTTCTGATCCATCAATGTTTTAACAATACATAAACATTTGGCACTATATATTCTTTTCCATATATTTATATTATATAACAGATTTGGAAAAATTACAAATTGATGCTGTCTAACAAAACAAAAAAGTGAATTTGAACTAATCTAATATCATACCTGTTGTTATTTTCTCTGCTATTGTTTTACTTTTCTGAATATGCCGTGCATACTGTATATTACGCGTTACATTATGAATCCAATCATTCTAGAATCAAGGTTTTTCCGCTATTTTTTTTTATAATTTTTGCGTACATACCCAGAGTCTAAATACGACTTTGGTCGCCAAATTATGTTTGTTCTGTATTCATAAGCAAGAAGCGGCATTGTTGTGAATAGGTGTATTTTTTAGTGGAGAAATATGATAAACTAATACCTGTCCCGGTTCTTCCGTGGAACCTTTTTATAAGAGAGAATAACCCTTAATCCATAATGGAAGGGTCCCGTTATTACCGTATTGTGTTACAAGGGCGAAGAGGGATGAAATCTCTGGATTTAAAAAAATATATATAATGTTTATCAATTTACCCTTCCTGATCCTAAGATTCACATTATATAAATATTTTCATGATCTTTCGATGTATTTATTTAATTAATTTTTATTTTTAAACATTTTTGATTTTTGCTTCATGTGATATTTTTAAAAATAGAAATGTGTACGCGGAATGTGTCACATCAGTATTCTTCGTATATTTAAACTAAATGTTATTAAATTAAATAAATTTAAGATAATCGTTATGCTATGAAAATGTACCGACTTGCCTGTCTCCTGAGAGAATATTACGCATCGTCAGCGTGGCGGTTGCATTATTGTGTACGAAGCAATTATTTTATTTCTTCAATATTTACAAAATTAGTTTGTGGTTTCATTTTATATTAATCACTATGTTTTAACCACTATTTATTAATTATTCTACATGTTTCGATACATATGGTATCATCTTCAGGAAATAATGGATACTGAAATTAAAAAATTCAAGCATAGATCAAAACAAAAATATAAAATGATGAATAAGTAAGAACTAATACGAAAATAAATTTAAAAGGTGACTATTTGCAAAGAAGATTTAGTTCTTACTTATTCACCATTTTATATTTTTGTTTTTATCTACGCTTGTATTTTTTAATTTCAGTATACATTGTTTCCTGAAGATGATACCATAGCTATCGAAACATGTAGAATAATTAATAAATATTGGTTTAAACAAAGTATTTTGTATAATTATTAATTATTTAATTCTCTGGAAAAAAAATGATGTCATTTTCTTATCTTATCGCTAATTCCATTGCATACAAGAACGAAGTTTCTTTATAATTCTATATAATTAATAATTTATATCATTCTTTATAAAACATGCAGTATAAAATATCCAGTAATGTTCAGGAAATATAACCAACCACATATTTCAAATAGATCCCTGTCTTTTTCTGACTGGAACCGGAGCAGTTGTATGATTTCGCTTTTTTAAAAAGATTTACAGCCTCTCTATAATAAATATTAGAAGTGTAGTTTCATCGGTATTTTTATAATAGTTAATGAAATATCTATCCGTCTGTCTATCTGTATAATATATAAAACCCTCTTCCTTCCCCTGGTCGCTCCACTATCTTTCCCGATTCAATTTTACATGGTTACTCTTTAGAACCCTTCATAAAACATAGGTACCTACTTTTCCCCTAGCCATTGCATCCATTTCACCATATATTGAACACCATTTAAATTTTGTTAATTTGCACTTTAAGATCCTGAGTAAAATATAATCATCCCACACCACTACTCTAGACATCTCATCTTTCCTCTTCCTAAACCAAATTTTGCGTTCATTATTATTAGATATTTATTACTATCAGTCAGTGATTTTTAATCTAAAATCTCTTTAATATTTCCATCTGTGACAAGTGTTTTAAACATTTAAAAAAAATATATTTTGTAGCTCTCCTGAATTATAATATGTGTATATTATTATAAACATCAATTGAATTTGATTGTTAAATATTTCAACCACCCAAATATAAAAATAAATATAAAACGAGTAAAACTTACGTAATTTTAGTGCTGAAATTTATTTTCTGAAATTTCACATTCAAAACACTTTCAACACAGTATTTCCTTTTCCAGATATAAAAGTTTCGACTGTTTCAACATAACTCGACTTGACACTCATTCAAATATATGTATCAAAATATTGTTTATAGTCTTACATTAAATAATAAAGAAATCCCGGTGGCAACTAAATTTTTTTTCTGTACTTCCTTCTTGTTGATTCATTTAATTTGTGTTTAATATCACAAAACTACTACTTCATAACAAAAATGTACTTTCTGTAAAACACAATTGAAAATAAATAAAAAGCGTAAAAAATAACTTTAAAAAAAGACGAAAATTTATCGACGTATATTTGTGATTAAGAACAATAAATTATTGTATAGGATGTTCAGTGGAAAAATTTCAAGATTAAATTGTAATTGCCTGATTTGTGTATTTGCCAGTCATAATGAGTCATTGGTCGGGAGCGCACCGCTCGTTCGCTGTTGAGCAATATTTAATGTGCGGTGATTCATTGATTACTAATACTCACTTTAATATTCGACAAGTAAATGATGGACCGAGTACATAACTTATCTGGTATTGTGTTCAAAAGTTCAGACAAGAAGGGACAATAGTTAACCAAACTCCTCCGGGACCATCAACGTCAGCAGCGACGCCAGAACATGTGGCTCAAGTTCGACGTGAAATTATGCGCAATTCGCGTAAATCGATAAGGAAGATTGCATCCTTTACTGGAATAAAATATCAACAGTACACGTTATTTTGAAAAAGAAAATACAGTTTCATCTATAAAAATGTACCTCAACAAAAATGACTATTCTTTACGTGAAACTTTAGGGAGAACGATGCAGGAACGGTTTGAAACAGCACGAATGCTTGAAAACATATTGTTTACTGACGAAGCACATTTTCATATCGATGGCTATGTTATTAAACAGAATATAATATACTGTTGCCCTGTCAATCCAAGGGAACGCTATCAAAAATGTTTGTATTGTCCAAAAACGATAATGTGAGGTGCAATTGCTGCCCGAGGGATAATTGGCGCTTATTTTTTTAACCAGCGAGAAACAGGCACTGCTGACGTGTATTGCAGAATTATCGACGTGTTTTTAGTACCGCAACTGCAGCTGTTTCCTGGGTTCAACAACAAAACACAATTTCATAGCTAGTTTCAATGGAGAAACTGAGGAGAAATTTTCCCAATAAATTAATCAGCAAGTGCTGAGACATACCCTGGGCGCCTCGGTCACCGGACCTTACACCGTGCGACTTTTTTTTGTAGGGATACCTTAAGTCGAGAGTATACAGCAACAATTCTCGAATAGTTCAGGCCTTACAAGAAAATAACCGCCGTGAAGTTGCCGTCATTGAACCAACGCTTTGCTCTCGCATGTTCACAAATTTAAGAGTCCGGTGTCTTGAGAGAAACGGACAGCATTTAGAAGATATTGTTTATAAAACGTAAAATCCACAGCATTAAACTCCATTTTATATAAATAAAATATGAGAAGAACATTGTAGTTTTTTATTTTATTTAATATTAAACTTGAAAATTTTCCGCAATACTCTCTTTATATTATATATATTTATATATATTATTTATTTATTTTCTGAACTGGCGCACTGTCAATTTATGAAATAGGGAACACACTGTTTTAATTTTTTAATACTAGTGGTATGGACTACTAATATTAAAAAATTAAAGCTGTGTGTTCCCTGTTTCATAAATTGACAGTGCGCCAGTTCAGAAAAAAATCATTATTTTATTTTTATTATGTTATTTTAAGAAATAGCTGTAATAACACGAGATAGTTTTTATGGAAGCAGATATTATAAATATTATACACTTATAATGAAATACGAATATTGAAATATAAAGTTTGGAGTAGAAATATAATTATCACATAATTCTTAACGTTCACCAACACCCATATAAGATAAGTACTCCAACATTTTTCAACCTAGGTGTTTCGTTATTAATAATTATAATACTTACATAATTACTAGAACTCTTCTTAACCCAATTTTTTTGTGTCGCCTACATATAATTCTGCACAGCGAAAATTGTTCACGTGGATGAAAATGTTTTTTTTTCATAAAAAAAAATACATATATGCGCAGACGGAATACATGTCATTCTATTTTCAAACTAAGCTAATCACTTGTCATATGAAAACAGAACTAACTTGGTGGCCTCCTGGAACGAGGTCACCAAGTTAATTATATTTTCCCGACCACCCAATTACTGGTCAAGTGTCTTAATCGCAAAACAAGCTAACTATTTGTATTACTAATCTACATCTACCGCTGACTCTTTTCCACTGTTATGTCCATCACTTATTCTGGGTGGTATCAACTGAAGCGTGTGACGCATTATCATCTCCAGTATTGTATCTTGATATCTAAAGAAACTATATATATATATATATATTACAAAAATTAATTACCTTTTTTTCATTAAAATAAACAACATCATATATGTTTAAATAAAAAACTCTATCTTTCAATCAAAATCATAAAAATCCTAATACATTTTGAGGTTTAAATTTAATTAGAAAATGATAAAACACTAAAAATACACGTGTTCGTAAATACGATCAAATTCAACGTATATGTACGCCACTGACAAAATATTGGTTAGGATGTTTCAACTAATAATTCTATCGAAATTTATCTAGCAGTTTGTTTTGTGGATCAACTCTTTAACTCAAGTATTCATATTAAATTCTATGGTGTGACGGGAATTCTCGTAAAAATATTACTATATTATTTGCATGAAAAAAGATTTAAAAATGATCGTTAATAGAATATTAGATGTATTGTACTTTGGTAAAAAATCTATTTACTAAAAATCTTTTTTATTTTTAATTTGTAAAAGAATATCATTTCCCTCAGTCATTTTAATATGTTTCTTAATAAAGCCACTCCTTTAGAACAACCCGCCACCCTAACAACTGGAGGTTTAAAGTGAGCGCAATATTTTCGTAAAACCTCCACGGAAAAAATATCCAAAGTTTACCCTCCAACAGCGCCATTTACGAAACAAATTTAGAACGGAAAGGCTTTACGATTGGACGTAGGGCCTTTATTATAATACTAAATAGTTATGAACTCCAAGAATGACCGGTGTTCATATACTAAAGTACCTTAAGGTCGTGGGGAACATTATTATGTCAACGTACAACACATTTTTGGTGACCATCTCTCTCTTTGATACCCTTAACCTATAAACTCCTTCAATTCTTTAGATACCTATTAAATTTTTACACAAAAACTCAATCAACTAGATAAAACTATTTTTTAGTTACAATCCCAAAGAAAACTTTGTATGAAAAATTGAATTTGAGTTAATAAGCATTTTATGGTTAATTGATAGAAATGCTTATAT
Source organism: Eubasilissa splendida (assembly GCA_031772225.1). NCBI lineage: Eukaryota > Metazoa > Arthropoda > Insecta > Trichoptera > Phryganeidae > Eubasilissa > Eubasilissa splendida. Next base: position 22,907,390 of record CM062862.1, on the reverse strand, counting down.
TATCCAATAAGTACGATTGAATTTCAAATAAGAATAGTACTTACTTACCTACCATCACGCCGTTTCTCCGCGGGGGTAGGCAGAGAAGATAGAGTGCCACACTTTTCTGTTCTGACACAATTCTCGCCTCATCCACATTCATACATCTTCTCATACAAGCCCGCCGATTGTTGAAGCTTCTAACAGAACCATCCTCCATTAACTGGTTTACCTGGTCGTGCCAAGTCTTCCGCGGACGTCCTCTATTTCTGGTGCCATCAACACTTGCGTCATATATCTTTCTTACCATTCTCTCCTCATTCATCCGTTCCATATGACCAAACCACCTAACTGATCATTTCTTAATCTTACTCACTATATCAGTTTTATCATTTTTCCTTATTTCTTTATTTTTTAGTCTGCCACATATACGCCTAAGTGCTCTCATTTCCACTACATTCAGTCCACTTTCGTTCCTCTTCTGCCAGCTCCAGGCCTCACTTCCAAACATTAGTGTCGGTACCAGGAATCCATTATGAATAAGAATAGTAACCATGTTTAATATTATTTTGACAGCTGTTATTGTTATTTTTATTCAATATAGTCTGCTATATTACCATGGAGCATTTCATATTGGAACCACATTTATAAGCTATTAAAGCTATCAAAATCAGTTTTTGACTCGGCAAACCTAACGCGCAGTTTGTGAATTTTATGTTCGTCATTATCATCAATCTAAGCAAGCTATTGTGAGGTGCTATGGTGTGAAGATATCGGTAAGACAAAGAAGTTCCCGGAGTGAAGGCAATATTGCCGCTGTAAATGAAAGTGTAAGGGATGATCCAAAGATATCGATTCTTCGTCGTTCACAACATTTAGACTTATCATAAAGCACAACATGACGTATTTTGCCTAAATATTTAAGCCTACAAGGTCCAACTAATGCAAGACCAACAATAATTTAGTGATTAAAAAACAACGTAATTCGTGTTATAGATTTATGTGAAAGTGTGACTGAAAATTGGAGCCGAATAATGCATTGTATCAAACGTAGTTGCGGTGCACATTTGTATGATATTATATTCGCATGATCTTCCAAATAAATAAAAATCATACTTGGTTTTTTAAATTTAATTCAATTTTAAAATTATATCACGCTTGTTAGATAACCCTGTATAATGGGTGCTAATAATTTAATGGTTGATTTATTAATTTAATCTTAAACATCATCATCATTTTCATCTCCTTATTCTAGGGCTAGTGGCCCAAAGTCTCAACAAGGTGCTTCCATCTTGCTCTGTCTTGCGTGATTTCAGAACTCATTGACCAATCAACACCCATTCTGTCTTCATAACTCGTACATTGTAATAATAACAATGAAAAATTACATAGTATAAAAAGCAATTTACCGCGTGTTATGGACGTACTGGAATTGATCAATTCCCAAAGTAATTCATTTTAATTCCATGAGTTATACACGATGTGACATTTAAAAATTGCGCGGCAGACCGAACGTTATATTAGCGATCCGAGTGGTAGTGGGCGAAAAGAGTGAGAAGGTGGAAAGAGAAGGGGGGACTTGGACTCTAGCCGGCGGGGCGGGTGGATTTCGAACGGCGCTCCGCCGACAACATGGAGAGATTTGGAAGAAGGAATTCTGAGATGCGGTGGACACAGGAGGTTTGAAATCTCCGGTCCATTTGCATCATGGACCCATCCTCTGGTTGGAAGAAGGAGGAGAATCTCGGGTAGTAGCTGTACGGATCAGCACGGGAGAAATGGATTATGTAACAATCTGAAAGTATCTTCGATGACGAGAGATAATTTTGACACGGCTGCCACATCATTTCTTCAACATTCAAGTAATCTCTCAATCCTGCCGAATTCAATCGCCAATAAGGTAGGTGTTAAAATCATAACAAACCAGTGTCGTCACCTGGAGGAAAGAAAGTTGATAAGTGAATAAGATAAAAATACTCAAATCGTGCAAATATGTTGGGTATTTGCTGTGATCGTGAATAAATTTTATCATGGGCTTCATGTGTAAACTAAGTGTTTCATTTGTTTAAGAGTATTCCCATCCATCCGAGACAGCCACTCTGATACACAACACTAGAGACACCCACAGACTGAGCCAAGTCAGTGGCGTGATGCACTGGCATTCGTCCACCGGGGCCAGCGCATTACGTAACAATGTATACACGTGCCATTCTAAGAATATTTCTAAATATTTTTGAGTATGTCTGATATGTCAAGTAAGGTAAAACATATTAATGAGCGAACGCATTAACAAATTGCGTGGCATTTCAAATTCTTGAAATTTGATGTAAATTTTTAAATCAAATCATAAATGCAAACAACTTTACAAAAACTTTTTTGTATGATTTTGTGAATCGGCAATGTGGACTGTACAAAATATGTAAGTTTTAAATAATATATATCGTGTATACAATTATACAACATCATAAGTTATTATTTTCTGTTTGTTTTACGGATGTTTTAAATGATATTCTCACAAATACTACCATCCTATTGTGGGTTGATACATTACTGCAGAACATCGTCTATTCTCGGCAACAAAATAATGGAGAGCAAAACTGAACATGCAGATTCCCATCTTTTAAAAGCGCTTTAAAAGTGAATCCCTTGAAACTCACCTTCATCCAACGGAAACTTGAAGCAAAGGGTTCCGAGGGTAGGAAATGTTATCTCTCGCTAAAAAACTTTCCCAGGAAGGTTGAGACGCTCCGTTGCTAACCATAACAAAGTGTCTCCCGTTTAGCCTTACGCCGTGAAAAAGCTTCGCTTAAAGTTTTCGGTAAACGGCAGTTTAACGAGAACAGAGCCTTTAACCGGTGACGCTTGCTGGAGACGTCGGCGTCAGGGCCAAACTGACTTTACTCATTGTCGACGGTCTTAGGATTGCGGGGTACCGAATCTATATTAATAATTTTTTTCGACCTATATCGATATTTTTAAATATTTTATATCCAGTCTACTTTAGATGATTTTTTGAAGTATTTAATAAAAGTAATAATAATAATAAAAATAATAATGTGTTTATTCCAGCGTGATCAGTTTTTTTTTAACCCGAATCACCATAAAGATAATACATATTATATTATACATTAAAGTTATAAAATAAATATAATGTTATGAAAAAGAAAACCAAGGAAAATATTAATAAATAAAAAGTTCACACATATATATATAAATATAAACAAAATATAAATACTTCAGTCACGGCCATTATTGTATATGTAGCTATTCTGTAAGCGTTGCCATTCTCTGGTCAGGGAACCAGCTTTCCATGAGAGCGCCGCTTGCACCAGAGAGTTGATGCTGAGCTCCAGCCGCAGCTTTACGCCCGCAAATTGATGTCTCAGAAGCGGAACAAATCCATGTATACGGCCTTCAGTAATCATTATAGATGCGCTGCAATAACGCGCCAACCCAAATAGTATTCTGTATGAATTGTTATACTGAATTTGAAGACAGTTATACGTCACTTGCTTGTATTTCGAGCAGAGCTCGCAGGTATACATGCTAGTGAAGAAGGATTTAAACAGGATCTTCTTCACCTCCTTACTGCATCGGTAGAAACGCCGTGACAACATATTTGCACGAACGCTCAACTGTCTCCTCTGCCGTTCTATGTCATCATCGTCTTGTCCATCTTCATTGAATATATGGCCAATGTATTTGACCTTATTTTGAACAGTCAATTACGTCCCGTCCAGCCACACGGGAAGGATATTATCTGGCTCTTTTCCATATTTGAACGCAATTATGACCGATTTGCTGGCATTGTACGAAATATTATGTTCACTGGCATATGTTTCACATATATGTAAAAGCTTTCTCATCCCTTTTATAGATGGCGCTAGTATAACCATATCATTATCTATTATTGCACAGTTACTATTCTACAAAGTTTTAAATCGTTGGAACTAATTCTTGTAAATATTTCAAAAATAAATTATTATGTTGATTCACCAATAGGTGGTACATAGGTTTGGGAACAAATGCAAAATTGTTGATATTTTTTTAGTTCCATATTTAAATAGATATAAATATTTTTATGTTTTAATTTTTTTAAATAACGTACATTGTATAAATAACATTGATAAATTTAACGTAGATCTGCTATTCATGCCATTGTATCTTCATTCACAGACGTAACACTAACTGATTCATAAACTAAAATATGCAAAGAAATAAAGCATAGCTAATTTTATTTTCTGCAAGAATATTACTATTTTTAAATATTGTATTGATGCCTATGTTCATAGGTGAAGCATTACCTAACACAAAAAAAAAATCAATTATGGCGAAAAAAATCTATCTATAAAATATTCGGTTGATTCATCTCATTTATATTAAAAATACCACCGAACTCTCTGATTCGATTGTTAAAGGAGGGACGGATAAGGGCTGAGCCCTTTTGTCTCTGACATATGAGGTAACAACAATGGCATTAGATTTTTGGGGGACCTTATTCGCGGAACATGGTGAAACTGTTTTTTTTTTAATATCAGGTAATTTTAACTTTATATATAATTGTATAAAGTAGTAGAAAAAATGCGCAAGTTTTTTAAAATAATACTTTTATTTAATGATATATTTTGTCAATTAAATTTTTATTTGATTTTGTTGAATTTTTTACAAATTTTTATATTTTAGTGAAAGTTTTTATAGAATCATTTTGGATGGAAATTAATTTAGATGATAAATGTGTGAGTGAGGGTATGTTTCAGTCTCTGTGAATGATTGTGTTTCTGACAAACCAGGGTATGTTTGTGATTCTCCTAAGGGTGTAGTTTTGTTTGGAATCTAAAAATTTTTGTTACTTGAACCTTGGATGTGACGGCTCGCGTATGTGAGTATAGGACGGATGATTGCTTTAAACAATAGTAATTTGTTTTGAAAGGATAGTGAATTGTAAGAATTTAAAAGGGGGTATATTCGGTTGTAAACACTGAACTATGTTCTGAAATTGCAACTTCATAACAAAAATGTATTTTCACTAAAAAAAAACAGAAGTGGAGAATACATTGTTATTGTGAAGTTGTAATTATTTAGAACATAGGTCAGTAATATTTTAAATACAAAGTAAATGTATTAATTAGAAAGATATACATTGTAAAGACCAGCGTTCTACCTTCTTACCGGCTAGTCACCTTATTTTGTCACATTCTGCTTTCATTCTAAACAGGTAAAAAATTATAAGTAATACCTGGAGCTGATAAATAAAAATATATTATTCATTATAAAAATGGCATCTAAACATAAAAAGAAACATGAACAAAGGAAATAAAATAAAGATACAATTCAAATTAACAAATCCTAATTTCGTCGGGTTGGGCGCGAGTTCGATGTTTTCCGATGCAGGCAGGTGAGAAGATGTTCCACTAGATGGCATCACTCTTGTTCATGCCCGTTTGAGCAACACATCTCCTTGGTCTATCATCGACGGGGCAATTTCGAACGTGACCCTAATTTGTAATGTCACAACATATAAAATCGATTTTATCGAAAAATATTGTTGTTGTTACCGGGATTCGAAGATGGCTTTCAAATAATGTAACGATAGATGTACTAATTTTAAAAGTGTAACATATAGGTTGGTATTGTATAATCGGATAATGCACGTTTTCCGGATTGGAAGAGATCCAGGTTCGAATCCCGGTAGCATCAACAATATTTTACAATAAAATTTATTTATTTCTAACTAATACATTTAATTATTATTATTACTGTTATTATTCCCATAAATTAACGAAAACCCTTATCTTCCGCCTAACCCTTCTATCCGGATAGGTCTGCACCAAACTGTACTTAGATTAGTTATCACCTGATGATGTGAGAGACCGCACCTCTTGAAACTATAACTCAACGTCTGTGTAGCACATGTAGTACACAAACTGCTCGTAACTGCCATATCCATTAATAATACTTCAGCCCAATACTAAATAGTTCATGAAAAAAATTATGTGTTCGCGCAATAAGCGAGGAGAAGTGAGAACAATCATTAGAGGAATCAGTGGTAGGTAAGAGATAAAATAAGTGAACAAATAATTTCTCCGGGAGCGCGGGATATTCTCTTTTTGGTTTTAATGATGGTGAAAAGAAGAATTATCAGAGGAGATATTTTTCTCCGCCGGCGGAAAAATTTTCTTTCCTTTGAAGTCCAGTTTTCGTAATTGATAACAATTAAGGGAAAAACGCGTCAAATGAAATTTATCACAAATTGTGAATTTCTGCGGAATCTTAATCATCCACAATTAATTATTTTTCTTCGGTTCATAATGAAAAGAATTCCGGACAATTTATTTAATTTTAATGTTACTCCGATGGGTAACTACATACTATAAAAGGAGACTAAAATATTACTTTTTAGATTTCAATAAAAATATCACTAATTGCAGAGTCTCAAAACGTAATTTGCAAAATAATTTAATGCAACTTCTGTATATAGTTTTTTGGGCTTATCTGTCGTATATATTTGACATTTCGGGACCTATTGTAGGGTCCATCATCAGGATTGATGTGATTTAGTACTGGTTGCAGTACCGTGTCGAAAGCAGGGTCTATCGTTTATTAGATACTAGCTTGCACTACCGTGTCGCAGATTTTCGGGACAAACGCCGAAATGAAAGAAGTATAGGTGGGACAAACAGCGCGCATAATTTCTAAAAGGATTGACGAACATGTATTGGTATCCAAATTCGGCCATCCAGGAAAATCGGCATTGGTTGAACACTGCACGGATACGGGCCACCATTTTACATTTGAGCCAAAAATCCTAGGAAAGCCCAACAGTCATCACGCACGTCTGGTCAAAGAAGCAGTTAAAATATGCAAACATCCAGTGAACATTAGTAGGGTTGACGGCCAAAATTAAAAACCTCGTGATACCCGGCGCTTCAAAACCATAGGAGTCGAAGAGCCCTCACAGTACATGAAACTCAACACCACTCACTTCACACAACACCTGTTTTCGACACGGTAGTGCAAGCCAGTACCTAATAAACGGCAGACCCTGCATTCGACACGGTGCTGCAAGCCAGTACTTAACCAAACACTTACAGTCATACCGGAGACCCTAGCAGCGTGTGTGACCCCGTCTCGTTGAATCTGCGTCCTATTGTTGTATCCGGGAAACATTTGCAATTACAATAATTCTAATATTTGTTATATCGTGATTCGTGATATATTTATGAATATATTATTTGTTGGTGTATAATTTTTCATTTAACTATTTATAAAAAATAATAAAGTTTAGTCTCTTAAAATAAATTTTCAATTTTCTCGAGAATATTAAATAAAATTCTCAAGATTCACAAAAATGTTAAAAAAACATTTCTCAATCTCGAAAATCTAAAAAAGTCGAGAATTCGAGACGTGCATGTTATTGGATTCATCTGTTCTCTCTAGATGCCCCGCTCATTGCGGCCTCAATGCTTTCACATTCATCAGAATATTTTTGGCAGTATACCATTTCCGAAGTTCCTGCTTCTTTAATCTTCTGCATTCTCCGCTTATATTATCACGCAATAGGCTGTAAATCTTGCGCAAGACTTTATTTTCGATTCCTTGCACCTATTTTTTGTACTAAAGCGAAAGACCAAATTTCACACCTGTATAGATATATCTGTTATATTAGTGTTGTAAAAAAGTTAATTTATAATATATAATACATGTTTAATAACTCACAAATAAAAGATTATGCATCAGAAATGATTTATCAACTCTTGTTTAATTTATTCATTAAAGCAATTGTTCCGAATTAGTAAAATACACTTTTGGCGTGTCTTTCGAATCAGCCGCAAACGTTGTTATTGACACAATTCCGCATCCAAATTTCCATCCATACCTTTTCTCATGCTCGTTTTGTCAGTGTGAATTGGGACCTTGACATCAGCAAAATTCGGCTTGACCGATATTTGTTCGATCTCGTCATCGCGATAGCATTCGCGGTGTGGACTTTTAGCTCCAGTGCACCTGCACTGTATTTTGTGATATGTTTTGATCACGTATTTTTTGTTGTTTGTGTGCCGTGGGTGAACTTGTGAACTCGCTGTATTCAATTGGAATCGAAGATCGGCTCATCCGCGTGCCGTTTGTTTGATCTCGGCGGCGACTGGAGGGATAGCGGAGGCGTCATATATAAGGTAAGGCGAGCAATTCTTCCGAATTCCGGTTTCCGAGACCACTGGTTCTTCGATTGAAACCCTTATCCCCTCATCGACCTCATCCTGTACCAAGGTTTCCCTACTTTCCTTCTCATACCTTGCGATGATTCCGATTTACGACCGGGATTGTCGTATTCCATCCCATCGCGACTTGGAGATTAGCGCAATTCGTTAATTTAGATCCTGTCGATTCGGGTTTACGTTTCGAATTCAGAAATAATTCATTTACTTTTACAATACTTAAAGAAAAAAGCAAAAATAAGATTCATTTTATAATAATACACAAATCAAGATCAGTTTAGTTTTTCATACACTTTCCTTCTTACGTTACATTTTATGTCTTTTAAGTAAATGTTGCGGTAAAGACATAAAAAATACCCATAAAATATATAAGGATCTCGCAAAATGTTAAAAATTAAACAAACTTATTCTCAAGTTGCTGTAAATTTTGCTCTCACTATTGAATTTGGCGAAAAGTTTTTTTTTAAAATATTTCCATAAATGCTTTACAACCCAAATGAGTTTCTAAATCACATCATTACAGAAAACAAGTTTTCAAAACGTCTCAAAAGATCCCAACTTTTTTCATTTTTAGAACTCATTCAATTTTAGTGTCTCCATGACTACAGAGGCGGCATCTTAACCCTGGAGGTGTAGGTCCCCGACTTTAATAGCCAACCATTCAATTTATTTTGTAATATTCTTAGTCCGCTTTATACTAAATGATAAAATTTATATTTCAATTGAATGTAAAGGAGGTATTATCTTACTGTATTACTTCACACAATTTGGTTTTGTGACCATTATACACGCGTATTTAAATAATGTATCTATCTACCCGTTTACCATAATATTACTCTTGATAAATAACGCTCTCTTCATTTACATTCGTACATCTTTTTATACATGTCTAACGACTGATGAGACTTTTAAAAGGATTTTCTAGAAGGATCTACTTTATCTGATAAATACACACGTTAAATATTATTTTTATCATTTTGTTGTCATTCATTACACATGAACAAAGTATCTCATTAATTCTTTCTTATTCTTGCTGACTATGCTACCGTCAAAATCGCATTCATTACTTAAATGTATTTTCTTCTCTCAATCACTGAATCATCTTATTTCAACTGCATTACTACACAGTCTAGTTTAATTAATATATTTTTTTCTAATTAAGCAAACGTTTTATAGGAGGCTCCCCATGTAAAAAGTATGACAAAACTGTGTTAAAATAGAACACTGGAAATAGCGTCAGAAAATTTTGAAACATTTTATGTAGAAGATTTTTGAATTAACTGTAATACATAATAAAGTTATCACTGGCACCTAGTATCTTTGTAGGCACCAATGAGGAAAAAATATGTAAGAAAATAAATATATGCATGGGTGGTATGATACATGTGTCTGAAACGTGTAATTACACATATGTAAATTGGGGATATTAGAAGTACAACATTTTCGAGAATTCTTCTTCGATCTGCTTTCTCACGAACCAAAATATTATATTATTTTAAAACATTATATTTTTTTGTTAAAATTATTGTTACTTTCTTTAGTCTAGTGACAAAAACTATAAGTATTTAATATTAATGAATTTTAAAAAATCTGTTTCCATTTTGCCTCCTGTGAGGATTGAACTCACGACCCCTGGTTTACGAGACCAGTGCTCTACCACTGAGCTAAAGAGGCCATGGCGCCCACCGCCAACATATCACAATAAGATAACACAGCTCGGTCTCGCGAGTATCATTTACGGTTGTCGGATCACTTTACACTTTACGACGTGCACAATTGTATGCAGTTTTAATAAAACACCTCGTTCCATTTAATTATTTTCACTGCCGGATATTACTAAGTGACAATAAAAAGTGTTTCAAGTAAAATTCTGGTGTTAACATTGACTCGTAATACAAACAATATAAAATATTTTAAAACGGAAAACATTATTATTAATTAATCAACAATAATTTATATAATTAGGTATTTTTAAATAATTTTAAAATGCATGTTTATTGATAATATACAAATAAAACTTGTACGTCACTCCTAGGTGTATTTATAAGTTTAATTATTAGATCGCTAGCCTTCTAATATGTGTATCTAATCTCCTACATATATCGTGATAAAATGTGAAAATAAGTCATTTATTTGGTTTATTAACTTCATTTCTTAAGCTAATTATTTAAACAGTTTATAACATTATTTTGTCAAATATAAAAAAAATCCGAATATTTATAAAAATCCTCATATTTTCATTTACAATACTGCTCTCTGCATATACATATTTATTCTGTTCATGTTCTTAATATACGTACATATTATGCATTATACACATTCGTATAAATATACAAAAAACGCGAACATGCATCATAATGTAGGAGATGTTCACTGTCTCTACTAAAGGAGACAGGCTCATCCGTTGTCTATCATACAAATATGAAATCCATTATTATTATTAATATTTTATTTTTTATCTAAAGCAAAAATATTAGGAATAAATTAAACAAGGTTATAAAAGAATTCTAATAACATAATAAATAAGTAAAATACTCTCGCTATCCCATGATTGAAACACTATATTTATTATAAAGAAATATATGATAATGATCTAAATTAATATCGTTAAAAACTGTACATTAATATTGAAATTGTTTAAAACAATACATGCTTTAGTAAATACAGCAAATATTGTGTGAATATAACGTATCATATATTATTTCGGGTTATCTAATAATTAATATAATCAAATATTTATTATAAAATCAAATTTTTGAACAAAAATCACAATATTTCAATCAAAGATATATTCTCCATTGTTGTCTAGGACTTCATCCCATTTTTAAAACCAATTTGTCGATGCTTTTTCTATAAAAATCGGTTGATGTGATATCAAAATAATTTCCTAAGTCATCGTCGCTGTTGAACGTAACGCTACGCACTTAATTGGAGAGCGACCGAAAAGGTGATAATCTGACGGAGCGAGGTCGGAACTGTATGATTACTATTTTAACCTTGATTAAAGGAGAAAAGTAAGTGTATCGAAAATGTCCATTTTTCTTAACTTCTCAACACTGCATTACTTTAGCACAAAAATTAAGGAAAACGATGACGCTGACTATTGAGATCAGAAAAGTGCTAGCGAATAATCATTTTTTGTCACAAAAAACAAAATAGCGGAAAAACACAATTTCAAAAAAAACTGGATAACTTTTTAGACGACCCAATTCGTGTGTAAACATAAGAATAATATTAATTTGAAAATGAGTAAAATATCTATCTCAATATATCGGAACTAATATTTAAAACCCATCCTAGGTTAGGCGTAAAAGAAACATATATTGCATTATTTAAAAAATTAGCTATGTACATACAATACAGCAACACTACAGTGTTCCAATTATGAAATTTCTCATAATAAAAATTATCTTATTTTTGGAATTTTTTCTCTTAAAAAAATTTACCGTCATTAAAGAAGGTAAAAATTCCCAATTCGTATATTTCAAGGAAAATTGATACTGTATCAATTTCCTTTTAAATTTACCTAAATGTGACATGTAAAATGACATTTGAATATTATATGTAAGATATTAATTTAGTTGAGCGATAAGGATGAGATAGGCAGAATTAGAGAAATAGCAAACGATACTTGTAAAAACAGAGATATGTATTACAATAGTTAAATTTAAAATATATTAATATTCATAGAGAAGTAAAAAGAATATATTGTGGCAAATAATAATACAAGTATATTTGGTTAGTGTGTAACGCAATGTTAATGTTACATCAATGAGACAATGTGTATATGTATCTTATATTTATATGAAGAATACATTGTGATGTTTGAATTTGCACGTCGAGTTTTGGGTAGCCGACTTTGCCGATTTATGGTGATTAGCTGTCTAAATGGATGAATCAGAGACGAAAATCCGACTCTAGTGGACAGCGGAGCAAGACGTCACTTTTAGGGTAGCGAAAATAGGGTAGCGGGTCAGTGAAGCCGCACTCCGGAAGAATATGGCATAGATTAAGAGTGGAATCACCGCGGTGGACCCAGAGATGTATGGTCCTGGTCCACCCGCGAGTTGAGGAGAGACCCCGCTGCAACGAGCAAGGAGGCGGCATGCGAGCGATGGCCAATAGATGGGCGTTATGGACAAAGCAGAAGCAAGAGATGAATCTCGGCGCGGGTGTGTGGCAACCCGGGTCCGCGGCTGCATCGGCACCCCATGGCCGCGTTGGCAGATGTTGACAAATAGTAAGCTCCGTAAGTAGATAAAGTAAATAAAAGTGACCTCCCTCAGAGGAATGTTGACCTAAAGAACATTTGACGTGCGTAATGCGAAAAGCATAGTTGACTTTGAATCAATTATCATCTCATCCGAGGTCATAAGCGACACCAGCGCACACACATATACACACACACACTTGAAGACCCAGACTGAGCTAGATCGGTGGCGGCCCCTATGGCTTCCTATCCTCGATGCTCCAAAGACACCGTAACAACATATAAATGAATTAGGTTCATTATATACTCGTATATGTATCAGTAATTAATATTTTATTATTTCAACCTCGGAATTATTTTAAGAATTTACATACTATTAATTTTTTGAGACAAAAGTACGTCTTGAAGAATCTGGTAGTATGAAATTCACAAAAGATCAACTTCGGTATTTACTTGAAAAAATTCTCAAAATTCTTTTGGTATCATATTCCACATAATACGATAGTAAAAAACATTTTTTGCGGATGAAAACGTGTAGAGTAGTGTAGACGTTCTGCCATAAGTGTTTGGGAGGAAGCACAGAATGATCAGGTTTCGCGTTTCCGCACCCAAATCCTCACAGGGGAGGAAAATAATACAGCCTTAAAGCACAATGTTTTCCTTTCTCTCGTAGGAAAGTTTAGCAGAAAGCTTTTAAAGCGCTTCGCACTTTTTGTCCATACAGAAGCGAGTGCTACGGCAGAATTTAACGAGTGCGTGTTTGGCTTTGTTAAGCTTGCAACTTGAGACTTTTGTTCAAATTCTGTGCTGTATTCTTTATTGTTTATTTATTTGGTAGCTTACAGGTATAAATGTGCAGAGTTTTGAGTACGTCCTGTAGGGTTCGTTCCAATTTGGAATGAAATTTATTACCACAACTAAAATAAATCAATTCTTATTATGGAGAACACATTCTTATTACGTAGTTTAATTATTCGGAACAATGGTCTTTGATTTTGAAAATTTGTCGTCAAAAGTACTGTCTGCTGTAGCATAGTTGGTTAATGCACCTTCCCCGGATCGGAACGAGATCTAAATCAATTATATTTTTCAAACTGATTTAAGTACGAATCATAATCGTTCCGGTAATAATTAATTACACACAGTACAGTATAGTACAGTATTGAGCATGGGGAAATTTTTAATTATCTATCTGTTGTAATTTGTACGCATTGTATAACACAACTGATACATAGCGACCTTCATCATTAAGTCTCATCTGTTACACATACCATACACAGGATGGCCCAAAAAAGTGAGAACATCTCGTAACACATGAGTTATTTCAAAACATAATATAATTGGTTATAATTCTTAATATAATTGTTTTTGCACAATATTTAGCTAATCAGAAATCATCTTCCCATATTGAATAATCTACTGGGTTGTTCGGTGGTCACAATTAACATTCTCACGACGAAGAAAGTTTGTATTTCTGGCAGTGTGCGATGGAGCTCCGTCTTGATGTAATGTCCAGTTATGCTGTAATGTCTAGTTATACTCAAGTCTTTGTTTAGAAACTCGTTGATCATTTTCCTAGCACCCCAACATTTTTCAATTCGCAAATTTTTGATAAGAATACGGTCTTCTGGAGTGATTTTTGTCATTCTGGGCAACAAATTGAAAAAACCAAATATAAACAATGGGGAAATTAATAATCAAAGATGGCGAAATTGTTGAAATAAAACGTAACATAGGTAAGTAAGTAAATTAGTAAACTATTTAAGCTATTGATATAGTTAAACTAATTTTGATGTAATTATATCACATTTTACAAAATGCTATAATTTTTTTGGGCCACCTTGTATTTGCTGAACAATAAAAACTTACTGCTTACAAAAAAAATCTAATATTTAATGATAAAATAAAATATGTAGTGCTGGTTTTAGTATATGTAAGCGCTCGGATATTACTACTTATCGAGTTGAAAATTAGCGTTAATTTTTCTTAGTAGATACGGAATATATAAGTGCGTAGTCTAGTGTCCAAACCATAAAGACATCTCTTTGCGAAAATCATTAACTCACGCGACTGTTTGAGTCCACCACATCCGTAGAGACATTTTACGCGCCGTGCGGTACACACCGTATAATTACATATCTTGTCCATTTTACAACCGTGCGTAATAATCGTAACAGTCGTGCTGCTTCAACAATCCCTGAGAGTATTGTATAGAAGGTGAATATATTAGGATGGCTGAAGATTGCAAAATACGTTTTTATCGTGTTCAGGGCTTTTTATTTATTTTTTGGATCTTACAAAAAATTAGGGTCCCAACCTTTCTTAATACCGAGAGATTAGTATACTCAATAAGTATATCTAGGTCGAGTGAGGTCACAGACCTGCTTATTTAGCAAATATTTGATGAAGGCAAACGGGTTATTCATATAAATTTCAATACTCAATCGTTCAGCTTTTCAAACGTTTAAAATACAATATTTGTAATCCAACAATGATTAATAAGAAAAATAAATCAATAAATCTATTTAATATAATTTTTATAAGACGTTTGCTTAATGTTTAAGAGATCACGTGTTTGAATTTATATATTTATTTATCTATATAATACGATTTTATAATTTAGGTTGTAACTATATACAGGGTGTAATAGACCTAGTCCACAATATTTTATGAGTGGATACCTGAACAAATTTTGATTCAAATATGTTCAAATTATGTTATTTGCCTAATATCAACATTTAAAAAAACGTAATTATGCGATTATTTAGATTAATTGAAATATTTTATTGATTTCAAACTATATATTAAATACAAAAAATTAAAGGTCGGTTAATTTCGAGCTGCTGGACTATTTTTGTTAGATGATTTAGGACCTGAAGCAATAATATGGATTAAGAATGAATAAATTTAGCAAATATTTGTTTGAAGTACGTAGACTTAAGCTTAACATGATAATGTAAAAATTTAAAATAATAACATTTTCCGTAACGGTGCAGATTTTTCAGGTATCCACCCATAAAATATGGTAGACTAGGTCTGTTACACCCTGTATATACTTTTATTTTTCACAGCGTAGGCATGTTTATTTAGATCAGCGGTAAGTTAAGTGATCAAGAGTTCGAGCCTTACCCCGTGAGACCTATTTATATCCCAGTAACGCTTATTTCAGTTTAAAAATTATAGGATAATTGGATAATTTATTTTTTTGACATTGAAACGTTAATACGTATTTTGTTTTTTGTACATTTGTAGAACACCTTTCAATTTTTTTCGTTTTTGAGACCAGAAGGATTAAATATGCCAAATAAATCATTTTTAGCGAATTTGCGTATTGTATACGAATATCATAAAAAATGCAATGAATATTTATACTAAATATGAATTAAATATATTAATTATAAAGATATACATATAAAATCAATTTTATCATAATTTAATTCATATTTAAAATATCACAGACCTATGTTCTGAATAATTACAACTTCATAATAAGAATGTGTTCTCCTAAATAATAAAGTTGTATCAATGTGTCCAAAATTTAATAAAAATGAATTGATAATTCTGGCGTCTGCTATAAGTTTACTCAAAGGTATTTGAGATCCTGTAAAATAAAAGTTACATGGCTTTTAAATAATGAACGATAGATGTATTAGATTTGAATAATGTAACATATAAGTTAGAAATTTAACATATGTGGGTGAAAATGTGTCGCTGTAGCTTAGTTGGATAAAGCACCTTTCCCGGTTAGGAAAGAGATCCAGGTTCGAATCCCGGTGGCGCAACAACAATATTTTTCGATAAAATTGATTTTATATGTATATCTTTATAATTAATATATTTAATTCATATTTAAAATATCACAGACCTTTGTTCTGAATAATTACAACTTCACAATAAGAATGTGTTCTCCTAAATAATATTTATACTAACTATAACTATATAACTTATACGTATCAAAGCTTATTCAATATATTGCAAATGCTTTTGAAGGATACCCGTGATCAAACCGTGCAAGAACATTAAAAGAAAATGCAATATTTATTTGAGTTTAAAAAACGACATCTTCATGAAGTACTTTGTAAGAATATTGATGTTAGATTTTTGCCATGAATGCGTCTTTAAATTAACCAAAAATATGTATCTTTATGTGTAAAGTTGAAGAAGAACTAAAATATTTTTTTTTTTTTTTAAATAAAAAATAAATATTTGCCGGATTATGTAGAGCGTATGAAACGAGACAACCCCAAAAATGATGGTTCAATAATAAACCTGAAAGGAAACCAAGGATAAGTACACCAAAAATGAAGTGGCAGGACAGTATAAAAAATAAATATCTATTCAATCTTGGTGTCGAAAATTGCCAGAAAAGTAACCCAATACAGAGACTGGTGGAAGTGTATTTTTGAGGAGATCAAAATCCGTATTGGGTTAATCAGGATCAGAGTTAAAAAATATTGAGCATGATATACAGTTCAAAGGCGCAATAAAATCCCGGTTAAACAAAACACAGATCGAGCGTATGTTCATAGTATGGTCACCCTTTCAAAATGAACACATGCAGAGTTAATGTGTGTTCTACATTAAATATATGTATGAGAGTGAGCACGGCAAGACCTCAGCCCTAACATTAGTGAGTCAGCAGCCTGTCTGTGCGTGTATGTTTTTCATCAACCTTGAATATTTGGCATTAACTGGAAACTCTAACATATGAATTTGTATTATTTAAACTCGATGAAAATGAACGTGTATTATTAACTTTACAAATTTCGGGTGTTGGTCTTATATATTTTTGATATTCAAATATTGCATCATTTCCTTGTTTCTTTTGATATTTATAATTTTAATTTCCCTTAATTTATTAAATTATTTTAAATTTATGTTTGCCGAACCAACCGCGTAAAATATGATTATTGATCAACAATATGATATGTTTGCCTCAGCACGGGTAAAGTTTGATGAAGCAGATATTAAAATAATAAATGTACACACAACGTATGATAAAAAATAAATTATTAAATAATGATGATAATGATATAGAGATGAAAATATCGATAATTTCAATTACGATTCAAAAATACATTGCTTTATTAAAACATTATTATTACGTAGAAAATAATAGATTATATTAAATGAATGCTTTAGCATTTATTATACTTCGTGTACTTATTATGTATTCTAACCTGGGATCAAGTTGAATGAGTGAAACTACTTACTAAGCACTGGAGGAAGTTCATAAATCATTGGGGTGAGTTTCTCAACTGCTTAGAGGGAATACACCTTCATATGGGTCATATTTCTAACCCAGGCTTAATATATTTTAACGTCAGACTAAAATAAACCACTTACAACGAGATACGAACACAAAGTTACGTAACTGCATGCGCTGATTACGGTGAGCACAGCGCCATTTCTGTTCTGACCGTGAGTTAAATATCTTATAAAGCATGGTAAGTATCTAATATATTTTGTCCTAATCGGGTCGGATACCTAGCGCTTGAACAGTACTCTTCCACCGCTCTCTGTCCTGCGCTGTGTCGATTATTTGGGGCCACTGGTAGTTCTATCTTTATTCGCGCTGCGGTAACCGCCGCTAGAGGTAGTATGCATCGGGTCACCTCTCGCCCGTACAATTTAAAAAACAATTTTCTTCTCGCAAATTTTAGTGCCCTGGAGGAATTACAGTATTCAGAATGTAACCAGTTTTTTCCTTATTATTATTTAAAGAAACATTATTATTGAACTGTAAACCCGGATAGATAGGATCTAAATTAACGAGTTGCGCGATCTCCGGGTCGCACGTCCCGCGGAAAGGAATACGACAATTCCGGTCGTAAATCGTAGTGGAAGGAAGTAGGGAAACCTTGGTTCAGGATGAGGTCGGTGAGGGGATAAGGGTTCTAGTCGAAAGACCAGTGATCTCGGGGAACCGGAATTCGGAAGGACTGCTCGACTTTCCTTCTATATGACGCCTCCGTTACCCCTGCAGTCGCCGTTGAAATCACACAAATTGCACGCTGATGAGCAAATCTCCACTTTTTATTGAAGACGGTGATACCATAATTTTACCCAATGCACAAACAAATAACAAACAATACGCTATAAAAACACAATATCCCAAAATACAGTGCTGGTGCACTGGAGCTTATAAGTCCATACCGCGAATGCTATCGCGATATCAAGATCGAACAAATATCGGTTAAGTTGACGTCAAGGTCACAATTCACACTGACAAGACGAGCATGAGAAAATGGATGAATGGAAATTTGGAAGCGAAAATGTGTCAATAACGTGGGTCGCGGCCGATTCGAAAAGACGCGCCAAAAGTGTGTTTACAAATTCGGAACAATTATTATTGTTTATAAATACATTAAAGTGTGATTCTTTAAGTATAAATATTGTATTACCACACATTAAATATCAAGCCATCACTATCTAAACATTAAATCTTTTTTTAAACTGCAAAACAATAAAAAAATTAAAATGCTATATATAAATAAGCTTACTAATAGTAGCCGCTAGACGGCCACAGCCATTTTTACTGTAAAACTATTTTTTTAATGTTAAAATTATAATTTATCAAAAGAAAGAGATATGTACAACTAACGAAAACAAATACTCAATTAGACTAATGCCGGTATATGCGACACAGAATTACGACGCCGTCTAGCAACAGATTATATATGGAGCTTCACTTCTTAATGCAGTTAGCGTCTTTACTAAATAAAAAGCTGGCCTGCCAGGGTTAAAAACATGCGCTACGATCATCTGATTTCTAGTTAAACGTTTTAGCTCATTTAATCGCGGCCGATTATGCGATACGTGTCGATATTACCGTACTTATGAAAGTATACTCATTGGACGGATCACATGTTTACCCACCAATAATTGACAGTGGAAAGCAGTAGAGAAAAATCGTGTTTAAATAATCAGAATAATATTCAGAATTCTTCTTTCTCATCTTGTGCTAGCTTTTTGCGAATGCGGTGAGCCTCGTACACTTCACTTGTTACGTTCTTCAATTTGTACTTATAACACAAGTCACACTGATCTTTGCAAGGGGTGTAAATACTGAATCTTTTTGATTTACACATTCTATCAAACACGAATCTGCTTAAAGGGGTAAGTTTTTCTTCTTTGCATTTGTTTGTGTAAGTGTCATGTCAGTTTAAAGGTACAATCTCCTTGTTGATTTGCAACAATAATTTGATGGAAATTTGAGAATATCTTTTATAAAGTTGTCCAAGTTATTATGATGTACGGGAGGGTAATGAAGTATCCGAATATTATAGTGATATTGATTTAAATACTCAAAAAATAACTAAAACAGTGCAATACTTGTCTCAATATCATCCTCCAATACATCGTCCACGGTAACTGTGTGAGTTGTGTCATGATGCCATACGGTTTTAGTTATGCAGTGATGACAAAATTGGCTACAGTGGCTCTGCAGTCGACTGAATTGTGGAACTAGCTTGACAGATCTAATCGGTGCAAAATGTATGTCATGCTGCTTCTCAGACGTCGGTATTGCTTAAAAAAGGCTATAATATGTTTTAAATATTAAACAAAATCACGGCCGTACCGTTTCAATTTAGCATCTGTTGATTAAAATAGAAAGATCGCAATATAATTTATAGCAGTTTATCAGTAGACTACTTGACTAGAAATTGTCTACTAAAAATTTTTTATTCGAGAATCAATTATTGGATTAACATTTAAAATTTATATTCAACAGAGTTAATCGAATATATCCCTTTGTACATATATTTCGCGGTCAATCATATTATACGAATAAACAAAGTACATAGTTATGTAAGTTTTCTTTAGAGACATTTCTCTGGTAAGTTTCAATGAAACGTATTATTAATATTTCAAAAAGATTTTTAGAAATTATTTCCGATATTTTATTTCATATATTTTTTGTTAGTTGCTTACTTTGAACTTTTAAAAGTAAATATGTATTCTGCGTATCACAGTAATGTAATTGTATTCTATACAAATAAATATTTGTGTTTGAATTTCTTTAGATAATAATAAAAAAAAAACATTATTTCTGATAATAAATTAAGTTACATCTGTCTGGTTTATTGGAAAAAAATATATACTTATTTTTAAATAGTTTAATTTTAGTGTACAATAATCAATTCACATATGTCGACTTCGATGTTGAAGGTGTGACAAACATGTCTTGCCTCATCCAAATTCTTATCTTCTCATACAGACCCCTAAGAATAACAAGGTTCCATGTAACATTTTAGGCTAATTTAAGTTATTGCGTGAAAAGGATTCCAAATGCATTATTCTTTATTTCTTCCATACACACCAACTCTATTTAACAGATATTAAATGATTCAGAGAGAGCTGAAAGTTCCAACTGCATCAGTTGTTTATTTCAATTTTTGGATCATTTTTGTTAATTTACTTTTTTTTTAATTTCCCTCATCTCACAGTGGTCATTGATAACATTGAAAATAAGTTAAGACCTTAAAACTAATCATATTTGCATACTCAAAACAAAATATACATGAATATATGTTGAAATTCAATCAACACTTTTGAGTTCATTATCTCAAAACAGTGTCAGTATCAGATGGAACCCTGTTATTCTGAGGGGTCGATATGATGATTATTAGCATTAGTTATCTCAAGTTTTAACACGAAAAAATTATGTTGTAGTAGATTTATTCTAATGATTATTTATATTTCGCAATAATTAGATACAAATTATAAATATTATCAAGTTGCCGAAATGTAATTTATCCGTAATTTACACAGTTCGGTAAACTGGAACGGTTAGCTAATAGTCAGTTGATATTAAACCCAATCTCTCGCATATCAAAGACCGAAGAAATTTTCATACATTTTTTGAGTGGCAAATGTTTTCACATACAGCGGTCATAGAAGCAGTGGCGGCTTTAAAAGAACGACAATGCAGTGCAAGACAATTCACACGATTCTTTTTAATGCTGAATGTTTCCACTCATCTAGGCATGGGGTACTTTCTGATTAGTAATATTATGCTTTTATATATAAAACTAATGGAGTGTAGGACAGAAATCTTAATAAAATGCTTTATATTAGCATTCACAATTTTTTATCTTATATTTTATTTTTTAAATATAGAACACGTGAATGATTTTTATTGAAATTGTGTTAACATTAATTAGTAAAATTGTCGGTAAATGATATATTTTTAAACAAATTATAGATATCTTATAGAGACAAAGCAATTTTTATCATACTTTAAGGGAAAATATGGAAATATGGGTAATTATTCCCTTAAAATAGAATAAAAATAGCTTCGTCTCTATAATATATATATTATTTGTTTAATAACAGTGAATTTGTAGGTATAAATTCAATAATTGTGTGTTCTTGGACATGTGCACATATTGCTGATATATTTTTAAACTAGTTGTGTTACATGTTTTTTTATAATATTCTGTATTTTTATTTGTTTATTTATATTTTTTAGGCTTTTACTGTAACATTACCCATTTTACAAGCATTTTTCTTAATTCATTGTAAATACTCATTGTATTTAGTTAGTAAACTAAACAACGTGGCGAGTATTTAATTTCTACACTTTTGTGTAACGTGTTATTCATTTTTTTTAAATTCTTTCATAAAAATATAATTGTTTTGAATAATGAACGCATATAAATATATAATATATTTTCATAAAAGCCATGTAATCGGCACATCTGGTATATTTATTTTTTGTGTTATGTGCGCTTATTTGAACAGTTCAGAAAGAGTACCAGGCATGGGATACGGGAGCATGCGCGCGATTATTAATTGAATTATTTTAAAAAATTGCTTGTGAAGTCGACCCCTTGAAATAACAAGGTTCCATCTGACACTGACACTGTTTTGAGATAATGAGCTCAAAAGTATTGATTGAATTTCAACATATATTCATGTATATTTTGTTTTGAGTATGCAAATATGATCGGTTTAAAGGTCTTAACTTATTTTCAGTATTATCAATGACTGTGAGATGGGGTAAATTAAAAATAAATAAAAACATTGTAAATTAACAATAATGATCCATGAATTGAATTAAATAACTGATGCAGTTGAAATATTCAGCTCTTGCTATTTCCTTTATTATCCGTTAAATTGAGTTGATGTGTATGAAAGAAATAACAAACAATGTATTTGGAATCCATTTCACGCAATAACTCAAATAAACCTAAAATATTAGTTGGAATCTTATTCTAAGAGGTCGAAGTGTGATGATAGAAAGTACTGACGCCCTGTAAAAGTAGATTAGGTTGTTAAGTAGCACGTAAAGAATTGAAAATAATAATAATACACGTTTTAAAATAGAACTAATGATTCGCAGCAAGAGCGCACCGCGAGATGCGCCACTGCTCCAAGTACACACTCATCCAATATGTGCAAATATAGCACAGGTTACACCCAGCAGTTGACTCGGAAGCGCTTCCTCTTTGATCCGAATGTCACACATCCCTGGCATACGAATCGTATGAAAGTCGTAGAGAATTTTCATGCAAGAATAAACGCGAAAGTTACACTTTGATGTCGGGGATCTGTGCGTGAGGTGAAGGTTCCGGTTTAGGAATTATTACTGCGGGAGAAATGAAGAGACGTGCCCCCGTCAGGGGTGAAAACGTTCTGTTTTATGTCTCACTCTGTATTCAAAAGGGAGACTTTGCGGCAGCAAATGGTATTGTTTTATGGAGTGTAGGTATTTTATCTGAATATTTCGAATTTGAATAAGTTAATATCGAAACGGTCCAAGAAACAAAAATAACTAAATGAGAAAGGTAGATATTTTTATATTATATTGCATTCAATTTGAATATAATAATAAAATTATGAATTAAATATATTAATTAGAAAGATATACATATAAAATTAGTTTTATCGAAAAATATTGTTGGTGCGCCACCGAGATTCGAACCTGGATCACTTTCTAAACCGGGGAAGGTGCATTATCCAACTATGCTACAGCGACAATATTTTAAGCGACAAATTTTTGAACCTATACGTTACCTTTTTATATTAATACATTTAATTGTTCCATTATTTGAAAGAGCCATCTACCTTATTTTAAAATATCACAGACCTATGTTTAGAATAATTACAACTTCACAATAAGAATGTATTCTAAGAATATAATAATATCTTTATACTAGCAGTAAGCAACCTGCGGGCCTATTGTATAAGATCAATATTTTAGTAGAATCTATATTTCAATCCATAACTATATTTATATTCTATTAACAATAGTGCATTGTGCATTCTTAAAAAAAAACGAAAGATTATTCGACTTAATTACATTTTGAAGGATTAAAAATACCAACATTTTGTGATCTATTGAAAAGAAATTCTAATCTTCAAATATTAAAAGAAAAAGAAAAATATAATTTTATTACCGAAAATCGTACTAGGTTTAAATCTGTATTTACTTGCTCAAAAATCAACATCATTTGCCCAACACCACTATACACACATATGAAAAATAAAATAAAGATAAACTAGTTAGGAGAACACATTCTTATTGTGAAGTTGTAATTATTCAGAACAGACGGTCTGTGATATTTTAAATGTGAATTAAATATATTAATTATAAAGATATACATATAAAATCAATTTTATCGAAAAATATTGTTGTTGCGCCACCGGGATCTATCCCGGTGTTTATACAATATTACAATATAATTAATAATATTAATACAATATTTTTCGATAAAATTGATTTTATATGTATATCTTTATAATTAATATATTTAATTCATATTTAAAATATCACAGACCTATGTTCTGAATAATTACAACTTCACAATAAGAATGTATTCTCCTAAATAATAAAGTTGTATCAATGTGTCCAAAATTTAATAAAAATGAATTGATAATTCTGGCGTCTGCTATCAGTTTACTCAAAGGTATTTGAGATTCTGTAAAAATAAGGTAGATGGCTCTGTCAAATGATGGAACGATTAAATGTATTAATATCAAAAAGGTAACATATAGGGTCAAAAATTGTCGCTAAAAATAATGTCGCTGTAGCTTAGTTGGATAAAGCACCTTCCCCGGTTAGGAAAGAGATCCATCCCGGTGGCGCAACAACAATATTTTTCGATAAAATTGATTTTATATGTATATCTTTATAATTAATATATTTAATTCATATTTAAGATAAACTAGTAATTTTATTTATTATCTTTGTTTTATTAACCACTTAATTGAGTTTAAATACATCTACCGGTTTCGAAAAGTACCATTTTAATACCTTAAACTCAATTAAGTGGTTAATAAAACAAAGGTAATAAATAAAAATATGAATTTTAACCACAAAGTTAATATTGCTAATTTTAAAAGATAAACTAGTACCCCAAAAATTATAAATTTTTTATATCGTCATTGCTACTAATTTATTATATTTTATTATAAGCTTACTAACTTACTTACTTACCATCACGCCGTTTCTCCACGGGGGTAGGCAGAGAGGATAGAGTGCCACACTCCTCTGTACTGACACACAATTCTCACCTCATCCACATTCATACATCTTCTCATACAAGCTCGCCAATTGTTGAGGCTTCTAACAGAATCATCCTCCATTATCTGGTTTACCTGATCATGCCAAGTCTTCTGTGGATGTCCTCTATTTCTGGTGCCATCAACACTTACGTCATATATCTTTCTTACCATTCTCTCCTCATTTATTCGTTCCATATGACTAAACTACATAAGTGATCCTTTCTTAATCTTACTCGCTATACTAACATCAGCTTTACATTATTTAACCACAATAGCCGCCTGCAGGTTCTAGCAGCACATTTGACAGCGACATAGATAAGAAAAAAAAACACAGAGAGCGACGCGATATGACCATGAGACATAGATGAGATGACAGAAGTCTCAGAGACCTGGCCATATAAGCAAGTACTTTACAGCCTACCGAAGCAAATAACACAACGAAGTCGCCACTGAAGTCACATCCAGAAACATACGGGAACGTGTAACATTATTATAATATTTGTAATATTTTATTTACATTCTATTTATTTTTATGTTTATACTTGAAGTGCTTGTGGTCTAGTGGTTACGGTACTCGCCTAGTAATCTACTGATAGGAAGTTTGAGCCTCGCTCCAATACGCTGTCAGTTAGTCCTATTTTTTACTAAGTTTACAAATATATTAGGATGAATATCGATGTGACACGTATCACATGTACGTCCTAATGAGCCTTTACATTTCAAATATCTACATACACAGTATGTATACAAAAATAGATTCTTAATTTTATATAATGCATTATAAGCTAGTGGTGAGCTCAAAATCACGAATCGTGAGTCAATCACTGATACTTTGAGTCACACTCACTATCAGTGATTGAATATCTGGAAATATTTTGATTCGTGATCTAAAATTTTATTTGTTAAAAATTCTATTGATTTTTAGATGCCGCCATTTAAATCGATTATCACTTGAATCGGCGCCATCTACAGAATTTTCCGTAATTTGATTAGCGCTATATGTTGGAATCTGTTGGTAATGTTTATGCTATTTTATTCGTATTTTATTTTTATTTTTTAGGTATGTGCAATAATTTTCTACTAACTATTCTAATTATTTATGATAGAATATGTTTTTTGCGCAAATGAAGTTTTAATAATATAAATAAGTACGCTCAAAATTATGTTTTTTTTTAAATTGTTTCGTGTATTGTGATATCAGAAACTGTGATCACTGTCACAGTTTTCAATCACTGATATTATCGAATACCAATCACAATCACACCAGTGAGTCAAGAGTAGCATTTTTTCTTATCACTACTATAATCATCTAGAAAATAACAATTAAAATTGACAATAAAATTAAAGAATTTTTATTTTATTGATTATACATATTTTATTTATTCTATACTTACAAAATAAATTTTCTTCACGGGGAGCTCTGGTTCACAACCACCCTATGATTTTATAAATTAAGCGGCAGACACAACGTTTCACGCGCGTCGTGATGAGACGCGTCCGCAGACGCACGTGTTGTTTTGACGATAATACAAGGAAACCTCGGCGAGACTCGTTGTACAGACACACCGCAAGAGTGTACCGAATATTATAATAAATAAATAAGTTTATTTCCTTCTATTATGAATTCAACTATATATTTCTATACCTGACTTTACCAATTCATTGAGTTTCTGTACACGATTAAATACGGTAATTGTCTTTATAAAAGTTGATAAGGGCTCACAAAATTTATTATTAAAATTAAAATTATTATATATATAATAATATATAAAATTAAAATTATTATTATTAAAAATGTGATATCGATCCTCTTTAATAAGTTTATGATATAAATTCGATACAAAATATAAGTTAAAATATAGTTAAATTAGAAAAAAGAATAAACTCGCCCACAATCATCGGGTTATGGCATTTTTGGTAGATAATTTTTCTCATTATCTACTTATATATTATATCTTATCCACCAATTTATGTATAACCTTTATGGCATGTATTATTTAACACCACCAGTTCTTAAATATTGCACATTATATGTATTATACATTAGATGTGGACTGTATACTATTTAACTCACTATTTCATCAAGGCTCCGACACGAACTATAGACGCGAAGTTTTGAGATTAATATAATATTATAAACTGGACCATACACGTATAACTGCATTGGTTCAAGGTCACCGATCGACTAGTCGGCGGGCGACCGGGAGGGAAATGAAGAGGGGGAAGACGCAGTGCATTATTTTCGTTCAATAACAAATAAGTATTTCTACAAAAAAAATATATGTCCTAAGCAGCTTTATGATACGCACGAAACATCACTGTAAAAAAATATATATTTATTGCTTTTTTGCCGCAAAATCGTTAACGATTTCTTCCAAATCGAGATAATACGCCTTCAAGCTTCAAAAATATATATTGAAAGCACATTTAACCTTTCTTCGGTCACCCATGTTTTTTTAAATGTATGTTTTCATTTGAAATTGTATTGTTTTATGACCCGGGCAATTTCTTTTCGGGGTTAAATGACAACAATGCTGCCGCAATTTGTCGATTTTTTACAGCACAGTTTTATGGTTCTTGTCCCATTGATATTTTCTAAACATATGTAACTTATATTGTATGTATACATTGGATTATTTTCACGCAATTCTAAGAAATGTAAAATTAAATTATAAATAATTACTTAAAATTTTAATTTTAGAATCTAATAGATATTATTATTTTTCTAAGGCAGTCAACAGTACTTTCTTCCATAATTATGGTATACAAAAAAGATTATAAATACTAATTAAATGTATCAAATAGAAAGATATACATATAAAATCAATTTTATCGAAAAATATTATTGTTGCTACCGGGATTCAAACCTGGATCTCTTTTCAATACAGGAAAGGTGCATTAACTAATAACAATGTGTTCTCCTCAATAACAAAGAAATTATATTCACTAGAGATGAACTATGCTCTTATACACAGTAAAACGTCACAGTCTTGGAGTATGTGAGGAACAGCATTCGCATTATATCGGCAATGATCGGCAGTTCTTGAAAACACCCGAACGTAAAGGGCGTTACTAATAATAACTCCAATTTTCACAAAACAACTAATTACGTTAATTATTTTATTTTCACACTAATTTTATTTATTTATTAAGGTCGATATTTATATCGTTTTTTGTTTATTTCAAAATGTTGCGTTGTCATTCTTTGAGATGTTTTTAATCGTTTATA
Organism: Eubasilissa splendida; assembly: GCA_031772225.1. Taxonomy (NCBI): domain Eukaryota; kingdom Metazoa; phylum Arthropoda; class Insecta; order Trichoptera; family Phryganeidae; genus Eubasilissa; species Eubasilissa splendida. Next base: position 22,879,243 of record CM062862.1, on the reverse strand, counting down.
AACGTTTAAGATAATTTAACGTTAAAACTCGTTATATATTTTTACTTACTGAATTTATGAGTTTAATGAATATAACCAAGATTGCAGAAATCCGTTGCTAAATTAAACAGGATTAGATTTGCTAGGTAGTAGGTAGTTACTGAAACAAAAGTATAGCTAATGTTTCCGTAAAACCATTTTTTGTTTTGTAAATATCTCGCTTTCTATTGATCGACTGACAAAAATAGTCTTTATATAATTTGTACATTATAATATTTTCTACAAAATAGGTATTTTATATTTTTTTCGTACGAGTAACTGTTCTCACATTCTACGACTTATAAAGTTTTAATTGGATAAACTTGTATGAAGTATCAATAATGCACTCATTTTCACGCCACCTTCAAGGTAAAAAGGATTGTAAAAAGTTGTAGAAAAACTGAAAATTCACATTATAAAACAAGTTGTTTTTAGTAAGTACGTAATTCATTTAAAAAATTTGAATTAACGTGTTTCTGTGATAGGTGCCGATGCTAATGTAAAAACAAAACATTCACCGCCCAAGCTTCAAATCACGGCTTTGTCTTCGACTCTCTGAATATAATCTCTTTGCGATATACATATTTCGAGTACATTATGAATTTTTAATGAAGATTTATATGATACCCAATAACACTTCGTAATAATTAACTTATACATTTTACTTTCACAGTTCAATGATCTCATTTATACAAGAGTTTGTTAAGGGTATGTCTTTATGTCAAACAATTGTTACCTGACCTCACATTCTGTCATACAGTTATACATATTTTGTTATATATGGATACACATTACGTTTTCTCTAGATAAAACTACTTTGTTTAATCATGACATAAATAATATTTACATTACATTTATTATTCCATGATTTATTATAAATTATTTTCATTATAAAACGATAGACAATAATTACAAACTACAAAGATACAAATGATGTGTCTAAATTTCAATATTCACAAAATCTGAAATTATCTTTACCACGACCAACTTTTAACGTTTATTTTTATTTATACTATTCATTGTATTAAAAAACATTGTTAACCAGTATAGCAATTTTAAAATTATCTTGTTTTTATCACAGCTGACAATTTCTGGTAGGTGACTTGCTAATTATTCAAGCCTACGTTTTTATCGTCTTCAACTTCAATTGTGATTCATTTATATTGTGTGCTTATGTAAAATTATACTTATTATAAATGTTAATCAGTCTCTAATACACCTACATCACGTCAATCGCATTATACAAATAACCCGCTTAGTTATGTGATCAGTAGTAACTTTTTACTATGTTTTATAATTCTATAATCTCGTTGTTTAATATACATTAGCGCATAACTCGAAAAAAACTTACCACCGGAGTGACAAGTCTTGAACGCAAGGGTAAATAAGTCACATATAAAACAGAAAATAGAGCATATTTTATAATTATTCACCTTGCCACATTGAGAGGCGAGAATGTCTTTGACCATCTAAAATACGACATAAATTGACTATAAACTCTTAAGATCGGTGTTCTTTGCACTCCGCTACTCCTTAATTAATTATGTGATTTTAGTTTGGAGAGGAGATAAAAACGATATTAGAGTCACCTAAAAGAGCACAAAAAATAATTCTTAGGGTAATAAATGGTCGTCCCTTTAGATATCCATCACATATTATATTTAAACAGTACAATGTTCTAGACGTAAGAGAAATTTATATATTGAGACTCGTCCAATATTTTCATGCTAATAATAACTCACTCCTAGCAATAAATCATGATTACAACACAAGACAGCGAACAAACATCTAAACACTAGTTCCTAGAGCAACAACAACATTATATAAACGTTTTTTAGCTCCAAAACTGTACAACACACGTAACACTAACTGGAAATCATTCACTTTCAATAAGATTATACAAATATGAACTCAATATATGATTCAATTGGGTAGAGATCAATCAGAAATATTGTTGTCCAACATTCCAACTTAATCATAATACAATTCCTACACTAATAATTCACTTTATTTTTACAACACACTTACTACATTTTATTTCTCTATTTTTTTTAAATATTTCTGTCGAATCAATTTTTTCTAATTTTAACTAAATAATACCACAGCAGCATGAAAAAAACTGCCTATTTTAACACAAATGACAGTCTAGTAAAGTAGCAAGGACAATGCTATATATCAGAGGTAGTGATGGAAAAATCGTTATTTAAACCGTTATTTTGACTGTGTTTGACTATAACGATGATTGATAACTGATTAACGTAATTCTTCGAGCAATTACCAATACACTAGAAAGTAAGCCTTGGATAGTTAAATCTTAGTTACCAATCATCGTTAAATCTCAGTTACCGATCATCGACACGATCTCAGTCCCATAACGGTTTACCATTACTAATCAGAGGTGGAGTCTACTCCATCCCACATAATAAACTACGAGTATTATACTTAACAGCAATACAATTGTGTCTTATGTTTATCATGTTATATTATTATATTTTATATTCACCTCTGTTATAATAAAAACATGTATGTTAATAAAGTCTAATAAATAAATAAAAATCTTTGACAATAGTAAATTAAATGTACCAATAACCTGCAAATTTCTTTTACTACAGGCATTAGTAAAATGTTACCTTAATAAAAATGTACTACTGATCACATAACCGGCCCTTAGCTACCCACAAGATTAATTTCTTTGACAAAAATATATTTAAGTTTTTTATTTCGTCTATCAATTCTATTATTTTCTCACATGTTATTTAACTATTAAAAACCTAAATTTTATTAACAATTTTAATATTAATTACTCTTTTACCCACGATAATTTCTCACTAAGAAAAAAAAACAATTAAAGCCGCTGAGAGGTCGGTCTACTCTGCCTCACTTCGTTCTCTGCTGACTTCCCGAATACACCGCCAGTGGATGCTTCTTGTCATACACTTCATACAATATTTACGTTTAATGTAACTTATGTCCTGTAAGTTATACTGCCAACTTTAACAAACGCCTATCAATTATAAGTCGCTCTTATTTCTCTTCCAACCATGCACACAAGCACACATTCACACACATACTCCGCGATATGTGAACAAAAGGACAGGCGAGCGCGAGTATAAAATATAATGGGTGTACTGCGCGCTCGCCTCATAAAACCTTCTGATACTTTACTTCTTACAAATACATTTAATTGCAATACATATTCCAAGTACTTAATTACATAGGCTAACACATCATTGTCACAAAACTCATTTCAATCCATAACACCCCATGAATATTTCTCCTCAGGGTCCTAGAGTGCAATTGAAGTACCTTTGGAATGGATAGCATTCAATGTAATACACAACACTTTCCTAGTCATCTCGCTTAGATCTCTGAATCAAATTTTGCATTCATCGTTATCATTAAGGGTCTGGACGAAACAAAAGGAATCCTCCTCCCAAGATCAACAAATTAAAATTATAATCTGAATCCTGTCCAACGCTGAGTTAGGATGGTTAGTATTTCAAATAACTCAATTAGATACGTCTAGACATTAGATATGATGTTGGAGTACTGTAAATGTGCTATTACGAACACGATAACTAAATAAAAATATTTTTAATATCTGCAAAATGAAGTTTGTGGTTTATTATGTTAATTTTTTTTATAGACTATTTAACTTTATTTATAATTTTGTATCAATAAGTCAATTTTCACATCTTTTATTATCGTAACAATTTATGTTAAGTACTAGATATATTTTTAAAATAATTATTATTTTAAACATTAAAATAACGTGACATGTTTTTGATTAGTTAATTTGACATCGATATTTTCCGTAACCGGTTAGTGTTTTAAAATTACTTATTAAATGGTTGTTATAAAGAAAGTTAAATAATCTATAATTAAAAAAATATAAATATAATAAATAATACAAAAGCAAATTTAAGAACTCGTATTGCTTCGTCACGCTTCATTCGTCTTGTGTACTTGCCACCAAACTACCCCTAAAATGGCTCTAGACTCGCCGACAAATTATTGTCTAACATGTGTTCCTAACGAGGCGTCACTGCCCAAACGAAGACAAATCGTCGCTGTGTTATAAATCAGACGAAGCGAGTATCGACTCCTTCAACCACTTCTGAGAACTTTGACGGGGTCACTCAGCTCACAACAAAGTGAATGTATTAAGAATATGTCAATACGTATTATTGCGGATGGTTTGCGCAACATAGAGTTGGTATTTAACCTTTACGTCACTAAGCGGCCAGAACTTCCGTGTGGTCTGAAGCGGGGTACAGAAACACACCAGATCATATGCATACAATCGATAATAAAAAGTTCAAGACAGGCGACGTAGTCATGTATACATGTAAAATTAACCCAGGAAACTGTACACGGAAGGTATAAAATGTGAAATAAAATATATGTGAAAGTATATATTTCTGTTTTCTATACAATTCTACACGCTTTAACCAATATAAATTAAATATTGTATGAATCGTTATTGTTAAGAGCCTGCGCAAAAATGGCTCCCTCTTCTCCTAACCCCCGATCTTAAATTATTATCAAATCTGAATCCCGAGCAACGCCGGGTGCACACCGCTAGTATACGATAAGAAAAGATTACAATATAATTATGAAATGAACGCAAAAAATTAATGAATAATCTGAAAACAAGAAATTTGTTATAGTTAAGGATCAATAATTAATGAATCGTGCAATTCACAGACAGAGTCAAGTTCCTTGCTGGACAATGGTTCAATAATCCACGTGGTCTATTGACCTATTAGCCTGAACTTTTCTAATTCTATTCATTGTTTTCAGAAATCCACGCTTTTCCGATAGAGTCAAAGAGTCCATTCCACAGCTGCTAGGATTACTCCCCGTGAATATTAATTTCGTCCTTTTGTGTACTTACAAAACAACTGTGCCTATTTCGTATTACTCTTGAACTTCAGCCGTCCGTATCACGTGACCTTTCTATATCTTCACATTCCGTGTCTTTTCTACACTACTCTTAATGGGTGGTTATTCTGCAAACTTCCGCAATAAATCATTTTTAATACTTTGATTGTAATTTTCGTTACATCTACAGCAGAAATCTGGTTCACTTTCCTATTCAAATAAGTGTATTTTTTTTTTTAAATCTTTTATGTTTATATATAGATATCATTAGTTAATGCTTTTTTAAATGTATTTACATACCTAATCCTAATTATTATAATAATGTATGTACGTAAATAAATTAAGTTTGTTTAAAAAAATTATATAAAACATAGTTTTCAACCAGATATAATAACGGTCGCAAATGATCGGAAATAATATTATTTATTAATTTATTTTAAATATTAACGTCAACACAATTGCAAAAAATTGAATTATTGGTAAGTCATACTTATATTATAATACTATTTATTTATTTATTTATATATAACACATTCTTATTGTGAATTTATAATTATTCAGAACATAGGTCTGTGATGTTTTAAATACTAATTAAATATATTAATTATAAAGATATGCCACAATTAACAACTCATTTTTATTAAATTTTGGACATCACAAACCTATATTCTGAATAATTCACAATAAGAATGTGTTATCCTTAATAATATATAAGTTGTATCAATGAGTTCAAAATTAAATAAAAATAATTTTTTAATTCTAGGGTCTGCTGTCGGTTTAATCAATGGTATTTGAGATTCCGTAAAAACAATGTCGATGGCTTTCAAATAATGGAACGACAGATGTATTAATTTGAATAAGTGTAACATATAGGTTCGAAAATTTGTCGTCAAAAATACTAGCGCTGTAGCATAGTTTGTAATGCATCTTGCCCGGATTGAAAAAAAAAATCCAGTTCGAATACCGGTAGGGCAACAACAATATGTTTTGATAAAATTGATTTTATATTTATATCTTTATAATTAATACATTTAATTAGTAGTTAAAATATATGCCTATTTACATTTCGATCAACGATCGGGCATGATCAGGTAAACTATATACTGGAAGATGGTCTTGTTAGAAGCCACAATCACTGGCGACCTTGTATGAGAAAATGTATAAATGTGAATGAGGCGAGAATCGTGTGTCAGGATAGAAGAGTATGGCGCTCTATCCTTCGAATTCAAAATTTTCATGACAGATTTAAAGTGTTCTTTTGTATAAAATAATTATTAAATTAATCAACAAGAAAGATATAAAAAACAAAATTATCTATAAAAAATATATAAATTTAATTTGTATTAAAATAACGCAGAACTGTTCTGAAAATGCAACTTTACAACAAAAATGTGTTCTCCTTAAAAAAAAATTAGAAATATCTTTGTTGTATAATTTAGTAGCGACGTGAAACGCGCGGAAGCGAAGGCGCGGTATCGCGGAGGGTAATGCTTTTATACGAAGGATAATAAAACGGTAAATCGTGACACTGGAGTAACAAGGTAACATCTAGCATTTTGTTCAAAATTGATTTTTTGTATCAGATTATAAAAATAATATTTTGTGTTGCAAACATATTAAATATCTTATAACAAGATAACAAAGTTGTATTTTGTAACATTTTTTAAAACAACTTGATGAATTAATAACATAAAAACAAATACAAACAAATGTTTTTTAAGAAGAGCACATTATTATTATTGTTATGTTAGAAGTGCCGTTTTTCAGAATATAGTTCTGTGATATTTTTATTGCGAATTAAATGTATCAATTAGAAAGATATACAGATAAAATTAATTTATCGATCAAATATTTTGTTGCCACCCGGACTGGAACCAGGAACCCTTCCTATCCGGGGAAGTGCGCTAACCTATTACACCACGCCAACATATTAAGTAAACGACAAATTTTCGAACTTATATGTAGCACTTTCAAAAATATTTTTTCGATAAATTGATTTAATTTATATATCTTTCTAATTGATGTATTTAATTTGTATTAAAAATAAATGTTTTCCTAAGAATTATAGGAATTTAAATAATATAAAACATTTCTCAAAGTTTCGTAGTTACAATATTAAAACGACGAAGTATCACCTAAAAAGTCATTGTGTTTAACTTTTCAGTTTATTTAAAAGAGAAAATGCGATTTATATAAATATTAAAATTTTGTTAGCTAATTTTTTGAAAAAAAACACATTTTTCTATGTCCCAAAAACTGGACAACATGTCGATATATTTTTATGATATTAAGCCATTCAACTATTGATTTAAATACGAATGAAACGTTATATATCGTATGTACCCAAAATCGGTATATTTTTCTACTCTAAATTACATTGCGCATTTAATTACAAAATTATCATTTTTGTAAAAATTTCACCATAAAAAAATAATGTTCAAAATAATGAAATCTAATATATCAAAATGATATACGTAAATGTCAGAAGATGATTTGTAATTCTGTATGCACGATTTATTGATAAAGACGATACTCAATATTCATATTTAAGATTTATTGTTATTAATATTTTTAAGGAGAACACATTTTAATTTAGCACATAGTTCTGTGATATTTTTAATATAAATTAAATTAATCAACTAAAAAAATATACAAAAACGCTAAAATATTTCATTGCTACCGGAATTCGAACCTGGACATCTTCCTATCTGGGGAAAGCGCATTATCATTTTCGCTATGACAATTGAAAATACATTTTCGTCAAATATTGAACTTATATTCTGTAACTCTTCCAATTGTTTCGATTTCTATAGCGGTAACACGCTTTCCTCGGATAGGAAGAGGTCCAGGTTTTTTTTGATAAATAGATTATCTCTGTATATCTTTCTAGTTGATTCAAATAATTTGTATTATTTACATTTAATATTAAATAAGAAATAAATAAATAATAGCGGCAGACCAATTACGTTGTTTTTTAACCCGGTCGGTTTGCGTGCAGAGCCAGAATAGCCACTTCCACATCTTTCTCTGCCGCCGTACAGTCCATTGTTTGCCAAGAACAAATGCCTAAAGACTGCCCCTTATTAATTCACAACTCCGGCCGAGGGGCGGGGGATGTTTTGTGCTCTTCCCTATGAATGGCTTGCTTAATGTTCGTGAAATGTTTCCAACGTCACGCCATATCCACCGAGTGATTAGAAGAAATAATGAAATCACAACAGACTGTAATACATAATAAAACTGCCCGGGGATTGTTTTTTCTTCATAAAAATATACTCGCATATTTGCGGTAAGGGATTATTGCTTTTTGTACGAATAAAATAGTGTATTTTATTTTGTATATAAAATATATGGTACACGGTACGATTAACAATGAATGAAAAATAATACTAACCTTACGGACAAGTATTAATAAATAATAGTGCAAATATAAATATTAAAATATATATACATTTAAATTACGTATATGTTTTAACATGAATGGAGTTATGAGTTTGTATTTTTTTTTAATCGGCATTTAAAGTAGGAATAGAAAAATGAGAATTTTTTTGTTTTTTTTATTATATGTTTTTAGTATGACTTAGGATCAATATTAAAGACATTATAAAGTTATTAAATAGTAGCCTTTAGGCCAACAAACTTAGCAAAGATATTTAATAGATAATTAAAGCCTTATTAAAATTAGATAATAAGTACGAGAGTTATCATGTATTCAAAATATACAATCTTTTGGAACGGAGGTTTCAAGATCTCCTAATCATAATTGAACTAAGTGCATTAATTTATCCAGAAATTGCAAAAAATATAGTATTTCTATTTTAATCTACCTAAAATATTATAAACATAATAAAAAATATATTCTAAAAAACGTATTTGATACATAAAATTGATTTTAAATGTAAGAAAGATAAATAATACATTTAATTTGTATTAAAAACATAATTTTTAAATGTAAGAAAGATAAATAATACATTTAATTTGTATTAAAAACATAATATAGTACGAGTATGTTTAAAACTAAAGTACATCATAAGTTATAAATAAAACATAGAATGTGAATAAATCAAAATATTGAATACATTATATTCACTGATACTATTAGACCTCTTTGTTATTTTGTTGGTGGTCAGTAACAATAAAAAAAAAAAATTAAGTCAATAAATCGATGTAACCAAAAGGTAAGGTTGATCTGGACTGAAGAAGTAAACAATCCATGCTACAGAACGCGCACGATCCGCGACCAGCATCTGCTACCGAATTCGAATTGGACAACACCGTCACACTCCAAACTTTGTATTAGCATTCCACCGTGCAATATTCTTAATAAATGTAAAACTTTGTTAAATAACTTCAGTATCTCTTGCTTTTATTTGCTCCGACACTGTCTGAACATTTTATTCCTCTTACAAAAAAAATTAACTAATGTGAATTATGAAACTTGCGAACGCGAATAGTAAACCGACTTAGTGGTAGATTTTCATACAATTAACTAACTAACTTACCATCACGCCGTTTCCCCACGGGGGTAAGTAGAGAGGATAGAGCGACACATTATTATATCCTGACACACAATTCTCGCCTTATCCACATTTATACATATTGTCATACAAGCTCGCCGATTATTGAGGCTTCTAACAGGACCATTCTCCAGTATCTGGTTTACCTGGTTGTGCCAAGCCTTTCGCGGATGTTCTCTACTTCTGGTGTCATCGACACTTGCGTCATATATCTTTCTTACCATTCTCTCTTCATTCATCCGTTCCATATGATCGAACCACTCAAGTGATCTTTCTCACTATAATAAGATCAGCTTTACATTCTTTCCTAATTTCTTCACTGTTTACTCTGTCATAAATAGATCTACCACATATACCCCGAAGTGATCTAATTTTCACTGCATTCAGTCTACTTTCATTCTTCTTCTGCCAGCTCCAGGCCTCAATTGCATACATCAGTATCGTGCGATCTTATTTATACAATTTAAAACACTCATTATCTAATTCAATTTTATACGCCCTAATTCAATTTTTATTAAACATTCAGGATAGTTAATTTTGGTGAAATTTAAACAATAATAGTATTTTCAATTTTACTTTTACGCAACAATATATATTTATACCTAATAACGAAATGACAAAGTTCAGGAGTAGAATACGAAGGTCACAATACTCAAAATAGCAATGGAGCCTACCTTAAACAAAGTCAAAATAGAATGCTTTGATCTAATTCCCAGCTCCTAAAAATACCTGACCTGTGAGTTCTGATGTTTTCGCTACAACTACGATACTAACATAATATAACCTTATCTTGGTGATTTATACCATTCATGTTCCTTTTAGTGCAAGTACTGAAAATCGTAGCAGCTAACTGTGTGATAGTTATTCTGTAATTTTTTCGTGCGCCTTATCACACCACATTACAATAAAATAAATAATCGCATTAGATACATATAATGATTACGTTTTACATAAGTCATTAATTATATCAATAACCTTGCTATTTTATTTATGTTAACTGCGATAACTTTGTAGTTAAACATATTTGTTAGTATGAACAAGTAAGTTTGTGTAAACCCCGTTGATTATTTAAACCAGTAGTTCCCAATCCATGTGCTGCGAGCGATTATATTGCGCTCAATAACATTAAACGTATTATACTCACTACATTTAAGTAATGTTTTGTATGCTTCTAAACTAAATGATAATTAACTATCAAATGTTATTGAACATGTCTGTCTAGATAGGGTGTAATATACATAGTTCATAATATTTTATGGATACCTGACTAAATTACGAGTCGAAAATATTCAAGAGATATGTGCCTTATCTCAACCATGTCATAATAATGCAAATATTTCGATTATATAAATATTTTATTGATTCCAAATTATAAAGCATAAAAGTAAATGGGCAACCCTCGTATGCTTACAAAATAAAAGTTCACGATTGTTCCAACTCAGACGACGATACGTGTAAATGCAATTATATAGAACGTACTGACCAAATTAAATACTTAGGAAAATTATATTTGATCCTTATCTCAAATGGAATCATCATACATAACTCATTACAAATTTAAAAAAAAAACGATATATTTTTTTAGAAATATTAGAAATTTCCTTAATATAAAACTTTTTAAAATGGCGTACTACGCTATCTGTTAATCAATCATAGAGCATGGTAAAATTGCTTGGAGTGGAGCGACTATGTCTGCAATTAATCCAATAATAGCAACTCAGAAAATTATATTAAAAGTTATCCTCAAAACCCCAATCACAACGAGCACTGACAACATTTGTAATAAATTCGATGTCTTTGATATAAGACAAATATATGCTAATACTACTCTTAAATACATATATAAATACAAAGAGACACATTTTAAAACAAATCAAAATATAATTTCCATACGGACAAATACAAATAACTTACAAACCCCAAGAGCACATACAACATATAGTCAAAGGAACTACAAATATTTTGGACCTAAACTATTTAATAGAATGCTAAAAGATTTAAATCAATTGAATTGTCCCAAGAACATGAAACTATATATTAAAACATGGATTCGTAATATGAATAGAGCCAGTATTGGTGCTCTAACCCAAACATATTGACTGATATCTATATTAATTATTGCTACAAAGTGATCCAAAAATTAGGTCCACTTTAAAACTGTTCTCCATATACACCTATTATATAGTAATAAATGTAATTCTATCTACTACTTATAATTCTAATTAATTGTACACTTGCTTGTAAACTGTGCCCGTCTCGATACAGAATTTCTCTAGTGAGACGGGCACAGTCCAAACAAATTTTTACATTATATTATATAGTTTAAAAAAAAAATATATATATATACATTAAGTACAAAAAATTTAAGTTCATAAATTTTGAATTATTTTTTATTAGATGATTTAGAACCTGAAGCAAATATATATACTAATAATTTAACAATTTCGTGGTCTTCAAGCTTAACACGATTTCGTAAAGATTTATTAAAATAATATTTTCAGTAATACTGTGGAATTTGCACATTACTTTGCACTTACACATTTTCGTAATATAGTCAGATATCCACCCATCATAAAATATTATGGACTAGGTCTGTTACACCCTGTATATAATTTTCATACGTTTCTATTTTTTTTTTATTTCTACTATTTCACTAGAATTTCGATATAACGGACTAATGCGAGGGAGAGAGTGTTCATGTTCGTGAGTGAGTATTCCGTTATATAATAAGGTGGTTTTCAAAAAATGTTTTTTTTATTGAGAAAATTATAATATACATCGGTACCTCATGGCTGAAGATCGCGATCTCCATAAACTCTCCCTCTCTTAACTTTTCTCGGCATCTTGTAGATCTTAGGACTGTCACCAGAGAAGTACTTCCACTTCCAACGGTTGGTTCAACTTGGTTGGTCCAACGGGTGGGGAATATTCCTCTTCCTCTTCGTCCTTCGACGTGGTCCACCGCAACGAGCTTTTCCAAGCTACCATATCCCCTCGCAAGATGTACAAAAAATTGAAGGATTCATTTCAGGCAAATAATTGAGTCTGGCCTCGATGTTTAGTTCTAACAGAATGGAGACATTCGTGTATCTCGCTGTTCATGGTATGCGTTTCCCGGATAGGAAGAGATCCAGGTTCGAATCCCGGTAGCGACAACAATATTTTTCGATTAAATTGATTTTATATGTATATCTTTCTAATAAATACATTTAATTAGTATTTAAAATATCACGGACCTATGTTCTGAATAATTACAACTTCATAATAAGAATGTGTTCTCCTTACTAAATTTTCATACTTCGGACTAGTGATGAGGAAAAATGCTACTTGAAAAATGCTAATTCACTGGTATGATTGTGATTGATATTCGATAATATCAGTGATTGGAAACTGTGACTGTGATCACAGTTTTATTACTAACACGCGTGCGCCGCACGGCATCATAAACATAAATTTGAGTGTATTAACTTACATTATTTAAACTTCATTTGCATAAAAGACAGATTCTAGCATGTATAATTAATATATATATCTTATTTTATATCGTCACAAAGAGAATGAAAACCCTTAAAAAATGTAAGTTTATTATTCCGGTTAAATGCGTTAAACGTTTTGGCAGAATCTACTAGATGGTTCTTATCACGAATTATAACGTAATTCCTTCATTAATATTTTTATTTCATTTGCACATGTGCCGAATCATAAACCAATAAGTAAAATAAAAAAATGAATCACGAATCACGATATTCCCAGATATTCAATCACTGATAGTGAGTGTGATTTAATGATATCAGTGATTAATTCACGGTTCGTGGTTTTGAGCTCATCACTACTTCGGACACATTTTTTGCATTGAAAAATATGATAAAGACAGCAAAGGCTAACGTAGAAAAATATTGTTTTGGCTAAGTAGCCTCAGAAAGTGGTTCATTGTCGAAAATGATAATGATTCTTTATATTTTGTGTGGGATAAACCAGTATACATACTGCAACTTAATTAAGAAGAAATCTTTTCTTAAATATATTATCGTTTGAATCTGCCAAGAGATCTTTGCCCATTTGGAATCCCTCACGTACTTTATCTTGGACGATTTTCACCACACCGAGTAAATCAGGATTGTAATACTTTTAATTAAGTTTATTAAAATAAAATTACAACTTTACCACTGTCGTCGACAGATTGTTTTTAGATAAGATATTAATTTTGAATAAATATATATTTATTATAATATTAAAAACACTGTTGAGACATCGCTGAACTCGCCAAGCGAGTGCTGAGAAATGTCGCACACCGGCGACACACGAATGCACGGCGAGCCGAAGTGACCGCTTCCTCACCGGTATCTGCCTCGCTGGCAATATTAATTTCGAAATCCGATAACACTACGTGTATTAATTTAACAAGTAGATTAGACATTTGTAATTTAAAATTTAAAGTAGTGAGTATTTCGTTTCAATTCTATTATATTACATTTTCTTCTATTACCTTCTGCAGTCATTTTGCTCTCATCTCAATAGCATACCACAAACATCGAATGAAAATATGATATTGGAGGTGGGTTATCATTCACATACCTTCTAATCAGAGGCATGCAGTAGGTATAGATTTAGGTTATGCTGTTACCAATGAATGATGTTATACAATCATATATGATATATGGTATACAATATATGTACTTTTGTTTAACCAACGTCTTTAGACTAAATAAATCCGTCGTTTATACGATCCTACTGTGGATTTTTTTATAATTTTAGAGTAGAGTAGAGTAGTGTTTTAAAAGTTTTAGTTTTAACTTAAAATAATACCTTCTTACCCATATAAAAAATGTATGTACGTTTTTAAGAACACTTTCTATTATTGAACATGATTCATTTATTGTTTGAAAATCCTTCACGTAATAACTAAAGGAAATTATTATTTATATTAATGGTTAACGTAAAAAATAGTTCTGCCAATTGCTTTTTATTTTTCCTATATCAAAATCCAATTCATGCATCAAATTTAAAAAACAATCATGAAATCAACACGTTAAAAACAGTAAGATAGTAAAATTCGTGAGTTAGTAAAAAAGGAAGTAGACACTTCAATGATTTGCACGCAGTTGTAAGCTTTTCTAATATTATTCTGTTAAAAAACAGCATAGGTAACGACTCCATACAAAACGGTTTCAATTGACTAAATAGCCATTTATATGACTTGAGTAATTCATTATTTTAAAGACAGAACAGAGTAATATGAATAACTCGATGCGGCGAATACCAAAGAGCGCCATGGATACAGCGGTTAGTTGTCGAATTAGTGTTAGAACTAAGCAATTTAAGTCTCTACTGGTACACAGATGGCGCTAATTGCAAAATAATGTTTTCGTTTATGTTAATCCAATTATTTAATTTATATTTGTTTCCCAGAATTTTTAGTAATGCATAACTTTTTTTCTTATATGCACTACACGCCCCCGCTTCTAATTATACCTGTGTCTCAATACAGCATCAAAAACATCATTCGAATATTTAAGTCTTGACCAACGGAATATATCGACAAGACCAAAATCGTTCTCAAGCCTGTGAAGTCTTTGTGTGGGTGGGTTACTATAATACGCATTTATGTGAAACAGGGCCAGCGACCTGGTACTTTGTGTAGAAACATAGTACAAAATCAATTCAGTCATATTGAGAACGTTCAGCTGCAACGAAATATTTTGAAAAATAAATCACTCAAAGTTTTACTTCTACACACGTTAGTTAAATTTAGAAAGCTCATTAGATAATTATAATTCATTTATTCAATGGATATAACTAGTTTCAAGTTAGTAAATATTTAAAAATTATGTTGAACCCTTTTGTAGTTTTAAGTTATGAACTTTGTATTATAGTTTGAACTAATGTCGGACAAATGACGTCGCATAATATTAATTGATTTTCATTTCAGTGGGATAGTTATTTTTTATATATGCCAAAAATCATATTTATACTAACCGCAAGAATCAGATATATCTCATACTTGTATGTAAGTGTGATTTAATTTTTTTCCAGGTAGAATATTAATAAACAAGTAATAGACATCTCATAGAGACGAAACTATTTTTAATTATATTTTAAAGGTAAGATATGAGAGTATGGGTTATTACAGAGCTTACGACCTGTCTTCAGCTGGCTTAAGTGATCATTTTATATAAATACAACGTTCATCATTCTCACCCATTAATCAATCTCCATATCTATTAAATTATTGGAAATTGTATATATGTTACTATGTGGAAACACTTCGAATACAACTACACTATGGATATAACCATGCATGGACTAAAATTGATATTCATTTCCTCTAAACAGCATAGATATCATAATGAGAATCTAATTTATTTATTTTATTATTTAAAGCAAATTTTTTTATGTGTAAAATGTTTTTAATGCATTATACTAGATACGCCTGAAAAATAAATTTTTAAATTTTTATATTTTTTCTTATTTTAACCAGTATATTATTAACAATATTAATAAGTTAAGTTTTTAAACTGCCGTAATTTTAAAATACGATGGCGGATCGGGCATATTTAAGAACTTAGCCAAGATGTTTACTAGTACTACACTAACTACACAAAAAGCATTATATCCTATGTTTACAAATAGATATATAATATATTATGGCATGATAAAGTTACACCCCTGTGGATGCCGTATTAGGAAATTAAAATGCACGCGGTGGCCATGTAGATTGTGTATTACGAAATCTCCGCGCCAATGGAATGCGAGCAAGCGGTCCCCTGGCGGCAAGTGGAGGAAGTTTGTCGCGATCGGCCACTTCCGAACAAGGCGCGATATAGGGAGGCGGCAACCCCGCCAGACCTCAGGCCTAGTCTGCAAAATTGAAATCTTGGAATGAAGAAAACGAGTGGAGGGTAGCCGGGAGAATGGTCACAACAATGGACCAGACAGGAGTCCGAGAGAAATCGTACGAAGGAACTAGACGCACCTGGACTTCGCCTAGATCCGACATTTGAGAGACATCCGGGAGCTCCGTGTCCACGATACGGCAATTTTGAAGTCACAACTGAGAGCGCCATGTTTGGACAGGACAGTTGGAGCTAGGAAACGGGAGTCGTGACGCCGGGTCTCCTTTCGATAACATTAATAAGCAATTTTAGTAATAATTAACAAAAATTATATTTAAATAAATTCAAGAACCTACACTGGAACACAAGATCTTGAGAGACTCAAATTTGTTAAGTTAAAATATGTTTGAAGTTTGTGAAAGCGATTTAGTGAAATGTTATTAGTGTTACATATCTCGACTTTAAATTATATTAATATCCGGAGCCGCATCAAAACTAAAATGGTTGGTGGCAATACGTTCTGGCGTTCAATCCGCCAGAATAAACACACATTTTAACAATATACTAATTCTAAATCTATTACACGAAATCCACCTAATAATTTAAAATAAATATTTCAACATGGTTTTTCTTCGAAACAACTTGTCAGTAAAATGTGCAACAATTTCTAATTCTAGGAAACAGCTTAATGAATCCAGCAATAACCAGTTCCGGTGCACGCAAAGTTACGGACATGCTAAGTTTCACGTGCATCGTCCACTCCTCCCCGGGGCAAGAAACTTTAGCCTGTACCACTCCCACACCAGACGTTGATATTTTATACTCTCTGTATATTTATATGTACTGCATACCCAAATTTGTAGTATTAATTTTAGCGGCATCGTGCTTGTGTCACTCTAGATACGTTTGGATTTATGTGCAATAATTAAAAATTTGGTCGAGTTTTATTTAAACAGCCCTGCAGTGTTTTATTTTATTTTATTTGCCTCTTGACATAATAATAACTAAGATAAAATACTAAAAGATATTAAGAAAGTATTTAATGCCAAACATGAAAATTAAGTGTAGCGTATGCGCTACAACCGCGAATTAGACAAAGTATTTGGTGAACCCAACTCTGTCCAAGTTATTGGGGCTGGTTGCGTTCAGAACGACGCGTTTATCCAAAATCTACTAGCTAATGGAGTTACCTTGCATATGTATGCAGTCGGAAGTTTCGACTACATCTGTCTGTTACGTCATTGATGATGATGACGAGTTTAAAATGGTCGAATTTAATGTGGGATAATTAAATATTTTCATGTATTAACGATTAACATTATTGATATTTGTGAGATATTTGACATCTGTTGACGTTTGGTGACAGATGAGAGAGTATCTGAGAAGGCTAACCGGTGTTAAGTGGGCGCGCGGAGTGGGGAGCCGGGAGACGTTAAAAGACGCTGGAAACACAGTTGCGTTCTCTTTCAATACTCTTCGGTTCTGAAGATAACATATTTTATTGTGTTAATACTATTGTACTATATAACATTGTATTAAATTGTTAACTATCACGACGATGGACTCTTATTTCTACTATCGACATCTCACCGAACCTCTAAGAAATCTGTAAGATGGCACAGACGTTATAAAAGACAATACAGTGTCACGAATAAATACGTTACAATATCACAAACTAATTTTGCATTTGTACGTACCTATCACTATCGCTTAAATTCAGTTGTACCAAAAATTATAATAATATGTTTTTAAATTGTTGAAATTATTATTTTCATCGTGAGAACGTGGTCAAAATTTGAAACGAGTTATCTGTTAGAATCAAAATGGATATAAATAAAAACTGAATTATTAGTTACGTATAGGCTTTTTAATGTTAACTTTATATTACTTTTAGTGGAAAGGAATATTGTACTTAATCACTTTAAAAATATTAACATTTCTTTCATGGTGACCGTATTTAATTTTTTTAATGTTCACTGGTGAGATAAAGATATATGCTGAACTAGCAATGGGTTGTTAGTGGCATCCTTTAACCGTAGCCTCCATTAAAACTACTGTATTTTGGATACACTGTATCATTGATCACTTCTTATTGCTGTGCGCGATTACTCAAGATCTATAAATTTTAAATATGAATTAAATATATTAATTAGAAAGATATACACATAAAATCAATTTTATCGAAAAATAGTATTGTTGCGCCACTGGGATTCGAACCTGGATATCTTTCCTAACCAGGGAAGGTACATTATCCAACTATGCTACAGCGACAATATTTTTAGCGACAATTTTCAAACCCATATGTTACCTTTTTGATATTAATACATTTAATCGTTCCATTATTTGAAAGAGCCATCTACCTTATTTTTACAGAATCTCAAATACCTTTGAGTAAACTGATAGCAGACGCCAGAATTATCAATTCATTTTTATTAAATTTTGGACACATATCACAGACCAATGTTCTGAATAATTATAACTTCACAAAAATAATGTGTTCTCCTAATCTAGAAATTTGTTTAAATTTAGATTACGTTGTGTTTTTATTAAATACATTAAAAATAACAAAACCAAGCATCTAGTATATTAAAATTATATAAGAATACTGAAAATTTTACTGAAATGTTTAAGTAAGCAAAAAACTCTCAGCTGATGAGTGTGGATACCACAAAAGTTAAGTTATGACATTAACACAAAAACTTTTAAAGATTACCATGCTGAGTTCGCGCCATTTATAGACATATGAAACTATCTATTATAATATCACTAAGTTCTTTATTGAATTTCAATAAGAAGCTTCATCAGTGATATCTGGATTCGAAGATTGAATTGAATGTTGTGGAAATGTGATGTGTGGAAAATCTATAAATGATTAACTGAATGATTAAAAATGCCTTATATTAATATTGATTGTTACGTAGATAATAATACTCAAATCGCTAAGATTGTTCGAGCTTTCAGAACGGATATGTGAATTTATTTGATGAGATTTTAAGAACAACGGATCCTTGAAAAACTGAATTATATTCTATTTTTTATTAAAGAACTGTGTTTTTGTCGGCGCGATATTCGCCACATATGTTAATCCTAGACACCACTCAGATGTTGCCTGAGGGTATCAGCGTTTAGCTTGCTCATTTTTTGGCGAATTTATGTGTATCTAGGCTTTCTTCCTAGTTTTCTTCCTTTAATTACATTTCCGAGGTTTAATGATTGATGTGTAAAAAAATTATATTCATTGGCCAATTCATTTTTTAATCACGATTAATAAAAAAAAATTTAGAATAATTGACATATATATATGTGAGAAGATCCATAATAAAAACATTTCTTTAAAGATATAGCACTATTTAAAAAAAAAATCACCCCAACAGTGGATCGCACGTAAATTTTGTTCTATCTTTATAACTTATTCACAAATCGCCAGTCGCCATGTACGCGCATATGAACGTGAAATACGTAGACATAATGGTTCCTGTTTATTACCTATTACCCCATTCTCTATACCAGAGTACGACCTTTTCAATGGTTTTGGATCAGTTGAAATACTATTTAGAGTTAGAGTTGTACAGTTAGCATATCCATGGTATCTGTACAACTGTATGATCTTCCTGCCGTGTGGGAATGATAAATTGACTAAGTATTATCGTTCGACTTTCGGAGTTAGCCGAAGTGCGTTGACTGCCGCCAAGTTCTTACTGCCATGTGGGAACTAATTGTTGGCTTGTGAATTATCATAGTGATGAGTGGGATTGATACTGTACTGTGTGTGTGTTCGGTTTCTTGCTGTGCGTGCCGAAACCTGCATATCTCGGTGCTTATTATGTCACATTTTGCACCATCATCAAAGTGTGTGTTCAAGAACTTGAGCTTTGTGCGGAACAACGAAGTACGTATTTTGAAGCCAGAAGAAAAAATCAAAATACCTAATGAAGAGTTCCCTCTGTTCCCTATTCCTGTTGCTCTCCCTAATTCCTTCCACATTTCTACGTCCTCTTTTTCCCAACCCCTTGTTTAGACAAACTGTTAAATCCTTCATTAATATTTTATAAAAATAAATATTATTTAAACTTATGGTTCGATTTTATACTAAGGTGAATTTTAGACTTCTTAAATAAAGTCTCTGGTGCAGTTTTTCTTATGACGGAGGGCAGAGTTCAACGTTTTTGGGCCTGCCACTAAACTAAGATGTGTATAATTGAACGAAGATAGGTAATTTGATAAGACATAAGAATATGGTATCCATCTTATCTTCTATTTAATTCTACTTGACTGACCACTGATTAAAATTAAAATATATTCATTATTTTTATTTGTTAACATTGTTTCATTAACCACTTATTGAGTTTAAATACATCTATATAGTAGTATTTGATATGTTTGAACAGTAGTAGGTTTTCAGAATTTTATAATCATTTGATATAAAATGGTCATGGTTTTGATCAAAATTGGGATTGTCAATCTTGCATGTAAACGGTGTTTGTTGGTCATAAATTAAATAATTTGGAATCGTTGGAGATAAATAACGCGTGTAAAACTAATCAAAAAATTATAAACAACCAACTAAATTTTACTACGAGTCAAATTCTAAAAATTTTTCCTAAAAATTATTCGAGTATATTTGTATTAAGTAACAATTTGAGTTTGGTACTAAGTTTATTTTTTAAGTAATTATTGTTTTTTAAAAATAGATTCTGGTAAAGAAACAATTACATATGTTTTTAATTATTATTGACATCCTGAAGAAGAAACCTGTAGATGTATTTAAACTCAATAAGTGATTAATGAAACAATTTTAACAAATAAAAATAATGAATAAAATATATTTGTTTTAATATAATAATATTTATAATTAAAATAATGAAATTCTGTTGAAATAAGCTAAAAATACTAATTTTTTAACCGTATTGTAATATTTAATTATAGATATATGCACATTTTTTGTGAATCGCTTAAATGTGTAATTATTATAGCATTCAATATAATACTTACTGACTTTTGTCCGTCTACCCGTCTATCCATGTCGTATAGTAACATAAAACAGACAACAGCTTTCAGTATCGCATATTAACGTATTGAATTGCATGGCAAGATAAAACAAAACAATTTGCGTGTTTTGCCTATAAGTGTGTGGTTTTCGCGTCGAACAAAGTAAATTTGTTTCGATTTCACAAAATGAAATAAGGTTATTGAAATATGTAATTAATTCTTAGTCATTATTAATAGTTATGTCTATTTTTTTTAAAAATATAACTTGCTAGCCAAAAAAACACCAAATTCATTTCATAGATATATTTTAGCGGAAACTAAGCTCTTAATACTATGAAAAAATCCAATATCATTTGAACCGTGGAACCCCGGACTGAATCTTAATTAGTGTTGCTAATTTTTCAACCCTTATTAGAATGATACCCAATAACGACGACACCAGAACGATCCTTCGGCTCGATGACTCGCCTAAAAGCCTACGACGTACCCCAGCCCTTAGCACTGGTAATAAAACCTCCACAGCGCCACCTGCAACTTGTAATCATGTTGATCAGATGTTCTCAAACTGAGGGTTGTGAACAATTAAACAAGAGTACCTCTTAAATGGTTTTCTCAAAGTTTATTAGAAATTGTAATCTTTCAAACTGTTTACTATCAATAATAATTCTTATTACTTTGATGGGTTAATAACACAAAAACCTATTTACTTATTCAACTTTTCAGGAGAGGAAAACAAGTTTTTGTTTTAAATTCAGGATTGATTTTTAGCCAATTAAATGTAACAAGCAAACGAAATGTTAACAGATATGTAATTGGTATTTTCTCTTTTAAATAGACTGAAAATAAATAATTTAAATAGACTGGTGATGCATAGTTCTTTTTTTTAACTTCGAACTCGTGAGATACTTTTATAACTATTTAATTCCCTTTAGTTCTTAGAAAAATAATTCATTGCATTGCAGATGAAACCTTAGCAAATGTAATTAACTCAAACAATTTGTAGATGGGTTTTTGTATTATTATGGCATCGACTTGAATTTTCTTATCTATCGAGTAAGTTAGCGGTAGCCATGTAAGAAAAAAGTTTTGTATTTGTTTGTTTGACAGCCCACCTGACAAAATAAACACTCAGTCATTTGACCCGAAAAATGATTATCTTGTTACTAAATGACATTCTTGATCGCTCACATTTTACTTTGTAAATATAATAAATAAATTTTCACTTTTTATATTAAGTAGTGTCATGTTACCTCCTAGGAAATATTTATGTACATTATTACAACATTTAAATGCTAGTTAAAAATATAACACTTTACAATATTTTATTCTAGAAGGAATTGTACATATAATGAAATCAATAATACATCATACTAAACGCAATGAAGATATATATCTGTCGCATGTACAGAAAAAAATTAAGCAGAATAATTATATCTTGAATATAATAAGAATAGAAAGGGAAAAAGCACCTTAGGTAAACATAAGAAGTAAAATAAACTTAAAATAAAATGAGGCCTTGGAATGAGAAAGCATCAAAAGAACAGCACCATCAAGAAACAAAAGTACTTCAATTAACTTAGATAATAATAATGAATGTTTATGTACTTTACAAATTGCAAAAATTTATACTTAGTAATTGTAAGCATTGATAGAGAAATCAGTGATCAGAAGAGCGAGAGGTAGGTTTCCAACAAGATAAATCGATTGAGTCTGAACAAATGATCGCGGCCTCGGCCCATATATGTCCAGGATCGCGAGAAGTGGAGGCAAGCAGTTTGATCTATAGAAGCTGGCCAAGGAACCGTGACGCTCAGATACGAGCGCATCAGCTAAAAAAAGACTAGAAGCTATTTCTTATTTAATATTTCTAGATATTTAAACCTTTATAATGTATCTTATGGTGGAATCACACATTAAGTACCAGAAACACAGGAACAAGGAAAAGGGACTCACCAAATTCTACCTCTTCTAGGTCATTCGATCACCTGCGGATGCAGTGGACTATATGAAATTATATCTCTACCTCGCCAAAGGTCGACAGCCTCCGAGGTTCATAACAGCATTAAACCGTTTCGATTCAAGGTCACCGATCGACTGACTGCTCGCTTGCGGTGGGGGAGGCATTAGTTCGTTCAATATATATCATATATAAGTGAAACTCCCAATCATTCTATATTATTAATAAACATAAAAAATTTAAATATTTATAAGATGGGCAGTCCTTTTTTTGTCATGTAACGTGGTGGAACGGCATTCTGGCACCTTTTTTGCGGTATTTTGAATGTTTCAAAAACGAATAAATGATAAAATATGGATTTGAAATGGGCGCACTCATGGTTTGAGTTCCGGCACCTTATTTTAAAAAAAAATACGAGGTATGTTGAATACGAATATAAATTTTAAATATTAGATTAATAACAAATTTAAATCAGGTTAGGTTAAGTTAAATCTTAGCGCTAAATCTTAGTTTAGCGTTAACTTAGCACGGTCAAAAAGGATGTGTCTCACTATCATTTTAGAGCGAAATTTCACCCCCTGAAGATGGGTAATGAGATTTACCTAAAACGATGAGACAACAGTGGTTCTTCTCAAGACCAACAGACGCGAGATAACCCAGAAAATTTATCTCTAAACTATATATAAAATCATAGATGATATTTTAGATATGAAATAGTGATAATAGCTAATAAATTATTTCTAAAAATTTATAATATTAAAATTAAATTAATTGGGTGTATGTGAAGTTTGCAATGTTCACACATTTTTTTTACTGAACTATTACTAAAGACAAAACTCTCACTGATGGCTAGTATCAATGACACCAAATTCATTTTTTACATGGACAAAAAAATTTACACCTGAATGTTTCAAAAATATTTGGAAACGTTCCTTCCAAATATTTCGCGGCGGTACATTTATTTAAATTCATTCATAATTTTGAGTACCACTGGCGAGGCCTAAAGTCCTAGAACTTCCTCCATATAAATTTAACTGCCTGAAACTAAAGTAAATCTTCAATGTGTACGTATACCTACGTATGTACGTATATGTTCGCTGAATACTAAAATGTAACTCCTGAAACGTCTAATGATTCTCATTTCACGGGGCAATATTGGATATGCAGGACTTATGATCTTTGCTCACAAACTTGGGAACAACTCGGTACTCGTTAAGACTTTAATACCTCGCCTACCTAACTGGCAACTGTTAGTATCCGACTCTTCATATTTATACACCTCCGCGACCTGACACGCACTTCGATAATCTATATTCATAATCGAAAACTAATCCACCATGCTGAAGTCACTGTAAACCAACATACGAAAATATAAACAGAGATATTAAACAAATAATTATTTTTATTAAATAAAATAATATTTTAGTTTTAAACCACTATATTATGCACATATGCTAAAGTCAACTAGTTTCAGTTGGACCCAACCTTCTTCAGGATAATATAATGTATATTATTAAGGAGAACGCATTCTTATTGTGAAGTTATAAATATTCAATAATTAAAATAATTGATTTTATATGTATATCTTTCTAATTAATACGTTTAATTTGTATTTAAAACATAGTGTATTGACTAACCTAAGTGCAAATATTTAAATATGAGGTAAATAAAAGAGAGCAACGGTATATCAGAGTGGGACAGAGTACCAGATAGGGGGTGGGAGAGAAGGGTGGATTACATGGGAACAACTTTAACATCGGACTATTGGATAGATTTACTTGGTTAATTAATTGACTTTTAGTGGTAACTAAAACTAAAACACTATTTTATTTTATTATAATGTCAAGCAACAACGCTTATTGCTTATTGGTAAAATTTATTCAAACTTTTGTCTTTACAATCTGCATGTATCTATACAGAAAAGATTTGGACAGTATGCAATCATGATAAGCAGAAAATAGATGATGAAAATAATTTTAATTTTATTAGGGGATTTTAACAGTGTAAACATAATAGAACTAACATAAAAAATATTTAATATGTGATACTATTCATGAAAATCCACGGAAATGTTTAAGTGCAGAAGATAAGAAAAAAGAAAAAAGGTGGAAGAAAGGGTGGGGAGGTTGCAACTATTGTTGCGGTAAAGGGAAAGCAAGATGTGTTTATAGGTTATATTATTGGCCAAAATTGAGATTGTGATGGTTCATAAAAATAGCTCTTTAAGCATAGTAAGGCTAATGTTGAAAAAGTCAATTTATATTAATTTCTCATTATGGTATTTGCATGACTGTCGAATGAATTAACTTAGTATGTAAGATGTTCTACTTCTATGAATGTATGTGTTATATTTTAACAAACTTGATTGATTTCAACAAATACATTTCTCATAAAAAATATATTCAGTGGATAGTACGACGTACGATGCGTTAATCTAATATAATATATAACTATGGTAGTAGACAAAACATTATTTCAATTTTTTGGCCACATTATGTGTCAATATATCAAATAATTATCCTGGGTACAACTATAGGCTGAAAAGGCGTGGAAGAGATCTGATCGAAGCTATCTTGGGTTTAGTCATATAGTTGATCAGCCGACTCAGGATCTTAACATACGGACATATATATGTTAAGTAACGCTAGCGTGTCACGCCACCGGATAGACTCAGACAGTGGGTAATATGTGTGTGTGGTATCGGTATGCCTGACTCGGATGGACGGCAATGGTCTCAAATAATAACAACCCTGAATGTTTGGAACAAGTAGATCAGTTTTTATATTTGGGAAGTATGTTTGATAGAAACGGATAGGCTGAGAATGATATCGAAAGGAGGGTGACTGCATGAAATAAAGTGAACGGCGCTTTGAATGGAATTATATCTAACAGGAATTTGTCAACCGAGGCAAGACTAGCGGTGCACAATAGAATCCTGGTACCGATACTGATGTATGGAAGTGAGGCCTGGAGCTGACAGAAAAGGAACGAAAGTAGACTGAATGCAGTGGAAATGAGATCACTTAGGCGTATTTGTAGCAAATCTATTTATGACAGAGTAAATAATGAAGAAATAAGGAAAGAATGTAAAGCTGATGTTAGTAGGATTAATAAAGAATCACTTAGGTGGTTTGGTCATATGGAACGGATGAATGAGGAGAGAATGATTAGAAAGGTATATGACGCAAGTGTTGATGGCACCAGAAATAGAGGACATCCGCGGAAGACTTGGCACGACCAGGTAAACCAGATAATGGAGGATGGTTCTGTTAGAAGCCTCAACAATCGGCGAGCTTGTATGAGAAGATGTATGAATGTGGATGAGGCGAGAATTGTGTGTCAGGACAGAAGAGTGTGGCGCTCTATCCTCTCTACTTACCCCCGCGGGGAAACGGCGTGATGGTAAGTAAGTAATCACATTTAACATAACAATCCCAACATTTTAAGCATGATAAATGTCTTGGACATTTTCCTTCTTCGTGTTAAACTCTCCTCCTAATGAGAACACATAATGTTTACCGATTTAGCATACATCGATTTATACCCAGCTTGCCAAGGAGTGAAGTCGCAACAAATGCCAGGCTGCCACAGGGTGTTGTCCCACTTTGGCCCAGGCGCCACTCCCCCTACCAGAAATGATCTCTTCCTCCAGAAGGTTACCCCGATGCCATCTCGTCACTGTGGAATCCGTCTGCCATTGCTCGCATGCAGTCTCTCCGCTGGCTGCAGCGGAGACTCCTCAAATCCCGCAGATGGATCAGGCCCATTTTAAATCTCTGGATCCACCGCGGGAGAATACCCTCGTCTCTTTTTATATCTAGGCCATCGCCATTGCGCACCTTGCACCTTCACCGCTCGCGCGTAAGTTCTCAATTATCTCTCAGGCTTCTCTCTCTTCCCACCTGCCTCTATTCGGATCGGTAATGCAGCGCTCGGACTGCCGCATCATTTTTAAATGTCACATATATTACGAGCCTTTTCTCATCTGATTAAGACCAGTGTGTGTCAAAACTGACAAGATAAAGCGACAATAAATATGTATGTGCAAAGCACACTTAATTTGTTATTAAATGTATTATTTTATTTCATCTCTAAAGGATGACTTAGTAACGTGGTAGGTATAGAGAATGTAGGCTGGCGTGATACCACAAGTCGTGTACTCTCCCTTTCGAAACATGGCGTATACGCGTGTGTCTATGTTTATCATAATAATTTACTTCGACTGCGGATAATTGTAGCTGCTTTGAATTTCTTGCGAAATACTTATTAGCGCGGATTAATACAGAAATTCCAGTACTCGAATGAATGCTATAGAGGTAGAGCTACAAGTTATCTCTTTGATCCATTAATTTACACATCGTACATCTCGCTGAGAGGGTTTTCATACAATATTTCTACGTTCCGCGAAGCACATTCCACCTTTTAGTATGTAATTTGTAGTAAAACAAAGCTTTATTGCCGTAGGTAATGGGGATTTCTGGAATCTAGGGTGTAAATCCATGTTTGGGTTATGCATTTTAGTAAACGTAATGACTCTAGGAGTGAAAGAAGTTCATAAAATGTATTTCATCATGATTATGTACCGATCGTATATCTCTCAGTCCTGCAAATAATATTCGAATTCGAAAGTAAAGTTCAGAATTCGAACCTGGATCTCTTTCCAAACCAGGGAAGGTGCATTAACCAACATCTATCGTTCCATTATTTAACACGAAAGCAGCGACATTATTATTGACGACAAATTTTCTAACTTATATGTTACATTTTTTCAAATTAATACATCTATCGTTCCATTATTTGAAAGCCATGTACTTTATTTTTACGGAATCTCAAATACCTTTGAGTAAATCGATAGCAGACGCCAGAGTTAACAATTCATTTTTATGTATAATAATTTGTCGTCAAAAATAATGTCGCTGTAGCATAGTTGAATAATGCACCTTCATCGATTTGGAAAGAGATCCAGGTTCGAATCCCAGTGGCGCAACAACAATATTTTTCTATTAAATTGATTTTATATGTATCTTTATAATTAATTAATTAAATTAAATTAGTATTTATAATTTAATCTTTGAAAAATCCTTCTTTGAGTTTTGCATTTCAGCGGACTCAACCCAACTCGACCGTATTATAAAATAAGGTGATAAATTCTCGGTATATTTTTTCCAAATTTATTTAATTTATTTATTTATTTATTGACATACATATTTTTGTTATAACAGAGGTGAATATATTATAATAAAACATTGTAATATGTTTATTGTGCAGGATGGAGTAGACTCTACCTTTGATATATACAGCGTTCTCCTGGCTACTTTGCTGGACTGAAGTCTGTGTTAAAGTGGCCAGTTTTTGTTTTTTCGTGTTACTTAAGGTTCGACAGGAATAAAAATATAGATAAATTAAAATTAAAATATATATATATATAGACTAAATTAAAATTAAATGGAAGAGTTGTAGAATTAGTTTTAATGTATATAATTAGTAATTACACTTATATAATACGGAATAAAATAATATTATTATATGTTTGTTACATATTATATACACAAACCTTAATAATTGTTAATTCATGATTTTAATCTGGCATTCATCCAGTTGATTTTTTTCTATTAACGAGGAGTGCAATTAAATATATTTTTAGTCCGTTTCACCTAGTTATTTGAATTTGACTACTTTATAAAAATGCTAATATATTTATTTATGAGACTTTATTGACATACATGTTTTTGTTGTGACAGAGGTGAATATATTATAATATAACATGATAAATAGAAGATACAATTATATTGCAATTAAGTATAATACTCGTAGTTTATTATATGGGATGGAGTAGACTAAATCTTTAATATATACAGCATTGTCCTGGCTACTTTGCTAGACTGCCGTCTGTATTAAAGTAGCTAGTTTTTTCTCGTGCTGTTGTGGTGTTATTTATTTGACGAAAGATAAAGATTCGACGGGAATAAAAATAAAAATAGAAAAATATATATATATATATATTAGTGAGAGTGTGTAGAACTAGTGAATTATTAGTGTAGATATTGTATAATGATTATGTTAAAATGTTGGATAGCGATTCTTTTGATTAATCAACACCCAATTGGATCATATATCGGGTCCATATTTGTGTAATCCTAACTGTTTTGGAGCTAAGAACATGTAGAATCTTTGATAAAATGTCGTTGCTCTCGGAACTGGTGTGTAGATGTTCGTTGTTTGTCTTGTATTGTGACCGTGATTGTGCGTTGGGGTGGGTTGTTGTCAGCATGGAAATATTGGACGAGTTTCAACATATAGATTTGTCGTGTGTTTAGAGCATTGTACTCTTTAAATATAAGATCTGATGGATATATAAAGGGATGACAATTTATTATCCTAAGAATTATTTTTTGTGCTTTTTTAGCCGATTCAAACGAAAATAGCAAAATTAATTAAGGAGTATCGGAGTGCAAAGTACACCGATCTTAATATCTAATCTAATAATAACAATAGATTAGAAACGGTGGATAAAATAGTATTGTTGACATAAATACCAAACTGATTCTAACTACTTTCTAGCTAAGAATATTTTTAATATCTATTAAATATGAATACTTCAAGGGTAAAAAAATTCTAACAAAAATTATTTTATTGCTACTTTAAAGAAGAAAATTATAATTATAAAAATATATGTATGCAATTTTCTACTAGACTTATATTATGCGCACATACTTCTACAATGCTGTCTTATTCTAGTCTAATTTCATAAGTTAATCAAATAAATATATTTAATTATTTATGATAAATTTATTTATTTATTTGTTTACATATCAGGTACACCTTACTCTGCAATCTCAGTCCAGATTAAAATCGTAAGACTAATATCGTGTTTATATGCCACACATTTTGATGACGTAGTTATCTTTGTATAAAAGAGTACATACTTTGTGAAAGTTTGTTTTTTATTTATATAGGCTTTGTGTGATGGTGTCCACTTTCCGCTGGTGCTCTATAGTTAATATATTTATATTATTATGTTAATAACAGATAAGATTTCAATTTTTTATTTCAACAAATTAGAAATTTCTGCAATTTTAATTATTTGCAACCCTGTTTCAACTAAAATATCGTTCAAATTTGTCGTGGGAAATTTTGATGAATTTTATTAATTTGAATAATTTCCCGCCATTTCTGACGGCCAGCGTTTTCGCAAATTGTGGAATTTTAATCATTTCTTATTATCATTGATACTTAGAAGTTAATTTATTCCAAGAAACCTGAATAAATTACTCCCGGCAATGAATATAACAAAAGAAATAAACGTTGAATTCGAAATGGTTTTATAATTGTGAGGATCGGTCTTTGCTTTCAATTTGTATTTGTTCAAAATTTCCTACAATAATTCACCCTTTGAGCAAAATTATTACTTTCATACATTTCAGTAAATTAAAGAAATATTTTTTCAGCCACAATACAAAATTTTCAAAGAAAATGTAATAGAAGATACAAAAACATATTGTTTACACGCTTCATGAATTTTTCATAGTATTTTTATGTAAGTCACTATTTTGGGCACTATCCTATTTATCATAGATTTATCTTTAGTGTGCATGATACATTTCTCCGCCTGGTACAACTAGAATACGGAGTAACTAACCGACATCACCTCGTTATGTGTTTAACGCTAATTCTGCTAGACCAAATTTAAAAAATTTATTATGTTGTGTTGCCAAAAATCAATAATTATTTTTATTATGCCAGTACACAATTTAAAAATCAGAAAGCACTCTATTGCGTTTGCTAGAATATATTGTGGCTGTCACGCAACCATGGCAGTTTTTCCGTAAAACTTGTTAACCTAATGACATTCACCTATTCTCAATTACAAAACTTAATTTTTTCACAATTCACGCTATCTGGTGACAAATTATAAATCCGGAAGACCTAGCAGCCAAAATTATTATTATCAATATGTCTGAAACGATTGTATATTAAATACATGTTATGAGAGGTTCTTGCATATGTAGCGTATTCAAATATACAGATATTGTATCTATAAATGAAGATTTATGTTATCTTTACTATTTTTTCCAATCGCATAATGTGCAGAAAAAAACAAATTCCAGTCCCAAATATAACAATGCTGTTATCACCGATGTAATACGTACGTACCTTCCACTATATACATGATGTAGCAGACCTAGTATATAACACTTTATCTTACTAAATTACGAGTCCAAAATGTTTAAGAAATATGTGCAAATTCTGCACGGTTACGGAAAATATTATTGTTTGAAATTTTTATAAAATCATGTTTGTCTACATACTTCTAAATATATATTTGCGAAATTTATCCTTTATTAATCTTTATCTTTGCTTCAATCCTTAAATCATCTTATACAAAATAATATGGCTGCTCGATATTCGATGACTTTTAATTTTTTGCATTCAGTACATGAATTGGAATCAGTCAAATATTCAAAATTTTTAATTTGATCAATTTCCTAACATTTAAATAAATGCTTATTATTTCACATTTTATTATTATAGATTTTGATCTTGATGATGTATTGGCTAAGATGCTGGCCTAGTGATCTAGCGGTCGGGGGTTCGCGTCTTGTTTCAAGACACCAGCAAGTTAGTCCTATTTTCATAGTACAGGCGTTTAGCTTAGTTTGAAAATAGTAAGAATATTGATGTGATATATATTACATGTACGCATCTCTATTTTTTTTATTTTTTATTAATTATTATTTTTTTTAATATAAATGTCGATAGCCACCTCTATAATTCAAGATTTTTCTTATTTGGGGGTGCACATCTCTACTGTTGTTATTATGTTGTTGAATGTATATTTATATATATATTAACTCATACATTATATTTGTATTAAAATCAACAGTAGTTTTATAAATAAATTTAAATTAATCGAAACTATCGCATAATTACAACTTTTTAAAATATTTATATCTCTGCAATGGTTGAGATTAGGCACATATTCCTTGTACATTTTTGACTCGTAATTTAGTCAGGTATCCAACGATAAAATATTGTGGACTTGGTCTGTTACACCCTGTATCATGTATGTATATAATATATGGATGACCTCACTGTATCCGAAACGTTGACCGCATTTTATGAATTGAATCGATACGTTATGTAATATTACAGCAAATTGTCAATGTTTGAATCGTTTTACCACGCAATGGGAGATTGTAAAGATTTCGGAGATCGAATAGAATGCAAGAGACACGGCAAGACTTTCATCTACCAGTGGATTAACAATGGCTAACGGCAATCATAAAATGTAATTATAATATCGTGATCTGAACACAGAGTGGCATCTGTCAACTCAACTTCAAACTAACACTGCGGCGTCTGTTGCGGACGATAGTGTGATGACACAGCGGCATGAATAGACGGAATAGCGGCATATATAGACATCAACTAACGCAAATTTTAGTGTCACCCACGTGATCATTTTGATACCACTTACGCAATCAAATAGCTACGGGATTTTTTTTAAATATATGACTTGATTGTAACGACAATTTAATATGCATTAATGTAAAAAATTCGACTTGTTTACACAAAGATTTAATTTTCGAAGAGTAAATACTTAATGCAATGCCCCTCGTTTCGCAACAAATGTTCCAAACCAATCTCATACATGTACATTTTATTTCATGTCTATTCATTTGCTGGCCTGTGGATGTAGCAGATTTATAGTCGCGTAATACTGAAATCTTTTATTGAATAAATGAAGTGTTTGAATGTCAGTGGTTTTTTGTTCATTACTCGCTGTTAGTTAATTCGGAAATAATTAAGCAGTAATGATGGTCTAAATTATGAGGATCATCAAAGCATATTCATTAGATCTTTTATCATTACCCACTTTTAATAATATGGAATACAATCTTCAGCGACATTCACATAGTTGAATTGAATTGAAACATTTATCGCGCTTATCAGATGTTCTTTGAAATATAAAATATCCGATAAACAAAGTTGATTTTATTTTGCCAACGGACGTGTCGCGGTGATATTACGGAACGTATCGCCTATCTACCAGCAGATGTGTAAAAGAAATTTCTTTGAAAGCGATTATTCTTTATTCCCTGCCAGCGGAGTTCTGCACCGGATATTAACGTTCGCACAAACAGCCTTCATCATAACAAAATATATTTTTTAAATTACGCACTCGTATAAGTACACAGAATTAAAAAAATATACAGCACATTTATTTTCAAAACATATATTTGTTAATATACTTACGAAAGATATTGCTTTCTGTTCATTTTTTATAAGGTATTTTTAAATATATATCTCGTTCGTGTGTCTATTATATTCACATAGCCTTCATTTTAAGCCAGATTGTAATATATTAGGAAAGATTTGACGACGCCTGATTTATTTTTGTGGGGCTACTTAAATGATCGAGCTTACATGAACAAACCAGCATCAATTCAGTAGCTTAAATAAAATATTCGTGCAGAAATAACAAATTTGGAGACAGAAACGTTGCGTAATGTAATGCAAAATACTTTAGAAAGAGCAATTATTTGTCAACAAGAAAATGGAGGTCATTTAAATGGTATTATTTACCACACATATAGATTTTAAAAAAGTTAACAAAGCACACTTTAATTTAATAATATATTTTATAATAAATATTAAAATTACAAAAATCATATGCATTTTATGTCAGTCCAACTTGGCCCAATCTGTACCTTCAAACTGCTTTAGTATTTTTTATTTTTACCAGTATTTTTAAGATTCTTATATTATAAAGAAAGTATAACATTTCTGTTTGGTTAACCTTAAAGAATCTTTTAATCTTATAGACTAAAGCTTTCTGAATACATGCCTAAAAGAAGACTATGATTGGGCTTTAAGACTATAATTAGGAAGACTATATATATGCTAAGATTTTTTACAATTTTATTTTAAATGTTTATTAATATTGTAATATCAATTATTTAAATTTAATTTTTCTTTTATCTACAACATAACAAAACTTCATAAAAATTACATTAACATTGCATTAGTTATTTTTTTTTTTATATAATTACCTTTAACTTAAAATACATGGTTAACAATCTGTAAAGTAATGTTGAAGTATTGAAATCCAGGTGAAAAAGTTGACGAAGTTATAATAATTTCTATCTGCTGAAAGGTTATCACAAATGACTTATGTCATGATGATTCTTAGACGTCGATATATTACATTCAAGAGACAATGCTTTGGGAAAAATTCAAAATCAATTTCTTCATTTTCATATTTTAGTAAACAATTATCACGCTATAAAGCGAGTAGATATCTGAATGTATAAATGCATCAAAGTCCATAAACCACACTTTGTGGTCATTCTCTTTAATACTTGACTACCGTGACATATTTTGTCTAGTATGAAATGATACGTACTAAAATTTAGAATAAATTAAATTTCAATAAGCATTCAGGCTGTTGTAAGTACCAATCATGTATGGTTCGTTCCATTCGACTTTTTTACAGGTAACTAGGTAATTACCAATTCAAACACCATACATAAATTACCTATATCACCGTGGGGGTGGGGGATTGACAATTTGATTATTGAAATATAATTATTTTATGTGATAACATCAAAGAAAGTAAGACTGTCTGGTTACAAATGTGAGACGTTAAAACTTTTAATGTCTCTAAAAGGTTCTCGAGGAAAAGTCACAAGAGAATCTGTTGGATAAAGTGAATAAATATATAAATATAGATATTGCAGGTTACTAGCTGAAGAAACAGGGATGCTTGGAGAAGGTTTGTACTTTCGGCCTTGGAATTGAATAACCATCAGCATCAAATGATGACATTGCATTATTGTGTCGTCTTCTTCTTCTTTTTTAGTAGCTTCATAGCACTCGAAAATCTATGACCGCAGTCGTTATAAAACCACATCCATCCTTCGGTGGTCTAGCCTGCTAAGTACTCGCCTACCTCTTGCAGATCTGTCTTGATACTATCCGCTCACCTAAGTACGTCTGTGTCATGGTTATGATTCTATTAGCTTTTGGGGGAAAAAATTGGTATGTTTAATGTGTGTATTTGTCAAAATGTTGATGGATCAGAAGGTATGCTTTAGCGTGAATAGATGAATGCCCCATTATATTTCACCCATTCATTCAAATGTTCGTTTAAATTATAACGCGTGGTGTATGTGTGTGGCCAGAACAGGATCAGCA
This sequence comes from Eubasilissa splendida, assembly GCA_031772225.1. NCBI lineage: Eukaryota > Metazoa > Arthropoda > Insecta > Trichoptera > Phryganeidae > Eubasilissa > Eubasilissa splendida. The sequence goes on along the minus strand of CM062862.1, from coordinate 22,843,847 downwards.
AAAAATACTACTGACAGTAGAACAATGTATATAGCTGCTTGAAACACAGTTACAGATACACGTATAAGCAGGAAAAGGTCTACAACAAGAATCATTGGTTAATGAACTCGTCTGGAAAGCTTCTGCGAGAGAAGTGACGCGGTAGGGCCGGCTCCCTGGGAAGATATAGCGCGTTGAATTGGCATCTGTTTTTCGGTGACTTTAAAATTGATGAGAGTCCCGTTTTGCACCCAGGTATATGCTGATTATGGAGGTGATAGACCTCCACAACTTGCTTATAAACGCATTGTGCATGTTACGTAATGCATCTATTCTTACTACACATCACTCCCAATGTAGCCTTTTTGGCATACCGTTTCTAAATTATTGAATTAATTAGCTATTTTTTTGATGGAAGGCATTGATATTACAACTGACAACTTTTTGTACAAGTAGACGATAATAACAAATTATTATATTTTATTAAATAAACTGTAGACGTTTTAATATAGCAGCTTATTTGGTCCAAACAGAAACTAGTCGAAGAACTAGAAACATTAATTTAATGGCACAAAACTGTGTAACAGTACAACGAAATGTAATGAAATATGGTTGCATGAAAGATCCACTACATTTTACAGATTGCCTACGATTAACAATTTTAACTCCAAGAAACATGGTAGAAATTTGTGAAAATGGTTACAATACGTTACAGACTAAACTAGGGCAGAGCTAGAATTATTGTTGCAAAAGAGAAACTTTATATTTGCAAGAAAATATATTTAATGTAATTACATCACAGACGTACGAAGTGTGATAGTTTGGTTCCCGGAATAGCTGCGTAGTCGCTCGTGTCACCCGCAACGTCATTGTATCGAAATCGCATGAGCATTAATGTTTGAACTAATTCGTGAGTAAATTTCAAGCTGAGGCAGCTATAATTAGCTATTGGGAAGGTAACAGATATAGACTTTCTGGCTAAAAAAGCTATTACCCAATTAGATTATCCTGCCCATTCATATTATATTCTTTGATTCTAGGTCTGCTTCTAGAAATAGGAATACCGGATTAGTCAGTGTGTAGTTCTACACGTATATTTTTAAAAGTGTAGACCGTGAATTAAATTAGCACACCTCGCGTAATTCCATCACATTATATATAATATAATTATATCACACAAGATTTATTCCCAAAATACAATGGTAAGTAGTGTAAGTAGTTTCCTGGTTGATAATAATGTACATGTGTGTGTGTGTGAGCATTGCCGCTCTTTTTTCGGAAGGCTAAGAAGACGGTAATCGACAAGCGTCATTCTTATTAGATCCCGTGGTTCGACCAGTCCAGCGGTCCAAATAAGCCACCAATGCGTGCTTCGTTCGAACAAAATCTAAAGAAGATATCTCAGCTAAAAGAACAACAACATCGGATCAGAAAGACAACAAAATTAAAAAGGTTAGTGCAGTTCATATATCATATTATTGTTAATCGGAAACCTGGGAACCAGTTATCGAAGGCGTTTACGTAAACAAGTACTTACTTACTTACTTACCATCACGCCGTTTCTCCGCGAGGGTAGGCAGAGAGAATAGAGCGCCACACTCCTCTGTCCCGACACACAATTCTCGTATCATCCACATTCATACATCTTCTCATATAAACTCGCCGATTGTTGAAGCTTCTAACAGAACCATCCTTCATTATCTGGTTTACCTGGTTGTGCCAAGTCTTCCGCAGACGATCTCTTTTTCTGTCATATATCTTTCTTTAGATATATGACAATAAATAAACTTATAAAAATAAACTTTTAAAAGATTTTCCACATATACGCCTAAGTGATTTAATTTCCACTGCATTCAGTCTACTTTCGTTCCTCTTCTGCCAGCTTCAGGCCTTACTTCCATAGATCTATGTCGGTACCAGGACTTCACTGTGCACCGCTAATTTTGCCTCGGTTGACAAATTCCCGTTAAATATAATTTCCATTCAATGCGCCGTTCACTTTATTCCCTGCAGTCACCTTCCTTTCGATATTATTCTCAGCCTTTCATATTATATTTTTATTCCAATCAATGAAAAAATATTTCTTCTTGTTACGCAAAAATAACGTAGGTACAAACTAAATTAAATAAAAATTAATGCCCAAATTTTAGGTCTTATTAGAATTTCTACATGTCCAGCAGTAACTCATTGCAACTGGTAAATGCGCGTCGAACAATACCCCTCCCACTTACCTCACCCTGATGGTTTTCGAGCAATTACAATTTAATCTTATACTTACGTAATATTTAATTATTTTTCATTTATAAAAATCTCGATATTCTTCTATTCTATTATTTTGAACACACTCTTATTACACTCACATCTTCTAAAAAATCTGTTTATTTCTAAAATTTGCGTAAATAATAGCGACACACGATTTCTGGCAACCCTAACACAATTTGGATATGTCACCGGTATGAAGGCATTCGTAATGGTACATATAATTACAGCTTTCTTGTTCCAGCAGGACTGTACCGCTCAGCAGATGTTCCCGAGTTTATGGTCTCCATCATCATCACTTGCATCCCCCAAGATATAATTTCAAGCATCAAAACTAAAGTCTGGATATTGTCGCGAGTAAAGAGGGTTCGTCGACCGTTTGTCGAGGACTGTTTCTTTAACAAATTCCCCAGTTGATTTGATTTTAATTTATGGTGGCTAATCAAGTCGTTATTTCAGTCCAGGTTTTTAAAACAATAATACTATATGAATGCACTTTTATTATTATTTATATTAAATATATTTTTTTATCTTAAAAATTAAATGAATGAACTAAAAAGATATACTAAAAAATCTATATTTTTATGTAAATGCCTTCGATAGCTGGTTCCCAGGTTTCCGATTAACAATAAGCACACATATGATACATGAACTGCACTAACCTCTTTCATTTTGTTTGAGAAAAATTTGGGAATGTTATGTTGTTTATTAGTGTTTTCCCCGAATTTAAATTCTTTTGTATTTTAACGATATCTAAATTGTTCATTATTAATCATTTATAAAGTGCTGAGTGGAGAAATGTTAATCTATGACTATCTAAAGAATTGTTTGTTTCAATTTGTGCTTTGAAAATTCCGAGAAATTATAATTTTTAGGCAGCGGCGATGTTCCTTTATTCTCATATTTATTGTAGATTTCTGGCGGTTTGACTTATATATATTCTTATCACAATCTCTACAAGAATATATTGTCGGTCTAGTGGTTAAAACACTGGCATAGTGATCTAATGGTCGGGGGTTCGCGCCTCGTTACAGGAGACCAGTTTGTCCTATTTTCACAGTACATACATTTATTATATTTCGAAAATATTAAGAATATTGATGTTTCATGTATTCCGTGTACGCATCTTTATTTAAAAAAAATATATATTCAACACTCATATACAAATTTACGTGCAAGTAGCTATTAAAGACTGATCTAGAACTTGTGGTCGGGAAAACGGCAGTTAGGCGACTGACTTTAAGTGAGTTTTTGCGACGGTTGCCACTTAATGTTATTGTTGTATATCGCCTGACGTCGGTATCAGGAGTGTTTATGGCTGTTGAGCGCCTGTTTTAACAATCAAATAACTATGAGGCGTATTTAGGGCCTCCACAATCTTCAATAAGTTGGACACACCTGTTCTGAGATATAACCGGAGCCTCGCTATACGTCGCACTAAATAAAGCTCAAAATTGTGAACGGTGAAGGCAAGCAGTTTGCGGAAGCAGAATAGAGAATCACGGAGCTTAGTCATAAGAGACATCATAATTATATTATAATATAAGTAGTTACTCTATAAAGAATGTTTCTTCTAATTACTATAGTCGAATATCTGTAGGATAGTCTGACGTCGTTCATTTATCATTTTCATAAATAATTAATGAAGGCGGGAAAATAAGTAATTCCTCTCCCCCCACCCTGCTCGGCTTTACAAAACAAACGTTCTTTATGTCGGCAATTTTTCACATCATGAACTTAATTAAAATTAAATTATACTAGAACAAAATCTGTTAAAACGCGCCGCGTAATATATTTCGCGAGGAGTGGGACAAAGGGACAAATTTATCGTTACAAAGGGCCGATGGCAAGATAGCGAAAAGGAGTCATATTTTATCGGGCCAATCTATTTTTCAACCCTTTACCTTTCGCCTGATAAAATGTTGTTAAATCGTTATCGAAATGCGGTTTTTTTTCTTTAGATAACACCCTCGTGTTGTATTCTCATCCCTGTTAGATTATGTTCGGATAATCCCTACCTACCCTTCCTACCGTGAAAATTCTGATAATACTTTACGGCTCGGTGTTAAAGAAAACCCTTCTCATATTTTTGATGTTTATAGCGTTAACATTATTTTATATAATATACTTAGTATTAACTACTTTGATTAATTTAATATTGACAGATTTTTAAAACACTATATTATCTTCTAAGGACGAATATATACTGTTTAGGAACCTTTGTCCTGATATTATAAAAATAATTAATACTATCTTGTTGAGGAATGAAATAGATACTTTGTGTTCTCCCAAATATTATTTATAAAAGAGATCTGATAGAAATGTGTGAAATACGTATTATTATTTTCACTTAAATTACGACATTTATTTTATGTTATTAGTTCATTACAAACCGCTAAATACATATTTTAATGTCAAAAATGTGATGCCTTTGCATATATTATATTACGAATTCTATTTTTTATACAAATTAATTTAATCAACTTGGAAGATATACAGAATAAACCTATATACCGAAAAAATATTTCAGCTACTGCCAGGATTCGAAACATTTCCTGAAAAATGGAAAAGAGATATCGAATATAACTTACCATCACGCCATTTCCCCGCGGGGGTAGATAGAGAGGATAGAGCACCACACTCTTCTGTCCTAACTACTAAGTTGATTTAGCGAACTGGATAACGTATTTCCCCGTATAGGAAAAGGTACAGGTTCGAATCCTGGTAGCAACTAAAATATTTTTTCATGTATATCTTTCAAGTTGATTCATTTAATGTGTTAAAAAATGACAAATATATGTATAAAAAAGCCATCATCTAAGAGATGTAGCTAATTTAAATTTAACAATTCCCAAAATTACCAATGAGTATGGATCGAGAACAATAGAATTGTTTATTCCTACACTGAAAAATAAACTACGTGGGTCTTTACAAAATAGTACGCTTTCTTCCATTTTGGAAGAAGTTATATAAAATTGGCTTATCAATAATGATTTTTTCTACTTGTAAGCATGAAATGGATTGTTGAACTGTGACACTGATTAGTTTTTATGTTTGATTATATTAAATGTAACAATTCATTTCAGTGTACTTGCATACAAACGTCTAGTAAGTTGTTTTGTGGGCCTAGTCTAATTACAAAAATAAAAATTATTAAATAAATAAAAAATTCATACATACATATTGAGTATACTAAACTAAATCACTCTAACAACTATTTATTGTTTATGTATCAGTCACTCCAAATACTTATCTTTATTATAATTAAATAATTATTAATATACCTCGGTAGATAACTAGCTGACGAACCAGACATTGCACAAAATTTGTAGATTATTTATATTTATATTCATGCTTTTTACATCAGTGAAATAGATACACGAACGTTCTAAAAATATATATATGATATCCGCAGGAGAGGTCTTTTCATACATGCTTTGGATGCTCCGCATCCCCTGTATCAAAAACCTTTAGACTTTTTGTTTCTTGCGGAAAACAATACTGCTGTAAATAAATTCGTTCTGTCCTTTAGAGACCATTCATAACACACATTACGACATGGCGCGCGTACGGAGCGAGTCGAAATACATATGCATTATCGACAGCCTACATATACATAACAGCAACAGTGGATTCTATCATTCGTTCGTATCCACAAAGTTTGAAAGTATTCGACTTTCGCGCGTGCGTATTCAGTTCCGCCTGTCAACGTCTTCGAATACTGTATACGCATTCGTTACAAGCATCCAACGTACAAAAAACGACTTTAATGCTTTTGGGTATAGTGCACAAAATAGCATATATATTACGAAGCGAGCAGATTGTTTTAATAAATTTGTTTGTGTGACGCACTTTTGACAGATTGGCTTGAATACTTATCATTAGATTATATGTTCAATTTGTATATTTGATAGTAAGTATAAACTTGTTTTCCAGCATCCCTTCCACAAAAATTCACCGACCACCACTGGATATCCTTACAGCTGAGAAATTCTATCTATCTATATATATCTATATCATCACTCATACATATTGCAATCTTTTCAATATCTATACTAAGATTAACTTTAACATTATTTTCTCATTCTTCGTCTGACTGGACGCATTTTCTTTCGTATTTTTCCAGTTTCAAACCTCACTGTATATGTACTTAACGCTGGTATTATAACTCTTATTGACCTCCACACAATCTTGAGAATATTCGAAGATGTGAACTTTTATTATTTTAAGTATTTCGATTTAAAAATGAAGTTTCAGGCTTACAACTACTGTTGTAGAACCTTATGCTAGAAAAAACGCCCGTCTTATTAAAATGAATAAGTTTATTTTTATTTTTTTAAATTAACAATAATTATAATTTTTTTTTTGGTACGTGAACGTATATTATTTTATGCTATATAATAAATACTCTCAACTAATAGTGTACTGAAAATGTTTAATCATATTGCATAATTATTTTATTATAATAATAACATTAAAATATCTGGTAATTAATAAAGGCTTGACTTATTTACTTACTAGTAATTTTCCAAGTCCTGACTATCTTGAAGAGACGTCTCACTCACCATAACTGTACCACAAACACTAATACAAGAACAAAAACCACTGATCATCATTTTATCGATTGAATGGTCAATTGTGTAATACTGGTGTCAAAACATTTATTATATAACCTATTCAAACGCGCAACCCGCCCACGCAAAGCGAAAAAATTGTCTAACAGCAGGCAAGTGTCTTGACAACAATAAATATTAGAAAAATGAAATAAGGTAGATATTTTTTAAGTGTTATACTAATAATACGAACAATATATTTATCTTCGTCACTCTCTTCCCGAAAACTAAACTTTTATCACCGATACGATATTCTCCATCTCTCTTAGTGTTCTGCTGTAGGTTGATAAAAATATTTAATTAAATCTTTATGCAAATTATTCTCAGTAATATTAAATATATATGTATTGTTTTATTTTATTTCAACACCGGGATGATACTGTATTTTTTTTTGAAAGTTTATGAATTCTATCGACACTTTGCTATGTTGCGTGTTAAAAGGGTATCGTGCTTGATTTTCAGTGAGAATTTTTATAATTCTTAGTTTTATATTCATTTGGTTTATTTTATTATAATTTTATATAACATGTCGCTCGCTTAACATGTTTTTTTTTTTAAATTTATACATAATGTTATTTTAAAAGAATACTACGATATGATTCCGTGATATTTAACAAATACTGATACCTTAGCGTAGCAAAAAAAAATATTAGAGAGAACAATGTTATAAATATATTAATAAAGGATAGCACTTCATCGATAAGAAGGCTCGACGAAAAGATTTAAAGAGAGACTGGAAGCCATCGAAATGTGGTCCTAGAAATGAATAATGAAAATAAGTTGAATCGAAATGACGTCATTTTGGAAAAAATAAATGAAAATAGAAATCTTGAAAAAATTATTACGATTGCAAACAGACGCGGAAAATATTTTAAGGAGAACACATTCTTATTGCGAAGTTGTAATTATTCAGAACATAGGTCTGTGATGCTTTAAATACTAATTTAATGTATTAATTATAAATATATACATATAAAATCAATTTTGTCGAAAAATATTGTTTTTGCGCTACCGGGATTCGAACCTGGATCTCTATTTCCAATCCGGGGAAGTACACTACCAATTGTGTTATATCGCCAGTATTTTTCATGACAAATTTTCAAACCTATATGTTACACTTTTTCAAATTAATTCATCTGTCGTTCCATTATTTGAAAGCCATCTGGTGTCTGCAGTCTGTTTACTCAAAGGTATTTGTGATTCCGTAAAAATAATGAAGATATTTTTCAAATAATGGAACGACAGATGTATTAATTTGAAAAACTGTAACATATAAGTTCGAAAATTTGTCACGAAAAATACTGGCGCTATAACACAATTGGTAGTGTACTTCCCCGGATTGGAAATAGAGATCCAGGTTCGAATCCCGGTAGCGCAAAAACAATATTTTTCGACAAAATTGATTTTATATGTATATATTTATAATTAATTCATTAAATTAGTATTTGAAAATATTTTGGTCATATTCTCCGGCGTAGCACATTCGTATCCAGTGACAAAGGAATGGAGAAGAAGATATCCGAGGAAAACCTTCGTGAGCCAGTTGCTGAAGTGGAGAATATGCAGAAGCTCCAAAAAACCAAAATATAGAATCCCTGACGCCATGAGGATCAAGAGAGGGAGTGCTACAGCGACAGGGGAATGTCCCTTAAGAAGAAAATATCTCATATTCTTATTTCTCACGCTTATTTTCTTTCAATAGAATGATCTGAAATTTATTTTTTTAATATATTTTCTGGAACAAATAAATTGTAGCCTATAAGTTTTTCGTTGTTTTATTTTCGTTGAAAACGTCAATTTCATACAATCTTCTATCTATTTGATTTTCTTCTGACATTTAGTGAAAACTTTCGAGAAACATTGATTTAATCATTGTATCATATAATTAAATTGTATGTAAATGATTGGAATGTATTCTTATAAATAAAACAGTAATTTCCCTAGCGAACATTAGTATTCACTCGTGTGACACGCTAACGTTAGTAATTATTTTGACTGAGATTGTTAACTATTTCATAAAATGGCCAAGCAATTTTCTATTCGTGAATTTTTAATAGTTTAATGGATGAAAAAATGTGTTCTGATTCACAAACATTCCATTAATTTATTTCTGATTTTTTTTTACATAATGGTTATATCCCAGCACAGTATAACTGTGACATATTAAATCTGAAACGTATTAAATCTACGTAAAATTATTATATAACATAAAAACTAAACTAGTTTTATGTTCTTTGGATAATATTACGTGATACTAAAAAATCGTGATAGTTTCAAATGATTTTAATTAACATATTATAAATAAAAACCTAGAAATTTTACAATTTCGGAACAGAAATACTTAAAATAATAATAAGTACAGACACTCCTGTACATCATCAAACATTCTATGGAATATGTGGAGGCCAATGAGAATTCAAATAAAACTTATAACGCTAATATAAATATCCAGATAGCTAATCAGTCGTCCAATACCAATGAAACCTTTATCAAGATGAATATAAATTCTCTGATCCTTTACATCTCAAAGTCAAAATTAAGATAGCTTGAAGTACCAAGATTACTATGTAATGATTCAATAATTAATTTTTGCATGCTTAAATATACTCCGTGTATATGTCAATCAATAACATTATTTAATGTTTTGCCATCATGGATTATTAATGAATTAATTTCGCTCGCTGTTTTATACTCTAGATCTTCATAGATTTGACGGCTAATCTGATTACTCCTGTCAGGAAATATCGTCAGACCCACGCTCCATACTGGTATACGCATACTCGTGTACCGGGAATGAATATAGCACTGATCAATTGAAGTATATATATGCAAATTTTATTGTAGAATAAATATATTGAGTTTCAATTTATTTTCTTGTTAAACATAAATTTATAAATATTATATATGACATAAAAAAATGAATCCATAATAATTTAGAATACCTTTATACAAATATCCATTGTCAAAAATATTAAAACTGTACAATAAAAATGTTAATTATTTTCAGAGATATCATTTAAAACATATTAGATATAAATATTAAAAGCAGGGACAGGATCTTCAAAGATCTTCAAATACAGATTGGTATAATGTATTATAAATTCAATTTAATAATGTTTTGGCGAAATTGTATCACATCATGTAGATACTTCTTAAGGAGATGTATATAGGTCTATCGTCTCCACTGTCATCAACGCCGATGACCCTGAACGTACCTTGCTTAGTCGTAAATACCCACCCAGTACCGACGACGGGTGCTAATAACATGCGCCCGCAACCATGTAGAAGGCCGGCTCTTCATATCTCCACAAAACGCATCTGTGTAGATATTTTTATAGCATAGTTTAATCATTTCTTTAATCTATAAACTGTTGTCAATAATAAATCAAGTGACAAACATAAGTAGTTTTTGTTCTTCAACACTTCGCGTCCATGTTCATCAACTACAAAAATGTGAGTAATGGGTAGTTATTGGGGCACCTACCACTCATAATTAGCAAATCCTTCTAGTTGACACACAACATACATACACAATTATAATAACCTATTTTTAATCTTTAAACCTCATACAAGTTACATGACAAGACTGATTATGAGGTTAACAGATGATCATATTGTCGAAACTGCGTTAAAACCCCATGTTCACGGATGACAATTATTTTAGATATTAAACATGAGTGTGCATAAAAAATGATGTGGTGGTCTTGCATGCGCTCCCCAGACATGGCCGTGTAAGGAATCACCTGACAGCCAAATAGTGCTGAAACGCACCGACTAATAGCAGATATACAATAGTGACTGACGAGTCCTAGGAGCTAGCCAGCTAATTCTCCGCAGATCGTTCTTTCTTCAACACTTCAAGGAAGCCATTCTAGTATTTATTCGCGTAATTAGCTTAATACTCGCAGTGCCTGCAATTATAAATCATCTCACAATAAACGCCAACTTTTGTGAGTTCTGTTTTATTTAAATACCTTACTCTAGATAAATTATCATGCACATTCATAGACAGTGAAAAATGCACCAACACGCGTGAGACTGGAAGAGGGTTAGGCCCTTCAGTCTCACCACGTACAAAACCTTATGATCCAAATCGTATAACATACAAATGTCGGTCGCTCCATCTGAGTAACTCGACAACTCAGATCACACAATTATGGTCCTCACGAGTCAATAATAGTCTACAACCACAGCCCTTACAACGACATACAGTTCAGCGTGAACCGATCTATGAATCGTCTTCGCATATATTTTGCTCCCGAATTATAATAAAGCATCCAACACATAATGCCTTTTCTGAGTCTCAGAGATCAAAGGTTTAATAAAACATTATTGTGGATAAGGGCCATAAGAGTAAATACTGACACAACCTGGTGGTCAAACATTGAGAAGGAGATGAAGGATGCATAAGCCCGAAGACAGTCTTGGACAGTGTTCTGGCCCCAGACTACCAAATATATCGACATGAACTAACGTAAATTAATTATTTCAATATTTTCGTTTTGATGTCTCTTTGGTATGTGGCAATCAAATAGCTGTAACTTTTTTAAATATATGACTTGATTGAAATAAAAATTTTAACACTGACAATATTATATGCATTAATGTAAAAAATGCGTCTTGTAGAGTAAATACTTTTACTGTTACACAGATGTGTCATAAACTATCGGATTTAGGTCTCCACAAATAATGTATGTAGAATGTCCCTAGTCCTATAACTAATGTTTCTAACCCTTCTCTAATATGTGCATATTATTTCATGTCTATTAATTTACTGGTCTGTGGTTCTTGGACTTTTGTATAAAGAGAGCCGACCTCAAATGAGAAAAATAATAGATATAGAAGAACTAGTGTTTAAAACATGACATTGGATAGGCGTGAAAGATACACGTACGCCATTATTTAAATAGTAACCACACATTACATTTTTCAAATTTTAAAATAATTTAAACAGTAGAATAAATATTTAAATAGGTAAGTAGCTGCGTGCAGCAAAACCAGCCACAACCTGAACAACCCTCGAGTGCATTTATCGCCGAGTGTGCCTGTCGATAGAAAATAATGTTGAATGCCGGTTCTGCATTCGGCTTCGCCAATATCCGGAACTGTGCGTTCGATACCGGAATAATTCCGGATATCCACTCGCGTACGGCTGCCCGTGTGGACAGGATTAATTTGCAGAGGAGTATTGTCCTCCGCTGTAGGGAAATTTAAGCAGGTTTATTTGTGTCCGAAAGTGCACTAATTCGAACATATGCACTGCGACGTTACTCTAAATCCAACCTGATTGATCGCTCATATAATTCGCGGCATTATTTACTAGTGAGTATGAGTGTCCATGTGACAATGAATTGTGCTGATAGTTCACATGTTTATAAAGAACAACCTTTTCAGATATCTTTTTTTATCCTACCCGTGCATTGGAAAGAGTACAAATGTCTCTACTTAAGTATTATAGAAAAAAAGTTAACTGCTTTTTTTTGTACTACCTGTGTTATAACATATTTTTTTAAAATACTGATTAAATGTATTAATTAGAAAGATATACACATAAAATCAATTTTATCGAATAATATTATTGCTGCGTTACCGCAATTTGAACCTGGATTTCTTTCCAAACCGGGGAAGGTGTATTATCCAACTATGTTACATCGACAGTACTTTTGACAATGAATTTTCGAACCTATATGTTACGTTTTTTCAAATTAATACATCTATCGTTCCATTATTTGAAAGCCATCCCCGGTTTAGAAAGAGAACCAGGTTCGAATCCCGGTAGCGCAACAACAATATATTTCGATAAGATTGATTTTATATGTATATCTTTCTAATTAATACATTTAATCAGTATTTAAAATATCACAGACCTATGTGTTTTCCTTGATAATATATAAGTTGTATTCATCTATTCAAAATAAAAATTAATTGTTAATTTTTTTTTACTCAAATTTTTTTCAGATTCCGTGAAAACAAAGTAATGATGGAACAATAAATGTATTAATTAGAAAAAGTGTAACATATGGGTTCGAAAATTTGTCGTCAAAAGTACTGTTGCTGTAGCATAGTTGGATAAAGCACCTTTCTCGGTTTGGAAAGAGATCCAGATTCGAGTCCAGGTAGTGCAACAACGGTATTTTTCGATGAAATTGATTTTATGTGTATATCTTTCTAATTGATACATTTAATTAATATTTAAAATATTACAGACCTATTTTCTGGATAATTACAACTTCACAATGAGAATGTGTTTAATAATTTCTGTTTTTATTGACTATGACGATATGTTAAAAAAAATTAAGAATGCGTCTCAAACAGATTTTGGAAAATCAATTTTGATATATTACTTTTATCGATACATATCAACATTAATCGTATTTAAATTAATTATAAACAAGTTGTTATTTTTAACTTATTTTTTATGAAATCCTTAGACTATGAAAATAAGACCAGCATGAATAACAACCAGGTGGATTCGAACCCTCTGCTTTGTGTTCGAAAATGGACTTTCTTTCCAATAAACTACACCCACCAAACCACAAAAGTTTTACTATTATGTATATAAACTTATATTTTTTTTCTTTTCTTCTCTTTTATTATAATCGAGACAGGAGCGTAACGCACGGATAGTACTCTTCCACTGCTCTCTGTCTTGCGCTGTGTCGATTACTCGGAGTCACTGATAGTTCCATCTTTCATCGCAGTCTCTCTCTTTACCTTTTCCATGTTTTCCTGGCTCATCCTACAAGTCTTCTTCCCTCTGGCACTGACAATAAAATCTGTTTAAGCAGTATTTTGTTGAAATCATTTAAATCTGTACATGTTTCAATTATTACTATTCAAAATATTGACGTATATCTTGTGAAAATCTGCATTTGTGAAATGATTTAATAATGTGAACTTATTTTTATATAACATACTATTTTGATAGGGTTAGCGTTATATTTTTGGTACCAAAATAAATACTCTTCTCTAAACGTGCTTCTATTTTGGTCCAATGCCATTTGAAGTTGAATAGTTCAAATCACACATCCATTCCCTACAGATCCACATACGTAGAGTAAGCCACCCCTACATGGTAAACAGACCAGTAATTAGATGGTTGTATGTACTGAATTACTTGTGCATGCGTTTAGTACAGGTATTCAATGGCTTAACCATTTTCATGTAGTTATGTTAAAATTAAACTAAAATATTTTTAATTATGTGGTTTGTATTTCGATGGGTTGTAAAATGGTAATTGTATATTTGTAGAACCCAATGAATAGTATGAACTACATGAATAGTATTCAAAATAGATACTTAGTTACATTATAAAATTAAAATTTAGAATAATTTACCAATGATTTGTAAAGTTCATTGAATCTAATTTTTAATTATTAAAATAAAAATGTTAAAAAATTAAATTCGTTGCGAATAGCGTTACGCCCACACTACGTCTATGTACAAACTGTAATATGTAAATTTCAATAATGGAACGATAAATGTATTCATTTGAAAAAGGTAATATATAGGTTCCAAAATTTGTCGTCATAAGTACTGTCGCTATAGCATAGTTGGATAATGCATCTTCCCCGGTTTAGAAAGAGATCCAAGTTCGAATCCCGGTGGCGCAACAATAATATTTTTCCATAAAATTGATTTTATATGTATATCTTTCTAATTAATATATGTAATTAATATTTTTAAAATATCATTCAGACTAAGTATTATATGTAATACAATATTATTTCTACCCTAAGCAAATTAATTATTCAGTATTGGTTTAAGGATAATAAATATACCACCGTTTGAAGAATATAGTTATAGAGAATATTTTATAATTATTAATATTACGTAGTTTAAAATTTATTTATCCATTATTCACTTATGACTCAGATATTTTAATAAAGAACTACTTTTTGATTATGTTATATGTAAATTATTTTGCATGGTTTATAAATATATGTTAAAATTAAATAATATTGCAATTTTTTTACGTTCATTTTTTCATAGTTCATGTTTTAAGCATTCGCTTTGCATTTAATTGGTGAAATTCTTCAGTTAAGTTTGTAGAAGTAGAAAACAGATTTTGTCTTCAATTTTAGAACAGAGTTAAGATTTAATATAATAAAATTAATAGACATTTTTCTAGATCTTACCGATTATTTTTTTTAATAAATGTTTATTAGCAATATTTGAATATATTCAAGAACACACAATTACTGAATTTTCACCTACAAAGGCGCTGTTATTAAACAAATAATAGATATCCCATTAACAGGTCGTAAGGCGTGTTATTACGCATATTTCCATATTTTTCCATTAATAAAAAATTGTTTCGTCTCTATGAGATATCTATTATTTGTTTAAAAGTTTATTCAACTCATACATGATTCTGCCAGTATTTGATTTACCTAGTCGAACCAAGATTTTGTATTTTTGATGTTATCAATAATCGCGTCATAAAGCTTTCATACTATTTTTTTTTTATTCACATTTATACGAGTACACAAATTTATTAAAAAAAATATTTTTTTTTTAGTACAAATTAAATGTATCAATTAGAAATATATACAAATAAAATCAATGTATCGAAAAAATACGTACATTTGTTGTTTATTTATTTTGTTAATCATTACTCCATGTCAACATAGTAAATAAACGACGAATTTTCGAACCTATATATTTCACTTTCAAATTGATACATCTGTTATCAATTTTTTTGAAGTCAATCTATTCCATATATACGGAGAATTTTAAATACTTCACTTCCCCGGATAGGAAGGGTTCTCGGTTTGAATTCCAATGGGAACAAAATAATTTTACTATAAATTGATTTTATCTATGTTTTTATAATTGATACATTTATTTTTAAAAATATCACAGAACAATGTTCTGATTCACAATAATAATGTGTTTTTCTCCCTAAAAAAAAAATATATATTTTGTTTATTCTTTCCGTGAAATCGTGAAATATGAGAATCTCTATTTCTTTTTATCTTGCGCTAAAACATTTTTAAAATAAAATTCTTTCAGTATTAAAAACTAGGTGTTCAGAAAATCTCTTAATTATTATGACTTCCTCCTCGCGCAGGGCTGACCGGGAAGTCCGGACCGTAAATCAAACGGCGTACTAAACGTCCAATATGCGGACATAACCAACATATTTCACGGCTCTTGGAATTCCCCCCTTATAACGACAACGCGTTGTATTGAATTCCAATTCGGCGGAGATACACTGTTTGAAAACTTTGAGAAATTTTCAAAGGCTTCAAAATCGATTTACCTTCCTACGTGGGGGACATAAGTTAAGTTGTACGGACCGGCAGGAATCGTAAGGTTGTACTGCGAGGGTTGGGAATCGTGCAAGAATTTAATGCGAATAATTTGTTTCTATATTAGAGAGTAGCAATGTGTAGGATTCATCGCAAATATGTATTCACGTCTTGAAGATAAATATTCAACGCCGCACTCAACCTCTAATTTCATAAAAAGTAAATTCACGTAGGTATGTAAATGTGCTCATTTTCGCGACAGCAAAATTTTACAATTATGCAATAATGCTTATAAGGAATTCTTCAAGGCCACGTGCATTAAACCACCCTTGCATCGAGTATATTTAATGGCTGGCTTTCTTGTAATCTTTTTCAATTTTGTAAACTGTTTACTGCCCCCCCAGATCATTGGTCTGTTTGACTTTCACATACCATTGAGATCATCGATACACAATGCATTGTTTTATTACTGCGGTAATGTAAGAACAAATTCATTAGCTAATTCCGTAGTGCCCATAATGCATTCTTTGGGAAATGAATATGCGGAGGTAGTCGACATATTTGCTGTAAATTTAACTAAATTATTCCATTTTTTTTGTCTCAACTCAATGGTGACGAATAGATTGCTTTACTTCACATTTTATATTCATTTTTAATTTTGATTATGAAAAAATATGCTGACATTATGTAATTTTTTTTCTTTGTGTATTGCACTTCTGGTGAAATTTTCTGTTATTTTATAAATTATGGTAATGGTGTATAATAAAAAAAATATATACATATACCCATTATATATATTACAAAACACAATGTTTCAAAATTGATTTAGTCTACTAGAGTAGCTTATAAGAAATTTAAAAAATTAAGTATGAAATGACTTATTTAAATAAACTCTAGCGGAATACTGTTGAACGTCGCAACAATACACTGAATATAACGCTTCCAATTTTTTTTAAATGTTACATTTTACATCATATTATAATAATTTAAAACAGTGTGACGCCTAATAATTGATAAACTTTTTTTTTTCAATTTCTTGACTTTGATCACTTTCATAATAATGGCACATATATTTTATAGATTGGTTATTTATTACATATTTCATTAATTTCATTTTACCCGTTCACACAATTTTTACGATACATTTCGATTTTATTCTTTGATTCAATATATGATATCTAATGCGGCAACAAATTTAACGACCAAATTTAACTTCAAACGTTACACTGCTAGCTATTAAACATATTATTTGTTGAAATATGTGTGACTATTTTAATTAATTTAGTAATTCCACTTTTGCTTAAATTCGTCTTAAATTTTAATCCATTATATATGTTTTATATTATCGTTCAACTTGGTAAATATTATAAAGAAAGATGAAGGGCCAGAACAGGAGGTATAGAAGCCTACGTTTAGCAATGGACTCAAATAAGTTAGAGAAAAGAAGAAAAAGAAACGTGCCTAGCATTCATACATGTTCCGAATGTTTTCTCCGTTTTTTAATCCAAATATATTTATGAATCGGAAAAATATAAAATTCCAGTTTAATAGCCTCACCTAGCCTATAACATCCGCTCTATGGGTAAAATGATCCCCCATTTACGGCAGTTTATATAAATATATTTTTAAAAGAGTTAAAAATGTTTCTGTTAAAGTGTTACGAAAATCCAACTACAATATGAAGTAGCACTCATTATACCAATGGCCAATTCTGGTTCTTTTATTATACAAAACTTTAAATTAGTGAACTTATAAAATCTGTAAATCACTCTTTAATCGCATTGATTAATCTTGAAATCACTTTACAATATATCACTGCCACTAACTTACTGTTAGGTGCCGTGTTCGGTTGAAAAATATCTGGAATCTTCTTTTATTAATTAAATCCAGCGTAATATACTGTACTAAATCGGGTTTAAATGCTTCGACTAAGGTGCTGAATTCGCCAACCATTCCCTGTACAAGATACTACCCTACCTATTATTTCCATCCGGGAGTAAACCACGCCTTCGTGCAAAATGTCAATATCTCGTATTTTACTAGCAACTTAAGTCACGTAAAAAACAACTTTTAAAACATTTTTTTTATTAGCTAATTACTGGGTGAATATTATATTCCAGGTAGATTTTGTTTGGCCGCCATTTTGGTTTGGCAAACATTTGTCAGTTCGAATTTGATAGTTCTAAATAATTGTTAATTACAATTTATTATGGAGTATCTAACTCATCTAATTAATTATCATTTAAAAAAAATCATCATTAGCGACGAAGCTCATTTCGAATTGGCAGATTTTGTTAATAAACAAAACAGTCGTTATTAGAGTACTGAAAATCTTCAATTAACCTCCTTAATTACCTGATTTAACGGCTACCGACTATTTTCCTTAGACGCACTTAAAAGAAAAGGTGTATGCCAATAAGCCAACAACAAATCCGATGCTACAAGACAATATTCGAAATGAAATTGCTGATATAATGCGAGAATGTTTTGAAAAATATGATTAAAGAGCACGCATTTGCGCCGCTGCCAAAAACGGCCACTTGGCCAATATCATATTTTTTATATAATTGTAATAAGCCAAGTAATTGTTAAATATAAAATTAATTTTAAAAATTTCTTACATTTCTTAGTTATTTAAAAACAACATAGGCCTGGAATATAATATTCACCCTGTATAAATAATCGATTTATCTATGCTATCAACAATACACGGAAGATTTTAATACGGACAGTTTTAATACGACTAGTTATCGCTCCACTGTTAGTCCTATTTTAATGCCACAAGCATTTAGCATAGTTTGAAAATAGTATAATAGTATATGAATATTGAGGTGACACATATACTGTTTAAATGATTTATTATTGCACAAAAAGCATGCCATATTTTCACTATACTAGTTTACTAAAATACCACAAAAATAAAAATAAGTTACAAAATAATATAATATTAATTTACTATCAATCTGAATACATATAATCTTTAACAATTAAATGTAAATAAATACTTTAATCAATCAATACTGAATGTATTTCCTTCTCTCTCATATGTAAGAACAATCTTTTGTCGATGTGCTTCCCATCATCTGAATATATTCCTCGTCGTAAAAGAAAATATGGTTCATATATTTTTATCATTATTGTTTTTTCTTTCAATTATTCATTTTATTATATTCTTTTGGTTTATTTTATACTATTCCTCACTGTGTTTTTATTCAATTTTTTATTCTATTTTCAGCGGTATTTATTTACTAAATCTTTTTTCGTTATCCTTTTTAGCATTTAATTCATTCATTATGTTTTTTCTTAGTTTTAGCTCTTTTTTTATTTAGGTATAAAATAAAATCGCCACATATTAGCGTATTTGTAATTGACTTTCTAGTAAAAACGGAGATTTTAAAATTAACAGGCTTTCGAATAAAATGCTTTTAAAATATACAAACATATTTTCAAAAGCGATTATCAATCTATTGCCAGAAAATTATTTTCAAACACATCACTTTCTATTTTATATTTTTATTTATTATCTTTGTTTTATTAACCACTAAAATGAGTTTAAATACATCTACCGGTTTCGAAAAATACCATTTTCTTCTTCAGGATGTCATAACTAAATAAAACATATATTGTTTCTTTGACAGAATCTATTTTTAAAAAATCTATTTATCTTTAGTACTTAACTCAAATCATTACTTAATACAAATTTACTCGAATAATTTTTAGGAAAAAAAATGAAAAATGAAGAAGAAAATGGTATTTTTCGAAACCCGTAGATGTATTTAAACTCATTTTAGTGGTTAATAAAACAAAGATAATAAATAAAAATATGAATCTTAACCACAAAGATAACATTGCTGATTTTAAAAGTACATCACTTTCTTTTTTTTGTCAATTCCAAAGTGATAAATGTGCTTTCTACCACTCATATCTTCAATCATCGATCGTTCACTAAATAATAAATAATCTTATTATCTCGGTAATGAATCTATTAATACAAACATTGTATATTATATTTTATTCACGTTTCATTTAGAATGTTGTAACATTCAGTGATTAGTGTTTAGTGGATAAATCTACAAAAATTTGGAAAAATCTGCTATATTTTGGAAAAATATAATATGTACAGGAAGGACACGTTCGGAATATGGTGAGTGGCAACACCAACACTCGAACTGTCTGCCGAAAAGAGGGTAACACACGAGGACTATCAGGCTGCTTCTCGCGCTCACTCTGGCTGGCAGGCGACTTTTGGCTGCACTCTGCTCGATCCTCGACACTCGATCCACACGCGAGTGAAATACTTACATTCTTTACATTCCTGTGTTTAATCTTAATAACCACAAAAACATTCGAAAATTTATATTGCGCCATTTTCGTTAAAAATACGTGAAAAAAATTTAACGGTGCTTTACAGTCCTACATCAATATTTAAAATATTTAATTATTATTCGAACTTATGAACGCGAATTTGTGCTATGTAGGACTATCGTCTCCATAATCTGCACGCACCCTAAATATACCTGGCTGCAAACGACAGCTCGCATCAACTTTAAAGGTACACCTGGTACCGTTCCACAAACTGACGACAATCAGCTGGCTTCTCGAACAGTTCATCAGTAGACGCCTAACGTCTTTACTGCTCACATCTTACCTGCATTAAAAGCCTATTAACTATTAGTAGATTTATTTCCCCACATATTCTAGCCATATCCCCCGCACTCCATGATATCTTCCTCATGCGAACATAGTGGAGAGCTAGGAGATATAGGTCCCCAGCACAACGCATTGAACATTCTTATCGATACACTTGACAACCCACACCCACTGGTGACATACACTTTTACACTAAATTGTGTTAAACCCGTTTTTCTTGTATAATGCTCATTATATAGGAAGAAGGAGTCTAATAATAGTTTTATCATTTATTTTTAATGGTAAATTGTGTGTTTAATACTAAATTTTCCGTAAACATTTTTTTATTCTGTAACTTTATTTCCTAGTACCATAACGAAATACTGCGATATTTGATATCGGGTAATGACGCCGGTTTGAGCGGTATTGCACTTTATGTAAATGTATGTTAAGAAACAATTTTTAAGTACACGTATCTAAGTTTAATTAGATGTATTTTACACTAATTTGTTGTTATAGATGCCAAGAAAACGAATAAAACAACTACTAAGGCTTCGTGGACAGCAGAAGCTGTGCAGGCAGCGATGACAGCTGTAAATAATGGCACTAAAATTCATCAGACTTTGAGGAATTCGATGTTGTCTTCAGTTCCTTGAGAGATCGATTGAGGATAGGAACAAATTATACTGCAATACTAGGCAGAAAATATTTATAATTATTTCTTCGAACATATAGGTTTGTTATCCAAAATGATTTTTGGATTAACACCACTTGAATCAAGACGGAATTCCGTATGGATACACGCAGACTGTTGTACTGCTAACAACGCAGAAATATATATTTGCGATTTTTGAAGGATGACACGAACAAATAATTCATTTTGAGCATTTTTAAATTTTATAATATTTTTACATTTATTTTTTGAGCGTCATTACTCCTCTATCCGCGGCAATGGCGCTTAAGGAAACTTGTTACATTTTAGTATATAATTTTATATTTAATTTCTTTAAATATTTTTAATTGAATGCAAATTGTGGGCAAGTGTAGTAGGTATAACTATTAGTAAACATTTTTATGAAAAACTTTAGGCTTGTTTTTTTGGAGTATATTTCTCTTAAGTGAGCGCCATTCGACTCCCTCCTCCTAATACTTATTTGATCGCGGTTATACACGCAAAACGCAACTCCTATAGTGCGTTTTTAATAACTTTTTAAATAGTCTCTGATCCAGTATTCATTGTGACGGAGGGAAAAGAGTTCCACGCTTTTGGGCCTCCAACCGCAAACACCCGTTCACTGAACTTCTAATATTTTGACAATGACTGATTGGTTCTACAAATCGATTTTTGCCATTCAAGTTGTCTGGGATAGATTAACTCTTAACCTTATAATGTATAACGCTCTAAATTAACACCAGGACAATTTTTAAGTACTTTTATTATTTACCACCTTACTCCTGAAATTCTCATTCCTAGTTAAATTATCAGGTATTTCATCTATGGTATATGAACACAAGGCCTAGGAGACTTAATTTTTAAGCAATTCAGGTCCTAAAAATTGCATCATAAAATGATTGTTTATAAATCATCATATTTGCCTACTTCTCATTTACATTAGAGGATCATATAAGGCGACAACTAGAGCCCAAATACCGAAGCTCAAGGCTGTGCGACTCGATAATACACGAGCATGTTTCTGTGCACCGCCTATAGTGAGAAATCGAGTGTTTCTTTACGTTTGATAGAGGGCGTGACGAAGTCTGAACTGACGAGGATCTTTAAATTCATCATGCCATCACTGATCGTCGATCGTCTGTCTACCACCACACAAATCAACCACATCCCGCTAAAGGTGAACCTCAGAAATTTCTTCGCGCTAACAATTAGTAGCCGCTCACACTCTCTCCACTTGAATGACATTTTGAAACGAATATCGAAATATTATTTATATTGTATGTAATTTGTTTACATCCCTGCAATTATACAGTATACGTCAATAAATACGTCGATTAACCCAGTCGAATGATTCCGATCGTCCTTCCGATTAGACAAACTTGCAACTGCACTTCCGATTAATTGTCAATCCAGATTCAGCCATACCTCAAAATGCATTTTCCAGAAGTTTGTCGTAAATCTGACGCTCATCACTTCCCGCCTGTGGAGCCGTTACATTATTCAAGGTATTACACAAAATCTGTGGAAACTGCGGCAGACTGTGGAACTGAGGAAATGACTTTGTAAGCGTCTGATGATAGTGTTTAACTGTATTGCTACAAAACTGCGGTGGTGACGATTTTGTTCGATTTCAACAAATACTGGGGCGTAGAGTGAAAGTAGAATGAAATAATAAAAATAATTAAATAAATAATTTTAATGTATTAATTATTTTTACTACACGAGAGTTAATATAATATTTTTTTAGCATAATGACACAAAAAACAGGAAATATATTAAATACAAGGTGAAGTTTAATGACTACCAGTCGCGTTGGACAGGTTTAATAATCCACCCTTGATTATTTTTAATTGTTAACTTTGTTTTATTAATCACTTAATGAATTAAAATACATCCACCGGTTTCGAAAAATATCATTTTCTTCTTCAGGATATCATTAACTAATCAAAAACATATGTTATTGTTCCTTGAACAGAATCTATTTTTAAAAAACAATTGATTGCAGTTATTTTTATACAGGTAAAACTATAAATTTTGATATTAGAATTAATGAGCATTTGAGATGCCTAAATAACAATAACTATTCAGAATTTTCCAATAACACACTCCCACATACTCCCAATTTACTGATTTTCCCCAATTTCTTCAGATGGCGGCAAATAGTTGATGACGATGTATTGAGCTTCTCTACTTTCTTGTTTGATGTGGATTTTATTCCAATATTGTCTGAAAAATGTCCTCATCGAAGTCTGAAGGCCGACCCGCTTTTGGTTCGTCTTTCAAGGTCACATCTTCAGAACGAAATTCGATAAACCAATTTCTAACTGCCCGATCGGTTATTACTCCTTCACCGTACACACTGCCTATTTTTTGAGCCGTGTTGCAGCACTACTTGCCTTGTTTAAATTCCCAAAGCAATCACATGGCGAAAGTGTATTTTTTAATTCTCCATTTTTAACGTATTTTTTTTCAAATCTAACGTGCACAACACTAGACTGCTATTTAAAAACTAACCAAACTTTTAACTGTGTAACAAAAATAAAAATCTCTTATCTGGGTAACCCATTGTGTGCGTAAATAACAATAGTAGGTACTATCTACTTGGGCGGAAGTTATTTATGACTCAACCTAATAGAAGAGCAATAGATTAAAGATGTCAGTTATAATAGTAATAATGATAGACAAATATTAAAAAATTTTGTTAGTAGTACATACATAAAATATATAAGATTTTTTCTTATCACATTTGTAAAAGCAGGAGCTTACAGCTATGAAGTAGATAAATTGAGAAGCTTTATAAAATTTCTACAGATATAGTCAAATTTATTAAATGAGAATGATACGTTCAAAATAAAAACATGTGAATTTCTACGGAAATTATATTTCTCGCATCAGCGTAGTGTCGAATTTAAAGGAGAAGTACATCCTTTGTTCACTTCGCAAGAGAAAATAATGAATTTATTTAAGAAGAACTTCCCAATGACCGATACCCAAAACCCAATGACCCAAAACTTTTATTATCTATAATCCTTTGTTTTTGGTTAATATAAACATTTTCTATTTTAAGGGAAGGTTTTAGATTTTATAGATTCATTTAACAAGCTGGTTAACCTAAACACCAACCCTTGGAATCTCAAGTGGGCTTCCAAGTAACTGAGTTCGTTGGCCTGACATGTTACTCAAAGTAAAAACAGAAACGAATACAATAATAATATGTAGGTATGAATTTAACTTGTATAAATTGCATCTACTTTGATAATCCGTAAACTAAGTAGGAAGTAATAGTAATATATGTATTAGTATAGTATGAAGTAAGTAGTATAAGAAGGTAGGTAGCCGAAACATAACACGGACACATGTCATCTAGCGACGCATTCGCTAAGCAACGCTCTTTAGCCGAGGCGCGCACCCACACCATGCAGTACACACCGGAATCGTTGTTCAGTGGTGGAGAGCGGCCCGGCGATCCATCTTCACTTTCTCTAGACGTATCTCCTGGGGAGGCCAGTCGTGTATTTTAAAGACCGACGCCCGTCTCTACACTCTGTAGTAAAACAAAATATCTAAATTTAAATTATATATGTATTAAATGTAAATGTATTACTACTTATGTTGTATCACATCCAATACTCACAATGTAACTTATATTTATTTCAAAATAGATTCAGTGCAATAAACGACCAGATTCAGTGAATATCAATCATCCTTTTTTTAAAAAAATAAAAGAGATGCATACACAGAATACATGTCACATCAATATTCTTACTATTTTTATGCTTGTGCTAAATAGGACTAACGAAGTGAATAAATATTAGATTAGTTTTGTATTTTAAAGATTCCCACGAGAAAAATAAAAATATGAATGAATCACAGGCCACCAAATATAAAGACATAAACTAACGCAAATTCCTTGTTCTAATATTTTCACTTTGATGATGATGATGATCACTTGCGCAATTAAATAGTTCCGCGATCTTTTTTAAAAATATGACTCGATTGGAATGAAAATTTAAATGCTGACAATATAATAAACATTAATATAAAAAATACGTTTTGTTTTTCGAAGAGTAAATAATTTTACTGTCGCATAAATGTGTCATAAACTATTTTATTTATGTTTCCACCAAGAATGTGTGTAGAATGCCTTTCATCCCGCAATTAATATTCCAAACCCCTCCCCCATGTGTATACTTTATTTCATGTCTATTCATTTACTAGTTAGTAGAAAGAATATATCTATTTAAATAAATTTTAATTATTGCACCTGAACATTGAACTAATACTTCATAAAAAGTTAGTACAGTAATACCCCGACTTACGCGAACTCAGAGTTACACGGTTCGTTTGGCGACACTACCGCTAGACGTTGACCGTTAACAACACTGCTGCTAGACTGCCGCCTGCTATATTCAGTGTTTCTCTTACTGTGATTGCTAGAAACTGATATCGCTCATGTGGTAGAAGAAGTTGTTAATCTTGGCAGGCAATTAGATTTGGAAGTTAATGCTAACGATGTCTACAAGCTGTTGGATTCACTTAGTCAGGAGCTAACAATCGATGAGCTCATACAGATGCGTAATCAAAACGACAATGAAGACACTTCAGACCCAATTTCATTAGAAAAACACATGACAATTGCAAGCTTGACAGAAAGTCTCAGCTCAATTGAAAATGGCTTAAAAATTTTAGAAAACATACACTCCAACTAAGAAAGCGTTATAGCTATAAAGCAAAGAATAAAAAAATGATTAGCTTACTACGAAGAAATTCTGCGTGAAAAAAAGAAGGCATTTTGTCGTCAGATGAATTTGTTAGATTTTATGAAGCCATCGACATCGAAATGACTTTTTTACGTAAATCGTTTATTTCTTTAATATTTTGTATTAATATGTATAAAGAACTGCAATTAAATTAAATATTTTTCTTTTAAAGTAGTTTTTTTGTTAGTCCAATTAAACAAAATTGTATGTATTTATATGCAAAGTTGTACCCCGACTTACGCGAATTCGAGTTAAGCGATTTTCGTCGGTCCCACCTATCGCGTAACTTCGGGGTATTACTGTACTATTATACTTTCTTACTTCTACATGCATATCTACAGTTTGCATGTTTAATAAAAGTAAATTCAGTCGGACCAGAATTTTTGTAGTATAAAAGACGTTATAAATATTTTGTAAGCAGATATATCTTAACGTCTACGAGACTAATGATTTTTAGGTATTTGACATTGATACTCCGACGGGTTGATAAATGTGGACTATAATAAATACAAATTCTATTAGTTTTTTCTCATGTATTTTCAATATAATATCTTGATAAGAAATACTTTATTTAATAAGGTTATTACATCTAGATACTGAGAATGCTGAACTATTACTCAATATTCAGACAATATTTTTTCAGTGCTATTTTATACTTCACCTTTACATGTATACAACGCTGTAATAATGTATTATCTATTGTATTAAAATATATAAAGGTCCTTTAACCTATATGTTAAAGGACCTTTGATAAATAATACGTTAATAAATAATATCTAACGGTCTAGCAGGGGCGTGCACGCTATACAAACAAAAAACTATAATTATAATCTTGGCAAAATAAATGTAAATAAAATATTTATTTGATATATTAAATATACGGTATGTAAATCTACGCAAAAATAATTCAGTTCTCATGCTAACGTGTTAACTAAAACCACATAACTAGCGGAAGAATTTAAAATTGACAAATAAAGCTGCGCATGTGTTTTTTCGCAAAATCTGTCCCAGACGTGTACGAACTAAAGGCAAGTCTCGCATCGCGCGGTGGTCTGAATACACGTCTTCGTGATAACAGACGTGTTGCAAAACCCCGCAAGTGTGCCTTTGAAGTAGACTTGAATGTATGCATTCCAATACACTATATTTTGTATTATAATTTAGTTAATAACTTGAAAAACTTCCCAAGAATGATAGTAATAATACACACTCACACACAGGTATAGTGACACAAAAATATGCTGCTTCTGAAAGAGTGAATGATGAATACAACCTTTAATGATAATATCCATCACTTTTTCACCATCGATATTAGCTGCATAACCTAAGTCCATTCCTAGAGCACGCCGCTGCTGTCTAGTATATTATTCCTACAAAGTTTATGTTGTTCACCTTTTAGAGTAATTCTTATTTGGGTATTAAAAAAACTAATATTACACACGTACACTATTGTTTAATGGTTACTTAAATAACAAAAATTGTCTAATTTATTATTAAGGAGACACATTCTTATTGTGAAGTTGTAATTATTCAGAACATAAGTCTGTAATATTTTAGATACTAATTAAATGTATTAAATAAAAAGATATACATATAAAATAAATATCACAGACGTATGTTCTGAATAATTACAACTTCACAATGAGAATATGTTCTCCTTAATAATATATAAGTTGTATCAATGCGTCATAAATTTAATAAATATGAATTGTTAATTCTAGCGTCTGCTATCTGTTTACTCTAATGTATTTAAGATTCCGTAAAAATAAGGTAGATGGCTTTCAAATAATGAAATGATAGATGTATTCATTTGAAAAGTGTAACATAAGAGTTCGAAAATTTGTCGTCAAAAGTACTGTCGCTGTAGCATAGTTGGTAATGTGCACCTTCCTCGGATTGGAAAATAGATCTAGTTTCGAATCTCTGTAGCGCAACAATATTTTTCGATAAAATTGATTTTATGTGTATATCTTTCTAGTTAATATATTTAATTAGTATTTGTCTAATTTATTAGTATATTTTGAAGAGAACAGACAAGAGTATTTAATATAATTGAATACATTTTAAAAAAATGGCATTGGGCAACCACATCGCTCGAAGAACGGGCTATCGTTAGATGAATATTTCCAGTGAAAATGAATCGAGAGACCACCGAGAATTTTTCATCCAGCACTGGATAGAACACGACTGATAATGATGAAGATTGTAAAATATTTGGACTCATTATTAAATAAACTATTTAATTAAATATAAATTGAAATTAAATGCCTATATAATTTTATTTATCAATATTGTATTTTATTATTTTACATCTTGTCACACCATTTTTATCTTTCAATATTTTATTATTATTTTTTCCGTATAAAGAAAAATGATTTTTTTTCTCGTCTCGGTTCAAATATTTATTTTCTAATTAAGAACGTGAGTTAATTACTATTCTGTCCCACTCTCATGCAAATATTTGCTGAATTACTTTTCTAGAAAAGGATCACTAGATATAATATCTGATTGTTTTTACTACACGCTAGTAATATCGATAGGAATTATTTATGAGTCTTATAAGCCCGCTTCAGATACGCTATAAATTTATTTATTTGTATTAATTGAGTACCTGACTACATTTTCTTATTGTTCAGATATTATACATTCAGTTTTGTTGTCGAACAAATGGTTATAAGTAAATATATCTATATATTTATAATAGTGTACACTTGTATCATGGTAGAGCGATAGCGTATTTTTAGGTACTGTTCGAACTTTATGATCTGTGGATCGCCGATCACCATTATTTTCCTATCGTGTGGGAATGATAAGTTGGATTATAGATCATCGCCATGTTGTAGGGGGCTGATAGTGGAACTGTTCATATCGCTACTGTGCTTCGCGCTATCAACAAAATGTGTTTTTCTGTGGCTCCAGTAGAAAAAGAAATCCATGTACCTAAAAAAGTACTTTAGGTAGGTCGCGTTTCTTTCTAGCGTCTGGCTGGGCTTTGAACCCCCTGTTCCTTATTGCCGTTCCTCTCCCTAATCCCTTCCATCCATCCTTCCCCTGTTTCACTTGAAATTGCGCACACAGGTACAATATAAATACTACCAAAATGGATCTTATTACGCAACATTAGGTAATAGAAAAACCACATTTATACGCAGATAAAGTCATTTTGATTTTTATATTCGATTATGAAAAAATAAATCTAATTGTACATTTTAATCATTATCTTTCTAAAAATAATCTAACGGAAAAAATATTTAAAATGTCTTCAACATATATTAATATACGTGTGTTTTAAAATATATTAATATATCTCCAGAACGAACGGAAAATAAATTACATAACAGAAGATTTTACTGCAATTTCACGAACTGCCGGTGTAATTAAAGTCTGCTCTGGAAAAACATCAAAGCTGTGTGAAAATGCACCCATTGATATAGTAAAACCCCTCTATCTGTGAAACAATTTCCTGCGAGCATTAAAATGGTACCAAAACACCCATGAAACTAGTTTTAAATTAAACGAATGTGACTAATTTGATTTTTTGCACCATCACAGGGATATTTCAATGCAAATATGACGTGCATTTATAATAAACGTGGTTTTAAATCCGGAAATTATTTTTTTTATGGTTGATATTAATAAACTTTATATATTTACGTCATAAAACAGATACAATAAATACATAGCCAGCTAGATAATAGCAAACGACTAACGCAAAAATATGCACTAAATAAAATACACTATATTCGTGGATTGTCTCTTTTTATATTAATGGTTGTCCAGTTATCGAACAGCTCGAATTAGTTGTAGTTTTAATATTTGTTGCTAATTTTACATTGTGGTTTTTATTCATTTTAATATAGATTATTTAAAAATTTGTTTTTGACCACTTTATGAGTTCAATTTAATACACCAACCAGTTTTGAAAAATATCGTTTCCTTCATCAGGATGTCAACTAAACTAACTAAAATCATATATATGATTGTTCTAATATTTTTAACTTCAATTTAAAAGAAATTCAATTTAGTGGTGTATTAAATTAAACTCATAAAGTGGTTAAAAACAAAGTTTTAAATAATCTATATCGAATTCAGTCAGGATGTCCTTCGTCTTCTATTAGCATTTTTCCCTAAACGATGAGATATCGAACAGCTCGAATTAGTTGTAGTTTTAATATTTGTTGCTAATTTTAGATTGTGGTTTTTATTCATTTTAATATAGATTATTTAAAAATTTGTTTTTGACCACTTTATGAGTTCAATTTAATACACCAACCAGTTTTGAAAAATATCGTTTCCTTCATCAGGATGTCAACTAAACTAACTAAAATCATATATATGATTGTTCTAATATTTTTAACTTCAATTTAAAAGAAATTTAATTTAGTGGTATATTAAATTAAACTCATAAAGTGGTTAAAAACAAAGTTTTTAATAATCTATATCGAATTCAGTCAGGATGTCCTTCGTCTTCTATTAGCATTTTTCCTTAAATGATGAGATACAGGATCTGATATTTTTCATATATTGACTAAAATATAGTAAATTCCGGCTTTATAATTATTTCTAGGATATTTTACCTTTCGCTTCCGAATCATCACACTGTCATTAGTCAACCGAGCTTATTTTCATCAGATATCAATCCATATTTCAACCATGCTTCATGTCATTTTAACAATATTTCAGTGTGTCTATTATTACATTCCATGTAAATTTACAGCGAATACGTAGCATCGTATAATTAATTAATTCATTAATGGATTGTCAGATGTCAAAACCCTGATGCCTGGAGTATTCAACCGTCTTAAAAATAGACCTGCAAGAAATAGGCTAGTGTCCAGTAGACTAAACTACAACGGCGATGTCAAGGGCACTGGTGTAGTGTCTGCGGTCGTGAACTTCAGAGTCCCATGAGGCCTTTGTAAAATAAAATATACATATTTACATATTGCTAGGGATGATTTGATTGATTATTTATAAGACACTTCCTTCCAGACTCATGCCAGGACACCACCAAGTTAGTCCTACTTTTGTAGAACCTAGCGCTTATCTTAGTTTCTAAATAGTAAGAATAGTACAGTACGCAAAGTAAATTTAATTTTAAAAATACCTAAAATCAAATACAATTACAAATTTAACACGATATTTCTGAAGATGAATGAATCAGCCACTCTGAGATACTCCACTGCCACATATTCTAGATTAGTTTTCACTATCCTTAACACATACAGAATACTGTTTGGGTTGGCGCGTTATTGTAGCGCATCTACAACGTTTGCCGAAGGCCGCGAACATGGATTCGTTCCGCTACTGAGACATCGATTTGCTGGGGTAAATTTACCGCTAAAGCTTAGCACCAACTCTTTAGTGCAAGCGGAGCTCTCGTGGAAGGCTGGCTCGCTAACCAGAGAATGGCATCGACTGCAGAGTAGCTATAAATATAACTATAGCCGTTACTTAAATGTATCATTTATATATAAATGTGTATATGTATGTGTATGTGTGTGTGAACCTCTTCATCTTTTTTTTCTGTTCTTTTTTAACATACCTAAATATTATTTTGTTAATTGAATGTTATATTGTATGTATCATATGGCGAATCGGCTCTTGTACTAACCCGATCACGCCGGAATAAACACATTATTATTATAGCAAATTTTGTTAATATTGTTACCAAAATACCAACAGATAAGAGGACGATCAAGAAAGACATGATATGAAATAAAAAATGAAATTTGAAATCGTTCGAACAATAAAAGTCATTCAAGATAATAGATAATAGAAGCAACTATAGCAATTTAATTATACGTACAAACTATAACGAGACAATCCCTGAGATAAGACTTTTGTTCCCATCAGATTCTTTAGAGATGACCCTCACCTTTCGTAATCCACAACACAAAATTATTCAAACACACCATGTCATTCATTGACTCACGCCTTACTTCACATATGCCTCTAATGCGTCAAGCGTTAAGTTGGTTTGTTAGTTAAATGATTTTGAATCTCCCCTGAAGGGTGGATTGCCTATTTGAAAGAAGAAGAAAAAGAAGAATCTCCCCTGCATTACTTAAAACTGAATAAATCTTTTTAACTTAACGCTTTATATTAATGGTAATGTTTAATGACTTATGCTAACTTTCAGAATAGATATGATAGTTGTAATATGACGTTTATATGAACGTCTCAAATGTCGCTGTCTCGTCTGATTTGAATTTTTGTATCTTGATATTGAGATGCATCTCTACTAAATCTCTAAGATTGTCTCATATTTTCTTCTTCCATGGACTCGGGTATTAAGAGCTACCATAATTAAACAGCGCATAGGATAATAAATCAGAAGACATTTTAAATATTAAGGTTTTTTTTTCAGATCTTTTAAAGCCATGAGCACCATAAGAGCTAACGTAACCAAACTTTTCATGGCATAACTTTTTAGAGCATATTTAAAGTCGATTAAAGCATTCAGGGTTGTAATATTTACTTAAAAAAATATTTAATAGCTAAACTAAACTTTACATTAATAACCTTTATTGTTGTAGTTTATTATTTATGGATAGAATCGAATTGATACCCAATTAGAAGTATCATGTACACAAGGCACTTCGAATTACATATTGCTTTTTAATAATATAAACTATATTATACCTTACTTAATACCAAACATTACCCGTGATAACATTTAATAAAAAAATGTAGTTTTAGGACACTTTATATATCATGTTCAATACAATGCATCTACAGTCTTAATGTTCTAACTATTGTAATTGTTGTTTTTTCTCTATATTTTTATATATTTATTTACACGTTCAATAGTGTATATATGTTTTTTCTTTATTTTAATATAAGAAAATATAATACATTTTATAATTATCAGTAGGATGTATATATTAAAATATGACAGACTTATGTTCTGAATAATTACAACTTCACAATAAGAATGTGTTCTCCTAAAAAAAAAAAGGATGTATATATATTTCATTTAACATTTATTTATTCTCTATGAGAGTAAGACTCGTGTATAGAGAAGGAGTAAATACGAGATAATTAGTTATCGAGTTAGTCTGTGTACATATTTTTTTTACTTCAGATGTAAATTGATAGTAGTCTGTAATTGTTCTAATTGTGATGGGAAGATTGTTAACAAATTAGATGCCTTGATAAATTTAATGATTTCGGGTTGCAGTATATTTTAGTTTTAGAACATCAATTTAGTCTTTTAAAATTAGCAATATTATCTCTGTGGTTAAAATTCATATTTTTATTTATTATATTTGTTTTATTAACCACTTCATTGAGTTTAAATACATCTACCGGTTTTGAAAAATACCATTTTCTTCTTCAGGATGTCATAACTAACTAAAACATATATTATTTTTTAATATATATGTTAATATATATGCCCCATAATGCATTATTTGGGGAATGAATATGCGGAGGTAGTCGATATTTTTGCTGTAAATTTAACTCTTTATAGGACTACATTATTACAATTTTATATGTCTCAACTAAATGGTGACGGATAAATTGCTTTTCTTCACATTATATATTTATTTTTAATATGAAAATACGTGCTGACATTATGTAATTTTTTCTTTGTATATTGCACTTCTGATGAAATTTTATGTTATTTTATAAATTACGTTAATGCGTAAATAGGGGGGTGTATAATAATAATAAATAATAAATAATAAAAATATCGACTCTTTTTCCAAACATTATCACTCTAGTATTCCAGACAACGACGGGCAACAACAAATAAAATAACATTAATTATTTTCATTATAAATAATGCACACTAAAAAATTGAACACAATAATTTAATTCTAACTAAACTTTAGGTGAATATTTTTGTTATTAAGAAGAACACATTCTTATTGTGAAGATGTAATTATTCATAACATAGGACTGCAATATTTTTTAAATACAAATTAGATATATTAATTAGAAAAATATACATGAAAAATCAATTTTATTGTAAAATATTGTTGTTGCTACCAGGATTCGAATCTGAATCTTTTCCTATCCGGGAAAATGTCATCAATGTAACGTGTTGGTGTAGTATAATCGATAAATGCATTTTCCTGGATATAAAGAGATCCAGATTCGAATCCCCATAGCAACAACAATATTTTTATATGGCTAATTTTTATTTAAAGAATTTTTTTGTGAAAACGCTCTAACTGTACATAATATTGAGATGATTATATTTTTCGAACAATAAACAACACGCAGAATGATTTTTCAATCAATTTAAATGCAATCAAAGTAAGCCGTAAAATTCTAGAATGTACAGCTATCGCAACTTTTAACGAACTGAACACAGCACTATTTCCTGCATGATATTACTCCCCCATCAAATCGGACAAATTTCGCTGTTCGGCGCCGCGCCACTGCGATCCGATACTTTATGCATGCGCCGCCGCTTAGAGCCGAAACTTTGTTTTAAAATTCACATTTCAATAAATTTATCAGCCACCCCTCTGAGCGCACCATTGGAATAAACGGCAAATTCACCGAAAATAATACATCGGACGAAAGTTCATCGAAAAAAACCAAAATAAATTTTGCCGTAAAAGAAATATTATTTAAGATAGCTAACAGTGGCATGAAAAGGCATTAATAAGATATACTTTTCTTAATATATTTCTAATATTTCTACGCGAATATGTAATGCAATTTATTATTTGCTTATTAAGTACAACATATTATTATTGTGAAGTTGCCGTTTTTCAGAACATAGTTCTGTGATATTTTTAATACAAATTAAATGAATAAATAAAATTTTAATACAATTAGAAATATTTATTAAATTTTGGACACATTGATACAACTTTATTATTAGAAGAACACATTCTTAATTGATAATTCTGACACCTGCTATCAGATTCCTCAAAGATATTTGAGATTCTATAATACTAACGTAGATGGCTCTTTCAAATAATTGAACGATTAAATGTATGAATATCTAAAAGGTAACATATAGGTTCGAAAATTTGTCGCTAAAAATATTGTCGCTGTAGCATAGTTGGATAATGCACCTTCCCCGGTTAGGAAAGAGATCCAGGTTCGAATCCCGGTGGAGCAACAATAATATTTTTCGATTGAACTGATTTTATATGTATATCTTTCTAAATAATATATTTAATTCATATTTAGTACATATTATTATTGTAAAGTTAAAATATTTTTTCTGATGCTGTACTTTCATGCATAATGTGACCGAAAAATTGGAAAAATCTCTTAATAACAGCTCTAGATAAGGCTTGGTGTAGTTTTATTGGTTAAGTGGACTGATCTGATATCGTTCCGAGTCTCTTTCCGAAGTACTAGGCCGTTACAGATGTCTCACGCGAATATTTTATAATCAAGTTATTACATTAATTCAATAATATATAAACTTGGCAGGCTTAGGAACAAATCCAATTATATATAGTTTAAAAAAAATATCCTAAATATACGTGTTATGTTTTTGATGCTAGAAACAATATACGCAGGATATTAAAGCCATTCTGTATTTTATTTTATTACTATTTAGTAGTATTAACGTATGTATGGTGTATAAATGCTGAAGTTAACTATAAATATTAATGACTATTAAATTCAGTGAAATTAGATAAAAATCACAAAACTTTTAACAAAAATTTGTTATAAAAACTGCATAGGTAATTAAACTGCATGACGGCCATGCAGGCTTAAATCTATTAATTAAGTTAACGTTTATTATAGTTCTATAAATAATTTTTACTTCAAAGGTCTTTAAAACCTTTTCATCATATGTTGTCAGTATCAAGTTCTGACGAGTATATCTGAGTGTTGTATAGATGGTAAACCTTATTGTTTTAAGAGAAGACACAGAGAAGCGAATAAGAACTAAAATAGCATATTTTCCAACAATACAATTCTATTCATCTCTTTACTCGTGCCGTTGTGTAATTAGTTTGCGGTAAATAATTAGTCCTGTCTTTCGGTAAACAGTTTGATTCGGAGAACCGCAATTCGACGAAATCTTTTCGGTCAGTTTTCAACAACCCTACCTCCGAAGTTTACCTTGGCGAAGAGTGATTTACATTTTGTTTTCGGAAAGGGAATTTGCCATAATGTCTGACTTTTGACTCTTGCGTCAATTCTGGTTTGATTTACGGCCATCGAGAGATATTATTTGACTATGCGGTGGGTATAATTCCGCACAAATTTTCGATACCCTCTAAAACACGCTGAAAAAACACGCCAAATTTGGCAATAAAACATTTTATATACATAGGTTCAAACCAATAATATTTTTCAATATAAATTTATATTTAAAAAAAAGGGCCGACTCAGTTGGTCTGGACATGTGATGCGAATGGAGAAATATCTCATGAATCACAAAACCAGACCAGTTTTTAGACTGGTGGTAGAATACTGGAAAGACGATGTTCACTATTGATAAGTTTGTTTAATCAGTGATCCTTAAAAATTGTAAAAATAACAAAACACAGTGGAGCAAAAAAATTTGAGTACCCAATACCAGATGACAATAGAAAGTAAATTTTACAACCAAATCTGAAAATAATATATTACGCGCATGTACGGTCACATTTGCAAAACTGTATTATTGGATAGACAGGTGCATATAAAACTTAAATGTCACAATTAGAAATTACTCAAAAAATGATAATAAAAATTATTCTAAAAAAAAAGACTATCCAAGTGTTCAACATTTCACAGATTTCAAAGTACCAAAAATAAAAGACATGTACAAAAAAAAATCCATAATCCAAATTTTTAAAAATAAAAATCAATTAAACTTTAGAAGCGAATTCCGATCTACAATATTTAGAGACCAAATTGATATTCCAAAACTAAAATATACCGCAACCCGAAATCACTATATTTATCAAGGCATCCAATTTGTTAACAATCTTTCCATCACAATTAGAACAATTACAGACTACTTTCAATTTATATCTGAAGTAAAAAATATATATACACAAACTAACTGAAACATATATTATCTCGTATATACTCATCTATACACGAGTCCTACTCTCATAGAGAAGAAAAAAATGTTAAATGAAATATATATACATCCTACTGATAATTCTAAAATGTATTTAGTTTTATAATATTAAAATAATAATTTAAAAATGTTCCCTCTAATTTTGGATCACGGTGTGTGTATAAAAAATATACTGTGCAATTTTTAAGAGCAATGCTATTATAATATAATACAAATTAAATGTATTAATAAGAAAAGTTTTAATTTATTACTAACAATGACGCAGAGGTGGAATAAGATCCCATGAACTGTATTGATTAAATTAATGGTTAGTTGACGCAATCCGGATTGGAACAAGAGAGGAATATTAACAAATAAATCTGGTTTACCTGGATCTCGATTCTGGGTTGGACAGTTTTCACCTCCAGTTGAATCGCACTTTTATAGTGAAGAACGGAGATATCACTGCACTTCCGTAGATATTTATAACACCGCTTCTTCGTAGTCCTAGCGTTATCCACGGCGCTACTCTTGAACGTTAGAAGAAACACAGATGTTGACCGTTTCGTGGCGAAATGCAATATGTTCCCATGTCGGCGAAATCGGGACTGGTATATTAAAATATATTTTGGAAGGACAAAATACCCAGGGAGTAGGTACTCGACTTGCGTCAACACGCAATAAGCGTCGAAAACGTCTAAATTACTTTTTAATTTTTAATTAAAATATTGTGTGAAGTAAACAACGTTGTGTTTTATTTTAATAATCAATTAGTTTTCAAAATGTTAAAAATTTAGTTAAAAGATTTTTATATATTACGATTTTTTTAATACATAAATATATTTATAATTGTAATTTTATTTCCATATAAAATTTGTTTTGCTACAGGAATATTATTGAAAACTTTCATTAGACGCAATAGGACCGTGCGATAATCGATATGGTATTGAAGAGCACTCGAGTGGAAAATTCTTCAAAAGCCTTAAAATTTATGTCTTTCCCGATCATTAAGAGGCACATAGAACGGAAGTATGGTAAAAGTGAAGTAATACTCCCAAGAGAGCAATTTAACACAATGAATTGCAGCCTTCCAAAACCTTATTCACTGCGTTTACCCTTAAGAAAGTTTTGTAAAACGGGGCAATGTTAATTTTATAAATTTCTGGGTAACATAAAATTTTCATTTATACATATGGAGAAACTAGTAAATAATCTTAAATGCTGAGCGGTATTGTTCTAGGCAGTATGTACCTACCGTGCAGAGGGCAGCTGCCCTGGAGATCAAACCACGCCAGCGTAAAGGGCGTGCAGAGGGCGCCACTTACGACCAAAGTGCATGTGCACCATATCGAAAGATAAGAGAGTCAAGCGTGCAGACTGCAGAAAAGCATTGATATAAATTGGCTTCAGCTTTCCGCCCGGTCCTCACGTAGTTCACTACCAACTCTGTCTCAGCTCATACCACAGATCCAGAGGTCTACGTCACGTATCTAGAAATATAATTTAATTGGTACTTTAAGTCATTTCATTTGTCACTTTTGTGATTAAATATATAACTAAGTAAGTACCTACCTACTATATTAATTCTTGTCTTACCCAACTTTTCTTTTTATTTGATATTTTTTTAAAGTAGAGTAGATCTCTGAATGTCACATCAATATTCTTATTATTTTTAAACGAAGCTAAATGCTCGAGCTAAGAAAATAGAAACTTGCTGGTCTCCCGAGACACGTATCGAACTTCCGAACACCTGGTCACTGGCGAAAGTCTTACTCCCGGACCATCATGTATCTGTAATTGTGGCTTATGGTGAATAGAGACACCTTTTTGACTATATAAATGGTGTATCTTCATCCCACTACCACTTAAAATTAAAGACTTATTAAATATTTAAACTTGTATCTATCTCCGTGTTTCTATAACTTAATGTATCTGAAATCTTTTTTGCAGATGTGAAAAATATTTTCATTTCTTTTATCAATGTATTGTTTATTTTTTTGGGATTATTTTATTTTTTTTTTGTAACATAAATAGTATACATGAAAATAAAGGTTTTATACCTATACTTTACTATACGTAATCATTTCTAGAACAATTACCTGTGCAGTTTTAAAAAGTTGTAAATGTTAAGGTACAATCGTTATAATGTAAGGTAAGTAAGTATAATGTAAAGTAAGTTAAAAAAAAGTTATGTGAGAAAAGTACAATCAGAAGTTATAAAATGTTATTGTAATAAAGTTATAAAAATATTATTGTCTGTAATACACAATAGTTGGAGACAAAAATGTGTAGGTAGCTAGGTTAGCACAAATAACAAATTGGTTTCATTTTACTTTCTACCTACATCAAGCAACCACTTTGTTATTTTTTGTTTAAAATCGTTAATCACTTTAGACCCTTAAGGGTCTAGTGGCAATTTGTTAAATATCTGCGGAGCACAAAATAAGAAAGTTCATTGAGCGAATTTGATATTAATTTTTGGCACTGAAAAGTATCCTAAGGCTTTGCTCCTAGTTTTCTTTGCATCGGATCGTGGAAGCAAAGTTTTTTTTTTTTTTTTAATAATTTTAAGATTCCTCTGGTAAACAGTTGTCTTATATCCAAAATTTGAACTATACCCAGTTAATTTATTAATAATAGAAAAGATACATTTATTTGATTCTAATTTTTAATAAAGAATGTATAACAATTACACTATGTTTCCTAAGATAGGGCAAAAAAACTTTTACGGATTTATTTAGTAAATTTTTTTTTTTTGAATAGAATTGAATGCCATTTTTCGATTTAGTCATTTAAATTCCATTTATTATATTATTTCCAGCTCTTTGTTCTAGCCTTAAGTCACACGAATACTAATTGACATAAATTAGAATATTTTATTTGAATTAAGTCATTACTCTAGATACTGACACATTAACATTTTTCTCAAAAGGACCGGAAGTAGTTTATTTGTAAGAATTTTTTATGGAAATTTTACGAATATACAGAAAATTTTCTGTTGTTTATAATATATTATTTTTGTTTACACGTGCCAATAATCTTTTTACTAATTTGTATTGTCATACAATTCAACGTGTTATTTTTTAAATCTTTTAAATTTCCAAAGAACGTGAATTTCACTACTTTCAAGTAACTTATAACTGTTACTTTTCTAAAACGATAGCAAATTCTTCGCACTCATCGTTTTGAAAATCACACGATACGATACACCGTTGCTCTTTTTGCTCAGGCAAAAAAAATTCGACCTTAATCTTGAGAAATAAATAAATTCACAACGGTATCAATTCCTAAGGGCTCCAAGTGAGAGGTATAGTTTCAAAAGAGATAATAATAATACTATGTTGTCCGTTTTTTAAATAATCATTGAAAAAAATATTTTTATATTATACCTGAGTACTGAGTATTGAGAGCTTGCTTAGCAGATCTTTTTTATCATTATTGATATATCAAACTTAACAGAAATGTGTTAAAGCTTGACAAGTATAAACATTGTAGGGTTAGGTTAGATTAGTTAATGTGTTATCGCTAATTAGGTTTATTCATTAGAACTTTGCTTTACTGACAGGCGTTTTATTTACTCATAAACATCCTGTTCAGTTGTATTTTTTATAAATTCATATGTATATACACATTTATATTTATATATATATATAAACATATTTATATTACTATATTTTTTAATTAGTACACAATTATAATAAATATGTTTTTGTCTAAAAATGCGGCGAATTATTTACCAGGCGATCAATTGTGGAATAATAATTGTGTACGGCAAATAATTGTGGCCGGCAACAATTGTGGGCGAACAATTGTTACTATTTATAGAGAATATGGCCATTCCTAGTATTCTAGTATTCAAAATGTAAAAAAATTTAACTTTAATATTTCAAAATTTTAGCATAATAATTTTTGACATTTGACACACTCGACGAATGTTTTACATTCAGATCTCTGAAAAAGTCGTGGTTTTCAATAAAGTACAGAATCCTACTTTAAAATAAGCAAAAAAGACACTTGAAAAAAATCTAAAATATTATAAAATTATTTCGTTTTCGAGTTTCGTGAATAGCCATAATATATTATAATACCATGCATAATCAAAGAAAAAATCCAAAAAACACACTATCATCAATATGTGTACGCATCATCGAATTATAAAATTAATCTAACTTACCTAACCTAAACTAACCAAACCGAACTAACAAATTTAATTTATTTAGCATAATAATTAAATACTAATGGAAAACGTGCATTATGTAAAAAAATCTTAGATTTTTGTATGTATTCAACATGTTTCTGTCTTGTCTATGATTAGAGTAAATTCATAATATATACAGTTAGGGTTGCATATATTAAAATGTATACTGAAAATTCTACATTTTATAATATAACTTTTTAAATATTTGCGATTGAATTTTTTTTTTTCATTTATGTAATTAAGGCACTCAATTATATAAGAACATTTTTTTTTGTAAACATCCGATAATAGACCATATTCTCGATATAGCCCAATTGTGGGCGATCAATTGCAATCAGTTGTCCTATAGCAGACGCCAGAATTAACAATTCATTTTTATTAAATTATGGACAAATTGATCCAACTTACATATTATTAAGGAGAACACTATCGGTTTACTCAAAGGTATTTGAGATTCCGTGAAAACAAAGTAGATGGCTTTCAAATAATGGAACGATAGATGTAGTAATTTAAAAATGTGTAACATATAGATTCGAAAATTTGTCGTTAAAAATACAGTAGCATAGTTGGAAAATGCCCCTCCTCCGGTTTGGGAAGAGATCCAGGTTCGAATCCCGGAAACGCAACAACAATATTTTTTGATAAAATATATATATCTTTCTAATTAATATATTTAATTTGTATTTAAAATTTTACAGACCTATGTTCTAAATAATTACAACATCACAATAAGAATGTGTTCTCCTTAATAAAATATTACCTTCACTATTTTTATTTTTGATAACTAATATCTGTATATATTTTGAAAATATTTTATATTATTGTGTCTGTATTTTACTATCTTATTTAATCTGTTTCTCTTTATATTATTATAGTATTGTATTAACCAATCAATCCTGCCGAATGAAAGTCTTTATTATTTTTTTAAATATCTACATTATATATATGTGACTAAATAAAATTATAAGAATCCCCAATATCTAAAAATATTAAACGTTTGACTTCAACGTAGATACTTGTAAATTTCATGATAAGTGTCCAATAATTTTATACAACTCTGCGATCTAATGAACGAATTGCGCGATCTCTGGGTCGCGCGTCTCGCGGATTGGATAACGACGATTACGGTCATAAATCAGAATCGCCGTAGGGGGGAAAAAAAAGGAAATAAGGGATCCAGGATATAATGGCTAAGGGTCGGTGATGGGTTAGGGGTTCTAGTCGAAGAACCAGTGATCTCGGGGAACCGGGTTTCTGAAGGATTGCTCGCCTTACCTTGTGTATGACGCCTCCATCGCTCCTGCAATCGCCGCCGAGATCACACAAACGGCACGCGGATGGGCAGATCTCCGCTTCCAATTAAAAACGGCGATATCACAACTTCACTCGTGGCACATAAAAAACAAACAATGCATGATCAAACACAATATCACAAATTACAGTGCTGATGCACTGGAGCTGACTAATCCATACCGCGAATACTAACGCGATGTCGCGATCAAACAAGTATCGGTCGCATTGACGTCTTCTGACGTCAAGGTCACATTTCACACTAACAAGATGAACATTAAAGAAAGGTTATGGGTGTGAATTTGGACGTGGAAAGGTGTCAATAACAAGGGTCGCAGTCGATTCACATAACAAATGGTGACGTCTTTAGTGATATTTTTTTCGAATAAAGGCATCCTACTAACACTGAAAAATAATGGTCTACCTCCTTCGTGCACTTTACGTGCAAAATATATGGCGTGATAAAACCATTTCGATGAATACTTAGATAAGACGCGTCCCCAACATTCGCCGTGCATTCGAAATGGGGATTTAGCAGCCTTAAGGATACTATGGTTATCCGATGTACCTATAAATACATACTAGATGGACCTAATGTCCAGAACAAGCTATTCGCACTGTGATTACGATATATTCTTAATTGTATTGGTTATGATGTCCGCTACATTAACAATACATCAATCTAGTTTCATCGGCTAACTAAATTTAATTCACACATAATATACTTTTGACTAGGTGGGCATTAAACACCGGTGGCTGGTAGCACGGCTACAACCAGTGTTTCCGTAAAACCTATTATTCAATGTTGCAATTATAATTTATTATGATAAAAAGCGGAGTGGTATAGCACGGTTCAACTTAAATTAACCAATTATCGCAAATAAGTGCCCAATTTGACATATTCTTTAAACGATTTAAATATATACTATATCATTCCCGATGGTTAGCTGCGATACGCCTGATGACAAATTATTATATTCAAGGCTTTAGCACTTGTAAATAAAGTGATTGGTGTCTTAGCTAGATATACAAGCTGAAAATAAATTTAAATAGCTTTTAAACTTATTGACTTGTTACAAAGATTGTATGTTTTGTATTATAAACAAAAAAATTAATACATTAGTATTAAAATTTGACGTTAATAATGTATAAATAATAATATTCATCAAAAATATAAAACAATTAATTTGTAATTTAAAAAAACCATCGTTATATGCTTATATGACAATATGGCATAGATTAGCTAAGATGTCATACATACCATTGACTTAGAACGTGAGAACTCGGCGCCTTCAAATTATCTTGATCCTATTGCCAAATAAAACACAAATTACTATAAATTTTCTACCACACTATTTCTAACGTAATTTACGTAATAAAATTCAAATGAGTGACATATATTCTTCATGTTACAATAAAATATCGTTGCATAATAATACGTAGAATTTTCATAGATTCTAGTATGACATTAGTTTTGAAATTCCTTCAAATACTGTGCTCGAGCAACTCGTGCGCTAGCGTGTATATTTAGAAAAAAATTGGAAGATTTAAGAAGTCAATTGAATTTTTGTAAAAATGAGAAATATGTGTAGAAAACAGCATCACGTGCCTCAAACGTGTTCGACGAGTTCGATCCGCGACGAGCAAAAGCATCGAGCTAAAGTTTTGAAGAAGCAAAAACTATGTTTATACATACTCGTATAATCTAATGACGCGTGATTTATCAGATATCAAAAATGGGAACTGTTCTTTTATTGACGTCGTATTATAAATGTAAAGAATGACCTCAAACTGATATTGAATATTGATGTCAAAAGTTTCCATTAATTTAACGTTTTTTTTAAAAATAAGACTAGCCAAACAAGTTGAAAACAATTAATTTTAAAACATATCGAGCTTTGTGCACAGATTTCTGTTTAACAACCCACGATAAATTAATCAAAGTGGTTTTTACAAAGTTTGTAACTGTTTTAAATTAATAATCCACAAAGTTAACATTAAAAATAATTTTAAAAACATTTATTTTGCTCCACCAGTCGGTATTTTATCTTTTTTTTATTTGTTACTTAGTAATTATTGCTTAAAATTTGGCATTTATATAGAAAAAAAGCAAATACTCTAGAACATTAAAGGTCCGGCAATAGGTATTGGCAGTTTTTATCATGTGATTGTTAACTAAATAATTGAAACAGAGATTAAAATGAAATATATTTATTCTATAGATAATGCAGTTTTTAAATATTCTTATATTTTAAAAATTACGTCAG
Source organism: Eubasilissa splendida (assembly GCA_031772225.1). Taxonomy (NCBI): domain Eukaryota; kingdom Metazoa; phylum Arthropoda; class Insecta; order Trichoptera; family Phryganeidae; genus Eubasilissa; species Eubasilissa splendida. Next base: position 22,798,947 of record CM062862.1, on the reverse strand, counting down.
ACAAATCATTGCCCATCTTTCAAACAGATATAACACGTTTTTTGTTGAAATTGAGTTACAACTGGGGTTAGACTGTGCAAACACGCGGCCATTATCTATTTAAACTGACATATCTGAATTGTATTCCAATGAACTAATATTACATAGAAACATGTTGGCGTAACCAATCTTATTTATCATTCTTGTAAATGACAGTAATAAGTAATATTTATGAACTAAATATACCTCACGCTGTTTTTAAATTTAAAAATGTTCGTAGAAATTAGTAAGTTTATTTTTTTAATCATTTTTCAATGGTGAGGTGATACCGTCTTATAAACGTCTTATATCACACGTGTTGCAGGCCCAATCGACCCAATTCGACCAATTTTTCCAAGATGTGACGATAGCGATCACTATTAATGGTTACAGCATTCCTATTATTATTTAGATAAAATGTTTTAATATCTTCAATACGTTTTTGAAACGTCATATACTTTATAAAAAATTGTAATTAACTACTTTCTATAATTATCAATTACAAACTGATAAATATTTACCAAAACAAAATGGCGGGCAAAGAAAATCGGCCTGGAACATAATATTCACTCTTTACTATATTTGAAATGAAGTTTACTTTAGAATTGAATAGAAAAGAAAGCGAATGATGCAAGCGTTGACGGCAACAGGAACCGATGACGTCCGGGAAATGCCTGGCGCGATCAGATAAATTAGATATTTGAAGACGGCTCTGTTCGAAGTCTCGATAATAGACAAGCGTGTATGAGAAAATTTACGGAAATGAACAAGACAAAAGTAGTAAGTCAGAACCGAGGAATGCGGCGCCTATACCTGCAAATAAAAAGTAATTTTAATTATTTTGTAGTGATATATATATTTTGTAGTGACGTCATCAAAATTATTTGCACGTCAGAAAAAATTTTAGATCTCAGAAAGAGATTCACATAATAATTTTATATTCTCTCCCTTTAAGTATATATAAGTGCACTCTTTTTGTACTTATTGTTAGTTTTAAATACGTCCTGACAAAGCTTGAGATAAGCTAAACCGGTTGACGTATAATAAATTTCTTGGCTTCACACAAAGTGATTATATTTTATTTAATCTAAAAAATAATCTCATTTCAACACACAAAATAGTTATGAAGATTACTATACCAGTAGTATAAATCTACGCACGAATTTGAAAGAGTGAAAAAATAATTGAGATACATATCGGCAATGGTACAAAATATATTAGAAAATCTATTTAGCTCAGCCACACTCTGTTCTATTTTTATTCGTTATTTCTCGAAGATACTAAATAATTTTATGGGAATAGGTAATTGTAATAAGAATTTGACTTATGTAAAGTGAAGTGTCCGCGTTCTCGCTGACACGATCTTGTCATCATCTGCCTAATATACCCCATCTCGTAGTCGACGTTTTGATGAAATTCCTATACAGCTTGAGATTCCTTGCATTACTGATCAGGTCCGCGTTTTAAGGCGGCCGATCATTGAACCCAGTTAAGCCTCCAATCATGCTATCACGAGCATCCCTCATTATCACGCAATGCCACAAGATGTGTTCCGGATTTGATTCACAACGGGGCATCCACGAGCCTTAAATCAAACAGTTTACTTCGGAATTGGCCGTGCCCCGTAATCATTTGCCAGTCAGATTGATTCAGATCCGGAGATCCCCATACACCCTTCGATTTAACAGCGACTCGGGGAAGAAAATAATTAATCCATCTGCCCTGCAGCACTGTATTCCATCTTTCTTGCTTCCTAGAATAGGCACTGTAAAAAACGTATTTATATTACAAAAATTAAATATCAAAAACAATGTTAGAACATCCAGAAATGCAAAATAATTTTGAGGGTTGCATTTGTAATAACTCATCAGACATAATTTGTAGTAATACATACTATTAATTTCCATGCGATGACAGGAGTGGTCATAAAACATTTGATTCTTCCGTCCTGACAAACAACTCTGACCTCCTTAGATAGGCAGAGCCGGCCCTAGCACTTTACTTCTTTTGCGACAGCCTTCCATACGAGTTTGTTAAACCAACATTAATTTTACATAGAATATTTACTCCTTACACCTGCGTTCTCGCTACTGTGTGTCAAGCATCAATTAACATTGATCTATTGTAATTAGTATTTCATTGTTCACCCTGCTTTGGTCACACACTCGCGTTATAATTCAAACAAACAGTTAAGCGCCCGGTGTAACTTTATTTGAGGGTACTCGGACACTTACATAAAGGTACTCGGAACTTCTGATGTCTTATCAACACAATTAACAGTACATTTTTCCATCCCCCCGAAGTGTTAAATATGACCGAGTGTATGATGAAATGCTGTTAACATTTCCCACACGGTGTTAAAATAATAACGCGCGCTTCGGTGCTGTAAACTCAGTGTACATGGAGACTTTTACGATTTTTATGTCGGATAAATATAAATATTTTACATTTATGACTTATATTAATAATTAAAATAATAGTTGATACATATATCAATTATTGTAAAAAGGTGCTAAGAATAAAAAAAACATTGGTCGTACGGTCGTCGTAAAGACGTATAAGACACACCTAACTCGGCCAGCGTACGCTTTCGCTCTGCCACTAATGCTAACAGTCCACTCTCTCCGAGGCTCCTTATCTCGCCACGCTCCGTTCCGGTTGGCTCTCAAGGCGAGGCGTGCGAGACGAAGCGAGATAGCACGAGACGACCTATGTCGACACAAGAATAGGCGATACAGGCCGAGAGCTGCAGTGCATTCTCGTGCTCAGCTCTTCTCGCCGTGCCTAGGCGAGAGTGGACTGCTGGCATAACTAAAGTGACGATCGACATCCGGCACCCCGCGCACCATTCCACACGTGCACACAAGTTACGTCAGGTTCTTCGAGAAAATATGTTTTATTGTTGCGTATGGTAAATACTTTTATATTGTAATTATTTTATCTTATACATAAATATATTACGGAGGAATACCTCAAATATGAACTCTGTATTTAATATATTTACAGAGATATTCACATAATTAGAGACAATATCAACTCGGTTTACATCACCGGAGAGGAAAGGTTAAGAGAGTTGTTGGAATAAAAAATAACTAAATTATCTAAATATTATTAATATTTATATATTTTAAATATTTACATAATTTACAGTAATAAAATAATTTCCTTCACAGTAATAAAAAGTGTCTGTTGAGCTTCTGTTCAGAATACTTTCGCCCACGCAAGTGCCATTCCAGACTCTCAACTCAGAATTTTTTGTAAAAATTCCGGGAATTTTTTAATTTCAAACCATTAGTTTATATATAGGTACCTATATTTAGGTATTTTCTCACAATCTATCTACCTCCCATTCTCTTTTTATTTCAAATTCTTTGCTGCTGTACAAATATTGAAATTAATATCTTATTATTATTATTATTCTCAAGGGATATTCATTTATCGCTGTAGCTCTTTCCTTCGACCCCTATTATGTGCCAGATATTTTGCTTCTCGGTAGCTTCTACAACTGTTCCATTCCAGAAACTAGATATATATGCTCGATCATCCCTTTCTTCTTCTTTCTATATTTTGTTTTGGTACTGTGGTTACAAATATGTTATATTAGAGAATAAATTGATTTAGAATTTATAAATTCCGAGTCTTTGCAAAAGAGCACGCTTTCTCCTAATTTAGAATAAATTTTAAAAAATGGCTTATAGAAAATAACCTGTCTTACCTGTAAGAATGATATTTATTGTATAAACGGTGACTGATTAATTGTTATGTTTTTGAATTTATTAAATGTAACAAATGGATTTAAATTTACCTGCAGACAAACGTCTATCAAGATGTTTTGTGGGTCTAGTGTTAATTTTAAAAAAATCTATGCTTTTTCCGAAATATCTTTATTTCGTTCTTTTTTCCTCTAAATAACTTATATAATTCCCCTTCAGCACCACGTTTCGAATACTTCCAATCTCTCTTTATCTTATCTACGTATCAATATCCGATATTAATATATGTAAGCTTAAAAAACACACCAGTTGATAAAAATTTCTATAGAATATGAACATTGAAAAAAAATCCACTCTACAATGACAATATCGCCCTTGAATCCTTAACCTAGAGAACATCCAAAAATAAAACGGTCTCAAAATTGAAATCTCATATCGGTCCACCGCCGCGAGATTTTTTGCCGCGTCATATTGGATATTTGCCCCTGTCCAATATGACAGGTAAAGCCGAGCTTACACTGCCCCTGATATCCCGTCGACAAAGGGGCTGTCCTAGAAGTCTTCCTTTATTAGGTTTAGATATCCCCATTCAATACAGCCTTCCGTGCCGCAAAGAATTTGACGCCCTCGGCGGTTTTCAACGTAAAGTCTCGCTGCTTTGCATATCTCTTCCCACATTTACGAGGTGGAACTCCGCTTTATGCCGGTATAGATGAATACATACCTACGTAACTTACTATCCAAAAACTTTTATATAAAAAATAAAATTTTATAAAACTTATTTTTTTACTTATTTATCAGTTGTGAAACAAATTGACAATTTGGTTTAGTCTGGCGGCAAGATATTTATTTAGATCAAGTGGTTGAATATTTGAGTTTTCAATAAAATTTTATTCTCCATAACAAAAGTACAAATAGCAAAAAATATTTAAAACTATCTATACTTATGACATTTATTTTTTTAAATGCGAGATTCAAATTTAACAATGACAATCAAGGTCGGATTAGAACACCCAGGTATTTCAAAAAATAGTAATATTAGTGCGGAACGATAACATTGTGTTACTGTTCAAACGAGTTTGAATCAGATGCCTTCCAATACTGGGTGTGTTGCGTTGGTTATCGTCATTTATGAATATTGTTTTATATATGTCATTCGAACGTTTATAATTGATTATTATTTGATAACATAATTTCTTTCTTCTTTTTCTTCTTCTTTTTCTTCTTCTTATATCCTACCTGTTCAACGGACGTTGGCTATCATCACATTGTTCACTGCGACCCGGAAAAGCTCTACAATAGACTGGCCAAACTATTTCCTTCGTTCTTCAGCCATGATATTCTCCTTCTTTCCGACTTCCAGCATTCTTTCCCTGCATTATGAGGTGCAATTTTATTGTTTTAATTTTTTTTAAATATTCATCCAAACAAATCATCCATTAAATCCATTTAGCTTCTTTTTATTTTTTTTATTTGAAATTTTTACAATTATTTTTATAATATGAGTTATTAATTAAGTATTGTACATTTTTAAAATTACATGTTTTTTATTCGCTTACCTCTCCAAAAAAGAAACTAGTTCTTGTACTTGGGAGGTAGTTATAATTTATACAGAGTTATATATTTGTTGTCTATAATTATTTATTGTCTATTTGTGTGCTTCTGAAGTGTTCTATAATATTATTTATTTTCTAATTATGTGCTTCTGAAGTGTTAATTTAATTTATTTCTAAGCTCTTTTATATCTTTTATTTCTTTAACTTGTGTAGGGAGGCTATTGAAATTTTTGAGCATTCTTCCTGTAGATCCACATCTCAAATACTTCAAATCGCCTTATCATTTTTTTCAGAAAGTGTCCATGCTTTCATTCCATAAAAACATATCGAGAACGCATAATATCTAACCATTTATATTCGTAATCTGAGATTGAGATGAAGACTGCTGAACATATCTTTCATGCATGTAAAGGTTGTACTAGCTTGCATAATAAGGCATTTGATGTCAACAGAAAGATTCCATAATTCATTTGAAGTATTTTAACATTGCGTTGCATTTGATAATAATTCTGAAATCCCTAATACAATATTAAATATTGTAAGTATATTTTTCACATTTGCAATACGATATTATTGGATGGAGAGAAGCATATAAAACTTCATTATCACAATTATGAATCACTCAAAAAATTATAATCAAAATAATTATAAAAAAAAAGATTATCCAACTCTTCACAGATTTCAATAATAGACATATTAAAAAAATAATAATAATCAAATTTTTTAATATTAAAAATAAATTAATTATAAAAAAAGATCAAATTAATATTCCAAAACTAAAATATACCGTAACCCAAAATTACTATATTTATCAAGGCATCAAATTCTTTAACAATCCCCCCATCATAATTAAAAACATTACAGACTACTAATTTAAATCTGAAATCAAAAAATATCTACACAAACTAACAGACACATAAATTATACTTTTTATATACTCCTTCCCTATACACGAGTCTCATAGAGATGAAATAACTGTAAAAAGAAATATATATATACATCTTACTGATTATTTTAAAAATGTATTATATCTCACGATATCTTATAATATAAAAATTAAATTGATGTGTATCCCGTAAAACTAATTAAATTCTTCGCGGCTCTGTTAGATTTTCTCTGCAATTATGATACCCCATTCTCTCTCTTCACCGTCATCCAATAAACTATCTGGTTATAGAACCTCTTTAGGAGATTTCCGCACTTATGGAAGATCATACTTTATCAATATAATTTATGTGAATTATCAGCGCTACTTGGCTGATAGAAATTTCCAGAAGGCACGAGACTTGCCATTTATGTCTAATTTAAATAAATAATCCAATTCTTTGAAAACAGACTCCCAACAACTTCCCTAATTAAATAAAAGTAAATTAATATTTACTGAAACCACATTACATCATTATATATTAAATAAATTTATTTATAAGTATATAGTGTAAGGCGTCACAGATACTGAGGCATAATATTATTTTGTTGATAATATGCTAATTATTTGTACAGTAAATGAGAAAACATTTAATTTTACGATACATTAAAAACGAAAAATAATGTATAAACATGATTATTTATAACTAGTCTTCTATCAGATAACATGACGTTAGTTATTGGATAAAATTGAAAGCAAAGCGGAAGAAACAGATAGTAGTGGTAGGCTTAAATTCAACCTTGGACACAAATCAACAGAAGAAGTTTTAAAAGATTTAAATCTAGAATCAGAATTAATACAACATGTTCGTCTAAAGACGGAAAAAATGCCATAGTCGAAGCATTCACTTTAATTTAATTTATTGTTTTATATGTTTAGACTGTTTAACTCGACTTACTTAAAAGTAGTCGTTTATATTAAATTATTCAGCACAGTACTTTATAAACTTTTTTTTTTAAATGTACATATCACACACCTAGATCAAAACTAAGACAACTAAAAAAATAAGAATTTTGAGCTATTATTGTATTCAGATACACTGTCATATACGAAACTAACTTAGCCCCAGTTCTTGAATAGTGCCATTTTAAGATACATTTATGACCTAAAATGTTATTTAGTTTCATAACTATAGTAACAAAAAATGGAGAAAAATGTTTTTTTTTTGTCTTCTGAAAAATGGCTTTTTGAGTTGTCTTAGTTTTGATCTTAGTGTGCGATATATGCAAATTTTATTTTTCAATAGGTAAAAATACGTTATAATTTTAAATTTTATGTGTTGTCATTAATTTTTTTAATATTTGAAAAAATGCTTTTACAGTAAAAATAATCATTATTTTCAGCAATATTTACAAATAAAGTTTTCTTTCAAATTTAGTAATAAAAAGAGAAGATTGTAAACAAACAATGTTTATTAATAAGCAATAGTATCGATAAATATTTCCTGCTAAATTATTTTAATTAATTTATATTATAAATTTGAATATATCTAAAAATAATTCAAATATGGAATACTTAAAATGAACTTTACAAGTTATACATAAAGAATTCAAAGAGTAAATAATATTATAATCATTAACGCTATGCTGACTCGATGTCTGATGACGTACTCGTGACATTCAGATGGACAAATGATCCGAATATTTACCGGGACAAAAAATAATATTTTTAATTATCTATAAATAAAATCATCTGTTTTTATTATATAATGCACTTAGTAATCTCTCCTATATGAATACATATATTGTAAGATTAAGGTGATACATATTCATTAGAGTTTCAATTAATTATACCGTTAGATCACATTTTTAGTATATACTTGTAATGTTTTTTTTATGGAACACAGAAAAGAATAGTCGGCTATCATGGCTATTCTTTTATAACATGTTTCTTGGTGTTTTTTGATTTTTCTGATCAGATAAAAATCTACAGTCATCTTAACCAAAAGAAATGTTGTTGTAAGGACTAAGAATATTTGCGGATATTTTTTTACGTAAACCCTGTTTAATATTTACCTAACATTATTATTTCGTGGAACTAGGTATGCCTCGTAAACTTGTTTTTTGTTCGACGGGTCTTGTATTTTTTTAAGAAATATTTTCCATTAATTTGTAGATTCCTAGAATTCTAAAACTAATAATATTCTAGAGTTTTCGTTGAGTGTACAATTTCCTCAGATGGATTATTCATTAGATTATGATCATTATTAATTCTACAACCTCTGATTAAGAATTTTCCTCCAATAATTCATCTAATGAATTATATTTTTTTGATGCGAATTCGTATCAGAATATCAAAAACAAATCAATCGTGAAGTTGCGTGCCTTTTATAAGGATCATGCACCTACGATGACTATCATCAGATATTGATTTAATGAATTCAAGCGTAGTCGAACATTTGTTTTTGATGAAGAGATCCCAGGCCGTTCGATTGAGGTGACTATGGAGGATATCGTTAACAAAATCCATGATTAGCAGACTGCTGGGTGAAGAACAGAGAGATTGCTGACATTATATACATCTCAATTGAATGCGTACAAAACATCCTACATAAAAAATTGGGCATGAGAAAGCTATCGGCGAGATGTATGCCGCATTTGCTCACGGTGGAACAATAACATAAGTGCATGACAATTTCGGAAGACTGTTTGAATACATTTAAGCGCAATCAAAAAGAGTGATTTTTTGTGACTGTTAACGAAACATAAATCCATCACTATACGTCAGAAATGAAAGAACAGTCAAAACAGTGGGCTTCATCTGGTGAACCTGCCCCAAATAAGGTAAAGATGGTTCAATCAGCCAATGGTCTTGACCACTTTTTTTTTGGGATTCACGAGGCATCATCTTCACCGACAATTTGCAGAAGAGAAGGAGAATATGGGGGGCAGTGCCTTGCTAATTTATTGAGCCGATTTGATGCTGAATTGATGAAAAAAAGTTATTTCTTCACCATGACAACGCAATCTCCGCAGCTAAACTGTTCAAATTAAACTAAAATTTACTGCCTCATCCACTTTATTCTCCAGATTTGACCCAATGCAAATCTTTTTTATTTCCAAACATGAAATAATGACTTAGCGAAAAGCGGTTCACGTCAAACGAGGAAATCATCGCCGAAACATTGGCCTATTTTGCTGAGTTCGACAAATCATATTTTTTGGATGATTTATAAATTTGTAATATCGCTGGACTAAGTATATCGAGCTGAAAGGAGACTGTTGAGAAATAAATAAAAAAATTAAATGCGTTTTCTTTCCTAACACGGGCACATATCACAAAGCTCTCTACGTTGATACTTTTTGAAATTCACGTGTTCGAAAATTAAAATATGTCTTTCATATACTCGTGCATTCAGTACTTTTACTATACCTACCTAAAATTTTTAATTTAAATAATAATACGAGTACATACCTAGTTATTGCCTAATTACATTTTTCATTTTCAAACGAATTCAATTTTTTAAAAGTCAAAAATGTTTCATATAAAATTTAATTAATTTTTTCGTTCCCTATTACTAATGATGTCCATACGACATTTTTTTAATACGTTATTTGGATTGCATGGAATAATTACACACCGGCTTCGTAATCCGGAACATATCATTATTAAATTATATTATTTCTGTAAACCACATCTATATTAAGGGAAAATTAAATCCCACGTCATTTTTATTACCTCCACGTTATGCTAAGGAATCTAACATCAGCTGCATATATACATTGGTGGTCGAAAACGTGCGGCTACCCTGATCAACCATCGGAACTCCAAGCATGCGGTTGGGAAGTATATCCGAGAAGATATTAGCAGCCAAATGTCCGGCTGCGGGTTAAGCCATTAGGGGTGATTATGATAGGGATGCATTTGAAGTTGGACGAAATGGGTGAAACGATAATTATTTGTAATTAATGAGTTTTGCCTTTACCAAAGTTTCTGTATCCAATATTAAAACGTACTGCTTAATTTACTATAAACGATACTTTTAGTTAATTCAACAATTATTGTTTTTCTAATTCTATAGACTCACGGTTAAGGAAGTCTTCTCTTGCATTATATATATATTAATATCAATATCAATTTGTCAGATCAATATAAAGTCACTTTACTATTTTAAAATTAAAAAACTTTTGTTGTATTTTATTATTTATATTTTACATGATGTATAAAGTTCGCACTTCTAAAGATAAAAATGAGGATCTTTTTTCATTCTTTCTTATTTTAAATAAGCAATCCACCCTTCAAGAGTGATTTGTGAAAAATGAGGATCATTTATAAGATATTATTTTTTTATATGTACGTAGGTAGAAACGAGGCAGAGCTAGGTTTTATGTGTACATCATATTCGACTATCATAGACCTTGTAGGCAAATCCCTTCGGTCGAACTGCAATACTCATGTTCCTGTAAAGAGATGAATTCGAGGCGGAAAGGGCGAATAGAGAGATTATTTACATACAATGGTTTAGTGTTTAATACACTGAACTTAGGGCCGGTTGTGTAATCATTTGTAACTTTTTACTATGGTAACATTTTACTTGAGCAACTTTTTACCATGATTAAAATCGTTTTCGGGTTATTCGAACGTCAAACTTACTATTGTCAAAGCATAGATGGAGATGTCTATAGGTGTGACAAATAATCATGAAAAATGCTTTGTTTTATGCATCATTTATGAGTTTTTTCGCCTAGGCGTTTGATATCTGTCATTTTTATGATGAATTTTTTTTGTATTATGTGTAATAATGTATATTAAACAACGATATCATCGGACGAACTGTCATCACTAAAATAGCGGGATTTCAAATGATTAATTATCGGATGCTGCAACTTTCAAAGTATCAATTTGTCAGATGACTTTTGGAACAGCTGTGAAAAATTAGTCATATTTAACTATTGACTCTCGTTTTTACTATTGGATATCGCAGAGTAAAATGAGTTAACTACGGAGTGCACTTTTGAATAGTAAACATTTTTTTACTAACGATCAAGCAACCCGTTTTCGCAAAAAAAAATACTTTAGTAACTTTTTTTACTATAGTAAAACGTTACTACTGATCACACAGCCGGCCCTTGCAGTTCAAGAATAATAAGAGTAAAATATTTTATTGTTGGACAAGTCCTTCAATTCATTTCTAAGCTACAAAAAACTTTCACGTGACACTTTTTCTTGAAATCATGTTTGCATATATTGGTGGTATATATTTATTTATAATTATATTTAAGTTCCTGCATGTAATTATGTTTTACGTATTATTTTATGCTTTCAAGTATTTTTCATTTTGATTTGTTCAGATATATGCTGTAACATTCATTTTATGTATGTACATTGCATTTCATGATCAATGCACTACAGTACGAGTATCTACAGGCTGCGGTGGGTAGTCGCACTGCAATAAACGAATGTGATGAGCATTTATAAATGGTTTAATAACTATATTTTCAATATAGTTTGAATGTCATATATACCATCGAATTATATCATTGAACTCTTAATGCTATGTAAATTATAGAATAAAATAAAATAGCGCGGATCCCGTGACGTCATCCAGTTTGCGTCCGTACCCCGTCGGGTGTCATGAGTTAGTTGCTGCCTTTAGTCTCGCCCACAACCATTCACACCTTGCTGCGCTGTTTGTAATAGTTGCGGCGCACCGCCGCCAGATATCGTACAATCATCACAAATAGATATACTTTAGAGCCATAAAATATATAATACATACAGTCGAACCCGAATATGAGGAACAAAGGACAATTTGTTTTCGTTGAAACCGTTACTCGCTATATACACATGATTTCATTATCAAGACATCTTTATTCGTTCACAATCTAGATATTTTTAAGGAGGTTAAAGAAAAAAAATTACATACTTCAAGATTGTTTACGGCACGTTCTAACTCATGAATAAAATAGACACAAAAAGGCTAAACATCTATTTATAGTACATAAATCAGTATCTTAGATACCTGGATACATTATTTATTTACAAAATAGTGCGATATACTTTAAAAGTCATGTGCTTCACACCGAACGAATTAAATTTAAGTATTTGGTTATTTCACATCAAACGTAATATTTGTACGCCAATGGCACTACCTTCATATTAGTTTTTTGTCTGTTTTATTTTTAAATTACATTTTAATGTCTGTGTACTAGTGATGAGCTCAAAATCACGATCAGTGAGTCAATCACTGATATATTTAAGTCACACTCACAATCAGTGATTGAATATCTGAGAATATCGTGATTTGTGATTCAGTTATTTTATTTATATTTGGTTGTGAACTATATAGATATTTTTTCGCGAACTGAATTGGCCTCTCAATCAAGCAACCGCTAATGGAATATTAATGAGCTCGTTGGTTAAAAAAAGTATCGGGCAAACTTCGGCCAGGTTATCTATCACCCGGGCCTTAATCCGATGTTATCACATATATTTAGTTGCCTTTTCATGTTTGTTTATTATTACAAGAATTTGGAACAACTTTAGCAATTACAAATATTTGGAGTATCACTGATTCTCAAATATTGTTTGGTATATCAGTGAAGTACACCCGTGAGCGGTTCATTGCGGCTTTTTGCTCGTTACAGCCGTGAATACGTTATAAGCATACTCGTTATAACTAAGTTCGACAATAGATCTGAATACATTTCAATGATATGGTATTTTTTTTTATTTTTAAAATCCTCACTAACAATAAAATATCGGCAAAATTTATAAGAAAAATTAATGCAAATCAACGTGAGCACAAATACTATACAACAGGAAAAATAAACTGAGACTGCTATTCAGGATGATGACTGAATCTCAGAAATCGATGATGTATAGTGCGATGATGATATTTAATGAGATGCTAGAAGATGTAAGAAATATAGAGAAACTACGCAGATTCAAAATGAAACTCAATAATTCAACTTATGTAGGTAATTAATTGATGAGAACCTTAAACTATAGTGCATTTCAAAACATAGAATAAAAATAAATTAAATATATTAATTATAAAGATACACATATAAAATCAATTTTATCGAAAAATATTGTTGTTCCGCTACCGGGATTCAAACCTGGATCTCTTCCCTAACCGGGGGAGGTACTTTATCCAACTAAGCTACAGCGGCATTATTTTTAGCGACAATTTTTCGACCTTATATGTTACCTTTTTTGAAATCAATACATTTAATCGTTCCATCATTTGATAGAGCCATCTACCTTATTTTTACAGAATCTCAAATACCTTTAAGTAAATCTGATAGTAGACGCCAGAATTATCAATTCATTTTTATTAAATTTTGGACACATTGATACAACTTTATTATTTTTTTTTAGGAGAACACATTCACATTCACATTCACATAATTACAACTTCACAATAAGATTGTGTTCTCCTAAAAAAAAAAAAAATTGTTTTTATAATCATGAATTATTTATCATTTACGTATTAAATATTTCTAAGAGGTTTAGGTTCTGTGATTGTTATTTATATTATTGTGCCCCAAATTTCTTCCTACCCTTGCATGACTAAACATTCCTAAATACTCGTCTTCGTACAGCTGCTAACTGCGAAGTGGGCATTGTTATAATTCTCGGTTAGTATTGTCGATCGAACAGGTGGGCGGAAATTTTTTATAAACTATGCAGTATGTTTAAAGAATACTAGTGTTGTGTGTAATTAAACTATTTGAATGTTAGTTTTTAAAGAGTTAATTTTGTGTTGTGAATTCGGATGTTCGTAATAGAAGGGCTTGTAGAGTATAGAGCATTCCAATGTCAAACGAGGTTAGTCAAGCTCTCTCTTTTTACTCTGATCTTTTGACTTCTCCCAAAATTTCCTCAATTCTCTCACATTCCACCCAATTCTTTATAATTTTTTGTCCAATCTATCTAAAAATGTTGAATTCTTTACTGTAACATATCATAAGTACCAGCCTTGTTATCTATGATATTACAATATTGAATATTATATATAATAAGATCGTTTGTTTGTGTAATACCGATATCTCGCTTATTTTTAGTCAGGTTTCAATGATATTTATACAGAAAAATTTATATTTATCTAAAGATTATTTTATTAGAATTTAATGACATATCTATATGGTAAGTATAAACTAATATACATACTTATTTATTTTATTATATTTTTTTTACAGTTATTAATAATACTGGCCCCCTCATTAGGATGATCCTGTATCGATATGGGCAATTGTTTAAAAGTTTTTCAAGTGTTTATTATAATAATATGTTTAATTTTAAAAAATATATTATTAATTAAATATTTTGATTTTTTTAATGTTGTGCTCGTCGTTAGTTCCATTTTTAAAATATCGTTGTGTAATTTATTTATTCATTTTATAATTAGTTTATTTTATTTTTATTTTTATTGTGTCTCATTGGCTTAAACTGCTCTGTGTTTGGGTAATTATCATAATTTTTATATCGGTAGGTAAGTAAATATTTTGCAGATTATACTTCAAATTTATTGTATATTTCTTTTCAGCTCATTCGAATTGAAATAACAACAATTTTTTTTTCGATAATTGATTTACCTGTATATATTTCGAATCGATACATTTAATTTGTATTAATATATAACTATTCATTTTCTCTATAATAAAGTTGTTCCGCACAGCATTGCAAACTACGGACGCGAGAAAAAGTGGCCCGAGAAATGAATGAATAGGAAGAGGCCATTTTTTCCGCGTCACAGAAACATTCCGCCCGGCACCCCGCGCCGCTGGATTTTCCCCGCCACTGCGCCGACGGACCGCCGCGTGGAGGGGGTAGCGGGCCGCTGCGAGACTCCGCCCCCGCCGGCGCGCAGACTATGCCGCACTTAATTTTAGTATAACTAGTTGTAGAAAATTATATTTTATAAAAATGTTATGAAAATAAAAAGAGAATAGAAGGGGCGATCGCCCGGCGATAATATTATGCACCTCAAAAATCATGTAGGTATTGAAAACGAGTTTTCCAAGTTTGAGGTGCGATAATTAATTCCCCGGGCCATCGCCCCGGATAAGACTTATCAGGCATCGCGAGGAGCAATAAAGACTATAAGAAAAAATACTCGCGGTGCCTGAGAAAGTGAAATTGTGAAGAGGAGAAGAGAAATGCCGGAGAAATTCAGAGTCTGCCGTCCTCAACTGCACGGCGAGAAAAATGAACAAAGTTTCGAGATCTCGCCGCCAGGGGGTGGCTGCGCTGGACCGCAGCGGGGCGGCAGGGGGACGGATCCGGCATTCTGATTGGAGGAGATCTCCTGGAGCCCGTGGCGCTCGTAGTATGATAACATGTTAAATAAATAATGGTCCAGTGGCTGCAAAGATCACTCTCGTCTCATTCGTCTCTCGCACCACTGGACTGGATAAAGCAAATTGGACTTTTTTATTTCTTCTCATCTTTCGACCTTGCTACTACTTGGACTACTGAATCTTCTGGCTTCCTGACTTGGCTTCGACTTTGGATCACGGACCTGGAAATTCACACTGACATCGGCTGCTACACTGGACAAGATTTTGGACCCCCCTGGACCGCTGCACCACGCTGCAGATAATTTTGTCCGAGCTACCAGAGCGAACCGGCGAACCACCCTACAAATACAGTTCTTGTTTCCTGTACGGAACAAAAGTAATCCTTAATTTTGGACCATCCGACCAATTAGTAATTTCAGTATCCGGAATATCTTTGCTCATTTTTGGTATAATTAAAAAAATAAGAAATATATAAGAACATGTCAAATAAATCTAGGTACTAAGGATTCTGAAGGGTTATTCAGTATATAAATATAAAATCAAATTTAGATAATATTTTTTCGTTTGCAAAACAAACGTGGGTGATTTTTCATATTCCTCATTTTCGTCATCTTTCAGCTACGAAAGATATAGTCTAATCACTACTTCTCTTTTATATTTAAATGAATAAAATGTATAAGTGCACTAATGAATAATATTGGTAGGGTCGGTCCTAAAAATAAATGTACACAAAGTCTGCCCTGAGACAGGTTGTTTTAGTAGGTCGGACATGGGATATACAAAATAAAATAAAAACATTAAATGGTAATTTTAAGTGAAACAATTTTAATTAATTATAATTAAATGCGAGCTCTGGTCGAAATACAAGAAAGTGACGTATAATCGTCTCCGAATTCAGTACAAGAACTCATACATAATACTGTTCGGATTGGCGCGTTATTGCAGCGCATTTACAATGTTTACCGAAGGCCGTATACATGGATTCGTTCCGCTTCTGAGACATCGAGTTGCGGGCGTAAAGCTGCGGCTGGAGCTCAGCACCAACTCTCTGGTGCAAGCGGCGCTCTCATGGAAAGCTGGTTCCCTGACCAGAGAATAGCAACGCCTACAGAATAGCTACATATACAATAATGGCCGTGACTGAAGTAGTTATATATGTAATATTTATATTTTGTGTGTGACCTTTTTACTTTTTATAAACTTTTTTATTTATTTATTAATATTATCCTTGGTTTTCTTTTTCATAGCATTATATTTATTTCATAACCTTAATGTATAACATAATTTATTATTTCTATGGTAAATCGGGTTAAAAAAAACCTGAATACACTGGAATACACATTCAAATTATTATTATTATTATTATTATGAATCGTAATTATATGTGTATGAAAAGAAATAAATTAAACTACTTAATGTAATATAACATTGAACATAGGGCAACGAATACAGCGCTAACATTTCACTTAAGCCCTTTAGTAACACTGCTTATACTAATTATACTAATTGCATATGTATGACACAGAAGCGATTATTGATGTCACGAAGAATATAGCATTACTGGGTAAAACAGATATTGGAAGATGGTTCAGCAACCTCAGCAAATTCGAAATCTCAGCAATGAGATGATGTATGTGAGATCCCTCTTGCAACAACACTGTATATCGGTTTTCACAAATATTGATAGAAATTGTGTATAACTAATAGTATTTTTATTTATTTTATATGGTTATGTAATACAACATTCTATGCCCAAAAAGATATACAACCCATGTGCATCTATAACTCAGATATGTCCAAAAACGATTTACAGTGCTGTTGCAGGGGTGATCTCACATATGTGGATAAAATTAATGTTATATTACAGGACAGCGCAAGTATAAATAAATAAATATTTTTTACTTATTTAAAAGTAAACTTTTATTACTTTGGGGATTTCATTAGGGTTTATTTTATGTTTCAATTACTGCACTAATGTCGGCGAAGATACGTAAAAAAAGTAGAATTTTTTACATCGTTATGATTAATATTTTATCGAATTTCGTTTGAATTTAGAACGTGCTACATCGGCCCCGTCATCTTCCGGCCGTCGGACGTACGGGCGTCGCCGCACGCCGCGGCGCCGCGGTCATATCCGGAAACGACATCATAGCCGGCGAATGGCGCGAATCTGAGCGGAAACCGGACGAACTGTGTTTCGCGATGCGCTGGATTTAGGGTTTGGTATTCGCTGTATCCGCGAGGACTCTTCAGCCCCGGGGGAGCCAGTTATTCGAAATGGTTTCCAGTTGTCGTTCTTCTTACTCAAGCACAAAATCTCATACGAAAAATAAAAATACACGATTCGTTTAATATTTTTAAAATTCATTCTTAAAAAAGTTTTCATTGTCGCTGTAGCTTTTTACAATAATTTCTTATCTATCGATTATTATTCTTAAGATAAATCAATTTCCTCTACTTCTTTTGTTTCCTTTCCGTCTAATTAATTCCCCCCTCCATGTTATGGTGTTTATTTTTGAAATCTTCATTAAAAAATATCAGCAGAATTTATAAGAAAAATTAATACAAATCAATATGAGCACGAACATCATACAAGAGGAAGAGATAGACTGAGATTGCCATTGAAGAAGAAATCTAAATTTTAAAAATCGGTGATAGACAGTGCGATGAAGATTTTCAATGAAATGCCAGATTATATAAAAAAAGAAATATTCAAAATTAAACATAAAATGGAAAATGTTGATATTGTTTATATTAGAGCATATATTTATTTATTTATATATTTGTGTGAGCGCTATATTAGGAATAAATAAATTCATTAATTAATTAACGACCCTCTCCATCACCACATTTCGAAAACTTCCAATCTCATTTCGATACCAGTTGTCCTGCATTTACATCCGCAGAGTTCTATGCTCTATTACGCGTCAAAGTGACGGAAAAGGAGATCATCCTGGGCCAAAGAAGACCTGGAAGAATGACACAATAGCTGATAGACGCTGCATCTAGCTAGAGAGACTCTAACTCTTGACCGGGACATGAATCTCATCTGATTGAAGTTACCGTGTGTCAATAATGACATGAAGGAGAAAAAATGATGATGTGTGTATCTTTATAAGATATTTCTATATTTCGTGTTTTATATTATTTTATTTTCCTACTTTGCAGTTGAATGATTATTTTGTTATGGCTATTATATTCCTTATTCCTTTTTTGCTTCTGCCATTTAGATCTATAATCCTACTTAAGTAAGGGAAGTCCTTTCCATGCTTAGGAGTTTTGTTGAAATTGAGAAATTTCTTACGTTTCTTATTTTATATACCAACTTTGTATTTCTTTAATATCATGTTAAGTCTTCAATATATCAAATATTATTTTCTTTATATTTTTTTTGTAATTTTTTTTTACTTATTCATTTCTCCAACATATGTTTTAGGAAAATGTATATCCACTAATACCACCGCTCTGTGGTACACCGATACACATCATTAGGTGTTTTATATGTGATTCTCATTTTTTGAAAACCTAATGTTTTATTACAAATTAAGTGAATTAACTAGAAAAATATATAGAAATATCATTTCATCAAATATTTAATTGCTACTGGGATTCAAACCTGGACCTTTTCTTATTCAAGGAACGCGTTTTTTCGTTCGATATGACAATTGCTAACCTAAAATATTTGTATTATTTTGAAAATAATGGGTGAACAAACTAACGACAAAATAAACGAAAAAGTTGCTCATTGTTTTGCGTTTAGTATAGATAGCTCGCGGGAAAATATTTAATATTAAATATTGTAGAATGCAAAACATATTAACACAAAATATTATTATTCAGCAATATATAATAAAAGATGCTAGTTAGATAAAATTTGGCACGAAAATTGTGTTAGAAATGGCACATTTTGTAACACAGAAAAATCTGTGTTTTTGTTTCACAGGTACCGGGATTTTTAAAATCAAAAAGAAACTTAAATTTGAAGGTGCTGAATTTTGATCTTTCTGCTTCTCACGGCTCTCTACCATCTTGCTATTGCTCTATTAGTCTATGGTGTAAAATTGTCATAAATGTGTTGAATTTTTTTTTTTTTAGTTTAGAAATTAATGTTTTATTATTTATAAATATATACGTGTGTCTGAGACATGTTGCGCATTTTTTTGTAATAGTCCCAAACAAACACAATTTTTTTAATACATATATTTTTTATACATTTTAGTTTTAATATCGATGTCTCCCAAGCAAAAGATTGTAAAAACATTTCATTTGTATGTTAAATATTATTAGAACGTACAACATATTGTTATATAACTAACTGAATTGTTGACGAATATTTTGCGGTATTTTCCGAGAATTTTTGTCCGGCTTCTGATTCTGTACAATCTTTTCTTCCAAAATTTCGGCGGGATATTATCTTGATGATATTTCTTAAAGAATACTAAGAAGCGACGTAATGCGTAATCTATTTTATTTGGTGGATTATTTTGATGGTTTTATCGATTTTAGTTTTTTCATTATTAGATTGATTCTCCTGATGTCTGTGCTAGTCTTATTGAAGTTATAATTATTGTAGTAAGTATTATGATGAAAGAGTCGGCGTAATTTTTTACTAGGTTCAGGGGACTTTTTTTGCATGAATGGCCTTCTTTAAGTCGATACCACTCTAGTTGATAAAAAATCTTTCCTCACTTTTGTCAACATTGTATATCTGAAGATGCTAGTCGACATACTTGAGAAAAATTAGAAAAAATATTATTTTCAGATACTTTTCAGACCTTATCAAAATATTTGATAACTCCCTCGAAATATTTTGAGTACGAAATGAGTATTTTAATATGAGACCCGTCCCAAATAATTTGATAATAAAATCATTAAAAAAATACATTATTTATTTAAGTATGCATATTTATTTAGAATAAATGATTTCACCCATATTACAAAAAATATTTTCCCAAGTATCTAAAAAGAATCGCGAAATATGCGATTAAAAAAATATCGATACAACCTAACAACTTTTCAGTCGATTTAAAAGAAAAAATACTACTCTCACATTTATGAAAATTGTAATAAATGTAAAAATAATATTCAATCTTGAAAAAAACTTATATGCCTCTCTCTTGAAATCATAACAATTTATTGATATGCTTGTGTCATTGAATTGTTTTTTTTTTATTATTTGAAGTAGTAGTTGTAGTGTACTATTGATTGAATACGTTAAAGTATAAAAATAATAAAGTTTAATATATAAAATAGATACCTTTTGCCTTATGGTATGTATTGAAATTACTGTGGCGGGTAGACAACGACATCTGTTACCCGCGCAGCGACCGG
The DNA here is from genome assembly GCA_031772225.1 of Eubasilissa splendida. Classification (NCBI taxonomy): domain Eukaryota; kingdom Metazoa; phylum Arthropoda; class Insecta; order Trichoptera; family Phryganeidae; genus Eubasilissa; species Eubasilissa splendida. The sequence continues at coordinate 22,778,159 of CM062862.1, read as the reverse complement.
GTTTAGAGAAACAGAGCCAGAAGTAGTATGTGGCGAACGGGTCATGAAAGTTGTCCATCGTGGCTGCCTCGATCGGTCGGATGGAAAAGAAAAGAGTCACGCTAGTGAACGAAGAAAAATTTTAATTCTACTCTCGTGGCTTTCACAAGCTATCAGCATTACTTATGTTTAATTAATAATCTACCTGAAAGTGACCAGCAATAATACAATTGTTTTACCATTGTTTTCAAGTTTATCCCTATAGGAAATACTATACTACCTGTTTAATTTGGGGTAGTACTCATAGTGATACAAAACTCGGAATAAAACGTCCATTCTCCTTTACAGAAAAAAAATATATATATATTTAATCCGTCAAAAAATATACAACCTTTTTTGTCCGTCTTTTATTTTAAAACCTTTTTTCCCATTTCATCAGTGCACCGATTGAGCTCACCGCTTCCCGGCTTAACATTTCACGGGTCGGTGGAGTTTCAGTGTTTTACAGAGGCTTGCGGCCGCCGCGCTGTAAACACGGAACATCAAGTGTGTCAGAATGGCGTAATTACGCCAAACTTCAATTTCTGCCCTCCTCTGTGACACTTCAGCCGCTAGCCGCTCTTCACAAAGAGACTCGATGCCTTTTGCGGGCGCCATCTTTGAGCCGCGCACGACCCGATTACGTTTCAAATCAAATATTTCACTATTGGCCAGAACTTATAAAGGTCTTTGGCAATTTATAAATGTGTAAGAAATTGCGCACGATACAGGTATTTTTCTTATAAATTTTTCATTATTTTATAAAAATAACGTGAAATAAATAGTTTTTATTTATTTTTAAAAGAGTATGGAAATATAATTGTTTAAAATTACCCATATTATTCTAATATTAATATTATATTTACCGATTAATTTTGCTAATTTTAAAAGTAACTTTACTGAAATCTTTATAAATGTTTCTACCATCTATTAGTTTTAGTAGCTAAAACTGGTACCTACTTACCTTCTGCGGTATGCAAGTAGTTTCAATTGTCGATCACCGGGATATTTTACTTACTTACTTACCATCACGCGGTTTCTCCGTAAGAGTAGTGCAGAGAGAATAGAGCACCACACTATTCTACATTTCAAATTTTTGGAATTGTTTTGTAATGTTTTTACTGTTTCCGATGTAAGTTTGTAGAACTGCATAATCACATATGTGAAAATAAAACAGTTGTTTTTTTATTCTACCCGTTTAATTTACTTGAGATCCGTTTTGCCTTGTAAGGGCATTATCAATTGTAAAGGTGACTTGTAGTTCTGTAATAAATCTACTACGATCATTATCATCCACGTCGGTCCCTCGTGACTGATGATCGCGATCTCCATTAATTCCTGCCCTCTTAACTACGCTTCTCCACTTTTCTTTACCATGGAAGTGCCTGTTAACTTTTTCATTTGATCGGCATTCTTCCCTTCTCGCATGATGCCCTAAATATTGAAGGATTCGTATTAAGGAAATAGTTGAGTCTATCCTTGATATTCAGTTTCAGCAGAATGTAAACATTCGTGCGTCTCGCTATCCACGATATGTGTCTACACATGTATCTCCAGTACCACATCTCAAAGGCATCAATCTGTCTTCTCTTATATTATTTTAGGGTCCATGATTCCACACCATATAAAAATAAAGAATGCACCAGATACAGTATAAGCTTGACCTTCGTTGTCTTAGAAATACCGCGGTCTTTCCATATTTTTGTACTATCTACTACGATAAAACTTCCGAAATAAATCTCGTGGTCAAACATCATTATAATGTATTCATAGTTATCACAGAAATGAGTAAATATTACTATTCTTGTCACGGTATCACTATAAGGATGACCGGTGAAGTACGGTCTACTGTATTCAACATGAACATACCTAGAGAAAAGTAACAATACATATCGTTATCATCTTCAGCCTATATTGATCCACTGTTGGATGAAGGCTTCTTTCTTTTATTCACCGTCACTCATTATCTACGCTCTTACCCACGTGTTTATTTTTCTATAGATTTAGATTATTATTCAGAGTTAGGTATCTCTTTTATATGAGGATACTAGTTACATAGTCAGAACCTTCATTTTTTTATAACTTTTAATTCAGTGTTTTTCTCATATAGCTTTTACGTATTGTGGTAATTTATTAGTAATTAAACTCAATTCATTTTGATTTAAATAATTCATTCAAATTCAATGTTAGTTGCTTTTTCCAGGCATCATATATTATATGGTATATTAAAATTCGACCAATACTATGAATCTTAATTGACCTCTTTTGGAACTTCTTCACCAGCTAGTCAGTGGAGAACACAAGAACGGCGGGTTCTTCACCTCAGAAACGCATACCCACCTTGATTTGTCACATTCTGCCTTCATCCTAAACTGGGAAAATTTATTATTAATACCTAGGAGAGATAAATGAAAATATGTTTTACATTAACTAATGGAATCTAATAATAAAAAAACACACAGTTTTGATTAAAACAAATTACAGTAAAAAATAAACAATCCTAATTTCGTCGGGTTGAGCGTGAGTCCGACGTTCTTCAGGGCAGGCTGGTGACAGGATTCAAAATGTTATAAAAGATGGCATAACCTCCAAATCCGTGCTCTTCCGTGTACATCCCATCGTAATACAGCATCTCCGTGACCCATCGTCGTAGTTAGTTATCTCGGCAACCTAAGCCGACGCAATAGACAGAAAGAATTGTAGAATAATAATATAATAAAAATGAATGTAGTCCGAAGGGAAACAATCTCGTTTCCTGAAAAGATCGTTCACCATGCGATTAGATTAAAACAAATTACAGTAAATTGTGCACTAGTGATTGAATTATAATCAAAGTATTTACGCTTCGGTTACATGTTGGATTATTGATAAATAGCTTCGTTGGCCGCAGCAGCGAGCCCCGTGTTCTGACAGCTCCCATTAGTATTTTTCCAAATAAAATTACAGGAACGCACTGATCTATTTATTAACACTACATGTACGTAATTATAACATTTAATTATTATTATTTGTAGTTCTTGTCCGGTTATCGAGCGTTAGAAGCACTTAATTTGTTATATGTTGGAGTTTAAATATTATAATTAGCCAACGACAAATCTACGCCAACATCATTCTTCTTTTACATAGGCAATCCACCATTTAAGAATGATTTGTGCCATTAATCAAATTAAATTTTTATTTTATAGAAAAAATTACAATTATATTATAGAATAAGAAATATTATATTACAAGTCAATACCATTGGCGTTCAAAAGATTCGCTATTATATAGATTAAATGTGGCAAGTTATAGGAAAAAAGATGACATAATTTAACCGTGAGTTGAAAATTACCATTGACGAGATTACTGTAAAAAAAACCTGTAATCCGTAATGGACAAACAAAAAAGATATGGTTAAAGGTTTCATCCAACATCCTTAAATAATATTAAAATATGATAATACCATTGTAATAATAAATAATTTAATTTCATACAGATACAGGATTTATCTTTAAAAATAATTTTCTAATATTAAAAAGTATATATACAAACATAAAAATAATTCTATGTATGGTTTTAGTTAGTTCTTTATCACCCTAATGAAATTAAATGGTTGGTGAATATAATTAACTCATAGTGGTTTAAAACAAAGTTAATGAATTATTTATTATTTAAATAAATAACTACAAAACTATTAAAAATATAATAAAATACTGTTTAGTCATAATAATTTTAGCTTCCATTAATTCAATTCCAATATATTAAAAAATAGAAAACTCAGCCTAAAGTTTATCCAAGTGTTCTTCTAATTTACAACTTTCCGGCTCAAGTCAAGATCTATATCATAATTTACTTTAAGAATATATCAGTTGAAATATTTAATGAGCTCGGAGCCACTGAATTTATAGACTTTGTGCATGTTGTGAGATTTATCTTCCAGAACAGGAAATTAAATGCAACAAGGCTGAAATGCAACAAAACGTCAAGAGAAAATAAATTAAACTGGAAATAATGTTCACCATTTAAATTAATTCCAGTAACACAAGTGAGGAAGATGTTTATTTGTTTAATACTGCTAATATATAATTAGGTTTCGTTAGCATTGTATATTTCCGATTCACTCATAATATCATATTAAAGTAACATCATAGCATAATTATAGTTATTAAAATGATTCCCGTAGAATTTACATGGTAATAATAGAGCTTTCCCAAAAATAACCACAGCCCACTTTTGTTAGCGAATAGACAATAAAAACACAAAAAAGCCATTTGGGATCGAATGAAAAACATCACCAAAAATCGTTAATTAATTCTATGGTATACCATAGACAGTAGGTATAGATAAACAACGATGACAGATGTCATGTATGTTTTTTCTCACTCGTAATAAAAACAATGCACACTTCATTTCAAATTGAATATATATTTACGTACTGTTATTGAATATATAAAAGAGAAAACACATTATTTTCTACCATGTACGCGTCTCATGGACCTGTCCGTTTAATCAAGCACTAAACAGCCATAATGACACTACCGAAGCCGAGTCCGGTATCCAGAAAGTCACAGATGTAGACGGGGAAACGTAATATTATTATGGATTATGTATCACTGGTCGACTGAGTGTATGTGTAGTAGTGTGTGTATTAATATTATGACTTTTCGTGAGGGACCCTAATTGTAACATTTTTATTTCAATTTTGAGAGTTAACATCCATCCATATAACGAATGTAACGGATTTTGTGAACACGATAACTCGTGCAGTTCTTTTTTACCAAATTTTGATAAAACTTTTCTAAAAAATGTAATCTGTAATCTTATTCAAAAGTCTTAAATCAATAAAAAATAGTAGAATAAGTAGTAGATAAAACGGTAAGCGTATTTTTCTTTCAAACACAAACGAAATCATCTTTGTCATTTTGGAAAAATTTGATATGCACTTTCAGCGGAACTGTCTGCTACCCCTGAGGGGTGACCGTGATGTAGACTTCAGTTTCCGTGAACATAAAGATAACTTGAGAGACGTGAGACTACGAGGATGGTTATAAGCACATCTGCATCTTCCATGTTTTACTGTGGTCTATTCAAGAAATTCTGTTTCAGCGAATTGGGGGTGAGCGGTGAGCGTAGTGATAAGAATTATTTCGTGTTAGTATTCGTAATGGGGTTGAAACATCCAGTTGGTTTTACTCGTAAAATGCCACTCCACTGGTGCGGCTTAAAAACATCACTGTTATATGTTATGATTTTGTGTTTTATTGCTATTGATTATGTTGTAATTTATGGTTATTATTTTTATAAAAGCGTGTAATTTTATTATTGTATTCAATAATCACTTTTGTGATACGTAAATATGAATAAATCTTAATTTTAAACTTCTTCTATTAATGTTTGTTGCAATTTTATTAATTAAGGCAATGCACTATGTTTTTTTATATATTATTTTTTATGTTACATGTAAATTGATAACTGACAAGTTGATATAATAAATGGCAGGTGTCAGACCATAATTGACTGAATCTACATTATCAATGATACTTTAAGCCGCGTATGTTATCTGCGGCGGTGCTGCCTTGTACCACTGTACGCATTTGGGTACCAGAAAAATAAATGCAAAATAACAGAGAGCTCCAGTCATCTCGGACCATCCTTGCCACTGTACCAAACTCTCCATTATTCTAAGAATGTGTGTTGGTGACACTGTGCAATATCACCTACACATTAAACAATTCCACGCACAGGCCTCTGCCAATGCCAACGCAATAACCATGGCAGACGATATCCTAGTAACGAGGGACCACTGAAAATATTGATAAAACAAAAATTCACAAAAAGACAGTGAACATCCTAGTTATATTCCCTCTTTTCTTTAAGTATTACCTGATGCAGACCTGACCTCTGATCAGTGGTGCTGCAGCTTCTTCTAAAGGTGCGTTCGTAATTCTTTAGAACATTTGCATAGTTGAATCGCTAACTTTCAATACCCGCTATAATAATAATAATATGTTTATTCCACCGTGATCGGATTTTTTTTTACAAAGACCCGATTCGCCATAAAGATAATACATATTATATAATACGTTTAAATTACAAAATATTATTTATGTTATCAAAAGAAAAGCAAAAATATATAAATAAATAAAAAGTTCACACATATATATAAATACAAATACTACATTTCAGTCACGGCTATTGTTGTATCTGTAGCTATTGTGTGGGTGTTTCCATTCTCTGGTCAGGGAACCAGCTTTCCACGAGAGCGCCGCTTGCACTAGAGTTGGTGCTGAGCTTCAGTTGCAGTTTTACGCCCGCAACTCGATATCACAAAAGCGAAACGAATCCATGTATGCGGCCTTCGGCAAACATTATAAATGCGCTACAATAATGCACCAATTCATTCAGTATTATGTATGAGTTGTTATTCTATATTCTGTATGAGTTAACACGTTTTCATAATTTTGATAAAATCAAGCCACACTTACAGGCAGACAGGCATTATTATTTTTTTACAAAATTTATTAACTTCTTTCATCAAAAATTAAATTATTATGTATTTAGGATAAATATTGTATTAATTTGAACCCAGACAATGTATTTCATTATGATAAAAAAAACATGACAGATTTTGAAATTCAGATCGAGTTACACTAATATTGTGCTCAATATTCATAGCTAACAAAGCGTATTTTTAAAATGAAACATACATTTTTAAATAATTAATTATTTCGAAATCTAATAATACATAAAAGTCAAATTTATTAAAAAAGTGTATAGCGGATTTTTAAATTCAGTGACACGGTTAATGAATATTTCGAGATGGTTTTAGCAAACAGCAGCAGTTGTTTTTTTTAAATAGCTGTGAATGAATGTCGTGTAGTATAACCTGTTTTTCTTTGCTAGCCACTGTTATATGTTTATTCTTATTTATAGTATACAAATAACGTATAGTAAATAAATAAATAATTTATAGTATAAAATATCGCGGATACGAAAATTTTTTCGCAATTGATAATCGTTCGACAGTCATCCCTCATTGAAACATTTAAAAAAATGTGTTCTATGTCTCAGACACATGTGTTGTATCACCCTCATACATCTTTTTTTTCTGATCCGCCCCGCCTCATGTAGTTTACAAATCATTTTGTTTTGACCTTTTCAAACATCGTCTGAATTTTATTTCAAGTTTAGATGGTATTATTTTGTTTTGGGGAATAGAAAAACTATACACATTTTAAACAATTATTTTATTTTTCTATAAAATATACTGTGTGTTTTTAGGCACTATAGAAATAATAAATATATATTACCAACCTTCTTCAGCACGGCGTGTTAACAAAAAATAGAAGAAGGTTGGTTTGTCAATTATCGGTACTTCGACTTCACTCTCCAAACTACATATGTCTACTTTGGTTCTTCTGACCTTCTTCTTATGAATTGGACACGATTACTGATCTCTTTCTGAAAATGACACCCGGCATCTTCACATCATCATTATCATCGGAAGCCAAAATCTACAAATACAGTTCTTGTTGCCTGTGAATAACATATATGATGTCTTAATTTTTAACAAACATGTACTTTAATAGACTTTCTTATTTTTTTTTTTTTTTTAGGAGAACACATTCTTATTGTGAAGTTGTAATTATTCAGAACATAGATAGGTCTGTGATATTTTAAATATGAATTAAATATATCAATTATAAAGATACACATATAAGGTCGAAAAATTGTCGCTAAAAATAGTGCCGCTGTAGCTTAGTTGGATAAAGCACCTCCTCCGGTTAGGGAAGAGATCCAGGTTCGAATCCCGGTAGCGCAACAACAATATTTTTCGATAAAATTGATTTTATATGTGTATCTTTATAATTAATATATTTAATTCATATTTAAAAGACTTTCTTACATACACACTAACACGCAACTTTGATATGTAGGGACAGGGTGAATTTTATGTTCTAGGCCGATTTTGTTTGGCCGCCATTTTAGTTTTGCAGACATTTGTCAGTTCGCATTTGATAATCGTAGAGAGTAGTTTTTTTTTTTTATGGAGCCTCAGGCTTTTTTATGTTGCCTCAGAAACGTATTCAAGTCATTAAAACATTTTATCTAAATAATAATGGCAAAAATGTAACCATTAATGGTGATCGCTGTCATTAGATGTTGGAAAACTTCTTAGTGGCCAAATTAGGTCGATTGGATTTTAAATAAATATGGTTTCAACAAAACGGTGCCACCTTACACACAGCCCGAGTTACGCTTGAAATTTTGCGAGAAATATATAAAGTGGTGATATCGAATGGCCTCCTCGATCACCTGATTTGACGGCTCCCGACTATTTTCTGTAGCAGTACTTGAAAGGAATAAGCCAACAACAATTCCGATGCTACAGGACAATATTCAAAATGATATTGCTGAAATAGCACTCGACATGTGCGAGAATGTTATAAAAAATATGATTAAAGAGCACGCATTTGTACCGCTTGGCCAATGTCATATTTCATACATATGTAATAAACAACATAATGGATAAATCGAAACCAAATTATAAAAATGTGTTTCATTTCTGTTATACAAAAACAACATCGACCTGGAATATAATATTCATCCTGCATATATTTGTACAGGATAGAACGCAATCAACCAAATATGTTCTCTTTAGTATCCAATATTTTTTACGTTCTACGGAGTATAATAAATAAATATTAAAATCATTATGTTAAAGTTTAAAACAGCAACGAATGCTTAAGAAATACACGTTCTTAATAATATTCAACATAAGCAAGGGTGCAAATTCGCTTACGGGTTTCTTGTAACCGTTTGGTTAACAGTCAACGATTAGTGCCCCAAATGTTGATGCTTCGAATGCCATTACGAGATTAGCAGCAAGATTAGCACCCTCGCGCGTAATAATATGAATTATTATTACAGTATAAGGGTGCCTTACATTATTCAAAATTTCTCGCTCTTCTCATTTCGTTTAGGATCGTTAATGTATTTTATAATTCAAATTGAATGAATCCGCTTAAAAAAAGTACAGAAAAAATCTATTTATCACAAAAATATTTTAGTTGCTACCGGGATTCGAACCTGGACCTTTTCCTATCCGGGGAAAAGCGTATACGACGTATTATGTAAAAATTTAGAACTTATATTCTGTAGTTCTTTTAAATTGATAAATCTGTCATTCCATTTTAAAAACAATCAACTTTATATTGCTAGGAATCTCAAAAACTTTCGAGTAATACACGCTAGGAGATGTCAGAATTAAATCAATACATTTTATTTAATTTTGATAAAATTTGTTACAACTTATGTATTTGTTACTATGTTCTGAAAAACTGCAAGTTCACAACTAAAATGTGTTCTCCTTAAAAATATTTTTTTTATTATTGCGATATATTTATGAATTAAATCAATTCATTCTTATTAAAATCGTATAAACTTTGATACTACTTACATATTTTTACAGATAACAAATTATTGTTTTGAAGTTGTAGTTTTTCAGAACATATTTGTATGGTAATTTTTAATTTGATTAAAGGGTATTAACTTTCTGACTTAGTGGGTGGTAGCTTAAACTAACATAATTAAGGTAGTTTTCTAAAAAAATTACCTTATATTTTCACTATAGCTTGTTTCAAATTATATTTAAAAAAATTCAGAAAACCGGAGAAGAATTTCTAAGGATTGCCTCATTTCTTAATCCGATCCTTATTGTGAATTACGCCTCTCCTCGAATACTTCTCATTTTGTTACTTGTATTCTTAAACTAAGCCTTTCCGAAAATATTTATGCCCATACACTATATTCTCCATTACATAAATACTTTTGAATTCAGTAATTGTGCTTTTCTTGTCGTCGTTTTAGAAAATGATTGAACCCAGAAAATGTTGATTTTTGAATATTAATAAGTATTAAACTCATCCAAAGTCAGTTATTTTTATACAAATTTGTAATATTTTGAAGATGAACCATCATGTTGTTACTTTTATAAAACTGAATGTAAATTATATATAATACATTCATTATTTTAAATTGAATCAATTCTTTTTTAAGGATAACACTTTTTGTGTGAAGTTAGTTGCATTTTCAGAACATAGTTCTATTGTATTTTATTAAATTCATCAACTTGACAGATAAACAGAAAAAAATTATCTACCAAAAAAATATTTAGTTGTTATCTATTGGGTTCGCAGCGTCTCATATCGAGTTTTACTCAAAGGTATTTGAGAATCACCGTTATATAAAGTTGATTGCTTTTAATATTGAAATAGTAAATGTATTAATTGGAAATATTACAGTATATAAATTCATAAATTCGTCGCAAATCTATTTGTTTACTACAGCAAAAGTGTAGAATGCGTTTCCTTCGATAGCAACAGGTAAAAATTCGAATACCGGTAGGAACTAAATATTTTTTCGATGGGTAGATTTTTTCTGTATATTTCTAGTTGATGAATTTAACTTGTACAATTGAACGTTGAATTTGTCCTCAATGTACTGTGTGCTGTAGTATAATCAGTTAATGCACGTTTCTCGGATTAGAAGAGATCCAGGTTCGAATCCCGGTAGCAAAAACAATATTTTTCGATAACATTGGTTTTATATGTACATCTTTCTAATTAATACATTTAATTTGTATTTTAAATATTTTTTCGATTAATTTTTCTGCATGTATTTCTAATTAATTAATATAATTTATTTTTTTTAGATAAATTCTGACCGTATTAAAGCCTTTTGAAATGTTTTTATTTTATCAAACCCTTCTGAAATCTCCAAACCTGAATAACTTATCAAAAGTATGATTGTGATAATCTACCTATTTTTTATACATTTTTACATCAGAGAAAAAAGTATCTTCATATTAACATAAATTAATCTGCAGTAGTACTCATTACGAGTATGTCTAGTGATAAGATCCTCGCAACTATGCACTATGGTGACTACACCACGAGTTTAAGGGCTAGATCTTCAACCAGCGAGACCACCTAGCTATTCCAATTTTTCATTGCATATGCACACGGCTTAGTTTGAAAAAGAGGTTACTATAAGTATATCGCACACTCGGCTTGTGGCTTGGCTAACATAACAAGTTTGGTACAATCTTCTTTTAAAAAACGGACAAGTGTACCGCGCGAGTTAACTATATTTTATATTAGATTGTCTCGTATTATTTTTAAAAGTATGCGTAAAATGCACTATTCTTTGAAAAGTATTTAATTTTCTTTGCAACGATGAACATTCAATTAATACATTAAATTAGTTTAAATTTAGTTTTACTTTTTAAAATGGGGTTCGGTTTGCACATATACCTACGCAAAACCATAGACAACCAGATATATTTTATATTTTAAATAATAAAAAAAACTAAGGTTTTTTTATCTAATATTATGCCTTCCCTATTTAAATAACATTGTATTATGACGCTATCAAACATTTTGGCAAATTTGAAAGGAAATTGATGGAGTGAAGTATCAATTTTCTTTAAAATATTAATAAGATGGATGTGACCTCTTTCAAATATCAAAATAAACGACAATATATATTAGAACACATTCTTATTGTGAAGTTGTAATTATTCAGAACATAGGTCTGTGATATTTTTAGATAAAATTGATTTTATATGTATATCTTTCTAATTAATATATTTAATTCATATTGATATATTATATATTATAAAAACACAAGAAAGGAGGATAAATTGAATAGATTTAAAGTGAAATTGACCAGACATGTAAAAGATTAGTTTTAGTAAAAGAAAATACTTTAATCTTGTTTATATTAGAGCATATATAGGAGTGCTTATGTATGCACTATGTTAATAATTAAATAAATAAATATATTTTTAAGGAGAAAACATTCTTATTAAGAAGTTTCAATTTTTCAGAACAAGATAGCAAGATACCATAGATAGCAATATATTACACATATTTTTTCGATAAATTTATTTTAAATGTATATCTTTCTAATTAATACATTTAATTTGTATTAAAACAATTCTAATGTACATTTCCACTTATGTTTTTCTACCTATCTGGGCTCAGTGTTGGTCTAGATAGGTCCTTCACTGATATCTATCTCTTGCAGTTTACTTCCAATTTCGCTCAAAATTGTTTTATGTTATTGTCTGACTACCGATTTCTCGGACGAGCAGAAGACAAGTTATACTTTTTTGTTTTATCTACCAAGGAATAAGGAAACTTAATTCCGGAAATTACCGTTGCATTCACATTGACAGTAAATAAATGACGTCATTGTGGCGGACGGGTACTAACTAATTATAATACATTAGTACTCTGCAATGCAAGTACGCCCTTATATGTGTTATACCAGTACCCGTGACTTGGCCGCGCAGATAGGGCGATAAGAACCGGAAGAGCTAACACCCTTCTGCGTTCAGCCCGTCGAGGTAAGGTTAAGTCAGTCCGATAAAACAGCGGGAAGCCACGTGACCCCCGGGCAGTACGCGGCGCCAGCGTCCAAAATGGCGGATTACGACGCTTTTGAAGTTTTATCAGTTTTCCGCCAGAATCGTAACGTATTTACGTACCGGGTGACCACAGTCTTTATCCACATTTTTATATAAATATTTCGCTATATACTTTTTAAATTTTAATTATATTACACTATCTGCATTCTAATATTGTATTGGTACAGTGACAGCTTAAAAGAAATAAAAATAAATGTTTATATAGATATATAATTTTATTTTATTATTTTTCATTTCTATTTGATAATTATTAACATTGTAAAATATTTACCTCGTCACGGGTGAAATCCAGTGAGGCAGGCATTAAAATATTTGTATGCACGTATTTCAAATAAAATATTTACACAAATTAAATTAATCAAATAATAAAGATGTACATAAAAAATCTGTCTATCGAGAAAATATTAGTTGCTACTGGGATTCGAATCTGGACCTCTTCATATCCAATTCCACTACATCAACCGTTTACGATTAAGACAAATTTAGAAATTATATCTATTTATTTTTACAATTGATACATTTATTATTCCATTTTTCAATCAAATCTCAATCTCAAATACTTTTGCGTAAACCACGCTAGGGGAGACCAAAATTAATTAAACTTGTAATAAAATATTAATTACCATTAATTAACATTGCTGTTACTTTTTGATGTAAAATGTTTTTTTTTAATTTTTACTAATCTAAACTTGAGTCGGGTTATCACCCGATGATGAGAGGGACTGCACTTCTCTAAACTATATTAACGACAGTATAACTCAACGTACGTGCAGTACAAAATTAAGATTAGTGAAAATTAAATTATTTATTATAATTGAACGCTAGTGCAGAAATGGACCGAATACAAGAAAAATGAGGTCAGAATGTAAATGTAAATTAAGTTAAAAATATGTTCACCAATGCTGATAACATGGACAAAATAATAGATGTTAAGATCAAATTATTTTCATTTATTTAATCCAAAAAAATTTGCCATGTATAACAAAAATGGGTTTACGATAATAACTTTACAATAAAAATACAGAATATCAAATTTGGTCAAAATATGGCGATGATGTAGTAGTACTCGAAGTAACATATATACAACACGTACTAACATATATACAACTTGCAAAAATTTGATGAATGTGGAGATTGAGGGGTGAGAATTGGTGAATGTTATATATATATATAAATATTAAATGATCACTTAAGCCAGCCCGATGACAAGTCGTAAGCCCTGTAATTACCCCATGTTTCTATATATTTTCCATTAAATATAATAAAAATAGCCTCGTCTCTATGAGATATCTGATATATATTTAATAACAGTACATTTGTAGGTAAAAATCCAGTAATTGTGTATTCTTGGACATACACAAATATTACTAAAGTATAATATTTTATTTTCAAATGTTGCTCACATAAATCTCTTTTTTTTCGGGATCCTGATTTTACGCCCTGCGCTACTCTCGACCGACAAAAACGTATGCTGACACATCCGCGTTTGAAAAGCAACCTGTCCCACGTCGGCCGAAATTCCTAGGTATTAGTTAGCCAGAACGTAACAAGTATATTAAAGATTTATTGGAACGACGGAATGCACAGGGAGTACTCGGCTTACGTCAATATATAGACAAGTCAGAAACATTATGAATACATACTAAATTCTCTAGTCAGAAACATTATGAAGTCAGAACACTCTTAGTCAGAAACATTATGAATACATACTAAATAGTTCAATTTTACAATCCGATGGTGATGTGTGTTTATTGGATTTTTTATTTGATTATGCATGGTATTACTATTATATTATGGTTTTTATTTTGCTTTTAAAGTGAAATAATTATTTTAATATTTTTGACTTAAGGATCATTTTTGCCTATTTTGAAGTAGGATACCATAGTTATTGGAAACCACACCTTTTTCAATAATCTTAAAAGTTAACCATAAACAAGCGCCACTTTACTCGTCGCTGTCTTCCCAATCACAAGCTATGTCAACTACTTGCGCGTAATTTTATTGTATGTATTGCCTTTTTCTCCACATTTCTGTTAGCTATACTCAATAATATTCTGTCAACTATAAGTAGTTTTTTTCATCACCAACTCGCTCTGTCTGGTCACAAACATACTTATTTAACACACTTTGCGATCATAATCAAACGGGTGGTTATTGGGGCACTCATTCACTCACACTTCAGCACATCCTCTTAATCCATCTGCCGTGCGCCCTCACAAACCTTAAACTTCAACCCTCAAAACAATTATGATGTTATAATTTGCGCGCAGAAGTGTGGACAACCTACTTTGCCGACTTATAATGGATTGGTTGTCTAAATGGACGAATCAGCCGGACAGCGGACTGGCGGGCAGTGGAGCAAGACGTCGCTTTTTAGTGGCAGAATGCTTGAAAAGAAGGTAGCGGGTCGGTAAAGCCGCGCTCCGGAGGAATATGGTATAGATTAAGAGTGGGATCACCGCAGTGGACCCAGAGATGAATGGTCCTGGTCCACCCGCGAGTTGAGGAGAGACCCCGCTGCAACGAGCAAGGAGGCGGTATGCGAGCGATGGCCAATGGATGGGCGTTATGGACAAGGCTGAGACGGGATTATGTCCGGTCTATCTCCTGGAGAAAAGATGAATCTTGGCGCGGCCGTGTGGCGGTTCGGGTCCTCCGGTCGCGTTGGCTAATGTTAGCAAATAGTTAAACTGCATAAATATATAAAATAAATAAAAGTGACGTCCCTCAGAGAAAAGTTGACTTAAAGAAAGAAGAACTAAAAAATATTTGACGTGTATCTAACGTCGGGATTAATTGTGTTTTGTGAATAAATATGCAATGTGAAAAGCAGAGTTGCCTTTGAATCAATTATCATCCCATCCGAGGAAGCAAGTGACACCAAAGCACACACACACACACACACACTTGAGGACACAGACTGAGCTAGATTGGTGGCGGCCCCTATGGCTTCCTATCTTCTAAGGACCAAAGGCACCGTAACACAATCTTTCAAAACCTTAATAACTTTATACCATAATCGGCGACCTTGCCATTTCTGGTCCCGTGTCTGCTGACTGCAGAGTAATTACAATAATAGTAATAATAATAAAATAACATAATGTATAATATTAATAGCAATAATTAAATTTAAATTTATTTAATCTATTGATTTTAAAGATAACACACTATTATTTGTGAAATTGTAATTCTTTCAGAATATAGATCTATTTTATTGTGATATTTTGTATTAAAATATCACAGAATTATGTTCTAAAAAAATTACAACTTCACATATAATAATGCGTTCTCTTTAAAAAATATATAAGTTTGATGTGCCCGGCATTGTGTCACGAATTTCCCCATAGTATAAGTATAAGGATAGAGCACTTAACTGCTAGTTCGAACGCGGTGCATCCTTTAAGAGATTTGCGAGGATAATAGGACCGTGTAAACAATTAAATTAAGTGAACGTGCTGCTTTCTTGGGGGGTTTAGGGAAAATTTTATGACGGTCCATCCCCGAGAAATGCATTTCATCTTAAGTGTATACTGTCGGCGACGTACCTTTTGAATAATAATATATGGCCGGGAAAATATTCATTTACGACGGTCGCAATTAGTCAGCCGAAAAAGGGTCTCGGATCTCGTACGGAAGATCCCAAAACATTGTTAAAAATAAACTACGGCCATCTGCGGAGATTTTTATAATCCGGTGCAAAGCAATAAAATACCCGGTCGGGAATTTTGCAAGCCCATCAAATTGGATGTTTTCCCAGAATGCCGGCAAGACCTTCGAACGTTTTTTTTATTATAATAAATTTTGTATAATACTAATAGGCTAGCACGATTGTAATGGCGTAATATATGCGACTGACTTGTCCTTACGATCCATGTAACAAGTTAAATCAGACAAATGATTAGTCAACTAAGATATATTTTTCTTCATAGGGTAATGTTAAGTGCCTATGTAATTAATGTATATATGGGTCGATGTTGTCAATGTAATGTAATAATAGTAATAATGTACATAGACTAGAGTAGGTTTTAAGAGCGTAATTATAAGTAGCTATATGTATTCTAGATAATTAATGTAAATTTGTGTCAGAGATAGTTTTAAAATTATGATAGGGGACGGCCTGAGACGGGCCACAAACTTTGGGCCTACGCGTGTCATCACAGCAGCCGGACCACGGTCGACTGGGGATACGGAGGGAGGCGTGGCCGGGGCGGCCACTGTTACAGCCAACGAAAGAGCGGGTGCTCGACCCAACCACCGCTCGAGGGATAGACCGAGGGACGTGTCAGGGACACACCCTAAACTCTGGAGGTGCTTAAAAAGCCGGACGCGGCAATGAAGATATCACTCAGAACTTAGACTCAGAATCCGGACTTAGGATCAGTTAGAATCAGTGGGGAATCAGAAAAATCGGTCAGAGACAATAAAAAAAAAGTTAAAAACTCTCGTAGGGATAGTTAATATTCCACTCCACCGGCAGCCATCGGACGGTTGGCGATCAGCAGCCGACACCGGCCGGCACCAGAACAAAGGGAGGCAGAACGAGGTTAGAGGCGCCTGATCCAGCTAGCACCTAAGCTATCGATTGCCAGCGGCGCAGACTATCGACAGGAATGGCACCACCACCCATGAAGACGAGTCGGCAATAGCAGCCGACCACCGCATCAGCGACGGCAACGGATGCCCGCCACCGACGAAGATGAGTCAAGAGTGGACGCGACGACGATCGATTCCCGTCCGTCCATTTCCGCGACATTGCAGTCCGGATGTCGTCCTCAGAAGTATCTGATGGAGTAATTAAGGTTGATTAAAGATTAATTTAAGATTATAATTAAGTAGACCATAAGTTAGATTAAGAATTTGGCCTAAGGTTTATTTTTTCTGGTTAAATTAATTTAATAAAATGTAAATATGTACATTATTATTGCCTATTGGTTTCCATCCCCGCCTTCTTCTCAGTGACCAACGATGTAATGATAATATGATGATAACGCAAGGACGAAAGCGCACCTCATATCTAGTGGTGCCCAAACCATTGGGACCTTATTATATCAAGTTGTATTAAAGTATATCCAAAAATTTAATAAAATGAAATTAAAAAATCTCTGGTATATCCTAGTGATCATTTTTCAATGTAGGTATTCGCAATAAAAAGGTGATATCTTTCATGTAATTGGATCGTAAGATATATCAATTTGAAATAACTGCAACATATAAGTTCGAAAATTTGTCGACTATTTACGAGGGTGACGTAGTGTAATTGGATATCGTACTTCCCCGGATAGGAAGAGATCCTGGTTCAAATCCTGGCGGCAGCTAAAATATTTATTCGATAAATTGAGTTTATCTGTATGTATTGATGCATATATTGAATGTATTTATATTCTTTATTATACCCTCATTCTCTTTTTTTGTATCTCTATAAAACAAATTTTTTTGTGTATCTAATGTAATTTATTTGATATATCGAGTCTCGAACACACAACTTGATTACCGTGGAATCACTTTTTATTGGGTATTATTATAAGTTTATTATTATTATAGAGTTATATGGTTACATAAAACAAATTAGATGTTGTATCAATTGTGTCACGCAAAGTGTGCGAATTGTTTATGTGTTGATTTTTTTAAATAAATTTGTTATAAAAATTATTTATTTCACGTCATTATTGACCGGTTATATCTAATCGGTAATACAATAACTTATAAATATTATATTAATATTTTTAACAAAATACAAACAAAATTTTCGAATATATTTTATATATCGCTGTAAAAGACCCCATAGTATTTGTATTCAAGTGAAAATTGAATAAACGTACGTTCCATTATATTTTGGCTACCCATTAGGTTGGTTGTTAGGGATTAATAAATTGATTTAAGCGCACTGGGGCTCTTACATATTCTCGTTATCGAATAGAGAACCAACTAATATAACATGTATTATATGTACAATATATTTATTAAAAGTTGAATACAAATTACGTTTTTATGATAACTGAATAATAAAATAGATATTTAATAATAAAGTAGTACAACGTGGAATCAAATATTACAGTTTAATAAATTTTAACATTATTCATCAGCATCATGACCGTATCAAGAAAATCTTTTCATTTCTCTCTGATCTGCATCCTTGTTTAGCAGTTATGGTCTGTGTCTTCTGTTTTATGAATTGTCAGATGAAGACTTCCATCAAAACCAGATGCCCAGCTTAGCAAACTACATATTCACTAGAATTTTTATAAATTTTACGATTTACCGTCATCTTATCACATCGTTATCTTCAAAGCTGTAAGGATGATGCAAAATATTATCATTATAAAGGAGAACACATTCTTATTGTGAAATTGTAATTATTCAGAACAGACGGTCTACGCCATTTTTAATACTAATTAAATGTATTAATTAGAAATATATAAAAATAAAGATGATTGCTTTTAAATAATGGAACAATACATGTGTCAATTTGAAAAGTGTAACATATATGTTCGAAAATGTGTCGTCAATGCACTGTGTTGGTAAATCATAATCGGTTAATGCATGTTCTCCCGATAGGAAGAGATCCAAGTTCAAATCAAATTGATTTAATATGTATATCTTTCTAATTAATACATTTAATTAGTATTTAAATAAAATATTATCTTCACGATCACTTTAAACCAAAGATCTTCGTCAAGATTTTATGCTCAAGTATGTCTAATTTCAGAGATGATTAGATTTCTGCTCCACATATAAACACTTCTGTAATGTCTTAAAAATATATTTGTTATATTTAGCGCGCTCACATTGTGGTTCATTTTTAATTGTTTAGTAACTTTGTTTCATAAACTATCTGTGTTATTTATTTTTGACCAGTTTTGAAAAAATACATTTTCACTCATCAGGATGAAAAAAAAACTCTTTTTAATATGTTGAAATTGAACTTTTTGGTTTATGTTCATTTTAATATAAATTATTTAACTTTGTTTTTAACCACTTAATATGTTATTTTAATACACCAACTGGTTTCTGAAAATACAATTTCCTTCATCAGGATGTCAAATTATTTAATTATGAATAAATTAATTTAACATCCTGATGAATTAATGATGTTAATTTGACGTAGAACTATAACTGATTAATACAATTATATAAAAATACGATACACATACTATTTAAAGCTTTATACCAACAGAATTTTTTTAATTTATACACTTTAATCATTTAAAACATGCGTAATTACTCACTTTTATTAAATTTTCACTACATTACTCAGTTTAACAACAGGCCATCTGTCTTACCCTCTTTAATACTATTTACACTGCATATACAAAATTAAAAGAACGAAATATTTTCCAAGTATTCACTGCAATATTTCCTTTTTTATGAAACATTTTTCAGTAAAAAAATACAGTTAAATAATGTAGAGAGAATAAATATTTCCCAAATCTTTTTTTCAGTCATATAATAAGTAATATAAATTCTCGTAGAATCTGAATCGCCTTTGATTTGTACTAAAATCCTCTTTGAAATGGAAATCTACAATATGAGCGCCCTTTCTATCCATAAACAATAATCTATTCATAGACGTGAATCTTCCTTCTTTGTACCTTACATAATAGTATTGTATAAGGCACAAAGCAAAACAAGTCATATTTTTATAAACATAGCGGAAATATTTCCGAAATAAAATCTTCAATCGTCGATGTGCAGGCGACATGACATGGCGACTAATGGCACATTGGCTAAAGAATCGGTTGTACACAATCTATTTATGTGACTCCTTTTTAAAAAATTTGTGAGGTCAATTTCCCACAGTCTTGACGTGTATGAAGCGGTGCAAAAGTGGCTTCGTGACCCCGAAAACCTCCTTCTCACCGCCAGACCAAGTACAATAACAAGGAAAGTGACTGATGTTGAACTCCTACATTAGCGTAATCAAATTGTAAAACGAAAAATATAGATAATTTTTTGACTTGCCCTTATATAATATTATTATTATTATATTAGATTTTTTCTATATATCTCTCTGATAATTCTGTTTAATTCTATAATTCGATGCAACATGTAAACGATATTCCCTGGTTTTCGTTTTTATGTTCATAACTTTTATTTTTTTAAGTCAAATAATAAAGAGCGAGCGCGCCTAGCACGTTTCACCCTTTATACCCCCCCCCCCCCCACTCTTTATTAATTTAAAACGCCACGTTGGCGTTTTGGTGGTATGTCTGTTTCATCATTTATTTATCAATGCCAACATAATTCTTATATCTGTAATATTTCAAATAATAAAAAAAATGAGTTAGCTGGGTGATCCTTAAACGGTGCGATCAACATGGCTCAAGACTGAGAGTAATGGAGACAGGCAACAAGTTGGAATGAAAAAAAAATGGCATTTAGTTGTCGGTTTTTCACTAATTACTACATACTAATTTTTTCCGTACTGAAAATTTTGCTTGACAAAATATATTTTTTTAAATATTGTTTTATAACAATATCCTTTTATGTTTGGATCTATTTTTATATCTTTGCGGAATAGCAAGAGGTTTTACGACGATTGCGGAAAGTGTGGAAATCCTTCCTCTTTGTCTAACAGGACGGAGGAGGGGGTAAGCGTGATGGTTACGAGGATGTGTGCATTGAAAAAACTCCCGTACTTTTATTCAGCGGGGCTTTCGAGACGGAAAAGCCAGAGCACGTATGGGTATATGAAAATTTTCCAGCACACAAGTCAACAAAAATATATTGAAAAAGCACAAAGCTGGATAAAGCCCGCGAGCGCAGTATGCAAGCGGCGGACTTCTTTACAGGATATTTCCGAAGCTCTAAGTTTTACTGCACTCCTTTAAACTTAAGTTATTCCGAACACAAAGCTCTGAATTCTCCTGTGAAATTACAGTAATCAAAATCAGTTCTACCGCGCTACACTAAATGTTGATTTCGAAAAGATTAAAGCGCAGGAACGTTAAAATAACTTTATGCTTAGTGTTTGGGACATATTTATGTGTGTATAAATATATTAATTTTTTAACCAAAATAATGTACTGTACCTTCCTCCCCCCCGCTTTTTCCCTTCCCATCCAAGCCGTCGCCCCTGTCGATTGGCCACCTTGAGCCAGTGCGGGTATACATGTACGGTATAGTTTACAATATTATACTAATTGGAGACTTCGCGTCTATACTGTATCGGAACCTTTGACGAAATAATGAGTTTACAAAGTATACACTCCATATTTTGGAGATGCCAGTAGAATCCAGATTGGTGGTGCGTGCCTATTTTTTCCTATCCTGAGATTCTTACGACATCTATGCTTATACGCAGCACTTAGTAAATATAAATTAATACAAATTAAACTAATCAACTAGAAAGATATACAGAAAAATCGAGTGAGTAAGATTAAAAAAGGATCACTTAAGTGGTTTGGTCATATGGAATGGATGAATGAGGAGAGAATGGTAAGAAAGATATATATATATATATGACGCAAGTTTTTATGGTACCAGAAATAAAGGACGTCTGCAGAAGACTTGGCACAACCAGGTAAACAAGATACTACATGATGTTCCTGTTAGGAGCCTTAATAATCAGCGAGCTTGTATGAGAAGATGTATGAATGTGGATGAGGTGAGAATTGTATCAGGACAGAAGAATGTGGCACTCTATCCTATCTGCCTACCCCCGCTGAGAAACGGCGTGATGGTAAGTCAGTTAGTTAGTTAGAAAAAATGTTAAGTTGCTACCGGAATATATACTTGTTCGATAAATAATTTTTTTCCGTATATCTTTCTAGTAAATTAATTTAACTTGTATCTGTTAAAAAACCACAGAAATATGTTCTGAAAAATACAATTCAACAAAAAAAATTGTTTTCCTCAATAAATATAAATGAGTAGAAACATTTTTTTTAAAATAATGAAAGTACGATTGTAGAAAGCCACAAAGGATTAATCTGTCAAAATATTATTTGAAACAGTATTTCACGGTTTAGGGAAAATATCGGTTACGCCATAAATTTTACTACTAGCATAAAACCTATTCAAGCGTACGTCATATTCGCTATTAAAATCGGACAGACGCAAAATAAATATACTTTGTAATTTGAATAAATATAATCTAGATAATTGTTTCAACCTCCATTATCCCCCTTTTTATACGCAAAATTTAATTATGATTAATGCTAAAACTGTATGTAAGCAAGTAAAACGTGTTCGTAAGAAAACTATCCAGTTGCATCCTTCGATTGTATTTTCATGCCGACAATAGCGCGCAATACAAAAGTAATATCGCAATTCTCATGTATTTCATTTTAAAAGTAAAATGTGTTAAATGTTTTTTTTTTTTTGTTACAATAAATTCAAATACCTTGTATTACGTCCCCTCTCCTGCGCTTGTTGGCCACGCCCCTACACCCACTCAACTCTAATCCTCCCCTCCACTCCTCAACTCTAAGTAGCACGTAGTCCTTTTGTCTAACTTTAATATTAGTAACATTACTAAAAATGATGCGTCAGCATTGAAAAAGTAATAATATATAACAAATTAGTGAAAGTAAATAGTGTTATTATTTTAAATAGGGTGTTCAGCGGAAAATTATCAAGTTTAATGTTAAATAATAAAAAAAAATACAATGTTATTCTCATATTTTATTTATACAAAATGAAGTTTAACGATACGGATTTATGTTTTATAAACAATATCGCTTAAATGCCGTCCATTTCTTTCACGACTCTCTTGCAATCGGACTCTTAAATTTACAAATATGTTTCAATGGCAGCAAGTTCACGGCGGATATTTTCTTGTAGGACCTAAATTGTTCAACAATTGCTACTGTGAATTCTCGACCCATCGAGTATTTCCATAACAAAAAAAGTCGCACAGTGAAGGTCCGGTGACCGAGGTGCCCAGGGTATGTTTCCGAACTTGCTGATTAATTTATTGGGAAAAATTCCCCTCAGCCCCTTTATTGAAACTCTAGCTGTGTGTAAAGTTGCCCCGTTTTGTTAAATTGTATTCTGTTGTTAAAACCGGGAAACAACTGCAGTTGTGGTACCAAAAACTTGTCGATCATTCCGCAATACACGTCAGCAATGACTGTGTCTTGCTGGTTAAAAAAATAAAGGCCAATTATCCCTCGGGTAGAGATTGCACACCACACTGTCGTTTTTGGACAATGCAAACATTTTTGATGGCATTCCTTTGGATTGTCGAGGTACCAATATCTTATTTTCTCTTTATATTTATACCCATTGATATTCATTGTTCTTGCTAAGTTTTCACGTAAAGAATAGTAATTTTTGTTGAGAAACTGCACGATTTGCAGTTTGTATGGGTGAAATTGTAGTTTATTTTTCAAAATAATGTGCACTGTTGATTTTTTTATTCCAGTAAAGGCTGCAATCTTCCTTATCGATTTACGCGGATTGCGCATAATTTTACGTCGAACTTGAGCCACATGTTCTGGCGTCGCTGCTGACGTTGGTCGTCCCGGACTAGTTTGGTTAACCATTGCTCCTTCCTGTCTGAACTTTTAAACAGAACACCAGAAAATTTGCGTACTCAACTCATTACTTACTCGTCGAATATTAAAGTGAGTACAAAAAGCGCGACGCGCACGAACCAATAAATCACCGCACTTTAAATATTACTCAACCGCGAACGCGCGGTGCCCTCCCGACCAGTGACTCGTTGCGACTGGCAAATCAGCAAATTACAGCAATTACAATTTAACCATGATTTTTTTCCGCTGGACACCTTTACAATTTAATATTACAACTTACAAGAAAATTTCAAAAAATCAATATTGTATTTTATTGTGATTGTTGTAGGTCTGCAACTCTGTTCTCACCAAGATGAAATAAACATAGAACTTGTTGATTATTGTGGGAAGGCTTGCAACTCTGTTTTGATCAAGCTGATAGTACAACATAGTACCTACTTGTTGATCACTACAAACTTGCATATTTGTTTTCACCAAAGTAAAACTAATATAGAACCTTGGTACCTTGCAATTTCTCCACGAGTGATTTGTGAAAAGTCTGGTTGAGAGATTTATGTAAGATTGCGATTAAACTATATGGTAATTTGAGCGCTCCTCACATTTGTATCATCTTTGGCAGTAGTCCTTCGAAAATCCAATTACCTACAGCCTCCAAATATCTTTTTAATCCCCACCATTTGTTTCAATACTAATTAGTTTTATCTCCTGGGTAGTAATTATTTGTAAAAATTAAAAAACACTCATCTAACCAAATATAAGCCATAAAATATTTTGCATTTTCTGACTAAAATCATATTTGTTAAATAACTCCGATATAGTAAGTAATTTCAGTTATTAATAACTCTTTTTTTGATAGCATCACCATGCGGTGACGATTCATAACATATATATATAGTATAACTCCCCCCTCGAAAATAATCTTGTAGATACTTGATATGGGACAAAAAATTAACCAAACAATCACGTCATACTCATTCTCATTACCACGTTGAATACATATATTATTCAGTACTCATAAACGTCAAACAAAAACCACAACACTCAAAATTTTAATATGTATTTTCATGTCCCGGTTGGTAAGTAAAGAAGTGAAGAAGTAACAGAAAATTTCAAATAAAAAAATAATACATACCTAGTACCTACGAAGCTGGTTTAAAACGCATGCAATGTCAAAAGTAAAATACATGTAATACAAACGCGCGATGTTTTCGCACAATCGTGGCAGTAACAATTGTTCTCACTCAATTTATTTTATTACTCGAGTATATCTATTTTCAATCTCTTTGATTTCATCCCGCTTATGATGAATTTAATCGTACAGAGACATCACCCGACATAGAAATTAGAGTGTTCATTAATTGCTCAAATGATTATTAATAGCTAGGGGGGGGAAAGTCTCGATTGCAAATCGTTTGAGAATTTTTATTACCGATCAAGAAAGTTGTTTGATGTAAGAAATGTAAATTGGCGAACCATTAATCTCACCACTAATAAAATTGTTCGTTCATTTAAACGATGTTGCCCTCGTTTGCAATCAGTTTGTAATTACATTTTTACATGCAAATCTACTACTTCTAAAGATGTACATTGTAATTTTTTAATAGAAAATCTACATATAGACAATCAACAAGCTCAGGCATAAGACATTGTGGCCGTTTGTTTTTAATTATTTTTATTTTTTAACTATGTTTCATTAACCATTTATTGAGTTTTCTATCTACCGGTTTCGAAAAATACCATTTTCTTCTTCAGGATGTCAACACTAATCGAAAACATATGTTATTGTTTCTTTTTCAGAACCTATTTTTAAAAAACAATAATTATTTAAAAAATAAATTTAGTACCTAACTCAAATTTTTACTTACTAATTTAAATTTTAGAATGGAATAGAAATTTAAAAAATATAATTAATGAATTTTAACTACAATATTAATTTTGCTAATTTCAAAAGTTTATTTTTAAATTTGTCATTTAAATATTGGTTGGAAAGTAAGAAGTTTTAAATAAGTCATTGTGATTGGGATTAAAACGAAAATAAAAAATTGCGTGAAATCATTTAGTGAGAAGTTTTATATTGTACCGTATTTGTGTTAAAATGCCAAATACGATTTTTCGTTTTCAAACAATTATTCAAGTATAGAATTTATACAAAATAAATACTAACAAAGTTTAAATTATAATATAGTATAATCATATTCTCGAACATATTTTCTGATTAAATTATGTAGTTTCTCTTCATGGTGCATGAAGTCATTTTGATTTATCTCTGGTGGCTTTTAAAAATATTAAAACTGTGAAACTGGTATACGAAGGCTCTCTTTGAAGCTCACTAAGGCGTCCAGAGCAATATATTATAAAGAACCTCTCTAATAATATACTGGAAGCGAAATTTTGCGGAAAATTTCAAAACCTACATTTATGTTTATACATTACTTGATTTTTCTAACCGGCATTGCACTGACAAATATTATAAACCATGCATATATATGTACATATATTTTATCATAATAATATAATTTTTATTATGTATATTCAATTAATATTTAAGTATTCTAATATAACATTCAATCATATATCAAAATTTCAATGTTTGTTTTTATATTTTTAACATCTTCTATTACATTTATATTTATATAAAGCATTACAAAATTTTAATATGTCATTACATTAAATAGATAATTAATTTTATATTAAATATGGTGATTAATTTGACGTCAACTGGTTTAGATACAACTTTATCTTCATCGAGACTCATATAAATAATCCCTAAAATAAATTCGAAAAAAATAGTATCGGACAAAGGCGTACCCGCAATCGTGGTGTGAAAGAGTCGAGAGGAAAGAGAGAAAGACATTAAAATGGGAAATATTATTAGTTCTGTGATATGTACATAAGAAAAAATGGCATCGAAATTTTACACATCAATAATAAAGGCCTTAGATTAGATAATTTAGAAAGTCTAGAAATTATAAAATCACTTAACACTAAGTTTAATATAATTAACAACCAATTAAACCTTACAAAAAACCCGCTATTAATACATTCTCTATTTCAATGCCTTCTGTCAATCACCTCCCCACTCTTACCAAGACTCCGCCTATACCCCGTAATGGATTTCGTTTAAATTAAATGAAATAGTTCAGTTGTACGTCAGTCCTGAAGTAGATATGTCAATATCTAAACCGGTTGACATTACATTAGTAAGTTAAATATAACTACAATTTTTGGACGTATAGGTTTAATACGTACATTAAAGGATATGAAACTATTCATATTTTTCATACGCTGTATTTTAAGGTTGGCGCCCAAGTTTCAGTATGCTGATTTATCTTGTGCAAGATGTATAAGATCTCCGGCATTTTGGACACTGAGCCACAATTTTGAGGTAATAAACAATTATATCGGGAAGAAAGAGTGAGGTGGCCAAGATTAAGGAAAGAGTGTCTGTGTTTTGCGTTGAAACATATCCACCATCGAAGAAAAATAAGTCATGTATCTCGAGGCAACAAAAAAAGGTAATATAAGGTATCTCTATTTATTACGTCACTACAGTATATCATTTCTTATGAACCTCCCTGCCTTGTCGCCGAGGCGATCCATGAAATTGTATTAAGAAGCCAGTGTGAGTGGAAAATGACAAGTTAGATAAGACTATAAACATCACGGTGACTCCCTTCTTCCCCTTCCGTTCAACCTTGGTCTAAAGTTTACAATTTCAATTCCCCCCTTCTCCCCATCATAATGGTTACACTTTCAATATCATCTTTGTTAAACCTTTTATCGACTTGCACGAACAGAGGACCCATTTCAATTGATACATTATTACTCGCAATGTTAAAAGCCTTGTTCCATTATTACCCGCATGTTTGATTATTTACTTAACTAGTAGAAAGTAATCAGTGAGAGCTGATAGATGACTTAGTCGCCTCGTTGCTAGATTGTGACCACTTAAAATAATTTCTATAAAATCTATTTCTTATAATTTTGAAAGAATTATTTATTATCACAACATAGGGGATTAACCTACCACAGAACAACCTAACTTAACCAAATAACGCAAATAAATACTAAAAAAGAAATATTCCTAAAATTATTAAAATACGTAATTACGTTTCATAGCCGAAAGGCGACTATGAGCGATATATGAGTCGCACAGCGGCAGAGTTACCTATGTGAAAAATGATCAAAACTTCATATTTTTATTCATTAAAAAAAAGCATTAGCGCCATATTAAATTAGGCCAATACGAAACAATTAATTTTGAGCACATTAGTTTATGTAACTCAAAATATTACATTTTTCACTTGCGCCACACTGCCGCTGTTCGACTCATATGAAGGCGGACGATTAAGGAGACCAAGTCTCAAATCAAGCTGTAGCGCCTGTTCGATCTTTATTATTCATGGATCGCCGATCGCCGATCGCCGATCGCCGTCTCGCGCGCATGTGAACGCGTAGATATAATGGTTCCTGAATATTACTTATTTACTACCCCCTCTTCTATACCCATAAAACGACATTTTTTGTGGTTTTGTATAGTATTTTGTATAGTTCTATAGTTTTGGACCAGTTAAGCGTTGATGATTGAACTGACAGTTATAGTTTACCAATGGTATGGTAGACTAAAAATTGCGTGAATTATCTTTCTGCCGTGTGGGAATGACAAATTGAGGGAGAATGTACTGTGTGTGTTCGGTTTCTCGCTACCGTGCGTGCCGATTAGTACATCTATTGCTATTGTGCTTGTTGTGTCATACTTCCGCGTTATTACCGAAGTGTATAAAAAAACGTATTTCGTGCAAAACAATGGAGTATGTGTTCTGAAGACAGAAGATTTGTGGCTCCAGTGAAGAAAATACAGATAGCATTTCTCAGATGGGTCGCATTTCTTTCTGGTTCTGATTGATTCTTCAGTCCCCCTGTTCTCTATTCCTGTCTTTTTCCCAATTTTTTTTCATCCCCGGACACTTTTAATTGCTAACGTAATATGTTAATAGCAGAAAAATGACAGCAGACTTACTTAGCACAGAGAAAATACGACTGTTACTAACAGTTGTTACCGGTAACTAATTAAAAATCATTAAGGAGAACACATTCTTATTGTGAAGTTGTAATTATTTAGAACAGACGGTCTGTGATGTTTTAAATACTAATTTAATGTATTAATTATAAATATATACATATAAAATCAATTTTGTCGAAAAATATTGTTTTTTCGCTACCGGGATCCGAAATGGATTAATTAATTATAATTAATACATTAAATTAGTATTTAAAACATCACAGACCTATGTTCTGAATAATTACAACTTCACAATAAGAATGTGTTCTCCTTTATAATGTATAAGTTGTATCAATGTGTCCAAAATTTAATAAAAATGAATTGATAATTTTGGCGTCTACAGTCGGTTTACTCAAAGACATTTGTGATTCCATAAAAATAATGTAGATGGCTTTCAAAAATAATGGAACCACAGATGTATTAATTTGAAAAAGTGTAACATATAGGTTCGAAAATTTGTCATGAAAAATACTGGCGCTATAACACAATTGGTAGTGTACTTCCCCGGATTGGAAATAGAGATCCAGGTTCGAATCCCAGTAGCGCAATAACAATATTTTTCAACAAAATTGATTTTATATGTATATATTTATAATTAATAATAATAATTAATTAATTAATTAGTATTTAATTAAAAATCACTAACAATTTAATAAAACATTATATCGATATTATGTATTTTTGTTGGCAAGACTTTTCCGAAAGCAATTCCTAGAATAAAACTAGAATTTTTAAATAGTAAAGAAATTAAATATTTATTTTTCTTCTTATCCCCTTCGTACTGTCTGCCTGTGGTAATACCACCCGGGAACGCAAGTCGACAACAAACTACCAGAACTTTGTTACATAAATAATATATTTAATAGTGATGGAACGTTGTCTTTATTAGTAAAAGTACTCTCAGAGTTTAATAAAAATTAACAGACGTATTTAAAAAATATATATATTTAACGCAAATACATTATAGTTATTCATTTAAATAAATTATACATTTACTTTGAAATACAAATTAAATGTATTACTTAGAACTATATATAATTCAGCCGTAACCAAGTGAAATTAGGCATGTCTGGATGCATTTCTCCCCTCTATTGTTTTCAAAAATTATCAGTGAGCATAATGCAGAGGGTAATGTCATGCATGGCAATGATATCATTAGTATAACTTTTGATACCGTCGAAGAAAAAGAAAACGAAAATAAATCGTAAAAAAATGAAACTCCAGTCACCCTCACTGCAAGTGTACATCGAGAAGGTCTTCAACTTTGCTGTAAATTGGCAAAACATTTCATTGAAAAATATGATAATTCTGAACGATCATTCAAGTTTCAACGCGAGCTTCAGAATTACATTTCTGGATATCAGGAATTGTACAAAAAATTAGCAAAGTCATCGCAAAGTTTAATCACTGATTATATTGTCAAAAGGGAAAAATCAACATGCGAAGTTGAGGCTAATTTTATTTGTGAAGAATCATTATCTTCAGGACATAGATCTGATGCACTGACTATCTCTTCTAGTGATGAAAGTGATTTCGAACTAGTTCGCAAATTATGCCTAAAATTGTCATACAGCGATGATAATATAATTCTTAAGAAAAAAATATACAAAAAGGATCAACTTTTTTTTATAAAATTTTTATATATAAATTTGGAAGGAATTTGTCAAGATTATACGTTTCTGAAATTTAATAAACTTTTTTAATGCATTTTTTGGTATATTTTAACTCATTGAATTTGTTTTATGCTATTTTAAATTTTTTTGGAAGGTATCCTTTATTTTTATACGTGTGTCTAGTATATTTTTAAGCGTTTTCTTGTGGAACGTATCTACCGCATAAAAAGAGACCTGATTGGATACGTATATGTATATGTTTGCAACAACAATATTTTTCGATAAAATTGATTTTATATGTACATTTTTCTAATTAATACATTTAATTTGTATTAAAAATATCACAGACCTATGTTCTGAATAATTACAACCTCACAATAAGAATGTTCTCCTTAAAAACATTTAGTTTGTATTTACTTTGTACCGTGAGTTTAATATAAACATATAGGAAAACTTCTCATAAATTTAAATGACAAAGATGTAAAAATTATAACTTTAAAAATTACAAAATAAAAGTCATTTAAGATGTTTAAATTATGATTTTTCAGAATTTTATATTAATTATGATATTTTTGATAAAATTTTGGGATTATCTATCTTACATGAAAACAATTTTGGTCATAAATTGTATATTTTATAATCGTTAGAAATAAGTAGGGCTTGTAAAATTAACCAAAATATAATAAATAGGCAATTAAATTTTCTATCTTAAATTTTTTTCCTATAATTTCGGATCATTAGTTTTAATTATTCACATCTTTCATCACTGTGATAATTTTATTATTAAATTTTTTTTATATTAATTTTCTTATTTTTTGAATAATTAAAATTTCGAAACATAATAATAATTTGAAAATGGTTTTATCACTCTGATGAAGAAAAATTACTTATTTTTCGAAACCGGTTGGTGTATATGTCGAACTCACTGTGGTTAAATACAAAGTTAATGCATCTTAACTGTCAAATTGTTTTATTAATTTTATATACAAACTTCAAGTAATATTTTTCTCACGAAAGATGAGCGTTATCATCAACAGGTGTAGATACATAATAAGTCTTGTCATATTCACATGTTGATGAGAGCACACCATGCGTGGGCAGTATTATTATTTTAGAAATATCAAAGTATTTTTAGTTACGTGTAACTAATTAATACCCGAACTTGACAATAAAAATGATTATTCATTTTATTCATTTATAATGGTGTGTTTACATTGAGTACTGATTTAAAATTCGCTGAATTTTAAACATTTCAACAAGTACTTTATATTTGCAAAAATACTGATGCATGAAATGTCGCGATCCTGAAAGGTAACATTGCGTTCTATCAAGTTGTCTTTAATGGTTAACTAATATTGTAAAAGTAGGCTAAAAATACTTTATAGTAACCCAATTAGCTTCATCGGAAAAAGCGAAAAGTTTTTAAAACTGTAATAAGAATGTTCGAAAGGCTCGAATTATCGAAAAAATATTTTATTGCTACCGGGATTCGACTATTTGTATCCGTTCACAAATATCTAATGCTGTTTTTTTAATAATTTATTAATTCGTTATTACAAAGTTCACTAAGGGTTTCTTAATTTTTTTTTAAATAGAGATTCGTCGCACATTAATATTCTTACTATTTTCAAACTAAGCTAAATGCTCGTGCTATGAAAATAGAACTAACTTGATGGCCTCCTGAAACGAGGCTCTAATCCCCAACCACTAGAAATTATTACACTTATATGACAATTTAACACAATTAAGTGGAGATTTAGAAAGATGATAGGTATTGTGAATTGTTAATTTTTTGTCGCGCAATTTCTAACATAGTTTTTGTAATAAATTTTACTATGTTAAAATCCGTATAAAATATGAAATGAACAATGGTATTCTTAGATTATATTTACTGCAAGCTTTACAATTATTCTTCATTTAGAGCAAAATAAAATAATTTAACATTCGTTTACTTCACTGATGAATATTATTCAATAGCGAGTAAAGTACCTGTTACTGGGTAACTAAAATATTTTAACATTAAAATATACATTTTCATTATATGAATTAATTTTATTCCTTAATTATTTGATTTATTAATGGAACGACTTACCAAGTACCTACAAGAATAGTTCATTTTATACATTTATAATTTGTTTTATACATTTTTTGAAATCCATTAAATAGTTATATTCTGGAAACAATTTGACATGAACCCGTGTCAGAATTACGCATAACACATGAGTTTTTATTATTATACGATGATTGTTAACAACGAAGATTTTTCACACCTACCAATTATTATTCTTAATTATCTACGTAATCTACATGTGTGTATGTTATTACGATAGTCGAACAGTTGAATAGTGCAAATTATTTATTAGAAAAGAAAGTGCATTTGCTGAACTAAATCATGTTCTACGATGAATAAGAATCGTGTAGTGATGGGTTGGATATTTTTGTTTTTTTTTCCAGTTTATGACTCGCCTTCTTGACCTGACTTTGTACACAAAAGTAATGACAAGCGTGATTGGCGATGGTATTTTAAAACAATCGGTAATAAAAAATTCTTAACTTTTTGAAACACTTTTTTATCTCTACTTTAAGTAGATACTATGTGTACACAGTATTGTAATGCCATATTCACATATATAACAGTATTAAAATGCTTTCTTATAGGATAATCCCGTGCCAAGGGGGCAATTATTTTTATTGTTTTTTTTTGTATTTGTGAATTTAAAATAAAACACTAACCTAATATAACACGTAGTTGATGCTACAATGCAATTAGACTATTCATTCAGTTTTCAGTTGTCAAGTGGCGTTATATGTTCAGAAAACCTGAGTGAAATGAACCACTTCGGTTTGTAGTAGTGATGATTAAAATCGCTATTTAAACCATTACCGTTATTTAAACCAATATTATAACCGTGATTGTATTCAATTGTAACGATGATTAGTAACTGATATTTCGTAACCAAGCAATAACTGGTACATTAGAAATCATCAAATTTTAGTTAGCAATCATGGTAACAACCAGTCACATAATAAATATTAAATAAATATCAGATATCTCATAGAGACGAAGCTATTTTATTATATTTTAAAAGAATGATATATAAAAATATGGAGGGTAATTACAGGGCTTACGTCCTGTTTTTGGCTAGCTTAAGTGATCACATAATATATATATATATTACGTTTACCAATTCTCACCTCTCAATCTCTATCATATTTATCAAAAAAAAAATTATACATGTTATTATGTGGACTCGCTTCGAGTACCACAACATTGCCATCTATCGACCAATTTATAGTTCATTTTTACTTGAAACAGTATATTATAAGTCAACTCTATAAGAATCTGATTTTTGTTCTAAATTATTTAAAGCAATATTCTTTATCTGTAAAATGTTATTAACACATTATACTAGAATACGCCTGAAAAATCAATATTTTTCAATTTTTTAATATATTTTTCTTATTTTGACCAATATATTATTTTAGCAATATTTGAATTTGTTTAAGAATACACAATTACTGATTTTTTACCTATAAAGGCACTGTTATTACATAAACATCAGATATCTCATAGAGACGAAGTTATTTTATTATATTTTAAAGGAATGATATATAAAAATATGGGGGGTAATTATGGGGCTTATGACTTGTCTTTGACTGGCATAAGTGATCAGTTTATATATATATATATATATATATATAACGTTCACCAATTCTCACCCTTTAATCTCCATATTTATCAATTTTTTTAAAAAATTTTAAATATGTTATTACATGGACACGCTTCGAGTACAACTACAACATCACATCATAATGGTTTTCAACCACCACAAGATAAGTCTAGTTCTCCTGAGTCAGTTCCATTTATGCTGTGGTGAAATAAAATGTGAATTATGTCAAAATATGTAGATCAGATAAGGTTATGAGATATCAGAATGTTATGCAAAGATAAGTGTCCGAGTGAACCAAAATAAATTTACACCGGGCGCTTAACGGTTCGTTTGAATTATAAAAGACTTGACTTTTACGCATCATTGAGGTCATCGAGATAATATTCATTATTTTATTACAGTGGTAATGTCAAAATACATGTATTAACTAACTCCGCAGTCCCCATATTGCATTCTTTTGGAAATAAATATGCGGAAAAACACATTTTTTATTTATTTTATTTTATAATTTTGATTATGAAAAAACATTCTGATATTATATAATTTTTTTCTTTGTGTGCTTCTGGTGAGATTTTGTCTGTCAATGCCTGAATAGGGTGTGCAAAATAATAATAAATAAATAAATAACATGGGTGTGTATGTGTGTGCGAGTGTGGTAAGAGCAGGATGAACAATAAAAGACTAATTACAATAGACCGATGTTCATTGATGCTTGAAACAGCATTACGGATACAAGTATAAGCAGTAAATACTCTATAACGTGAAACGTTGGTTAATGAACTCGTCCGAAAGGCGGCTGCAAGAGAAGTGAAGTGCAAGAGCCGTCTTCCTGGGCGGCTACGGACGCGTTGTATTACTATCTGTTTTTCGTGATTTTAAGGTTGATGGGAGCTCCATTTTTTACCTAGATATTTGCAAGATGCGTTCAGGTTATAGAGGCGATAGACCTCCACAGAGCCTTAATTTTCTTCGGAAAGTACATTCCACATTTTTTTCATATTTTCCGAATATAATAATGTCACTTGTTACTCTGGATAGTATATCATCAATCAATTGATGGCAGCGAGTTACCAACTAGATCATGAAGTTCATGTATTCTATCATCATCAGACAATATTGGTTGGCGTACGTTCTTCAATTTTTTATTCTAAAATTTGTTGAAATATTCATATTATGGAAGATTAACATATCTCTTGCTGAATATCAAGGTGCTAGGGAGTAGGGAGGACAGGGTGTTACGACATACATACACGACACTCGCATACGCAAAGAGTCTGAAAAAATGCTTCGTATGACGCATGAATTATTCAGCAGACTGCAAATTCTGCAGAAAGGTGGCATTATTTCTCACCACCTGCTATTTGGGTGTCATCCTTATTACAAAATTTATTATTATTATATTTTATTTTTACAACATATGACTGTTCATTTAGTGTCAATTGAGTTTCTGCAAGATTCACAAAATCACAAGTTGTCCTAAAATATCAGCTGTTCTCTCTTTGAATCGAAGAGACATCCACCCATGTGACTAAAGACAAGTATCTTATACCATTTCCGCTGTTCATTATACCGCAACTCAAAATTAATATATATATCAAGACATCAAACTTTTTAACAATTTCCCCATCACAATTAGAAAAATTACGGACTATCATAAATTTGTAACTGAAGTTAAAAAAATATGTACACAGACTAACTGAAACATAAATTAACTCGTATATACTCCTTTTCTATACACGAGTCTTACATAAAAAAATAATCCCCGGCAATTTTATGTTGCCTACTTTATGTTATTTTCTTCTCTTATTCATGTTCATTTCTCAATTACTTATATACCGTTTCTTTCTATTTATTTGTTTGTTTTATTTCATTAATCTAATCAATTGTAATGTAAATCTTAATAAATGAAGGCCGGGGAATGTGAGGGCATCTCAAGATGGCAGCTATTCGGCTCCGTCTCGTCACATGTGTGAGACGAAGTTGCACAGCTTCCTATTAGTATTAAAAAATGCCAACCAGGTGTCGAATGAGTAGGACCATATAGAAGCTTTAGCATATAAATGGTCCTGGGTAAGCGGCGGGTTCATTCCACCTTCACAGGCCCAATCGATTTTTTTTTCTAGAAGTTTTTCAACATGTGACGATAGCGATCACCATTAATGGTTACAGCATTGCCATTATTAGTTAGATAAAATGTTTTAATAACTTCAACACGTTGTTGAGGCATTAGATGCTCCATAACAAATTATAATCAACTACTCTCTACGACTACCAAATGCGAACTGACAAATATCTGCCAAACTAAAATGGCAGCCAAACAAAATCGACCTAGAACATAATAACTGGCGTCAAAAATCTCAAATGTGTGTGTCATTTCAAGAGTTCAGATTTTTGATTTTAAAGCTTATCAGAAGTAATTGTGGCTAACATTTGATTTTTCATTACTATTACTCAACCGCATTTTTATAGAAAAATATATCTTACTCCACAGATCGAGAACATAAAAAGTACAAAAGATTTTTTCGTTTATTACCGAGAATCCAATAAAATCTTTAAAATAAAAATAGTTAATCATAAAAGTAATTTTAAACAGTCCTTTCATATTTCCAATTATATTTTTTTATCAAATGTACCAAAAATATTTATTATTATTATTGCTGTTATGATTTAGACCCGTATTTACTTATTTATTTATTATTAGTATACACGCTCTATTCAGGCATTAACATAATTTGTAAAATAATAAAAATTTTATCAGAAGAAAAAATTATATAATATCAGCATATTTTTCATTATCAAAATTAAAAATAAAATCTCAAAGCAATTTATCTATCACCATTGAGTTAAGACATAAAAAATTGTAATAATTTAGTCCTATAAAGAGCTAATTTTGCAGCAAAAATTTCGACTACATCCGAATATTCATTCCCCAAAGAATTCAATCTGGGGACTGCGGAGTTAGCTAATGTATATATTCTGACATTACCCTTGTAATAGAACAATGAATTGTGTCTCGATGATGAATAATGCGTGAAAGTCAAGCAGACTAACAGTCTGGGGGCAGTCTATCATACCATTGATGATCCTGTATAGAAATATAAGGTCGGTCATCGTACATTTCACTGATAATTTTAACAATTTCAGAGAGTTAAGGTGAATCATAATTGATATTCTCAGAGCGTACATTTAATTTTAAATTAATGAATCTTAAAAACTTTCCCTGGATTCTTTCAACCGCCGTCGAATGAACAATGAAGTGAGGCGACCATATGACCGAATTTTATTCTACCTGAGATTTGACTAGAGAAGTGTGGAGGACTTTATAAGTGTGCAGGTCTGAAGAGTTTTTAGCCGTCTGCAAAACAAATTCCAATAATTGCAGGTGTTCGAGTGCTAATTTTCGAAAATAATTTTTAACGTTGTCTTACAACTTCTAAGTATATAAACTCTGTGGTTAGTCTGACTTCATCAAGTTTATCAAGATCCAACTTCGATGAGCCGGGCATTTGCCTTAGATGGAAAATTCTTACTTACCATTACGCCGTTTCGCTGTGGGAGTAAGCAGAGAGTATAAAGTGCCACACTCTTCTATCCTGACATACAATTCTAACCTTATCCACATTCATACATCTTCTCATACAAGTTCGTCAATTATTATGGCTTCTGACAGGAAAATATAAAATTAAATAAATATTTTCTACGGAATCACCCTATACGTATTTCCTTTGATTTGTATAACAAATTAGCAAATGATTTATTATATCCTTTGGCCGATATCCGCACCACCCTATAGAGAAATCTCATTTAAGCAGCTTGGAATACCCGCTAACCTCCAGCTCTCATGATCGTGTAATACGGTTAGAACACAGACAGACTTGGAAACCATCGGCTTTATAGTTTGGCTTAATTCAGTCTTTGTGATGATGGACCTGTATAATCGGCAAACAGACCACAAACCGAAAATCAGTCATATTATACAAACTCACGATTGTGATCAACTTACGGGTGATTGATTCTGGCTATAACCGTAACACGTATAAATAGTGGTAATTACAACAGTTGCCTGTTTTGTAAAGTGCTAAAATTTATATGTTGCCACTTTTCTACTTGCACGTATTACTAAAGTGGAAGACAGATCACTGACGCGCGTTAGGGATTTGTCTTTCACTCTAGAAACTAGACAAATAATTATATATGACCGACGTAAGTCGCCGATGACAAGTGGTGAATCGCGGAATCGAAAAGAATGGGTAGATAGAAAATAGGGAATCAGAATGAGAAAATGATGAGGAATGAGGGACCTTCGATAGCGGACCAGGATGGACTCACAGAACCAAAGAACAACTCGACTCACTTGGCTGATGATGCCGTCTCTATGATCTTCTGGGAGTTTATCCATTGTATCACAAGTAGTGATCCAACACGAATAATCACGTAAGAACACTTCCTCTCCTCAAATTCAAAAACAACCAGTAGAGTCAAAGGAACAATTTGTACTGATAGAAAATAGATTAAGGGGTAGGAACAAACTGATGACAATATATTACATTTAAAAATTATCATTTTTGTTCAAGTATGGAAGTATATGTGTTTAAATCATATAATAAAAAATAATAATTTAATTAATTACGAATACGGAACACTAAGTATTATTAAGATTATTAATAGACATGTAGGGTAAAGTAGCGACGTATGGGACAATTTTCGAGAAAACAAAAAAAAATGAAAATTAAATTTATTTTAAATATGTTTAGAATTATAAAAAAATATATTACATAATTATATTTAAATAATCAAGTACATTAATTGACTTATAAGGCATGTTTTATTAACACATTCATTTTGTCCCATTCCTCCTCGTAGAAAGGCAAATTGAGACGACAGCATAGCGGGGATGGTACATACTAGTATAAATTAAAAGTGATTTAATTTATCTTCTGCTATCATAAAAAGATCTTTCTTAATTGTAAATATTTTTTTTTAAATTTCAATTATGCTATCATCTCAATAATGCGTTAGTTCAGTACTTGATTTAGGCAGAATAACACGTCACATCAATATCATTACTATTTTTAAACGAAGAACGCTTGTACTCTAAAAATAGGACTAACTTACTGGTCTCCTGGAATGAAGGTCGAACCCCTTGTCACTAGTGAGTGTTTTAACCACAGTACCAACAAGTACCTCAATTGAGAGATTATTGCGCATTCAATGGAAGCATTTCAAAAGCATCAAAGTTTTTTCCTTCGCATGCTTTTAATGTCCAGGACGTTTAATTTTAATAGACTTTAATATAAACCTATGGATATTTTTCTCACGGAGTTAGTCATCTTTTAAAATGCTGCCATTGCATTTTTGTAACCTAACTATATATGTTTATTTTATTTTTGCCATGTTATATGTTACTGTAAATCTTAAATACTTTATCGAAACTAGATATAATTTATTATTCATTGTTTATTTATATTATTTGTTATAATATTTTTAAATTATGTATTTTAAAATCCATTAGAAGAGAAATAATTAACGGCTTCATTACGTATGAGAATTATTATGGTAACATGTATTATAAGTAATTTTTATTTGACTTTTTTTTGTTACGTATCATTTGTTCATTCTCTAAATAAAATAACTAAACAAATATACTATCAAAATAAATTAAAATGAGTCATTATATACGGTAGTTTTTTTTATGTTGTTTGGGATATATATATATTCCACTGATAATTCTAAAATGTATTATATTTTCTAATATTAAAAGAAAAAAAAAGAAAAATTAAATTAAAGTAATTAAATTAAGCATTTACTACTATATTGATCTTGCCATTTGTAGTATTGTAATTACTACTCTATCTTTTAAAAACGAAATAATAATTAAAACAATTACACACATAAAATTAAATGTAAAATACACTGAAAATGTATGGTGTAAGTTACCTGTTATTCTTGCTTCCGAGTTCATTCGCTTTCGTGCATTCTGCTATATTTTTTGCCATTGGAAAAAAACTATTTTGTCCGCGGAATTTTTCTCGAATAAAAGCTCGGAAAATTGTTAAACACGTGACACCCGTAAGCCCGAGCAGATGGTGGTGAAGCTGCGAAGCGGTCGCGTGAAAGCTCTGGCCACAATTTATAGCCGTACATAGTTGAAAAGATTCGACCAGATAATGATCATCTTCGTACATTTGAAAAACATACAAATGTTTGAAAGGTTAAAAAAATAATGGAAATCCCTAATGGCACATTGATTGGTTATAGTGGTAGAATTTTCAATCTCCGCCAGATTTTTCATTATTTATTGTTGATATCCGTACGTAAAATTCATCGAAGTTCTGGGTAGCGATCATGGATAGGTGCATTATTTTAGTATTTTTTCGTTTTCCAGTTACGTAAAGAACTTTTTTTTTTATTGAAACGGATTATCAACAGTCGTTAATGTCTTTAATAGATAATACTAAAAAGTCATGTTGAGGAAGGTTTTTATAAGAAAAAATGTATCATAAGCCTTACTTCGATTGGCACCACTGGGTTTCCTGATTTATAATAATGTATATATGTGTATGTAAGTATTACCGCCTTCTTTTTGGAGAGCAAAAAGACGGTAAACGATAGGTGGTTCAATTCCGTCCCGTACTTCGATCAGTCCAAAGGTACAAATAAACCACCAGTGCGAGCTTCATTCAGTCGAAATCTAAAAGAACAACAACAAATGTTAATGCAGTTCATGTATCATGTGTGTGCTTATTTTCAGTCGGAAATCATACGGAAACCAGCTATCGAAGGCATTTACATAAACAATAAGGTTGTCTAATGTGTGTGGGATGTATTCAACTATTTCAGTATTTAACTTGGCTTACAGTGACATACCCCTAATATCCAATAATCGTCACTGTAACCATCTTGCTGCGATCTTTTTTAAAGTGGGATTAACATTCAGACGAAGGCATATTGTCATACATCTTCGTAAAAAGTCAGTGGAAACTGTATTCAATCCCCTATTGTATTATATTTCGACCCTGTATTTTTCAGCATTGAAAAGCTAGTAAGCCCTCGCCAGGCATCGCATGCGTTTATGTATACAAGCATACACAGGTGTTATAAATACAATATATATAAAATTAAGAAATTTCATATGTTTTTTAATTGTGTTTCGTGTAACCTAAGATCCGATCTTTCTTTATTATCCTGATCCTCCGCTACTATACCTTGTTGTATTAATCAATGAATCCCAAGAACCTTTTGAATAATAGATACACAATAGTTAACGCCAGGATTAAACGATTCATTTTAATTTACTAATATTTATTCATATATAATTTAATACGTATATATTATTGTTAATAAAACCATATTGCAAAATGCAATTTTAAATAACCACAATATACAAAAAAAATGGATTAATAAATTAAACATATTTTTATTATTGATTTATCTAATTTATTACAAAATAGTAAAATTGTTAAGGAAAACACATTCTTATTGTGAAATTATAATTATTCAGAACATATGTCTGTGATATTTTTTTAATACAAATTAAATGTATTAATTAGAAAGACATACATATAAAATCAATTTGATCGAAAAATATTGTTATTACTACCGGAATTCGAACCTGGATCTCTTCCAATCCGGGTAACATGCATTAACTGGATTGGAAGAGATATTTGTTGATAAAATTGATTTCATATGTGTATCTTTCTTATTAATATATTTAATTTGTAATTAATAAAATTGTGTTTTGATTTTTTTTAAATTTTCATTATTAATCGTCAAGATTTACTGAAATTTTCTATCGGCTGCTGGTGAAGGCCTTCCCAAGTGTCTCCTATTTTCAGTCTTTTGTTATTTGCTACCATGTGTTTCTGTCGAACATGACGATTTCGTTTATCCAGTGGGTTTTAGGGCCGCCTCACGTCCACTTCACTCTTTTGACTACGTCAGTTAACGTTCTGCTTACCGTTTTATTTTTATACGGATTATATTTATTATTTATTTACTGTGCGTAAATGAAATTATATATTACAAAAAATACATTGCCTTCTGACCAGACCAAATTTCGCACAAATGTGAGCATTGGTATTGCATTTTATAATAATTTTGTCTTGTGGTGCAAAATATATAAAAAATGTAATAATTTGAAAATTAATGTTATATACTATACTAACATCCAGATGTATTTCTGTGTCAAGGGAAATTTGAAAGAAAACTGATATTTACAAAAAATAAAATATTATTTTCCTTCCAAATGTACGAATTAAATAGATACATATATACTTTTTTGTTTTGAAGTGTTCTTCAAATAAAAAACAAATAATATGAATAGTAATAAACTAAACATTAGTACAAACAACTACATGTATTACTATTAGGTGTATTTTAAATTTTAATTAATTTTAAAGTAAATAAATAAATCAAACAAAGTTTTAAATTTATCAATTACATTGGACGACGGCTATATTTTTATAATTTTATTTATTTATTAGATACATGTTTCTGTTGTAACAGAGGTGAATATATTATAAGATAACATGATAAACATAAGATACAATTATATTGCAATTAAATACTCGTAGTTTCTTGTATGGGATGGAGTAGACTCCACCTCTGATATATACAGCATTGTCCTGGCTACTTTGCTAGACTACCGTCTGTGTTAAAGTAGACAGTTAATTCGTACTGTTGTGGTGTTATTTAATTCAAGAAAGGTAAAGATTCGACAAGAATAAAAATAAAAATAGAATTAATATATATACGTAGTGAGAGTGTTGTAGAACTAGTAAATTATTAGTGTAGATATTGTATAATGATTATGTTAGAATGTTGGATAGCGATGCTTTTGATTGGTCTCTACCCAATTGGATCATATATTGGGTCCATATTTGTGTAATCTTTTTGGAAGTGAACGATTTCCAGTTGGTGTTGAGTATGTTGTACGGTTTCGGAGCTAAGAATATGTAGAAACGTTGATAGAATGTCGTTGTTGCTCTCGGAACTGGTGCGTAGATGTTCGTTCGTTATTTTATGTTGTGACCATGATGTATTGCTAGGGGTGAGTTATATTGTTAGCATGGAAATATTGGATGAGTCTCAACATATAAGTATATCTTATATCTAGGACATTGTACTGATTAAATATAAGATCTGATGAATATCTAAAGGGACGACCATTTTTTACCCTAAGAATTGTCTTTTGTGCTCTCTTAACCAATTCTAATGTTGTTTTTGCTTCTCCTCCCCAAACTAAATAATGTTATCGATATTTCGATCAACTCCCGCCTAACGATTCAATCGAAAACTGACATTTTTTTAAATGATATTATTAAGAAGAACACATTATTATTGTAAAGTTGTAATTATTCAGAACATAGGTTCCGGTAGCAACAACAATATTTTTCGATAAAATTGATTTTTTATGTTAATCTTTC
This sequence comes from Eubasilissa splendida, assembly GCA_031772225.1. Lineage (NCBI taxonomy): Eukaryota > Metazoa > Arthropoda > Insecta > Trichoptera > Phryganeidae > Eubasilissa > Eubasilissa splendida. The sequence goes on along the minus strand of CM062862.1, from coordinate 22,734,421 downwards.
TAATTAATATTAATACATTTAATTTGTATATGAATGATATTCGCTAAAAGTCAGTATGCCCCCTAGAAAGCATTTTGAAAGTTAGACTTGAATTTTTTTTTATAGAAGACTTCACCATTAAGTGTCGTTTTTATTAACTCGTCGTTAACTCACTTCTACATTTTTAAAATTATCAATTTTCTACTAACGAAGAGATATATAAGAATTTAATTTTTCATTTGTTTGTATACATAGTACCATTTACAATTTAGGAAAATTACAATTGTAAGTAAACATTCAAATACAGAAAATAACAGTACAATTATAAACAATGACTTACTAGACGTAATTAACTATAATTATATAAATTAATTTTTTCTCAAAACTGACTTATTTATGAAAAAAGTTCACCCAGCCGCCTCTTGAAACATAGCAAGTTCATATTGAGTATGTCTATTAAGGAAGTAAATTCATTAGCCTGTCGAGGGATAGTGAAATGTTTGTGATTGCTTATATCTGAATGGCAATAATAAAATAGAAAATGGTGCCATGTTTGCCTACTAAGCACTCGCAAAATGATTAAATCCAGGAGTTCGAAACAGCCGAAATCAGAATTAATCAAGTAATTTATTTTTTCTACCCGATAATATTATTATATAGAGTTTCAATTAATTTAATAAAATAGATGTAATTTACATATTCTATTTGAAAATAATGTTAAATTAAATTTAAATACTAATTTTTATTGTATTCATTATAAATATATACATATAAAATCAATTTTGTCGAAAAATATTGTTATTGCGCTACCGGTAGCAAGCAAGCTGACAAAATTGATTTTATATGTATATATTTATAATTAATACATTAAAAATGAGTATTTAAAACATCACAGACCGTCTTTTCTGAATAATTACAACTTCACAATAAGAATGTATTCTCCTTAATAATTTAATTTAATTTACGTTTCACTGCTTCAATAGTACCTATATGTTTGATCTTTATAACAATTTTCATGGATGGTTGGTTTACAGGGAAGCTCACTTAGTATAGTATAGTATTTTTATATTGTTATTTCTTAGACCACTCTATACTCAAGACGATTTACAACATTATGGCATTCATAACACAGATCTGCCCAAAAGCGATAAACAGTATTGTTGCAGGGGTGGTCTCACCTATTGATATTGAGGTATAAGTGATTGTGTGTGCACCAGATGTGTAGTTTACGTAGGTTGTCTTATAATATGTGATAGTCAGTAATGTTTGTAATTTTTCTATAAAAAATTACGCCATAGGTTAAAAACAGAATATCAACATCATTGAAACAAAATATTATGTCATTATGAATAATAAAGAGATCCTAAGATACTATTGTAAAAAAATTCTGTGAATTAAAAATAAAAAATATTATTGCTTGAAGATCCATTAGAGACACTTAAAAATACAACGTTTGACAATAAATAAAATGATTATATCAAATATTGGATGGCTTTACATAATTCATCCCTAATTCAAATTGCTTCGCTCGCCCAGACCTCGGAGCGAGCCCTCGACCCCCAGGGGTAGCCTCGACCAAATGAAAATGTTTCGTTAGCTACCCACATGGCTCGACAGTGATAACATAAAAACCGTGAAGTATTGTCAATGGTGCCAACACACGACTCGGGCAGCGGCAAATATTTGAACTAGGGAAGTGTTGTGACACATATCGCAGCAATGAATGCGAGGTACCTACCCGCGGACGCGTCCGAGAATATACGTGTTAGAGAATGTCGAAAAAATTTGGGTTAAAAGCATTGTGCGAAGGCAAATATATCACTTAGCAACAAAGGACAGGAGTGTTTGGGTAACAGTTACTTGGTGACAAAATACTAAACTTTATTATTTTATTTAGATTTAGAGAGGAGCAGTTTATTTTTTGTACATAATTGAAAAGATTAGTGGATAAATGAGATGTTATAAATTGATATACAAAGGGTTTGTCATATTTGTATTAAAGTACTGGCGACCTGTGCCCGGCATTGCCCGGAATTCAGGAAGGTGATCAGGAGTGATCAGGTTGAGAGGAGGGATACACTTTTACTTTCAAATAGGTTTTAACGGGTAACGTTGTATAAGAAGACCAATTTTATTAGGCGTCTTTATTATATGTAGGGTTTTTTCCAGAACATTTATTCCATACGATCATTAAACTGTAATCTCGGCTGGCAATTTTTCTATGATTTGGCTTCATAGGTTAGTTGAAACCAATGGTATTTTGGTAATGAGTGAGCTTATTACCGTATAACTATATTTTCTTCAGTATTTGATAGCAACTGAACAAAAATTTTAACGGATAGCATTTAATATAATGCTATCCGTTAAATGGGGTGAATTTCTGTCGGATTGTGACCGAGTTCTGTGACTGCAACACATAAATGTGACGTCAACCCTCCCCTTTTAGGGGTATATGATTTCTATTGCTTCTCTCTGGCTGCTTTCTGAATTTAATGTGATAACAAATCTCACATCAAATTGTACAGGTATGGCTCTCGTATGATGATACCGAAGTTTTGCATATAGGCAAAACTGCTCGTAATGTCAATATTCGTGTCAAATGTTTAAAAAGTAATGGTTTCTCAGAATTTTCCAACCATATAATTGAAAAAGACTATTCTTTTGATCCATAAAAACGGATTTAACCTCCGGGTAGATAATTTAGAAGCCCTTGAAATAAAAAAATGAAATAAATATTGGTACGCCAATTCTTAATAATCAAATCAATTTATCCATTAGCCCCATATTAGGTATGTTTCCTTTAAAATCAATTTAATATCCATCAACACTATATTTTCCCGTTCCTCAATGTCCCATTTATCCGTATATGTATTGTGTCTCTCCCTCTTTTGCATGTAATTTTATATTCTATCTCCTTCTTTATGTATATATATACGTGCACTCTTCTTATATTTATTATAAATTTCGTGGTTTCATACAAAGTTATATATTCAATTTTTGAAAATAGATGTTTGAGTGTTGGAAGTGAAGATACAAATTAAGAATTTAATTCATCTTTTCATTTTATTTATCTTTAATTAATAATATAATAAAAATTTAAAGAAAATTGATAATTTATATTCACAATACAAAAAGAAGGTCGTGATTAAGATACAAATACAAAATCGTGTTAATAATGTAATTTAAATATGAAACAACGTAATTATCTTTCAAACCATCACACGAAGCAAATCGCACAAATGTTTAACCTTCCCGTCAAATGTACATAAATCTCGTAATATTGGTTCGAATTAATAAACTTTCATGTCAATTTACCTGTTCGCAAACGAGACTTTTTCGAATGAATAAAAGTAGAATTTTTGAAATGCAAATAAAGCATTGAAATAATTGTTTACCTCTTTGTCGTGGTAAATATTTGTATCACCGTGGAACACCACGCGGAAATAATAGTGGACTACAAAGGCCGTTAGTGGGGAAATAATATTTTTTTAATAGTCTCGAAATAAGCATCGAATAAATGCTCATCATTTAAAAAAATACATTTTTCGCTTTAAAACTATATTATAATACGGTATTATAGTATTTTTTCTTTTACTGTATCTATATTAAGATCAGATCTTGTATTTTATATATTTTTTTACTCGTGTTTCAAATAATCACGTGGGTTGGGGTGAAACATGTTTTTTCACTGATAAAAATAAAAATAGCAATCGGCGAACCGTATTTAGATGCAGAGATAACAGATGGACAAATTATATTCTTAAAATGGAATCCACAAGACAAAAAACGACTTATAAAACGAAATTATTGGAGCAGTGGGTATGACACGGCCAAGTTTGACGGAGAATCGAAGAGAGTGGCGGAAGCGGATGAACACTGGTTGATGATGATGATTTAATGATAAGATATTATGCGGCATAAAGAACTCCCCCATATAAAGAGGCACAGCTACGCATCCGGAGGGCGAAAGTGATAACATTGAACAGATTTATACGTGTCATTTTTAATGTCAGTTATGGCTTATTCTGGTGAATTATCACACCGTGATTTTTTCTGTGGGCTGCCTTAAATTCAAGGTATTCCAACATCGGCCCAACAATTGAAAAGCTCTCAAAGATGCTATCACCCAGGAAGTTGCTATTTTGAGTTGCTAGCTAGTTAAGTTGCTAGTTGAAATCTTCCGAAAGAGGCTTAGCGAATGCATTAGTAATGGTGGCCGTCACTTAAATAATGTATTGTTTAAAAAACCCTGATAAAAAGTGCATTATGTGTTTTGTTGTATCTTTTTTGATTTGTTTTTTTTTTTCATTTCAAAATCACTGAGTTCTTTATGCTGCAACCTGTATTAGAGATAGTATAAAATGTTAATTTAAGATTCTATAACTTTGGGGAGAGAGCTGCAATAGGTGGGACATGTAGCGAGAGCAGATGAATGTTGTGACACGCAAAAAGCTCAAAAAAGAAAACGGATTAATAATAAACAATTCAGAAACCGTTGAAATACAAAAGAATTTTAATAATAACATCACATTTCCTAACAGTTCATCTCTACTGACCATACTTTCCACCCTTTCTAAGCCCCGCCCCACTATCCGAAAAGATTACCAAACTATATTTAGTTGAGTTATCACCTGATGATGAGAGAGACTGTACCTCTCGATACAATAATAGATACAATAGTGATAATACAACGCAATGTGTGTGTAGTAAAAAGTTTAGTATTAATAAAAATTAAAAGTATAAAGTCTTGCGTATCTTAAGATAAACAATTTTTATGTACTTATTGGAATATATGTGGAATCTTAACCTTTCCCAAACCATGCAGTAACACAGATCTACCGCCCTAATTAAACTTGTAGTGTATCTGTAAATACACGCAATTCATATTTTAGTTAATTTGAAGTAAAATATTTACTTTTTTTTTTTTTTAGGAGAAATGTCAAATGATGGAACGATTAAATGTATTAATATCAAAAAGGTAACATATAGGGTCGAAAATTGTCGCTAAAAATATTGTCGCTGTAGCTTAGTTGGATAAAGCACCTTCCCCGGTTAGGAAAGAGGTCCAGGTTCGATTCCCGGTGGCGCAACAATAATATTTTTCGATTAAATTGATTTTATATGTATATCTTTCTAATTAATATATTTAATTCATATTTAAAATATTTACGTTTAGAAATGATTAGTGAAAAATCAATTATATAAGACCTACAAAAATAATTATTTTTCAAATAAATCCATTATAAAATTAATACGTTAGCAAAAATACATTTATGGCTAGATTTAAAAAAAGTCACAAATTAATTTGATAGTGAAAATAATAACAAACATACGAATTTAGTTATGTATCTTTCTTACTAATTAAAATATTATACAATACAACCTCTCATATAGATTACTTGATGAATGCTCCGAATCTAATATATATTTTTTATTTTTAATGCTCAATATTTATAGTAAATTTATGTGATTAATAGTTTTTTCAAAAGCATCTTTTCATATTTCAGAGGCTAATGAAACTAATTTCTTACGGTAACACAAGTTGACAGCATGGCTGCGTTGTTTAACGTATCGTGTGATGTATAACAAAAAGGAGGTTATATAATAACACGGAGCGCGATTAGTTTAGTATAGTTTTCATGATGTTATTAGTGTATTGAAATGCGATCAACTCGATCCAATAAATCTTACTCCTTGAATGATCAATTTTCACCGCATCCCGTCTACTACCAAAATAAATACACATCACATCATGCATTCATCAGTGTTTCTGTCCGGTTAGACTTAAATAGAAACGAAATCACAGTTCTTTGAAATACATACTCGTATCTTCGCTTCGGGTCCATTGCCATTCAAAAAAGTCAGTTGCACGGAAAGCTTCACGGGCGATTTGATCGTCGCTCCTGGATATTGTTGGTAATTTATGGGTAAAATTTATTTGATCTACACCGAAAGAAGGGTACTTTAAGAAACTACAAAGAAACATCTTAAGAACTACCTTCGTGTGAAAGTGTCGACATCTATTTTAAAATAAATCGAATCAAAAATATTAATAACCTGAATTTATGATTACAATAAAAGATTATGATAGCATTTTTATTTTTGTATATAAATGACGCTCAATATATTATAATAATTGTTCTGAATATGTAAACCACTTTATAATAATGGATTAAAGTTAAATATCACATGTATAATCTTATAAATTTTGTGTTTTACCTGTGAATGTTTTACTGGTCACTGTTTAATGGTCACTGTTTTACATAAATAATATAAATATGTTATGTCAGGTAAAACAGTGACCAGTATACAGGTTTCTCGTATACAAACAACGCCTAAGATTAGTTGAGTAGTAAAAACTACCATAAAAATATGTATTAGCTCAAAAAACCGGAGCATAACACGATGATGTCAAATTTAATGGTATTTTTATTCTTAAAGACATTTTTACGACATTATATTAAGGTACATATAATGTGTACTTTATAAACACAAATAAAATTGTACATTTCTTTTTACATATGCCTGCAATAAATGTAATTTATTTGATTATTTTTATTAAATCTTAAATTATGATATACTAATAAACCACTACACCGTTATTGTTAGTAACAAAAATTGGATGCATTTTATAATTTTGTATAAAATTTCCATCATTTATATCAACGTTTAAAATCAATCTAACATTTAAAAAATATCGGTCGCACACGCCCATTACCACAATTGTTATTTAATAATATTTGATAATAAAAACCTTCACTTCAAAGGCGCATTACACATAAACTATTTATAATTAAATGAACTTTGTTTTTAAAATTAAAAATTGTTGTTTTAAATTATGAAAAATATTTTTTTGAAAAGATGAAAAGTATATATTTTACCTAATCTACACATTTTTTAATTATGGTAACATAAAATTGATATCTGAATAATAGATATCTAAAATATATATATATATTTTCTTTTAATGAAAGGGTGATCTCGGATTCTTTTCGTATGAATAATTCAATAGTTGAACTAAAAAAATACCTTTTTGAAAGTATATATACATCTCGGTCGGTGAGTTCACCTTCAAATCATAATTTTCTCAGGTAATCCTCTACGACACAGACGCCATTACCAGTTTTTATAGGCAATCGTCCGTCTAGCATTTTCCGTTATCATCGGTTCTGGAAGCTGAATGTCATGTCAGTGTACCATCTACGAGCGTATACTTTACAACGTAAGGCACGCAAAAAAGTTATGAAAAATATATACACGTAGTACATATATACATCTATGTAAATGGAACTGGCGTCTCTTCTAGGTTTCTCTTGAGGAAACCTAAACCGAAGTTTCGGCACGATAACACGTGACGTTATCAAAGCGTTGCTTAAAAAAACTGTAGAAGATATAAATATCCTACAATTGATTATGTATAAAATTCATTGGCTGTCTGATCTCCAATCAAATTATAACCTCTTCAATAATTGAAAAGTTACTTTGCGTCAACATATTATATAAATAATAAAAAAAACACTATTTATTGATAAATCAACATGTTTCAAGACCAATGGTTCCTTCTTCAGAATGAGCATAATACGTTTCGTATTTTTCGAATCTTTCTTTCAGACAAATGAAAATTATAATATTTTCGTTAAAATCACAAGGCATCCAGAAAAATATCAGTTTGCATCGCGTTATTCAAGGCAAAATTGTTAACAAAATAGGCTCTTAAAGACAAACGACATCCTGGTTGAAGATTTTTAGGATCGGGAAGTCGAGAGTCCAACTATTTCAAAAGAATGATTGCAAACATGATCGCTGACGTTTGATAAATGGACAAACGCTAGAAGAAGATGAAAAAATCAATTAAGAAAAATTATTCCTGTGTGGTGAGTTTTCCATTATAGGAAATATTATAATATGGCACCAAATGCTGTCCTAAAGAGACGACCGCCATGCATCATTAAACGATGTGCTATTGCCCAACCGTGTGGAGGAGATTCGACCGAGATCTATTTGCGCTTGCTTGTTAGTTGCGGTGGATTTAATAGTATAGAATAGATCGATCGCCACTGCAGTGTAGTTTGGTATAATAAAAAATATTTATATTATAACATAATAAACACTCACGTCTATTCGGAATGCGCAGACCATTGAACGAACTAAAAACAAACAATACAAAAGATGTCACCCCAATAATGCATTATTATCGATATTAATTTGATTAGTTCTGATTTATAAGAATGTTAGTGATCACATTTTTTCACTTTTGTTAATAAAATGAGGCGCGCCGTTTAATAATTACGTCATAGAATTGAAATTATTTATTATTATCTAAAATACTAATTAAATGTATTAATTATAAAGATATACATATAAAATCAATTTTATCGAAAAATATTGTTGTCGCGCTACCGGAATTCGAATCTAATAACTCCTAATATTATTATCTTCCTACGTTCTGATGCAGTGTTAAATAAATAATCATTGTGAGTCCAGATTTTATAGTCTTGACATTTCGCTGTCAGTTAATGTGTCGGGGCGAACTTTTTATGATTTGTTTATCCTCAAGCAACATTTTTAATGTAACAGTTTTGTAACAGACATGTGAATTATACCACCCTTGGATGGAAAAAGTTTTTCTGATTCAAAAAATCCCACGTAATAAGCGGGAATACTAACCACTACATTGCAAGAAATCAAGCTTGACGCGAAAACAGCAGTATACTGGCTTTTTATTTCAACATGAGTAACTATATATATTTTTTTAAATAGAAATGCGTACACGGAATACATGTCACATCAATATTCTTACTATTATTAAACTAAGCTAAACGCTTGTACTATGAAAATAGAACTAAATTGCTGGTGTCCCAGAACGAGGCGCGCACCACCGACTTCTAGATCACTAGGCCAGCATCGTCACCTCTACACTAACAAGCTACTCATTTTTTCAAAGGTAAATATTTATATTAAAAAAATATATTTATTATGTATTAATGTAAAGTGTATAAAAAAAATACAACAATGCATTAAATTCTAATTTAAAAAATCAACTTTACATTACATAAAACTAATATAGAATAACACGGTTTGGTATGTAATTTTAAATTATACTACCTGAAGTACCCGGCGTTGCCCGAACCTTACGGAGATGCTTAATTTATGGGGATGGTGGTAATTTTTTTTTCGAAATCAGATTTTCCTCTTATTTTGAACGTCAAATGTGCAAAATTTCATCAAGAAGTACCAAAATTTTGCTTTAAAGGGTGGGAACGGGGAATGGGGGTAATTTTTAGAAATCTCATATAGACAATGACCTTCCTCGTGTTTTAAAGGTCAAGTGTATAAAATTTCATCAAGCTCGGAATAAAACTGTAGATTTGTATAAAAAACAAACAGACCAACGTACACTCTTATTTAAATATATTATTATTATTAACCGAGGTAATAATAATAAATTTTGGATGCACTTGGTGTCGATCCCGCTACCGATAAAGTGAAAATAAAATACATGGTAAGTGAGTTCATAAAAATTATTTTGTAACACAGTTTTTCTAATACTGATTGGATTATTTTTCATAACAAACTTTATTGAAGGTTCCGTTAAATAATAATATCCAATGTTAAAAAAATACCGTACATGGCACGGATTAATTATTATTTATTTTTACAATACATTCCGTGGCGTATTATGGAGTGTTCCCAGACTCTTACCCTGAATTTCACAAAACCTTTAACACGAAGTTAATTACAATACCACATTTGTTGGCGGCGTTATATTTTCATGGTTTGATTTTGTGAATCCAATTAGTTTATGGTTAACACGGTTTATTGGCAATTCGACATATTTGCGAGAAATATTCTACATTTTCTGAGTGTACAGTTTATTAAATTTGTATATACGTGGGAGTTAAAGCAGTTATGTACCAATTTGTAAAAAAGTATAAATATGATAAATACAAATTAAATGTATTAATTAGAAATATGTACATATAAAATTAATTTTATTGAAAAATATTGTTGTTGCTACCGGAATTCGAATCTGGATCGAATTTCTTCCAATCCGGGCAACGTGCATTAAACGATAATGCTCACACAGTAATAATGGAACGACAGATGTATCAATTCGAAAAGTGTAACATATAAGTCCGAAAATTTGTCGTCAATGTACTGTATGCTATGGTATAATCGGTCAATGCACGTACCCCGGATTGGAGGAGATCCAGATTTGAATTCCGGTAGCAACAACAATACATTTCAAGCACTAATTAAATGTATTAATTAGAAAGATTATATTGTATTATCACAGACCTATATTCTGAATAATTACAACTTCACAATAAGAATGTGTTCTCCTAATAACATATCTTTGAATAAAATTTATTTTATATGTATATCTTTCTTATAAAGAAGAACACATTCATATTTTGAAGTTGTAATTATTCAGAACATAGGTCTGTGATATTTGAAATACTAATTCAATGTATTAATTAGAAAGATATATATACAAAATCAATTTATCGAAAATTATTGTTGTTGCAACCGGGATCTAATTATTATTATTTTTTTAATTAATACAATTTCACAATAAGAATGTATTTCTAAATAATATTAATATTATAAAATAATCCATGCCAATCTCAAAAGCTTTTAAACTTGTTTAAGAGAATCTAAGATCTCATTTTGATTTTATGTGCTTGCGTCGTATATATTATTTAGTTTGAGAATATCGACATCTAGTATGGACATGTGTAACGTAAGGTCACCAATTATGGAGTTGAATAATACGAGGCGCATTTTTTAAATAAGTGCCGTTGCCGGATATTCCCGGTGTAGCGCTACAGTTGCGATGTTGCGCATGTGCAATGGTTTTTTTCATCTGTTGACTCACCACATGCAACGTTAGAGACATTCACATAGTGTGACCATTTTGTGGTGAGTAGTGTTCAAGATAATAGATAAGCCCTCTGACTGTGAGATACGGTCTGTGATTCGTTACTTGAATGCACGAAACATGAAACCAGCTGACATTCATCGCCAAGTGTATCCTGTTTTGTCGCTAAGTGATTTTCATATTTTTCTTCATTTGAAGCGATTCCTTGATGGCAAGTGTTTTGATGACGATGATAAACTCAAAGGTGGAGTAAAGATATGGTGTTTATCTCAGGCGGCGTTGTTCTATGACGAAGATATACAAAAATTGGTGCCCCGTTATGACAAGTACCTTAATAATGATAGCAACTATGTTGAGAAGTAGTTTAAGGTGTGTACCGTCCGAAGATAGTAAAGTATTTAAAAAATAATTTGTTTATTTTTAAAAAAATCCGGTACCTACTTAAAAACGCGCCTCGTATATACGATGGTGTCACCATTATAAGATATGATTGGATTGCCTGTATATGAATAATATTGGGAATATTGAATGGATGATGTAGGACTCTGAATATTGATGTAATATATTGTATTAAAAGAATTTTGCAGGTGATGTTTCGAATGATGAGACGTGCTTACTTTAAGTGTGGTGGATGAACCCAGAAAAGTGGCGGAAAATAGATGGATTAAAAGAGCTGAAAACAGAGATAATTTGCGACCTTGGAGATGACATATATCTATTAGTTGAGAGACACAGACTCAGGATTATGATGTACAAGTATTCTGTCTAAAATATATTATGTACATAATTGTTATTTCTTGAATTAGTAAATGCACAATTTAATATTTTGTCGGAATGGCATTCAATCCTTGATGCTTGTATGTCTCTAAGTACAATTTTATGAAAGTTTGTAATATTGGCTTTTCGTAAAAGCGCACCCGTTTTAGCAGTATTATGAAAATGTTTAAATTTGCTGTACATTTTTTAATACACAGAATGCATTTTCATTTATTTCCGCTTGGACTCACGCTCCTGGCAATACCAAGTACAGATCCGAATCAGAAATCTACAATAATAATTTTTCCATATTTTCTTCGTCAAGCGATTCTTAAATTATTCGTACCCGTCTATTCTCTATAAATAATTTTAAACTGAAATTTTCTTAATAACATGGGGCTCATTTGATTGATTAAGCGGAAAGATACTAACCTGGTGATCAAGCCGAGTCACGTTCCGGAAGTTCTATATTCATAGCGTAAGCGCTTAACTTAGTTTGAAAATAATAAAAATGTTAATACATCATACTTCGAATACCCATCTCTATTCAAAAAATAATAATCATGGGAAGTAAAGTGAATGGTACAGTAAACACTATTATTTCTAATAATAATTTGTTAAAACAAGACTAGCGGTACGTATTGAATCTCTGATGCTAACATTATTAAAGGGAAGTTAAACCTCGCATTCAGAAATTTAATGAAATAATACTATAATCTAATATTATATGGAAGAGTCAATAATAAACAAATTAAGCCCGAAAATGTATCTATTTGTGATATAATTAATAGAAAGGGTTGCTTTTAAGTTCGAGCAAAGGTGCAAGGTAAAAATAGTAAATATAGTATATTTATTTATTTATTCTTAATATTATTCGTACCTAAGAATACATATATATATATATATAATGTCTCCATGGCTGTTCGTTCAACTTGTCTATAGATAATTGTGTAAAAGAACTGAAATCTATGAATGTGGAAGCCAAAATGGGCGATTTAATGGTATGCTGTTTATTGTACGCCGACGATGCAGTATTAATAGTGAATAATGAACAATAATTAGAGTCCAGTGAGTAGAATGTACGATGTATGCAAGGATAGTGACCTTCAAATAAATGTCAACGAGTCAAAAGTGATAATATTCGAGAAGGAAGAAAGCAAGACAACGTGCAAAATACATGTGGATAATGAATGTTTGGAACAAGTAGATGAGTTTGTGTATTTGCGATATAGAAAGTAAAGTGACTGCAGGAAACAAAGAGAATGGCGTTTTGAATGAAATTATAGCTAATAGGAACTTTTTAACCGAGACAAAACTAGTGGAACACAATGTAGACCTATACCGACACTGATGTATGGAAGTGAGGCCTGGAGCTGGCAAAAGAGGAATGAAAGTAGACTGAATGCAGTGGAAATGAGATCACTTAGGCGTATGTATTGCAGATCCATTTATGACAGAATGTTGGTCATTCCAGGAAAGAATATAAAGCTGATCTTAGTATGGTGAGTAAAATTAAAAAAGGATCACTAAGGTGGTTTGGTCATATGAAACAGATGAATGATAAGAAATATATATGACGCAAGTGTTGATGGCACCAGAAGCAGAAGACGTCCGCGGAAGACCAGATACTGGAGGATGGTCCTGTTAGAATTCTCAATCTTGTATGAGAAGATGTAAGAATGTGAATGAGGTGATAACTGTGCGACAAGACAGAAGAGTGTGGCACTCTATCCTCTCTGTCTACCCCCGCGGGGAAAGGGCATGATGGTAAGTTAGTTAGTTAGTTATATAGTGTTGAAAGTAATAGGAATAAAGGACGACCGCAAAAAATCTGGCATTATCAGATATATAAAATTTTCAAAAAATACCCTATTAAAATCTTCATAAATCGATAAACGTGCATGAAAATATATATAGAAGTGAACAAAAAAAGATTAGCACATCAGAACAAAAAATTGTGTCTTCTGTTTGCCTTTCCTTGCGTAAAAATGACAAAAAGCATTATTTTAATAAATTATTATTTTTCTTCATCCCACATCAATCCTTCACATCCAACAACTTCCAGCGATCTTTCTTATACCGTCGGCTTGGAGAGCTAGTGGATGCTCCACATTTCGATTTCCAGTACGTGGCCTTCAATCCAGCACTTTTTTACTCCAACGGTTATCATTCCTTCGGTTGAGGTGATCATGCATTTCCACTTCAGTTTTAAAATATTCTTCTTTAGTCTTGCTGCGAATGTCTTAACACATATTCTGCGGTGGTGGGTCAGATTTAATCCATGTATTCGTAAAAATATGAATTACGCTATAAATATTCGTTTAATGCTGTTTTCCTTCTAGCTTATTAAATATTATCAAATAATTTGAGATACAAATAAATATTATCGGACGAGATTCAAATGAGTTATTGATAAAAATGTGAATAAACGCTAAAAAACTGACCTAAGACTGTCAGATTCAATCTCAGCGCTTACGCCTAAACATATATTGTCAACATTTTGAGCGGGTAGACAAAGGATATCAGGTATGCGTCCATATATTTGTTTTGACTTATTTTCGTCTGGCGGCCCCTGGATAATGCCAGTAATATAATTATTTGAGGGGCATTGCGCCTACCTGTAAGTTTTATGACACTACCTACTCGGGTTCCGACTAGAAGATCACATGTTCAGTGGATGTTTGCATTTTGGCTGTGTAGGGCGTCTGTTGATGCGTGAGAATATGTACATTATTCGTAATATTTTTTAATTTTTAACTTACATTTTTTAGCAGAAATATTACGGCACATGCCATCTCCTTAAATCATATTTAAAATGTATATAAAAAATCTCACACAAATCGATTGAAAAACCGAAAACTTGAGGTTGGTCTAAAATGACCCACCACCGCCGGACGTGTTTTGTTTTGACTCACTGGACTATTAGTGTTAATTTCTTATCTTTCATTGGTTGTAACAAAGTGTAAAAGACTATGAAAGAATTTTTAATAATGAATTGTACATGAGACATCCTTAAATATAATAGTTAAACCTAGAATACGAAGCTTATTTAGAAGCTACAGGTAACACAGCATAATTAAGAAGCAGAAAAATAACCACTTAGTTAGAATACAGACCAAAGAAAGAGGCAATGGTCGGGTTATATTTCAAAAAGCGAAATAACCGATGGATAATTCAATTTGTTTCAAAATACACCATTTTAGAATGGTATTAGTGAGACAAAAAACGTCATAGATGACACCTAAAGTCTCGATGGATAGACGAAATATTATAGATTAGTGAGAGTTAGATTGCAAACGTTGATGAACAACAGAAGAGAGTGAAAGAATCATGGCGGGGCCTCTACAGCAGTGGGACAATAATTGCTGAAGATGATGACAAAAAATCTAAATACACCAATTTTGAGTGGTATGCGCGAGAAAAAAAAGTTCAAAGTCTCGATGGATTGACGAAGTATTATGAATTAGTGGGAATGATGGCAAAAATTGGTGGACAACAGAAAAGAGTCACAGAATCATAATAAAGCTTCTAGAGCAGCGGGACAATAATTGCTGAAGAAAATGACAAAGAATTCAAAATACGCCATTTTCGAATGGTATTCGTGAGACTAAAAACGATATATAGGATGTCTTGATGGTATTATGCATTAGTGTGATTGACATGGCAAAAATTGGTAGACAATAGAATCATGGGGAGACTTTTAAATTAGTGGGACAATAATACAAAAAAATCTGTAGATCGGAACCCTGCGGCCCTGCGCAATGTGCAGCGACAGTTTAAGGTACTAATTAAATGCCACACTGGACGAAATGCTGGCCTTCCAGCGGGGCAGAAAGCTCTGAAGTTTACTGGCAAATAGAAAGCTAATCCTTCCGTAATGTGTTTTATACGGGACATTAGTGAATGGGTCTTGAAAAATACGCTCGGGAAATGAGGAAACAAGCTTCACTATTTACAAGCACTGCTTGTACGTTCTACCCGTTTAAGAAGTGAAGATATTTAAACAAATAAATTTGGAACTTATATTCTGTAAACTTTTATTATTGATACTATTTATTATTTTATTTTTAAGTAACCAAATAAAGTTGCAACATCATAACATTAAACAATTTATTGAACATTTTAAATTCGGACACTCATTTACGTCCAACATGGTCAAATTTGTGATTTAAATGTGAATGAATAAGAAACAAAAATTGTTGATTTTTAAAAATAAACTATATTTTCGTAGAAAGCAATCACTTTGTGGTTTGACATATGATATGAAATAAAATAACAATCACTTTGTTTGAAACCATGAAATTTATTATACGGTAACCGGTTTCGCCTATCTCAAGCTTCATCAGGACGTATTTGAAACTAATCATAAATACAAAAGAGTGCACTTATATATGGGGCTAATGGATAAAATAATTCGATTATTAAAAATTGGCGCCCTTGAAATAAAAAAGGCAATAAATATTGATACGCCAATTCTTAGTAATCAAACTAATTTATCCATTAGCCCCATATTAGGTATGTTTCCTTTAAAATCAATTGAATATCCATCAACATTGTATTTTCCCCTCCTTTAATGTTCCGTCTATCTGTATACGTATTCTGTCTTTCTCTTTCGCATATAATTTTATATTCTGTCTTCCTTGATATTATATTAAACTATATATATTCTGTCTCTCTCTTTGACATATAATTTTATATTCTATCTCCATTTTTATGTATATATAAGTACACCTTTTTTGTATTTATGATTAGTTTCAAATACGTCCTGATGAAGCTTGAGATAAGCGAAACCGGTTGACGTATAATAAATTTCGTGGTTTCATACAAAGTGGTTGTTATTTTATTTAAAATAACAAACTTTGTGCAAACTCGTTGATTAATTTAACTTTAGCCATTTCTTCGTCAAGACAGGCGTAAATTCACTGATACGTAAAATAAAATATGAGACGAAATTAATTGTCAGACAGGGGCGTGTCCGCAGTCGCGTAAGGAGAGATGAACATGAGAGAACATTGGAATGGGGAATGTAATAAATAAGGTAATTTAATATATTCCCCGTTTCATTATTAATGATGGTAATTGAAAATCTTATTTTATTTTATATTAGCTCTTGATTTATCTAGAAGATAATTTTTATATAAATTTATCGCACGTGTATAAAAGTTAGATTTCAAAGGAGTGTCTCAGGAATTGATTATAAGGGTGTATTACGCTCTTATACAGAATTAGTAAAAGTTCATGCTCACCCTTACACAGTGAAACCTCTATATTCGTCTGGTTCGATATTGGTCATATTTGGATAACAAACAAATGTGCCCGGCAATGCTGTCTAACTGGGCCAAAACGCAGAATATGGTCGAAAAGTGGCACCCAAATGTTGTCATGGTCAACCAAAACATGAATGGATTCAATAGTAATGTGATTGACTACTTCATGAAGGTTTTAAAAAACAGACAGAAACAGTCAACATTGGGCAAGTTCTTTGTTAAATGGAGTGCTACTGAATCATCGGCAAACGAAAACCATCACCTGAATTAGAGTTACCTGACATTTTAATTGTCTCCTAAATATTAGCAACATTCCTCCTCTTCCGCTTCTACCATCATATCTCCTCAGTACAATAAAGGTAAAGTTTTGACATCAAATTTATTCATTTGTGTACTATTTTGGGGGCTGGGAACAAATTAATTGAATTTCAGTTATTTGTTATGGGAAAACTGTTTCTATATTCGTCAGGTTCCATATTCGTTAGGCTCTTAAGAATGGATTAATAACAAATATAGAAGTTCTACTGAATACTATATTATTTACCAGAAATCGCTCAGGAATACAAAACTCAAACTGGCAGAAATATATCAGAAACAAATTCTCCGCAGCACGCGCAACTACCGGCACAAACATGTAACTAAACACACGTGTAAGATGTAACTGACATGTAATGCACACATATATAATACACAACTACGTACATGATCTTGTAGCTCACAGCAACTGATACGAACACGTGACATGTGACTTCTGACATGAATAGATGTCAAAAAATAACTGAACAAATATATTTTTTTTAAATCACTGTTTTTGTATAGTTACAATTATTCATAACGCATTTTACTAAAACTAAATTAGAGAGAGTTAAAAAAACTGCACTTAAAATGCAGTTGAACGATGGATGGAATTCTTCCATTGAGGTGAAATGCCAAAAAATCTGAAACACTTGGAGAGGCCTTTATCTAACAGTGGATAAAAATGGCTGATAATAATGAATTTATTAAATATTTATTTAAATAATGAACTATCAGTTTAAATTTGCTTTTTTATCGTCACGTTCGTTGTACATAAATTAAAATATTTGATTATATTATCATTAAGGAGAACACATTTTTATTGTGAAATTGTAATTATTCATAACATAGTTTTGTGATATTTTAAATACTAATTAAATGTATTAATTAGAAATATATACATATAAAATCAATTTTATCTTTTTTGATGACTAATTTTCGAACCTACATGTTACACCTTTTCAAATTAATACATATATCGTTCCATTATTATATTATCAAATGATTTTTAATGATTCAAATAAAATTAAAATTAAATTATGAATAGTCTAATTTATAATTTAATTATTTCTCCCAAAATATAATATTTTACGTACATTTGAAAAAAAAACATTTTATTTAGAATATCGTATTCTACGACGTTTGTTTATTCCTGGAGCCTCGTATTTACAAAAAATCACTATTCTGCTTTATTCGTCAATATCTCCGTCAAATAGTAAACACTAGGAATTATGCGCCCGGACGTTGGACCACTGACGTCAGCCAGAATCTACCAATCAACTAATTGATTGGAGGCGGGCGAGCTGTCAACCTAAATGTCAATCCTAGTTGGTTAGTGATTGGAAGTCGACATTGGTTGGCATTCCCTTTCTGCGTCGGGCCGGGGTGCACACGAGATCGGAAAACCACCTTCTATTAAATAATCTGTCGAAGGGGGTTAATTTGATACTGTGAAACTAAATTATGTTAGGTTTATATTATATTTACACGCTGATAAAAGTTAACTGTAGATTAGAGAATTAAAAGGCGGTGCCCGCGATACTGTATCTGGCCTCACTGGACTCAAAGGTAAGAACGCCATAAAACCCCATTAAAAAATCTCCTCCACAAATTTATTAATCATCATAAACTTCTTCATCTTCTTTTTAGCAGCCTCACGAGACTCAGAAGTCTATGGACCGCTGTCATAATAGAGCACTTTGATTAATTGTTTATTGATTCTTAGAACGTCAGGGTTCCAATTTTTGTGATTACCAGTTTTACGAATGTTTAAATAAATTCACCTTTTTGATTTAATGTTACGTACTTGTCTTCTAAGTGCGTCTTCAGTGTACACCTCGTAATGTGAAGGTCCAAGAAATAGACTTTGTAACAATTATACATTTATTACAATACGGTACAATTGAGTACAAGGTATATCACTAGTATAGGTCAAACGATTAAGCCGATGAACGCGCAGAGAAAGAGGCCGCACCCTGCCGCGCGCCGCCCTCTATAGCCTCGTACGCACGCACGCTGGCGGTGCGGCACTCACACATACAACCATATAATCTCAAGGACAACATACTTGACAAAAGTTGACTCCAGATTACAGAAGAGATTTAAGAAATACAATCATCTCGGTTGACAAATGAATTTGAAAGTCGCACTTCAGTGTTTATTCTATAAAATTTAAAGTGGTGAGTTCACAAGTTGCCACAATACTAAATTTATAAATTTGTATAATGAGAGAGTTTACAAGTAAAGTAGCTAGACTGGTCAGGCGTATGACAGAGAACGGCTTCCCCGTCATCAGTAGCCGGACGGCTTGAAAATTCTCCCCACTATCAAATCGTCCTCTCCTTCTATCTTTTTCAGTCAGCCTAGTATAAGTAACATATATGGCCCATTGACCACGTTCCGCTGGTGGCTCTGGTAAGCTCCGCATGGCCCACAGATGTCGCTGTCTACTCGCCACAACGCCATCTACTCTCGCTTCATGTCCAGTCTAATGTTCTTTAAATGTTTCCATTATCTTGTTAGATTATCATGTAGTCATAACAGTCAACATAGTAAATAAAAATTCATTTAATTTAAATGAATTAATTAGAAAGATCTATATATCGATAAAATATTTAGTTACTACCGGGATTCAAACCTGGACCCATTCATTGCATTCGAATACATTTTCGACAAATTTTTACATTTTTAAAAACAATCAACTTTATATTGCGGTGAATCTCAAAAACTTTTGAATTAAACTAGGAGACGCCACAATTAATAAATTAATCAATTTTATTAAATTTAGATAAACATTCTTCAATTAAATAACACGACAACAACATGAAAAATAGATAATTTTACACAGACTGCAGTCTAGCAGAGTAGCCAGAACAATGCTGTATATATTAGAAGTGGAGTTTACTCCATCCCACATAATAAACTACGAGTATTTAATAGCAATATAATTGTATCTTATGTTTATCTGTTTTATATTATAATATATTCACCTCTGATATAACATAAACATGTATGTCAATAAAGTCTAATAAATAAATAAATAAATTGATACAACTTATATATTTTTTAAAGATAACAGATTTTTGCAGTGAAGTTGCATTTTCAGAACATTGTTCTGTAAGTACATAGAAACTAGAAAAAAAATATTTTTGATTGCTATACCAAAATGGTGAACACGTTTCCCGGGATGGTTTGAATACCCGGTAGCAACTAAATATTTTTTCGATATATAGATTTTTACAGTTGATTTCTTATTATTACTTCCACGTCTTGTGTATTGCAATTGTTGATATTTTGGCTCCTCGACTGGGGGCGCCATCATCTGAAAATCTTCGACCATAAGAAAATCACAGAACCATGCTGTAATTAATTCAATATTAAAGCCTACGCACATACTTACATCACATTAAATTGGGCAGTTTGCATAAAACAAATATAACATTAAGATTTTTAATTATTGACAGCTATCAAAATTTGTACTACATTTTTTTTTTGTGGGATAAAATAATTCATATGAAAATAAAGGTAATTACTTTACTAGACGTGGTTTATTCTAAACCCATGTCCATACACCCATATACCTGTACAGTTTTTAAAAGTTGTAATTGTTAAGGTACAATCGGAAGTTATAAATTATATAATATAATTATATTAATATAAAAAAAGACGATCAGAAGTTATAAAATGTTCTTGTAAAAAAAATTGAAAAAAGATTTTTGTCTATCATATAGTTGGAGACAAAAAGTGTAGGTATTTAGGTTAGTACAAATGACAAATTGCACAAAACAAGAAAGTTCGTTGACCAAATTTGGTATTCATTTTTGACACTGTAAAGTATCTTAAGGTTTTACTCCTAGCTTTCCTTTAGATCGGATCGTGGATGTAAAGTAAATTTTTGTTTAAAAAATAGTTTTATGGTTGATCTGATAAACAGTTATCTTATGTCCAAAACTTGGTCTCTTGTTTATTACTCTGATGACCCATTTCTAAGCCTTAATTAGAAAATCCATTGAAATAAGAGCTGCACCGCCCCATGAACATATTGCGTAACTGATGAGACTCTGACAATGTGAATAGTATACCATTTGAAAAGTAATATTCGTGAAATTGCGTATAATTTTGAAAATATAAATTAATTTTCTCACTTTTGAGCTTACTCGATCGATATGAGGAGTCCATCATAAATTTTCATCAATTGTTAATCCGAGAAAAATTATCTCACTCGTTTTTTCAATGATGTCACGGTTACATATTTTATTTGAATCCGATGTGCATGTATGTATTTTAATAGTTTTTGAGATGAAATGGTTCTCTTGTTTTATTTAACGAAAAGGTAATAAAATATGTTAGTTTTTAGTTAAGTGTCAGTATGTGATTGTCTAGAATACTTTTGATTTCTGCAGCGGCTAATTCAGCCATTGTATATGTTTAAGCTTACGTATTTACATTTATAATGATTTCAGTATCATCAGCATACATAACTCGGACATGAGTGCCATACCACCTCTGCATGGAATATGTTTTCTCTAATTCACCACACGCCACCCAATTGTAATTTATTTTGGATTTTTCTAACATTTTCTGAATTTTATTTCAAATTTGACGATGTTCTTTTGTTTTATACATCTATTTAATAGTACTCACGTATAGTAAACCATTATGTGAGTGTTATTGTGATGATGATTGGTAACTAAGATTTAACTGTTGGAGCTTTACTTTCTAGTATACCAGTAGTTGTTCGAAGAATTACGAATAATCAGCTACTAATTATTATCGTTACAATCTAACACAATAACGATTCAACTACCGCTTTCTTAAACGCAATTATGTGACACATTTTACCATAGAGCTTCCAAAAATTATGGATTATGTTATAAAACAGATTTTAAATATTTTTACTATGCCATTTATGGTAATTAGGTTGCCGAGCACTTCTTCAGGTTGAGCATGATAGAAATGTGCGGGTACTCACAATTTTAATAAATATTTTTTTAATGAATACACATTTTGTTGTGAAGTTGCAATTGTACAACATAACTTGTTCTGTTATATTTATTTAAAACAAAACATATGAATCAATTCGAAATGTATGCAAAAAATATATTTATCGATGATTTTCCAAATTAAATAAAGTGGATTGATTAATTCTCGCGTCACCTAGCATATATTACTTAAAAGTTATTGGGATAAAGTTGATAGCTCTTAAAAAGTGGTATAATAGGTATATCATACGTATGTATATAAAAAACTAAATATTATTTATTTATTTATTTTTGTAGCATAAATAGTACATATGAAAATAACTAGACGCGGTCTGTTCTAAAGCAATTACGTGAATTTGGTATTCACTTTTGGCACTGAAAAGTATCCTAAGATTTTGCTCCTAGTTTCCTTTGGATCGGATCGTGGAAGTAAAGTTATTTTTTTCTTTTTTAAATAATTTTCAGATTGATCTGGTAAACTGATGTCTTATATCCAAAACTTAAAAGGATTTTAAAAGTTCTACAGAGATATACAATTCTCAAATTTGTGGTAAACTTAAATGACTGTGTAGTGGTAACCCATTTTGCCGGCAAAAAAAATTACTATGTTCATATCCCGGTGATAACTACATATTTTTCTATTCATCTTTATAATAGTTTCATCTAAATTGTTTTTTATAATAATTTTTCTGTATTTTGAACCAAATCGTATTTATAAAAGCAACAATTTAGGAATAAACACTCCACATTTAGACAAAGACTAAGCGAAGAACGTATTACTAGCGAGCGCACAGACGTGAATATTACATGCAAGTGTTGCTATTTACCTCTAAACTCTTTACTAAGCTTTGTACAGCCAGAAAGTCAAAGCTGTTCATATCTTCTACATTGCATGCAGTTTGTATTTGGTTCTCTGTAGAGTGCTGAAATTCTGTTAAATATTATGCTCATGAAACATTAATTTTCTACGAGGAAACGTAATCTTTTCATGAAATATCGTTAGTAAAAGCGTTGAAGCACACTTTTATTTTAAACCGAGTCGGAAGTATCTGAATTTATTTCAATGAAATAAAACGCACAATGTAAAATATCTATATAACTAGCTTTTAAAACCAGCCATTAGAACAAATTTAAATTACTCACTTATTAAACAATATATTTACACAACTAGTGCTTCAAACCTGTCATGACGACAAATTTTAATTGTTATTACTTACAAATTAAACAATACATGCATACAACTAGCGTTTAAATTGTGCATCTATAATACAGCAGTTGTTGCATACACAGCATAGATGCCGGAAGAATATCAGGACAGGAAGGAGTTTGGCACTCACCACAATCCGGATTCTGCCGACATCTCTGAAGATGTGGACTATATATATTTTAATCACTATTTCGTCAAAGTTTCCGACACAGTATAGACGTAAAGTCTCGAATTAGTATAATATTGTAAACCTTTCCGTACACGTATAACCGTAAAGGTTCTAGGTCGCAAATCGACTGGTCGGCGGCGTGGCCGGGAAGGGACGGGGAGGTTGGAGGGGAAAAGACACAGTGCATTATTTTCGTTCAATAATTAATGTTTATATATCAAATAAATATATATCCCAAACAGCAGTGTTAGAAATTTGTATGTAATTAAATTATTTGTTTTCTACTTGTGTATTTATATTTATTTATTTAAACACTATACATTTTTTTATATTTAATTACGTTTAAGTTTTACTATGCATATCTCGCTAGAAAATTATGTATTGACATAGGCTTAATTTTATGCAAGTACAGAAAATACAAATATATTAAATAAAAACTGATCATTCGTCGACTGCATTCTACTACAAATATATTTGGAATCATAGAAACATACTGATACAAAAATATTTGATATCTTAATCTTAATCATCTGTCAAACGACATTGGAGTTGACACTGTTTGGGTGAGTGTCCTAATAACAGGTCGACCTATCTCTTTCAATGAAATTTTAATCTTACGTTTGAAATTCTTCGTATACTAAAATTTTGATACACTCTCTGACATTTTATTGTTCAGTTGAAGGCCTAGGTGTCTAAAATGTATTTATCCATACATGATTCGCGATATTGAGACTTGAAGAGAATAAAATACAAATTGTTGAGTTAAAATTGTTAGATTGGTAATGCCCTGGCAAGGCGAAACGCGTCTCAAATAAATTAAGCGAGTAGAATCAAAACAAGCGTTTTATCTGCAATCTGCAAAGCAGCTAACTCCATTTTTCTAAAATGTTCAGAAGCAACAAAAAACTGTTAATTTTGGTAATTAAACGGATTACAAAAATTCAAGAACACACTTTGATAGATTGTTTATGCAGAAATAGGGTGGCTGAGAAAGTTTATTGATATTTTAATATAGGTAATATTTGGAGTTCTATTTCTATTTCTTCACCAAAATTGTAAAATATTATTGGGAGTATTCCATGATAATATAATGCAACCATTACGATTTCTGCGGACGTCTCCTCTATATTTGGTGCCATCAACACTTATGTCAGGTAAACATTTAAGGTTTTTGCGAAAACCAATCTAAGGTTTTTTAGCACGTAGTACTTATTTATTATTTAAAATTGATGGAAATTTTAGGCTTTTAGTGTACCATAGAACAATAAAAGAGGAAAATAATGGCATCAAAAATGGTTTATTGACCATGGGTGGAGTTAGCTGCTTTACAGAATAAGATATAGATATGTGATTATGAAGTTCTACAAATTTATCTCGGAAATAGTAAATATGTTAATCATGGAATTCCATCACTATAAGTTTTCTATTTGTAGTGTTTAGGATTGGGTAGGATCTATATGATATAAACGCGGATGTATATACACACTATTTATTACGTAATACAACTGTTCGCTCCGGGGACGAGTATCAGAGTGGTGCAGCCGCACGCGGTACCCGCGCTCTAGTGGCCGTATACCACACTATTAAATATCAATTATTTATTTATTTATTTAAACAAATATATTTATCTTTGTTTTAATTAAGTTGATTACTTTGACATAAACTGGTGTCAAAACCCCAGTTTCTGTAAAATGATGTACAGCTTATTTGAAAAAATAATGTGAATTTATTCTTCAATGACGTAAAAAAATTATATAATCGAAACGTATTTAAAGATATAAATAAACTATATTTTTAATTTCCTATTGACTAAAAAGGCCGCATTGAGCCCTTTGACTTTTTTCAAAATTCTATGACTCGGGGGAAATATAAAAGCTGTATTAGAATAAATATCTCCTTCTGACCATAAAAACAACCGGATGTTTATGAGAATTCTGAAATAGGAAATAAATAGAAATCAGATGATTTTTTTAAAAATAAACTATACCATACAAACTACTGAGTTTTATTTTTATCAGAACAGTTTCGAGAGGTGCAGTATCTCTCATCGACTGGTGTAAACAACAATTAAATTATACTATCATAAAAGCTTTGCTTGCTGCTAGCCCCTGCGAGCGGCTATTGTGGATTTCATAAAATCTATATTTCAATACAGAAATCCCTTATTATATTGCTTTAACAATGTGCCACGAAATGTACTTTGGCTTTATTTTCAGTAAGAATAAACAAAACATAGAGCTATTTAAATCGATATGATTATCGTTAGTTAGAATGTTATTAAAAGTATAAACATAAAGGATATAGTGATCTTAAAGAAATGATATAATAGAGACAGATAATAAAAATTAACTTGAAATCTCAAGTAAATTTGATATTTTATGTAAAACCTTTTTGAACTGCAAAGCTAAAATGATCGTCTAAACATATTCAAGAATTATTCAGAGATAAAGACTGCGGACAGATATTTTCGTACTGCAATGTAAGTGAATTGTATATATATAAAATAAAACAACTCATTTACTAGTAATTCGTCAAGACGTCATTTATTTTTCTGTATGTAATACAGAGTATAGTTTATTTAAATAATTATGTTGCACTATAAATCAAGTCTAGAAATGATATTTAAGTTAATATGATTAATGAGAGTTGCATTAAAACGATTATTTAAATTGTTTTAATAAATTTTTACAAAAAACAATATTTCTCGTATCCACGATTATCTCCGAGAGTCGGTTAAAATACGTATGTACTGGATGCGTCAGTCTAACTTTGCACCGTTCGTTATGCTCACTCTAGCCGAAACTCAGAGATAAATTTTATCCGTGAACACGGGCCATTATAATTTAAACTTTTCGATACGGTGCTGGGTGATTACATTAAATATCTTATAATATTTCATTACTTGAATAAAACGTCACATCCATAATTGAATCGATGGTTGCGTCCGGTCGCATCAAAAATAAAACTGAATCTACGTTCGCTCAATTTTTTTTTTGTTATATATTATCAATTTCACTAGTTAATAATTTGCGGGTATCCATCTATCTACGGATTATGTAATGAAATGAAAAATTATTTCGAAGAGTAAAAAATGTCGATTTTTTTTTGTACTGGCCCGCTTGATCCGCAGTCTGGTTAATGTGACACCGAGTAATCGAGAGTACATAATCTTTCATATATATTTTTTTCATTTTTACCCTTGACTGATTCAGCCGCTCGACATTTTCTGTGGCAGCAATCGATTACATCTGTTCTGATCGTTGTAATCTGTCATCTCGCTAAGCGTGCGTTTGAAATTTGCGACTCAAACTGACTGAAAACGGCTGACAAAAAAGATCAAAAATTTTAGCGATCTTCTTGTGATTTTTTTTTTAATAGGTATATATTTAATGAATTAAAATTATTTCATTCGAAACAATATAATAACAGGTATGCGAATACATCTATGTATTTAGAATATAACGGTTCTTATGGACATGATAAATCGCATAGCTTTTATCACATTTTCGGTTCGGTTAAGATCTTTTACCAGCATAGTACACCGTCATGTTTACAGGCCTTCATCCAGTAATATATAGAGGATGATGATGATAACGATGACAGGTGGATCGTAGTTATACACTTTAACGCATTTACTACATTCTGGATTGTCTTAATTATTTAATATATTGATATTTGATAGTGTAAAAAAAGGAACAACAGTAAACTGAATGCAGTGGAAATGAGATCACTTAGGCGTATATGTAGCAATTTTATTCTTGATAGAATACTGGATGCGTTATTCTAATCCGCGCGCAAAACACACGGGGTGATGATTCACTGAATTGTGAACTGTACTTTATGCGAAGTCGAGTGGAACCTGAAAGAAATCTCATCCGTGAACACGGGCCACCATGATTGTCATTACTTAATAAAAAAAACAAAATTAATCGAATTTATTCATGAAAGATAGTGTTGGGTATTAATAATAGGACCAGATCGTCGGTAGTCGTACGCGTGTGGATGCTGCATTAGGTTTACTGTACTTATCTGTTCCCCCCCCCCTCCCTTTACCATTGACGCAGAGCATTACTTTTTTTGTGTGTGATCTTTGACTTGTGAACTATCAAGAAGTGTTAAAGTCCTGCTACGATCTCCTCATCGCACTGACTTCAATTATTATTTCTCGCAGTGCGTGCCGAATATTTAGGTTTAACATCACTATTGGGTGATACACAGTGCTTCGTGCTTATCAACGAAGAAGATTCCAGGTAAATTGTGCTTCCTGGTTGGTCCTTGAGCCTTTATTGTTCTGTCCTTATACTAAATTCCTACCACTCTTCCTACATCCCATTTCCCCACCCTCTCGCCCATTTATATAGGTATGTTTGTATCATATTTTAATTATCATAAGTCTTTAATTTAATTATATATTAGATTGTGAAAAAATGGGTATGTCCGAATAAAAAAATATTGTACATATTTTATATTTAATATATTTTGTTTACGTATTCATAATATTGGATAATTTTTATATTGCTATTTTCGTAAAAAATTTCAGCTTATGAGCGCTTAAGGGGGCTTGTTTTTTATATTCTGTGGTTTAGAAGTTTCACTTCGCTAGTGCTTAATTTTCCTAAAATATTACAATTTAACGCATGTAAACACATCAAAAACAATCATTATTTGAAAATGTAATTATTTTTAAACTTGCGAATTTGTTTCATTAATATAAATAAGATATCTATAAATGTTTTCACGACTTTCAGCAGTGTAGAGTACAGTTTTCTGGGCTATTCTGCTATGTGTATCCAATGTCATCAGCGACAACATCCTTGATGATGGACTCTGCAATGGAATCGGAAAAGTCTACCGAAGATGTAAGATACACGGCAGAATAATTCATAAAACTATAATAATTAAATAATTGAGAAATAAAATTTATCGATAGAAAGAATATGTACTCGTATATATCATAGTTACGCGGTAAGTAACGTTACGTTTATCACCAGTAACTAATATGAAGATTATAATAAAATCATGTGTGTCTGTCATGTGATTTTAGGGTATTTCAAAATGTCAGTGTAATATTTTACTGTCGCCTATTTTTTTATGCTTTTCTCTGTGAGATGAAGCGTTTTTACTGTTTTAAAAAATTCTGATTTCAGATAAAATTCCACTCCATCTTCTTCTTCTTTTATTTCCGTATCCTAATAATGTGGCTGACCATCATATTTTAGATTGGGTAAGATGCTAATATAAAATATTACTAAAAATGTATAAAAGTGACGTTTAAAAATATATAATGGGAACAAAAACACGTCGCAGGTAAATCTACACAAAATGACGATTAATAACGCAACCGTCTCCCTCTGTCTGAAGAGGGCCTTTAATGAAATAAAACTTCTCTTTTCATAAGCAACTTGTTATTTATCATAGAAGATAAGACCAAAGGAGAAAAATATGCTCACGTAGCCTTCACATCCGCAACGAATTTCTCAAATCTTTTGTCGCCCCCGGTAGCGGCGTTTTAAAAGAAAGCCCGCCTCCACAATGAAATATTTATTCTAGCATCGAAAAAAATTAATACGCGTTATATTTTTTTGGGAGCGCGAAACATCTGCTTGTGTTTTGAAATATTTTCTGGGCCAAAAGTTTGTTAGGAAATTGGAGGTTGTTTTTTCTTCTTTTTTTTGCGTAACTTTGCGAACACGTGACGCGAGATTTTTGGAAACTGATGGCGGGTTTTCGCATTTTAATGTAGGGAAATTGTTAAAAGTTTTCCTTTCCGCCTGAAGACATTTTGATCGTCCACGTTTAAAACCGACTTCGAAAGCCCACATTACGTGTTTCGGAATACATTTTCGGGAAATTTTTCGCAAGCAAATAAGAAAGTGGTGCTGAGAGGATTTTAGGATGAAATAATGTTATGTCGTAAAGTGATTCGATAAGTGCGCAGGGTCGACGTTCCGTAGGATACTCGAATTATTTCATCATAGACTGTTAATGCTAAAGGACCCACCCTGTTCCGGAACTAATACAGGGGTGGTTACTCTTGTATCAGTTTCTCTCTGCAAACAAAATGCAGATCCATGTGTAACCATAATTTGTGAGGCAGATTTAGTTTAATAACAATTATGCAAATCCAAATAATTAAATTAACTAGAAAGATGTACAGAAAAAATTTATTTATCGAAAATATATTTAGTTGCTACCGGAGTTCGAACTTGTACCTCTTCCTATTATATTAATTTAATTCTGACGTCTAAGTATTATAATGATAAATATTAGGTAAAGTTATAAATTGATACTAATTATCAGATATCGGTCTAGTATAGAAAGTCAAACCAATATATTATTTTGTTCTAAGATATGAAATCTGTTCTTGTTAAATGTTTTTTGTTTCATGTTGTAAAGAAGACGTAGATTCTGCGCCAAATAGGATCTACCGAACGAATTGCGCAATCTCCGTGTCAGTCGCGGGTCCCGCGGATTGGATTACGACAATTCCGGTCGTAAATCGGAATCGCAGAAGGGGTGGGGGAGTTAAAGGAAGGAAGGAAGGAAGAGGACCAGGAATATAAGGATAAGGGTCGATAAAATGGGATTCCAGTCGAAGGATCAGTGATCTCGGGGAGCCAGGTTCCAGGAGGACTGCTCGCCTTACCTTGTGTCTGACGCCTCCGTCTCCGACCCCGCAGTCACCGCGGAGATCACACAAACGGCACGCGGTGAGCAAATCTTCGCTTCCGAATGAAGACGGCGATATCACTCACTTCCCCGCTGCACACGTGATCACATGTATACGAACAATACAGTGCTGATGCACCGGGGGTGAACAGAATCCACACCGCTAATGCTATCGCGATGTCGCGCTCGGAACAAATATCGGTCACGTGTTGACGTCTTCTGTTATTCACACTGAAAACAAGCAGTAAGGAAAAAGGATGGGTGGGAATTTAAACGCGAAATATGTCAATAATATGGGTTGCGGCCGATTCTCAAAATGCGCCAAAAATGTGTTCTATGAATACGGAATACATATTAAATTAAAATAAGTATACATTTAGAGGGACTAGATTTTATTTCACATTTAACAATTTTTTTATGTCAAACGTTTTCATTTTAAACTTTGTCTACTATAATTAGTAAGTTTAAGGCTAAGCAGGTTAAAAAAATGAAAAAAAACCACCCCTGGAGAGAAAAATTTTTTTGATTCGCCTCGTCCCACCTTGAATTATATGTAGACCAGAACCTTTGAAATGTTACGCACTTTTTTAACGCAGTTTTGTGACACATTTTACTCAAAAAGCCTCAAAAATATATTGTATGTTAAAAGATATTTGCCAGAAAATGTATGCATGCGTGAATTCAATCTTAAAATATCAGTAGAATGTACTTTTTTTTAAGACAGCTAACTTTGTTTTATTAACCACATAATGAATTAAATACATCTACCGCTTTATAAATTTTTTTTTTTCTGCAGGGTATCAAGTAATCAAAATTATATGTTACATTTTTTCTTTAACAGAATCTATTTTTGTAAAAATAGTAATAAATTTAGTAGCTAACATAAATTGTTACTTGATACAAAATTAATAGAATTATGGGGCTTATTTATTATTTTTCAAAACTTAAAAATAGTAGAACATACTATTAAGGCCGACAAAAATAATACAATTATTCAGTTATATAACTTTACAACAGTCTGTGACCCGGAAAATTATAGTAATACATTTTCCAAAAGTCGATCCCAAAGTTTTTTTATATAAAAAGAATTGTAGGTTTTTCCAATATACACAAAAAATATCCATTAGCTTTTCCATTCTCTACACTGAATGTGAGTGAAAATGTAATTCTCCTTGTTAGAGGTGAAACATTTTGACGTTCCGACTTCTTTTTATTTGCGGTTTCCGCAGAAAATATAAAGCCAGGTTGAGAAATTTTAAAACTTTACCTCTTGCGCATTTACAAATTAATAATACTATTATATTTAGCACATTATTCATATATTCGCATAGTTAACATAAATCATAGTATATTCACATACGAGCAAATAGTTATAGTAAGACAGAGACATCAAACAAGAAATAGAAATTATGTGGACATACACTCTTATTTCCAATGTACATAAGCAGTAAAGACTTGGATAGTCCACAATAGCCGCAAGTCATGTGGATAAGATACTTACGAGTTTTTAACTCGAAACAATCTCTGAAACAGGAATTATGAGATTCTTTGGAGACTACTCTCGGCAAGTGTACACACCAAATCTCAGAGATTTGCAATTTGCGCCTCACTTCACAGTTGTTGTACATCAAACATCAAATATCAGTCTATAGTCCATTCGTATACCGCTGTCAGTTGGGTGAATTTTAATCTACCCAGCAGCACTTAAAAAAGAAAAAAATTAATGCCTTTATTTGTATAATTTTTTAGAATAAATAGTTATCGGTATCTATGGTTCTAGGTGGAGTTTATTTACAAATAATGAGTTAAAACGAACGTCACGTAATTGGCTTGTGTTTTGTCTTTTTCTACCAATCTCAAACGAATCTCTGTGTTTATCTCCAATCTATTAATATTTAATGTCCATGACCTAGTACTAACTAAATCTCTGAAATTTATCTCATCATGCCTCATTCCAGAAGGATTCATTAGAAGAATATTACGTATCCCGTAACCATGGTAACCAAGTCCTATCTACCGTAATAAACAAAAGATTTTTCCAATTTTTCGGTTATACAATAAAATACATGAAAAATAAATTATCCCATTAAGATGTAGAAAACCTGTAAGCATGTTGTACGGTGAAGAGACTCTGGGGTCAGCAATGATGACGACCCAGGGCTGAAACTTGTGGAAGTCCCTTACTAGCCGGGTCTCGTCTGATTGGTCTCTATATGTCAATAATGATATAAAAGAGAAGGGAAAAATGAAAAATGTGTACAAATTTAATAAATTTATGTATTTCATTCAAAATTACGTACAATATATTTACATGTCAATATCATTCAATTCAGATCAGTTCCAATATATCGGTGTTATTGAAAAAATAACATTTTAACTCACAGCTTACAATAACACCTTTTTATAAATAAAAATATATTATGTCAGATACTACCTGACTCGCTAGGCATATATAAAATACATGTTCTGAATTAGTTATCAATTTTTGATTCATTAGCTCGATACTCAATATTAACATGTTGCTAAATTATGAGCATTTATTTAAAATTCAATATTATATCAAATGTATTTATTGTTTCAAATGCAAAAGAAGTAAGAAGAAAAAAAAGAGTTTAAAAAGAAACTAAATGAACACTTCAAAAACACAAAATTGGAAAATAAACATATATTACAGAACACTTCAGAAGCACACAAATGGACAATGGATAGAATATGTATGCTATTATATAAAATTATTGTAGTGTAACTCCTTCACCAAGAACAAGAGCTGGTCTCTTTTTTGGAGAGGTAAGCGAAAGAAAAACTATGTAATTTTAAAAATGTATAATACTTTATTCACGCTATAAAAAATTGTAAAAATGTCAAATAAATAAAAAATAAAAATGTATTAATTATAAAAATATACATATATAATCAATTTTATCGAAAAATATTGTTGTTGCTACCGGGATTCCAGCCTGGATCCCATCCAATGCGATAAACGTGCATTAAACGACACAGTACATTGACGACAAATTTTCGAACCTATATGTTAGTTACACTTTTCAAATTGATACATCTATCGTTCCATTATTTGAAAGCCATCTACTTTTTTTTCGATAAAATCGATTTTATATGTACATCTTTCTAATTAATACATTCAATTTGTTTTTAAAATATCACAGACCTATGTTATGAATAATTTCAACTTCACAATAAGAATGTGTTCTTTTTAATAATAGATAAGTTGTATCAATGTGTCCAAAATTTAATATAAATGAATTGCTAATTCTGGCGTCTTCCATTGGATTACTCAAAGGTATTTGAGATTCCATAAAAATAAAAAGTGGATGGCTTTCAAATATTCGAACGATAGATGTTCAAAATATAGGTTAGAAAATTTGTCGTCAATACACTGTGGTGCTCTAGCATAATCGGTGAATGCACGTTCCCCGAATTGAATGGGATCCAGGTTCGAATCTCTATAGCAACAACAATATTTTTCGATTAAATTGTTTTTATATGTATTTTTTTATAATTAATACATTTAATTAGTATTTAATTTTAAGATCATATGCGGAATTTTTTACGCCAACATTTGTACAAAAAACATTTATACAGAATTCAAAATTTATTATCTTGTAAAACTCACCATCATAAGCGTATAAATTTCTGGGCGTACAAATTTTCACTCTTACAAATGCTGACATATATGAGTATAGAAGTAAATGCAACATTGTTTGATATAATCTATTAATATTTTTGATAATACGTGAAGTAAAAATGATAAAATTAAATTAATTCTAAAATTAAGGATTTTTAAAACTTTTCAAGTGAAGATTATTATAGCAATATTTGAATATTATTTAATAAATATCAGATATCTTATAGAGACGAAGCTATTTTTACGATATTCATTGGAAGATATATAGAAATATGGGGGGTAATTACTGGGCTTACGACCTGTCTTCGGCTGACTTAAGTGATCATTCTAGAACAGCATATATTATATGTCAACTCAATGAAAATTAATATTGGACATAC
The DNA here is from genome assembly GCA_031772225.1 of Eubasilissa splendida. Lineage (NCBI taxonomy): Eukaryota > Metazoa > Arthropoda > Insecta > Trichoptera > Phryganeidae > Eubasilissa > Eubasilissa splendida. The sequence continues at coordinate 22,700,193 of CM062862.1, read as the reverse complement.
GTACTCAAATATTGCTAAAATAATATACTGGATAAGAAAAATATATAAAAATTGAAATATATTGATTTTTCAGGGTTATGTGTTAATAATAACAGATAAAGAATATTGCTTTAAATAATTTTCTACAAAAATCAGATTCTCATTGAGTTGACATAATATATGCTATTGCAAGGAAAAAATGAATATCAAATTTGGTTCATAGACGATGATGGTGTAGTGGTACTCGAAGCACGTCAATGTAATACCATATGTACAACTTTCAAAAATTTGATAAATATGGAGAGTAAGGGGTGAGAATTGGTGAACATTATATATATATATATATATATATATAAAGTGATCACTTAAACCAGCCGGAGACAGGTCATAAGCCTTATATTTCTATATATCTTCCATTAAATATAGTAAAAATAGCTTCGTCTCTATGAGATATTCGATATTTTTTGAAGATTATTATCTTTGCTTCTAATGCAAACCTTGAAAATATTTTTTAAATATGATAAATGTATGAATTAAGTGTAAGTTCAAGCTATATAATTACTTGCTTTAAATTTCTGCATTCATGCTTTATTTTGTAATTTTTTTCTTTTATGCCCCTCATATTATATTCCATATTACACCACTTCTAGAATCATCTAAAATCTCGCACATAAATGGCAACAGTATTAATTTATTTTCATTTTTGTATTAAACTTTTTTTTTTTTAAAAAATTATACACACACGGCAATGTGAACGATCCAGGTCCCCTTGACTTTCTCCCGCCTGGTGGTTTGGCCCCAGGCTATGAATATTCCATAGCTGCGGGACATATTCCCATTCAAATAACTCCCCAGACAACTAGCGCTCTCTATAGGGTGTGCTCCAAGATTCTAAAGTATGTCGCGATGTTTAAACTCTGCCGATTTAAAGAGTGAAAGGTGTTTAGAAAAGCGGTACTTTGACGTTTCTGAAGAGGAATTTCAAATACATTTTTGTTATACTCTGGATGATTAAAAATATTTTAGACAAATTCGCAAAAGTAGACAGGTCTTCAGGTATTTTTTTTTAATAACGCGCGTATTATTTAAAAAAAATTAATTCATTATTGTTATTTTGTTTAGAGAACGTCATTGATTCAACGTCCAGCTTACTGTGAACTTATCTGTAAAGATTAAAAGCTATATCAACACGATGTGACATTTGCGCAGTGAAAAAGCATGCAATGCAAGTCACATAAAAACATACACGCGATGTATTAAATTATTTGCAGCGGCTAAACTACAAGAAATATCATGAAGCATCGCATGAAAGCTAGCTGCCATAGCAGATTGCTAACAAGTAGATAGGTGTTTCCAACGATACAGTATGGAAGTGAAGAGGATTCTATTAAAATCGTTTCTTGTTTGTATACCTGCGAGCTCTGGTAAAACTACAAGAGAATAAAACCGTCCTTACACGCAACGTTATACCTGACACGTATACCTGAACAGGCAAAACGGAGCATGTATGAGACAAAACTAGCAGGTATTCTTACCTGTACAAGTGACCTGACAACAATTGAAAATTCATATTTTCTACCTAAAAGTAAGTTAAGATGTAGTACGATGATTACAAAAATACCTGGCTTTTTTTCGTATCAGCTCTAGTTTTTGAGATACAAGTTAATTGAGTTTAGTTCTGATGAAAGGCAAAAATAATATATATTAAAATCTAGTTGGTCAGTTTTAATTACTAATTATTAATTTGCTTATATTACCTCTGCCTTACCATTAAGTTTTCGTATGTGAAGTTGTGCTATCATTTTGTCTAAAGTTTCGGCGTTATTTAGTAATAAAATAATGAATTAAAACCATAGCATTCACAAGCAGACGTAGCTATGTGAATCATCTAGATTTTGTTTCAGAAAATAGTAATAGCAATAAAGAGGAATGTACATAAGTTAAAAATAAGATGATTTTATTCTAAAAGAGGTCAATGTAGCGTATCTCAAAAACTATATCTGATAGACCAAATCGACTATATTGGATTCTGCATCCAAAAATACTTTGAAATAGTTAAAAAAATGGCTGGCACCAAAACGTGTGTTGTCCAGTGTTATAGATACATAACTCTATTCATATTCGGATTAATTCAATCGTTCTTCGAATAACTTCTAACTATAAAATCTCAGCTTATTTTGTGTTGTTTTTTACATAGTTGTATGGAACATATGGTTGGACTACGAGTATACCGCTTGTGACTATTTATGAATATCCATGTTTGTAAGTTTTTATGTCATCTTGACAAGGATCCATTAAAGCTAGTTAGGCTCTCCGCTCTCTACTCTGTAAATCCTTTAGATAGTATTTGAAAACAATATTAATTGATCGGTTTGTTTTTATGGAGGCGAAATGCGAGAATAGTACCTATGTTCAGTAAAACGTGCTATAACGGTTCGATAACTATCTGGTTCAAAATGTTAGTTGGTTATCTCAATTGAATCGAGTATTCATGTGAACCTTTTTTGCGAACGCAACGTAACTCGCTGAATACATCCACCAACATAACTGGAGAGTGGTTTCCAAACAGTTATGGTATGAAATAGTGCAATTAACTATTTCCTCTATAACTAATATATATATATGTTTAAATTGATCATAATTACACGCCAATACATCCTTTGACAGATTTGCAGAACATCAAAATTATACAATAACATCTCAAATGTAGGTCAATTGTAGCTAATTTGTAGCGGGTTATATAAATTGCCTTATTTCACTCGGGTATTAAATATTATTTGTTCTAAATATATAATACAGTACTTTTTAATTTATATTATAAAAGAATCATCTTTATGTGTGTGAAAATTAATAATGGGCAAGATGTATAAAGTAATATGTTTAAAGTAATCCACCTCTTGAAACCTATCTCATTGAATTGAACCTATCATTTGAATTGAAAATGTATATTTTGATTGTAAACTCATTTTTTAATCAATGGATACGAGATGCAGTAGAATAGCATTGGTAGTAATGGAAGTTGAATGGCAAAAATAAATTAGTGGGAGTTAATATTATCACACATCTTAAAGATCCCACTCTAACCTGCACAAACTGTTAGGGTGTTGAAGTATGTGCGAAAAGGCTGAGTTGCTAATCGACTGTCTCAGGAGTTTAAATATCACATGTGCAATGTGACAAATAAGATTCTTCAAATAATACACGGATTGATGAAAAATGATGACTTATTCAAACTGGGTATAAAAACAAAAATATATAGCTGTTGTACTGAAGTACAGAAAACTCAGGTAGGCAAGTCACGTTGTATCATATATACAGAGTAATTACTCGTATAGCAGCACAAGGAAGGCAGACAAAAGTCTTCTAAGTCACCCATATACGAAATAGACAGAAAATAAGTGGAAGTACGCATGAATATTATATATTTTCATCTCGAGACCGGGATGCCTGGAGAACAGTCATTGGATCCAAACACAGACTACCAAATATATAGACATGAACAACGCAAATTATTTATTTCAATTTTGTATCACCCACGTGATTATTTTTGTATCACTTACGCAATAAAATAGCTCCGCGACTTTTTTTAAATATATGACTCGATTGAAACGAAACTTTAAACGCTGACAATATAATATGCATTAATATAAAAAATACGTCTTGTTTTTATTTTCAAAGAGTGAATACTTTAACTGTTACATAAATGTGTCGTAAACTATAGAATTTATATTTTGACCAAGATCGTGTGTAGAATGCCCCTCGTCCCGCAACTAATATTCCAAACCCCACTTCTATAACTGGTCTGTGGATCTAAATGATTAATAAAAGTAATAGCGTACCTAAAGTAATAGTGAATAAGAGCGTATCCGAAATGAGTATATTTTTTATCATTTTTTTGTTCCACGGTTTGTAAGTTGTGGAGTTTTTTAACCCCCTCATTGCAACAGCTTTTGAATTGACGACTAACGCTCTCTCGTTTGGAATACCTTTCATCGCTTCCATACTGTATCTGGTTTTCAGCAATGTTTGTATAACGTTTTCATTAAAAGTTTCAAAGCCGTAATTAAATGTGATGTTTTGTTGTGGGCAACCTTGTTTATACTCGTAGTTTTGGATTAAAAAAACTGTTTATATTTCTATAACGCTGCAGATTCTAACTGTTCGACGTCATCAACTATTCGAATATCGAATAGTAAAACTAAAAATATTCGAATAGTTTCTAAAGTATGAAATTAACTTTCAATATTTCAAATAAATTATATTATACGTAATTAAATCAAAATTTATAAAAAAACGAGCTAATTTACCATAAACTGTTAATTTATTGTAGTTTTAAAAATACGTATTTTAAAAATAACAACATTGAACGTTTCGTATTTTAAATTTGTTCTTAATTTTGTTTTTATCGTCGCTGCAGTTGAAACACCCACTCAGAAGTGGTTGACGTTGGCTTAACTGTTAAAAGTGTTTTAAATAGTAGCTTTAACATTTCTGTCCTTTTTTTGAAAATGTCAAAATATTTAAAATCTTTTTTTAGATTATTTCAACAAACATTTGTGGTTTCTACGAGAGATAAAATGGTGCTTCTTAATTCAGTCTGCGATTCGAACGTCCATGAACTTTTTGAATAAGCAACAGGTATGTCACGTCCGAATCAGAATCTTGAGAATATTTTAATATTCCATCCTTAGAAATGAGTAGGAATACTATTCGAATAGCTGCACAAATATTCGAATATCGAATAGTAGAAAAAGACCTAATATATTCGAATATTAGGGTTGGAATCTCTAATTGGAATATATTCAAGTATTGAATGAATAAAATTATTTCATAATATTATTAAAACTACACTACCTGAGTGAAAATGGCTATGACATTACAATATATTACCTTACAGAGTCAAGATTTCAGACCCAACACCAATTCTGAGCAGCCTGTGCATACGTGTGTGCGTGTGTGTTAAATTAAATTGTACTATATTATTTAAACTTGTTAAATGTGTATTATTCTTCAAGTAGATTATAAATTTCTCAAGATCAAATATTGAATCATATTTTGTTACTTACACTTTTTATTTTTTCCTTCTTTTTTTTATTCTTACTTATTCTAAATTTATAGTTGATAAACTAATTATGATTGTTGATTAAAAATGTGAAATGTTTGCCTCAGCACGGGCGAAGCCCAGTATGGCAGATATTAAAATACGAAATGTATTTACAACAGATGATAAATAAAACTAATAAAAAAATAAAAAATCTAAATACTCACGATACAGTATATGATACAGCACATGACGGGATAGCAACGCAAAATGTGTGAAACAATTGCTATTTTATATTCGAAGACTCTAAAAATCTAGTTTTTCTAGTCACAGGACCACATACAATATCCACAATTTGTCCAAAAACGTGTCAATCCTTGGCAACTAGGCATAATTTCTCGATTCCGAGTTTGATCCACTTTCAGATATTTCGAACCCAGGACACTTTCTTTCAACCAAACCACCGATTGCCTTCTGTTTTCTTTAAATAATGGTTTCCACTTAATGCCTAACATATTCAAACCTTGCCCCATCATTTCACTTGTTAATCCAGGTAGATACGAGTGATCATGAATTAATTAACCATATGTTAGCAATATTAACATTCAAAAAGTGAGCTATTTCAATATGGGTTTTAGAAATAAAAAAATCGGAACATGTTTAATTTTTTTTTCGATAAATGCATCAATATTGTATTTCAATATAATTTCAATAGATGAATTCCTTACAATAATTAGTGATACCTGAGATCATAGGGAGTTTAAGGGGGCTTCTTCGATAGCTTTTAAGTTTTGATTATTTTCTAAGCTCAAGTATTAGCCACATTTAAAAGACAACAACAGTACACAGTAGTTTACAACTTAATTACAATTTCAAAATGAATTCATTTGCAATATTTGAATATGTTCAAGAACACATAATACCTATAATAGCACTGTTATTAAATAAATATCAGATATCTCATAGAGACGAAGCTATTTTATTATATTTTAAAGAAATATATAGAAAATATGGGGGGTAATTACAGGGCTTACGACCTGTCTTCGGTTGGCTTAATATTTTCATATTTTCTACATATTCCTTTAAAATATAATTATTTATTGAATTCATTTGCCACCAAATCATTAATTTTTTTATACATAAATAATGCCGACTATATCGCGCAAGTTTATAGAAACTAAATGTCGTTTTTTTACAGTCTTTTAGAATGTTTATATTTGCTTACTTACCATCACACAGTTTCACTGCGGGGATAGGCAGAGAGGATGGAGCGTCACACTGTTCTGTCCTGATACACAATTCTCGTCTCATCCACATTAATATATCTTCTCATGCACACTCGCTGGTTTGAGGTTTCTGACAGAACCATCATCCAGTATCTGGTTTACCTGATCGTGCCTAGTTTTCCGCGAACGTCCTCTATTTCTGATGCCATTAACACTTGCGACATATATCTTTCTTACCACTATCTCCTCATTCATCTGTTTCTTGTTCATTCTCTTCTGCTAGCTCCTGGCTTACATACAGATCCCATTTGCTATAATTCCATTCAAAGCGCCGTTCAATTTATTCCCTGCAGTCACCCTTCTCTCGATGTCTTTCTCAGATTTTCCGTTCCTATCAAACATACTTCTAAATACACAAACTCATCTACTTGTTTGAAACATTAATTACCTACAAGTATTTAGCACGTTGTCTTGCTTTCTTTCTTCTCGAATACCATCACTTTCGTTATTTAGGGTCTGAATCAATATATAGAATTGTGAGATATTTGACATTGTCAAAGTGAATGTATGTGTGTGTCACCGCTTGGTGACAGATGTGAGAAGGCCGACCGGGCCAAGTGGGCATGGCGGAGGGGGAGCCGGGAGGCGTTAAAAGACACTGGACGCGCTCTCTTTTAATACTGTTCGGTTCTCCAGATATGATTTCTGATTGTGTATATTATATTGTTGTTGTTTATGTAAATATGTCAACATTATTGTTTCCTGTATGTAACAGAAGTATTTAATAAAGCACAAGACGATTTTGTAAAAATTTCAAACAATAAGATTTTTTGAACGGTTCAGAATTTGTATAACATTCTCTTTGAACATTTTCAACTCATAATTTATTCAGGTATCCACTCATAAAATATTGTCAACTAGGTTTGTTACACTAGGCGTATATTTTATATCTTTATATATGTTAGTTATACGACTGCGGAACTACACATCGTTAAAGCACTTTAGCTAGTCTTGATGTCGCAGGTATTTATAAGAATTCGTGCATTTAATCTCTGTGGCAAACTTTTCCGGAGAATTTCAGGCGCCTTTGATAATAATGAATGCCTACAAGTTGGATACCGTAGATACAGGAAATACGTTTCCAAGTTGGCCCATCTCCCGCCAAACTTTCAAGTTCCGGAGAATCTGTGCTATGCGTGAATGATAATAATTGGGTGTTTCAGCCTCGAATTGGGTTAAAAAATTTACTATTGAAATTAACAAAATTATTTAAAGACAAAGATAACAAATTTAACAATTCTGGTGTCTATAAACTTAGTTGCAAGGATTGTGCTGCATTTTATATTGGTAAAATATGTAGAAATTTTAATATAAGAGTAAAGGAGCATTTGAGATCTTTGAACAATGGTGAGTTTTCAGAATTTTCTAATCATTCGATAGAAAATGGTCATGGTTTTGATAAAAAATTGGGATTGTCAATTTTGCATGTAAACGGTGTTGGTCACAAATTAAATAATTTGGAACCGTTGGATATAAATAAAGCGTGTAAAAATAATCAAAAAAATATAAACAACCAAGTACATTTAATTACGAGTCCTTTTCTAAAAATTATTCGAGTAAATTTATATTAAGTAACAATTTGAGTTAGGTATTAAATTTATTTTTTAAATAATTATAAAGAAACAATAATATATGTTTTTAGTTAGTATTAGTATCTTGAAGAAGAAAATTGTATTTTTCGAAACCCGTAGATGTATTTAAACTCAATAAATGGTTAATAAAACAAAGTTAACAAATAAAAATAATAAAAAATTTTAATTTTTAATCATGAATATATCGCACATTCTGTAAAATAAATTATTATACATGCGAATATAATCAGTGGAATAACGAAACTGTTATTTATATTCAGACATATTTTTTTATTGATAGTTAGTTGCCTTTCTTTTATTACGAAACCAGAAACGTCCAATGGAAGCTTTTCAAACAACGGTTACTGATTTTTGTTTAATTTATTTCTATAGCCCAAACATATTAGTTTTCTTAATTAGTAAATATTTTTATTTTTTCGAAACAGTAAGAGTACAGTAAGTGTACAAACTTATGATGATGAAATAAAAATAAAAAAATGAATAAAAGCATAGTGAATTTTTAAAAATGCTGACAATACCTCGTCGATAATGACGGGGGGTAATAAAATTGTGGAGGTTTATCGCCTTCACAATCGGCAACAGCACCTGAACGTACCTTGCAGATACCTGAGTGTAAAACTAGGCTCTCATCAGCCGCAAAAATGGACCGGATTACCCAGGAAACTGGCCCCTGCGCGTTACTTCTCTCACTGCCATCTTCTCGTCAAATACCTTTCGTTATAGACTTTTTACAGCATATACTTCTAACTGTAATTATGCAACCATCATCAATAAACGTTTGTCAACTGTAAGTAGTTTTTCTTATTCAACCTTCTCTGACAACACACACGCACACACCTCGCGTTATTATTCAAAAGAACATGTGAACACTGGGTGTAATTTATTATGGATACCAGCGTTCACATGCATAATATTCTTATTCTTAACATCCCACCATAACCAAATTTTTATTTTTTTTATAAAATCAACGAAAATCTTTTTAGATTACATACGAAATAATTTATGTATGTATTCAAAATACAATATATTACATTATCAACTTTTTGATATATTACACATATTTTCTTTTCTTTGTGAATATGTGGTGAGATTAGTCGTTAAAAAGTACGCGAATATGATTTCGATCAACGATGTTCCAGATTCAAAAAATTTCTGACAGATGCTACAGAAATTAGCTTTTGTTTAAAATAATTGATTGGGAAATTTTTGTCATAATTGAATAGTACTTTTTATAAGATAACGACGCCAAATATTGTTTATTTCTAATTGTAATTTGCGTTATTTGATAAATGTGCCATTTTGACATTAACCTCGATTCAGAAATGGCGACTAGTGACCGATTGCCCAGCCAACCGCCTTACATTCTTGGAACGGTAAAAGAAGGGCGCCCTCATTTAACAAGAATTCCCGTTAACCCCATAACCCTTCACCCGCAAAGTATTCAGCTATTTGTGTATAAGGGTTTAGCACCTAGAAAGGAAGGGATTGTTTTATTTTTTATATGTTCAATTCATTTACATTACAGTACGAAATATCTATTCGCAGTCTAATATTTATCATGTATGTTTCTTGGATATGATTACTCGATCTTTTTAGTATTACAGTTCAAAACGGTTTTACACAAAATCGGCAACAACCAATTCCTTTTCTGTTAGTCACATTTAATATCAGATAGTCAATCCAGAGGTTTCTCATAATAAAACCCCGGGCATCGATACAAAACAAAAAAGAATTAATTCTACCTTTCAATAAAATTTTGTTTTATTTCCATCGACGCCTAGAATCCAGGCAGTCCTTACAGGTGCAAAATAAGTCATATTAAGAAATAAAATTGCGATCTGACCAAAACACGCCATAGAGATGCCAACATTGTGTCACAAACAGGGAGTGGCAGCGGGCATCTAGTGCATGTTGTCCTTTTCATAACAGATTTCAGGCATCGATGAAAACAAACCAGGAATTTTATTGGAAGGTAAAACTAATTTATTTATTATGAAACTGAACCACCCATACACATAAATGGCGGAAACACGCGATAATTGATAATGCGCACCATATTGTTATCCGATACATTACCGTGGATAGTTCACACAGATAACTGCAGTTCCGTAACCGAATACATTCTACGGTGCGCTTCGGAATATTAGTCAGTCTACAAATACGACTGTGGCAATTTATGATAAAGCTTAATTATCTACTGAACCGAATCGTAAATTCTATTATTTTATAGATAATTGTGTCACATAATTTACAATTTAAAATAGACTTAAAAATTAACAAACATTGATTTTATAGTAACGTGTGATCTCTCAACCGCGAAAACGTCGGCAAGCAATTATTGACAAAATAATTTATCTGCTCACTTGATTCAGTTTGCTACCCAAACAAGAATGCTATATAAGCCTTGCCATATTACGTCAAAATATTTAATAACAAGTTTAATGACTGTATATATTTTATAGACGTATATTGAAATTTTAACACATAACACGTCGTGGGTTGTAGTAACCCAAATTTGTAATTAAAAAAAATGATGGTCTCGGATAATGTCTCCGGATAACGACGAGACGAGTTGCACCAATACGATAAAGTGACCAAATGAAGAAGCCGATAGTGGTTTTACCGTCACTTGAACACCGCGAAGAATAGAAGACCACGGCTACCCAAAGGACTACGACATTCCACAGTCTTGAGAGACTGACGAAAAAGAATATTAACAGTTTGATTGTAAAACCTCATATTGTCGATTAATGTTTTTGAAAAGATCTTCCAAAATTATTAAAATTATACATGGTGCCCAAAGGTATTACTGAAATAATCTATACTACTAAAATAATTATAGGAAGTGGCGTACAGTAGGTATAGACTTAGGTTATGCTGTCACCGTGATATTATGTAATATGTTATAAAAATGCTACATTGTACATAGGTTTATGAACAATCGTTTAACCGACGTCCTTAAGTAAAATGAATCCATCATAATAAAAATGCATTATGTCATAATAAAGATGCTTCAAACAGCTCTAAGTCAAGTTCAAAACCTTTCAAATGTCATTCTCTTAGTAAACAGCATGAGTAAGGACTCCATACAACATGGATCAGCTGATCCATTTCTGACTCTGCCGAGTGGAATTTTCAATTCAGTAGGTAGCAATCATACGGCTTGAATAGAACGATAGATTAAAACAGTGGCTAGCAATTATAGTATCAACTAAAACTACGAAACTAATGATTCTACTGATACACGGTAGGCGCTAGCGTAATTATAACGTATGGATTATGTTTCCCATAATTTTTAGTAATGCACACTTTTTTGCTTATATTCTGTACAGGCCCCTGATTATAGGTATGTACTATTTAATATACAAATATGTTATGTCTAACTAGGCAGTCTCTAACTAGAGACTGGAAGATGTTCTAGATAAAAAACCTCAATAATCGACGAGATGTATGAATGTGGATAAGACGAGAATTGTGTGCCGCTCTAAAAGCAGAAGAATGTGGCGCTCTACCTTCTCTGCCTATCCCCTCTGAGAAACGGCGTGATGGTAAGTTAATTATTTAAAACACTATTATTAAAAAGACCATTCCGAAAGTTTCATTTTTTTTTTCGTTATTATTCTAATTTAAATACAATAATATTTGTAGCGTTAACTTTGTAGTTGGACATAATTATTATTTTATGTAAACTAACAAATGTCACCCTGTCACTCTTTTTCCCACCCTCCCGCCATGACTGTGATCACACGCCTACCTGGGATTTAACATTTATTTTTTGAATTAGTGTATACGCTCGTTCTACCGACGAGGATACAGTGGTATCGAAACCGGTCGACGTTAAATTACTCAATGTGGCTTATACAAAATTTGTTAATTTATAAAAATTAACATTAATATTTATTGTTAACACTGATTCATAAATTAAAGCGAAAAATCATTAGATGTCTGTTTTTTTTTTATCTACATCTTTATTATGAAAGTCTACAAGATATCCTCAGAGACCTTGAACTGAATACAAAGTCTTCAGACCAACAGTAACAACATTACGTAAAAACGCAAAAGAAAAAGGTGAAAGATCAGTTTATTAATTTTGTCCACTTATACTTAAAATATCTAACTACCATTCAAAAAATATTGTTTCAATCTTATTTATTCCCTTGACCATATCTTTATTGTTTGTCCATAAAGGATCATAATTTTTTAATAATTTTTCAGTAATCTCGTTAATAGTAAATTTCAACTCCCGATTAACATGTGTCATCTTCGTTCCCTCAACTCACCACTTTTGATCTCTATAACATCTAAATTTTTGAACGACAATGTTATCGACTTATAATGTATTCTATTCTATAATAATATTGTACTTATTCTCTAAAATGTTGTTTTAATTTGTATAATAGCGCAACTCACTCTTTAGCAGTGGATTGTCTAAGATACATAATCTTATTTATTATAGTTTATTTAGTAGCAGATCATTATACTTAAAAAGTAATAAAATAAGACATTCTACGTATTAATACGACGCCCGACGACGCGACTTGCATTTTACATTTTGTGTTTTATCAAGTTTCTGAATGCTTTTAGCAATCAGAGTTTCTTGTAATTTTACAGAAACTCATTTCAGATTTAATGAATTGTAATTAACAATACTCTATGTGTTTCCCGAGAAAGGTTTCACTAACAGGTACAATGTTATATTTTATACTACTAAGAAATTCATCGGAGTATTCCATTTTAAATTTTACGGAGAAGTCATTACATTCTCTATAGTCATTATTTTTTAATTTATTTAATAATAGTTTAAGAAACCATTTTGTGCGAAAATAAAATAAAAACATTATTATATAAAGGTGGTTCTTCTCAAGTCTTGTGTTGTCTTGTCTTGTCAAGTGAATTGGTTATTGAGGCTTGGAAGTATACTTAGGCTAATTCACCTTTTGATTTACCATGAAAGTTGTCTCTAGGTTCCAGAAGGTTTTACGGAAATGCAAGCATCTCGGGTAACAATAGTATTGAAAGGCTTACGTCGGTTTCGGTTCGCTATTTATTCGTTCACAGTTGTAGAAGCGAATTCACATGTTCAGTAAATTAAGCAACAATACTACATTTAAAAGTGAATACAATATTTTACACAATAAGATAATTCACCAGAAAAGTTGCTCAACTGGACAAGAGCACGAGATATAATGGTCTTTCTCGAAAGCTCGTCCGTCTCGATCTTTCCGCCGAACTCTACCGGTTGACTCGTGAAACTATGCGTACCACATCTGCCGTTTGCGCCCTCAAGCTCGCACGCGACATGCTGCTACTGGTGTGTGTCGCGGCTACAGTAGCTTCGCCGCATTGCCACAGATGTCACGCTCTATCCGCCTTAGTTCTTGGTATTCTCTCGTCTAGTATCATTTTTTATGGACAATACATATATAAACGTAATTCAATAACAATCTCATCTTATCTAATTAAATTTTTTACACTTATTTTGTAAATATATCAAATTTAGTATAATAATAACACTATAATTAATTTGTAGTATTTTTCGCTTCCTTTTCTCACCACATCACTTTTCACTTCCATGCATTGTATTATGTACTATATTATTGATACTTTTATAGTTATTTTTTTCTACAATGTATATAACTGAAAAGGAACGTCATTAATTGACAAGGTTATGTGATTATTTTAATTTTCACAAAAAAAAATTATACTACACACACGTTTGGTTATTATCACTACTATAGTTTCGAGAGGTGAGCGCGACTGTACCTCTAGTGACAATGACCTAACGTGTGTGTAGCACTAGGTTTAGTTGTGAAAATTAATATAATAAAAATAAACTTATTTATCTTATATTTAAATAAAGACTCGTTATTAGTCTCCTAAACATAAGTTATTTCTATTGATTTTTCGTATTTTTGCAGACTCTTTGTTGGTTTACTCTAATTAAAACCGCACATGTAAAATCTTCGCTTTGGTCTATCTATTATATATGACTGAAAGAAGATTGAAATTTTCATTATAAATTGAACATCACAGACTTACTGGCGGAAATAGGTAAGAGAAAACAGGATATCGTGTGCACATGCCGATAGCGCGTATTTTAAGTGAATTCTTTTTCGTTATGCGTTTTGTTTTTCATCATAACTTATATTCAGATTTGTGTGTAATGGATCACTTTAATAAAATATTTTTTCTAGAACTTAAATATAGTTTGAGATATTGAATCGGTCCACTAAGCCTCGAGATACTACAATAGAGATGACACTCCAGCCGCTAGCGCCTGTAACAAGGTCCTGGCACAAATTAATAGAGTGGGAACAGAGCAAGCACTAGATATAAAAGACGTCATAACCTTCGTGATGCATCTTCATCTCCATACGCGACTTTTAGGCGTGTAAGAAATTTTGATTATAGGTGCCGGTAAAGAAGTTAATTTTTTTTCATATTATTAACTTTGTTTTATTAACCACTTAATGAATTAAATACATCTACCGGTTTCGAAAAATATCATTTTCTTTTTCAGGATGTCATCAACTAATCAAAAACATATGTTATAATGTTTCTTTAGAAGAATCTATTTAAAAATATATATTTTTTTAAAGTTTTTAAAAACAATAATTATTTAAAAATAAATTTAATATCTAACTTAAATTTTTACATGATAATACAAAATTATTAGAATAATTTTAAGGAAAAATTTTTAGAATGGGACTTGTGGTTAAATGTTGTTGGTTGCTTATAATATTTTGGTTAGTTTTACGTGCTTTATTTATTTCTAATGATTCTAAATTGTTCAATTTAAGACCAACGTTCTTGATTGTTAATTTTTTTAAATATTAAAAATAAAAAACAAAGTAACTAACTAACATACCACCACTATTAGGCAGGCAGAGGATAGAATGCTACTACATTATTTTCTTGTTCGCTTTCCTGTTGAAGCTCATAATAGGGCCGCGGTATTCATCAATTTATTTATTTATTTTCATACACATTTAATATGTCCCTACATATAATTACAATTTATACTTAATTACAGAAACGATTATATACATTTTGTAATCTCATGTCCACCCTACTAGGCTAATGATTCTAGGACCTTCACGGACGGCTTCACTTCTTAACTGTCATCCTCTCTTTACTCACACATTCCACATGCTCAAACCATCGTATTACCATTTTTTAATTCTATCAACTATGCTAAACAGATCTACATTCAAAGTTACTGAACATATTCAAAAATAACCGAATCGATTATCATTATTCTGAGATTTTGTTATCCTATATAATTTTCAAGAATGTGACTTTTAATATAATAACATGTATGTTCAATATTTTAAAGCTGAAAATACTAAAATAAAATTTTAAAAAACTGGTAAACAAAATCTTTTCAATATTAATTAATATTTAACAAAATTTTCGGCCATCATTAGAACTTTCAAACCTCAGGTAAAAATAACAAACTTGGAAAGGCTAAATGAGTTGAAAATGGGTATTAAAAAGTGCTTATAATTATCAACAGACTGCCTTAATTTTTTTGGGAAAAAAGCCTTGAGGTATCATCATTGAATCCTCTTTCATATTCTGTTTCTTCCTTCTACTTAAGCAAATAAGTAAAGTAAAAAATGACTTATATACTCGTATATTTTCATGTTTTTTTTTAAAATATATCTTTGGATATTAATACATTTTAAGTTATATAAAAGATTAAATGGTTCATCTTATACACAAAATTTAATTTAATTAAATTCAGTTCATGGACAATAAAGAAAACTAATTTTGATTAATGCCATTGTAAAACGTAATTTTGACACGCTTTTCAAACTTTTCCCCTAGGTGGCGCTAGCGGCTTTAATTAGAAGTTTTAGTATGCTAATTTTTTAAAAAGACTAATGGGTGCTACGTACGAATCTAAAATAACTAAAAAAATATGAAAAAACAAGAATTTAATTAATTTAACATCAAAATATTTTACATTATTTCGATATTATAGGTATTTCAAATTTCTTGAAACATCAAAACAGCGATAAATAACTTATGTAGCATATATTTTTATCTTTGGATTCGTATTCAAATATTAATTTACTTAATTCTAAAGTTCCCTTTTTATAATATTCCTCCTTAAAACACTATCCATTAAGTAAACATATATTTTAGTACATGGATTTTAAGTTAATTCACGTTTTAATAATGACAAAAATAGTTTGTAATTATAAATTTTTACAATTAGAGGAGTTCAATAAAGTTTAAATTATTGTATTTATTGTGAATCAATTTAAAAAACAATACCTCCACACTTATAAAGTCCTCTACACTTCTCTGGTCAGACCTCAGGTAGAATATAATTCAGTCATATGGTATCCCCTCTTCATTGTACACTCGACGGCGGTTGAAAGAATCCAGAGAAAGTTTTTAAGATTAATTAATTTTAAATTTAATATAGGCTCTGAGGATATTAATTATGATTATCTCCTTAGCCGTCTGAAATTGTTTAACTTATCAGAGAGACATACGATGACCGACCTTATATTTCTATACAGGATCATCAATGGTATGATAGGCTGCCCCCAGATTATTGGTCTACTTGACTTTCATGCACCATTGAGGTCATCGAGACACAATTCATTGTTTTATTACAGTGATAATGTCAGAACTCATGCACTAGCTAACTCCGCAGTCCGCAGAATGCATTCTTTGGGTAATAAATTTCGACATTTTTGCTGTTAATTTAATTCTTTATAAGACTACACTATTACAATTTTTTGTGTCTCAACTCAATGGTGACGGATAAATTGCTACTTCATATTCTATATTTAAAACGTGCTGACACTATGTAATTTATTTCTTTGTGTATTGCACTTCTGTTGTAATTTTATCTTATTTTACAAATTATAATAATAGGTAAAATGTTTCTTTTATAGCTACATATGAAGGTATTTTCTACAATTCCACATTAAAGACATCGCGATAGTAACAGCGACAGCAAATCTTTATGTTCTCCCTGTGGTTTATCATATAATTACGCTTCCCGCATTTACTGATTTGATGGCTGGACCCAGAAAAGCATACAAGAAGTTCTAGAATTACGTCTTTAGAAGCGGAAAATCGTATTAGACTTTGCAAGATAAAGATCTTTCTGGAATGTCTCGTTCGAAACTCTAACCATTCCCCACCCACCCCCATACGAAGTTTTTCTCAAACACTATAGACTAACAATTCTCCGCCTCTCTTCTATCTACAAATACTGAGGATATTTAATTACTTAAATTTAGATTCATATGTTATATTAACAGATTTCTTATTTTCAATAATTTAGAATGAAATTCTAGAGACATATGTTTTTATGAATTAGAATTGCGTGGGTATGTTGTCGACATAAATGTGGTATCAGAGGGTTTTGCTTATGTGTGAGTGGTGGGTACTCTATTCATCACGTAACACTAATATGTTCGTTTTTGTGTGTGTGTGTGTGCGTGCGTGCGTGCGTGATTGACGTGACCTTGACCAGACGTGCGTGATGACTCTTAGGCTTTCTTAGGATTTTTGGCTCAAATGCAAAATGGTGACCCGTATCCAAAAAGTGTACAGCCAATCCTGATTTTCCCGGATATTCGAGTTTGCATGCCCGTTTATGCTCTTCAACACTTTTGGAAATTATGCGCGATGTTAGTCCCACGTGTACTTTCTCGCAGTTTCGGCAGTAGAGCCTATAAACACCATCCATTTCCAATGAGCCTCGATCCTTCATTAATCTTAGCAGGTTCTTTACTTTGGCGTTTGTCCCGAATGCAGTCTTTATATCTCGTTTATTTAAGGACACCGACAACTCTGTGACATTTTGAACAAAAGGCAGGAAGGCGATGCTTTTGACCTCAGCTTCTGAATGTTTTTCGAGGCAGTCAGACTTCGTTCTTATGATGTGCTGTGTATGTCGTCTTTTGCCCATCTGTAGCGAACGTAATATGGATGGATGGTAGAGTCACTTATTCCCGAAAATATTGTTCTCTGTTGATGAATGATAGTCTCTTAACTGTAACTTACATATTTAAATCAGACATTCAAATGCACCAGTGGAGGTCTATCGCTTTCATAGCCATCATTACCGCCGACGACCCCTGAATGCACCTCACATTTACCGATGTGTAAAAACAGATCTCACAGCCGCAAAAACACGCCCGGTACCGACGTGCGCCCCACTTGTGAGTTTCACCCCTTTCAAGATCACCAGTAAACGCTTCTCTGTGTAGACTAAACTTTTCTTTATCTTTTCTTTATTATGTAACCTTTGCTCAAATAATAAACTTATCTCAACCTAAGTTGTTTATCTTTTCCATCCTCCTCGGGCCTCACACACTTGCACACACACACACACTCAACGATCATAATTAAACGAACATGTGAGTGAATGGGTCGTTATTAGACTACTCAGCACTCACAATACAACATATCAATTGGCTAAACCCACACACGTATATTCAACTACATAAATACTTTCGTTCCGGAACGGGGTACAACATAACCCCAAAAATCTTATTTTTAGAACTATTAATAAAATATTAATTATATGAAGCTGGTAAGCTTTGTAACCCTCATAAATATCCACAAGGCACAAAAAAATATAACAATAATGTATAGTAAAGCAGAAAAAAGTAGAGAAAACGATGTATTTCCATAAACATCGGGAGCATTTTATAAGGTAATTCCCCTTATTAGGTAACGGCAGATGTGATACACGTATTTGGATGACTCGCGTCTTAAATCTCTTCGCTATAGGCTTGTTGCCGAGCGCGCTACAGTGTGTTTCAGTCGTGTCTTACCTCTCTTTATTATCAATGTTATCTCAATTATTCCTATAATAATAATCTCTAAAAATTTATATATTTTCTTTGGCTCTCACATAATTTTTATTATCCTTGTACTCCACTTTACACCTTATGCTTTATTTGATTAATTTATTTCCGCATTAACATTTTTACTTTTTTCCGATGCATTGTGAATTTTTGTTTGTAATTTTAATGAAAATGTTTATGTATATAATATTATTTAAGTAAAAATATTTAAGTTATGTGCTGTTAATATTTTTTAATTTTGATTTAGTAAATGTGAAGATTTTCATTTATCATTTATACATCATTTTACTTTGTGATGAATGTAAAATATTAAAATTCTATCCATTTATATCTCAAAAATAATCTCAATAATTCCATCCTACTTCTAGTTGTATACATTTTGAAATAAATAATATTGGACCGTGACTTTTGGAAAACACGTTCATAGCTCACGGCTCACAGCTGTGCGGTATGTTCGCGATCACGGCACATCCAATTACGTCATTCTGCTTACATAGCTTGCATCGACCGGGCGCTTATAAGTGATGACACTTCAAAATACTATGGTTTCCTATAAAATGACGACAAATTTAGTAGTATCTTGTTCGCATTGTATAAGAAATTTAATTAAAAATATGACGCAAATTTAAATGGGGTCACTTTGTACCCCGCACTGGCCTTCGATCCTATTTTCGATCTTCCGGTACTTGAAGGTTAACCAACATACCTACTCCACAGTGTCTTTAAACACATTAAGTCATACTTTTTTTCCTAAAAATTATTCGAGTAAATTTGTATTAATTTATAATTTGAGTTAGGAATTAAATTTATTTTTTAAATAATTGTTGTTTTTTAAAAAATAGATTCTGGTAAAGAACAATAATATATATTTTTAGTTAGTATTGACATCCTGAAGAAGAAAATGGTATTTTTCGAAACCGGTAGATGTATTTAAACTCAATAAGTGATTAATAAAACAAAGTTAACAAATACTAATATATGTTAAGTTATAATTTTTAATACTCATACATCTATAACTGTAGTTTTATTAATAGAATTAGGATGCTCAGAGGCTTTGTGCAGTATTTACTAGACCCCAATTTGTTATTTATTCACTAAATCAAAAGTATGACAAATTTGTATACTTTAACTTAGATGTATATTGGTATTCTAATATTCTGTAGTGTAATTCGCGTTCCACCCACAGACCAGTAAATTAATAGACACGAAATAAAGTATAGGTATAGGAGAGCGGTTCGGAACATTAGTTGCGGGACGAGGGGAATTCTACACACACTCTTGATGAAAACATAAATCCAATAGTTTATGACACATTTATACAACAGTAAAAGTATTTAATCTTCGAAAGTTAAATCTTTGTGTGAACAAGACGTATTTTTTACAGCGTTTAAATTTTCGTTCCAATCGAGTCATATTTTTAAAAAAAGTCGCGGACCTATTTTATTACGTTAGTGGTACCAAAATAATCACATGGGTAACAGCAAAATGAAAATATTGGGACAAGAAATTTGCTTTAGTTCAGGTCTATATATTTGGTGGTCTGTGAGATCACCGTATTATGAAAAAACATGTTCTGTTTACGCGTTTTCATACTTCCGATATGGGCTTGGTATAAATTTTGAATATGTGCATTCTGTTTGTGTAAATTTGAAACAGAAAACAAAAGTGAAACTGTTGCTGTTGAGATACGATTTTCGGTGCGGACGGACATATTTTACGGCGATGATATAAAAACATTTTGTCTTTTATTTTTCGGTTTTTGGTTGTGATAAAGTTTCAGAGGCTGGCTAGCAGTATTTAAAAATTACAAGACTGCAAGGAGAGCGACCATCGGCGTCTACCAGCCCAGTTTCACAAATGTATATTTGCATGGATTGAATGAATGTATTCAACATTACCGATAGAAAACCCAGGACTAGCTATTGAAGTCTAATTACGGCAACACGTTCAATTTATTCCGGGCACTCAGATTTGGTCTGACATAGCAAGAGATGTTCCGATACCGAATAATGGTCTTTACCATAATGATAAATATCTACCACTCTGATTGACAAGTTGTAAATGCGAGCTATAAAAAATATTTTCGTACATCGTTAAACGTGTGTGCAAATCATGAATTTATTATTGAATGTTGCCTTCGTGATGAACATGCGTAATCACACATTAGTTAACAATAACTAAAAAAACTAAACTACCCCTTGATTTTCAAAGGCTCAAATTTGACAAATAAAAAATGTTTAATGAACCGAAATAATCAGTCTACTATGAACTTAAATTTAGTATATCTTTCTCGTTTAACATATTTTAACAATTGAATTTTTTTTAGCAGTTCGTTCAAATTCCCCAAGACAAATTATCTCGTTGGAAGAAACAGCCTTTATCTAAATGCTCTCAGCAAAATGAGTTATCTTTGGGGAGTAAAAAAGAAAAAAAAAGTACGCACAGAACCCACTCAGTCTACCCTTTCAAATTAAATGATCGTCCTTACGTTGAAGATAAATTATTAATGGGGTGAAAAAATCCGAACGGCGCTCCACCCGGCTTTTGATTATAAATCGCTTTTGGATATCATGAAAGGACGTACAGGTAACTAAGATAGCTCGCAATCTTTTGGATAATTTTTATTAATGTGTATGTCAATTACTCAGCTTTATTTTTTTTACTGTAATTGCCTGCGGTCCGACAGCCTCTGTTACACTAAATATAAAAAAGTGCACATTTACTTACTTACATAAGATACCGAGAGTAAACTGTTGTAGATTATGAAATGATTCTTATACTGCTTTATAATTTTTAATCTTATATGTTTTCACTTAGCTTTTCCTTGTATGTGCTTATATATATATTGAACGAATAATAGGTATCGCATAGAGATGAAATTATTTTTAATGAAAAGTTATGGAAGGGCTAAGTCCTGTAATTACCCATACTTTCATATCTTTCCATTATATATATTAAAAAATAGCTTAATCTCTATGACAGTGCCTTTGTAGGTAAAAAATCAGTAATTCTGTGTTCTTAGACATATTCCAATATTGTTTATATATATTGTACTGCACATTAGTATTTTTATTTTCTGATTTATTTATCTTGATATAGTTTCACTTTTACTTTGCCTTGTAAATACTTTAATTTGCTCTTGCCAATTTGCTCTAAAACAGGTTTACCTTGTTGGGCAATGCATTTTAAAAATCTGTTTTAAAAAATCAATGTACATCAAACTGTTTTTTTATCTATATATATATATTAAGTGTCAAATATAAAATAAGTATTAATATAACAAATTAAGTGATGATGACAATAGAAGATTAATACACAAGAAATATTAAAAGTTTTTCTGAAAATAATTTTAAAAAATACATGTAATAAAAAAAGTCTTGATATATGATGAAATAATCTTATGATTCTGAGCGATGCAATCCTCAAACCATGGCCTTGATTTTAGACTGATCGGAGTAGTCTACATTCAAAATCAATTATGCCTCGTATATTTGAAGTCAATCTAAATTTCACAGTATTAATGTAGGTACAGTTAAAATCTTCCTATAAAAATATTACATAAAATAAACAATTTTCTTAAAACATAATTTAAACACTAAGGCTTATTTCCTGTCACGACTTTCTTCATTCGCTCTCATCCCGTTCCAATATACGGTGGAGGTTATTCAAAAATGAAAAAATAAACTGTTATCTTTTCGATCAACCCCGAACCGAAGAAAACAAATCCTATTGTGAAAATATTATGGGAATATAAAATCAACAAGGGAGTGCTCTTTAAGATTGTATTCCAGAACTTTTTAATGTAAGGTTTTTCAAAATACGCCTAGGCTCTATTATGTACTGAAACTGAAAGGAAAATATTGTAAGCTCAGGATTGCTTTTGCGTTTCAGAAAAAAATGGAAGACTAGATTTTAATACAAAAGTAAACTTGTATCATTTTGTAAATCCAATCGTACAGTACTATGTATACGATTATCAACATCGTCATTTTCGTCGTACTCTTAATGGGAGCGGTCGTGATCATGGAACTGCGACTATCGGTGGATGACGACATGGCTGATCGTCGCATTTCTTGTGAGTATCAGAAACAAACCAAATCAGTCTATCGTGTTGATGATCTTCCGTGAGATTTGATTCCATCCATTCTTAAATCAAAAAAATTTCTGGTGAATTTGGAATCGTATTGCTGAGGATAGTCGCTGCTTGATGGTTGAACGTTCATGAAGTTCGTTGCATTGCCATACAAAATAAAAAAATTGAGCAAGTGAACTTACTTACCAGACTCATATAATACAAGGTAATGAGATTTGTCAATTAAATCTAATGAGTTAGAAAATAATTTCTATATTTTTGAGGATGGCGTAGTATGTTTGATGATTGTGAGTGATTTTATTGTGTGAATGTATAGATGTGATGTATAGTGTGAATATATAAATGCCTACAAAGTCTGCTTTATTCTCTTGCTCATGCAGGTCGCTAAAAAGATCTTGGTTCACGCAGTAAAGATATAATAGGTAATTTAAACATAAATATTGTCTGAGTCTATTCTTAATTAAAGTACTTAAACCACATACTATTAACCTACTTTGCATGTAGCCATACGGAATTGCATAAAAGCGCTCTCCCGGATCAAATATCCGGTTCTGCACGCGTTCTCATTCCCTTCAGATAGTTCCGGGACCCCGATATATCAACAGTCTTCGGCGATTCATTTCGGAACGGTCCGACTCGAATATTGAAAGAGTCGCGATATATGAAGTAATCCGTCGTTATCAACTATATATTCGAGCGATTATCGACGTAAATACTCCTATCCATTTGTGAAGTGCATTGTAATAACATTCCCGAAGTTATTAAGTTACTATTTGTTGATCTAACCTCACATTGTGATCCGCGTGGTCGTTCGAACAAGAAACATCGTAAAAGACGACTGCGCACAAAATATTGGAACAACTCTACTTCTCATCACACGCCGAGCGTCAACATTTTATGTAGCACTCGATATTACATCCTTCCATCAAGCCGTAATCCGGACGCATCGTTGTATCATAAACACACGTGTTCGAAATTCACTGTGAAACACTTCATCCTGACTTCCCGCCTAGCTACACATTTCCACGTAAGGAACTTGTGCTCACATCTTCTGCCCCGAAGAGCCGCCTCTTTGCCTCATATTTCTAAATTTCCTGGTTGCCATCCGCCACCAGGCCTCCTCCCGCACCATATCTCCGGTGACCTTTCTGCAGGTCTTTTCCGCCACCTCCACAGGTTTATTGATTAAATTATAAATGAACATTATAACTTGTCCTAAATTCAGCTAATGAATAAGTCCACGACGCGACTATACCAACCACAGTATCTTACACAAGTACTTTAAGCATTATTATTTGATGAAAACAATTCTCTAGAAGTTACATAATTTGCCGACTGTTGTAAGGTGTATATATTTGTTCTCAGAAGAATATTTCCTTGTAAATGTAGTAAATGAATCGTGCCATCTCATTGTAATTAAGAATATTTCATTACTGTTAAATTAATTTGCCCTCATTTGATTAATGCTACTCACTGACCCTTATAGATAAGAACATCTCACTCAATCTCCGCTGAGCTAGCAACTAAGGAGATATATCATTATAGGATATGCATGTGATATTCTAACCTATAATAGAGACACCACCGATAAGGTGTACTAAAAGTTTTCACTGTATTTATTGAAGTTAAGTTACAAACGTTTAGTTAAAATCTTCTGTTTAAATAAATGCAATGTTCGATTAGGCGCACGAAAAAAAAGTGAACGGCTTGTTGATTCTGTCAAGGACGTACAGCTGCATTGACAGTTGTTCAGAACTATATTCTCCCCATATCTTATTCGATCCAGAGCTACTAATAAATGATGTTAGTGCTAAGTATGACTTGTAAAGAAAAACTGAGCCAAAACATCAAGTTTATTATATAACAAGAGCACCCACTCTCCTCTCGTTAAAAGAAATGAAGCGTTCAGAAAACATTCAATTAACTTTTATATTGACATAATAAAAAGCTTTCTTGAACAGGTATGTTTAAAAATATATAAATAAGAATTGCTCTTAAAATTATTAAGGATCTTTCTTTCTTAAATGAATGTCTTACTTTGTAGGGGTTGTTTTTACAAGTATGTATTATTAATTCTTATTTTTTTACTGTAGTACCTCTTTAAGCATCTAAATCTAAATGAATAGTATGTTTAATTTCAAAATTAGATATCGCTGATTACCATAGACGATGATGGACCCTGTAATAGCCCAGAAAACTCACTCAGAAGATGCGTTTAATAATTTATTTTTTTTAATATTCGCAAATCGAACTGTGTGGTTAGTGTCATTTTTATAGAGATTATTTTACTTTGTTTTTAACCACATAAACAGTTATTTATAATTTTTCTACACTTATACATTTTTCTTTTAAGCTAATATTATATATATATATATATATATAATTCAATACAGGGGTGATTTCAGTGAATTTAAATAATTTTAAAGTTGGTGCTAATTTGACTCTTATTGTTGGGATTTTCCTTCATAAAATTGTTTTAATTAAATAACTTGAATATTTTTTTAATACGCCAACAGGTTTCGGAAAATACTATTTCGTTCATTATTAGAGAGAACACATTCTTATTGTGAAGTTGTAATTATTAAAATCATAGGTCTGTGATATTTTTAATACAAATGCACGAATTCTGGTAGCAACAACAATATATTTTTCGATAAAATTGATTTTATACGTATATTTTTCTAATTAATACATATAATTTGTATTTACTATTTCTTTCGTCAGGATGTCAGATTAACTAATTAAAACCATATATGTCACGTTATTCTAATGTTTATAAAAATATATTCTTAAAAATGTTATTATTTAAAAATAAATCTAGTACCTATCCAACTTAAATTGTTACGATGATGAAAGATGTGGAAATTGACATAATAATGCAAAAAAAAGAATAAAAAAATATTTTTTGTTACAATTTTATATACGATAGACAATTAATTAACCAAGCATAACAAAACATCCACTAACAACCAAGCATAACAAAATATCACATAAAATCTAAGTTTATTATTTTCGGTTGCATCTTTTATTTTTTCCACAGAATAATATTTTTATCGGCTCAAATAATTGTATAATATAAATTGTAAGATCTTATTATAAGTCAAAATTAAGATTATTTATTTCAGGAAATCAATATTAATATTGATGGAGACAAATATTGGTCAAAGTAATCACTCATTTGTCGAGCATCTCACTAAAACTGAGTTTAGGTGTTCAATACACACATTAACCACTCCTCATATACGACAGAGCTCGATTTTTCCGTGTGGTATTAGAGAACATACGTGTGGTCATATATATGACTTTGAACTGTCAAGGAGTGTGAACGTGCTGTTGTGTGCTCGCTATGCTATCCGTTATCAGTGTGTATTCGGCTTCTCGCGGTGCGTACCAAAACAGCTACTATGTGTTCAATTGCTTCATGCAAATCAGCGAAGAAGTTTCCTGAAGTTCAAGAGACTGCAGAAAAAATCCAAGTAAATCGTGCTTCCTAGTTGGTCCTTGAGTCTTTACTATCCTGTCCCTATACCAAATTCCTACCACCCTTTCTACATCCCATTTCACCATCCCCTTGTGTAAATACATGGAATCAAATAACGATTAATAATAATGTAAAATGATTATTATATTATTAAATAATAATAATAATATAATTAATTAATTATTATTATTATATTATTATACGTGGATAAATAATACTCTCAAAAAAATAATTCTAGAACACATGAAGTTTGTTCGAGACCTCGCGCTGCTAATGTTGCTCTCTGTCATAGAATCATAGACCCTCAGAGCATCAGAATGGAACAAAATCTCTTAAAATATGATGACGAAAGGTATTAGAAGACACACCCGTAGTTACATATCTTGTTGATTTAGTGATTAAGACGCTGGTCGGGGGTTCGCGCTTCGTTTCAGGAGACCAGCAAGTTAGTCCAATTTTCATAGTACAAGCGTCTAGTTCAGTTTGACATGTATTCCGTGTACGTAATAAAAAAAAGTGAGATTCCGTAAAAATAAAGATAATGGCTTTCAAATAATGGAACGATAGATATATCATCAGAACATAGATCTGTGATATTTAAAAAAATACAAATTAAATGTATTAATTCGTTAGATATATATATAAAATCAATTTTATCGAAAAATATTATTGTTACTACCGGGATAAAAATAAATAAAATGGCTTTCAAATAAAGTAACGATAGATATATCAATTTGAAAAGTGTAACATATTAATTAGAAAAATTATCTTCAATGCACTTTGTTGGTATAGCATAATCGGTTAATGCACGTTCCCGTATATCTTTCTAATTTATACATTTAATTTGTATTCGTAGTTTTTTTATTTCTACGCCGAATAATTGATCAAAATAAAGTCTCTGGAAACCAACACGAATTTACCACAGAATCAACAGAATGTTTGCAATGGATCCGGTGCAAAAACACAATGCGTTTCATATGAACATCGGAATTCTGCGCTGGAAACGAGCCATTTAGAGAGAAATGTTGATTGTAAAGTAAACAGATACTTGATGAGGCTCACAGCCGCTGGGCTGTTAGTGTTTATACCTCCATATTTACATTTATCCGTTATGTACACTTTGATGATAGCCTACGGTATGCTTGGTAGGGGAGGTTTGCGCTGCATTCATACAATTACGACTTGCCTCCCACCAGATGTGACCTTACTTACCTACTTACTTATCTACCATCACACCCATTCCCCGCGGGGGTGGGTATAGAGGAAAGAGCGCCACACTCCTGTCCATGTCCTGACACACAATTCTCACCTCATCTACATTTATACATCTTTTCATACATGCTTGCCGATTATTAAGGCTTTTAACAGAATCATTATCTTCTCATTCATCCGTTCCATATGATCAAACCACCTAATCCTTTCGTAATCTTACTCACTATACTAATATCAGCTTTATAATTTTACTATATTTCTTCATTTTAAATGGATTTACCACATATACGCCGAAGTGATCTCATTTCCACTGCATTCAGTCTACTTTCGTTCCTCTTCTGCTTCAGGCTTCACTTGATTCCATTGTGGACTGTTAGTCTTACCTAAGCGAGAAAATTACCTCAGAGATATCAAAAAAAAAAAAAATACAGGTAGTGATGCAGAAGGAATTGTTTATCCATTATTTCGTTACTATCGTGATGTAGAATAGTAGATTCTGAAAGCAAGAAAGAGAAGACAAACCTTTACCGTTGATATGTGTTGCTGGAGAGATATACTGCACATACCATGGACGGCAAGACCAGGGCCGGCCCGAGGGCGCCAAACAAGCCGAAATAAAAAGCGAAAAAATGAGAAAATGCTATAGTTTAAACAAAATAAAAAGTTTATAAGCATTACAAAATACACAATACACGAAAAGCAAGACGAACATCATATAGATCTAGAAGATCCATCTGCTTCTTCAAATATCATCACAAACGTCTCCGCTGTAGTGTTGCCCTGAAGAATGGCAGCTAATTCTTCAGTACCACAATAATTACAGCTTATGGGGTGTTGTTAAAAAAGGCTCACCCAAAAACTCACCTCAGCTGTAATCTTAATAATAACTGGAAAATGAGCTAGGAAATCAATGAAAATTCGCAAACTGGAACATTTTGCCCATGTGAAACAAAATTTGAGAGATATATATAATACAACACTCTTCATCTCATCATCAATGCAAGATTGAATCACCAAAAGGGGGTCTTATCTCAGAAAGACTTTGTAACTGCGGAATCTGGGAGAATGGTTTAACAGATCAACCGTTTTTTTAAATCAGGAATAGACCCAGAAAAATTTGGCCCGAGGGCGCCACAGAGGCTATGGCCGGCACTGGGCAAGACGTACAGATGTCTCCATTCTATTCTATTTATAAATTGTTTGTATTTTGTAATTTTAAATGAATCAATAAATATTAAATTATTAGGAGAATATATTTTTATTGTGAAGTTGTAATTATTCAGTGACGTTTTAAATTAAATCTATTAATTATAACGATATACATATAAAATCAATTTTATCGAAAAATATTGTTATTGCGCTACCGCGATTCGA
The DNA here is from genome assembly GCA_031772225.1 of Eubasilissa splendida. Taxonomy (NCBI): domain Eukaryota; kingdom Metazoa; phylum Arthropoda; class Insecta; order Trichoptera; family Phryganeidae; genus Eubasilissa; species Eubasilissa splendida. Next base: position 22,671,291 of record CM062862.1, on the reverse strand, counting down.
ACCTGGATCTTTTTTTCCAATCTGGGGAAGGTGCATTACTAATCAATTTAATTAAATAACAATATTTTTCGATAAAATTGATTTTATTTGTATATCGTTATAATTAATAGATTTAATTTGTATTTAATATATATTACATAAAATAGTTTTTATTTATTTTAATAAATAAATATTAACGTATGTTTTTTTACATAGATAATATCCACAATAGCTACTACACGTCATACATATGAATATTAATTAAAATAAGTATTATGTTTAATTTATCTAAATCCTTGGTCTCAATTCCCGGGAATTCGTTTCTTATGTTCGTATGTCCGTATCGCGTAGCAACATACAACAAACGTATATTAACATTTTGGCGTGTCGTAAGGCAACAAAACAAACAAGATCTGCTATCAAATCTGTCGCTTAAAAGAATTTTAATTTTTTTAAATAAATAAATAAATACAAATTAAATAAATCATTTCTTCCTCGTGCTTGTTTTTTGTAGTTGTATAATCAAATTACAATGAAATAAAAATTGAATAATATTTCCCATTTCATTTTTTTAATTGTATATGCCATATTATTATGCTAAAAATAATTCTGTACATAAATCATAATATGCTCTTTAATAAAATGGTTTAAATATGGCGTATAACTATACCACTTACATTTTAATTATAATATAAAAACCGCTGTTCACCTTCAACGGTCATTTACAATAGTTTTTTTTAGCATTTATTGTGTATCACAGAATGTTGGGCAATTAAAGGAATCTTGGACATCTGCGTACTCCGGATTATCGATAAGTCTGTTATATTCTCCGACTTGCAAGCAGCTCTTGAATTCCTTTCTGGTAATATAAAAGTTTGGCTAGAAAATGAAATAATCTGATCCATCATAAGGTGTCTATTTAATTTGGACAGAAACAATTAACAGGTGTCATTCGTTTGGATTCCTGCGCATAAGGGAATTCATGGAAATGATTGTGCTGATAAACTGGCCAAGGAGGCCACTCTTTCCGGAGTTTTCTCCCATCAATTCCATATCCCGATGTATGACAGACTCAATATGGTAAAAAAAACGAACAAATTCTATCTGAACTGCACAGTGGATAGATCCAAATAATCATAAGGGTAATCGGATTAAAATAATTCAAAAATCTATTCCCCGCACCCCTTGGTTCTCCAAAAGGAAAGTCTCCAAAACAACAATATCAAATATCTCTAGAATTAAAATTGGGCATTGCCAGGTAAGCCTCACATTTATTCAGATTGAACTTAATAGATTCCCCAATATGTGAGTGTGGTGCCGACGAGGAAACCCTCGACCATACCTTTTTTGCCTTTGTCCATTGCAGATCATAGGTTTTTTATACATTAATCTCGTCAATGGTAATTTTCAACTCCCGGTTAACCTGTGTTATCTTCTTTCCCTTAACTCGCCACAATTAATCCATATAATAGCCAATTGTTTGAACGACAATGGTATTATTAAGGAGAACACATTCTTATTGTGAAGTTGTAATTATTCAGAACATAGGTCTGTGATGTTTTAAATTCTAATTTAATGTATTAATTATAAATATATACATTAAATTAGTATTTAGACAATGGTATTGATTTGTAATGTACTATTTCCTGTTCCATAGTACTTTTTTCTATAAAATAATGTTTTAACTTAATTAATGGCACAAATTATTTTTGAAGGGTGGATTGCCTATTTAAAGAAGAAGAAGAATTGTGTATCAACTTTAACTTAAGTTACATTTATAACAATATTCTCGATGTAACCATTAGCCGCTTAAAGGGATGAATCCCGACATTTCAAAGTCTCCTTTTTTAACACATTAAGTCCTTGCATCTTTTTAAATAAATTTCGTTGGATCTGAATGACAAATCTGAATTTTAAAAAGTCTCGGATTCAATAAAGAGAAAATACAATTTCGACAGATATCGTATTCCGAGTAAATGATTCAGAAATAGTACGTAGACTAATAGGATCAAAAAGGTTGCTTCATTTTTTATGTTTAATAATAACAATATTTGATACCTCTTTTATCCAATAGTGTAAACATTTTTGAGCACTCTAAAAGAAAAACGTTTCGTATGATAATATATAATTCATGTATACAGAATTATTTGAAAAACATTTACGCTAGCTTGAACAAAAATAACTTTGTATAAATAAGACAAAAGAATGTTTAAAATAAGTAGTCATTAATTAACTATTGTTATTGAATACAAGAGGAGTCCTTTATCAAGAAAGTAGATTTTTACAAGATACCAATATAGATACACTATTATGGAGATAGATATCAGAAAGATATGCAATGATGAAGGTAATCCACCTCCATACTTTGGTTCATCGTCATGGTCCATCATATTTAATTTAACATTGGCTACAGTGAGGAATGGAAAGAATTCAGACAGTAGCGTGAACAAAATATTTTTAATGCTAATTAATTGTATTAATTAGAAAGATATACACATAAAATCAATTTATCGAAAAAATATTATTGGTGCTATCGGGCTTCCTATTCGGGTAAATGCATTAACCGATTATCCTACACCAAGACAGTAAGCTGACGACAAATTTTCTAACTTATATGTTACACTTTCGAATTGATACATCTGTCGTTTCATTTTTTGAAATACATCTTCTTTATATTTACGGAATCTTAAACACCTTTGAAAAATCCGATAGGAGACGCCAGAATTAAATAATAATTCATTTTTATTCAATTTTGGAAACATTAATACTTATATATTTTTTAAGGAGAACACATTCTTATCGTGATGTATCAATTTGAAAGTACAACATATAAGTTCGAAAATTAGTCAACATACTGTGTTGGTGAAGCATAATCAGTTAATGTATTTCTCCAGATAGGAAGAAATCCAGGTTCAAATCTCGGTAGCAACAACAATATTTTTTCGATAAATTGATTTTATATGTATATCTTTCTAATTAATATATTTAATTTGTATTAAAAATATCACAGACCTATGTTCTGAAAAATTGCAACCTCACAATTAGAATGTGTTCTCCTTGAAAATACTTGATTTGTTTAATACGGGTAATACTACAATATAATCATCATTATAACTACGGGCTCTACAGGGTGGCCAAAAAAAGTGAGAACATTTCGTAAAATGTGATGTAATTACATCAAAATTAGTTTAACTATATCAACAATATCTTAAATAGTTTACTAAATTACTTATTTACCTACATTATGTTTTATTTTCGGTCGCCATCTTTGATTATTAATTTTACCATTGTTTATATTTGGTTTTTCAAATTGTTTCCCAGAATGACAAAAATCATTGCAGAAGACTGTATTCTGATCAAAAGTTTATGAATTAAAAAACGTTAGGGTGTTAGAAAAACGATCAAAGAGTTTCAGAACAAAGCCTGGAGTACGGGTAGACATTACAGCAGGACAGAGCTCTATCTCATACAGGCAGAAATACAATCAACTTTCTTCATCGTAAGAATGTTAATTTCATCGAGCCAGGCATGTGGCCATCGAATAGTCCAGATTTAAACCCAGTAGATTATGTAATATGCAGTGTTTTGATGATTTCTGATTAGCTAAATATTGTGCAAAAAAAAATACAGTAAGAATTATATTTAATTATATTATGTTTTTAAATAACTCATGTGTTACGAGATTTTCTCACTTTTTTTGGACCACCCTGTATAACTATAGGCAATTTTCATCCATTTGTCTATATTATATAACGTTTCTCTCCAGACTTGGATTTCCAAGACAGATTGAAGACATTGTCATATTACAAAATAGGTTACTAAAATGCCAGACAACTATTTACGAACTATGTGGAGAGTTCAAGTGAAAGATGTTATGTAGCTGGAGCTTGACAGAGAAGTAACTCCTGCAGTGGGGCATTCAGCGCCAAGTACAGTTGGCCCGCTACGTGGTGCTAATCGCCTCGGTATACCGTCTTTAATGACCAACTGACTCATGATACTAATCGAGTATGGTCCGACAGGTGTTACGTTGTGTCTAGCTCACCACACTATTAACTATAATTAGTGTAGGTGTGTTTAAACTACTGAAAGATGCTTATAATTTAAATATTAAGACCAATTATATAACTTTGTTCATAAAATTAATTTTAATAATGACCAAAAAGCCTTTACGCTAGCTTAAACAGGCAGAATCTCAACAGCTCAATGTATTTGTAGAAACTGTCAATTTTCATAGAAAGTTGCTAAAGTTGAAATACTACAATACGCAAGATTATTATTGATTAAATATTTAAAAAATCAAAGTAATAAATAGCCTAAAATAATCCGGCATCCAAAAAAATTACCAAACTAAATATTTATGAATTTAAGCTTTTAATTATTCATAAACATCACAGATTATTTTTTATTACACCAGTTTAGAATGTGTTAAGAGTGCCACGAGGAGGGGCTGAATTTTAGAGTACCTATAGGTTCTCTAATCTCTTGATCCTTATAGGGTACCGCACTCCATCTAGTAAGATTATTGGTCCTCTTTGGGATTCAAAAAAGCGATCTGGATTAAACCTAGATTCTGTTGTGGAGAAGGGAAGACAAAATAGAACACCATTACTCCATATTTATATATGGGTATCACACAATTATCAGTAATTTGGTCTCGCGACCAGTCATTCATGGTTGCCGTATGCAATGTCCGAGTTTTTGTATATGTGTGTGTGGGTAGGGCGACGTTGGAAGAGATAGGCGTGCGTGTTCGCATAAAATGACTTATAAGGGAGCCGCACTGCATTATTTCTCTGACATGAATACATTAACTTTCAAACCTGATCATATCTATTATTGTTTCTCATGTATTTAATAAACTGCTAATTGTCACATGACAAAGAGTTTAACTGTCGACCCATATATAGCTCTATATGGATTTGTCAGGCGATATATCCGACAACCCGAGAACAAAGAAGTTTGTCAGGAGACGAAATGTTCTACCACCGGTCAGGCCAAGGTAGTTAAAAATACAGTAGTTAAAAGAAATCTCATTTGAAAAAGTATAATCTAACTCTTAATTATTTTCATCTGGCTTTCTTTTTTTACACTTCCCATCAAGATATATATTTATTAGAAGATATAATACATTTTATATTAACATAATCAGATAATTATATATTTATTTTAATATATTTTTCTTCTCTTCTGATGCTGAGAAGGAAAGAAAGTAACGTAATTGTAAATGTGGTGTTGATACTACGGACTGCGTAATGAACGAATGTCTTAAATCTTCAGAAACTTCGCATTAATGAAAGGCTCTCCATAACATGCAAGAAAATAATTATTTCATATTTTTGATATGTTGCTTGAGGAAATGAAGATTGACTGAGAAATTGGTGATCAGAGCAACGTACATACATGCATGGAGGGGTAAAAGTCGATCTCCAATAAAATAATACATAATAAAACAGGTCAAATCTGAGACCGGAACCTCGCTACACGTCACGCTAAACAAGACAATTTTTTTGTTTATTTTATATTAATTATACAGAACGTTAACAATTTTATGACAAAATAATACAATACAATTTTACAAACAACCTATACGTTCATCACATGCGTGGATTACAATATTACTCCTACAGTGGGTAAATATCATATAACTATCATATATTACAGTGCTCCAGAAAAATAATTTATCTAAATCGATTTTGGATTTTTTATTAAAATAACAAATCTACATATTAAACAAAAAAATGACATGGTCTGTTGGAACGAACCTGTATAATAATTTTCCTGACGCCAATAAGTTGAAAATGAAGCAAGAAATGATCAGATTCAGAACTGTACTAATTTTGAAATACATTGTGATATTAAAGTAAAATCTTAATTGAAAGCTAGTTACATAATTTGTTTTTCAAAAATAGATTTACAAATCAATAAGTTAATTGTTATATAAAATTTCATAATGTTTTATAAAACATTAATTTTCCTTATCACGTATTAAATGCGTAAAATTAGTATGATTTGAAGTATGATAGATATAAATATTACAGTAGGGATGCTTGAAAATAAAGTATGGGAAAATATTGATAGATAAGTGTCGCAATAAGGAGAGAGGTGAGTGAATATAAAATGGCTGAACGAAGATGAGCAAGAAAAATAGGACGTCCAGGAGAAGATGTATATTAAGCAACTATTAAAAAATAATAAACATATAAAGAGTTTGTATGAAATGAATTGTGAATATGGTAGAAGCAATGAATTTAAAATGTTTGGCGCGTGATTCTCTCTGCCTATTCCGTAAGAGACATGGCATGGTAGAATAGAATATAAGTATAATTTATAAGAATTTATTTCATTGAACGCGCATCTATCAAAAATTTTAATAAAATGTTTACACGATTTATTTAACTACACATATTAAATTATTTTTATGTAAAATTAAACACCTTAATCGATGCCTTGCCTGCTTCATTGATATTATAACAGAGTGAAAAAAAAATAGTTGAATTTTTAAATTTGTATGTTTTTACTTTTATTTAAAAAATATGTCGGTAAATTTCACACATCGTTAATAAATAATGAAAAAAACTTCTGTAAAGTGATATCATTCCAAAACATGTACAGTTTAAATAATAAAAAGATTTTATAAAAAAATGTTTGTGTGTGAACACAACAGACGTTGAAATAAACACTAAAAACTATTTACAAAAAACATGAAGCCATACAGCGCTTAATACTTTCCTATTAAATGTGTGTACCTACAGCGGTTACAAAAAACTTACCGCGGGAATAATGGAAATAGCTGCGTTTTGCCGTCTGCGTTGTTACTTTAGTATAAAATTGAAAAAATAATACTATACATTATTTAGAATTTACCGTATGTGAACGAGGTGACAAGAAAAGATTGTGCTATTATCCAGAGACACAACTAGGGAGACAGTTTATGTTTATTTTAAGTCGTGGGTTACCAGTTTGGTGTAGAAGATTCGTAAGTTATGCGTGTCACCCGTTTGGAGGTTGAGTTTTATTGGTTTGTCACTTATATGTACACTCTTCCTATATATACTGTCGCAGAGTGGGTGAATGTGAATTTGTCTGTGGCTAGAGCAGGCGGTTGAAATATAATATTTACTGACAATTGATGGCGTTTATTGAAAACTGATGAAAAATTTACAGCACAAAGTTGAGGTTATAATACAGATAAAGTTTACGACAAGAAGTGTTCACAAGAGGTGCGTTCGAGAAGACGACCCGGAGAGAAGCGGTCGCTTCAGGCTGGCTCTCGGAGTGGCTACGTTGCGATGTATTATTGTCGTTTCGCAGTCGGTACTAGGCGAGATTATACGGCTGTTGCAAGCCTGGCTTAATGGGCAGATACTATGAGACGCGTTTAGGCCCTCCACAGACTCAAGAAAGCGAAGTTAAGTAACTATATTATTCACTATATTAATAACTTATTCACCTGGATTTAGCAGCTCATGGAAAACTAGAGCATATCCTCAGAAATTAAATAATACATTTTCAAAAGATTAAAGCCTGCAATGGAATAGAGAGCAGTGGAAAGGGATGTGCTTGAAATATATCTGAGAGATCGACTACCCAACATATAAATTCACCAGAGAACAGATGTTGTTCAAAATATTTGCATGCTCAAGTGGCAAATGGCCTGGACACATATATTGAAGAAATAACGGACGGTGAGGATCGATGATCCTGGAATGAACCCGCACTGCCAGTCCGTAGGCTTGATTAGAAGAGTGGCATGCAACAGATTGATAAAAGGAACTGAAGCCGAGAGAATTGGTAATCCTTGGGGGTTCAGATATTCTCCTTGATATCCTTGTGAGCGATCCTTGAGATCCTTCGGAGAAATTCAAATTGAGTGTTGTGTCATAAGTTTTTCTTTCTCTTTTTACTTTTAGATGGATTTTTACTGCATTTTTCACATTCTACCGGTCTCTTATTTAAATTTATCTCTAACTTGTTTGTTAAATTGCGACACACGGTGTACTGTTTCTCCCCAACCTTGTGGTGAGTGTGTTAGATGTCTTGTTATATACTTTGTATGATACTAATATGTAATTTGTATTTTTTCTTCTTTACTATTACTACTCTCTTAGTAATCTGTGTTATAGGCAGCTGCCCGGTAACGCCCTGTCACTGTGTGCGGGGCGCAATCGAACAGCCGCATTTGTAGCATTAAAAAAATGCCAACTAGGCGGCGTGAGAGTAGAATCTGAATAGAATCCTTGAGCTTATTTAACGGTCCTAGGAATGTGATAAGTCCGCTCTCATTATTCCTTAGAAGATATCTATATCCAACAGTGGAGAGACAATGGACGATGATGATAATGATTATCCAGAATGAAGTGAAATTACATTACTTTTTTCGTAGATTATGTCACTCGCCCGCAGTTTGATCAGAGCTCGCGGGCATACATACTGGTGAAGAATGATTTTTAAAAATTTTCTTCACCTCCTTACTGCATTGGTAGAAACGGCGTATGAAAAAAACAGCCGTGTTTCTAAGACAACGTAAGTCAGGCTTGTACAGCCTCCGGTGTATTCCATATTTCTTCTGTATTCTCTGCATTCTGTACTGAGATAAAGGTATAATTGATTAAGGTATTTAAGTCATTCTGTGTTTTAACCAATTTTTTTAGTTAATGCTTAATTTTTTTTAAATATTTTATCTTTTTAAAATAAATATGTTTTCTCATTTTATATTATTTTGTTATTTTATTAACATATACATTTCTACTTAAGATAATGATATTACTTCTACAATATTTTTTTTTTCTATCAATTTAAAATTTTTTTAATATATTCCGATGTTAATATATTACATAAGTAATTTTGTTAAAGCTCATAAGGGCGTTAATATATCTAATATAAAATAATAAAATATTTTTATGTAGTTTTGGAATCACGGACTCTGAAATCAAGGGAGAAAAGACTGAATAATAATTTAAAATGTGGTGCTCAAGACATGTGTCAGAAGTCGCCTTCATTGATGGATTGCTGATCAATGATTGTTGACCCTCCCCGTTGATCGCGCCATGAAATGAAATAAATAGAGAGACGCTACGGCCTGAGCCTCACTTCTCGCGGCAGCCAGCTCACGTTTAAACATCTATCTGGCTTTTATTTCTTCTCGATCTACCATCTTCTTGGAATCTTGTCTCTCCGACTGCGATGGCACTTCGGCAAACGCAGACTAACTGAGCTCACGTTCGGTGACGCCCGCCTCGTCCGTGCCGACGAGAAGCGCAAACCGGCGACCGTCTTGTGTTGTTACCGGTCCTATGCGCAATAAAAGACATCAGATATTGAAAAAACATTTTTAAAATGTACCGGGATTCGCTCGCTGCCCTGTTAACCACGGGTTAAAAAAAATTAATATATCACGTGTTCCTTAAATGTTTAGAAAACATTAGTTTACGGCACTTGCCCGCTAAGATCAGTGAAAATAAAGACGATGTAAAGAATAAGGGTTTGTTTACTTTTCCCCTTGAACCCCCGTGCGAAAGCGGGTGAGTCGAAAAAATAAAAACGACCCGTTGTAAAACAACTCTAAGAATACCGGGTGTACCGTAATTTATCTAAATAAACTCCGAACCCGGTCTTCCTCGCCGGCGCGCAGTTTCTTCGCCTTTCATCTGTCGGGAGAAATTTTACTTAGCAAATAAATTTAAAAAAGGAAGTATGTAGGTACTATATTACATTAATGCTTTTTTACCTCGAGGTGTTACTCGAGGGTAAATTACCCCGACAAGTATGCTTACAACACCGATGCAGATTTATTTTTTAAAAAAGTAATAATTTAAAGGCTAACTGGAAGAACGCGTTGTGTAATAATAAATAAAAATTATACACGTTAGAAAGTTGTCAGAAATATGAATGTATATTTTTTTTAATAAATAATAATGACGTGTGAAATGTTGATACAAGAAGGGAATATCTGAGGAGGAGTTAATAATAATAATCCTGGAGTGCAACTGACCAAATTTTAATGTAAATTCGTAATGGATAGCACTAAATATAATACATATTTATAAAATGGAACGGAGTGGGGTGGCCAAGGAGAGAGTGAATATTGCCTAAGTTTTTGCAGGGTCCTAAATAGTAAATGTAATTTTCGGATTAGATCGATCGTAAAGTATAGGATTGTATTGTAAAAAACAAACAGATTTTTATATATATATTGTAACGTGACAAATTAATAACTTAGAATTAATTTTTCATCAAAGCCACATTTAAGAAATACCAACACTAAATTCACGCGTGCGCAGTCGAGCTCCATCAATCATAGACAATTATCGGTAGCGAGACGTTCTCCCACACAGTGGAGAGATACGGGGAAGCCGTCGACTCTGGTACCGATGGGTCCCGACAAATTATGCGAGCTATTTATCTACACACTAAGGGCTAACTACAAAATACTTTTGCTCTCATATAGAATTAATTTTGATCCTAAATTTGTATTGTAAAAATCTATTTTTGTTATAGAAATATAATTATCCCTTCCTGGCGAGAGGCCTCCTAAGTGTCGTCGTATGAATCAGGAATCAATTACTGTCTGGCATTGATGTTTCATCCTACGGAACAAAACTTAAGAAATAATCGCTCTGTATCTACTGATTTTCAAGTAAAATCGATTATTTTTACATAATATTATGTTTTTCATCTATATGCGACGCAAGGTAATTGACATATCATAACCTCTCACGTTGGATTAATTCGCATAATTGAATAAATTTTAAGGTTATAGTATCATTATATTATTTAAATTTATTTTAGTCAGAAATTTAATGCCGAGGCGAACATTTATATCGGTGTGTATTATTTGAATTAAAACTTTTGTTCTTAATATTATTTTTTTTAAATATTAACTTTTATTGTCACTATTTATTTTATTTTTCCTCATGATTCATGATTCTTGCTATAGTTAAAATTTAATAGAATTTTTTTTTCATTTATTAAGGAGTAATTTTTGTTTACTTAAACTTAACTTGGATTTCTTGTCATGCGGAGTACCGGGTCACTTCGGACCCCTTGCTCCTAAATTTTATTTTTATGATTTAGGCTTAAATTTAACATATCATTTTAAATCACATTAACTAATATTGTGAGAACTGTCACTTTGTAAATGTATGTGTATGTGTGTGTGTGTGGTGGGGGACGAACCTTTTAAGAGGCGTCTCTGGGGGGACAGCTCTCTTCCATCACAGCTTCTTCTGAATAATTACTGCATAACGTGTTGTAATAAGCGTATAATATTGTTACCTGGAAAGACTGAGTTTCACTTACAAAATATATGACCCAAGGAATTAGACAGTAATCAGAGGATCCCCAAGGAAATCTGGTGGTAATTAAATAATTATCGCAAATATTGTCGTTAAGCTTATTTTCCATGTTGCACTAATTATAAAAGTAACTTCTTTAAAATTTCCGTATAAGGAAATCATTATTTAAAATATTATTGAACCAATCATTGTTCATGATAATACTGGATTTACTCTGGTTTTTTTGTTATTCTAAAATATACCATTTTTATTAAACTAAAACCTGTTTCAATGCGGTAGAAATTATTTTTTCCTATTTTATTATCTGAAAATACCTGAAATTTTTTTTCCATGAGTAATGGAATGAGAATGGAATAATAGAAATCCATAAAAAAAGGTAAGTAGGTAATCTTGACGTCGAAAATCCACTCCTCATGCAAATCCGATGAAGCAGTCGGTAAGGATATGAGCCACATCTGCTTATCCCGTAACAATATATATATATATAAATAAATATTTTCTAGGAGAACCCGCGTCAAATAGTCCTGATAAGGACTTTTACACTCCCGACGTTTCGAGTAAGTAGCATTACTCATTCTCAAGGGTCTTTTATCCTGAATCCTTCCTTAAACTGACTCGGCCGTCCAAAGCAAAAGCCAAAATGAAAGTGACTCAAAATCATAGTGTTTATTAATATTACTAATTGACGTCACGATTAACTGTAACTAATGGTAACGAAAGGTGACTTCTAATTTAGTTATTTATTTATTTATTAGCTTTAGAGATCTTGAACACGAACATGGTGTGAATAGTAAATATGTTGTATAAGTACGTGAAATCTACATTCATATAAATAAATAAAAATTTCGAAAGTCACATAACATCTAATAAGATCTTTAATTTTTGGATACACGTGGTTTATATTCTGAGAAAAATTATTTTACACGGTCGTGAATCAATCATATCAAATTATTATAAGTACCACTTTGCGTCGAATATTAAATATATCTATCAACAACAACAAAAAAACGCAAAAAAAGTCTCAGATTTTTCTGCTTCCAATAAAAAACAATAGTTTTCATTTTGTTCATTTGAAATAAATATAATTGAAAATACTATTTCTAATGCCGCTGTACGGGTCTCGTTTTTTAAGATTATGTAAATTGTATTTATGTAAAATGCGAATTTATAAAAAATAAAATAGATATTTTCACCTGGAAACAAAATACAAAACGTACAGAAAACATTACAAAGAAAATAGCTTTATTTCTTTAGGTCTTGATTTATCTTTAGTCAATTTTAATAGCATTGTCAACCTATGCGATACAAAACAAATCATCCGCAACGCGCGTGATTTATTTCCCTTTAATATATTGGTTATTATTCCCGCCGCTGATTTCTGGGAATGTCCTGGTCCCCGAGAAATTTTCGTTGGTAAGCCAAACCCCCTGAGTGTCGACGGCGAATATTTTTACCCCGCAAATATAATAACGGTAATATTTAATATAAATTTTTATTTTTAATAGTTATTCTGACTAGTCCACACATTGAATGTTTCAATAATTTCCTTAACAAGCTCTTGTTTCAGGTTATAATTATTTAATAAATCGATAAAAAAGATTTCGGATCAATTTTATTTATTTATTTAATATAATAAAAATGTAAGAAATATGTTTGGACTGTGCCCATCTCACTTGAGACGGTCATAGTTTACAAATATTTATACAAATAAATTACAAGTAGCAGACCGAATTAACATTTATTACCTGTGCATAAACCTTATATAAATTTTGTAAATTAGTTAAATTCCATTATATTTTTTATTGTGTTAAACGATATAACGTTTTTGGGAACATCTTCCCATTATCAATATTATAATTCAACTAAAATTTCTCTCTCTTATCCATTTTAACTCCACCCCCACCCCAACCACCATTAACTTCAAATATAACATATATTACTGTCTGACAGTGTTTTTAATTTTAGTTGAATTATAATATTGATAATGGGAAGATGTACCAGAAAACGTTATATTTAACTCAATTTACAAAATAATCGTGGAATTCCACTAAAAATCTTCGAACCTTATATATATATATTGTAATACATAAAGTGTAAGTTAAAAAATAATTTCAAAGTGGACTTTCAAATAAATTATTTTGAAGAAGTTTGTGACTACAATTATTAAAGGTTTGAATCAATATATTTGGGTGAGTGCACCAATACTAGCTCTACCCATACTTTTATTTTCAGTTTCGTGTTATTGAAACAATTCAATTGGATTAAATCTTTCAGCATCATATTAAATAGTTTAGGTCCAAAATATTTGTAGTTCCTTTGGCCATATGTTGTATGTTTGCGCGCTTGGTAGGCTTGGTATAAAATTTTGAATATGTGTGTTCTTTTTGTATGGATTTAAAAACAGAAAACAAAAGCGAAACTGTTACTGGGAAGAGACAGTTTTTGCGATACGGACGGATTTTTACGGCGGCGATATAAAAACATTTTGTATTATATATTTTCGGATTATCGGTAGTGAGAAGGTTTTCTATGGCTGACCAGCAGATTTAAGGACCATCAGACTATAAGGAGAGCGACGTAGGCGTCTACCAGCACAGGTTCACAAAGGTTTGTGTATTTTGGATTTGCATATATTGAATTACTGTATTCAACATTACCTATAGAAAACCCAGAACTTGCTATCGAAGTATTTATGGCAACATTGTATGTGCTCTTGGTGCTTGTAGATTATGTGTATTTGTCCGTATAGTAATTATATTTTGAGTTGTTTTAAAATGGATCTGTTTGTGTTTATATATGTAGTTGAAAATAGTATTAGTATATATTTATTTGTCTTATATCAAAAACGTTGACTTTATTAAAAATTTCGTCAGTTCTGTTTGTGAGTTGGATTAATTGCAGACATAGTCACTTCACCCCGAGCTACCATGCTCTATGATTGATTGTCAGATTGCGTAGTACGCTATTTTTAGAAGTTTTATATTAAGGAAAATCCAAATATTTCTAAAATAGTATATGTTTTTTTAAATTTTATTTGTAATGAGTTGTGTATGATGACTCCTTTTGAGATAAGAATCAAATATAATCCCTAAGTATTTTATTTGGTCAGTATATTCTATATGAATTGACACGTATCGTCGTTTGAGTTGGAACAATTGTGAACTTTTATTTTGTTATAATAAGTCAAAGAAACTGCTAAGAGATTATATAAATAAATACTAGAAAACATTAAAACTTTAGGAATCCTAGTTAGAGCCCCTTAACAGTTTCTATCTAGACACCCAGACTGACAAAGGTCTTGAATAACTCCAAATTCTTTTTGCAACTGAGCAGATTGTGGTTTTGGATAGAATTCCGATCCACTGCCACCAAACCATCAATCATATCGTCGTAGTTCAACGTCTGTCTTACACGGCTACAGGCACACCACGGATCAGTTACAAGACCTTAGTCGTACAATTTGCTTTTGAATTCTCCATGTCCCGAGATAAGTTATACCGAGTGGTGGTCAAACGCCGGAAGACCCCCCTGGCCTTTCTATCGCACAGCATCTGAGGAGAGAAAAGAAAAGGTCCATCTCCCCAAAGGCGCCGCCTCCCGTCTATCTTGCCACCTTAATCATCAAATATCATAAATTCTTAAAACATGATGCCTGAAGAACCTAAGACAATGATTTGGCCAGTACACTGTAGAGCTTTTCTGGGCCGCAGTAAACATAGTGATGACTATCCATTTTTACTCACACGTTATGAATTTTTCACATAATTTTCACTGATCCATCCAGGGTTAAAATTACCAACGTGGAGAATGAGCCTCGAGAGACTGTGGAAAAATTCCACATAATTCCTGAATATCCCATTGAATTCCAAAGGAATGTATCCCTTCTCCGTTTTCAAACTTTCTCGAAGTTCCATTCATAATAATACTCCAAGCATGCGTGTGTACATCACACGGTCTGCCGTGCAGAAATTCTGTGTGCGAACGCGGCTTTAGAATGTTGCCAGAGTGGAGAAGTATGATTTTTATGTCAAAAATCTTAATTCACTCGTTTGGAAAATACTATTTTCTCAAAATTTTTAGCTGTCACGTAGGTACCTCAGGTTTTAGCACAAAAAAATTTCACGTTTATGTTGTTTGAGATATTTTACAATTTATTATATTCTTATTGATATATATCTTTTAAAAATATAAAATATTAAAAAACAACAAAAACTTAGAGATATAAAAAAATGCATTTTAGTAAAAAGAAACGCGTAGATAAGAGAAATGACAAGATTAGTTAACATACTTGAATACGCCAAGATGAAATGGCAATGGGCAGGCGACATCACGCAAAGGATGTGTAATCATTGGACGAATGCAGTCACTCAGTGGTACTCGAGGGAAATTAAGAGGCTGACAGACCGCTCCAAAACCTGCTGGACTAACGAAATTATCAAATTCTACCGAAATATCTGAAATAGCAGCGAATAACAATAGACAGAGAAGAGTAGGAGATGTTTGGGGAGGCAACTCCCTTCCCCCATTTCCTAAACACCTTCTGGAATTCGGGGCGATGCCAGACAAAGATCACTAAATATTAAATAAACATCTACCCATCGAGTATTATCAGTTTACAAGTGAAATTGCATTATATTTTTCATGGTTAATAATCATTCAAACGTGTTATATACGTATTCGTTTTGGAATGCCGAGAGCTATCGCATATCACGTGATTAGATTACGTCTACCTTAGAGCCCACGCACGTATGTACTTATGCGGTGGTTTTCAATATCTTGTTTCCTCTCCTCAACTGTCAATTTGTAACATTTTTTATTATCACTGTTTATAATTTCTTAACCATAAAAAGGCGTATTGTGTAACATGTAATTCCCTTAATTGTCTTATAAACGTTTTAACATTGTCATGCTTTAAATATCGTACTAGAATAACCTAACAGGATCATTTATCCACTTGTTGATAATCTGTAAATCAAAAGTATAATAAAATTCTTGTTTTCTTTTATTTACAATACATTTTCTCAACGTTCACCTTTTGGTTAATTTGGCTTTACGTTTCTTTCAGAGGGGTTAAAATATTTTTCAAGTGAGTGCTCTGTAAGTACCATAAAATTATCTGCTATTCCATTTAGAATGTTTATTAATATACTATTTTTAATATTATAATTAAACAAACCATATATCTTTTAAAATCGTCGTTTTTTACTTGTATTGTCACGGCCGGGAAACCTGTAATATATTTCACGTAAGTAGATAAGTTTGGTACATTATAAGTGGTTCTAGTAAGTAGTAAAATATAAGTTTACCTACACTATTTGTAACAGAATGTATTTTACCACTTAACTAGGCCCATACCTGTTCTAAAGTGGAATAAATGTTGTAAACATTTTCCAAAATAAATTAACAAATTTATTTTACAAAGGATATATTCTTGCAAACATTTTTGGCACAATACATGAGAAATCATAGCCCAACCGTAGAATTGAGAAAGTTAAAGATCTTAAAACTTTAGAAATGGTGTTTCGTATGACTCTCGAGGAAGATAAAGGTAAGAAGGCAACAATGGATGAGTTATGTTGATATTAATATGCACAAAACTGTATTACATGACCAAGATCGATGCGAAGACAGGTACGTAGGTGTGCGGGTTGCAAAAAATAGGCGAGTGCCTGCCAATCGATCGTAATCTGGAGTGACTGGTCTTGGACTTTCATGCCCCTAAAAAAAAGACTTGTGAAGACCCTGCACGCGTCACGCAGTACCTGGCTGTTAATCCCAGCTGTATAATCTCTCCTAGTACCGACTACTAACTAGACAACAATACATCGCAGCGTAGTCACTCCGGGAGCCAGCCATAAGCGACCACTTCTCTCCCAGTCGGTTTCTCAAACGCGCCTCCAGTGAACGCTTCTCGTCATAATCTTTATATTTATTTTAACCTCAAATTATGTGCTGTAAATTTAATCAATAAACGCCATCAATTGTAAATTATATTTTATTTTATCCCCCTACTCTAGCCACAGCCTCATCCACATCGCTCACTCTGCGTTCACAGTGAGTTCTGGGGAGATTTGGGGCCCCCAACGTCACCTTTAAACAGAGCTTTTTGATACATCTCGTTAACCTATAAAACTCTACCTTCAAACGGGTAATAAGCATAACATACATACCTTCTACTCCATATTGGTAACACGCCATAACCTGCAAAACCACTCTTCTCCAAAAGCTACTAAGAAGAAGGATCGGCACGCTTTTAATTTTAGCCGCTTAGTACAGATAGTAATTCCGAAAAGGTTATTTTACAATGTTGAAAATTATTTAAAAACCATGATATACATTTAAAAGTGGTTTGTATAATGTTTATTTTTTTAACTTGCTAGCCGTGGATTCGAACGAAGGGTCCTAGATTTGATTCTGATTTTTGAATCTGGTTTCTAGTACACTCAGATACGACCGGTAATAAAGCATCGTACGCTGGCATGTTACTTAGAATCTACGGTAATATAATTAAAGATAAGTACTTATCATATAGACGACATGTAGAGAGACAAAAAAAAATATTTAAATATTACAATTTATAAAAAAACTTTTTCACTACCTTACTCCACAATTTATAAAATAAGACTTTAGGAATAATTTTTTGTTATAATTTTATTGCAACCGTGTATTATACGAAAAAATAAGGTTTCCACACACAGAAAAAGTATATTAGGTGCTCTAGTATTACGCACCTGCCACGAATTCCGTTACGCATGACCTGTTAGAACGATCGTGTAGAGGTAGCCTCTTAGTTTGTTTGAAAAAGGAATGTCAAATATTTCACCGCGCGGGAATTCTACTTCTCTGCTTTATTTTAAATTACCTACCTAAACATGGATTCTTTAAATGTTGCTAAGATTATATATTTGCAAGATGACGTACAATTATTTTTATTAATATACTATATACTATATATATAGACTTTTTTTTTTTCTACAGTAAATTAAATTGACCAGGATCAATGAACTGTACAATTTATTTTATTTTATGCATTAGTTTTTATTTTAATATTAAAGAAAAAGTTTATCGGCAGATAATGTTTTTAGTTTGGATGAAAAAAGCTAGTTCGACCAAGTTATAGTAGCTTTGTTCACGAAATGAGACATGGTGAGATAAATCTCAGAGAATTAGTTGACATAAATCTTAGTACCATGTACCTACACGTGTTGAGATTTTATATGGAGATAAACTCAGAGATCAACAGAGACGGATAGAAATTGACGAAAATCCATGTACATAATGTTCGATTTGATTGCGAAATGTGAGTACATGGCAAATTATGAAAGCCGTGAATTGTCTCCAAAAAATCCGTGCCATAGAAATTGACTCGAGTTGAAAATTTCATAAAAAGTCTCATTCGTGGACATGGGTCATAAGAATTTATTCTGGATTCCATTATTCATGTCATCCATCCTGTAGATCATTCAATCTGTTCGATTTACAATTTTCCAACGCATGAAAAATTTGTCACTATATATAATGTCGTGTTAGTGGTTTTCCGTCTTTCCAGAAATTTTCCGCAAAGGACAGAGAATTAGTTTTGCCTCACTGAAAATTGTTAATTAGAATTGCATTCATAAGTTTTGCTAACTAACCATAAACTAAATCCAACTTGTCGGCTTATTGAGAGAGAAGCTTTATTAATTTAATTTAATTTCGTATATAATATAATAATATAATTATGCATAATTTAATTTTAGGATTTGAATTCAAAAGATGAGGATGTTAGCTATTTAACTGTTTAATAAATTCTAAAAATATTCCATTTATAATTTTTGACGCAGTGAAAATAAAATATGATATGTACGCTTTTTATAGCCCAGTAGCCCACAAATAAAAGTAACTTCCGTACGACGCGAATATATATAGTTTATATTTTGGTCATAATTAATCATTAAATAATTCCCCTTCACTAAGATGATCGTGTGTTGAGGTTGGCTATTGTTTAATAGTTGTTCAAATGTTTGGTAATATTTCTGAAGATAATTGATGACTTTAATTTTTTTTTTGGTTAGTACCCTATTTAACATTTATTTGTCTATTTCTTTAATCTATTTTAAACTTAGTTTCTTACATACCTCTGTTTTTTTACTTCAATTTCATTTGGATTTACCTTGGAGTTAGTCGCTTCACTGAAGGCGACAAATTTTATCATAATAATCTACAACAAATCACGTCTACGAATCTGATCGCGTCGGCCTGGTGATGTGATGCCAAGACGTCTGGTGTCCCATACAAGAAAGACGTCGAACTCGCGCCCAACCCGACGAGATGAGGATTTGTCGTCTGGATTTTGCTTTATTTCTAGTAATCTTATGTTTTTCTTGATTAGATGTCTTACTTTTACTAATGACTAACATCTTTTATTTATCACCTCGAGGTATTATTATAATTTTTTCCCAGTTTAGGATGAAGGCAGAATGTAACAAAAATGAGAGGGTACGTGTGTAAAAGAACCCGCGGACCTCATGTTTTACACTGTCTAGCTGGTAAAAGGTAAGGACGTAGGTTTTTTACCCCACAATAGCGCCCAACGTGGGGTAAATAATATAACCTAACGAGTGCGAACTAGAATTGAGATTACTGAAAAATCAAAAGTACAACATACTTCAAAGTACTTACCATACGCCGCTGCTATATAAATATTGATATGAAATAAGAAAGAAGAAGTATACTCAATAAAAGTGTATTAAATTAATATGTTGGAAAGGATCAACAAAAAAAACATTTTAAATATGAATTAAATATATTAATTATAATGATATACATATAAAATCAATTTTATCGAAAAATATTGTTGTTGCGCCACCGGGATTCGAACCTGGATCTCTTTCCTAACCGGGGAATGATCCAGGTTCGAATCCCGGTGGTGCAACAACAATATTTTTCGATAAAATTGATTTTATATGTATATCTTTATAATTAATATATTTAATTCATATATTATATTCATATAACGACTCTGTCCCAGCTAAAAAAAAAAAAACATTTTTTAATTCTCCTTTTTTTATTTTTAAAGATGACTTTTAAGCCTTTACACCTATTTAAAAATCAAGTGTAAATTTTCCAGATGACGCAAGTCTATTTCACTTAAAATTATATACTTTGGTTACGTGTTGAAATAATTATTAAAAAGATCTGACTGGATTATTGAGATGATAGAAATGAAAGATTTTGCGAATTTTTGAAAACCGCCCTTAAAAGCGTTACAGTTTCTGATCTAAGTTAACTCCTAGTATAATATTTTCCCCGTGAAAAATACCGCCAAGGGATATATTTCCAATATCACATCCTTGACTCACCTTATGAAAGAAAAAAGGGACTATCCCATAATCATTTAAGCCTTTACAAGCCGCAGCCTTCAGGCTATATATTGATATCCTTGCTGGGAAATTATTTATTGATTTTTCACTAAAAATTCTTAGATTATTTTTGCTATCGTGAATGAACTAATCATCATGACGATATTTGAAAATATTAATAAATTATATACTCCAAATAAATAATAACATTATACATTACAATAATTCATTAGCTATCTATAAATATACATGACGCACTATAAATTATTAAATACCAAAAAAATAATTTCTAAAATATTTAGATATTTAATTCTTCTTTCACTAATACCTGCCGCTTAGCAAAAAATAGGGATCATGTTCACGATGATTATTATTTTATTTGCAGCTGTTCAAAATAGTTAATAGTTATATCTTTTTATATTATTTTTTTCTATTTAATTATATTATATTCTATTAAATTTCCATAAAAATACTACCTCTTGACGCAAGTTGTTGAAATTCGGCTGACGTGCAACACATTGCTTTTCGAACACCGATGTGTCAACACGTTTTTTTTGTCGGTAGAGTGTCGTCGTGCATTGAATCCGGACAACAAAAAAATGCCTGTCGACAGCATCCCAAAGTGCAGCGATATCTCCTTCCTTCACCAAAACAGTGAGAGTCAACGGGAGGGGTAATTTGCCGTCCAACCCAGGACTGAGATCAAGGTAGGCCAGATCCTCTCTAAAATTTTTCCTTTCTTACTCCAATTTGGGTTGCGTCAACTAAACAATAGTTTAACTTGATACAGTCCAAGGGAATTAGTCCCCCCACTACCTATTAGAGAGGGCTTACTTCCGAAATATTTAAATGCTAATTTTTCGACCTTGAAACCACACTCATTTAAAAAAATATCTATATCTTTATACGAGATGTTACATATTTTGTGGACACGATAACTCCTTTAGTTTGTATCAGATTTCATTTAAACTTTTATTAAAAATACAAATATATATAGTAAATATCTCGGTTGAGTTTGTTAGCCAGTATGATCACATCACCATCTTGTTTCATAATGGCGACTGTTCAAAAATTTTAAACTACGTTAATATTAGACTTAAAGATACTTTCACATACGCACGAAATCTATCTGATTCTTGCACTCAATGTCGGAAGGTATTTTTATTAATTAAATATATTTCTTGGGTATCTATTATTCATTAGTATTACTGAGTTTATGTTAATAATACAGGGCATAGATTTTCCATCCAAAAATTCTTTTTTTTATTAGTCAAACACACATATATTATCATAACATTATGAAAGCCCACATGAGATCGGGCTTAAGCAAGTTGTTATAAAATATAATGTAAAAATGTGCGTTTTGATCACGATTTTGTGAAGCAATCAAGCAACCAACTTCCACTCAGTTCCCAGAAGTAACAAAATAAACAGGAATCTCATAATATATTAAAGGAGATTTTTTTTCCCGGCAGCCGAGAAACCAAATAAAATATTAATTTTCCACATGAATGGAAGACATGAAATTATTCAGAGATTTTCCAATCCCCCATGACCGAGACCTGATTCAGTCCAAATCTAGCCTCTGTGTGTAATCACGCTTTTCTTTAGTTCGACAGCAGCCGAACACTTCACCTACAAGGTGGTGCCTAAACACTGAAAGTTTTTTAAATCTATTCAACAAAATTATTTTTATATTAATTTGATTTAAAATTAATGTACATCTGAATTTAATAGGTACGTTATTTTTGGGCTTTACCGTGTATGGCGTGACTCATACATCATTGTGTTCCGTCCAAGTAGCTTCATGGGAGAGTGTACTTGATAGTTAGCCCTCTAATACCTGTCTTGTACCCACTGGTCTCTTTACTATCATACATAACACTTAGTTATCTGTCTGTTTGTAATATTGTTATATACCTGTATGTAAAAATAAATAAAGATAGCACTTAAAAGGACGCTGGAAGGTCTAAATTAAAATCTTTGTTTGTTTTGCAATTTCTTCAATATTAGCAAAATTACTTTGTAGCCTCATTTTATATTAATAATTAGATAAAATACATTGTTTAAACCACTATTTAATGATAATTCAACAAGTTTCAATACCTATGGTATCTTCTTCAGGAAACAATGTATACTGAAATTAAAAATACAAGCAGAGATAAAAACAATACTATAAAGTGGTGAATAAGTAAGAACTGAAATGAAAACAAATTTGAAAAGTGACTATTTGAAAAGTAGATTTGGTTATTTATAATATTTAACTAGCTATTAACACTTTTTCGTATTCCTAAATTTTCAAATTTATCTAACTTAGTATTTGTATGAAAATTTCTAAACCCTTGTTAATATCAAAAAAATGGTTTGTTTCCAAAAGGTGATTACAAGTAAGTCACCTTTTATATATTTTTTTCATATTAGTTCTTACTTATTCACAACTTTATTGTTTTGTTTTTATCTATGCTTTTATTTTTAATTGTTTCCTGTTTGTTTCCATTGTTTACATTGTTTCCTGAAGAAGATACCATAGATATCGAAACATGTTGAATAATTAATAAATAGTGAGTGGTGAATATTTTATCTAATTATTTCTTACATTAGCTTTTGTTTTTCTTCTTTTTTTCTTTTGTATTTATTAATTGTAGATTTCGCGTTTCTGTAGTATTGTGTATGGAATCTATAAAAGAAGTTGCAAACTTCTTCAACGGTTCCGGGAAAGGGTGGGTCCTCCCCTTCCAGCGCTCTTTTAATAAGGTACTTTATTTTAATCAACGATCAAAACACATTTGGTGATGATCGATTTGCATTGAACTGTGTATTGTTCTTTTCGCACACTGGAGTCGAATTTCCGAAAGAAATCTCATCAATAAACACGGGCCATAAGTAATGAATCCAATCCTGGGCCATAATTGTAATCCCGAGATTTCGAGATAATGATCCCATGATCAGTCTCGCGATTAGAAAATGCTAATTTGCTCAGTAATGTTACACTTATAATTTAATTACAGTTTTTGCATATTTTTAAATGCTATGTTTCTGCTATTTTGTTTTTTTGTGGCATAAAATTACACAATATTCGATATCTGCTTTAAAACGTCAGTGTCGCTGTGTTTCTATATCTTATATTTTTTCTTAATTTTTGGGCTTAAATAATGGTATGTCAAATTGAGAAAATCGAACATTTTTGACAAATACTTATTTTCGCCTTTAATCAAAGATAAAATGGTCATCCAGGACCTCAATTAGGAAACTACCGTATTTACGCTCCATCGGATTATCACATTTTTCAGTCGCTCTCCAATCAAATGTGTTGCGTTACGTTCAATAACGACAATAATAAAAATAATGCTTTTATTTAAGTGTGATCGATTTTTTTTATGAACACTCGATTCGCCATAAAGATCATACATTTAAGTTACAAAATATTATTAAAATAAAAGCAAAAAATATAAATAAAAAAAAATCTTCACACATATATATAAATATAAATACCACATTTCAGTCATGGCCATTATTGTTTATGTAACTATTATGTAGTCGTTGCCATTCTCTGGTCAGGGAACCAGCTTTCCATGAGAGCACCGTATGTACTGAGAGTCGGTACTGAGCTCCAGCCGCAGCTTTACGCCCGCAAATCGATGTCTCAGAAGCGGAACGAATTCATGTATACGGACTTCGGCAAACATTTTAGATACGTTACAATAACGCGCCAATCTGAATATTATAGACCTCAGAAATTGGCTTCATAACTATTTCGATACCAGACCAGCCGATTTTTATAGAAAAGGCATCAACAAATTAAAATAGGAGTTCTGAACAATAATGATGAATACATTATAAATTGAGATGTTGTAATTTTTATTTCATAATTTGATTTTATAATAAATAATTAAACATAACCGCAAAAACTCATTAGACAACCCAATACTAAGAAAGAATAATATCATTAATATTAATGCAAAATCGACAAGTAACATTTTGAATATGCAACAATTTTATTGTTATTAATTTACGCTGTAAGCAATGGCAAAGCATCGAGTAATTATTATTTGGTCTTGATCTAATTTTGGTATCCCGACATTAATCCAAAATATTAATCCTGAAAGTTTCAGGATTTCACGTACTAATCCAGAATTTATAAGTACTGTAAACTGACTTATTAATTATAGATGGATTTCCAAATCTAAAATGAAGTGATAAGAAACAAAATTTCCACTATTTAATTGAGGAAAAATAGAGGGTGTCGCATTTGATAATCGCTCCAAAGTGAGAAAATTAATTTATATTCTCAAAATTTTACTCAACTTCATGAATATTACTTTATTAAAAATAGTATACTATTAATTTTGTCAGAGTCTCATCAGTTACGCAATATGTGCATGAGGCAGTGCACCTCTTACTTCAATGGATTTTCTAATTAAATCTCATCCAATCAAATCAATCAAATCAAAGGCCATATAGACATAACTCTGAAGAACTCTTTAAACCCTTCCAAATTTTGGATATATTTCTACTGTTCACCAGAAAAATCTTAAAACTATTTTTTTTTAAATTAACTTTACTTCCACGATCCGATCCAAAAAAAAACTAGGAGCAAAGCCTTAGGATATTTTTTAGTGTCAAAATTTAATACCACTTTCTTATTTTGTGCTCCGCGAATATTTAACAAATTACCACTAATTAACGACTTCAAAACAAAAATAACAAAGTGGTTGATTGATGTGGGTAGAAAGTAAAATAAATCTAATTTGTCATTTGTGCTAACCAAACTACCTACACATTTTTGTCTATAACTATTGTATATTACGGACAATAATATTTTTATAACTTTTTTTCAATAATATTTTATAACTTCAGATTGTACATTTTTCACGTAACTTTTTATAACTTAACATTATACTTACTTACCTCTAAACAATTACAACTTTTAAAAACTGTACAGGTACTTGCTTTAGAACAGACCACGTCTAGTAAAGTAATTACCTTTATTTTTTCATATGTACTATCTATGCTACAAAAAAATAATAATAATGTTATCTGACGATAATTGCAGTTTTATAATTGATAACTGTTCTCAAAAACTTATTTGTATGTTTTAGAAGTACGTTATTTTCTAAAGCAAATTAATTTTTAAATCTTTGCTCTGACTATAAAATCAGTTTCAAAAAGAGTTATCTCAGTTTCGTCAATTGAATATTGGCGGTTTTGTTTCTGAACTCCT
This sequence comes from Eubasilissa splendida, assembly GCA_031772225.1. NCBI lineage: Eukaryota > Metazoa > Arthropoda > Insecta > Trichoptera > Phryganeidae > Eubasilissa > Eubasilissa splendida. Next base: position 22,645,453 of record CM062862.1, on the reverse strand, counting down.
CAAATAAGAGATTATTTTAAATTCAATTCAAGAGATTATATCTAGTATTTTGGAATAATTTTTATCTTTATGGCACTTAATTTGCCTACAGCAAGTAGATAGGTGTTTATTAATCACAAAGCAGCACTTGTTTTTTATATAACAACCCCAAAATCGATGATTTAAAGTGCATCTTTACTACAAAATATTGTACCAAGTACCTCACATTATGTTGAGAATTTTATTGTCAGTATCCACATTCTATTTATATTCCAGATCTTGTTTAAGGGCCGATTGTATGATCAGTAGTAACTTTTAACTGTATTAAAAAAAGTTACAAAAGTAAAAAATTTTCAATAATGGATTATTTAATTATTAGTGAAAAAATATTTTCTCCTCGAAAGTACATCTCGTAGTGAATTCATTTTACTATGCGATATCTGATGGTAAAAACTAAAATCGATAGTTAAATATGGCGGACTTTTCACAGCTGTTCCAAAAATCATCTGACATATTGATACTTTGAAAGTTCCAGTGTACGACAATTAATCATTCGGCGGTGATCCTGCACGCGCCATATTGACATAGCCGTATTGGAACGCAAATTATATTTCTCGCACCAGCGCAGTACCGAATTTAAAGGAGAAGTACATCCTTTGTACGCTATGCGAGAGAGATTATTGAATTTATTTACGAAGAACTTCCATGACCGATACCCAAAAGTCAGTGATCTGCTAGCTATGGCTTCGGGCCTCTTATAATCTATAATCCTTTATTATTGGTTAGTATAAACATTTTTTTGTTTTAAGGGAATATATAACCCACTCCAGAGTTCAAAGCGCATATTTAAATTGTATCAATTCATCACCTCAATAAACGAAACCTTGTAAGTGCTCTTTCATTTATATAACCTGCTCTAGTTACAATAGACACCTTACACTGCGGCACAAAATCGACACGCGTGAGACAAGAAGAAGTTAGGAGCTTCTGTCTCATAGCATCTTAACCTTCTGACACAATGTCGAGTCAATCATAGCTTAATTATTTAAACATACATAATCTCAACTCCTACAACTCAATATCCCGCTATTTTAGTGATGAGAGTTCGTCCTGTGATGATCTCGTTGTTTAGTACATAATGCGAAAAAATATCACCACCAAAGTGACAGATTTGGAATATCTAGGCAAATAATGCATAAAATATAGCATATTTCATGATTATTTGTCGCGCCTATAGACATCTCTAAACATTGACAGTAGTAAATTTGATGTATCAACAACCCGCAAAGGATTTTTACTACCGCAAAATGTATTAAGCAGGAAAACTTTCTAAAATAATGCAGAAGTTCGTGACTTTGTCAATAATTTTGACTCAACTTCCAAAATTATTCAAAGATAAATAAAATACGATCTAAACATCGGAACATGTAGAACTTAATCATGATAAATACATAATCAATAAAATTTTCAATACAATCATAAAATGGACTTATTTTTTATGAATTGACCCAAAATTTAACCAATTTGACAGATTAAAACATTTAAACTAGTTGGCATCTAAATTTAAAACCAAAGTAGTACATTAGACATTGTTTTAGTTTAAAAGTATTAGTCCCAAATAATAAAGGGTGTGTAATGCTTTATATTAAACATCAAACAAAATGTTTTCAATATGCAATGCTGTTAACATAAAGATCCATATGTATACGTCAACATGTTATACGTTGTACGTATTGTTCTATTACTAGACAATACTAATCATATAGAAACAATACAATAGCCGTCACGATACACTATTAATGTATAAAATTAATTAATTGAATCAGTATAATACATCTAAACAATAAGCACCCTCAACAACATGCAAAACTAATTGATATTTACAGGGGCGTGTATACCCGGGGGTAGATGCACAGGGAGAAATGGCTATGAAATACATATTAAAATATGTTCTAAACTAGATTTATGAATAAGCACTAACTTTTATTGTATACTACAATAAACTTTATATTTTCTTGAATATTGTACGTGTGAATGGTCTATATATTATTTTATGAAATGTAAGCATGGACACTTACCGAAGAAATGATAAAGCGACTTCAAGCATTTGAGATGTGGATCTAGATAAAAATGCTCAAAATAATCTGGATGTTACGAATGAAGATATTAAGTTTTAAATATGAATTAAATATATTAATTAGAAAGATATACATATAAAATCAATTAAATCGAAAAATATTGTTGTTGCGCCACCGGGATTCGAAGCTGGATCTCTTTACCGGGGAAGGTGCATTATAATTGAATAATAGTGTTCTGAATAATTACAACTTCACAATAAAAATGTGTTCTCCTAATAATAAAATTGTATCAATGTGTCCAAAATTTAATAAAAATGAATTGATAATTCTAGCATCTGCTATCAGTTTACTCAAAGGTAATAGAGATTCTCTAAAAATAAGGTAGATGGCTCTTTCAAATAATGGAACGATTAAATGTATTAATATCAAAAATGTAACATATAGGTTCGAAAATTGTCGCTTAAAATATTGTCGCTGTAGCATAGTTGGATAATGCACCTTCTCCGGTTAGAAAATAGATCCAGGTTCGAATCCCGGTGGCGCAACAACAATATTTTTCGATAAAATTGATTTTATATGTATATCTCTCTAATTAATATTTAAAATATCACAGACCGTCTGTTCTAAATAATTACAACTTCACAATAAGAATGTGTTCTCCTAAGAAGATATTAAGGTTCGGATGAATAAAGAAATATAAGTATTTAAATATCTCGGACATGTAATGAGACATCTAGAGAAATACGAGATCTTGCACCTCATAGAGGCTTGGCCAGTCTACTGTAGAGCTTTTCCGGGCCGCAATAAACAATATGATGACAGCCAATGTCAATTGAACAGATAGTGTTCAAAAATAATATAACAATGGTTTTATAGAACCGTTTTAATGTGAAGCTTGTTTCTTGGATTTTATTTGAATTTTTGACATTATATTCAGGTATCCACTATAAAATTACATTATATTCAAGTATCCACCCATAAAATACTGTGAATTAGATCAGTTACACCCTGTAAAAATTGTATGTTTTTTCGAAAAATTGTTTTTTATCTTAATATCTTTCTAAGTAATCCATCTAACATCTTATAAAAAAAAAAAATTCCCTCGTTATATTTTATTTATAAAAAAAAATGTTATTTAACTATTTAAAAGGCATTCCTTGCCGTAAAACTGCCAAGCAGTTTGGCAAAAAACATAATTATAATGAATATATATGTAATAAAGAAGAAATTAAAAAAATAAAACAATCTAAATCTGTAAATGTTGTTGTCCACATTTTCTTTGTTTACGCTACCGTAAATGTAAAGTATATGAAATTGTTCACAATTACATAGTTGTTGCTAAGTAATGTTCAATGTATTAATTTTTTTACATTTGACAGTCATGTTTTTATTTTTTATGAAAAAATCTTAGAAAAAAAATTTGTCTTACATTGACCATAAAAAAATAAAATTAAAATAACAATTTAAATATTGTGATCATATAATTTGAGAATGGCTTCATATGAAAAATGAACAAATTATCATCATCTATTAATGATTTTCATGAACGATTAAAAAAAATTTCAATATATTTCCGTGTGTCATTAAAAAACTCACGCAGAAATTCACTTTATTACTGTGTTTCAAAACAGTCCAACTATAAAACACGGTTAGCTGAAAAAACAAGAAATTATTTTCTTTCTTCGGAAATGTATTTCCTGTTTTTCCGTATTTATTCAATTAATTATTATTTTTTAATTAAATGGCTTTTATGAACCACTTTTATTAATTAAACGTCGATCTGTTCTAATATCATTATGTATCTCCATTAGAACGGACATACACTAACTAATCCATAGAATAAACTATGAAACGGAATTATTTGTCAGACGGGAGCGTAGCCGCAATCGTGGCGGGAGCGGGGCGCCTATTTTGCTATTTTCACGTATTGCTTGCATTTCTCGGCTATGTAGTGGTAAGTTTTCCCGCGTTTCACGTGGAAGATTTTTTATTTATTTTAGATATTTAAGTGAATTTTCTAATAAAAACTAATTAAAGGAATCACTTAGAATGATAAACAGAAAAAATAATGTCTTACTATAACATAAGGAATAACATAAATAATTTTTAAAAAACACTTTGTTTAAAACCACTGTTTATTGATACATCAACATGTTTCGATACCTATGGTATCTTTTTCAGGATACAATGTATTCCAAAATTAAAAAAGCAAGCATAGATAAAAACAAAAATATAAAAGTATAAGTGATGGATAACTAATTCGAAACCACTGTGAAAACAAATTTAAATGGCGACTATTAGCAAAAAGGATTTGGTGAATTTACTGTTTCAATTTACTCGAAATTTGTTTCGCCTTGCAAGGGCATTACTATTTTATTATTATACATGATTAATAATTCTCTTGCAAGGCGAAACGCATCTCAAGTAAATTAAATGATTAGAATCAAAAAACTAGTGTTGTATTTTCACATATGTGATTATGGAGTTATACAATATACCTCGGAAACAGTAAATAGGATTAAGTTATTTATAATATTTAATTTGTTATTAATACATATTCTTATTTCTAAAATTTCAAAATTGTCTAACTGTAAGCCGTATTTGTATGTAAAATTTCTAAACTCTCGTTATCAATATATAGTGGTTTTAAACAAAGTGTTTTTTACTTATTATTTATATATGTTGCCACAAAGTGATTTTGCAAATATATAAGTTCGACGAAATTATTATCGTAGTATAATTAGTAATTCATTCTTCCATCAACAAAAAGTTCCGGATTTGAGTCCCGGAGGTAACAAAATATATTATCGATAGATATTTTTTTCAGTTAACCTTTTAAGTATTTTTATTGAATTATTATCATAGAAATATGTTCTGAAATTGCAAAATCACAACACAAATATGTAGCCATTAAAATAAGCTTTTACAAACTTTTTTAAAACCAGAAAATAGAATAATTTATGCAGAAGTGGTATGTTTTTTCTTCTTCCTCTTCTTTTTAATTCTCAAATGTCTAGTCTCTCAAAGTCCATTATCAACAAAATCCTTCCGCGAGGTACGATTTTCAAATAACTACGTCCAACCTAACACTCTTATCTTTCATGACATCTTATTGACTTGACGTGAACTCGGATACTAACAGAGAATTTCTCCTCCACTGGTCAGGCGTAATATATACGACTCACGAACATCTAAATTTGTTGATACGATGAAACATATTAACAAATTAATTTATATATTTGTTTAAATAGAGATGCATAAATAGAAAACGTGTCATATTAATATTCTTACTATTTTCAAACTAAACTAAAAAAACCGCTTGTGCTATGAAAATATGACTAATTTGCTGGTCTCCTGAAATGAGGATTAAACCCCGACCACCGAATCACTGGGCAAGTGTCTTAACCACTAGACTTGCGGTTCCTAATCCCTGTATGGTGGGCCGGTTAGGGGTATGCGAAAATAATATCGATAATGGCGGAATATATCAGAAAAAAGAATTTTAATAAAAACACAAAAATAGATTACACAATTTTGATTTACTTACATAAAATTTAAAATCAAAAATAAAAGCCTGTATCGTTGGGTTAATTTGATTTATTTGATTATTTAGCTAACCTATTATTATTAATACTCGAGGTGATTCTTCGAAAGACCCTAGCGCGGTGGCTATAATTGCGTTGGAGACTGAGGGGGGGGCGCCAAAAAATTATTGCACAGGGCGCTTCCTACCCTGGGCGCGGCACTGGGTGGGTGTAATGAAGAGAGGGGGTAATCGTAAATGAAAAGTCTAATCAAGGGGTATGGGAGAAAAATGTAGGGAACCGCTGCACTAGACCAATAAGCAGTAAAGAAAATTAACATGTAATGGTGCGTCCCAGTAATGATAATTACTAATAATAAATACCAAAATTACATACTTTTTAAATTGTCATCATAATTCTTGCCGTTTGTACGTCAGTCACACTTTTGATAGCGTATTTACCCATATTTCGAATAAAATAATTATCGATGTTAAACGTCAAGCTGCGATGACTGGTAACCAGGGGTCGGCAGACTTTCCACTGAGAAACGCCAAACACTAAATAAATAGAATCTCAACATTTTCATAGAGACGCAACATACATTTTACCATATCAATTTTAACAGGAAAAACGGGATAAAATCAAGATTTTTATTTAAAACTCAAATTCATAATACAGTTGTAGGCTACTTAGAAGAAAATGATATATGGGCGTTATAAGCTTCAGTCACTCAGTACATTATTTATAAAACAAGGAAACCTAAATAATTATAAAACAAATTATAGATATCTCATAGAGACAAAGTTATATTTATTATATTTAATGGAAGTAATTACACGACTTACGACCTGTCTTCGGCTGGCTTAAGTGATCACTTTATATAAATGTAACGTTCACCATTCTCACCTATTAGACAAACTCCATATCTATCAATCATTTTGGAAGTTGTATATATGTTACAATGTGGAAACACTTCGATTATATAGTACAACTACGCTATCACCATCTATGGACTAAATTTTATATTCATTTCCCTGAAACAGCATAGATGTCACTAATAAGAATCTTTTCTTTTTTAATTGATTTAAAGCAATATTCTTTATCTGTAAATGTTTTTAATACATTATACTAGAATACGCCTGTAAAATCTATTTTCTTATTTTTGGCTAGTATTATTATTAGCAATATTTAAATATAGCTAATAAATAATTATATACTAATAAAACTTTTTTTTTGGGGTTTGTAAAGTTTACTAGACCGATGACCTTGTATCGCTTTCGAAAGATTTGCTACCTGGCAAGTAACTTTTTATTAAATTTTGGGCAGGATTGTTAATTACTTTCTTAACTTATTTTTTATTTGATACATGGTAGATAATGTTTGTTCGCATAAACTGGTAAAGCTAAAGATTGTAAGAATAAACAATTCTTGTTCTTTTATAGTGTCATATGTTGCAGATAAACTATTGCATGTATCAATTATGATTGTATATGAAAATATGAGCTGGAGTTAATACGCATTGTATCCGACTACCTTGTATAAGAATTATTTCGCAAAAGTATTTCACGTAACATAATGAATAATAACGTTTTAAATTTAACCATGAATTGATCAAATTGTTTTTTAAACACAATAAAAACTAAGTTTTCATAATAGCTACAACTTAAACGCGTAAAACATTCTGCAACAGCTTCAACTGTTAACGATACTAAAGTTTCGCATTTAATTATGAGTTTAATTTTACCTCGTAAATTAAAATTTAATAGTTCTGTCTTAATTGCTTGGTCCCTTATTTTTCTTTACAAACAAGTAGTTACTCGCTAACATTTAAATGAGAATATTACTTATAGATATTTTTTAAAGCGGTTCTTATGTCACTTAGTTATTCCGTCAAATGAATTTTATTTTCAAGTACTATATGCGGTGACGTCCACCGGTTCCCATGAGGTACGTGGATCCGATGCAAAGGAACTCGCCATCCATTTCAGTAATCATTCTCAAGGAAAAATAATAAAATGAGTCTTAGGTTTTATCATATAAAGATTGATCATAAATAGAAGAAAAAAATGTTAACGTTAACAAAGTACTATAGCATAAAATAATATTAAACAAGAGATTTAAACAAATTATCTTCATCAAAATAGCAACAAGGCATTAAAATTAGGTCTAAGATGAATGAATAAGAATTATAAATTTCGACCTCTTCAAAATTGTACAACTGAGAATTAACTTCACAACAGTATAACACAAAGAACCTTTGCTCTACAGGAGCAATCCACAATTTAAATTCAGTTTTTAATGGTTTGAGTCACCATGTCGTATTCACTTGATGATTTCTTCCACCGCAAACGTCACAAATGTTTGTTTACTTGCTTGTTGACGTAGTTCTGATGGAGCGTAGAAATTATTATATCCTAATATTGTAAAAATCAGATTGAGCAAATTGGAACCTAACCGTATTCTCATTGTGTTCTGGTTCATGAATAATCCTTTACGAAAATTTGTATAATCGTCACATTCCCATATCTTGTGATGACCGTTAACCAAAAAATACACCCCCGTATCACGGAGGTCGGAGTGGGAAGGGATTTTTACATCCTGTAAGCACACAAATGCAACGACATAAACTCATAAAAACATGGTACAGCGTAATACAGATGCTGAATATATCAATTTATTCTCACCCTTCCTTTCTAAATTTGAAGTCACATTTTGTGATATTTAATTGCACGAGCTGCTTGTTGCACTCACTCCAGCCCGTTACCGGAAAGTGCCATAAACAAAATGCCTTTCAGCGGTGCAGTGCTGCCATTGTTCGAAACGTCAACACAAACCAATCTAGTCGCGAGTAGGTATCATGACATAATATTATAATGTATAAAATGAATAAATATTTATCGGAAAATTTAATTATTTTATAAATACCCGACGAATGGCCACAACACAATCTTTAAGATAAGGATTGTACCTATGAAATTATTTCGAGACAACTTTCAACTCTCGTAGTCCTCGTGTATGCATCATGTCTCAGAGATTCGTCATCTCATGTATTACTTCACGCCCACCGTACGTCAATCGTCAAATTTTTGTAGGGTAACACACCTTAATGTCTAAAGGCGTACGTCTACATTTTTAGAATACACAGTTATAAGGATTTGTGGAGGTTTTGGGTCATGTTTGTGTGAACGTGACAAATCAGATCGAACGTCGTACACACTGGTTTGAGTTTTTGTCCCTTTTTACCAATCTCAAGCTGATATCCAAGTGTAATTAATTCCAAGGGGAATTACGGACAGCGGGTAATTCTGACACTTTTCTAAAAGTATTTCTTAGCCTCTCTCCCCTCCCATTATTACGTTGCATGCACAAACTTGACCCAATTAGTTGCTGACGAGTCGTTGGAGCTGCAAGATGTGCGCGTTTTCAAGGTAAGTCACGAAATATATTTTTAGTCATTTTCTTCTTTTGATATCATTCTATTTTTCTTTGATAATCTTTATATGTTCCTAAAGTCTAAAAAATAGACATTGATATTCAATAAACAATGACTGGTTATCTTCTCTCGTTTTGTTTTTATTTTAATATCATTAAGTGACCGTATATTCCCCCCCCCCCTGTCTTCAGATCAAAATCTCAATACGTGTGCAAGGTATTGAGATTGAGGCGGACATAGGGTGATACCTAGAGCTTGAACACCGAAGCTCAAGGCGGCGCGACTCGGTGCACGAGCGAGCTTCGGTCTACCACCCGTAGAGAGAAAACTCAAGTATCTCTTTATGTTCGACAATGAGCGTGATGAAGTCTGAACTGATGAGAACCTACAGTCTTGAGAGCCGCCATTCTCTCTCGTACACCCGGCCAGATCAGTAGCTTTGATTGTGATCTTTTTTAGTAAAATATTGTACTTACTTAAATAATATTATTGAAACCAATTTACCAGACTTTCGGCGCGACAGAACTACAGGAACGTAATTCTTTATTCGCATACTAATGATGCTTACACTCGTCTTTTAACCTTCTGAAATTGAAGTCTCTTCCTTCAAACAACCTTGCCACCACCGATCGTTGATTGTCGGGCCTGATAAATCAATCACATTCAGCTGAAGTAATTCTCTCTTTGCTAAAAATTGGTAACCACCGTCACTCTATCCACTAAAAGGTGTACCTAAAATAAATCTCTGAGATTATCTCATTATGTCTAGTTACGTGGACAAGGGCCTTCAAGTCAGCTTTAAAGATGGAAGCGCCTCTTCCACTTAGATCTTGTACCTCTTTTAGTTGGATTATAAAAGTAATAAAATTTGATTGTTAACAACTTGTGAACAGAATCGGAAAATATCTACAATTAACAGAATTGTCAATATTCGATGTAGACACATGTACTTTCTCGACAGTATGAAGAAGACTCTTACATGAAAACCAACATAAAAAATCGTCTAAATATACACGAGAATATCAATACACACTATTTCCAAATTATCTTTCGTCCCCCGGGACAAGGCTCGAACCCCAGTCTTGATCACGTGATCCGAATAATCTAATAATATCACGTATCACTGGCCATACATTAATTATTTTACTCTCAATTCGTTTTCACAATCTATAATATCAATTTAGAGAAAAATTAATGCAAATCAACATAAGCACGAACATCATATAAGAGGAACATATTAACTAAGACTGCCATTCAGGAAGAAGGCTAAATCTCAGAAATCGATAATGTACAGTACGATCAAGATCTTCAATGAAATGCCAAATGATATAAGAAAGAAGAAGAAACTACATAGATTTAAAATGAGATTATGTCAATATGTGCAAATAACATTTTGATATTTTATATTAGAGCATATATATTGTCACGTTACGAATTTTGGACGGAATGATAAGGTGACTTGAATACCTAATTAATTAAAATAAACACCTTGATTAAATATTTTTACGCTCAGCTAGTATTGCCGATGTTGGCCGCGAGGTTCGCAACTAGCGTTTCGGGTCACGGACCAGCGCTAGCCAGGTACGTTCATTTCTACTCGTGGTTTCGAGCTGAGAGGGTTCGCCCGCGGGCATATCCGTTGAATTCGCGTATTTGGAAATACGGTGAAGATGGAGCCATCTACAAAATCTAGACGAAGAGCCAACGCTAAGGAGTGGCGTTTGAATATCACTCTATGGAGATAATTGAAGGGTAAAAATTCACTTAATTCATCAATTTTACAAGCACTTATTTTCTAGTACTTCGAATCCGAATCGTATCGTAAAAATTTATATTTTTGCAGGAAATGATTGAATTTCCCTTATTTTTATCCCTTTCTTTTTTTGATCACTCTTCTTTCTTCGCATTACTTCTTATTTCTATTACCTCCTATTATTACTCATCGTGATCTACCTGGGAGATGAGGATTCGTGCATGGACCGCCGGTTGAAGAAGTGTCTTGACCAATTGCCAGGCACTCGGAAACGGTGGTGGATGCTGCTCCCAGGTCACAAAAATGGAATGATGGTGATAATTAATCTTTTTATGTAATATTATTATTGTCGTCGCCGCCTATTATGTAGCTCCGTACTTTCATTTAGTTTTAATTATTCAACAAGTCTAATTTTCCGTTTTTTATCTTACAATAAAATTTAACGTAAAATTTGTTGACACTGTTTTATTCTGAAATATTACTCTTAATAGCAACCAGACACTATATATTCACTTCTTCAACATTAGAAAAATTACTTTGTGGCCACATATTATATAAACGCTAAAATAAAACACTTTGTTTAAATTATCATTTATTATTAAATCAACATGTTTCGATACCTATGGTATCTTATACAGGAAACAATGTATACTAAAATTAAAAATACAAACATAGATAAAAACAATATTATAAAAGTATAAGTGGTGGGTAACTAAGTAGAAACTACTATGAAAACAAATTCAAAAGGTGACTATTTGCAAAATAGATTTGGTTATTTATAATATTTAATTTGCTATTGACACTTTCTTATTACTAAAATTTCAAATTCATCTAACTGTAAACCCATAGTAGTTGTATGTATAATTTTTAAACTCTTGTTAATGTCAAATGAATGGTTTGTTTCTAAAACGTGATTGGCGAATTCAGAATAACACAAATACTAAGGGTTTACAGTTAAATAAATTTTTAATTTTTACAATAAGAAAAAGAATTAATAACAAATTAAATATTATAAATAAGCAAATCCTTTTAGCAAATAGTCATCTTTTAAATTTGTTTCAATTTTTGTAATAAAATTTTTCAGAAAAAATCTATATATTTTACGTGAACATTAAGCAATACTAGCTATAATTTAATAAATGAAAAATTATGATGTCAAATAAATGTAATAAAATTTAATTTCTTCCCTTCTTCTCGGTGAACCGGACGCATAATATACACTCGCGATGTTTGCACATATTCATGGTGTTACGAACGTAGATAACCGAGAATCTTACAAACAAACGAATACACAATCCCCCATGTACGACGTTTTCTGTGAGCCGTATTTAACAGTTAAAAATGACACTTGCAAGCCAACATGTGACTAATTTCAACGATTTTCGTATATAAAAATACATACGGCCACGTCACGTCCGTCACACGTACGTTAGTAAATAACACGTAGGCAAGTGTTCTGCCCTCATAAGATGTCTGTAAATATTTTATTACCAGTTCTCTGGAATAAATCTAACGTGAAACAACTTATGTAGTTTATTCTTAGTTTTTATTAATACATAACCGTCACGCATCTCTCTACAAATCATTGTCAGTTTGTTAAAATATCTACAAGATCGAAAAACTAGCACCGGAAAAAAAATACGACAACGAGGAAATAGTACTTTTTTTTAACATATTTATTTATTAATCTGATATCGGTACAATGATACAATACAATTTTTTTTTCTTGCTACACTTATTTTGAAAGCATACACAGTTGAGTGTATATTAATAAAAATTATTAACAATAACCAGCATGTAATAAAATATATTTTTATTTATTATCTTTGTTTTATTAACCACTTAATTGAGTTTAAATACATCTACAGGGTTCGAAAAATACCATTTTTTTCTTCAGGATGTTATAACTAACTAAAACATATATTGTGTCTTTACCAGAATCTATTTAAAAAAAAAAAAATTTTTTTAGTACCTATCTCAAATCGTCACTTAATACAAATTTACTCGAATAATCTTTAGGGAAAATTTTTAGAATGGGACTCGTAGTTAAATTTAGTTGGTTGTTTATAATTTTTTGATTAGTGCTTTATTTATCTCCAACGATTCCAAATTATTTAATTTGTAACCAACACCGTTTATATGCAAAATTGACAATCCCAATTTTTAATCAAAACCATGCTATTTTCTAACAAATGATTAGAAAATTCTGAAAACCCACTATTGTTCAAACATCTCAAATGCTCCCTTACTCTTATATTAAAATTTCTACCCGTTTTACCAATATAAAATGCAGCACAATCCTTGTAACTAAGTTTATAGACACCAGAATTGTTAAATTTATCATCTTTGTCTTTAGAATTTATGAGAAAATTTCCTATACTATTATTTGTATAAAATGCCGGTCTAATGTTTCGTGGTAGGTATTATGGTAGTATTAATGATAATAATGATTATTGGCGTAGGATTTTGTACATAAATAACTTTTTGAATCAAATATCTAAAGTGGTTAATAAAACAAAGATAATAAATAAAAATATGAATTTTAACCACAAAGTTGATATTGCTAATTTTAAACGTATAAATAAAATATAAAAATTAATAGCAATGGTGATTAAAAAATATTACAAGTTTCGGGATACATGTTTATCTTTAAGTATTTTTTAATAGCATTGATTATTTCTATATAATCATTAATCTTCCTGATGTTTTCAGGTAGCTGTTAATTTTTTTTTCCTAGGTACATATAGTCGTGTTGTGCAAAAAATTGTTGATTTTTGAGCATAAAAATACAAATTTAAACCTAGTACCATTTTCAGTAATAAAATTATAGAATTTCTTTTAAATAAATATGTAGATCACAAATTGTTGTTACTTTGAATTCTTCAAATAGTAATTTTATCGAATAATCTTTGTTTTTTTAATAATACTTTTATAATAAGTTTTTATAGATTTTTTACTGGAATCAGGTTAGTATTATATGCTAATCCCCAACTAATGATGGCATTTTGTAATATGGATCGAATAAATGCATAGTATACTAAGTACAAATTTTTAATCGATAAAAATGTCCTGATTCTTAAAAATATGTATATTAATTTTCTAATATTTTTAACAACTTGTCAAATTTGACTTTTCCATTTATGATTTTTATCGATGATTCCGCCAAGATTTTATTTGTTGTTTTCAAAATTAAACAGTTAGAGAGACAATAATTTTGATAGTATGTTGTATTTTATGTGGAAATGTCGAATTTTTCGGAAAATCATGTGATTTTATTGCAAATGAAATAACGAAGGTTTTTTCACTATTTAATGATAGTAAATTAATATCGAAAAAGTTTTTAATTGTGTTTATATCTTCGGTGGCCTTTAATTTGATACTTTCCCAATTAATTACACTTATTGTTAGGACCATGTCGTCAGCATATGATGTAATTTGACCGTGTGTTTATTGAAAAAAAAAGTCGTTTACATATGTAAGAAACAGCACTGGTCCTAATACGGTCCCTTGGATGATATCGAAATCTGATGTTCCTTGATCACTGTAGGTATTATTAGTTTTTACGAGTCGTGGTAAATTTTTTAGATTGTTTCTAATCCACAGTGTGACGTTATCTTTTATACCAATATTATTTAATTTCTTCAGTAATCTTTATTCTAGTAATACGTGGTAATACTATATATACTCCTTTGTTTAGCCATTTTAACTTGTTTATTCAGCAGACTACATTTGTATTACTTTGGTACCACGCGAATGTCTTCATTTCTAATTCTACTCCTTAATAAAACTCGGAACAAAGTCCTTTTCACGGTCCCCGATCTGTGATTCTCCAACTGACAACTGATGGGCCGCCAAAGGAGCCTTCTTTACTGTATTCTAAGAAGTTTGTGACAATATTCCGCGACAGTTGATATGTGAAGTGAAACTTCTTTACCGGGTACCTTTACGAAACTCTCGCTAGACTGAAACTCGTTCATGGAGAAAGTCATTCACATCCGCCGCTGGCGATGTTCCCCTCTTGAGTCAGGAGCTTGTCCCATGTTATTATCTCTAGTGATGTGTCTTGACATTCGGTGAAATGATTTTTGTTAACTCAAATACAATATTTTTCTTTGATCAAACTGAAATCATATATATGCACAACCCAAGCAAAATAAATTCCACGAAATTAATTATATTCTCAAAAGTATTTCGTTCAATAAAAATCCAAGCACCATAATTTGGGCACCCATACAATTGCGCGCGAGGCGATTGCGCGCCGACAATCACGCGCAGTCAACTGCGCGCAAGTCTAAAGCGGGCGCACAAATGATGCGCGCCGACGATAACGCGTTGAACAAAACTGCAAAATTAAAAATTTTGTAATCTGATTTTAAACTATGGAATTAATATAAATGAAGATATTTATTCCTATGTATTGTATTTAATATCCAATAAAAATGTTAACATACATATAATATGAAAAAATCATGCATTGTGTAAATCAAAATTGTATACAAAAAAATTCTAACATACTCATAGATAGTTTAAATTTCACCAACGTAACCAAAAACTAACAAAAATAACATTTTTTTTTCATTTAATTTCATTTTATATTACCGAACGATTTTTTTCATGTAAGGGGCATGTTTTACAGTTAAAATACTTTTTTTGAATGAAATACATGGGAATAAATATCCTACATTACTTTTGTATTGCGCGTTATTGTTGGCGCGCAGTAATCTTGTGCACGATTGTCGGGACATCCATGATTTCAGATGAAAATATAATTACCGAATGAAAAAACGCCAAGTACGCGCGTATTCTGCACACTATTTTTGTGAAGCTCATATAGACAGCGATATACTCGTGCCGGAGCATGCTGTATCGGTTCTTCGCCATATTTTATTTAAGATGTAATGCGTTTCGAAAATTTTACTACATCTTTTAATCAAAAACCATCCAACTCATCAAACAGAAATTCTCTAAAACTTCATTCAATCAGACGACTGTAAACCTATATAATACTTTTCGTAATTTGCGATTGAAAAGCAGTGTACCGCCATCTATAAATGGTCAAGCAAAGCAAACTATAGCTACACAATGCGCTGGCGACATGGGTTGTCAGTGCCCGACAACCGCCAACTTAACTTTCACTCCTCACTGGGCTCTGCCTCGCTAGTTCCATTAATTTCGCACTCTAAAAGCACGTTGTAATTTAATGAAAATAAATTCAGATTAAATACATAGTATCATTTCGAGTATATTACCTTTTCCATTGTTACTGTCTGACATCTTCTCACAAAATAACCAGTAGAGGCCCAGCGATATACCTTCATGAACGCAGAATGTTATGTACACAACGCGAATTACATTCCATCGTCAGAGATAGGATATTTAGCACCTACATAAGCCGAAAGTGGTGCTCCAAAGACTGGTAAGATCGTTTTCCTTTTTTTTTGTCATTTTTCCTTTATCGGGGGCGAGTTCCTTCTCCCCCTCGGCACCCTGACCCCCTGACCAAGTAAATTAGTAACACTCCGTTAACTCTGCATTGCAATTCTTATATTATTATGTTGCTTACTTTGTGTTATTTTCTCATCTTATTTATGTACCGTTCCTTTCTATTTATTTGTTTGTTTTATTAATGTCATTTGTAATGTAAATCATAATAAATAAAGGTCGAGGACTTTGAGGGTTTTTGAGATGGCAGCTGTTCGGCTCCGTCTTGTCACATGTGCGAGACGAAGTTGCACAGCTACCTAGTAGCATTAAAAAAAATTCCAATCAGGTGCGAATGAGTAGGACCATATAGGAGCTTTTGCTTATAAACGGTTCTGGGTAAGCGGCAAGTTCACCCCTCACCTACATAAACAATAACATACTCTTAACTTTCAAAGATGTAATAGTTACATATTATTTTTTGTTAGAGTTTTCTGGAATATTCTGCCTTGCCTCTGGGCGACGTTTCGCTACTTAATCCGGTGTTGAAGCCACTACTTAACATTCCATCACTACTTACATATCGCATTCATGGCACTGAATCCAAACCGGTGACCAGAGAACTCGAAGATACACGGCAAAATGAAATGTAAATATATGGTTTGTAGGCATGAGCATTGACAACAGACGTTTTAGAAGTTTTCCGATTATTTTTTATTTTAGTGTTTTCAAATACGATTAGATCTAACGGCAATTATCAATGATTTTACTACCCTTTTAAAAAATTCTTATATTTTCAATCTATTAGTAACCGTCAAAGGGTAAGGATTTAGAGGTGCACATAAAATAAAATTTAGTAGATGGCGCTCCGGTACTTTATTTTATTTAGAACTACACCGCCGGTGGCTGGATACAGAAAATGCAGCCTATAAAGAAGAAGCATAGACAAAATTATTTCACAATAATGTACAAAATAAATTTTATATTTAATTTGTAAATTGAGTCAAACTCTATTTTATTCCACTACACTTTTCATTGGGTTAAATGATATATAACGCTTTCGGGAACATCTTCCCATTATCAATAATATAGATCAACTAAAATGAAAAGCACTTTCAGACAATAATATATGTTGTGTTTGGAGTTAACAGAGGTGGGGGTGATGGTGGAGTGAAAATGGATAAGAGAGGGGATGTAATAGGTGGTATTTGAATATTTATTATTTTTTTATTGTTATTTTTTTTATTACATATTTATATATGCTCAGCCATTTCGGAGTTTAAATTAAAAATTTATGGCTTTCTTGTGTTCTTCTTTCGCTCTGTCCAATATAAAATAGGTCACAATCCTTGCAACTCAACTTGTAGACTCCGCTTTTTTCTTCTTGGGGTATTTTGGATAAAAAATATTTGGCTGCTATATAGATACGAACCCGGAACTTTTCTTAACCGGGAAACGCGTTACGATTTCACGATATCAACCGATTTTTTTTTCGACGAATTTTTGGAGATCTTTTTTTTAATATATATATATATATCTGTTATTTTATTTTTTATATTACAACGAATCTCTAATACCTTTGAATAGTACACGCTAGAAAATGCCAGAATTAAATCAATCAATTGTATTAAAAATGGTTAAACTTGTATATTTTTAATAAAACATTTCATTTCATAAATAAAAATTAAATGTATTAATTAGAAAGATATACCTACATATAAAATCAATTTTATCAAAAAATATTGTTGTTGCTACCGGAATTCGAACCTAAATCTCTTCCAATCCGCGTAACGCGCATTAACCGATTATGCTATAGCACTACTATAAATTTTCGAACCTACAGGGTAGCACAAAAAAAGTGAGAACATCTCGTGACACATAATTATAATTCTTAATGTAATTTCTTTGCACTATTTTAGCTAATCATAAATCATCAAAACACCCCATATTGCATAATATACTGGGTTTAAATCTGGGCCGTTCAGTGGCCACATGCCTGGATCGATGAAATTAACATTCTCATAACGAAGAAAGTTGATTGTATTTCTGGCTGTGTGAGATGGAACTCCGACCTGCTGTTATGTCTAGCTATACTCCAGGCATGTTTTGAAACTCATTGATCATTTTCCCAGTACCCCAACGTTTTTCAATTCGCATATTTTCTACCAGAGTACGGTCTTCTGCAGTGATTTTTGTCATTTTGGGCAACATATAAACAATGGAAAAATTAATAATCAAAGATGGCGACCGGAAATTGTCGAAATAAAACGTAATATATAATATAAGTAAGTAAATTATTAAACTATTTAAGCTATTGTTGATATAGTTTTTGATCTAATTTTGATGTAATTACATCACATTTTACGAAATGTTCACAATGTTGAAATTCACACATCTATCGTTCTATTATTTGAAAGCCATCGTCTTTATATTTTATTAATTATTTAATGCACTTTCCCCAGATCGGAAGAGATTTAGGTTTGAATTCCGGTAGAAACAGAAATATTTTTCGATACAATTAATTTTATATGTATATCTTTCTAATTAATACATTTAATTTCTATTAAAAACATCATAGGTCTATGTTCTGAATAATTACAACTTCTCAATACCATTCAATACAATTTACATTACTATTAATTAAATTATTATAACTAAAGTGTATTTACTACATTTTTTAAAGTTTTATATGCCATATTCACCATATGTATGTATCTATATTCATACTGCTCGAGTTGAAAACTACCCAGCTCGATGAAATATGAATGAAATGATAAATGATAAATAATGAAATATTAAATTAAATAACTTTTAACTGATATTTCAACTTCACATCAAACATACATATATTTGTACATATTTTGTTAGAGCGTTGTAATATTTCAACAAAGATAAAATCAAATATATATCATAATTATTTCATATCCAAAATTCCAGATGTACATATGAATTATAATTTGGCTAAATACTATTCTGAGAATCCTTTTATTAATTTTGGCATCGAATTCCATAATCATTGCTAATTTATCCCTAATTATGAAAGACATACTCCGATAAACGTTTTGGTTGACGTCGCAAATGTCGAACCACTGCATCGGCTTCATCAAGCCACTACGCTATTAATCGCGCTATATTCAGCCCATACGGCATTGAGAAAATAATGGAGAGGGTAAAATAATATGAAGGTTGTTTACCGTTCATTCGGTACAGTAATGAACACTGATGGCGGAAAGAAAAAAACATTTGTTTTTACGTCATGTTCCCTTATTCGGTTGGATGGAGTGAAAAATATGTGTTCGCTGGCGATGTCTCGCGACACGAATACAATGGTGCAGCAGGGAGCAACACTTCTCAAGTTTTCCTGACAAATGCTCGGGCGGAAAGGTTTTACGGTCGTTTGGCAATCTTATAACTGATATTAATGCGACGTGTGTTATACTATATTTCATTTAGGGATTCAATTGGGTTACTGTGAGTAATGCCACACGTAATGTGCACATTGCGTGAGTGTATTGATGCCGCTCAGTGCTTTAATTGGACAGTGGGCGGGGACAGTGTCGTTTGAAATTATTTTAAAACACGGTGTTTACAAAAAATATGTACGCAATATCAGAAGTGTGTAAATTAGGAAAGTTTTTATTAGAAGAACACATTCTTATTGTGAAGTTGTAGTTATTCAGAACATAGGTCTGTGATATTTTAAATATGAATTAAATATATTAATTAGAAATATATACCTATAAAATCAATTTTATTGAAAAATATTGTTGTTGCGCCACCGGGATTCAAACCTGGATCTCTTTCTTAATCGGGGAAGGTGCATTATCCAACTATGCTACAGCGACAAATTTTCGAACCTGTATGTTACCTTTTTGATATTAATACTTAATATTTAATCGATCCATTATTTGATAGAGCCATCTACCTTATTTTAATTACAACTTGACAATAAGAATGTGTTCTCCTAATAATAAATTTGTATCAATGTGTCCAAAATTTAATAAAAATGAATTGATAATTCTGGGGTCTGCTATCAGATTACTCAAAGGTATTTGAGATTCTGTAAAAATAAGGTAGATGGTTTGCGGTGAACGGAACAACTAAGGTTTGCCTGAAATTAGTACATACCTACAGGTAGAAAATATGAATTTTCAATTGTTGTCAGGTCGTCCATAAGGTCAGGTATAACGTTGTGTGCATGGCCGACTTAAGAGGTTCTACTTCTAGGAATGTGAAAAAGAACGGTTTGTCAGGTCGATCTGAATGGAATGTAGAGAAATATTAGTTATAATTGACTAGAATAGTCAATGTGTCCGTCCAGTAATTTAAAAAAGTAGCATTTGATGAGCACGTGCTCTTCGCTGTTCTAGAGTTTTCATATTGCATCTGAGTAAAAGTTAAATGGTAAATTAGCTTTTTTTTATTCGTTCTAATCTCTCAATATACGTTATCTGCTGTACGTATGTAATTTGATGCGTGCTCTAAATGACTGCCAATAAATACGTGGCACAATATTTAAGAGAATTGGGGATTTTTTTATATCAAGTTTTCAAATTCGGAATATAAATCCTAGAAATCTTCATGCCTTGAAATTAATATGTAGCACTGAATTTAAAAATCCACTACAACACTTTTTTTAAACAAATTTGAGTAATATATGTATATATCATCGGATTAGGAATTATTTATTTAATTTAAAAATGTACGTTTCATTTTTAAAATACGCTTTGTTAGCTAGCAATATTAAGTATAATGTAAGGGTAAACAAATCCTGGTGTAACGAGAAATGACTTTCAAAACCTGCCATGTTTTTTTATTATACTTAAATATATATTTGGGTTCAAATTAATACAATATTTAACGCAATATTTTATTTTGGATGAAAGTAAGCAATAAACTTTCTAAAAGTGTAATAATGCCTGCCATTAAAGTGTGGCGGATTTTCTCAGAATTATGAAAACGTGTCATAGCGGGTATTGAAAGTCAGCGACTCGCATGTCGTGGAGGTAATTTGCCATTATATATGCCTTGAAGTTAAATAAAACAATTAATGACTAATGACTGTTTCCATATCGTGATGAGAAAAATTTCAACGATGAACCGTAGTTTTAACATGTGTGAGAAAAACGAAGGGTCGAAAAGGAAAATTTAACATTTTGATGTTAATAAAACAGATTAATGATATTTTTTATCACAGTTTGTGAACAAAGGGTCGCGTCCTCGTTACTGGTAAGAGCGGAGTACATTTCTGCGAAGGATCTATATGCCCATTATTAACTCGCCGGTACTTCACCTATATTTTACTCCGGTGTCGGAAGAATTCTGCGGTCACACTGGAGCCTGCTACCGGCTTCATTACGTCATGTTAATTACCAACATGAATTATTTATTATACAGGAAAAAAAATTGAGGACACGCTAATTTATTATTTTTTGAATTCTAACAACGTGCTCAACGCTGACCTGTGAACATTTTTAATTTTCGTTTTTGTCTGTTCGTTTTTAAACCATTCAAAGAATTATATTATTTTTGTTTAATTCAAATCATGTCTAAAATCTTCAAAAACTTAGTTCCTACATTTCTTATTAGCGCATTGACCGCTTTAGTCGATAGCAAAGTTATATTATAAATTTTCTACCAATTATTATTAATTAATATTTTATAATTGGAACTAAAACGAAATACCTTTTATTTTGATAGAATCGTTTTGATTCTATGTTGTTTTTAGATAAATCATCATCATCGCTTAATCATCAACTGTTTTCTATCGATTTTTGGGTAAAGGCCTCCCCAAGTGTATCCTACTCTCTCTATCCATTATTATTCGCTGCCACGTGTTTCGGCAGAATTGAATGATTTAGTCAGTACAGCGGGTTTTGCGGTAGCCTGTCGGCCTCTGAATTCCCCTCCAGTACAACTGATTGTCCGTTCTCCGAGCTATGTGGCCTGCCCATTGCCATTTTATTTTTTAGCGTATTCAATTACGTCAACTACTTTTGTCAGTTATTTTATCTACACATTTCACATGATGTCTCTTGATGTGATGCCCAGCATGTCTTTCCATGCATCTTTGCGTTTTTCAAAAATTTTGGACATCTCTATTATTGAGAGTGCATTTTTCTTAGCCATGCGTGAGCACTGATAATACACGTGCAGTATGTACACTTTACATTTTTTAAATACAGATTAGAAAGATATACATATAAAATCAATTTTATCGAAAAATATTATTGTTGCTACCGGGATTCGAACCTGGATCTCTTCCTATGAATTATTAATTCTAGCGTCTCATATCGGATTACTCAAAGGTATTAGAGATTCCGTAAAAATAAAGAAGATGGTTTTCAAATAATGGAACAATAGATGTATCAATTGATAGGTTTAATAGGTTCGAAAGTTTGTCGTCAAAAATAATGTCGCTGTAGCATAATTGGATAATGCACCTTCCCCGGTTTGGAAAGGGATCTAGGTTCGAATCCCGGTAGGGTAACAACAATATTTTTCGATAAAATAGATTTTATTTGTATATCTTTCTAATTAATACGTTTACTTAGTATAAAAAAATATTTAGTTGCTATCGGGATTCAAATCTGGACCTCTTTCTATTCGGCGAAGCGCGTTCTCCATTTTCGGTATAGCAATTGAACAAATTTAAACTTATATTCTGTAAGCTATCCAATTGATATATGTACAAATGGAGAACGCGCCACCCGGGATAGGAATAGGTCTAGATTCCAATCCCGATAGCAACTAAATATTTTTTCGATTGATAGATTTTTCTGTATATCTTTCTAATTCATTCATTTAATTTGTATTAAAATACCACAGAACTATGTTCTAAAAATGCAACTTCACAACAATACGTTTTTAATATACATAATTAGTTGTTTACATGAGACATAACTGAAATTTTAGAATTTATCCTAAAATAAAATTGTTTTTTCTAATTCAATTAAACCATATTTACATTTATTCACAGCTAAAATAATATATAAAATTGCTTTTTTTCCTAGTCTTGCTACAAATTGCACCAAACAAGGCCTAAGATCGCGAAGAGGACTATGAGCACATTTTTCCCTTGTATGATTTTTAAGATAGTGATACTTGTTTCTAGTCTCACTGTAGTGTATTCTTGTCATTCCATCTACGACTAAATATTTACAAAATCGAATAGCTTTGAAAAAATTTGCATCAATTTTCCTGGGTGCTAACAAAATTGCTTGTCGAAAAATATTTTTATCTTCTTGGATAAAATTAAGCGTTTGATCACACTAGAAGCGATGTGCCTGGAAGTGTTTGCGTCAACATAATAAATTTTCAATCACTTAAACCCACAAAGTAATCCGTCAAGAACTACGTACACCAACCACCGTCACAGAGTATAGACGTGCGTACAGAATAGAGGACTTTTCGCTTTATTTCTCTTTTTCATGTCAAACATAAATTTTTTATTACCAAAGAAACGTTTCTTACAAAATTAGTTTATTTATTTATAAAACAACTTACAACAAGCCAAACAAAACTCAGCTACGCCAATTCTGACTTTAGTGTATTGATATACTCGTATGGTAGTTACCTACCTCGAGTATGTTTGTCGTACATTACAAAGTTATAAAAAGTATCTTCCAATAAATCACATAAATATAATTATAAATACAGTGTGTCCCAAAAGTCTTTTAATTTTTGGTTTATTTTCTGCACTATCACAATGATTGGACGAGAGGTGGATGATATACTGATCGCTAGCTGCGTCCTTGGGAATTCAGTCGCTATGGAGCGTGTCCTTACCAGTTGTTTGTGAAATTTTCCTTGGAAAATTGATATCCCGATGAGGTAACAACATAAACTGGTCTCCATATCTTCAATCAAAGGTACACTGTAACAATCCTTCCTCTTTGGACCGATTAAAATAAAATATCCGAGTAGAAATGGCAACGATCACGGAGAATACGTTGTGAAATTTTAAATTTGAGCGGTGGCACCGGCAGCGAACTACTTTACCGACCAGAGTGAACGCACTATCTGTTAGAGGAGAAGGCTGGACAAAGAGCTGGTGAGGTGCGTGGAGCGAGTGCAGGATGGCGCTTCATCGAAAAATGGAGAAATGACAGCGACAGAGTTTAAGTATTATTTTCACGGCAGATCAAGAGATAATTAGGCCTTAATCTGCCAGTGAAAATCAAGGAGATACTCCGCGAGAATGAGCGGAAGGCTGCGAGCGATCAAAGGGAGTCCGGAGCAAGCATAACTCGTGCCGTAGCGTCAAAATAGCGCCTTTTGGAAGCCTCTAAAAAGCGAGAGAAACTTTGGTCCGACCTCGTAGCGATCCGGGACCCTGGCTGCTACATCACACATGGTAGCCATGTTTCATTCAAATAACTTTTCAACCTCGTACCTAACCATAAAAATAGTGTCAGTTTCGTAACCAATAGTTTCCACACTCGGTGGATAGAACTACGGTGTGTAAATAATATGAAAGATTCTACTCATTTAAATCATTATGTTGAATTTTTTTGTGGTACTTAAATAAATTGTTCAATGTGATTAATGTGTAAATCAAATATTTCTATTATTTGAGACCATTTTTATCCATCCGAGCCAGCCACTCTGACACTTTACAGCATTAATAAAAATAATATGTTTATTTCAGCGTTATTGGTTATTTTATGAAGACCTGATTCACCATAACGATAATACATATTAAAGAATACATTTATGTAACAAAATAATATTGATTTTATGAAAAGAAAAGCAAAAAAAGATAAAAAAAGTTCACACACATATATATGTATTTAAGCAAAATATAAATTCATACTACATTTTAGTCACGGCTATTATTGTATCTGTAGCTATTACCATTAATACCATAAGAGCGCCGCTTGCACTAGAGAATTGGTACTGAGCTCCAGCCGCAGATTTATGCTCGCAACTCGATGTCTCAGAAGCGGAACAAATCCATGTATACGGCCTTCGGCAAACATTGTAGATGCGTTACAATAACGCGTCAATCCGAACAGTATTCTGTATGAGTTGCTGTACTGAATTCGGAGACGGTTGTACGTCACTTGTTTGTATTTCGACTAGAGCACGCACGTATACATGCTGGTGAAGAACGATTTAAACAGTATCCTCTTCACCTCCTTACTGCATCGGTAAAAACTTCGTGACAGCATATTTGCACGAACACTCAACTGTCTCCTCTGCCGTTCTATGTCATCATTGTGTTGTCCATCTTCATTGAATATATGGCCAAGGTATTTGACCATGTTTAGAATCCTCAATTTTGTCCCGTTCAAGTGTGTTAATTAATAAACCTCTTTATAGTTCTTTAAAAAAATGTTTCTTGTAAGAATTTTGAATTTAACGAAAATGAACACTTTTGATTGGACATCGCTATGAGAAAATATTTATATACAATTTGAATACAGAGGTATGCAAATGCGATGAGAATAAAAGAAGTGGGGAATGAAAAGAGTAGAAACGTGTTTTCCATCCATTATATACACCGTTGCTGAATGCTTACTGTGTTACGACGTGAGCAATTACATATTCGTTCAGCGGAGCAACGTAAGCCACAATCATTTCATTTTGAATTGATATTGGTTACGATATGTTTTCAGTCAGTCTTCTATTATAAATGGCGGATAACAAGCTTATGAAACCGCCTCCGATAACAATTCGCACAGTAATTTCATTTTACGGGTTAACTTCTACATGTGTAAAGTTTGACTACTCTAAACTCAGAGCAAACAGTAAGTGATTTTTTTCTCATAGCCTACGCCTTTCACACTCACATATACATAATTCACTCAGCGACATCGAATGGACACGAGAGTGGTGGATGAAATATTAAGCCACTGGTCCCAACATAACCTTCAAAATTCTTCTGATACTATTCAACATATATGTACTCGTATATACATTGACGTTCATCCGCTAACTCACACAATTTATTCATTCAGCCATCCATAACTTCACAACCGAAATTGCTCTCCATAATGTCGACACGCAAATCTCTAAAAATGTTTTTTTTTTTAATAATCCACTATTCTTTTTCTTTTATGTGTACTGATCAAGGATAACGAAAATAAATTCCTGAGAAAAAAAATCTTTTAAATTATTTCCATTCAATCAAAGTACAATTGGAGTTAAAAATCAATGTAGAAAATGAGAAAATACAAAGAAATTTCACTGAGAAGTCGCATGCTTAAAATACACTTCATTTTTTATGACTTTCTTCTCATCTTAATATTTATCTTTGACGTTTTTCAACTTTTGAGAGGATTTATCTGTGATTGTCAAGTAAATATGTACGGTTGAGCGAATTTAAGTAGAAAACTCCGTAATACTTCTGAGAAATTAATTTCAAAATAAAATCGTGAATTTTTTAAAACTAGATGACAACACTAATGCAATAAAAAGTCTTAAGCTTCTGCGTTTAAAATAGTCAACCGGTATGAATATAAAATAAAAAATATTCAAATATATAAAAACTTTAATACGCATTTTACTATAATCCATTCATTCGGTCGACAAGCTAGTTTATGTAGGTATCGTTTCATTAATTGATTATTTAGCTTATACTATAGTCTCGTCTCTGTGAGACATCTATATCTTGATGACGATCCCCCCGGGGAAAAAAACCTAGTAATTAGTTTCTACAAAGATTTGGACATACTCAAAATATTGTAAAAATATAGTGGTCTAAATATGATGTTAAAATTGAAAAATTCTACATTTTCAGACGTATTCTAGTGTATGTTAATAATTCGGATGAATTTCATATACACACATACAGTATATTGCCCCTACTTCGAAAATAAGTCTCAGCTTCAGCGACATCTATACTGCTACATGAGAATGAATATCAAATTTTCAACAAAAAAATCAGTAGATGACGATGGCTTAGTTGGTAATAAATAAGTGAAATGTTGCATCATGATATCATATATACAACTTCAAAAAATTGGATAGATGTGGTAGCGTGGGTAAATAGATGAACGTTACATTGTGTAAAGTGATCACATAAGCCAGCCGATGACAGGTCGTAAGCCCTGTAATGCCCAAGACTTCCATACTTCTCTTGTAAAAATAATAGCTTCGTCTTTGTAAGACATCTATATCTTGATTAGTAGATTACCATGTAGGGTACATTAATTTAACTGTTAAGAATTAATAAATATATAATATTTGCGAAATGAATTTTCCAAATATACGTTTAAATACAACTTTGAGTGACATGAGACGTACTTCGTTAATCGTTTTATTAAGTCATTTTTTGTATATATCCAAGTTTACGGTTGAAACATTCAATATTTTGGTGGAAACAGTCAATATTGGTAGTAACTTTGTTAGTAGAACAAGCCGGTGAAGACGATTGGCTGAAAATTACGTAAAAATAAATGGTAGGTAAATGCAACATTCTGAACAAATAGTGCGTGTCCTGTAAATATGTATCGAAAAAAGAAGAAAAAATAATAAGTCCCTCAGAGCCACGGTTTCTATTTGAGTGACAACAATTTCTGATATTTCTTAAGGGCTAACATTTTTGTTGTACAGATGATATCAAATTATCACAATCCTTGGAGACTGACAAAGATCACAAGAATATTTAATATATATTTATTTTTAAAAAAATTCCGCACCACTGATTATAAACAGCTTTATTTAATTGACCACCGTACTAGGCCCTACACATTATGGAATATACAATTATACTTCTAATAATTATTTTCTAAATATAGAAATAAAAACTTTTTATTATAATAACTGAAAAATTAACACACAGATTTTTTTTAAATATGGAGTAAATAGTAAAAATCATTGTTAAATTTCGAATTTAATGTTAATATAATATAATTTTTATAAAAACTATTACGTATGTGTAAAGTCTCATCCTTTCTATTACATATCCCGTGCTTTACTATTTACGGAAATAGTATTTGAATAAAAGAGTAAATAAATTAGTTTTGAACGAAAAAATACATGAATAGTTTTGCTAAGTTCTTTGACGAAATTTTAAACGCAAGATTATATCTTATTTTTATTTTAGATTCACTTTCACACAGCATCTTAAAAAATGAAATGTACTGAATCACTGCCAGAAATAGTCTGTGAAATAATTTTTTCATTATTGTAAAACATTTTCAAAAAAATATATATTTCTATTTTCGTATATTTTTTTCTTATATTTTCTTATAATATAGCATTTTTCTTTTTAAAATTTCACACAATTAATTAAATTTTGAATAATCCCTTCTAAGTCATATTTAATCACTCTTTATCGTACCTCCTTTCACTTTTGTATTATTTTCATTAAAAATAAGTTTAATAATTTAATTTTAAATGTATCATTTAAAACGACATTTGTTAATTACTATTATACAACACTCTTTACCCTTGTCAACACGTCGACTTCTTTGCCAACCTTTCGCTAAATACCTGATGACTTAAATTGCCCTCTTTCTAAATACTACGTCTAATTTTATAAGATATAAAATATATGGATAGAAGCACAGAACCAAATCAGCCAAGTGTATTACTAGTTACCTACTAACCCAGACATGCGAACGTACGAGTGTGCGTCCCAAACAGCTGGAATGAGATTGAATCTCATTGGTTAATGGTACATAACGACCACTTAACGTTTCCTTTTGGTTGGGTACGCCATTGATCCTAAACCGTACTTGTGGTCAATCGAGACGCACATAATTTATGTATCGCTTTGGTTCAAGGTCACAAGCGGAGAGTTTGGGTATTAATTAAATAGTTTCAATTCAATAATATTGCTGATGATTTATTAAATCGTCAACTAATCTAGATTTTTCTATTTCACTAATCGTGTCGAAATTTAAAATCAGTATTGTGAATGTACATCAAATGTCACAAAAAAATTACTACTTATTTTTTTAAATGATCAACAAATCTAGCACTTTAGAATCTGAGAAGGAATTAGAAATAAAATCGTTCAATCAACACTTTATTAATACAAAGTAAATGAAGAAAAAATATATTAAAAATATTTTTTTATCCGGGATGGAATAGGAAAAGGTTCAGGTTCGAATACTGGTAACAACTAAATATTTATTCAATTAATAGATTTTTTCTGTATATCTTCCTAATTGATTCGTTTGATTTGTATCAAAAATACCTTAAAACTAAATTCTGAAATTGCAACTTCACAGCAACCAAAATTGTATTCATTACTATTACCCAGCATTCCCTTCAGCTGTTTATTTATTCCGTCTGCAAAAAATCTTACCTTCAGAATCAAACCAAATTTCGAGCCCGCATTTCTTCATCTCCGTTAAATGTCAGTCCACAAAGTGCATTTGATAGTGAGCGGAAAATGTAAAAATCAATTTGGCTGAGGCGAACGAACCTCCCAATTGAGTTCCCGAATGGCTATTCACCATAGATAACACATTTGCTTGCGCAACACTACAGCAACGTTAACGCGTAATAGAGATGTTGGTATCTGTCGTTTTGTAGCTCCATAACCATTTGAGTTAAAAACAAATTTTAATAAAAAAAAAATAGCTAACTATGTAGAGATTATGAAAGTCAAATTCAAAAGCTGACAAGAATGACAAATTATTTGTTGAAACGATGAAAAAATATATTTAAATGACACAACCGTTACTTATTTCTGCCCTTCTATATCGATCACTATATTAACGTAGTTCAATTAATGGTAAAGGTACGATGAATTTTATCGTATGTGAATCACAGGCCTAGCTTTATGTCTAAAGCAAATTTAAAACTACAAAGTGTCTATTGTGTCGAATTGTAAGCTTTTGGTTATCTGATATGAATATGTTCTTTATTTAAATAATGGATTTTTTCAGATCGATTTTTTACAAATTTAAACTTTCGTGATTGATTACATCGACCAAATATATAGGTACTTATATTTTTAAAGAATCAAAATTAACTAATATTTTGTTTTTAAGCAGATTTTTTAAAAGACTAGTGCTAAAACTAAAGTCTGCAGTAGGTACAATGTTCACATTGTTTAATACGAAGTTGTATAATATTATATATCTGTCATATCACAAGGCAAACTTTGGCAGTGGATCTACAATAGATAATAATGATAGTATTATGCATGCTTGGAATGACGTATAAAATGATTCTAAAAGATAAACATGATGTCTGAGAACGGGGTAACTCCCAGTCCAACAGAACACTTCCAAGATTAAAACGGTACAAAGATTTACGTATCTTGGATCCCTAATAATAAATAGCACTAATACTAGAGAAAGGATTTAAAAATGCATAGTAAAATCTAATAAATGTAATAAAATCCCTACTGCTGCATAGAAATACCACAATGTTGTTGTAGGCTTATCAGACCAATGCTTACGTACGCATTTGAGATATGGGTACTAATTTAGAAGAAGGAATGTGCACTGGACATTTTTGAAACGAAAATTTTAAGTTTTGACAAAGACCCTACCCTACCAGATTGTTGGTCTGCTTGACTTTCACGCACCATTGACGTCATCGAGACACAATTCATTGTTATATTACAGTGGTAATGTCAGAACTCATGCATTAGCTAACTCCGCACTCCCCAGAATGCATTCTTTGGGGAATGAATATACAGAGGTAGTCGACATTTTTGCTGTAAATTTAACTCTTTATAGAACTACATTATTACAATTATTTGTGTCTCAACTCAATGGTGGCGGATAAATTGCATTACGTCACATTTTATATTTATTTTTAATTTTGATTATAAAAAAACATGCTGACATTATATCATTTTTTTCTTTGTGTATTGCAATTCTGATGAAATTTTCTGTTATTCTACAAATTATGTCAATGCTTGAATAGGGCGTGTATAATAATAATAATTCTGTTAGAAGCCTCAACAATCGGCAAGCTTGTATAAGAATATGTATGAATGTGAATGAGGCGAGAATTGTGTGTCAGGACAGAGGACAGAGGAGAGGACGCTCTTTCGTCTCTGCCTATGGCGTGATGGTAAGTTAGTTTAGTTACTTAATAATAAATAATTATAATAACAATGAGTTTAAAACTTTGCTTAATGAGATTAGTGATGAGATTAAAATCACGAACCGTGAGTCAATCACTGATATATTTGAATCACACTCACTATCAGTGATTGAATATCTGAGAATATCGTGATTAATTTATTAATTTTATTTATATTTGATTGTGAACCGTGATTCGGCGCAGGTGCATATGAAACGAAAATATTCATGAAAGAATGACATTATAATACGTGATAAGCGCCATCTAATAGATTCTGACAAAACGTTTAAACATTTAAACCGCAATGCTGAGAATTTGACCTAAAAAGATAATTCACAATTTTTAAAGGTTTTCGTTGTCTTCGTGAGGATATTAAATTAGATATATATTGATCATATATGCTAGAATCAGTTTTTTATGCAAATTAAATTTAAATATATTATAATTATAATATAACATGATAAACATAAGATATATTTATATTATAATTAATTATAATACTCGTAATTTATTGTATGGAGTGGAGTAGACTCCATTTCTGATATATACAGCATTCTTCTGGCTACTTTGCTTGACTGCTGTCTGTGTTAAAATAGCCAATTTTTCGTGCTATTGTGGTGTTATTTTATTCAAGAAAGATAAATAGATAGACAAGAATAAAAAATAAAAAAACAAATGTAGTGAGAGTGTTATAAAACTAGTGAATTATTATGATTATGTTGGAATATTGGACAGCGATGCTTCTGATTGATCTCTACCCAATTGTATCATATATTGGGTCCATATTTGTGTAATCTTATTGGAAGTTAATAATTTCCAGATGGTGTTGAGTGTGTTGTATAGTTTCGGAGTTAAGAACATGTAGAATCTTTGATAAAATGTCATTGTTGCTCTCGGAACTGGTGTTTTCGTTGTTTGTCTTGTGTTATGTTCATGATTTATTGCTTGGGGTGAGTTGTTAACATGGAAATATTGGACGAATCTCAACATATTGATTTGTCTTATATCTATGGCATTGTCCTCTTTTAATATAAGATCTGTTAGATATCGAAAGAGTAAATATAAGTAAATACTCTCAAAATTATGTTTTTTTATATATATTTCGTGTATTGTGATATTTTACAGCGCGCGCGTGTTAGTAATGAAACTGTGATCAGTCACAGTTTTTAATCACTGATTTTATCGAATACCAATCACAATCACACCAGTGAGTTAAGAGTAGCATTTTTTCCCATCACTAAATGAGATAAGCTTCTCAAGGTTTATTAAAATACAAGACTTCGATGGTTGCGCCACGTGGAGATCGTTGCTAAACAGGCTTATGGAAGTCGTAGCAGGGTGCAGCAGGTCTTTGGACCGGAGAGAAAATGCGAAATGTGATCAGTAGAGGAAAATTCTTGAAAAAACCAAGAATTACCAAGAGCTGTAAATAAAATAATGATGATGATGATTTATTGGGGTAAATATATAATCTCGCAATGATTGGTAATTATTTATCACACGAAAGTTATAAAAAAAATTCTCACATTTTTAATATTTTCGTGAAAAATGTTTTTCATTACAACCAACAATTTTCCCCTCTCCCTATCATCTTATCCACTGTGGTAATTTACAGATAATGATGGATGATCCGAGTCCGTCTTTCGCCGCTTTCTCTCAAAACATCGTGATAAATCAATTTAAAACTCAAACACCAAAATACTCAAGAGTTCAGTAATTTAACAAAAAATATATATATCGATATTAAAAAAAAGGTTCTATTGATCGAGCAGCAATACTGGAGAAATATTTTGAAATTAATGACTGTGAATATCCATGTTATTATTTTTTTAGCAATTTTAACAAATCTGTCATCAGGCACCAACATGACAACAAAAATTGTATACTCAATACACATATGTTGCAGTACGTCTATATTATATTTGGGTTATGTGCTTCGATGAATCATATTAATTTCTGAAGTTTATCTGTCTGAGGAACAATTTTGTTTTATTCGATTTTTACAGAAATTATCCTCAAACTTCGTATATTTGAAAAATATAACTTTTTGTATTTTTTGGAGTGTACAAAGATGGAGTGTAGTTTGCAAAGCTATTATAAGAAAACCTAGAAATTGAGAAAGAAAGTTTACCAGTAAATTTGATTTTAATAGAAGTTTTAACATATTAGTTTTGATCAGATACATAAGAGTAATATTCTTATTAACTACGAACATATTAGAGAGATAATGTTTTGTACAAAGAAACTCTCATTTCAAGAACTAAAGAACCTGAAGTTGATAGAATAATAAAAAGAAGAAACATGCTCGATATGTTGTTGTGGCATCATAGCAGTACTGGTAATATTATACAGTACCAAAGTCTGCCTTCGAGGGATGGCCGCCAAGCGTATTTAAACAAATTGATACCAACCATACTTTTGACAGCTACGATCTAATATAAGTCGACTCGGTACCATATAATCGTATAATAATAATGAATAACCTTAAAATGACAGAAATTCAGAAAAAATTTGAATTTTGAGAAATCACGAATGAACAATATCACATTTTCAAATCGTTCGCCGCTATTATCAATGTTTCCTAGAAACAATAAAGCCTCCTCCACCCTTACGTGCTCTACCGCCTTAATAGTCAAATCAAAAATTAAGTTCAATCTACACCTATATATGGGAAGGACTGCTCTTCCCGAAACTAGTGATACAACTCAAAAAAATTATATGTGTGTAGTTCAAAGTGAAAATAAAAATTATATATTTTTTTAAATTAATATTTTACATGCAACATGTTAACTGCCAAGTGAATCAATGGTATTGTGTTTACTTCATTTTCTTAGGATACGTTGGACTGCGAGACAGACGGATGCTCTATTATCCAGATATTGTATATATAATACATGCAATTCATAATGTACAAGATATAGTGGTACATTGCAAGATAAGATGGAGAGAACCTGGAAAAACAAGTTGTTAACGATAGTGTTGCAAAAACGAAAAACAAGAGGGCGATCACCAAGAAGATGGATGAACCAAGATCCTAAAAGTATTGGAGCACCGCTACATGTTGTTCTGTACAATACTCCGGATCGAAAAGCAATGCATAAGATTAGAAAACTACAATGTTCATACATAAAATCATCGAATAGAGAGAGGGAATAATATATATTTTCGTAGAAATCAATCACTTTGTGGTTTAACATATAAGATTAAATAAAATAGCAATCACATTGTGTGAAACCACAAAATTTATTATACGTTAACCGGTTTCGCTTATCACAAGCTTCATCAGGACGTATTTAAAATTAATCATAAATACAAAAAGAGTGCACTTATATACACATAAAGAGAGAGATAGAATATAAAATTATATGTGTAAGAGAGAGACAGAATACATATATAGTTAAATAGGACATCAAGGGAGACAGAATATAAAATTATATGAGAAAGAGAGAGACAGAATACATATACAGTTAGACGGAACATTAAGGGAAGGAAAAATACAGTATTGATGGATATTAAGTTGAATTTTAAAAAAAACATACCTAATTTGGGGCTAATGGATAAATTAATTTGATTATTAAGATTTGGCGTGCTACTATTTACTGTCTTTTTTATTTCGAAAGCTTCTAACCAACCGACCGAAGACCAAACCCATTTTTATGGAGAATATTGATCCCTGTTTTATTATTAAAAGAAGGGTATTTTTCTGTAATGTGGTTTCATACAAAGTGATTGTTATTTTATATAAGGGAATAATATAATTGATTGCATTCCAAACGAAACTGTATGGGTAACAATGTACCGAAATGTACAATAAAGCATATAAGTATTTATCAACTTACGTACCTACATATTATTTAATTTTTATTTTATAAGGCATCAAAATTCCAATACTTAATAATAAAAAAACTATATAACTGAAATAATGAAAATTAAAATGTAATGAGGTAGTATATATAATATAAAAGAATATATGCGATGAAAACTGACTCCAAATATTATATATATATATATTTGTTTTTAAATCCATATTACCCATAATAAATTATTACGTCAATTTATTTTTAAATGATTCAACTTATATTCTACTCTTTAGAATAACAAGGTTCCAACTAACATTTTGGGTTAATTTGAGTTATTGCGTGAAAACGGTTCCAAATGCATTATTATTTATTTCTTCCATACACACCAACTATCATTATTGTTAATTTATAATGTTTTTATTTATTTTTCATTTCCTTCATTTCACAGTAGTCATTGATAATACGGAAATTAAGATAAGACCTTATGATAATGTAAATGATTTCAATAGCTGGTTTCCAGGTTTCCGATTAACAATAAGCACACATGTGATATATGAACTGCACTAACCTTTTTAATTTTGCTGTCTTTCTGGTCCGATGTTGTTGTTCTTTTAGCTGGGTTGTCTTCTTTTGATTTCGGCCGACCGAAGCGCGCACTGGTGGTTTATTTGGATCGCTGGACTGGTCGAAGCACGGGATGTAATAAGAATGACGCCTGTCGATTACCGTCTTCTTAGTTTTCCAAAAAAAGGGCGGAAATACTCACATACATACATCTACATTATTATAAATCAGGAAACCCAGTGGTGCCAATCGAAGTAACAATGCGCGTAAACACCTTAAAATTGATCGTATTTGCATATTTAAAACAAAATATTCATGAATATATGTTGAAATTCAACCAACACTTTTGAGCTCATTATCTCAAAACAGTGTCAGTATCAAATGGAACCTTGTTATTCTGAAAGGTCGATGTAATATACATTTTATATTATGTTACTGATTGATCATTTTATATCAGATTTTTTAAAGATTTATTTTATATTTTTTACATTTACATATTTACCCTACAAGTTATTTTTACTTATACCCTCATATAATACATTTTACTGATTCGCCCCACCCCACCTCGAATACAAACCATTGAATTTTGTTTTGATTTCTTCAAACATTTGAATTTTATTTAATGTTTAGATCGTGTTCGTTTGTTATGCGGAAAACAAAAAATATATTTATTTCAAACAAATAATAAATATCTCATAGAGAGACGAAGCTATTTCTTATTATATTTAATAGAAATATATGAAGTATGGGTAATTACAGGACTTACGACTCGTCTTCGGCTGGCTTAAGTGATCACTTTATACAAATATAACGTTCACCGTACTTCCATCTCTTTCCATTAAATATAATAAAAATAGCTTCGTCTCTTCGAGATATCTATTTTTAAATTTTAAAATGTTTCCCATTTCTACTATGATTCATGAATATTGTATGGAAGATCGCGGCAATGAAAAAGACTTCATTCTTCTTAAAATATTTATTTGAGAACAAAAATATTTCGCTGAGAATGGTGTAGAATCTATTTTATTTAATGACGCTGTGACTATGAACTATGCTCACTTCAAAGCTTTATCCTGAGACTTTATGTAAGCATTGTTTATATATATTTTTAGTTGTATGGTATTTGTTTTGATTTTATTTTCTATTATGTTTGTTATCTTTGTTTTTAAATAACTAACACAATTAAAATAATCTCTTTGTTTTCATACTTCCGTATTGCACACCATCGTAAAACAAGCATGCATAGCATAGTATTACATGGTAACACAAAACATATAAAATCTGCTCTCAATTCACATAAAACTGCGCGGATATCGCGTAAATTATTTTACAATTTTATTCTCACATACTTCAAAAATAAATTATGTTAATAAAAACAATTGTTTTCTCATATTTACTGACAAGTAATTTCTAGTAGATAATAATAAAAAATCTTGTACAGACATCTATAATTTTAAAAATACATTATATATTAGTATGGTGAGGTTGTCTATAATCTGTAAATTATAATGATATAATATAAATTAACTGAACTTGAAAGACGTACAGGAAAAATCTATTTATCCTAAAAATATTTTAGTGCTACCAATATTTTGTATTATAATTACCACAGAAATTAATGTTCATAAATTATGTTCTGAAAAATTCAACTGTATTGTTTCAATTGTTTTTTACTTTTAAAATTAGCAAAATTCACATTGTGATTAAAATTCATACGTTTGAACAATAGTAAGTTTTCAGAATTTTCTAATCATTTGATAGAAACTGGGCATGGTTTTGATAAAAAAATTGGGATTATCAATTTTGCATTTAAGCGGTGCTGGTCATTAATTAAATAATTTGGAATCATTGGAGACAAATAAATCGTGTAAAACTAATCAAAAAATTATAAACCAACGAAATTTAACTACGTGTCCCATTAGAAAATTTTTGCCTAAAAAATATTCGAGTTAATTTGAATTAAGTAACAATTTGAGTTAGTTACTAAATTAATTTTTTAAATAATTATCGTTTTTTTTAAATAGATTCTGGTAAAGAAACAAAAACATGTGTTTTTAGTTGGTATTGACATCCTGAAGAAGAAAATGATATTTTTCGAAACCGGTAGATGTATTTAAACTCAATAAGTTGGTAATGAAACAAAGTTAAAAAATAATTCATTAATTTTTAAATAATTTTTTAAAAGTCTAAAATTACTCCTCTCGGTACCATATAAAGAAACAATAATTAATAATCTTGAAATGATAGAAAACCAGAAAAATTTTAATTCGGAGAAAACATTGAATAATATCATATTTTAAAATCCTTCGCCGTTTTTATCAATTATTCTTAGAATCAATAAAATCACTTACACCCATACGTGCCCCGTCGCCCCAATAGCCAACTGTATTTAATTTTAGTTCAATTTACGCCTGTTGATGGGAAGGACTGCTCTTCATACAACTCAAAAAAATTGTGTGTGTTTTATAAAGTGAAAATAAATAAAACATTATTAAGGCGAACGCATTCTTATTGTGAAGTTGTAATCATTCAGAACATAGGTCTGTGATATTTTAAATACTAATTAAATGTAATAATTAGAAAGATATACATATAAAATCCATTTTATCGAAAAATATTGGATTCGAACCTGGATCTCTTTCCAAACCGGGGAAGGTGTATTATCCAACTATGCTACAGCGACAATACTTTTGACGACAAATTTTCGAACCTACATGTGACACTTTTTCAAATTAATACATCTATCTTTCCATTATTTGAAAGCCATCTAATTTGTTTTTATCGTCTGCTATCGGTTTACTCAAAGGTATTTGAGATTCCGTAAAAACAGATGGCTTTCAAATAATGTTTATATTATAATTTGCTGTGGTATTCGGGATAAGTTTGTCATATATTTCTTCTAAAATTTCGTTTAATTTCCGTCAAACTAATATTCATAATTCGCCACCTCCGTACAGTTGGCTGTTCCACCCAGTATTCTGGTTGCTTTAACTCTGAATTGTTGAAAATATACCACTGTCTTGTCAATTGATCATCTTTCGCCGACCGATAAACGATATTTTTTTACAATAATTTATCTATTTTTAAGATTAGCAAAATCAACTTTGTGATTAAAATCCATTATTTTAGATAGTTAGCTTTTATTTCGAATTCGTAAAACATACTTTTATTGACACATTTCCGCGTCCAAATTTCCATCCATATATTTCCTAACGCTCGTCTTTTCAGTGTGAAATGTGACCTTGATGCCAGCAGATGTCAACTTGGCTGATGTTTGTTCGATCTCGACATCGCGATAGTATTCGCGGTGTGGACCTTACAGCTCCAGTGCACCAGCACTGTATTTTGTGATATTTTGTTTTTATCACGCATTGTTTGTTGTTTGTGTGCCGTGGGTAAACATGTGACATCGCCGTATTCAATTGGTATCGGAGATCGACTCATCCGCGTGCCATTTGTGTGATATCGGCGGCGACTGCAGGGATTGCGGAGGCGTCATATACAAGTTAAGACGAGCAGTCCTTCC
Source organism: Eubasilissa splendida (assembly GCA_031772225.1). NCBI lineage: Eukaryota > Metazoa > Arthropoda > Insecta > Trichoptera > Phryganeidae > Eubasilissa > Eubasilissa splendida. The sequence continues at coordinate 22,606,375 of CM062862.1, read as the reverse complement.
GAATCTCGATTCCCTGAAATTCACCGGTCCTTCGACTGGAACCCCTATCCCCCCATCGACCTCATCCCGTACCAAGGTTTTCCTACGTCCCTCCCATACGACCGGAATTGTCGTATTCCATTCCGCGAGACGCGCGACACAGAGATTGCGCAATTCGTTCATTTGATCCTATCGATCCGGATTTACAGTTCAAATTCAATTTAGTCTTATTAACCACTTAATGAATTAAATACATTTACCGGTTTCGAAAAATAGCATTTTCTTCTTCAGGATTTCATTAACTAATCAAAAACATATGTTATTTCTTTAACAGAATATATTTTTAAATAATAATAATACCACTACCAACACCATGGCCATTCCCACCTCTAAAAAACACATTATTTAAAAATATATATATAATCTAATAATAAAATTAATAAAAAACAAAAATACGACGATTTCTATGTGGTGTAGTAACTTACTGTAATGTTTACGCTGTAGTATATCTTGTTATCGACACTCCTCTTCGGCCTAATTAGTCACAAATGTACCACTAGCGCAATGACGACCGCTAAATCTGGGCGAGCAATGGAGCTTATTACGAAAATCATTTCCGAGATGAAGTTTGAATTTATACTTCGGTCTAAGCTCCGGGTGATATTATTAATTTACTCTGTTTTGTTGTACAAATTCTCGTCGTCAGACTCGTTCGTTACTCGAGGCATCACTCACAGTCGCGGGAATATCATAAAACAAAGGGATATATCAAATTGTACGAATTATCGCTGCTCGTAACTAAATTACTTTAAATACTAATTAAATGTATTAATTAGATATATATATATATATATATATATATAAAAAATCAATAGTATCGAAAAATATTTTTGTTGCGCTATCGGAATTCGAACCTGTATCTCTTTCCAACCCGGGGAAGGTGCATTATCCAACTATGCTACAGCGACAGTATTTTTGACGACAACTTTTCGAAACTATATGTTACATTTTTTCAAATCATAGTTTCATTATTTGAAAACTATCTACGTTGTTTTTACGTAAACAATTTTACAACATTCTTCGATAATATTGATTTTATATATATATATCTCTCTAAATAATACATTTAATTAGTATTTAAAATATCACAGACCTATGTTCTGAATGATTACAACTTCTCAATAAGAATGTGTTCTCCTTAATAAAATTGTTTTACTTCATCAAAAAATGATTCTAAAAAAAATAATTACTTATTTTGATAGTCATAAACTCGTACTACACTAATGATTGACAAATGGTAAACAGTAGATTTTTTTAAAAATTGAAAATAATATAACTTTCCCCGATCTTATTTTGATATCCCAAACTTGAGCAGGTTACTGAATGTTGTTGTTTTTTTGTATCTATATATCTCGGTTCATCCTATTTTCTTTTGCTGTGAGATACATATATGCATATACAGTATCATTGATAGTTAATTAATCTGTGTACAATTTTTTGAGATAATCTGCCGTGTATATCTAACCTATTTTGGATATTCTGATATATTTGGACCCTGCAATGGGATCCGAAACGTCAGCCAGAAATATCAGATATACACGGCACATTACCCCAGAAAACTGTACACAGAAGATTCTAAAAGGCCTTGAAAATCTAAGAACAAAACATTTAAATTATCATCAATATTTGAATATGTCTAAGAACAAACAGTTACTAGATTTTTACCTACAAAGGCACTGTTATTAAACAAACAATAGATATCTCATAGAGACAAAGCTATTTTTTATTATATTTAATGGAAAGATATGGAAGTATATAATTACTCATTCTTCCATATTTTTCCATTAAATATGATATGAAATAAGATATAAATAGCTTTGTCTCTATGAGATATCTATTACTTGTTTTTTAATCATCTACTATTTCTTTAAACGTATAATAATATTAAATAGAAATTTAAAAAGTGATACTAAATAAAGCTTGTCTATTGAAGTAAATTTAGATATTAGAAATTAAAATGGTATTTAATTAATATTTCCTGTAGTTGAACGATAAACTTAAATCAAGTATTAATATCTTGAAATGTAAAACAATCATATTTTATATTTGTAAATAAATGTAAGATGGTAGTATCTCTAAATATAGAAATGAGCAGGAAAAAATGTACAGCTAACAGCTAAGTATAAAAAAACAAGCAATATTATTTTAATTGTGATGAAATTAAAACATAAATCTTCCAGTAAATAATATCGATTATTGATGTAGCCGGTTCGTGAAAAACTTAAGCAAATAATAGCACATTAAGATAGCGGCACGTTTGTGATATTTATAAAATCTATAGTAAATAACAGAAGATAGAAGTGCATACCTTTTGTTATATACTTTATCATATAAGAGATACACGTGCCTCGCAATTCCTTATCTTAATACCTACTATTAGACCGTAAAACAATAATGTTTTTTATTGAAAAATAAAAATTTACCATGTTTCAGTTTCGTATTAAACAGGAAAACTACTGCTATTTAAAAATATATATGTATTACATCTAAGAGGATTTAGCGATGCATTTTGGAAGTTGATACCTGTCATCTATCATGTAGAGTTACTCCACTACTCAACTATTTTATCTCCTGCGAACAAGTACGGTTGTACCGTAACATTTTGAGACAACGCCTTGACAATGGAACATGTGTCCGTGCCGAGACGTCGGCTTAGGTTTTCTCAAGGAAACCATCTACAAAAATCGTGATCTCGCCTAGAAGAGACACCAGTTTCATACATCAGTATGAATCTGGAATTGAAATCTGAAATTAAACATATACGTTTATACATACGACTAAATATGAACACAGTAAAAGGCATACTACGGATACAGCTCTGTGGGACAAACAGTGAATCACATTATTCCGTTATCATTAAAATTTTATAATAACCTCACTTCTACCTCTATATTATTTTCGCTATTTGAACGATCAATTTAAGAGAAATGTGTTATAAAAGGTGTGTGAAATTCTAATTAATAATTTTTATGTATTCACTCGATTAGCAGGTATAATATTTAAACCAAAAATAATTATTAATCTAACTTGCCTGCTCGGAATATAAATGAAATTATCTTTGACGGGGAATTAAGTGCATTGTTCTTGTGTTAGCATCAGCGGTCAGGAGTTGGAGTCTGGGGAACTACGGTTTATGACAGATGATTATATCTACAATCTCAGCTGGAGATTCTCAAAGCAGACAGCGCGTAGCGCAGACGAGAGATAGTAAGTCAGAATACAGTCGTTTGATATATTTAAATTTACTATCAACTTTTCTCCTACTGACATCTTGTGGTAAAGTTGATAATGTTGCATAAAATAAATTTAATTGTCAATCTCACCCACAGGACAATAGTTTTAGATGCTAATTATGTATTTGTGTTTACTTGTAAATACAAAAGTAAGCATAAATCATTATTAGTTAATAAATACACGTTGTGGTAATCGATTAAAAGTAAACATTCAAACTATCTGACGTCGTCCGTGATTATCGAAACGTGGAAATTTCGTAACGTAAACAAAAATCAAATATGTTCGGCTTATTTTTTTTAATCGCACCAAAAAAAACTAAATCAAGTCAATAGTCAAATGCCAACTAAATAAAATCAATCTACGTACATATTTGTACTGCCTGATGTTGTAGATAAATAATTAATTATGTAATTTGATGCATAATTATATTGTAACATGACATATTGTATTACAATATTATAAATTATAATGTATTATGAATTTGTAACATAACCAAAAACGACAACAAACTCAAAATATATTATGTACATTTATCATTAGGGAGCGAAGTCAATAACAGGCGTAATCGTGGACTGATCAATGTTGACGTTCTCAGCCAGTGTCCTACTGGTGCAACTTTCGCCCTCTTCAACAGCCGCCAGAAGGACCTAGTCATCAAAATCCGAAAAACAACCCTTTCCTGGCGTGTCGTCTAAGCTGGTATCATCGGCGATGCATATAGAAGCGAACAAACCACTCTCGGCATGCTCTTTCGCTAATCGTTCCTTCACCGTAAACATCGTAGAGATCGCGAAATGACTCAGCAGCTTTCCATTCTTTCTCCAAGTGGTACAGCATCATATGTGTATGCTTTTCTAATTTCCTAACCCTATTATTAAATAATTATATTATGACAAATGTCAATTGAACGCCAAATTCATAAAAAAAATCGTCGCCAAAGAAACGGCGGATAATTGCGCATCGATATAATAATATTTTGCACAAGTATTCAGTCTAGATATAAATATAAACATTTGATATACATAACTGGTCATATAATAAATTAAATTTCTTTAATAAAAGGACTATGGTTAATATATATATATTGGTGTACGTATTTCAATGCACGAATCAATAATAGAAGATTTTTAATAAATGGTTAAAATAGGTTTGTTTTTATTTCAAAGTACGACAAAGATCAAAACCCTAATTTTATTCCGAGAAATCTTCAAATTCGCAGAATCAACATATGAAAGCACTCCGAACCATCATAACAAACAAAAATGATATGACAGAAAATCCTTCGTATCAGAACCCTTCAAAGTGACAGCGGGTCTGAAGTAGGGTGATGAGCTACAGTCCGTTCTTTTCAACTTCGCGGTACAGAAGATAATAAAAACCCTCAATTCGAAAGCTGGAATTACCCAAAATGACACCCACAAGATTTCAGGCTATGCAGATGATCTGACGGTACTGAAGAAAGTATATCCCATTAAGCTAACATTTTCATTCCTATGGATAAAACGGCATCTCCATTCTGCAGGAATTTGACAAACGAATTTATGCTTTTGAGTTGTGGTGCAGGAGACATATGTTGCGCATACTAATTTGCAAAAGCTGAACATCAAGGACAATCCTTCCATTTTTTAGATTTGTTGCGACAAGGAAACATAGTTTAGAAAAGGTTGTTCTGGTGGCCATGTTAAAAAACAAGGAGGAGGAAGATCTGCTACCCGTTAAACCGACTAAGTGGAAAAGGCTACAGACACCTCTCTGATGACAGCCCTAAGATCTGCAGGATGCCGAAAAAAGTGGAGCAGGAAAGCGAGCATAGTTAAGAGGGTGAGAGTTCATGGAAATCGCAATTCTCAGTCAAGAGAGACCCACGTGACAATAAGATTGTCAAAAAACAGCAGTTCTTCCGAGAACCTAAATATAAGACGATCAACTAATAACAAACATAACTAACAAAAATGATAAGACTAAGGAATTAAAATACTATTCATATCAAATTCCTTATTCAAAATGTGTCAATTATAATAATAGTACCAATTGTATGGACGCCTAACTTGGATTCCTACGGAGAAACAAGAAGTCATCCTAAACTATTCGCTCATAATCGTCGATGGCACATTTCAAGTATTATAGCTACTCTAAAATCGAGAAGACCGAAATAACAGAACATATTGTTAACCCTTCCCAAACCATGCAGTAACACAGGTCTACCGCTTTAATTAAACCTGTAATATTTTGGTAAATACACGCAACATTTAATTCATACATTCATTTCACCAATCGTTCTTTCACCGGAGTTTGTTTAAATTGCGAAATAACAGTGTTGCAGTCTATCCTTTTTCGAAATGATGAGTATTATTATATGGTGAATGTGAAGGTAGATATTGACAGCATTTTTGCTATCTAAAGATATTATTAATAATTGAAACAAAATGACAAATTTAAGAGATTCGAAGGGCTTCAGTAAAACGATTGATATTAAACACTAGCCTTATACATATGTATAAAAATATATCTACATCGAAGCTCCGCTTTGTAAAGGTGGACCAACTTGGTCCATATTATTTTTATATTACTTTATTTTGAATTATATATTTTTTTGCAGATAATAAAGAATTTATGAAGATTATAATGGCTACATAACCAGTGCAAGAGCACGTTAGAACTATTGAATTTTATTATGTTTCGCGACGATCTATTTTCGGTTACCGGCTAATTTCAAAAAATGCAGAGTTACTTTGGCCTCCCCGTTTAACGGCGCCTGATTTCATTTTGTGGGGCTCCTTAAAAGGCCGAGTTTACATAAACAAACCGACAACAATTCAGGAGCTTTAACAAAATATTCGTGCAGAAATAACAAATTTGGAGACAGAAACGTTGCATAATGTAATGAAAAATACTTAAGAAATAGCAATTATTTGTCAACAAGAAAATTGTGTTATTTTACATACATATATTAAAAAAAAATTAACAAAGTACACTTTCATATAATAATTTTTTTTTTTAATAAATATTAAAATTACAAAAGTTATATGCATTTTACATCAGTCAGTCCATGTTGGCCCACTCTGTAGTTGCCTTCATGCATGACATTTGAGGGTACCCGAATCGGCTCATTTTTTGAGGTCATCAAAAATATTTGAGCACCACACCAAATGACGTGAATGAAGTAGATACTTATCAGACCCGAGCAGAAGTTAGTTTGGGCATTTCATTACTGAAACATACGCAGATCTAGTACGAGTTTAATTACCTATCGCCTCAGTGAACTCACGTTTACAGTAGTTAAACTAACTGGAAGGTAGGTGTATATTATTATAGTCTAAACACTTCGGTAAATTATTCCAGTCTTCATGTGAATTGCGAGTTGTTTCGTAAATCGGAACTAGTTGCTAATTGTATCACTATTATTGACTCATGTTCGTGTATCTTTCACATGAATCTTTAAAAGTATTACGAATAATCTCCATCAAAAGCTTCGAGAAATTTTTTTTAACAAAAATACAACAACAAATAAGTTTATTTTTTAAATTTTTCTATATTAGTTTATCTTCATAGGTATCCACGGGTATGTTTTCCAGTTGCTCCAAGAAATTAGGCTTTCAAATTGTTTGACAATCTACCGCGAAGTGCTTACGATGCCACATAACTTGAAATGCAAACACTGAATAATTACCGTTAGGATCACATCTGGCCCCCAAATAACTATGTAATTTTTTTATTATCGGATATCGTGTTTTTCGTTCGATGGCGTGTTTGCATTCGCCAGTTTTTGCTCATTATGTACTGTCAATTGTTTACATCCGTTTGCTCTATATTTAATACTTACTGCTCGGTGGTTCAAAACAAAACACATTTCATTTTAGACCCACCTCAAGTTTTCAGTTTTTCAACCGTTTTGTGAGAGATTGTTTATAGACATTTCATTTTAAATATGATTTAATGAAATGGAATGAAGTGCCGTAATGTTTCTACTAAAAAATTAAAGATAAAAATAAAAAAATATTATAAAATACAAACATCCACTGAGCATGTAATCTTATCGTCGGAACCCGAACAGCTAGTGTCATAAAACTTACAGGTAGGCGCAACGCTCCTCAAATAGTTATATTACTGGTATTGTCTAGAGGCCGCCAGACGAAAATAAGTCAAAACAAATACATGGACGCATACCTGGTATCGTTTGTCTGCCCGCTCAAAATGTTGACAATATATATTTGGGTGTAAGCGCTGAGTTGTAATACCGTAAAAGCGACTGATTTTTGAGCGTTTTATCACATTTTTATCAATAACTCATTTAAATCTCGTCCGATAACATTTATTTGTATCTCAAATTATTTGAAAATATTTAATAAAAGATTATCTAGAAGGAAAACAGCATTAAACGAATATTTGTAGCGTAATTCATATTTTTACAAACACCCGGGTCAAATCTGACCCACGACCGCAGAGCACGTGTTAACGGTGCTTCGGATAAGGTACTCGTGTTCGTAGACTCGTTTAATAGAGACATACTGACAGAATATTACACAGCAAGGTATTTTCGACTCGGTGTATCAATATATTCCGAATAATTATTTTCAATCAGGCAGAATAATCGGATAGTATAATTATCAAACTATTTCAGATTATATGAACTACAATTAATAAATTGACAGTATTTGAGTATTTTAAAATTATCCATGATTTTTTAGAAATCTTTTTATGCCGCCTCTGGCTTTAAAATTAATGTATCTTTTTAACAACTTTAATTTTAAAACATTCATGAATTAGTGGCGCGCAATTCTGGCGAGATAAATGTTCTAAAGGCACAGTAATGGACTTAGACTCATTTATATCTGTTTTTGTTTCGGATAACGTGAAGGTGATGGTTCGGGCTGGTGCCAAAGGGAAGTCGCGGGGGATTTACAACCCTGTATTGCCGGGTGTATCAGTTAGTCAAGACTAATTTAAACAATTGTATAAATATAATAAAAATAACAATCAAATTTTACAGGTATCCTTTAAGATGACGTATAGAAAAAACAGCAAAGATATCGTAGGTGATATTCGAGGATCGAAGAAGAGCATCGACTACGAGAAAGTTTCAAATGCTTTTGACTCTGATGATATTGACATAAAACTCTATAAAAGAAGATGGTTGGTGCTTATTATATTCGTTTTGTACGCAGCCAGCAGCTTTATGCAATGGTTTCAATACTCCATCATCAGCAATATCATCGAAAGGTACTATTCCGTCAGCTCCTGGGCGGTTAAGATGACTTCCATGATCTTTATGTTGACTTACTTGCCGTTGGCTTTCCCGGTGTCTTATTTCATGGATAAATTAGTGAGTATTTACAACATTTATTTACTAACTTTTACTTAATATTCACAAATATTACGGTATGCGACATCCAGGTAAAAAAAAATTAATATGCAGGGCATTGGCATTAATTTTGGTAGTAGCAAAAAAAAAATCATATTTGAATGACCCGCTGGAATGCTAGTGGGCAAAGAGCAAGTGGAGCGATGGTAGGAAAAATAAAAATATAATAGAATTTTTTCGATAAAATGCAACGAAAACTATTTTCATATCATAATAATAGACAAACTTTTTCACTTTTAGACTATCTAATAATACAATATTATTTGGAATAACTTTTTTACTTCACACAGGAATAAATATAACAAATTAACATCATAACAAAAAAGTTAAAGCGCATATAGGATCACTCGTTAAGTGTGTATAACCATGATCAAATACAAGAAAGACGGGGTTATCGCTATAGAGTATAAAAGTTGAATAAGTTATGTTGAAATATGTGTTGATCAGAAGGTTGTATGTGAGGATGCTGGGGACCTATATGCTCCACTGAGTTCGTTTGAGGATGATATCACAGATTGTGTATGTAGATGTGTGCGTAGATGTGGCTAGAACAGGTTGAATAAATAAGATTAATATCTCACTGTTGATAGACTTTATTGCGGATAGATAACAATAACAAGTAATATATGAGCAGTGAAGACGTGAAGCATCTTCTGGTGAACTGTTCGAGAAGCCGGCTGCGAGAGAAGTGAATCGTTATGGTCGGTTCCCTGGGCAGTTGCGCCGCGATGTATTGTCGTCAGTTTGTGGGTCGATACCAGGTGTACCTTTAAGATTGAGAGCTTACTGTTTGCACCCAGGTATATTCAGGCTACGTACGGTGGCGATAGACCTCTACGTGCATCTACTAACATTAGTAGTAGTTTTATCTTTTTTGTAGAGGTAAGCGATACACAAAAATATGTAACTTTAGTTTTGTAACAGATTCAAGTAACTTATATTTTATATAAAATTGTGAAAAATTCAAAATAATAATAATAAAAAATAACATACATACGAGTATTCAGGTGGAGAGACTAAGTCGGGACGTAACCAGAGCCTCGCTACACAAAACAAGGCTCTCGATTGAAACGACTGGAGACAAGTAGTTCGCACTAGTGGAAGCAGACTAAAGGACAACGATGCTTGGTCATGACCACATTGACTGAAGGAGAGAAAGAGAGAGAGAGAAACAGAGATATCTAGATATCTCTCTACTTATTTTATATTCATCATTAGCACGACTGGTCGGAGATAAAATCCCACTAGTCTTAATCTTTATATAAGAGAAATCTGTAGAATCCTTAGTACCGTATATAATTAAGCAGTAGAATCAGAGGTCGGGAGTATCGAGGGTTGAGAATCCAATTGTGTCGAGCTGACGATCTGAAGAGAAATGCTGACCTTGCAGGAGAAGTGCATAAGACAAAAGAAGCAGCGGTAAATTATTAGCATACTAGTTGCTAAATGGCCGATGAAAAGGGATCAAATTAATTAACCCTTTATTTAAGCAAATTAGTCACTCTTCAAATTTACAGGAGATATATTAGCATCTTCAATTTTATAATAAAAGATTAAATAATATCATTATCAAATCACAGATTAATATAAAATATATTCGCTTTACTTTGCAAACTTCCGGTCTGTATTTTAAGCATATTCTTTTAAATATTCTACTGCCAATTTCAATTCTTGTTTAATTTATTTGAGTTAATATTATAAAATATTTTACCGAAGCCTTACTGATGTTTTTTTTGTTTTCCATTTAATAAATATTCATGACAACGCAAAAATATAATGTAGTACGTAAATATTACTAACGTAAAATGTTAATTTTACATAATAAATAAAAATGCTTCAATCTTCTTAATCTTAATAAATATTTACTATATTTTATTTAGACCGGATGTCCGCAAAATTAACTTGTAACAGAAAAGATTTTAAAACAAGGCTCTTCTTGTTATTTGATTTTTGAATAATACATTATTTAAAATCTTAAAAATAATATATGTTTCAATTGTAATGCTCAGGTACGCTGCCATGCCGTTCATATATTAATTTTATAGATATCCTACATTCATAGTTATAATCAAATAATCCTTATTCATGCAAGTTTATTAGTTATTAAAGTTAGTGCACAAATATAATGCTATTCAATTCGATTAAAGTTATAATTAGTAAGTTGCCCTCGGATACTGTGTGAGTCACGCTGTATGTCGTTTTCTATCAATATAATTTCCTCTTAATTTCTGGATTGCTGGTGATTTAACTTTAACTTCAAAGTTTTGGATACAAATTTTTCGTATTATTAAGGAGAACACATTCTTATTGTGAAGTTGTAATTATTCAAAATATAGGTATGTGATGTTATAACAAATTTTTCGTTTTCTTTAGAATAATAAAGTAAACTCTCTCTTGATCTCAAGCACGTTATATAATATAAATGGTTGGATAAGATCCCATGGACTGTATCGATTATAATAATGTATAATAATGATTGGTAAAAAGTGGATTCAGAAAGGAAAATAATGGCAGATGGATCTGGCCTACCTTGCTCTAAGGTCCTGGGTTGGACGTCGTTTTCACCTCCAGTTGACTAGCACATTTTTTGTGAAGAACTGAGATATCACTGCACTTCCGTAGATGTTGAAAACACCGCTTCTTTGTGGACTTAGCGTCACGTACGGCGCTGCTTTTGGACGGTAGAAAAAGTACACAGATCTTAACAGTTCGTTATCAGAAGACAATCTGTCCCCCCGTCGGCGAAATCCTTAAGTAATTAGTTGGCCAGAGCGGGACAGGTATATATTAAGGTTTATATTCGAAGGACACAATGCACAGGGAGTGGGTAATCGACTTGCGTTAACAATAACTAACATATATTACTTATATCATATATTAAATCAACACATATTGTTCTAAAAAATATTAATAAAATATATTTTTTATTTTCTTGTTACTTTATAGTACTAGAAAATTTAACATGTTTGTAATTACATAATAAGTAATTACAACATAAGAAGATAATATGGCGAGAGAGACATTTTTGGTATTCTGGAATTTATATAATATTTGCATGATTCTAGGTCATAATTATATTAGTTGAAGATAAAATTATATAGCTGTATTTTTCTATATATTTACCTACATCATTAAAATATCATTAGTGTTGAAACAGGATGGTTATTTATAATAATTAAAAGCATTCAAAAATTTATAGAAATCCTCAGAATTCCAATGAATAATGTTCTTCATTTTCATCTCATGCAAATAAAGTTGTATAGCTGTCCACCACCATAGATATAAATACAAGTTGTTGAGTTAAATTGTTAGATTAATAATACCCTTACAAGGTGAAACGCACTCAAGTAAATTAAATGAATAGAATAAAAAATAAAGTGTTTTATTTTCACATATGTATCTATACAAGATTCTGCACTATCGCGAAAACCTGGAATCATTATGAATTAGTTTTCAAATTCAAATTCTTTAGTTTTTCCAACAAAAGAACCCCGTTAGAATAATTCAATTGATTCAATTTAATCCATTTACGAAATTAATTTAAGTATCATAAACTCATAACCGTATGCATTTCAGAATCTCAGAGTATCGGCACTTATCGGTGTCATCGGCACCGCCATCGGCTCCTGGGTGAAGGTATTCTCAGTGGATCCATCACTGTTTCGTGTCACTTTTGCAGGTCAGACTATCATAGCCTTGTCGCAACTCTTCATCATTAATATTCCACCGAAGTTGGCTGCAGTGTGGTTCGGGGAATCAGAGGTGTGTATTTTAGTCAGTTTATTAATAATTTATATTACACATTTAACGGATTTTAAAAGTCATACATTTTTATTACAGTTAATGAATTTGACATTAAGTGAGAATATATTTTATATTTTTAATGAAAACACATTATTGTTGTGAAATTGCAGTTTTAGAATATATTTCTGTGATATTTTTTAATACAATTATGATTACTATTTTTTATTTCTGTTTGTTTAACTTTATAAACTGTTAATTGAAAATATATGTGACAAGCAGCTATCCAGGTAGACAATATTTAGGACCATATCAAATTAGTATAAATAAATATATAATTAGTCTTGATAAATATTATTTTAAAATTGTATTTTATTTCTTTAATATTTTCAAAATTACTTTGTGGTCTCATTTTATATTAATAATTATACAAAATACTTTGTTTAAACTACAATTTATTAATTATTCTACATATTTCGATATCTATGATATCATTTTCAAGAAACAATGTACACTGAAATTAAAAATACAAGCATAGATAAAAACAAAATTATAAAATGGTGAATAAGTAAGAACTAATATAAAAACAAATTTAAAAGGTGACTTACTTTAAGGTGCAAAGAGGATTTGGTTATTTATAATATTAAGCTTGCTATTATTAACACTTTTTCTTATTTCAAATTTGTCTAACTGTAAACCCCTAGTATTTCTATGTATAATTTCTAAACGCATATTCATATCAAAGGAATAGTTTGTTTCCAAAATGTGATTAATTTTCAATTTGTTTTCATATTAGTTCTTAGTTATTCACCATTTTATAGTTTTGTTTTTATCTATGCTTGTATTTTTAATTTCAGTATACATACATTGTTTCCTGAAGATAATACCATAAGTATCGAAACATGTAGAATTATTAATAAATAGTGGTTTAAACAAAGTATTTTGTATAATTATTAATATTTGAATTTTATTGACTTCTATTTGTTATAAAAGTATTTTCTTTTCACATTAAAACCAATTTGTAAAAAATGTGTATTTGACTCATTATTTCTGAGACATGACATTCACTAGATATCACCATCTGTCATCATTCCACTTATATCGCGTATTAAATACGTTTCTGCCATATCAGGCAGATACATGTATAATTTGACAATTCTCACAAGAGTGTTGAAAACTCTTTAATTTGACAGTTTTCATATGATTATTGAATACTCGAAAGGTTGACAATTCTCACACAAATATTAAATTCTCGATAATTCCACTATTCGACACACACTGAATACCCGACAGGCATTTCGGAATATTATATTTATTTTTTAACAATAAATAAAACATAATGGATCTTTAATAATATTGACAGCAGCACAAATACTTTTAAATAAACACACATATATTATTTCATATGCATAATTAATTTCTCATCTTAATACTGGTCAAATTCAGTGTGCAAAGTATACCCAATTCGTTCAGTGAAATATACAAACACACGATCTATTTCTAGACTACACGATCTGCCTTTTATCCACATGATTTGTTTATGTCTGGGGTAAAATATATTGCGTTTTTTTTTATTCAGGTTTCGACAGCATGCAGCATAGCAATATATGGCAGTCAGTTTGGAATCGCTTCGGGGTTTTTTCTCTCACCACTTCTCGTATCGAATTCGGAATCCACCACTGTCATTGGTTACGATCTTTATCTCATGTTTCTTTCAATTGCTGTGTTCGCCAGCATTATGGCCATCGCAGTGTTCGCTTGTAAGTATCTTAATAAATTTATATATATTATCTATGTATTTGTATATATGGACATATAGGTATTTCAAGATGAGACCATTTTTTTTTTAAATTTTACTCGACATACGAGCAAAAAAACGTATTGCGTAACTTTAGCAGTAGAAGAAAAAACAATGCCTGGTTATAAACCCATGAAAGATCACATCACACTCTTGATGTATGCTAATGCAAGCGATGATTTGAAAGTTAAGGTCTTGCTCGTGTATCATTCCGAGAATCCACGAGCCTTCAAGAAATTTAAGGTGCTGAAGAACCTGTCAAATTTTATATGGAGGTCTTGCTAGATCCCAAGCCCCTAAGCCTTACAACAGCAAGGCTCTGGTCACTCGTATTTTTTTCGTTGAGTGAATCAATGAGGTCTTTGGTTCTACAGTGTAGACTTACTTACTTACTTACCATCACGCCGATTCCCGTGTTCTGACACACAATTCTCGCCTCGTCCACATTCATACATCTTCTCATACAAGCTCGCTTATTGTTGAGGCTTCTAACACAGAACCATCCTCCATTAACTGGTTTACCTGGTCGTGCCAAGTCTTCCGTGGACATCCTCTATTTCTGGTGCCATCAACACTTGCGTCATATATCTTTCTTACCATTCTCTCCTCATTCATCCGTTCCATATGACCAAACCACCTACGTGATCCTTTCTTAGTCTTACTCACTAAACTAACATCAGCTTTACATTATTTCCTTATTTCTTCATTCTTTATTCTAGACTGACTTTTTGAAAAAAAAATTGCCACTCAAAGGCTCATTGGTTATGGATTAGCGAGCGATTAATCTTTTCAACGACAGTGCGATGTCACATTTTCATCAAATCCTCAAAAGGATGCAAGAGCAAGTGTCAATGGATAAGTTGCTTGTTAAAGTTCCACGAAAAGAAAATGATTTTATTGAACCATCAAGTGATTTCGATATGGATAATTCAAAAATTTGATTACATATTTTATCATAACTTTAAATGCATAATAAAAAGTATATATCTATTTTGAATTAATTATTTTGATATTAATATTTTTGAATCTTGAAACGAATTAATTGAGTTTCCTTTATCTACTATGTAGGAATTTGCTTTGACGTACAAGTGTTTTGAGATACGAACACAATTACGGAACGAATTGTGCTCGCAAGTTGAGGTTCCACTGTATCGACATACATAAGTGAGTCAGTAAGTTATTAAGGTTAAAGATTTAATTTAGAAAGTGCGTTCACGAGAGACGGTAAGGTTCAGAAAGATGATCAGATCGTGAGAAGTAAATTCAAGATAATCTGAACGCAGTTATCGTCAATAGAAATTAATCAACAGAAACAGCGATACATAATGGATTTTTGGTGTAAATATTAGTGTATGGAAGTAACACCTGAAAAAGAAAAAGAAAAGTTGACAAAATACACGTGAGTGTGAGTGAAAGTGAAAAATGTATAAATTAAGAGCGAATGTACATTTTTTTGTAGAAACTCTATAGAAATGGAGGATGATAAATAAAATGAATGAGGCGAATGTTGAAGGCAACATAAACAAAAATCGTCCGCGAAAGATCTGGGAAGATCAAACAGATCAGATATTAGAGGATAGTGTTTTTATAAGCTTCAATATGTATGCATGCATGAAAGTGAACAAAGCACGGGTGGTATATTAGGACAGAAGATCGTGGCGTTTTATTTTTTCTACTTCTTCGAGGAAACGACGTGATGGTGAGTCATATAATTATTGTCCATGAATCAAACAAAAATCATTACTTTAAAATGAATTAATAATAAAAATGATAAAAGTTTAATATGTATGTATGTATAATACTAGTATAATTCAGTGTTGTTTCTGAAATTACATTTTTTACCATACAATGACAAATAAATGTGAAACACAAATGTACGATTCTTTATTCCGCTTGATTTATTTAAACTAAGATTCGCTTTGTAAGGATATTATTTACAACTCAAAACATACAAAGAAAATAAATCAAAGAAAAAACAACCTTTTGTTCTTTGTCATTCTTTATTAAATTATTCCATCGAGACGTAATAGATTTTTTTAAATTCTATAAATCTGTTCATTATATGTATCTTATTTTTATAATCACCAGGTTTTCAAGCAAGTCCAGCTCTACCACCAAGTCCTGCTCAGGCTGTCCTGAAACTAACCCCATTAGAGGGCACCAGCTACATTCACTCATTGAAAAAGCTCCTCATCGACCGTGACTTTGTTCTTCTCTTCTTGTCAAATGGAATCAACAATGGGTGTTTTAGCGCGATGTCAACAATGTTAAACCAAATATTTTTGTTTTATTTCCCAGTGAGTCTTAAATAATTATATTAAATAAAATACAATCACTTTGTATGAAACCACGAATATTATTACACGCCAACATCTTATATGTTTAAACATTAATGGTTTCTCAGAATTTTCCAACCATATATTGAAAAATACCATTCTTTTAATAATAGCACAGGGGTGCATTTAATACAATAATATGTAAGCACGTAAGTTGATATATACTTATATGCTTTATTGTACATAATACAGTTTCGTTTGGAATGTAATCAATTATATTATTCCCTTAAATAAAATAACAATCACTTTGTATTAAACCACATTATAGAAAAATACCATTCTTTTAATAATAAAACAGGGGTCAATATTCTACATAAAAACGGATTTGGCCTCCGGTTGGACAATTTAGAAGCCCTCAAAATAAAAAAGGCAGTAAATAGTGGTACGCCAATTCTTAATAATCAAATTAATTTATCCGTTAGCCCCATATTAGGTATGTTTCCTACAAAATTAATTTAATATCTATCAACACTGTATGTATCCCTCCCTTAATGTTCCGTCTAACTGTACATGTATTCTGACTCTCTCTTTTGCATATAATTTTATATTCTGTCTTCCTTGATGTTCTATCTAACTGTATATGTATTATGTCTCTCTCTTTTATATGTAATTTTTTATTTTATATCTCTCTTTGTGTATATATAAGTGCACTCTTTTTATATTTATTGTTATTTTAAAAAAGTCCTGACAAAGCTTGAACTAAGTGAAACCGGTTGGTGCGTAATAAAATTCGTGATTTCATACAAAGTAATTGTATTTTATTTAATCTAATATGTGAAACCACAAAGTAATTGCTTTCTACAAAAATATCTTAAATACTTATCCTTTTTTGCGTCATACGAAGAACATGCTTCCTTGATGATTGGTGTTTTGGTATTACGTATATATTACTTTATGCGTTTATTCAAATATTATCATCACTATTCGGCGTTACTGAACGCAACCTGCAATACCGGTGAGTGAAACAAAACTCCTAGCAGCGGTAAACATACCCAGTGCCGACGTCATGTAGTAATACTAATGCGGCCAGCAACCATTTGGAAGACTGTCTCTCGAATGCCAATCTTCTTACCGCCGTCTTCCTAACAACAATTTCAAAATATCACCTGCATAACTTTTCTGATACAACATATGTCCACACGCACTTTTCTACATCATCTATAATTCCGATTCTTCATTCCCTATAATTTCTTATGTATTCGTGATTGGTACGATTTTGGATTACTTAATTTTTCCTTGGATAGTTAGACGAACAAAGTCGTCAGTGGTATCCAAGAGAAATCAACGGCTAAGGTAAACACTTGATAAAAAATTTGGATTATTTATATTAGGTACATATAAACAATGTAATAATAATTAAGAATCATTAGAAATAAATTATGCGTGTAAAATTGACCAAAATATTATATGTAGTCAACTAAATTGAACCACAAGTCCGATTCTAAAACAAATTCTTATAATTTTATATCATTATATTAATTTCCACATATTTCATCATAGTTAATAATTTAGGTACTAGATTTATTTTTAATTTTAATTATTTTTAAATATATGTTTAAAAACATTATAATAACTTGATATATATTGTTTTGGATAGTTTATTTCAATAGTATGGTCCCCCCTCACGGCATCCACAGCCAACTGTATTTAATTTAGTTCAATTTACACCTGTAGATGGGAAGGACTGCTGTTCCCGGAACAAGTAGTGATATTAACTCAAAAATTACATGGGTATAGTACAAGGTCAATATAAAATGTATATATGTTTTTAATTAAAGTGTTACACCACGAAGTGACTGCCAAATCAATCAATATATTTTTTAAATATAATAAAATAGCTTCGTCTCTATGAGATATCTGATATTTATTTAATAACAGTGCCTTCATAGATAAAAAATCTAGTAGTGTGTTCTTTAACATATTCAAATATTGCTATAATTATCTGAAATATTACTAATGTTTACTGTACTGACAAGATAATTTAAATAATTACCTACCTACAATAACAATCCTAAACCACCACATTTTTTAAATTAATTATGATTTTCACTTCTTATTTAAAATACATACTGACACGGTTAGACAAATAATTCAAATTATAATGTTACAAATCAATCAATAATATTGAATATTTCTAGTGTTTGAAATCTTCCCCTCGTACAGACAAGATAATTTAATTAATTATGATTTTCACTTCTTATTTAAAATACATATTGACACGGTTAGACAAATAATTAGTTTCGATATATTTTATTATAGAATGGAGACTTGGACCCTGGAACTGTGGGGGTGATAGTAGTGGTCGGAGGGATGATCGGCTCCGTCGTGTGCGGGGCCATAATGGACAAAACTAAAAAGTATAAGGAAGTAGCCTTCGCAGTCTACTCACTAGCAGCTGTCACCATGATTGGGTACACTTTCGCCCTGATATCGCCAAACAGATTAATCATCTACACATTGGCCTGGGTGCTGGGGTGAGAAAACTTTATATGTAGTTTGTTTATTCGGTGTTTGTACACGCCACCGGGCTCCATTTCGCTTCAGCAATAAATACGAATATAATTCATTTTTAATAGCTTATTTATGTTAGTGAAAATATAAAGGGTGGACGATGGAGACGGAAAAGCGTCATTAGTACTGATAAAGTGTTAGTATGAACATTTAATTCAATAAAAATAGTAATTTTATGATATGTGAAACGAATGTTCATGATTATCAGGTCAAATTTTTTATTGTATTTATTTTTTTAATTAAAAAGAAACCCCAAAGGGTCCCACTCTATCCCAGAATCGTTTTTTCTCTCGTTTCGATTTTACAAAATCTTAAAAGCTTTTTTTTTTACTATATTTTAAAGTAGAGAGCAGTTAGTTAAGTTCCGGCAGTTAGTCACTAAAACCTTTCCTTTATATTAACTTTTTTATTTTTCTTTATTATATGGCACAATTATTACATTCAGTCATTAACATTATAATACCATCATTGGTTGGCTCCGGTATTATCATACCCCAGAGCTATACTTCTACAATTTGACATGAGATTCTTTATCATATTAAATTCAAAAAGCACCAAGGGAGAAGCTATAGAAGTCATGCACACCCAAAACTCGGTTACAGTCCGTCAGAAATTCATCCTGTTTAGGTCGCAACAAATGCGAGGGAGAGCCATTGAATGATCCGTTAGGTCTCTTTAGCCACCGCTCTTCCCGGCATCGTCCATCCCAGCAACCCCCAGCGGGACACCCACACCTTCAAAATCCCGGAAAAGTCCGAGATTTCTTTAATTTCTTAATAGGTTATGGTTCCGGGGAAACCTATGACCTATTTCTTCTAATCCCGCAATCATGATCTCACGTGCATCTTTAATTTTTTTTATTATATTATTAAATATAATTTATATACATATATATATATATATATATATATATATACCAACGCTACACGGCTGTACGCGTTTATAGCTCACGCTGATCGCACGTTCGTTCCACGGAGTAACTGCAAAACGTTAATATATTTCGTCCGATAAAGTAAACTGCAATCAACTCATCTGGTTAAATTCTATGAGATACGTAAAAAAAAATATTATTTTTCCTAAAAATAAAATTCAGTTATAAAACATTAAATATGCAATAATTTTCTTTATTTCTCTTTTAACTTTATGTTATATTTTTTAATAAAATATTTTAATCAAAATTTTCTAGATTCTTCCTTCTCGGCTACACTCCTGTTGGATACGAGTTTGCCTCTGAATTGACATATCCTGAATCTGAAGTCACTGTTGCGACTATCCTTAATACGATGAATATGCTGGCTGGCGTACTTTTCACCGTCATCTTCGATGCAGTTCTAGAAAGTTACGGAGAATTCTGGTCTAATATTGCTGCAGCAGTCAGCCTCTTTGTCGGAACAGCCCTGACCGTGATGATAAGACCAATTCTAAAAAGACAACACGCTCAACAGCTGAGGATTAATATGATGGAAATGAAGGAGGGAGAGAGATAACATTTGATAAATAAATAAATTAAAAATATTGTTTTTTTTAATAAATTTAAAGACCGCCCATTGATTCCTTCGATTTTTGATGGTGTTTATTATGGACCTCTTTCCTTGCACTCTTCTCAAAGAATCCTTATTTGTAATTCTTTTAGATCAGCTTATTCTTTCAATTCTTCTTCAGCACCGCACTTCAAATGCTTTCAAACTATTTATTTGTTCTTGTTTCACCTTTGTATCTGCACAGCCACACTGAATGTTCTCCAGATGTTGATTTAATTCATTGTTTTTTTCATTTCGGCGTTAAATTATGATTAAAATATTTATTTTCTATCACATCAACAGATTTTGTATTCATTAAGATTCTGACGATGTATAGTGTTTGCGCTGGTTTGATATCCTTCGATTGATAGTTCTAGGTTTTTTATGTTGGTGGTATGCCTGCTTTTGCTTTGAATTGCGGAGCGTCATTTAACTTGACTGAAGGTAACCTACCACCGTAATAGAAAACAACGGAGTTTAACTCACACATATAGAATATTTCATTGTTATACATTTATCAAAATACCTCTGGCGACTGGAACAACTCGATTGCCCTGTGCCGCAAAGAAAAGCTGCAAAAAGCGAGACTTTTTCTGATGAACTGCGTTTGCTTACGCAATCTGCGATAAGTCATCATCATCACTAATGACTACAATAATAATATTGGATAATTTTAATAGCGTCATTTTCATAAAAAAATTCACCTCAAGGCCGCTTTACACATAAGCTGTTTGAAATATTTTTTTGAATGATGCGTTTTTAGTCTCTTCATAAAAAAAAGTCTCTGATGCATTATTTCTTATAACGAAGGGCAAAGAGTTTCACGCTTTTGGGCTTGCCACCGCAAATTCCCGTTCAATAAACTTAACTTTGGCAATGGCTGGTCGGTTCTACAACCCTTACTGCGGCTGAAGTAAAGGCTGATCTGAGAGTTTGACGTCTACTATTCAAACCGTCTGAGATATAAAGCTCTTTAAGATACAGAGGCGCCATGTTATGTATCGCTTTGTACATCAATCAGCACATTTTAAATTCAACTCTTTCAGGAAACCGGAGTCAATATAGCTCATGTAAAAGGGATGTTATATCAGATAATTTAGAAACTTCATATATTATCAGTGCTGCTGCTTTTAGAATGGATTGTAATCTATCCAGCTGAAATATTGGCAGGACAGCATATATACTATTACAATAATTTACACGTGATACCACAAATACAATCCCTGATGGGTGTTCCGTACAGGAAACAAGAATGTAGACAAGGGTGATTCGCCGATCTCAGCTTCTCTCAACCGGTAATTATGATGATGAGGTCGAAAAAAATGAAACACAAAAAATGTTCGATATAGGCACACTACGGCGGCAAAATCGAGAATGGCACATTGTCATATTTTAACTACCTACATAGCGACAGGCCGCCTCTTGTGACGTTTTACTAAGACGTTTTTGTTTTCCTGATATCTATCTCACGGGTTTTTTAGCACCACGCCGATGATTACACCTTTAAATTATTAACACGTGTCTTATCGTATCAATCATATGGCGCCTCCTCGGCGAGTAATTCTGTGCGATACAATCTGTGTTGGTCTCTTCGAGAATTTTTCTCCATTGATTTCCTATTACACCTGAATTTTTAAGACAAATATGTATAAGACGTTATCACTCTTCCTTAGCTTTGACCTTTTTAAGCTCTTGTTCAGCAATGATTTCGGTGACTGCTGTTTGGTCACCTCTCCATGACCCAAACATCGATTTTTTTTCTTAAATCGACCGAATAGACCTGATGGAAATTATTAAAATTGATAGAAGTTAATTGCCTGAGTTCGTGAATGGATAATGGGATTAGTTGTCAGGAAGGATATGCACCCTATCCACAGTGCACCCTCGTGGACTCACCTCGACATTAAAACATTATTGCCGATAATGAGGTATGTTTACGATTCTATTGTCTGATATTTGCCTACAATTACTCGCGGTTACAACCATCGCATGACTTCCTGGTATCGTGGTGGCGGATAGTTCTGGTAAGCTTGTACGCTTACCGATTGTTAGTCCACAAAAAAAAAGCGACGAACGGGAAAATAGATTTTGACGTGTAATTATTTTCAATACACCATGATTTGATACGTGTCTTATATAATCAAGGTATGGATATTAAAAATACCACTGTTAAAAGGCTAGAAGTATTTATAATATGGCTATACCAAATGGATGCTTAAGACATTCTCAAAATCAGCAAAACTGTCAGTGCAAAAGTATTCAGAAATATCTTAAATCATCATCTACTTATAAATGCGTTTATGGTGTCACGTGTAGACTATTGTAACAGCATTTATGCTGGCCTGCCAATGTTACAGCTGAATAGATAACTATCTATTCTAAATGCGGCAGTACTGATAATATATGAAGTTTCCAAATTCCCTCATATAACATCCCTTTTACATGAGCTACATTGATTCCGGTTCCTTGAAAGAGTTGAATTTAAATTGCGCTGGTTGATTTACAAAGCGCCTCTATATCTTCAAGAGCTTTGTATTCCAGACAATTTGAATGGTAGACGTCAACTCTCAGGTCAGCCTCTAATTCAGCCGCAGGAAGGGTTGTAAAACCATCCAGCCGTTGCCAGAAGTCTTAAATTTAGTGAACGGGAATTTATGGTGGTAAGCCTAAAAGCGTGGAACTCTTTGCCTTCGGTCATAAGAAACAGTGCATCAGAGACTTTATTTAAAAATAAACTAAAAACGCACTTTTTCAAATAATTATTTTCATTTGTTTAAAAAACAATTTTAAATACAAAGATACGGTAGGACTATTATCAGTTTATGTCTAAAGCGCCCTTGAGATACATCAAAATAACTAAAAACAACTATCAAACGAAGGAAAGCTGCATACTTTGGTCACATCCTCTGGAATAAGAAATATTATCTTTCACAATTAATCATGCTGGAAAATATAGCATGTAGAAAAGTTGTAGCTAAAAAAAGGTTCAATGAGATTTAATGTCCTGAATGCCGGTGATCTTATACGAGATAAATCAGGATACTAATTTGATCGCCATATAACACGTAACGATTCTATGACACAAGACAGAAGATAAAGAAGAAGAAGAAGAACTCTTAACGTAAAATAATAAAATTAAAAAGATCTTATCTACGTGTAGAATATTAGTAAAGTAATTAAATAATTATGAACTTTTTCGTGCATAGATATTACGAGTGTAAATACAGAATGAATATTATGTTCCAGGCTGATTTTGATTAGCCGCCATTTTAGTTTATTATACATTAATAACTTCGTATTTGGTAGTTATAAAGAATAGTTGATCACAATTTATTATGAAGTATTTAACGTCGCAATAATGTGTTGAAGTCATTAAAACATTTTATCTAAATAATAATATAACCATTGACGATGATCGCTATCGTCACATGTTGGAAAACTCCTCGGTGGCTTTCGACATGTGTAGTTTTAAAAGAATGGTGCCATCTCACACACAGCCCGAGCTACGCATGAAATTTTGCGAGAATTTTTTCCCGGCCACACAATGTTAAAAAGTGGTGATATCGACTGGCCTCCTCGATCACCTGATTTGATGGCTCCGACTATTTTCTGTAAAAGTCTACGCCAATAAGCCAACAGCAATTCTGATGCTACAGAATAATATTCGAAATGAAATTGCTGAAATAACACGTAGTGTGCGAGAAATATGGTTAAAAGAGCCGCTGCCATAAGCGGCTACTTGGCCAAGATCATATTTTTAATCATAATTGTAATATGTCAAGTAATCGATAAATAAAAATTAAATTAAAAAATTATATTTCGTTTCTTAGTTATTTTAAAAAAATATCGGCCTGGAACATAATATTCACCCTGTACAATCGTTTGCTTGCCGTGCTTAGAGTATTTCACTTTTTTAAATATAATTACATCCATTAAATGGAAGTCACATCAATATTCTTTCTTCTCTCTTTTTTTATTCTTAAACTTAAGCGCTCGTGCCATAAAAATAGACCTTATTCGATGGTCTCTCAATATGAAGCTCAAACCCCCTACCACTTGCCAACTAGTCTCTGAGGACCTTTCAATCACCATGAGTTTTCAAACAAACAAAAATCATTAATTCTTATTATTGTTATTTGTTAACTTTGTTATAATAACTACTTATTGAGTTAAAATACATCTACCGGTTTAGAAAAAAAAAGTTTTCTTCTTCAGGATGTTAATAACTAATCAAAAACATATGTTATTATTTCATTAACAGAATCTAATTTTAAAAAAACAACAATTATTTAAAAAATAAATTAAGTACCTAACTCCAATTGTTACTTGATACAAAATTATTAGAATAATTTTAAGGAAAAAATTTTAGAATGGGACTTGTAGTTAAATTTAGTTGGTTGTTTAAACTTGAATAAAACAATGATTTAAAAATATAGGCTCCGGGCATTAACTCTTTTATTAGTAACATCTGCGTGTCTAAATTATTTTATACTAAAAAAAACATTTATTAAAGATTCTTATTAATAATAGTCAAATTAGATGTTTTAACAAACAACGAGCATGCATGAAAAGATATATTAATGTAGATGTTGCTAAAGTTGAGTGTCAGGATAGAAATGAGTGTGGCTCCATATCCTCTCTTTCTACCTCTGCGGGGAAATGTCGTGATTGCTAGTTAGTATTACTTACAAGATACAAATGATTATCTGTAAAAAAAAACTCAATTCGATCCTGTAAAATGACGCCGACAAGTAAAGAAGACTTGATTAAAAATCGTAAACAAATTCGTAGCAATATATTTTTGTCGTATTTCCATGTCAAGCCGGAACAAAGTTTAGATTACTTTTTTAGAATAAAATGTAATAATGAATATTATCGTATTTCACATTTATTTTATTTGCTTAAAAGTTTTCAAAGAATCATAAATTTAAAAAATGTATTCAAATTTTGATTATCAAGTTAATTATTGTTCGGCGTTCGCCCTCGCTGGACAACCCTCATTTCATCGCGTCTCTTTTGTTGTATTTCACGACTTGGGTCATGTTATATCGTCATTTCACGGCAGCCGAACCCGTGACAGCGAGCAGTTAGGCGGAATATTGCGTGACGGCCGCCACGCGTGATGTCGATACGCGTGATCGCACTTTCGTGTACCGCCGTGGCTAAACCCTTGTCTGGAAAATTACAGACGCATTTCAAACGATTGCCAAAACGAAGACACTTGTTAAAAATATCATTGTAAAATTACGACAAAATAAAATATTTCTTTACGATGAGTCATACATTTTTATTAATTTTCGACGTGCTACTCGATTTGTTTGTGGTTTATCAGATTAGCAATCAAGCATGAATGTTGAACAGGGTTGATGAATTTATCTTTTTTTTTTTAATTTTCGCATTAATGAATAATGAAATCTACGTGACGAATAATATTAAATATTAACAAACAAAGATTTTAGACTAAACTTATAAAGTTTGAAAATTATGGATAATATTATAAAAAAATTGGTAGCTTTAAAAACCTATATATTTAACATTTCTAAAAAATGCGTTCTTTTGGTAATAGACTGATAAGATTCGAATAAAATACTCGTATAACGCAAATATTATTAGGTGAAAAATATAATAGATGAACTCAATACAAATTCGATCCTTTTTTATTTCTTCTACAAGATATCTATGTACTTGAATTGCGCACAGCACCTTTGATAAATCAAAGGCACAAACCTTTCGGACCTATTGATAATAATAGTTATCGTCTCTAGATCAGCAAGATCCGGAATTATTATATAATCTATCGCCAGGTGGCACGTGTAAAGCGTAAATCTCAAATTACATTGATAAGAATGTGTCTGATTAGATATTTGTTTGCGTCAATTGGTTAAGTCAGGTTATACTATGCTAGACTCCGTCCCTTTTTTGATAAATATCAGGAAATTATTTATAAATACTCTGCTAAAGACACATTCTAAGTGTACTCTGGTAAAAACTCAAAGAAAACTATCTGTCCCGTTAATTAAAACCTCATTTGCTCAAAGACATGCATGTTTTATAGAACCGCGGATATACGATAAGCTACCACAAGTGATGGCAATGGTATCGTATCCTCAATTCTGCGCGCTTATAAAGGAATGGCTTTTCAAAATTGGAAGAAGTCAGCTGGAAGAGTTCCTTAAATGATCAAAGCTACTATTTTTGTCCTTACCTCGTACTTGTCATGTTTTTTTGCTCCTTGCTTGTTTATTTTCTCTTACTTCTTACATATATTTAGCCTGTATCAAAAATTTTACATTGTTCATTTTACTTATTCTCTACTTGCCTCCTTTTTAATTTTTGTTTTTTCTGTTTTTTACCATTTAATTTAATCTGTTACCTTACTTCCAACTTATATTCTAGCCTATGGTACCTTATGGTTAACTATCTCAGAACAGGTACTCTACATGTGCCAAGCGAGGCATGTTGGCTTGCATTTAAATGAAAAGTATTATTAATACTTGTACTATAGATTTTTACATTGATGCAGGCGGTAAATTAATGTTGTTATAAAAATAAACGCCGATTTATCGGCACTAAAATGAAATGAGTAATAAACTATATTAGCGAACAGGTCACTGCACTGCCTAGCAAAAGTGTTTCCTTTAACTTTTTGCTAATGATTGATTACATTGATTTAATCTAAATAAGTTATTATTCCATACGCTAGTCGTCAATATAAAAATATGTACGAATATATTACATGTTTGGGTTGCTTTTGTTTTATTAATTTACAAAAAATGTTTAATTTTGAATTATCAATCTATTGCAATATAAAAGAAAGAAAAGTATTAAATTAGCCAATTATAAACAAAATCAATAATCATTATAATGTTTAACAAAATATAATTTAGAAATGTCGTTGATAAATAATAAATACTAAAATTATATTTTATTTAAATTATTCAAAAATATTTTTTCTCGCAACCCTTAAAATTCAGACCATAGCGTTTAAGGTTAAGGACTGCGTTGCGCTTTTGTCATTTCTTATTTCAATTCTCTTCTTTTATACTTTCGAGGAAAAGATTTTTCTTTTGTTCCAGCAGCGGCGTGACAGCAAAAAATCTACAAAACGGACGAGAATCGTTAGTCAAAATCAATGTACCTATTGTATTATAGAATCAAAATTTTCAGACATCTTATTGTTTATTTTTTAAGTGATTACTATAAGCACAAAAAAAAATATTCGTAAAAGAAAACAGTTATTTTAAGAAAGAAATGTATTTTTACTTTTGTTCTAGTTCTATTTATTTAATTCAATGTAATAATTCAACAATAAATTAGTGAAGTTAAAATAGCGCCATTTTTTTTCGATCTCAATTTTTCTCACAACCTTAGCGAGCGCTCTACCGTCTTCCCATTCCCCGATTTGACTGAGATATCAAACTGTCATATAAATTTAAAATGCTTTTTTGTGTTAGAATATAATGCATTAATTTATATATTTGATACTCTCTATTTTTTATATATTACTAACGTCAAATTTTAATACTAATCATTTTATTTTAAACAATACTCCTGAAATTTATAACAAGCTATTTTTAATTAATAACTAACTGTTTCTCGGTAGCATAGTGGTAAGTAAACCGCAAAGCAAGCTTCTGTTACGAAGTTTGGTTCCCCTCCAGAAAGATTATCTTTTTGATTTTAATTATTTAACTGAATTTTGAACACTTTTTAAACCAGAAAAACATTTTATTTACAGGGGTGGTTTGACACATGTATCTGAAATATGTGATTGTTTTTTTTTCTTCTATTCAAATTACTGGGTGGAGGTCGACCAATAATACTTCAATTTTTTGGGTGGTCTGCAATGGTGATGTGCGTCATTTGGTCCTCCACCGTTCTGTCTCGTGGTCTCTTATATCGGATATTGCTTTTGCACACGATAGTAGATGGAGGATCCACGACTACGTCCATGGTCTCTAACGGAGTTACGTATTCTATTTTAAAGGGTTTTTCCTAAGATGAAGCGATAAATACTCATTTTTGACGTTCTTAATGTAATTCGGTTCTGGTGGTATCTGCTCGACTTGCAAACCATCCATTATGATGGCCATTATACACGTTATATATATTCGAAACAGTGTACTAGCAACAGTATCTCAATTTTATCTCAAATCTCGCGAAGAGAACGTTCTGAAAGAATGAAAGATTGTATCTATCAATATTTTTTTATAAAAAAAAAGACAAAGAAAACCTCAACGATTATCAGGCAATTACAGGTCACCCACGTTGATCGCGGTGGATACGTTCTGAACATCGTCGCGACAAGCGAAATTTCGCAATCAATGGGAGATTTAAAAAAAAAAAAAAACTTAATTAATAAAATAACAAAAAAAATGTTATACCTAATAATTTATTTATTTTAATCTGCGTTGCAAAAAAAACAGCACTCACTCGCTTGTAATCTTCCTCATTTTCTACTAACAACTCCATGCATTCATTTTCAAGAGACAGGGCCTACACAATAATTTTGACACTTAAATTTCGCACGGAAACAGGTTACGAGACGTCATTTTCTTGGGACATAGTGTGGCAGTCCATTTTCTGCAGCCGACCGATTTTTCACGAAGGGATAATAAATATGTAGTCAATTTAATTATCGTGCGTTTGACACCCAAATGATGCAGCGGCTCAACCGTACAACGCACCGGCGTACCAGGGTTCTTTTTCTCTTTTAACTTTACGTATATGTATGTATACGTGTATGATGTGAGTGAGCAAGAAAGAAAGATAGCGCATACGTGTAACCACTCATTATGACGATTCCTGGCCTGTGTCAAAGCCAGAAAAGTGCCAAAAATATAAATAAAAATTTAAAAAGATCGCGATATGGCGAATCCGCACTCGCCGAGGTCGCGATGTACTTGTTACACAATTTTGTCGAAAGTCTTTCTGTAATCCAAAAATCGTGGTGGATATATACATAAGTGCGTCTTGCGTAGCAACCGCATTAAACACAACATCTCGAAGGTATCCAACATATTTGTTTCTTTCTTTCTTAATATTCATGTTTCCATTTCATACAGTGCTAAAGAGATGCCTTAGTCGGTCTTGAGTCGAAAATCTGTTAAAAATCTCATTCATGGACACGAGCCATTACATTATGCCTGTTATGTAGTGACTATTATAAATATATGATTTTTTTTCTATTCTCTCTACAATTTACAATTAATTATTGTTAATTACAACATCAATTGAGATCAAAGAGACATTAATGAAAAATACTAATTTAAATTTTATAAACACGATGTAATTATAAAATGTAACCAAAACACAATTTTAATGTGGCCTCAATTATTTATAGATGACTGAAAATTGTAATCTGCGAAATTATGGACCGAATTTAAATTGGGAAAATGATTATTATTCTTCACAATTTGTTAACATTTTGATGTTCTAGAATATAAAATTATAGAATTAGTGTACAATCATATTGGAAAATATTACCGGTTCGTTTTGAAATCGTACGTAAATAACAAATATATTATATTAATTTAATTAATAGTCTATTATGTTTTTCTTATCAGGATGTTCTTATGTTTTCAAATTTATTTAATTTTTATATTAATTATTTTATAATAGCTCAAAATAAATCTAGTACCTGATTTAAATTATTTCGATGATGAAAAATGAGGAAATTGACTTAATAATTTAAAATTATAGAAAATTTTAATAGGATAGGGATAGTGGATAAATTTAGTTAGTTATTTATTTAGTTAGTTAGTTTTACATGCTTTACTTATTTATAACGATTCTAAATTATTCAATTTAAGACCAAGTGCGTGCATATGAAGATGCGTAAAAATGGACGAAACAAGAATTGTTTATCAGAAGGTGACATTTTATCCTCTCCTTCTACCTCTGCGGTGAAACATGTTGATAGTAACTTGGTTAGTTAACAAGAAATGTATTTATAGGCGAAAAAATCTAAAATTGTATGGAATTGTCCACTATTGAGGAATTAAAAATTCAAAACGGTTAAAAAAAATCTTAATTTACTTTTAATTGTATACAGGGTTACTGATAATTCGATACATTCCTTTAAATATGCAATAATAGGGGTTGTGAGTAATCTATTTAGCCCCATATTCTGATATCCAAATGTGAATCGTTTCTAAGATATTTTAATTTTTTTTAATAATATTAAAAATTTTAACTTCAAAGTTAAATAATAAAAAAACTAAACCATGTATGGTTGTATTTTATGGGTCATTATAACGTGTAAGCATGTTGTCTAAGCATAAAAAAATACAACTATTCGTGGTGAATTTTTTTTTTATTTAACTTTGAAGTTAAAATTTTGGATATTATTAAAAAAAAAAAAAGTAAATTCAAAATATCTAAGAAACGGTTCACATTTGAATATGGCAATGTAAGACTAAATTGATTACTTACAACCCCTACTATTTTGTCTTTAAAGGAATGTATCAAATTACCTGTAACCCTACATATTTCGGAGGAATTTGATTATTTAAAATTATTGTCAGTGAGCAGTAAATTCAGGAAGTAAATATTTAGTTACACTGTTTATTTATGGACCTACACTAGAAAATGGAACTTATAGAATATAAATTAAGCATAGCTTGAAAACTTAATTGAGCAAAAAACAATTATATGATTTTGTAGGTCCCAAAGACTGCGATGGGCTGGCCATGTTGAAAGAATATCAAATAAAAAAAACACTGAAGATTATGACCTGGTGGGTATCTCAGAGGAAAGCGATCTAGAGAAGAAGAGAAGGGTTGTTTGTGTGGAAGAGAACTGGAACAAGATGAAAAAGTCCGAGAACTGAAGAAGAATTGTCAAGGATCGGAGTCGGTGATGAGCACTTGTGAAGAATGTCAAATCCCATTCTGGGATGTAGTGCCGTGGAAGAAGAAGAAAAATAAATATTTAGCGGTGTCATAAAACATGTCAATCTGGTTATGATGCGTTTATTAATAAACGACCATTATTTTTATAAAAGAAAATAATAAAGTATTTATTTATAATATTTATAAATCAAACATCCTGCAGTAATTAATTCACACCAATCTGTCATAGTTGATTTACTTAAATTAATGTTATACTTTGAAACATTTACATATTGAATGCCGAGGGTGTATAACCTACATAATGTATCATTTTATATCACAACACTAATAAAGCACATGTTATATTAATCTTCAAAAGGGTAAAGTGTTATTTAATTATATAAAATATGTAAAGTGTATTCCTATATATGAGGCACGCGCAAAGTAAGACAGCTAGCAAGGTAAGAAATGTATATTTTCGTTCTTAGTATTTTCCGTCCGCTCCTGCTTTTATACTGGGGTGAAATTTGCCCTCCAAAACGAGGAGTACCACGCGCCCGAAACAATATTTAGTATCCTCAATTCAACATAATGCTGAATTTTGAGTAATATATATTGTATTAAAATAATTTTACTAATTTTTATTTATTTTATTAAAAAATATTTAAAAAAAATATATGAATTGGTTAGGAAAACTTAATTGATTCTGAATCCTACACAAAATATTTAGAAGTGCGGCGAAATTGTGAAATTATTATTAAAAGTGTGTATATGTACATAATATATGCACAGATTAGTATGTATATGTGCATGTTTTGTATTAATTAGTGTGTGGATACATACATATGTATACAATATTAAAAATATAATTTTTAGATCGTGTCACTTTTCTTTTCATGGTGCGATTTATATGTATATATAATGTTTACATATATATTTACTGTTTTTGAGGAATGTTTGTAGAACTTTATAATCACATATATGAAAATAAAACACTTGTTTTTTTTTCTACTCGTTTAATTTACTCGAGACGCGTTTCGCCTTATAAGTGCATTATCAATCTAACAATTTAAATCAGATACTTGTATTTATGTTAATATTAATCTACAGTGAAGGACAGTTAAACAATTAATACAATAATATGAAACGAGATTCTTAGGATTTCCATTAATTTTTATATCCTTCAAATTATTCTTAGTAACCATTCTGTTTCAACACTAATGATATTTTAATCCCATAAGTAATATGTAGCAAGGAACAGCAATATAATTTTATAACATTTGAAGACAATGAAGCAAGAGAGATATTTTTGGAATTCTGGAATTTATATCATGTTTGCATGGAATAGAATGATTTTTTTAACACCATTGATATTTTTTAATTAATGCACCAGTATCGAATTGGTGAACTTGTTCCACATCCCTGGTAGATCTATAGCAGAATAAGGTTTCGGCAGAATGAAATTCTTCCAATTCTGTCAGTATATATTAACTTACTTACTTACCATCACGCCGTTTCCCCGCGGGGGTAGGCAGAGAGGATAGAGCGCCACACTCCTCTGTCCTGACACACAATTCTCGCCTCATCCACATTCATACATCTTCTCATACAAGCTCGCCTATTGTTGAGGCTTCTAACAGAACCATTCTCCATTAACTGGTTTACCTGATCGTGCCAAGTCTTCCGTAGGCGTCCTCTATTTCTAGTGCCATCAACACTTGCGTCATATATCTTTCTTACCATTCTCTTCTCATTCATCCGTTCCATATGACCAAACCACCTACTTGATCCTTTCTTAATCTTACTCACTATACTAATATCAGCTTTACATTCTTTCTTTATTTCTTCATTCTTTACTCTGTCATAAATAGATTTGCTACGTAGTATTTTGCACGGTGTCTTGCTTTCCTCCTTCTCGAATACCATCACTTTCGACTTGTTAACATTCATCATGAGGTTGATTA
The DNA here is from genome assembly GCA_031772225.1 of Eubasilissa splendida. Lineage (NCBI taxonomy): Eukaryota > Metazoa > Arthropoda > Insecta > Trichoptera > Phryganeidae > Eubasilissa > Eubasilissa splendida. Next base: position 22,573,038 of record CM062862.1, on the reverse strand, counting down.
AACGAATAGAATTTAAAAAAAAAAATTCATAGTACATATATATTGTTCATTAATTTATCTTTTAGATATATATATATATATATATTGTGATTTTACAAATTAAGGTCACGTTCGAAATTGCCCCGTCACTTGTTTTATTGCCAAGCACCTTGAAATCACAAATAATTGCCCTTACGTTGGTACCGCAATCCGTTTACAAGGTTATAAAAACGGTCACCATCTATGGTTATTTTTCAAATCATCGAGCAGAGTTGTCAAATTGCCGCGACCAACGTTTCTAATAGGTAACTGTGAGCGAACCGATATAACCAAAGGGTAAATATTGCTATGTTATTCAATCACTAGTACATAATTTATTAATCTAATCGCATGGCGAATAATCTTTACAGGAAACGAGATGTTTTCTTTTGGTTTCATTGCCTACGGTTCTTCTCACCGTAGGCTACATTTATTAATGTGATGTGATCTTCTACAATTCCGCTTACGAATCCAATTACGTCAACCTGGATACTGAGGATCATCTACGATGATAGGCCAAGCTCGGGTGGGCATAGACCGGAGTGACGCCATTCAATGGAACATCTTGTTGTCACCTCCCTGCATCGCAGAACGTCGAACTCGCGCCCATCCCGTCGAAATGAGGATTTATTAATGTGGATTGTACCTTTATTTTATTTCCTTCGTTCATGTTTATTTTATGATTAGAAGCCATTTTTATAATGAATAACACTTTTTTATTTATCACCTCTAGGTATTACTTATAAATTTTTCCAGTTTAGGATAAAGGCAGAATGTGACAAAATAAGGTGGGTATGTATTTCTGAGGTGAATACCCCGCGGATCTTGTGTTCGTTACTAACTAGCCGGTGAGACGGTATAACAACGGTCTGTACTCCCACAATATATATCAGATCTAATTTTTCTCCTCTTCTTCTATTCCTCCTCTTTTTTCCTTTCTACTTTTTTTTCTAGTTATTTTCTACCAATCTATATTAATGATAAATCTGTGGAAGCTTGTAAAATGGCCCTTGTCTATTTTTAACTAACTTAAGAGCACAAAGCTCGCGAGCAGCCTGCTCAGGCTGTAAAATAAATACAGTAAATTATTGACATATTTCATTAAAACCCCGTCAACCTTTGATAGACATCTACAATCTGTTTGAGATATTAATTATTTGAAGAAGAAAATTTCAAAGCGAATTAAAAAGGTATTATTTATAAGTAGGTATCTTTTAATAATGATATTTATTTTTATTATTACTTACATACGTCTTGCTTATTTGCTTAGTTATTTTTAAATATTTTTCTGTAAGAATTATTATTTTGTTCCAGTTTTATCATTTTTTATTTTGTCAATTCAAGAAGCCACAAAGTTTCTACCGGCTTATGTTCCAACTAGTATTTGTTCGATTATTTCTCCTCATTAAATCCAAACCTTGTAATACATATAATAATAATAATTCATTTATTCCAGCGTGATCAGGTTTTTTTTAACCCAAATTGCCATAAAGATAATACATTAAAGTTACGAAATAAATATAATTTTATGAAAAAGAATACCAAGGAAAATATAAATACTACATATATAAATACTACAGTCACGGCCATTATTATATCTGTAGCTATTCTGTAGGCGTAGGAACCAGCTTTCCATGAGAGCGCCGCTTGCACCAGAGAGTTGGTGCTGAGCTCCAACCGCAGCTTTACGCCCGCAACTCGAGACCTCAGAAGCGGAACGAATTCATGTATACGGCCTTCGGTAAACATTGTAGATGCGCTGCAATAACGCGCCAAAACTGTCGACGACAATTTCAATATATAGAACACTAGTCGCAGTTAACAAATCATCAGCTGTCTCTGAGCGAATTACCGCACGTCGGTGTCTTTGATAACGATTTGCAAAAGGTTAAATTTTAAATGAACATGAATCCAAATAATGTATATAAAATATTAAGGAGAACACATTTTTGTTGATAGTAAGAGGTCCAGGTTCGAATCCCGGTAGCAACTAAATATTTTTTTCTGTATATATTTCTAGATGATTTTTTTAATTTGTATTATTAAATATTTTTCAAACTTTGCATGTTCTCCCACGACAACTAGTGATGTGACTTCTCTCTTCATAGACTACAGAGTGATGTTGAAAAAAAAAAAAAAAATTCCCGTGTACACATAGCATACTGGTACGTGCGGTTGTTAAATACGGCGAGAAAATATATTTCTTATTCTTTTAAATAAATCAAAACAAATGAGACAATATATCACTTCGGTCCACCACTCAGTGCTCGGTTAAATACTCGCCATAAATCGTAATCACCACTACACTTTTAACCGATTCGTTGCGAACAGTACAGAGTGGCTTAAAACGTATTTAATATGAGTTCGTGCTATACCCCGTATACTATAGCTACAATATTGTAACTGAACATCGTGTTACCAATACCATTCACAGAGACTAAAAGATTTTCCTTCAATTTACTTAAGTTCAGTCTTCAGTATCGTAATATATACCTAATACCTAAAATACATTTTTACTGACATTAATTAACGTAGAAGTTACTTATGATGATTAATTAAATTTGTTCGATAAACTAAACTTTGTACCGCATACACGTTGCGTTATACTTTTGTAAATATAATACTACAGTTTCGAGAGGTGCAGTTCCTAACATAAGTTACATACAGTTATTTCGTTAATTATTATAATAATCGCCTAAAAAATAATAAGTTCTTCGAATTTCAAATCACATAATTAAAACTAATAATTAAATCAGTGTGTAACTAACTAATTCATAAACTAAAGCATAATTTGAGTAGCTTGTCGGTCCCGTAATTAAGACGCTCACCTAATGATTTTATTTTAACAGTGTAACAATAATCACTGATAATTACATAATATATAAAAATAACACCAGTGAAGTTTCTTCGGAATTAAATACGTAGTACATAATAAACTAAAAAATAGTATACTCAAACAGACTGATAAACAAAAATGCTTTTACATAAAAATAAATACAATAAAATAAAAACTAATATGTATTAAAAAAAAAAAACTGAAAAAGGAAACAGAAGAGTGATTTTAAACTGAACATACAAAGAGGAAAGGGTAAGGAGAGGAGAAAAATGGGATGCAATATATACAATTTATGTTAATAGTTATTGAAAAGTTGGCGTAGTTTAAATTTCAAAGGAAGCAATTTATCGTTGAAAATGCCCATATTATTAGAAAAATTTACGATATTATATTTTAATGTAGAGCGGATTACAAAACAATTTTTTATGTAATTAGTTCTTCCCAAATATGGGTAAAACAGATTACTTATTGGGCGCGTTAGACACTTTAAAGTTATTTGTTCTAATAAATAGGGCGAGTCAACTAAGTTATTTAAAATTTTATAGAGGTAGGATAAATCTTGAGTGTTTCTTATATTTAAGAGGGGGGGTATTTTATGGTAACACTCACTTTCTGAATGAGATTTAATGTCTAAGCGGGCACGTAAATTTAATATATTAAAAAATTTATGTTGAACATTTTCAAGTCGGTCACTGAAGGTGAAATAATGTATGTTCCAAACTACCAATCCGAATTCAAGTTAACTACGTACAAATGAGAAATATAGAATAATGAGAGTAATCTAAGAGCTCTAATGATCCGGGGTTCGAGCCTCGTTCCAGGTAGACCAACAAGTTAGTCTTATTTTCACAATAGAATTTTTTAGCTTAGTTTGAAAAAATAAGAATACTAATATGACATGTATTTCATGTATGCATTTTTATTTTTGTTTAACACTTACTGCCCAATGGATCAAAACAAAGCACGTCCGGCGGTGGTGGGTCATTTTTGACCCACCTAAGTTTTCGGTATTTCAACCGTTTTGTAGGAGATTTTTTATATATATTTCATTTTAAATATGATTTAATGAAATGGCATGATGTTCCGTAATGTTTATGCTAAAAATTTAATGTTCTAAATTTAAAAATATTACGACTATTGTACGTATTCGCACCCGTCAACAGACGCCCTACAGCCAAAATACAAACATCCACTGAGCATGTGATGTTCTCGTCGGTTGGGGATTGTTTATACCTGCTTGAGTGTAACAGTGGTTGTAAATAATTAAAATGTATTATTTACTTTTTATATATTAGTATTTTTTACACGTTAACCGGATGAAAATAAAAATATTTATGGACGTGAAATAAATATATTATGAATGAAATATTTTTAAAATTACATATTTTTTATACGAGACGCAATCAACAATATTATAAGCAGAAGCAAATGTAGTTGACAACTTATTCTCAAAATATATATATATAATATTGATTATGTTCTGTGAATTTCGGTCAGTAAATTGTTTGTTATTGTCGGAATATAATTGTCAAAAATATATATAACAATTGCCCCATGGCCGACCCGCCTGTGTTGGAACCGCCTGGGTCATAAAACTTACAGGTAAGCGCAACGCCCTTCAAATAGTTATATTGCTGGCATTGTCTAGGGGGGCGCCAGACGAAAATAATTCAAAACAAATAAGAATATAAATCTGTACAATAATTAGACTGGCTCTCAATATATGAACGCATACCTGGTATCCTTTGTCTATCCGCTGTGAAAGATATTCTCAAAATGTTGACAATATATGTTTCGGTGTAAGCGCTGAGATTCAATCCTGTAAAAGCGACTGTCTTAGGTTATTTTTAAGCGTTTTTTTCAAAATTTTATCAATAACTCATTTGAATCTCATCCGATAACGTCTATATGTATCTTTAATTATTTGTAAATATTTAATAAAAGATTAGCTAGAAGGAAAACAGCATTAAATAAATATTTGTAGCGTAATTCATATTTTTACAAACACCCGGGTCAGATCTGGCCCACCACCGCAGAGGATGTGTTAATAAAATAAAAATTACACTCAACACCTTATAAAGAGCTAATAATGAATAACTTAGAAACTGTCGAAATACAAAAAAAATTGAAATAAACACTAATTAATAACATCACGTTCCCTAGTACTTAATCCCTACTTTCCTTCATGCATTGTGCATTATTTTGCTGTAAAAGTGTACCAGTGTAAAAGTGACCAGCCAATACTGACGCAACGATAAAGCAGGCTGTTAAAAAAGACAAGCATTTCTCACAACTGACCTTCTGGTTCTTCAGATTTCTTACCAGAATACTTACCGTGTCAGTCACACCTTCCAAAATCTTTTCTTGCTTCTTTCTTTCAATATTTGTCGGTGTACACAGAGCTAGGTATATCGAGCCGAGCCACCCCTGCTTTTCATAATGTCTCCGTAAAATTACGTCAGCTTTCAGGAGTTTTCATCTGGGGATTGAACGCCATCCTCACCCATCGCGTAATAATGCCGTACCGTACCTACCCCCGCCTCTAAACTAAGAAATTACAAATTGCAAGAAATTACGACATCGGTCGTAATGCCATCTCACCCCGCCTAGGGGCGGTATGTAGCGGGAGCACAGAGGAGGAGCGTGGTGGAAAAATAATATTAAGGAGAACACATTCTTATTGTGAAGTTGTATTTATTCATAACATAGTTATATGATGTTTTAAATACTAAATAAATATATTAATTAGAAAGATATTTTCTCAAAGGTATTTGAGATTCCATAAAAACAAAGTAGTCGGCTTTCAAATAATGGAACGATAGATGTATTCATTTTAAAAGTGTAACATATGGGTTCGAAATCTTGTCGTTCACAGTACTGTCTGCTATGGCATAATTAGTTAATGCACCTTCCCCGGATTAGAAAAAGATCTTGGTTCGAATTCCGGTAGCAACGACAATATTTGTCGATAAAATTGATTGTATATGTACATCTTTCTAATTAATACATTCAATTAGTATTGAAGAATGATATTTATAAAGTCTATGAAATAACTAGAAACAATCACTAAAATATCAATATTTCTGATACAAATGTCATGTAACGTTCAAAATGCTTTGGAATACTTTGTAATTAATTTTTGAAAACTATTTTGCGAAGTGTTCTAGTCGGATACATCGGAATGTCATAAAAAACACAGTGGCGTCATCTGTATTCTATGAAAAAATAACATTACAAGATTAATATAAATTCTTTTACCTAAATATTTAAATAAGTACACAATATTTTCTTTTTAATATGATCTAATACCTAAAATATTTAAACTCTTGTCACTGAAAATTGTCAGAGTATTTATATAATAGTTTGTATGCTCTCTTCTCTTTCGGCCATATTCACTATCTATCTTGAACACATGGCTACAAAACTTCTCCACTGACTATAGTACCCCTTTAGTATGCCCTTTAGTTTATAACATTATAGTTGTGTATAATTGTGTGTTGCGGAACGTCCGGAATGCCGGGCTAAGCTTTCCACAGGCGTTCGCAAAACGTGACCTAGCCATGTACACCTCTTCTTCTTGATTACAGATTCTTTATTTTCTCCATTTCTTTATTTTTGATATACTATATGAAATCCGCAAAATCTGTTCTAAAAACAATTTTAAACCTTAAGAGATTCCACGATTTGCAAATTTTAATTTGATTTACATGAACTGATTTGATTATAAAAATCAGTAATATAAGACTTTTAAAAAAAAATATATACTGACCTATATCTTAATAATACAGGCTCAGTTTAGAAGTGCAATTGTATTTACAAGCATTTATTACACGTGTAATATATGCTTGTCATAACCAAATTCGCACTATTCACTTTGAAACGCTGATGTCGCATGTCACGTGATTAGACTTCATAGACCTTAAAACTCACGCACTTATGTACTTATAAGATAGTTTTTTTAATATTTTGTTTCCTCTTCTTAATTGTTATTATGAAACAAAACTTTTATTTTTTGTATTTCAAAATTTTCGTAATTAACTTTTAACAAAATATGTAATTTTTGAAAAAAATAATTAATTTTTCAAATAAAACACAACGTTGTTCACTTTACATAACACTTTAATTAAATATTAATTATAACATTTTCGACGCTTGCTACGTCAACGTCTGTAATAAACTTTTATTTTTAGTTATTCGGGTTGTTTCTAATTCAATTTTTCAACCATAAAAAAATTGTCTAAATTTTTTTTATTTAATTTAATATCACACTAGGACTATCTATCGTTAACGACCTGTACTTAATATATATATATACATTCGAGAAATCTGCTGTGGACTTGTGAGGTACCTTACGAGCCGAATCTTACCTGATTGAGACTAAATTATGTAAATATTGATATGAAGGAGCAATTTAAAAAAATATTCTTATCAAATTAAATTATAATTCCTCGCGCCACCCTCGCTTGCCAAGTCTAGCAAGAAGAACTAACGTTTTGCCGTTGGCTTTCGCGCTGAAATTTTGAGGAGAATTTTCATGAAGCGGGTGAAAGCTGTAATTAATACATTTAGCTCTGACAAAGTTTGGGGGAGATCGTAATGCACGAACGTTACACCGGTCGTATTTGTAAACAAATTTGTTTTAAACTTTCTTATAAATATTTCCATTTACGCTAAGCCAATACTCGCGTAAAAGTTAAATCAAAAATTTGTAGTCTAGTATGCTTCGTGTTATATGTTGTACGGTTTCGAATTTTTTTAAATAATTTTAATATGCACCCGTGTCCAGAAAATGCATTTTTTAAATATACAGATTATAACTTAAATTATATAATATTTTTTTAATGTGCAAATTATTATTCGTATGTCTTATTAATAATTCATTAATGATCCTGATGGATATTCCCAGTATGACATTAATCTAGAATTTGAAAGCATTTTTAGACAAAAAGACAGTAACATATAAACTTAAAATAATATGAAGAAACATTGAAACATATAAAAAGTAAAAATATGTTTTTTTTTACATATTGACAATGAAGGAGAGCAAACGAGATATTAAAAAATACCGCACATGTATAGAAGTGCGTAGATTTCAAGCCTAACGAAGTCTAATCTCTATGTTGCAAAGCGAATAGTATAAATTTTGCTAAAGTTAAGCATGTATATTGTACATTCGAATGACTATTAACCATTTACATCATTTTTTTTAAATAAGTACCATTACCGAATATTTCCAGCGCATGCGTAATGGTTCCCTTCATCTGTTGACTCACCACAGGCCACGTTAGAGACATTCAAATTGTGTGGCCATTTTGTGGTGAGTGGTTGAAATGTTCAAGACAATATATCAGCCCGCCGATTGTGAGATACGGTCCGTGATTCATTGAATGCGCGATACATGAATTCACCTGACATTCATCGCCAAGTGTGCCCTGTTTTGTCCTGATTTGACGCCAAGTGATTTCAATATTTTCCATTATCTAAAGCGGTTCTTTGGTGACAAGCGTTTTTATGACGATGGTGAACTTAAAGACGGAGTACAGACATGGGTTTCATCTCAAGCGGCGTCGTTCTATGACGAAGGTATACAAAAATTGGTGCCACGATAACGTGGCACCAATTTTTGTAATAATAGAATCACCTTAATAATGGTGGCGGCTATGTTGAAAAATAGTTTAAGGTGAGTAGCATCCAAAGAAAGTAAAGTGTTGTAAAAATGATGTATTTCTTTAAAAACAAAACGCGCCTCGTATAATAGAATTTCGCTCATAAACTTACCTTGCTTCATGAAGAATTAATCCACGTTATCTTTAATGAACGGGATATCGTTGTAGTAATTAAGCATTCTATTAAAAAAATGCCCAACTACTTATTTGGCCTGACGTTAAGAGACTAGACACCAAGTAAGGGGCCGGGGGTTCAAGCTACATCTCGGTAGACCGTTATACAATGTACTTAGTTACATTTTTGTAGCACAACTACATAGCAAAGTTAAAAAAATAATAACAATTTAATTAGTGTATTATTAGTTTGACCTATAGTTTCATGATTGATTTCTCAACCATTCTCCAGGCCTCTGTTTGATCTGTCGATATCCTTGACGATTCTCCAATACTTTTCTCTGGAGTCACCAGCTTCTCCAAGTCTATCCTTGATTCTAAATTTTTTTAAGGAACACGTATTTTCATGCTGGCAGTTCAGCGAAAAGTGAAATCACAATTCTTTACTTTATATAATTAGAGTGCTTACGATCTAACGTTTGGCTTCTGGTTATTCTGTGAAGTAAAATATTATTCTTGTTATTTGTTTTTGCGATAAATGTCGGGTTATGAGATATTTTTGATATTAATGGGTTTTCGATATTGTTGGCAGTGGTGGGTCGACTAATTTATATTTCAATATTATACTCAACCTGTATAAATCTCAAACATATATTTATTGTTCATTCCACTAGAAAAGAAAGCTGTAACAGTTGGTCTGAGAATAAACGTTGATAAAACAAAGTATATGGTAATGACGAGAAGGCTGTACAGCAACAATAAGGAACAAGTGGGTAGATATCACATCGCTCTTGTTGAGTAATTTAAATATCTCGGAGCGAATGTCAACAACTCAAACACAATGAAAACACAGCTAAAAGCAAGATTGACCCAAGCTAACAAATATCTGTTTGCTGTAAACAAAGTATTTAAAAATACTCATTTAAGTCGTAAGTCCAAAATTATCATATTTAAAACTAGGACCACTAGTACCTATAAATATTTATTTATTAATTTACGCCTATATGAGCTTTTATAAAATTGGTTAGATATAAAAAAACATGAGCAGCTAATATATATATAAAATAGAAATCGATAGAATATACATATATAGTATTAAAAAAACTTAAAAACAAGCAACACAAATTATAAAAATTAAGGGTCAAGATAGAAAAACAATAAAAATTCAGGTTTAACACTGAATGGCAAATATCAAAATGAATTGTATCTTTGACTCAGAACAGCATCAAAAACATCACTCTTTTATTTAAACATTCAATATCGGAATATATCTACAACAGCAAAATTGTTGCCAATCCTATGAAGTCTGTGTTGGTCTTTAAAAAATTAGTATATGATGCATTTACATGGAACAGCGCCGACGATTTGGTACTCCGAGCAGGAACGTGGTATACAATCAGTACAGTTAAATTAGGGGCGTCCAGTATAGTGAGAAACTCCTTCATAAAAAATCAAATTGTATGTATCGTATCATGTGATGATATATCATCATAATCACTAATCAAATTCGTAAATTTTTTATATTTTATTAGATTAATAACACGATTTCAAAATATACTCTAATTTGTTAACAGTCTCATGAGACTCTGAAGTTTATTATTGCAGTCACAACTGAGCGCCATACGTCCGTTAACATAATCAGCAAAGCATAAAAAATAACAGATTTTGTACATAGTTTACATCTTCTATAATTCCAAACTCGTTTCTGACCACAACTGAAATACGCATCCAGCATCTGGAATCCTTATTATAATACATAACGCTGATTAATTGGAAAATGTTCAAAATAAGTACACGCGAACTCTAAACAATAGATTTCAATAAGGTAGTGGAGTATGTCAGAAATTAACATTAGTAGTATGTTAAAAAAATATTTTTAAAAACCAGATTACCATGATTTTGGAATTTTTTTTTAAATGTGCAGTACTTTCGGAGATATTGGCGTTCAAAGTTGGACGTGTTGAAAAACGCTCGGATTACCGTGTGACGTCACATCTCTCGTGTGTACGAGAGATGTGACGTCACTGGGTCAATATTCGCGCTAAATTATCGAAAACGCTCGTTTTTAAAACACGCCACTTTGAACATCTGTAACTCTGCCATATTTCAAGATATCGAAAAAATTCTTTCAGTTTTATAATTGAGATTTATTGAAGAATTTTTATTTTAATAAAAAAAATGGCTCCACAACCCCATTATCTCGGCAGCACTAAGTGTTATATTTAGATTCACTGAACAAATTTATTACTTGAGTTTAAAAAACAAACTTGATAGCACTTGATACTTTAAACTTGTATAAAATCAGTTAAATCCAGTTTAATTATCCACCCCTTAATAATAATAAATGTCAATTTCCATCGCGAGTATCACTATCACGATCGCAACCTCTGTTCAGCATTCCTACAAGTCGAACTAAATTTGGATTACGCTCTTCTATAGTAAGAATGCACATCTCTATTGTTGTTATTATGTTGTTTGACGTATATATAATGCATACTCATACATTATATATGTATATATACATGTATGTATTTATTAATAAAAATAAATGTGTACTTATTAAACCGTAAAATAGTAAAAAATAAATAATAATATAACAATAATGTGCCACGCTTACAATGATCTTATTCTTCTTATCCTTGTGTCCTATCCTATCATCACTTTGTTTACAGCGCCCCCTCTACAGTAGACTGGTTAAACCATTGTCTCAGGTTTTCCAGCTATGATGTTCTCCTTGCAATCTTTCCTTTCTTCCAGCAATCTTTTCCTGCATTATGAAGTGCAAGATCTCGTACTTCTCTGGATGTCTCATTATATGTCCGAGATTTTTAAGTTTTCAATGCAATATGTTAGTGATTTTTCCTTGCTTTTATGTTCATAACTTTGTTAACATTTTAGTTACTATGTTTTTTTTTTCGTGACGTTTATTTGTTAAAATGAAATATGTTAGTTATTTATCACTATTTATTTTTTCACTAATTCCAACAATATACTTATATCTGAATTTGTTTTTATTGAGAAACATGGATACAAAATTTTTACATATTATACATTATAAACATTCTTATACAAATATACATTTATACTTATTAATATACAAAAAGTATACAAAAAAGGCGAACAAGCTTCATAATGTAAGAAATGTTCACTGTCTCCTTAACTAGACCGAAGTCTGTACTAAAGGAGACAGGTTCATCCGTTATGTCATACAAATATGAAAACCATTATTATTATTAATATGTATAAATATATTATTTTTTTAGTCTAAACCAAAAATATTAGGAATGAGGTAAACAGAGTTTAAAAGAATTCTAATAACATAATAAACAAGTAAAATACTCTCGCTATCCCATGATTGAAACACTATGCAAAACAGAAAAATGAATATAAAGAATGTTGTGTTCATGTGATCATTTCCATGAATCTTTGCTCAGTTTCCTTTCTGCCAACACCCCGACACCCAATAACCAGCTCCTGAGATGGTGTTTGAGTTTGTCCATCGAGAATTGTTTCATACTGCTAGGCAAAATATTATAGGCTTTGGGGGCCAGAAATATATGAAAGGATTGACCAAAGTTTGTATTAATTTTAGGCTTAACGGTGATCCTATTCTTTTTTGCTCTTGTAACATAATTATGAGATGAATATAGATGAACATCTTTGTTGGAATGAAAATAAAGGATCAGCCTTTTTACATAGAGTTGTCGAATATCAAGAAGCTGACATTCCTCAAACAGTGAGTCAAAGGGAATTATTGTTTCTAATAATAATATAAAAATAAAAAAATCTTGAGCAAGTCTTTATTTTCGAAGACCTGAATATACTCGTACACACTCACTAAAATGTTGGTTACACTATATTTGTGAAATGAATAAATAATATAAAATTTAAAATATCTACTGAGATGAAAATATTGATGTTTACGTATCTTCCATTCTGAACATCCTCCACACCAACCAGCACGTGTGAATTATAGTCCGAGAGATGTTCCCCACCCCTTATATGTAATAGATCCTCTAAATGTTCATGTAGGGGATGGGATTCCACAAAGATTAAAGAGAAAAGGTTCATTGTAAATAAATAATTTCAAAGCTTTGTAAATTCCAACATTCAAATTTGTTTTATGAAGTTACCTGCTTACCTAATAATATAAATATAATAAATGTGAGAGCGTAGCCGCTTCCGTGATATATATTTTTGCTATAAAGTTTTTTGGTAATGGTATTTTAATATTTAAATGATCTCGAACGTGACAAGATCCTAATTATTTTTTAGTTTTTCACGACTGCTCAAAACTTCTTTGTTGAGTTTTTTGGTCTATTCTGCCGTGTCTCTGTGATCTCTATTACTGATAGCTGATAAAATCTTTCATATAAAATTAAACGTTTTTCTTTAATTTAATATCTCTTGGTTACTTACAATAGCATTGTCTACGAAAAATATTGGCAGTTACCAATTTATCTACTTAATTGTTTCTTCTACGAATTTCACACACTTCTTGTATATTCAATTAAGTGATATAGCCTTCTAAATACACTAACTTTTAAAAAAAATATAATTATCCTGTATATAATAGTACTTATATAAACGAATCAATCACGTATAAAATTTATATTTTGTTATTTTCATTTTTCCTTATCAAAAGCGTGACATGTCTCTAAAAGATGATGAAAATAATCAAAATATTAATATTATTATTGCTGGGGCATATTAAATATTATTTTTTTATAATATTGAAACTATACACATTCTACCAATATAAAACAGTGGCTTTCAAATAATGGAACGACAGACATATTAATTTGAAAAAGGTACTGGCGCTATAGCATAGTTGGTAATGCACCTTCCCCGGATTGGAAATAGAGATCTAGGTTCGAATCCCGGCAGAGCAAAAACAATATTTTTCGATAAAATTGATTTTGTATGTATATCTTTATAATTAATATATTAAATTAGTATTTAAAACATCACAGATCTATGTTCTGAATAATTAAGACTTCACAATAATAATGTATTTTCCTTAGTAATATAAGTTGTATCAGTGTGTCCAAAATGTAATAAAAATGAATTAATAATTCTGGCGTCTGCTATCGGATTACTCAAAGGTATTTAAGGTTCCGTAAAAACAATGTAGATGGCTTTCAAATAATGGAACGACAGATGTATTAATTTGAAAAAGTGTAAGTGTTCGAAAATTTGTCATAAAAAATACTGGCGCTATAACACAATTGGTAGTGTACTTCCCCGGATTGGAAATAGAGATCCAGGTTCGAATCCCGGTAGCGCAAAAACAATATTTTTCGACAAAATTGATTTTATATGTATATATTTATAATTAATACATTAAATTAGTATTTAAAAAATATCCATCATCTCTGTATTTTCACATACGGGAGTACGGATCAAGCATAGCATTATAGAGAGCATAGACAAGCTGCAGGGTGAGTTTTCAGCAGCTAACAATGATCCTCATTTTTGTAACGGCACTTCTTACCATTACAGCTATATGACAAGATACGTATTAAAGATTTTAGTTAAAAATATTTAAGTACTGTAATTTTTATGCAACGTATTTTATTGCAAACAATTGAGGTACGATAAAACATTAACGGTCTAAAGAATCAGACGTGATGAGATGTATCTTAGAAATTTAGATAAAATAAATCTCAACACGATGTTCATGTGTTGAGGTTTTAATCTCAGAACACTCGAACACTAGTGAGCGCGAAACAGGCGCAGAACAATCACATAAGAATGGTTGTTTTTGTGAAACTGTATTACCCCCGTGAAGCGAGCCATTGCGACAAGTTTCCAAGGACTCAATGGGTCTCGCATAAGCGATTAAAAAAGTGGAAAAACTTGAACTTAAAATTGCGTGTTTGTTATGTGTACAGTTCACTGAGATGAAAGAAAGGATTGAAATTTTATTACATTTATTTTTAGCATTATAAAATTTCATTTGTTGCAATCATTTTTCTCTGCGTAGGTGGGTATGTATAAAATATTTTTTAAATTCAAATTTTTAGATTGGTGGTGTTCCGTACTTAACAGGTTACCTACCGGAACGTGAAAGGACATATTTTATTTTTCGAACGTGCGAGTGTTGTAGTTCTTCAAATGCGTGAACGTGCCCAAAATTAAATAAAAATGAATTGTTAATTCTGGCGTTTGTTATCGGTTTACTCAAAGGTATTTGAGATTGCGTAAAAACAAAGTATATGACTTTCAAATAATGAAACGATAGATGTATTAATTTGAAAAAGTATAACACATGGGTTCAAAAATTTGTCATCAAAAGTACTGTCGCTGTAGCATAGTTTGATAATGCACCTTCCCCAGTTTAGAAAGAGATCCCGGTAGCGCAATAACAATATTTTTCGATAAAATTTATTTAATTAATACATTTAATTAGTGTTTAATATATTATGTAGTCACCATGGTAACGAGTATAACAAATTTTTTGATCACATATTGTTCTGAAGTTCCTCGAGTACAAAATTGGCGTAAATTCAGTTTTAAGCTTTTTAATGTTTACCTCATTAATGTAACCATAACCAATAGGTACAATGAATGTTATTTAGTTTTCATTTTTCAATTGAATTTGACCTATAAACGAGTATTTCTAATTCTGTTATTTTGTCGATCTAAAATTTAATAATTATCACCAATAATTAAATTAATTATTATCTTCTTCTTTCAGAGTTTCGTGCTATTATTCAAACACACAGTTCGCGTAACACAAAGGAGGTCGTTCATTTTCTATCCGAAAAAATCTCATTAAAATTAATCATTATTTTCATTCGCTCATTAATTTTAATAGGCGATTGTAGGCGGATGTATTTGAGAAAAAAGGCTCCCCATGAGTATTTTTTTATTTTTAAATAGAGCCAAGAAAATTGGATAAAGTATGATTTATAATTATGTCCGTGGGGTTGTGAACCACTAAAACAAATTTAAAAAGCACTTAAATACACCGTTTCGAATTTAAACTTTATAAATCGATTTATTTAATAATTTTTATGAGTGTGTAGATTAAAGGCACGTATTTTTATTACAAAACTGAAAAGAAATTTAATGTCTCTTTTAGATTTTTTTGTTTCTAATTGACTTTATTATGCAATATCACATCACTGTGGGGAAAAATTTCGATAATATTATGTGAGGTGTGTCCCGGCGGACTATCCTCCACCGACCAGAAACAGCGGAGAGCGTGAATGTGAGTACGTGAACCAGAAGCTACCGACTTAACATAATGTTGAAATCCATCTTAAATTTTTTCTTGGAAAATAAATCTTTACTAAAGTCAGCAAAATATGAAAGGTGATATTTTAGAATAAAAGAGTGTAAACAAATTTTATGTTAAATTTTATTTTAAAGCGAGACGGAAAATGGTGGAGAATGATGTTTTTTTAAATGAATTAAAATGTAATAAAAGTTAGAAATACGGAGCTACATAGTAGACGGCGACGAAAATAAGAAAGTCGCTATAAAAAATGCATCGACCTTGGGCGAATCGTCCTGCTTTTGTCATAAAAAAATCCATGATCATCTTCTTGCATCATTCCATTTTAGTCCTGGGAACAGCATCCACTGCCGTTTCCAAGTGCCTAGCAATTGGTCAAGACACTCCTTCAACCGACGGTCCATGCACGCATTCTCTTCTCCCAGGTAGACAATGATAAATGTAAATTAAGGACGTTGATGCAAGTCGACAGTCAGACACAAGCCAGAAGTTGAAGTAAAGAAATAATAGGAATCAAAAAAGAAGTCAGTACGAAAAGAAAAAGAGTAATAAAAAGAAATAATATACAGAAGTGAAATTCAATTATTTCCTGCAACAATAGAAATTTTTACGATACAATTAGGATTCGAAATACTAGAAGATGAGTGCTTGTAAAATTGATAAGTTAATTGAATTTTTACCCTTCAATTATCTCCGTCGCGTAATTTCCGAATGCCGGTTGCGTTGGCTTTTCGATTAGAAATTTTGGTAGATTTTAGGGCTTCATCCTCACCAAATTTCTAAATACGCGGATTAACGGGATGGCGGAGCCCCACGGCTGCACCCCAATTCAGCTCGAAGCCGTAAGTAGAATGAATGTACCTAGCCAGCGATGTCTCCTGACACGAAACGACGGTCGCGAACCCTGCGGCCAGCATTGAAATTAGTAGTTTCTAGCCGAGCGTAAAAATACAAAACCAGGGTGTTCACTTTTGTAATTAGGTACCCACGTTACATTATTCTTCTGCCTAAAATTCGTAACGTGACAATATACAGCTACAAAATATTTATAAAATTATTATTATTCTACGATTTACATATTTTTTTTATAATTTAATAAATTTTAATTTTTAAAAAGATAATATAACTACGAGACCAAGTTCAGAAAAAAAGGAAACTTATATTTTCATAATCCTCTCCTTGATACGAGCCTCCCCTATTATCCGTGTTATTTCTTCACTGCTGAATATAAGCTTCCCTCAAGGATCGCCAATTCTTAGTCTTTAGTATTTTTAATCCAATTGAATATATCGAGAATATTTGGTTTTCTTGGATGTTTACAAAAAAATATATTTTCATATAGAATTGTGTGCTCTGATTTCAAAATATGCACTCGGAAGTATTCAAAAAGTTCTATTTTAGTTTCCAATTTTCACCAAACATTTTGACATATGAAATGCTTTATCTGTGGATATGACAATATTACAGTATTACAATATTACATAAACAATGTTACAATATTATAGAATACTTCAGAATCACACAAATGGACAATGAATAGAATATGTAAGGTATTATATAAAATTATTGTAGTGTAACTCCCTCTCCAAGCACAAGAGCTGGTCTCTTTTTTGGAGAGGAAAGCGAAAGAAAAACCATGTATGTATGTAACCATATGTATGTATGTAACCATATAATTAAAAATTGAATTTATTTTGCCATTGTACTTTCGTTAAATTAAATAAAATTAAAAAATGACGAATTCACTCAAATCATTGACAAGTCCAGCCCATTGCCTTGAGCACTCGAGTATGCAGATTATTTGGGGCACATTTATTAATTTGGTTAGTTGGTTAATTTGATTATTTGATAGGGGGAGTCCACGACTCACATCTTCAGAGATTGTAATATTTATACTTTAACATAAAAGTGCGATTAGTGAAAGCCTTGGTGTTCATGATAGCACTGTAAAAAGTCGATTCTGTGTCGAGACAATCCGGAAATTCTAATTTAAGTGAGTTAATTCAATCTGACCATTGTCATACAGCAGGTAGTGACCATTCGGCGAGCAGGGCTCTTGTAAGTAGGTATATTTCATGGAGAAATCAGACCTTAGATATATACTACTACTTTTTGTCGATTTGTTCAAGCAGAGGATTATGTTTTCTTGTAAAATATGATGTTTTAAAACCTAATTTGGACCGAATAAAATTATTCGAGAAATTTTAGTAGGGTGCTTCAATTGACTTTGGCCAAATACATGTCTTTCACTGTTTTTATTTAATAATTGTTCATTTTTTAAATGTTTTTGATTATGTTTCATGAATTTTTTAAATTGTTTGTGTTTTGTAATTTTTACAAATGTTTGTGTTCATGTATATGTAAACCTAATTTCATTTTTAAAAACTACTGCCACTCTCTCTCATCATCAAATATTAACTAATCTAAATACAATATTGGAATATGTCCAAGAACACACTAATACTGGATTTTTACCTACAAAAGCATTGTTATTAAACAAATAATAGATATCTCATTGCGACGAAGCTATTTTTTATTATATTTAATGGAAAAATATGTTTCCACATAATACCGTATGTACAACTTCCAAAAGTTTGATAGATATGGAGATTGATTAATTTGAAAGTTATATTTGTATAAAGTGATCACTAAAGCCAGCCGAAGATAGGTAAGCCCTGTAATTACCCATACTTCCATATTTTTCCATTAAATATAATAAAATATAGGTTCATCTCTACGAGATATCTTTTATTTTTGTAAACTAAAAACAGTTTGGTAACCTATTTGGGTAATGGGGGGCAGACATCGGGAATATGGACAATAAAAGTGAAGTGTTAGAGAATGTGATGTTATTAAATAACGTTTCCTACGTATTTAAATTCTTTTATATTTCTACGGTTTCTAAATTGTTCATTATGGATTATCTATAAGGTACTGAGTGGAGAAGTTTGTAACTATAGATAGAATGATTTTTTTCAATTACGTGATTAGAAAATTCCAAGAAGTTGTTATTTTTTAGGCAGACTGCTTAACCTAACTGAATACGTCACTTTATTTTATTATCTTGATCATACTAGTTGTATAGTTTGAGCTAAGTAATACATAATAGATTCAAAATATTCGTATATATTATAATAATATTACCCGAAAACAATAATATTTCATGTGAGAATTCAGTAACAAAAAATATAAAGTGTTATATGATGTTAAATCATCTTAAAATATAAATATATACGTACCTATATCAATTTTCATGACCGCTGTGAAACAAGGCATCATGCCCGTGGTTGATTCTCATCTCGGCAGAAGGTTTCCCAGTGGAACTATCCCTCCAACGTTTAGGGCCGTGACACGTGAGGGCGTGGACCGCTTGAAAACTTCTAGAAATACGAAATAATCATGATACTATATTTTTTCTTTCGTTATTTCTCAGTAGCTTACAGTTTTGTAACATTTTAAATATTTATTATTTTTTCATAAATACAATAGATAGGTTTCTGTGCAGAGTTTTATGATAATTAATGGACCACTCATCATTGTCAGAATTACAAAGAATTGTATTTTTTTTTCATTTATGAAAGGTGCGTACACGGAATATGTGTCACATTAATATTCTAACTATGATCAAACTAAGCTAAACGCTTGTGCTATGATAGTGATTGCGAACCTTTTGGGCTTGGCGTGTCAAAAATTCTAAAAATCTAACTTAACTCTGATGGTATGTCACTCACCCCCCTCTCCGCCACCATAAAAAAAAACAATTCTTTCATATTTAAATATTTTTAAAAAAATATTTACATTTTCATTAACATCATTTTTAATAAAGGTACACATATTATTAGATTTGATGTCATTTAATGAATTGATTATTTTAATTATTACTTAAATTGAGATCCGAAAGAGATTGATATTGTAACAAATGTTTGCAAGATCTAAAATTCCTGGTAAAAGAGAAATCGTTGGGACCGTCATTTGGTGTGCGAGGCCACACACAACAGCCCATTGTTTTGAGGACCGTTAAAACATGTCCCGGCGACCTCGGCAGTTAAGGGATGTTATTCTTTTAGAAATCTGGCCTCGCTGAATATTGACATTTTTACCAGGAATTTAGATCAAGTAACGGCCAACAGAGGAGAAAGCTGACATGCCATTTAAAACAATAAGTGGGAAAAGGACATCTCTCCTTAAGGGTTGCCCTTGAGTGAGAAAGAGATGGAACCCAGAAATTGGGTATATAAGGCTCAGCAAATCCTAGAGAAGGCAGACGAGGTGGGGGGGAGTCGCTGGACCCTGGTTAGTGATAACTGGTATACCGGACAAACCCGAGGAGAGCGCGTTTAGGGATGCTGGCATTTATCCTGTCCCTTGGGACTCGGTACGTTGTTTACCCTAGATGGCGCGGAGGCGGAGTACAGAATGTCTGAAGACTCTAGGCCATCCCTCTTCGGACGGAGGCTTGAATACGGAGGACGTTCTATCGGTTGTAGCGGAGGCGGAGGAGGAGGATAGAATGTCTGAAGACTCTGGGCCATCCCTCTTCGGACGGAGGCTTGAATACGGAGGACGTTCTATCGGTTGTAGCGGAGGCGACCGGAGGAGGAGGGTCATCCGCGGCCGATATCTCCAACTGGAGGTAGCGGAGGGCTATCGGGTCAGCACAATAAGGGCTTTAGCCCCGACAACGCTGACTCCGAAAGCTCGAGGTGCCTCGGCATCAAGGCCAAGGCTGGCGACGTCCGTAAGGACCCGAGCAGGTGGGGCGCTCAGGAGGTCACCTTGTGACCAGTACCCACAGAGCATCATGAAGGATTGGAGGAGGGCGCCGTGGATCCGCCTTGCGGGGCGCTCGGAGGCTCCAGTCGCGGAAGGTGCTGAGGCTGTGCACAGCCTGTGCGTCTGGTAGACGCAGTAGCTTTGCCAGAAGCTGTTGAGTGTGTGGGCCGCTCAGGAGGGTGTTTTACACCCAGAGCTCACGGTGCAGTCAGAGTAGGGAGAAGGACTGCTGGTAGGTGGGGCACGCTGGCAATAAGGTATCAAGAGCCCACGGAGCAGCCGGGAGTAGGGAGGAGGGCTGCTGGAGCAGGATACCGTTCGGTGACGGCTGTCCGGTACCCACACAGCATCAGGAGGGGTCGAGGGACGGCGCCGGGTACCGCGTGGCGGGGATCCAGGAGCCATTGACCCCGAGGATGGCTGGTTTAGATTAAGCCTAGATTTAGATTATTTGTAAGGTAGCTTTTAAGTATTAGAATAAGTTAGTCAAGTAAGTTATAGCTTGTAAGTTATTTTTATGTGTTTATAATACATGATTTTATACAACCAGACTTCTCTTTGACAACCTTCCCGGTTCCTATCCTGAATATCAGCAACCTATGTGAGGAGACGAGTTGGCGTGTATTGTGTAACGGCATGCCAGCAGCCCGATCACCGCTCGGCTGCATTAATCGAGAAAAGCGCGTTCACCTCGTCGAGGTGGAATGCGTGGATTTCCGGGGGTGGGATGGAATCGGTGCACATCACGCGCCTCACCGTACACCCCCCCCCATTTTACGTTACAATATATTAAATATTAATTAAATGTATTAATTAGAGATGTATACATGTAAAATCAATTTTATCGAAAAATATTGTGGTTGCTACCGGGATTCAAACCTGGATCTTTTTCCAATCCGGGGAAGTTGCATTAACCAACTATGCTATAGCAGACAGTACTTTAGACGACAAATTTTCGAACCAATATGTTTCACTTTTAAAATTAATTCATCTATCGTTCCATTATTTGAAAGCCAACTACTTTATTTTTACGGATAATAATATTATTTATAAATTGTATCAATGTGTCCAAAATTTAATAAAAATGAATTGTTAATTCTGGCGTCTCCTATCGGATTACTTAAAGGTATTTGAAATTCCGTACTTATTACTTCTAATTCGAAATTTATAGCAGCTCTACTGCAATTTTTTTTACACTATCCTCCCAGCGGAAAATTTTCATGTGTAATATTAGATTAAAAAAATCCAATGTTATTCTCATATTTTATTTATACAAAATGAAGTTTAATATCGTCTAAATGCCGTCCATTTCTCCATCCGTCGCAAATTAGGGGCTGAATTGTTCGACGATTGTTGCTGTAAACTCTCGACTTAAACGACAAAAAAAATCACACGGTGTAAGGTCCGGTGACCGAGGTACCCAGGGTATGTCTCCGTACTTGCTGATTAATTTATTGGGAAAAATTCCCGTCAGCTTCTCCATTGAATTTCTAGCTGTGTGTGGAGTTGCTCCGTCTTGCTGAAATTGTGTTCTGTTGTTGAACCTGGGAAACACCTGCAGTTGCGGTACTAAAAACTCGTCAATCATTCGACAATACACGTCAGCAGTGACAGTCTGTCGCTGGTTAAAAAAATAAGGGCCAATTATCCCTCGGGCAGAAATTGCACACCACACTGCCGTTTTTGGAGAATGCAAACATTTTTGATGGCGTTCCCTTGGGTTGTCGGGTTGTTCTATTTATTAACATAGTCATCGATATTAAAATGTGCTTCATCAGTAAACAATATGTTTCCAAGCGTTCGCGCTGTTCTAAAACGTTCCAGCATCATTATACAAACTGCATGATTTCCAGTTTGTACGGGTGAAACTGTAGTTTCTTTTTCGAAATAACGTGTACTGTTGATCTTTTTATTCCAGTACAGGCTGCAATCTTCCTTATCGATTTACACGGATTACACATAATTTCACGTCGAACTTGAGCCACATGTTTTGTCATCGCTGCAGACGTTAATGGTCCAGGGGAGTTTGATTAGCCATTGTCCCTTTTTTTCTGAACTTTTGAATCCAACACCTGATAAGTTACGTTCTCCGCCCATCACCTACCCATCTGGAACATAATATTCACCCTTATGTGTAATACAGGGTGAATATTATGTTCCAGGCCGATTTTGTTTGGCCGCCAATTTGGTTTCACGGACATTTGTCAGTTCGCATTGTGTAGTCGTAAATAATAGTAAATTATAATTTATTATAGAGCATCTTACGACTCAACAACGTGTTAAAGCTAAATAATGGCAATGCTTTAACCATTAATGGTGATCGCTGACGTTATATGTTGGAAAACTTATTAGTGGCCGAATTGAGTCGATTTGGCCTGTAACACGTGTAGTTTCAACATGACGGTGCCATTTCATGCACAGCTCGAGCTACGCTTGAAGTTTTGCGAGAATTTTTTCCCGGCCTCCTCGATCACCTGATTTGACGGTTTCCGACTATTTTTTGTGGAGGTACTCGAAATGAAAGCCAACAACAACTCTCGAAATGAAATTACTGAAATTACGCGAAGTATGCGAGAATGTTATGAAAAATATGGTTAAAAGGGCACGCATTTGTGCCGCAACCAGAGGCGGCTACTTGGCCATTGTCATATTCCATACATAATTGTAATATACAAAATAATCGGAAATAAAATTATAAAATTGTGTTTTATTTTATAGTTATTGAAAAACAATATCGACCTTCAAAATAATATTCATCTATAGTATGTTTATTTACTTTATATAGTTGTTTAGTAAACCACTCGATGTCTAAGAATTTATTCAATATTGTGGCATTCATAACTCAGATCTACCCAAAATCGATATACAGTGTGTTGTAGGGGTGGTTTTAATTTTTAAAATGTCCTTACAATTTTTATTCTAACCCCCGCCCTTCCCCTCTCGATTTAATAGACAGCAGTGCTAATCAGTTGCATCCTTTCAGGTCTAAGTTTTTTTGGATTTTTCGAGAGTGATTGGGATGTTGATGCAGCGCTGTAACGACTCTAAAGTACTTTGAGCGCTTTTCCAATCATTTCCTTTCACCAAATTGTTTAAATATAATATGTTTAAGGCCTTCGTGCTATATTAGTAGTAAAAGTAGGTACAGTATATATTCTTATTCACATACGAGTGTACATATTGGTGAGATCTGCTGTCAGGTTAAAAATTCGGTACCATAGATTAGGACACATTATATTTATATATTATAATATTTGTTATTATTCATTATTATATCTGCAATTTATAGGATCCCTACCCATCTACATACAGTTTTTCTCTTATATCGTTTATAAAAATAATTTTAGAGGGTAGCACAAAACAACAAATAACGTGACGCGCACTAACCAATGAATCACCGTACTTTAAATATTGCTCAACAATGAATGCGCAGTGCACTCTCGACCAGTGACTCATTGCGACTGGAAAATCCGCAAATCACGCGCGTCGAACCATACCCCTCTCACTTACCTCACCCTGATGGTTTACGAGCAATTGCAATTTAATCTTGAAAATTTTCCGCTTAACACCTTATATTTTCACTCTTCTTCTGCCACCTGGATGTCTATTAAAGATTATTTTTGGGATCTTCGTTTCCTGCATCTTCTGGACATAACCCAACCACCTGAGTCACTAAAATTTCAAGTAGATGAAGAGTTTGAGTAAATAAAATGAAAAATAGATATGATGGATTATTAGTTAGAGCACAGCCCTGAAGGGAATACCACATTCGTCCAGCTTGTTTATTCGAGTGGTCAAGACGCTCACTTTGATAAGTAACATCGGAACTAATGGCTATAAACAACCATTGTAATTATTTTAAAATAATGAGAATGTAAAAAATATATTGTATCATATTATTATACAAGTATCCCAAAAGTCTTTTTTATATTAAAAATTCTGTAATAAAATAATGAATGGGATTAATAAAAAAAATATTATTTTCCATTTACATACAGTCTCTAATAATTTATTTATTAACAGTTTTATTTTTTAAATGTGACCCGTTATTTCGCTGGCACTTTTCTAAACGGGGGGAAAATTTTCAGAGAATCGCTACCATTTCTTCTCGGATATTTTCTTTTAATTGGTCTAGAGAAGGAGGATTGTAACTGTATACTTTTGATTTAAGGTAGCTCCATAGAAAATAATCCATTGGTGTCAAGTCGGGGCTACGTGGAGGCCAGTTTAGGTCACCTCGTCGGGATATCAATTTTCCAGGAAAAATTTTACGAACAACTTTAATTTTAAGGACACGCTTGGGGACGCGGCTAGCGATCGACATACCCCCCGCCCTTCTACCGCTCGTTGTGTTTCTGCAGTGAATGAATCGAAATGAAAAAGACTTTTGGGACACACTGTATTAGGTATTACTTCTTGCATATTGCATCGAACGGTTCATCGAAAAAATTATGTGTTAAAAATTTTCTGTTATGCAACATCACATAACAACTTCTTTGAGATCTTTTAGATGAATAAAATTAGTCTGAATTAACTGCTAATATATACAGAAGGATATAGAATAATCAAATATAAAACTGTGAGAAGATGACATAACTGCAACAGTCTGTGCATTCTTCAAGTGCTGGGATGCGCCAGCATGGAAGAATAACTCCGCGCCGTGAAGAGTCTTGGGAGCACG
The DNA here is from genome assembly GCA_031772225.1 of Eubasilissa splendida. Lineage (NCBI taxonomy): Eukaryota > Metazoa > Arthropoda > Insecta > Trichoptera > Phryganeidae > Eubasilissa > Eubasilissa splendida. The sequence goes on along the minus strand of CM062862.1, from coordinate 22,547,707 downwards.
GAACAAGAAGGTTCTCACGAGATCACATCACGTATGCATTGTGTCCATATGTGCAAGTATGTAAGAGGAAAAACAACAAAATATGGAAACAAAAAGGCTCTGTATTCCGAGTATTCGAATTTAATTGGATGCACAATAATTTTTCGAAATGAAAATAAAATTGTTAAATTACAATACGCGGTCAGTATATGAGTATGGTGTAAAGTAAGAGTAGGATGTAAAATTTTAAGTGGCGACGGTTATTTTTGATTAAAATAAATTGTAATCTGATTTATTCTGTGTTATTTTGACGTGAGTTGGCTTTTGTTGTAGCCGAAGTTTCAGATCACTGTTTGGTGATCATCATCAGGGATATGATATCAAATAATATTCAGTATATACCTCAGCCATTGAGGCTAATCTGTATATAGTCTTCATGATACAGGTTCATAAAAATACCAAATTATAAGACAAAACACTTTGTTTAAACTAGCTTGGTATTAACACTTTTTCTCATTTCTAAAATTTCTTATTTATCTAACTGTAATTCAGGAGGTTATGGCTGTTCCATATGGTCGTGGCTATTATTCAAATAATATACAGATATATAGATTTATTACAAAAATAATTAATTTTACTGGCACATGTGTATAATAATCTTTCACAGTAGTTTTAATTTAAATCTATCGCCTCCACAATCATCATCACTGCCGATGACCCCTGAACGCACCTTGCAGGTACCTGGGTGTAATATAGAGCTCCTAACAACCGCAATAATCGACGTCACAATAAACAAATTATACTTTTAAATATTAATTAAATATCTTTATAATTAAAATGTTTAATTCATATTTAAAATATCACAGAGTTATGTTTTAAATAATTACAACTTCACAATAAGAATGTGTTCTCCTAATAATAAATTATACGCTAATAATATACACTCGCAGCCGTCCAGGAGCCCGGCTCCTGAGTGCCACTCCTCTCGCTGCTGTCTTCAGTACAGACTTTTAATTGCATATTTTAATAGTTTCTCTTCTTCAACCTGATCTGGCCACACATACACAAAACATCTCGATCATTATCAAATAAATACGTGAACGCTGGGTGAAATATATGGTTCATCCAGCGCTCGTACACATAACCTACATAATCATACAATAATGTAATCATCAACAAAATAAATTTTCCCTTAACTGGTGACCGCTACATCGCCTATAATATAAAATACGTATTATGATTAACAAAACACAATGAAATGGTCAAAAGTTACAGATCGTTGTATTAGACCCAGCGTAGCTGACTGAATACTACGCCTTTTTTGCCTTACGTGACCCACCCGATCTTTAGGAAACTTACTCCCTTTAATACATTACTTAAATAAGTTAGCTGCCAATCTATTTTCACTTTGTCTCCATTCAATACCACTTTGTTTCGAAATACGCTCACCAATCAATTCGAAAAACCAGTAATGGATTTTAATCAAAGCTGTGATTTAAAAAGAGTAAAGATTTGATCGTTCAATGTTAATTGAGCAATTGCATTTTAACAATTATATTATGTGGTCGATTATTATTAAATAATTATGCGATATTAGTTTCCGAAAAAGCAGCGATAACATTATTAGTCAGCTAAAAGAAGACAAAATGTAATTCTTCTGATTATTAATGGTCACCCTTTTAAGTATTCATCAGATCTTCTTTTTAAATAATACAAAATTATGAATGATATACAAATCAATACGCTGAGACACATCACAGTCACGATACAACCAGTATTGAGAGCACCAACAAATTTCTAACAACGCTTCTAAATGTTCTTAGCTCCGAAACTATACAATAAGTGTACACCTATTGGAAATCATTTACTTATAAGTAAATAATTATAATATGGACCCAACATACAAAGAATCGTAGGTAGAAATCCGTCAGTAGCAACGCTGTCTGATATCTCAATTTAATATTTATTTGATATATAATATTAATTTAAGTAGATCGTTGGTCCAGTGGTAATGATGCTGGCCTAGTGGCCCAGTTGTAGGGGGTTCGAGTCTCGTTCCAAAAGACCAGCAAGTTAGTCCTATTTTCATAGCACAAGCTTAGTTTTAAAAAAAAAAAGAATTTTGATGTGACATATATTCCGTGCACACATCTCTATTGTTATAAAGAATATATAAAAATTAAATACATTAACATAAATACTTCAATAATTCACGTTCAAATATTTGACACATTTAATATATTATTGTATTTATATTTGAAAAAATATACCAACCAAACACTAGGAAAAACAGACTACTTTAACACACAAAAGTCTTATAAAGTAACCACAACAAAGCTGAATTACAATCAAAGGTAACAACACCTAATTGTAAGCAAGTTTCAATAAATATTTTAATGTAATTTAGCTTTCGCGTAAATTATTGTAAAAATTTGTCAGTAGACAATGAGCATTTAATGTAAGCACATACTTTATATTTATCGTATTTGTATTAATTTTTCTTGAGAATTTCGTTAAACGCACACATGTTGTTTTAACATTAATTAACTTTAGACGTTGTAATTAATAAAATACTTAAATCTAGAGCCCTTGTAATATTTATACACGCGCAATTTCACGCGTAATTGATAAATTGCTTATTTATTTCATCGGTAGATGGAAGGCTGTTTGATAAGGAGTATGATACTACGAATGAAATTTTATTCGCTATTCGAATTAATGATATCCGTTTACTTTAAATGCTACTCCCTAAAATACTAAAATATGCGAACTATTTTTAAAATCAAAATCGTTTTATAGTTAGATTATAATAATTTATTATAACACAAAAACTTTATAATCACAATAAAGGTATGTATATATTAATTAACTACTTTTCAATATTATCAAGCATTTTTGAAACCAAATAATAAGCTTGACAATCCCCTCGTTGAAAAAGTCGGCCGGCTGAACCTTGAAGAAGCTGTAGACAGTTTTTTTTACATCGTCATCGGTGTGCACGCTTTTACTACCCAAATAAGAGAAATGATGAAAGTCCGATGGCGCCAGGTCTATGGAGTCTAATAACTTCCACATAAACATCTGTAACTCTTTTGCCATTTTTCAACCAACCCCAACGTGAGGAGGCACGTTATCATACAGCAGATACTCTCTTAATGAGCCGGCCTCACCGTCGATTCTGTATATCGGTCTGTAACTCTCTTAAGGTTTCGCAGTACCTTTGCTTATTAATGGTTTCTTTTCGCTGCCTTACAATTTTAAACACAAGCGCGCACGGTAGCAGTGTGGATGCTGCATATGATAAACTCTGCGCTAATCAAAGCGCGAGTAACGGTCCCCTAGCGGTGAAGTAGAGAAAACTCTTGCGAGTAAGCCGGCTGCATGATGAGATCACCATCAGCGGATCGCCCGGTATAGCGAGCGAAAAGGATCATCTCTAAAAGGCATTTTGAATGCGGTGATCGGGAGATTATAGGGCCCTGATTCACCCGCAATATGGAGATATCGCCTGGAAAGAATGGTGAAGAGATTTCCGGCCGGCGAGCCCACTGCATCGTTGGAAACTAGGGATGGAATACCTGCCCGAATGCGGCCGTCAAGAGGATAGACTTCCGCGATAACTTTAGAAGAAAAAAAGTAATACAATAGTAAAAATTAGAATCATGTCTAGTGTCTTCATATCGAACTGTGAAGATGGTTAAGTTATTTGGAAGGATTTCAGTTGCAAGCGTGTCATAAGAAACTCCTTTTGTAAAACATAAATTATAATTTTGTATTAATAACTTAATTAGTTTGCATTTATTGGTCCATTCACACATGCCGTACCTAATCTGAGCATAGCCGGTGACAGCACTTTCTGGTATTCGATCCGCCAGAGCTAGGAAGCACCATTACAGCAGATATTATTTTAATCACGATATCGATTTCCAGTTCCAAACGAAGCTGAAAAGCAGAGTCACAGACAACTTAAACGTTCCAGTCCAAAGCGCCTATTTATGCTGTTAATATACGCAATCGTATCATTCGCTTAAAAACTTCATATTTAAACGCTACAATTCTCTTAAAATTCTGGGAAATAAAAACAAATTAAATAATCTTTATATTATGAAATGACCCTATAAAATTCTACACGTTATTACCCGGATTAGCGTTATCTTGTATATGACGTAACTCGCGACGTTTTTCTAGCCGTGGGTTATTTGCGAACCATTTGTAACAACTTCATGTGCATTTTGCTCCACGATTTACTAGCACTTAGGTTTTACATGAACCTAGCTTTTTTTTTCAATCCGTATAATAATTGTACTAAACTACATATTTTTTACTGAATCTATGTCGGCATCTTGACGTCTACGGATTTTCTGCATTTTTCAAACAATTCGTGCTTAAGGATGCCGTTTTCGAAAGAGATTAATCCTTACTGAAAACTGCGTAGAATAACATTTCTACGCATTTGTTTTACTTGACAGACTAAACGTTTTATGTTCTTAGTGTGTTCCAACCTATGATTCCATATTTTGGTGTTTGCGTAGATAAAATTTGTAGGTTTGTAGGTTGTGTTAAGCAAGCGAATTTGCATTTTTCAGGATATTATTAAGTTGGATTATTACCAATATTAAATGAAATGTCAAATTATTTCTGTATTAAGATTCGGCTATGCTAATTTGTAAAGCTAGTTAATTAAATACATATTTTTGAACACTGTTAATGAAACATTTTAAATCCGCTGTCGGAATGATAAATCTTAAATAATCGAAAACAGAGTACGGTACCGAGCAATTAAAGAAGTTGCCTATTTTAAAGTAATAAATTTACAATTATAGAATATTTTGAAACTGATAAAATTAATTGTTCTCAAAATTAAAAAAATCTAACATTTTTTGATACGTAGTATACCTATCTATTATATACTTAGTTAGCATCGTCGGTAACAGCATAACCTAAGTTTATGCCTACTGCACGCCACTGGTATATAGGTATACATAAATGTAAAAGATGCTCAAATCTCCTTAATCATACTAAAGTCTATGCTAAAGGAGACAGGTTAATCTAAACAATATATTAAACAATTAATCTCAATTAATATACACGTTACAAAATTTAGTAAACAGAAATATTAAACGATTTAAACTATAAAATTTAATTATCAAAAATAACAAAAATTTTCTCTTTGTTTAAATCACAATACAGAAGGTTGAAAAAACTAAAAGGAAAAAAATGACTGATGTTTGATTTATGAAAGCATTTTCATAAATATTTTAATTAAATTTGACATTGTAGAGTTTTTAATTATTTAATATAAAACAAACTTATATTTTATAACATCATCTGCAAATTGGAAGAAGTAAATATGGGAATTCTCGAACAATTCATTAAAAATAATTTAAAAGAACTTTAGATTGATTCAATTTGATGCCTAATCAGAACCTATTTTTGTATCGTTTAGCGTAAACTATTTGAACTATACCGACAACTTAAGTTTTGTTTTATTTTAAAAAACACATATTGAAATATTTTATTAACAAAATAATTTTTATGGTACAACAGAAAATTTATAAAATTATTTCTAACCTTTTTTCGACTTTACACTCCTCAATTATTATATTTAGAATCTAAACATATATCTTCAAAATATATACAAAATTGAAAACTTCACATCGCTACTGAAATTAAGTACTTGAGAATTTATTTCTCCCTACTCGCTTTCATTATTCAGAAATACAAAAAATAATTCATTGGAATTTTTTTATTAAGTTATTCATCCCCTTTACATCCTTCGCCATCCCTTTTTGATAACAATTAATTTCTGATAATTTTCAATTTGTCTCTTTAATCAAATTTCGTTAATTAAATCAATTTTCTCTACCGGATGCACACAGGACCGTACTCGGTAAACTATTATAATAAATCTTTCTTATCATTTATCTTTCCAGTCATTACCAGTTTTTCTAGGATAACTGGGACATTAGTACATAATGCTGTCCAAGCCATCGTTTCCAGAACCACATTTCAATTGCATCGAGTTTATTTCTTTCACTTATTTTCAAGGTTCTTCGCAGTCTACAAATTTTATATATTATACTTAAATTTCTACTATTCTTTAATTTAATACTACACTACAAAACTACCCTAAAATCTATGGTTTCAGCACCAAAAATATTATATTAAAATTACCAATGAGAACAAGCTCGAGTATACTCTTCAGCAGCCTGGGGATTCTGAAAATTGTCCAGATCTATGCTAAAAACATTCTTAACTATATTCTGGTATTATTGGCATTTCTATGGAAACCCCAGTTCCATGGAAATGGCAAAAATACCAGAATCTCAGAAAAGAACAATTTAGCAATTCCTAGGATGTGCACCACATACGGGCAAAAAAACTAAGTTTTTATACCACCTAAATTGTATATTTCTCTCCCTAAATACATAAAAATTATTGAACAACATAAAAAGTTCAAAGACGAAATAAAATTCTGGCTAAAAAACTCAGACCGAATGTATGTTCATTTATACTTGTTAAAATGTGTATTATTTTTACAATTTCAAGTATTCAAGTAGGTTATAAATTTCTCAAATTCAAATATTGCATCATATTTTGTTACTTACACTTTTTTTTCTTTCTTTTTTCTTCTTACTTATTCTAAATTTATAGTTGATAAACTAGTTATGTAATATGTATGTAATTATGATTGTTGATTGGCGAAAATGACTATTCTTTACGTGAAACCTTAGCGAGAACGATGCTGGAACGTTTTGGAACAGCACTAACGCTTGGAAACATATTGTTTACTGACGAAGTACATTTTATATCGATGGCTATGTTAATAAACAGAACATGAGATACTGGTGCCCCGACAATCCAAGGGAACGCCATCAAAAACGTTTGCATTGTCCAAAAACGACAGTGTGGTGTGTAATTTATGCCCGAGGGATAATTGGCCCTTCTTTTTTTAACCAGCAAGAGAGTTACTGCTGACGTATATTGCCGAATGATCGACGGGTATTTGGTACCGCAACTGTAACTATTTCCCGGTTTCAACAACTGAACACAATTTTAGCAAGACGGGACTACTCCACACACAGCTAGAGTTTCAATGGAGAAGCTGAGGTGAATTTTTCCCAATAAATTAATCAGCAAGTTCGGAGACATACCCTGGGCATCTTGGTCACCGGACCTTACACCGTGCGACTTTTTTTTGTGAGAATACCTTAAGTTGAGAGTTTACAGCAACAATCCTCGAATCCTACAAGAAAATATCCGCCGTGAAGTTGCTGCCATTGAACCAACCAACCACTAATAGCAGATATTATTGTAGACAATTTGGAGAGGAATATTTTTGATTATGATTCTCCTTTGTTAAAATATGTTTTGTTGTGGAAAAGGTATGTGGATGATATATTATGTATTTGGTCAGGTTCATAACGTCAACTAACTACATTTTTAAATTTCATTAATTCATTTAATAATAAAATACAATTTACATTAGAAATGGAAAATAATTCGACCCTAAATTTTTTGGATCTAACATTGATTAAAAATAATAATAAAATTCAGTTCAACATTTTTAGAAAACTAACTTTTACAGATACATAATGAATCTAATCATCCATTACCACACAAACATTCAGGGTTCCACTCCATGATACACCGTTTAGTCAATATTCCTATGTCAACATCCAATTTCAATATTGAATTGAATACAATTAAGAAAATAGCAGTTAATAACGGGTATAATACAGGTTTGATGGACACTATTTTAAAAAATAAATTAAAATAATATATTAATCAATTTTTATATAAATCACAGATAAAACATAATGATAATAATGATATTGACATAGGATTTTATACATAAATAACTTTTCGAATCAAAAATCTAAACACCTACCACGAAACATTAGACCGGCATTTTATACAAATAATAGTATAGGAAATTTACTCATAAATTCTAAAGACAATGATGATAAATTTAACAATTCTGGTGTCTATACACTTAGTTGCAAAGATTGTGCCACATTTTATATTGGTAAAACGAGTATAAATTTTAATATAAGAGTAAAGGAGCATTTGAGATGTTTGAACAATAGTGGGTTTTCAGAATTTTCTAATCATTTGATAGAAAATAGTCATGGTTTTAATAAAAAAAATGGGATTGTCAATTTTACATATAAATGGTGTTGGTCACAAATTAAATAATTTGGAATCGTTGGAGATAAATAAAGCATGTAAAACTAATCAAAAAATTATAAACAACCAACTAATTTTAACTGCGAGTCCCATTCAAAAAAATTTTCCTTAAAATTATTCGAGTAAATTTGTATTAAGTAACAATTTGATTTAGGTACTAAATTTATTTTTTAAATTCAATTCAAATTCAAAATTAAAATTAAAGATTCTGGTTAAGAAACAATAATATATATTTTTAGTTTGGTATTTTTCAAAACCGGTAGATGTATTTAAACTCAATTAAGTGGTTAATAAAATAAAGTTAACAAATAAAAATATAATAATAAATAAAAATAAAATATTCTGTGTGATGTAACCTGCTGATATAATATGATATGCATACGGCTGATGCGCAGTGAGTTTCGTCATAATGTCCATCTCTTTCACACCACCGAACCATATACTTCGCATATGTGAGGTCCAGAATCAAAAGCAGGCATGTCATGTACCACAACTGTTACATATTGAACATGACCAGTAACCTTATCATAATCTTATTGGCTGAAAACATATTTGTCTGGAATTGAATTAATAATCTATTGGACATATCTGCTATTGAAGTAACAAGTCAATTTTAAATGCGTTTTTATACTAAATTCAGCAATATTTGTCTAATTTTCATAGGCTAGTTAGTCTTGTAGACATTTATTTGGTTTATATTTGAACATACTTAACTCAAAAACGATAAAAACTGGACATGTCTGATTTTGATTCTATACCATATCCCTGCCTGTTTATAAATAAAACTGGTTATTTTATCATATTGCAAACTTGTGTACTCTGGGCTAGGGTGGGTTCTTCTTGCTTCCTGTACCATCTTTATATTTTTCATAAATACGTTTAATTGACTGCATTTTCACATGAGCCTTAATCTTTTCCAAGTTTCAAACCTCAAACCTCAATAATATATATTAGTGTTGTGTGTTAAAACTACATTTCTGCAAAGACTACTCCAATAAAATTTATCACGAAAACTGTATTAAAAATTATGTAAGCGCTCAACCATCTTATCCGTGCACTTTTTAAAATAGAGATGCGTACACGGAGTAAGTGTCACGTCACATTCTTACTGCTTTCAAAATATGCTATGAAAATAGAACTTGCTGATCTCCTAGAATGAGACTCGAACCCCCGACCGCTGAATCACTAGGCAAATATCCTAACCACAGGACCAACAAGCACGTCAAATTGTATTAACATTGTGTGCCTAAATGTGGTATAACAAACAATACAGTTCTGATTTTTTTAAATTTTATTTTATGAATTAATTTATATTTTTGATATTATTTATGCATTTTTAACATCAATGTTAATTCTTACATATCTAGTGACAATTGTAACAAGCCAGTACTAATAAAGAAATATTTTAAAATAGAAATACGCACACGGAATACGTGTTACGTAATTTTTTTGACTATATTAAAAATTAAACTAAACCCTTGTGCTATAAAAATAGAACTAACTTATTGTGGTTTACTGGAATGAGACTCGAACCCACGACTATTAGGTCACTAAATTATTGTCGGTGCTGGACCAACTAGCACGTTAAGTATATTTGTATAAGATTAGTATGTATATTTTTAAACTACTATTGTCACGTATAGTTGTATTTTCCATCTATCATGCAGGAAACCGGGTTCGGTTCCCTGACTGAAAATTTTTCATTTTTTATTAGACTTATTTAACTGATTTTATGAATTATTATTAGATCCAGAACAAAATATTTTATAATTGAATAATATAATGTGTAAGTATGTATTAAGTATAGATATAGTCCCTACCCTTCTCTCCCACCCCCTACCTAATATTCGGTCACACTCTGATATTCCGTCGCTCTTTACTCTTAACCTTATATTTAAATATCTGTACTTGGGTTAGTCTATACTATATTGTTTTGAAGAAGGTTGGGTCCAACTGAAACAAGTTGACTTTAGTATAAGTACACACATAAAAAAGTGGTTTAAAACTAAACATTATATTATTTCATTATAATGTCAAGCCACAACGTGTTTGCTTTCTTTGAAAAATATTTTATGCAGGGTGAGTGATATGATGCATATGATTTCTAAACCTTTCAAAGGATCAGTCGCACTAAAACTCTAAAAAATAATAAATAATATACTTTCACTCAAGTTATGTAAAATATGTAAATATTTTCTTGAATATTTAATGGCACAAAGTTACATGGATATAATACGAAGAAAGATATGGCGACATTTTCTCTACTTTAAGAAAATGTTAGATGATCATCTTATGTTATGAATTTTACCTCAAAGTCGCTTTATAAAATTAAATCTTCAAGCAGTGAACTTTCCTAAACTTTAGCTCATCTCCCATAATTCTAAGACTTAAATGCAACAAGTCTTGGCACCCTTGCCTTGCAGACCGCTTTTGAAATAGGTAATGTAATTTTCCTAACTTTCGTGTTATGAGGAATAATTATATACACCGTATACAATTCAATAAATTTGTATTTTTTTAACAAAATGACCAAGTTAGGTATATAAAAATTATCAGTATATTCAAGTTATAAAATAAAATATGTTTTTAAGCCATTTCTAACCAAAGGATTCTTAATATTTTAAAAATATATTTTTAAATATTTATTAAGGAGAACAGTCTTATTGTGAAGTTGTAATTATTCAAAACAGTGATATTTTTAAAAATAAGATGTATTAATTTGAAAAATGTAACACATGGATTCAAAAATTTGTCGACAAAGGTACTGTCTGCTTTAGCATAGTCCAACTATGCACCTTCCCCGGATTTTAATGAGAATCAGGTTCGAATCCCAGTAGCAACAACAATATATTTTTCGATAAAATTGATTATATATTAATATCTTTCTAATTAATACATTTAAATTGTGGCCACATTGATAAAAACAGAAAAGATAGTGGAATATATTTTTGCAAAAAAAAAACTATTTAATATGTTAAATAATAAATACGTCAATTATATTTTTTTTGTATCGAGAAAGATACGACTAAGAAATTTTAAAGAATAAATAAAAATATTGCTTTATTTTTAGATGACATTGTTGAACCGAGGTTTCTGTGTTATCATATACGAAGAAAATAATTGGTGAAACATCCGATAGATCGTGTTCTACCATAACACAGCTTAACTCATTCTCATAATATTATTAAAACATGTTTTTTTTAATACGTAAATTCCGGTTTAACTGCTAATACAATGTAACGAACATGCAACATTTATAATGATCAAAGGCTAACTGACAATTGAACTGTGCAGTGGCATCTTTAAGGAACAACGAGTTTTTTTCTCACAGTTCCGTGCAGAACACAACAAATGTAGTTTTATAAATAGAATTTCGTAATTATGTTAAGTCAATTTGATAAATTGTAGAATGTGATGATTTTCGTGCGTAAGACATTGCAAAACATTTACACTATGTATGAATAGAAAAAATATATAAAATGTGTATTAAATTTATTTACAGGATGGCCCAAAAAAATAATTATAATAACATCAATATTAGTTTAACTATGACAACAATAGCTTAAATAGTTTACTAATTTACTTAGTTACCTATATTACGTTTTATTTCGACAATTTCCGGTCGCCATCTTTGATTATTAATTTTCCCATTGTTTATATTAAGTTATTGCAAATTGTTACCCAGAATGACAAAAATCACTGCAGATGACCGTATCAAAAATTTGCGAATTGAAACGTTGGGGTGCTAAGAAAATGATCAAAGAGTTTCAAAACAAAGCCTGGAGTATAGCTAGACATTACAGCAGAACGGAGCTCCATCACACACAGCCAGAAATATAATTAACTTTCTTCGTCGTGAGAATGCTAATTTCATCGAGCCAGGCACGTGGCCACAAAACAGCCCAGATTTAAACCCATTTGATTATGCAATATGGCATGTTTTGATGATTTCTGATTAGCTAAATATTGTGCAAAAAAATACTTTAAGAATTATAATAATTATATTATGTTTTGAAATAACTCATGTGTTACGAGATGTTCTCACTTTTTTTGGGCCACCCTGTATATATGTATATTCTTTATATCATGATTTATAAGATAATCATTTTAAATATCATTTGTAATAATTATTATAATTTTCACAATATAAATTTTGAAACTTTGTACAATACACATGTTGGGTTATTTTCACTACTGGTTTCGATAGATGCAGTCCCTCTCATCATCAGGTGATAAAATTAAATTAATCATGTAACACCACGAAGTACCCATCATGTCAATTAATCATTTGTAACAACGTTATTTAGATTATTTATTTACATCTTGTGTATACATAAGAATTTTTATATATGCTGTAATATAAATAAAATCAAAATACTCCTTTTTACTACAAATTATCTTGCACATATTTGCTTAGTTTCATTTTGAATCTATGTAATTTCTCCTCCTTTCTTATAGATTTTCATTAAATATCTTCATCGTACTGTACATCAACGATATCTGAGATTTAACTTTCTTCCTGAATGATAGTCTCAGTCTATCTTTTCCTCTTGTATAAAGTTCGTGCTCCTGTTGATTTACATAAGTTTTTCTTATAAATAATAATAATAATAATAATGTGTTTATTCCAGCGTGATCAGGTTTTTTTTTAACCCGATTCGCTATAGAGAGAATACATATTATGTTATACATTAAGGTTAAGAAATAAATATAATGCTACGAAAAAGAAAACCATGGAAAATATTAATAAATAAAAAAAGTTAATAAAAAGTAAAAAGTTCACACATATAAATTGTCTATATTTTCTTAGTGAGAAATATTGAAGATATACATAATTTTGAGAAATACATTTTATTTTATCACTACTGTACCCAATACGGCCCTGTAAAATTTTGGAACACAGGGGTTTTTCCTGATTAAATTAAACAGAAAACTAAATGAAAATGTTCTGTTTGCACGAATCATTAAAACGTTCTTACTACGAAATTCTGCCAGCGTTTACCTTATAATAAGAAATTATGAATACATTATTTTGATTAGCGATTATCCTCCAAGGGTTGGATACATATTAAGTAAACAATTTTAGTTAGTTTCAAAGATAAAAGTGATAGAGATTTCCAACCCTTCAACATTTATTCAATTTCAAATAGAAATCCAACCCTTCAACGTATAATTCATTTCAAATAGAAATCCACATTTTATAAGCGACGCAAAAATCTGTAAGGGCCGGCTGTGTGTGTAGTAACTTTTCGCTAATGCCCGTGGTTAAAATCATTTGCGTGTTGTTCGAACGTCTAATTTACTATTGTCAAAACATAGATGAAAATGTCTATAGGCGCAAGAAATAATCATGAAATATGCATTATATATGGATTTTTTCACTTAGGCGATCGAAATCTGTCACTTTGGTGGTGAATTTTTTTCGTATTATGTGCTGATGTATATTAAACAATGAGATCATCATTGGACGAACTCTCATCACTAAAATAGCGGGATATTGAATGATTAACTGTCGTATACTGCAACTTTCAAAGTATCAATGTGTCAGATGACTTTTGGAACAGGCGTGAAAAGTCCGCCATATTTAACTATCGATTCTAGTTTTTTACTATCGGATATCAGAGTGTAAAATAAATTTACTACGGAATGTACTTTCGAGAAATAAATCTTTCTTTATCAACGATCAAACAACCCGTTTTCGCAAAAAAAAATACTTTTTTAACTATAGTAAAAAGTTACTACTGATCACACAACCGGTTCTAAGTTTATTTTTTATTTATATTTTATACAAAATACTTAAGACTAGAAAATACGAAGATATTATTCTTCATTCAAACAGCCATAGTAAAAAAAATTGTAAGCCTGGAAGCATTTAAATTAAGGCATAATCTAAAATTGTTATATTCTTCAGTAAACGTTCTTCTTGTATACGGGCTGTTACAGTTTCTTTTAATAAAATACAATTATAACAATGCTCTAAATAGTATAGCTTGACAAACAAAAAATACAAGAGTTGTGTAATCTGTATTTAACAATTCCCAAAATCACCAATAAGTATGGATCGAGGACAATAGAATTTATTGTTCCTACAATAAAAAATAAACTACCTGGATTTTTACAAAAGAGTACGCTTTCAACCAATTTGAAAGAAATGATAAAAAAATATGATTTATCGATAATAACCTGTCTTACCTGTAAGAATGAAATGAATTGTTTAAATTGTGACTGATTAATTGTTATGTTTTTATTATATTAAATGTAACAAAATGGATATAAATGTACTTGCAGACAAACGTCTATCAAGAGTCTAGGTCTAGTTTTAATTTTAAAAATAACTCTTTCTTTTAACCACGTTTACTTCGTCGACATGGCAAATCATTTGATACCACTATATATTTATCAGTACAGATATATTGATAGTAATCCTAAAACAAATGTATTACAAAACAATAGTGATCCAACGAAGCGAAGCCGCATTCATGACAGAGCGTGAAAAAGATTATTGAAATGGAAATATGTTAAATACAGGTATTAAATAAATAAAAAATCTATTTCATCAGAAGATGTTTATTTAATTTGGACACCAACAATAAACAGGTGTTATTCGTTTGGATTCCTGCACATGAAGGAATTCATGGAAATTAATATGCTGATAAACTGGCCAAGGAGGCCACTCTTTTCGGAGTTTTCCCTCATCAATTCCATATCCCGATGTATGACAGACTTAATATGATAAAAAAATATATGAATTCTGTTTGGACTGTACAATGGGTTCAAAGATTTATTCCCCGAACCCCCCGGTTCTACAAAAGGAAAGTCTCTAAAATAACAATATCAAATATTTCTAGAATGAGAATTGGGCATTGCCAGGAAGTCTCACATTTATTCAGATTGAACTTAATAGATTCCCCAATGTGTGAGTGTGATGCCGAGAAGGTAACCCTTAACCATATCTTTTTTGCCTGTCCATTGCGGATCACAAGTTTTTTTTACAGTAATCTCATCAATGGTAATTTTCAGCTACCGGTTAACTTGTGTCATCTTCTTTCCCTTAACTCGTCACATTTAATCTATATAATAGTAAATTTTTAGAAAAATAATGGTATTGACTTGTATAATATTATCTATTCTATAATATTATTGTATTTTTTTCTATAAAATAATGTTTTAACTTGATTAATGCCACAAATCACTCTTGAGGGGTGAATTGCATATTTAAAAGAAGAAGAAGAAGAAAATATAAATACAATTCAAATGGAGTACTTATTAAATACACATTTAGTGTTAATCTATTATTTAATACTGTTTTTTAATATATAATATAGTACGGAGAAGTCTTTTCAATTGAGGTTATGTATACCACAACGTCATATTTTTCTTTAAGGTTTATTATAAATTTACATAAGTTATTATTAGTTAAATATTAATATATAAAATACGACCACGACACTGTCCGATATTAAATATATTTGCGTAATAATTTTATGGATTTGTTATTACAGGTTCATTCTTATAAAGAAATAGCGGTATCGAAACCGGTCGACGTCAAAATAATCAACGTTATTAATTCAAGTTTATTTTTTTAAATCAACCATCATATCTTATCACAAAATTAATGCTTTAAACAGTAAAACTTAAAAGAAAATATTATTCATTACAGACCAGTAAGTGAATAGACATGAAATAAAGTATACATATAGGAGACAGGTTTGGAAGAGCATTCTACACACATTTTTGGTAAAAATATAAATCCGATAGTTTATGACACATTTATGCAACAGTAAAAGTATTAACTCTTCGGAAATTAAATGTTTGTGTAATCTATCAAGACGTGTTTTTTACATTAATGCATATTATATTATCAGCATTTAAATTTTCGTTCCAATCGGGTCATATTTTTTAAAAAGTCGCGGAGCTATTTGATTGCGTAAGTGGTACCAAAGTTATCACGTGGGTGATACCAAAATGAAAACATTGGGACAAATAATTTGCGTCAATTCATGTCTGTATATTTGGTGGTCTGTGGTAATTCATGATGACTTTCTGTACTTAGGTTGCGATATACATTGATCAAAATGGCAAAAGCGAAAATGAAAAGACAAATATAGCCATACCAAAACAAGATTCACAATGAACAGTCAATTAAATATAAATATAAGTAAAAAAAAATAAAGTTGGAACAAATAGACTGGATATTTTCAAAAACTAGTGAAAATAAAGAAAAATCACGAAGGAAATAAAATTAAAGGTACTCAACCCAATTTTCTCTGTATCCAGCATTCTACCTGTCTACGGATCCCACTTTTTCACTATCAATCCGATGATGAATATGTTTATTAAAAAATTTACATACGATCCGATATTTTTGCAAACATACATTTATAAAATCAACTGTAACTTGTCCAAAGAATAAATTAATAATTTTATATTTTATAAAATAAACTCACCCTCTCACAATTTGCACCCAACACATGCTTGCATGCTCCTTACAATTTGCGATAATGGTGATCAAAATTTGCTGAAATATAAATACAAATATATATTTTCGATATTTTTAACATTTCGACCCCTTAGAATAACAAGGCTCCAACTAACATGGATTCCAAATGCATTATTTTTTATTTCTTCCATACACACAAACTCTATTTAACGGATATTAAAGGAAATAGCAAAAGCTGCAGTTCCAAATGCATTAGTTATTTATTTCAATTTATGGATAATTATTGTTAATTTACAATGTTTTATTTTTAATTTTCCTCATCTCACAGTGGTCATTGATAATACTGTAAATAACTTAAGATCTTAAAATTACTTATCATATTTGAATGTATGTTTAAATTCAATCAATACTTTTGAGCTCATTATTACAAAACAGTGTCAATATCAGATGGAACCTTGTTATTCTGAGGGGTCGATTAGTTAAATATTAAGGAGAACGTGTTTTGTAATACTTTTCAAAATAATAAATCACGCTCAAAATATAATGACGGGACAGCTGGTACAGTTTCACAATACTAACAATAAAATTGATTACCCTGAACTGCCGCATCTATTAAATTTCAACCCTCTGTTTAGCAATTTAGACACGCTACTCTTCCATAAAAAAAATATTAAACGAGTTCACATAAAATTTCACCAATTAATCCTGTTCTAGGAAGTATTTAAAAAATGACCGAAAAATTATGTGTTACATGTTATAAAATTATATGATGTAACGGGGTTTATTTATTTATTTATTCATTTATTAACGCCTTATATTTAAACATTGTATATCGGAATATATCTACAAGACCAAAATCGTTCCCAAGCCTGTGTAGTCATTGTGTGGGTGCATTCCTATAAAAATTAGTGTAAAGAAAGACGTAAGTCCTACGCCGATAGGATCTGTCGAACGAATTGCGCGATCTCCGGGTCACGCGTCCTACGGATTGGATTACGACGATTCCGGTCGTAAATCGGAATTACCGCAGGGGGAGGAAAGAAGGAAGGAAATAAGGGACTTAGATATAACGGATAAGAGTCGATAATGGGATAGGGGTTCCAGTGGAAGAACTAGTGATCTCGGGGAACCAGGATTCAGAGGGACTGCTCGCCTTACCTTGTGTCTGATGCCTCTGTCTTCGACCCCGCAGTCGCCACCGAGATCACACAAACGGCACATGGATGGGCAGATCTCCGCTTCCGATTGAAGACGGCGTATATCACAGCTTCTCCGCGGCACACAAATAACAAACATTACGTGATTACCAAAACACAAGATCACATGTATACAGTACTGATGCACCGGAGCTGAATAAATCCACAGCGCTAATGCTCTCGCGATGTCGAGATCGGTCTAGTTGATGTCTGCTGACGTCAAGATGAGGTGAAAGTTTTTACAAAAATGACGAAAATGAATATACTAATTATACAATATTATTATTATTATTAAAGCTGAATTTTAATGTGCAGCAATATTTTGAGAAGTGAATAAAAGAATTTAATAACCCTTCCCAAACTATGCAGTAACACATGCAACATAAAATTCATATTTTAGATAATCTTAAAGACAATATTAGCGCTTAGTAATGACTAGTGAAAAACCAATTATGAAAAGGGAATCGTACAAAAACAATTATTTTTTCCATTCAATCCGTTGTAAAATTAAAACGTTGTTAAAAATACCATTTGTGATATGAAAGACAGAGATCACACACTATTTTCAAAGTGAAAAGAACAACAAATATACAAATATAATTATCTCTTTCCCACTAATTAAATTAAGAATGATAAGAAGGAAGTACACATTGTATAGGACTTAAGGAATGCTCTAAATTATGTTATTAATCATTTTTTCAAAATTGAATGCTCAATATTTAGAGTAAATTCGTGCCATTTAAGCTAATAAAAACATGCTGTAGCATAGTCGGATAATGCACCTTCCCCGGTTTGGAAAAAGATCCAAGTTCGAATTTCGATGGCGCAACAACAATATTTTTCGATAAATTTGATTCATTTCTAATTAATATATTTCATTCATATTTAATAAAAACATTTTCAACTGTTATTTACAGTAACACGAGTTGACAGCATGGCTGAGTTCGGGTATTTTATATCAAGATATGGAAGGTGGTCATCGATTAATTTGTATATTTTACTGTGTTATATTTTGACTTTGATGTCTTCAGACCGCAACATTTCATTTTTTAAGCACTAATCAATATGCGTTTTTTACCCACTGTAGGAAGATTGTTTGTCAAATTCTAATTCATGGTGAACATTAATTTGTTAGTAATTTAAAGATTACATTTTTATTGTCATAAGAACATGTCATATAAAATTGTATTACTCTTTTAGTGCGTCATTAATAAATTATTGAAAAACATGATGTAATTTATTATTCGAGAACGAGGAAATCAAGACGACGTTCAAAATACTTATAGGTAATGAATGTTTGGAACAAGAAGATGAGTTTGTGTATTTGGGAAGTATGTTCGATAGAAACGGGAAGACTGAGAAAGATATCGAAAGGAGGGTGACTGCAGGGAATAAAGTAAACAATGCTTTGAATGGAATTATAACCGAGGCTAGACTAGCGTTTCACAGTGGAGTCCTGCTACCGACACTGATGTATGAAGTGAGGTCTGGATTTGGCAGAAGAGTAATGAAAATAGATTGAATGCATTTCAAATAAGATCACTTAGGCGTATATGTGGCAAATCCATCTATGACAGATAAGATGAAGAAATAAGGAAAGAATGTAAACCTGATCTTAGTATAGTGCAGTATCTCATTTTTATTATCTTCCCTGTTTACACCCTTGCTCCCTGTGGAACGTCCTACTGTTCTACTTTTCCGCCCCGTCTACAATATGTCGCATAATATCATCACTACATTTTCTCGTACAAATAATTACTAAAATCTGGTCGTGACATCGTGCTAATGATTCTTAAGGCTTAATTTTCATCATCAAACATTTCAGAACACCGTCAACCATGACACACATTGAGTCAAATTTATTCACATTTGCAGGCATGTGAGCACACATTCGTATGGTATGCGCGTGCTTGAGAAAATATATTTGCAATATTAACATCAATGTTCATAAAACAAAATACTATTTCATATCACACTATTGTGAGACACTCGGCTAACAATGCAATACTAATTGCAATACTCACAATCAACGCCGGCCCGGTGGAGTTTTTGTAACAACCAGGTCCTTCGGACAATTTGTGCGATCCCACCGGTGTTTCAACATGCGACTTCACCGCCATTTTGGTCCGCGTTTATGCTGAGATTAAGCTCACAAAATTATGTGAGAGAAATCTTTGTCACGGTAAAAAGAAACAAAAAGTCAAACCTATGTATGAAAAGAGACGAAAGTTTAAAAAGCAATTTGACAGCGAGATTCGACACGTGTGTATTAACGTCATCTAGAATCATAGATACTCATAACTATTACCAACTGACAATAAAGCATTAATGGACCACATGGTGCGCCGTTAGAATCCAGACAAAATTGTATTTGAAGTTCCCGCTATATTTGTATTCAGGATTAGGCGCTAGTTGGTGCTAAAGTTAGCTAAATACGATAGTAAGACTTTCATAACCTCAAAATGGCCGAGTCTGCAACCCGAGCATGGAGTACGGAAGAAGAGCAGTGATTATAGAGGACAGTGATAAATCCGTATATCTATCAACAAGATGATGCACCCGCTCACACGAGCCATTTATTGCAAAATTAGCTCTCTGACAACGTTGACATGTTTTGATCGAAGGACTTTTGACCTCCTAACAATCCCGACCTAAACCCTCTGGACTACTAAGTGTGGGGCGTAGTCGAGAGACAAATCAACAAGTCTAGGCACCCTAACGTTAACTCTCTCCAGGCTGCTATCGAGGCAGAGTTTACAGCCATGAACCACGATCTATTGAAAATACCGTGCTCGCGCTTTTATGCATAGATCGAGGAGGTGATATAGAATGAAAGTTCCTAGCAGCAGTTTTAAATGAGATATAACGGCATTTTTTGGTGTCTGTATATTGTCTTAAATAAACAACTTTTTGCCATAACGTTTTTTTGTCCGGGTTCTAACGGCGCACCGTGTATATACTGGCATTTGATGTACAACAGATGAGAAGTGAGATGCGAAGCAGTCTTGGAAACACTAGCCGAGACTTGCATCCAAAAAATCTCAAAAGAGAATCTGTTTTGGAGATTGTCTCGAGTCAAAGATCTCTTTCATGGACACGGGCATTACTTTTTGCGATATGATGAATATGGTATTAAATATGAATATGCTTCTCGTGGAATAAAGTATGACTAGCGAAATCAATCTGCTAGTATTTTTAAACATAAATATTATATTAAAATAAACACATGTGAAGTTGCACTTTCAGTAAACAGTCCTGTGGTTTTTAATACTAATTAAATTAATCAACTAGAAAAACTCAGGTATTTGAGATTCACCGTAATATAAAAATGATTGCTTTTAAAACTGGAATAGTAGATGTATTAATTATAAATATTACAAAATATCAGTTCAATATTTGAGCTTAAAAAAAAGTGAAGAATGCGCTTTCCCGGATAGGAAGAGTACTGGATCGAAACCCGGTAGCAACTAAATGTTTTTTCGATAGATAGATTTTTTCTGTATATCTTTCTAGTTGATTTATTTTATTTGTAATAAATACTATTATTATTGGATGTACAAGTTTTCAAATTTTGTAATATACATCAGTGCCCGGTATGTCGTATATTACATGTTAGGCTCAGAAGGTGATCAGAAAATTTAAGGTGTGAAGGCTGCCCTATAAATCAACCGCTATCCTCGTGTGCGTATCGTATCGCAAAGTATATAGAGTATTTTTACTATGTGTAATGATTAAGGTGTAATAGAAGAGCAGATATAATGGATTGAAACTACTTACTGTTAGCGATAATTTTATTTAAATACAAATTAAATGTATTAATTAGAAAGATATACATATGAAATCAATTTTATCGAAAAATATGGTTGTTGCTAACGGGATTCGATCCTGGATCTCTTCTTATCTGGGGAACGTGCATTAACCGATTATGCTACACCAAAACAGTGGATTGACGGCAAATTTTCATTTTTTTTTAAACATCTATCGTTCTATTATTTGAAAATTGGTTTGTGCGCGTCGCGCTTTTTGTACTCACTTTAATATTCGACGAGTAAGTGATGGGCCGAGCACGAAACTTATCTGGTATTGGGTTCAAAAGTTCAGACAGAAAGAACAATGGTTAACCAAACTTCTCCGGGACCATCAACGTCAGCAGCGACTCCAGAATATGTCGTTCAAATTATACGCAATCTGCGTAAGGTAATCGATAAGGAAGATTGCAGCCTGTATTGGAATATAAAAATCATCAGTGCACGTTATTTTGAAAAATAAACTACAGTTTCACCCATACAAGCTGTAAATCTACTATGAAAATGACTATTCTTTACGTGAAACCTTAGCGAGAACGATGCTGGAACGTTTTGGAACAGCACGAACGCTTGAAAACATATTGTTTACTGACGAAGCACATTTTCATATCGATGGCTATGTTAATAAACAAAACATGAGATACTGGTGCCCCGACAACCCAAGAAAACGCCCTCAAAAACGTTTGCATTGTCCAAAAACGTCAGTATGGTGTACTATTTCTGCCCAAGGTATAATTGGTCCTTATTTTTTTAACCAGCGAGACAGTCACTGCTGACGTGTATTGCCGAATGATCGACAAGTTTTTCATACTGCAACTGCAGCTGTTTCCTGGGTTCTCAATAAATTAATCAGCATTAAGTACCCTGGGCACCTCGGTCACCGGACCTTACACCGTGCGACTTTTTTTTGTGGGGATACCTAAGTCGAGAGTTTACAGCAACAATCGTCGAACAATTCAGGCCCTACAAGAAAATATCCTCCGTGAAGTTGCTGAACCAACGTTTTGCTCTCCCGTGTTCGCAAATTTAAGAGTCCGATTGCAAGAGTGTCTTGAGAGAAATGAACGACATTTAGACGATATTGTTTATAAAACGTCAAATTAGCATCGTTAAACACCATTTTGTATAAATAAAATATGAGAATAACATTTTAGTTTTTTTTTTTTATTTAATATTAACTTGAAATTTTTTCGCTGGACACCTTTATCGGACATCGTACGTTTCACTGATAATTTAAATACGGTTAAGGAGATAATCATAATTGATATCCTCATAGCGTATATTTAATTTCAAATTAATGAATCTTAAAAACGACTTTAATTTTTAATATTTTTTTTGTGCGTACTTTATCTTTAATTTACTATGTTAATTACGTTTATTACCATGTGACGAGTAATCTTTGCTATAAAATTGTAATGTAATATTTATGTAATAAAGTTGAAATAAAAAATAAAACTCTTAATGTCTTATCTTATCTTAAGAGGTATGCGCCAACTAACTATTTTCAGTCTAGAATTGTATTTATAAGACGATCGTATTAATATTTATCTTAAGACTCGGATGGGCATTAAAATAATAAAAATATCATCAATTAATTAGAAAAGTGTTTGTGTACTTCATTAAAAAATGAAACATCTTTGTACAACATAATTTCGGACTAATTATTTAGCCACCGACAAACGGCTCGCCCAGCGCCTGGCCCAAGGCTCAGTTTCAGCTGGCGATAGCCGAGAGAAAATAAGCCGGTAGATTATTTAATTTACATAGCTAGCGTAAATAATTTTCCAAGACAATGTGGAAGGAGATTCGAAATGTTTATTTTTCTTTTTAGCTTAAAAATAATTGGGATCTTCTTTCAAAATTCATTCTCTCCTCAAAATTATTGTTTATCCAACTTTTTATTCGATGGTTTAGGATTTGCGTCATTTTTGACTTGCTGTATCAATTTTGCTATGTCAAATTATTTTGATTAATGTTTGTTAACTAAAATTTATAAAATTCCGAAGATATATTTTTTTAATGTTTTTAAACAGCCACCATTCTGAAACATGACGACGGATCAGGTTAGTTAACGAATCTAGCCGAAATTTATATCAGTAACTTTTCAGAATAACTATATTAGAACTACGGAAGTTATCGTGTCCAAAAAATCAATTATATCCCGTATATACAAGATGTAACAGACCTAGTCCATAATATATTTCGGATGGATACCTAACTAAATTATCAATCGAAAATGTTCAACGAATATGTCCAAATTCTGGACCTGTCAATTTTTTTTTGGGTTCCAACACGAGAAAAGCAGTCCTTCCCATCTACAGGTTTAAATTGAACTAAAATTAAATACAGTTAGCTGTTGGGGCGGCGGGGCACATAATGGTGGATAACTGGTCCACATATGTGTTAATAAATTTTTTTTTTTTTTTAAATTAAAATGTTACACAACGAACTTCGAAATAAGTATTGTATTTGCAAAATTTATCCATTATTAATCTTTATCATATTTTATGAAAATGGTAATGCGCTTTCTTCGGATAGGAATATGTCCAGATTCGAATCCCGGCAGAAACTAAATATTTTTTCGATAAATAGATTTTTCTAGTTGATTCATTTACTACACCATTATGTACACCTGCGAGCTCTGATTGAAATACAAGTAAGTGAAGTACAACCGTCTTCAAATTCAGTACAACAAGTCATACAGAATACTGTTCGGATTGACACTTTATTGCAGAAGGCCGTACATATGGATTCGTTCCGCTTCTGAGACATCGAGTTGCGGGCGTAAAGGTGTGACTGGAGCTCAGCACCAACTTTTTGGTGCAAGCGGTGCTCTCATGGAAAGCTGGACTACAGAATAGCTACACATACAATAATGGCCGTGACTTAAATGTAATATTTATATATATTTGTGAATTTTTTATTTATTTATATTTTCTTTGGTTTTCTGTCCATAACATAAGTAATATTTTGTAACTTTATTGTATTATCATTTTGGTGAATCAGGTTTTAATAAAAAAAAAATCTCGATCATTATTATTATTTAATTTGTACATAAATATTTTATGAATCTATAGAATGTTGAATAAACACGATAAAATATTCCAACCATATTCTTTAATGTATACATTTTTCGGTATCAGACGCAAAAGATCTATATAACAAACAACGTAATATTTCCCACAGCATTCAGGGCCTGGTAAGTACGCTTATATAAAATAAAAAAACAAACAAAAAACAAAGAAAAGTGTGCATAAGGCGGTACCACGTGTGATTGATGCCGGCGGCCCAGGGAACAGGCACAAATAGGCAGGACGTGAGCACTTACGGAATTTCCTTAACAACAGAGAGCCCATTTGTCCTGAAAATATCTTTAAAGAATTCCACACCCGTATCTGAGGATACACTAGTTCAATGTCGCGCTGCGATATGAAAGTTCTAGAACATCGCGGAATATTTTTATTTTAAACGTGATAACAACGTAATGCAAGAGTACTAAATACATTTCTGACATTTGTCGAATATAAAATATGTACGAATATACTGCGAAAGCAATTAAATTATGATTTTTTTCGCATGTCTAATGAATTTATTAAAGCTGAGTGAAAGAAAAATTATATTTGATGAAGTCTGTATATGTAATATGTTTTATAAAGAGTGTGTTTTTAGAGATATAGAACTTTAAAATGAAATAAAATACATAAAAATCGTTAGCGTTTAAATATGATTATGCCGCGGCTGGCTCGAATAAAGCGCAATCTGGAAGTCCAATTTTCGACCAATTTTTGGAGCCGCTCGGGCCGTATATTGGCTATAACGCGACGAATGTTGGCTTCCAAGTTGTCTATCGTCTCTGGTTTATCGGTATAGACTAGCGACTTCACATATCCTCACAGAATATAATCAAAAAGTGTTAAATCAGACGTTCTTGGAGGCCAATTCACAGGCCCATTTCGCAAAATTATGCGCTCATCGAATGTTTCCTTCAATAAATTGATTGTGGCTCGCGATGTGTAGCATGTTGCGCTGTCTTGTTGAAATCACAACTTTTGCACAAAAATACCATTCAATTGGGGAACGAAAAAGTCAGTAATCATGAATCTATGGCGGTCTCGATGGCGAATCGACGCATTCGGGTCCTCTTCAATACTACGCTCCACTACAGCAACAGCTTCTTCGGTGCGCACTTGTACGACGTTTCTGCGGTGCGAAAACAATCCATACGATGGACGATTATGTCGACCGTAAAATGGACATAGTGCTCGGTAAGTTTCACGAACTGAACCACGATTTTCGAAATAAATTTGCAAGCATTTTTCTGGTATAAGTCTATTCATCGTAAAATAGAAAACTAAACTGAGTACAAATCAGCTATCAGCTGTCAAATTAGTCACCTGTAAAATAAACAACCTTTATGATATGGAATCACGAGAGAGAACACGAATTTGTGCTTTTGAGATGTGGTGCAGGAGACATGTGGCGCATACCATGGACTGGACGAATGTCTCCATTTTTCAAAAGCTAAATATCAAGAACAGACTCAACTATTTTCCTGAGACGAATCCTTCCATTTTTTGACATCTTGCGTGGGCCACGTCAAAGGAGGAAGATCCCCCACGCGTTGGATTAACCAAATGGAGTGCAACGGGCACCTCTTTGGCGACAGACCTAAGATCTGCAGGATGCCGATAAAAGTGGAGGAGCATAATCAAGAGGGCGGGAATTCATGGAGATCGCGATCTTCAGTCACGAGGGATCCACGTGTATGATGATATATAGGTATATAAAATTTTGCATAATTTAATTGAAACTCATGATTTATTGCAGCTAATTAATTTGTATCTACCGGCTACAAATATAATACGATAATAATATCATACTATTGTAACAATACTGGGACAGTCGTTCAGTTTAATACTCCATTACATAGAATACAATACTTTCGCAACAAGTATATAGACATCGCTGATGTACAAATTTTACCTAAATATATAATAATTCTAACGATTTTGTTTATAACTGGCAGATAAGCAAAACTCATCATTTATTTCAATATCATTTTTTAACAATATTTTAATATTATATACCTAAGCCATTTGCTATATTTCTCATTTTTTTTATTAAATATGTTGTTTTTCTTTCTTTTTTTTCAATATTACTACGAACCGTTTATACATATCTTATCGTTTATAATATCTTTGAATCACTGAATTTATTTAAACACGATTTTTTTCTTTTTCTTCTTCATCTTGCTCTCAGTGAAAGCGATCGTAATCGTGGAACTGCGCTAATACGGCCGTCGTAAGTTTGACATACACGGTTACTGAATAAAATACGTAGCACCATGGTTATGATTATATGTATTCTTTGGTCACTTTTTTGCCACATTTTTTTGATAGGGAGCGATCTAAAGCCAGGTTTCCACCAAAGGGACAAAACATGAAACACAAACAAAAACTGTTTTACACAACAAAAAGAGTTTTGTAAAAAGTAAACAGTTCTAAAAACAAACACAACTCACTTTCCCATCTCGAATATGTATATCAAAGGACAACAAGTTTGTTCCTGCTGTTTAGTCTGTTTGGAATACGCGAATTTAGGTAGCTTTGTTATCTGAAACATTTGTACTCCACTTTATCGGAATGTGATTTTTATCAAGAGTTTGTCCCGGTAATTTGTATTTTTCTTGGCGATTTTAGGCCCTACCAGATTAATTAACAATTCAAAATCGGTACTTGACATTCTGGTAAAATTGTGGAAGAAAGATCTCAATTCTCCATTCAACCCAATATTTTATAAAGTATTTTTTATTCGACCATTAATTAAAAACCAACCACAGCTAATATTAAACAAATCGTTGTCGACGAAGGACAGAATTGCGGGATTTTACAAAATGGGAAAAAGAGATAAACACTAGCAACAAAGTTTTTGGAACAGTCTCTCAACTGTTTTGAAGACAAGAAAACAAGTTTATTTTATTTATTGAAAACTCGGCTTAAGATCACACATCAACTTACTTACTTACCATCACGCCGTTTTCACGTGGGGATAGGCAGAGAGGATAGATTGTGTTTCAAATTTTCGAACATATATGTTAAACTTTTCCAAATTAATACATCTATCGTTCCATTATTTTTGAAAGCCATCTACATTATTTTTACAACACAATTGGTAGTATACTACCCCGGATTAGAAATAGAGATCCAGGTTCGAATCTCGGTAGCGCAAAAACAATATTTTTAGACAAAATTGATTTTATATGTATATATTTATAATTAATACATTAAATTAGTATTTAAAACTAAACAGTATTTTTCAACATCAGATGATAACTTAACCAAATACAGTTTCGTGTCGTCCTATTCGAGTGGAGTAATTTTTTTTTAATATTCCGATGATTTGTCTTCACCCCTACTGTTCATATTTCCATTAAAAAACAACCCTCCCCCTCTCCTTTTCATCACCCCACCCCTCTATTCGAGTAGGTCAACATGAAAATATATTTCGTTTACTTATCACCTGACGTTTAGAGGGACTGCAACTCTCGAAACTATTGTTCTGATGAAATAACCCAACGTGTGCGTAGTACAAAGCTTAGTTTATTAATCAAAATTAACTAATCACGTTGTACGACAAAGTAACTGCGACGCTTATTAGTGGTACAAAAACTTATTTTATGTTTAAATGGTAAAGAACCCTTAGGTCCACCCTGTATAATACTGATTATCATCGAATATATTTAACTGCTATTATTGTTTACCAACTGTATAGCCCGTCATTATAAAATTGAAATAGTTTACGAATTCATTACAAAAGAGTTCCATAAGCAGTGCGGCGTGTGGACATATGTATTCTCACACTATTAAAATTGAAAGTGCAGTAATTGGCCATTTGTATTTTGCATTTGCGTGCGTGAATATTCAATTATATTTTACCAACACGTTATACATTCGGTCTGAATATTACATTCTGCACAGCACACTAGGGTGCATTCGCATTCTAATTAATATATAATAAATTAAATATAGGCACAGTAAATAACATTTTAATGTGTTATATTCTCGGAAGAACTATAAATCTATAAAATGGTCAATAATTGTCAAAAAAAAAACGGTTTACTTGAAAATCTATTGCGTAACTGTTGTATATAACTAAAACATTTATCATTAGGGAGGGAAGTTGTAATTATTCAGAACATAGGTTTATGATATTTTAAATACTAATTAATACATTTAATTAGTATTTAAAACATTTTTAGTACAAGGTTATCCAACACGCTTGATAGAACTTTAAAATGAAATTTAATTTGAATATTTATTCATTTGAAAGATTATTTTATACCATTAAGAATGGAACATAATTTCACTCAAATTTGTATCACGACTACGTTTGATACGATGCATTCTTCGGGTACAGTTTTCAGCCACTCTTTTGCATAAATGTGGTGCAAAATCACCAATACATGTGTTATGTTGTTTTTTAATTGTCAATTGTTATTGGTTTATCAGTATTAACAAGTTACTCTACATATTTCCACAGAAAACAGTCTAACGGTCATCTGACATATCCATTTCTGAAAATGATTGCATCAACCATAAAATGTACGAAATGCACGTTTGAGTTTGTTGAATTGAAAACTGATTTTGATATTAAGTTTTAATAACTTGTATACGTTGTTCCAATGTGAAACGCTTCTAATAAATTGGCAGACTATACTGAATAAAAATAACAATAACAATTGTCAAAATATTAATAAACATAGTTACAATTCTTATTTGAATTTCTATCAAATATCAAAAAAAAAAAATAATAATTTCGAGAATAATTAATTCTATCAATTTCAAAATGAAATATAATTGTAAATTTATTACTTTAAAATCTTTTATTGCTCGATACTCTACTCTGCTTTTGATTTCGCTTAAATTATTTTCTACGATTTCTCCTTCCATCAACGGATTTAAATTTATCTATATTATATTTATGATTTAATGAACTTGCTTTACAAATTACCATAACCGAAACTCATAACATAAATAATTGTATTTTGACATTTAATTTAATATTGGTAATAATCTAACTTAATAATATCCTGAAAAATGCAAATTCGCCCGCATGACAGATGATAAATAACCTATAAGTTGTATCTACGCAAACACCGAAATATGGAATCATAACACAAAATGTTTAGTCTGTCAAGTAAAACAAATACGTAGAAATGTTATTCTACGCAATTTTCAGTAACGATTCACTCCTTTCGAAAACGGCAGCCTCAGTTTATCTCAATTAATTGTATTTCCCAGAATTTTTAGAAATTCAGTATAGGTATATAATAAAAATTTAAAGTGATAAAAAAAACGTGTTAAAGAACAAAAATGGTAATGGACGCAGTAATAAAATTAGTCAGAGTAATAACTTAACATTCGTAATGTAAATATTATTAATTAAGGCCACTATTTCACGCATTCGGGATCAGGAAGTGGAATCAGAAGTATATTCAAATCACATTTATTACATATAACGTGGATTTGAATGAAGAAGGATGTATGTAAATATAATAATCCATGCCCGGGTCGACTTATTATTCGTGTTCATATATAACGGTATTCACCTTAGTTTCCTTTTACGGAAGAGATAGGAATTCATGATAATGAAATGAGCACAATGAAACCAACGGTACCTATGTGAAAAGCACTGAGTATTATTATATTACGATTACAATGATCGGGTCATCATCCGATGAATATTGTAGAGATAGTCACAAAGGTGGGGAAAAGCAAACATGGTGCGGAAGTCACCCCACAGCTGCTATCTTCCCGTGCCCATGATGCCTGAAAACTTGTGGATCCAGGAATGGATTCTTCGGCCACCTGAGGACAACGTTTTTACATATTACAGTCCACGCTATTCCATCGCCAATTCAAATGAATTATTTAGCCTGTAATTAAACATATTCTTTGTTAAAATTAATTCGTTTCATTTTTATAATAATTAATAATTTTGGGAATATCTGCATTTATTAAAATCTACCTGTGTATTAAATGTTTATATGTTGTTTTTTGTATGTTGGTCACCCTCTATTGCCGAAGGGCGTGGATTACGAGAATATTTGGTTTCCCCATTTTATTTTTCAGTATTTATAGTTTACTATAATTTCCTGAAATAAATTAAAATTATTTTCATACCTCACTAATATTTTCTTCGTAGCTCCAAATTCCAAAATGATAGTAAAGGCTTTATGTTCCTCAAAATGAACGTGAATTAAAGGAATTTACTATTCTTCATCTTCTTTTAAATAGGCAATCCTCCCTTCGAGAGTGATTAGTGTCATTAATCAAATTAAAACTTTATTTTATACAAAAAAGTATAATAATATTATAGAATAGAAAATATTATATTACAAGGCAATACCATTGTCGTTCAAAAAATTTCCTATTATATAGATTTAATATGATGAGTTAAGGAAAAGAAGATTACACAAGTTAACCGGGAGATGAAAATTACCATTATCGAGATTACTGTAAAAAAAACCTTTCCTCCTCGACACCACACTCACACATTGGGGAATCTATTAAGTTCAATCTGAATAAATGTGAGGCTACCTGGCAATGTCCAATTCTCATTCTAGAGATATTTGATATTGTTATTTTGGAGAACCAGGAAGTGCTGGGAATAAATCTTTGAATTATTTTAAGCCGATTACCCTTATGATTATTCGAATCCATCCATTGTGCAGTCCAAATAGAATTCGTATGTATGTATGATTGGATGGAATTGATGAGGGAAATCTTCGGAAGAAGTGGCCTCCTTGGCCAGTTTATCAGCACATTCATTTCAATGAATTCTCTTATGTGCAGGAATCCAAAAGAATGACACCTGTTTATTGTTGCTGTCCAAATTAAATAGACATCTTCTGACGGAACAGATTATCTCATTATACTTTTAAAATTAGCAATATTAAAATTTTTAAATAATTGTTTTTTTTTTAAAAATAGATTTTTTTTAAATAGATTCTGGCAAATAAACAAAATATATGTTTTAGTTAGTTATGACATCCTGAAGAAGAAAATGGTATTTTTCGAAACCGGTAGATATATTTAAACTCAATTTAGTGGTTAATAAAACAAAGATAATAGATTATCTCATATTAGCAGAGATGAATTTAAGAGCTCCTTTCGAGTCGGATAATATTACTGCCTTATCGACGTTGAATTTTCTATTACATACTGAATAAGTACTGCCAAGATTTCTTCCGGTCTCCAAATAATAATGATTTTTTTTTAAGTGTATGTCATGACTTCTGTGAACGCATACTATTATAGAATGTAAAATTATGTTAACATTTTGGGTTAAATATCGCTTGCACTATATTTAACGGAGTTTCCAATAAATCACTCCCCTTCGTATTCTCCCGAATGAGTGCATGCGATAGATTTTATTACATCATATTTGTAAGCGACAAATTTTCGCCTTTAATGGCCCTTGTTCATGAGATGAGATACGATGAGACTAATTTCGGAGATTTAGATGAGATAAATATCAGGTACCATGTACACATAGTGAGATTTTGATCTGGAGATGAGCTTGAGATTGTACAGAAAGACAAAAACTCAGCTAGAATCATAGATAAACACAATTATTCTTTTGAGAAGTTAGGTAGACAGAAGGCATTCAATTACAAACATTTATTCCATTTTGAATGATCAGATGTTTTACGTATGATACATGAAGTAAGGCAAATGGCGTATCTTTGAGAATACTTGATGGAAGCCTGTTTCCAAAGAATCTTACGGGAGCATAATTCCCATCTCAGAGATTGTCTGATAAAAAATTCTCATATAAAAATTTCGTCTATATATTATTGTATCTATATATTCCGGCGAGCTGGGCATTTTATTCATTCAGTGCCAACTGGATTTGCATCTTGTGTTGAAAAAAAATATATATATGGAGAAAATGCTACTATCAGAAGGACTACATGGGTATGGTAATTCGCCTCCAAGTCGATTTTCTGTTCTGTGTTCATTTAGATATCTATCTGAGAGAGTTGTGCAACGAAATGGCAGACAGTAATGACAGAAAAGGTAAATAGAATAAGAAACAAACATTCACGATTGACTGAATTTATGTAAAGTTACATAACAAAGGTTGAAATTTTATTATAAATAGTACGCAGTGGAAACGGAGTAAGCAATAAAAGCTGCTGACGAGTCTGAAGCCAGAAAGAAAATGAGGAGCTCGCGGCGGCCATCGGTTTCTGATGGCGCATGCGTCCAGAGCATTATGCAGTGTGTGTTATATTATTGTTATAATCAGTGTGCAATAGGTATAGATTTAGGTTATGCTATCACCAATGATATTATACGATCATATATAATATATTTAATACAATATATGTACTTTCCTTTAACCAACGTCTTTGGACAAAATAAATTAGTCGTTTATACGACCCTATCATGTATAGTTTTAACAGTTAATAGTTTTTTTAAAGTTTAAACCTTAACCTAAAATAATACCTTCTTACCCAGATAAAAAATGTATGGACGTTTTTAAGAACACTTTCTGTGACTGAACATGATTAATTTATTGTTTGAAAATCCTTCACGTAATAACTAAAGAAAATAATTATTTTTATTAATGGTTAACGTAGGAAGTAGTTCTGCCAATTGCTTTTGTTTTTCCCATATTAATAACCAATCCATGCACCAAATTTAAAGAACAATCATGAAATCCACACGTTAAAAACAGTAAGATAGTAAAATTCGTGAATTAGTAAAAGAGGAAGTAGACACTTTAATGATTGGCACACAGTTGTAAGCCTTTCTAATGTTATTCTGTTAAAAAACAGCATAGGTAACGACTCCATACAAAATGGATCAACCAAAAGGAATTTTTAATTCAGTAAATAGTCATTTATATGACTTGAGTAATTCACTAGCTTAAAGATAGAATTGAGTAATGTAAATAGCACGATGCGGCGAATAAAAAAAGAGCGCCATGAGTACAGCGGTGAGTTTTTAGAACTAAGCAATTCAAGTCTCTACTGGTACATAGATGGCACTAGTTGCAAAATGATGTATTCATTACTGTTAATCCAATTAACATTTAAAATTATGTTTGTTTCCAAGAATTTTTAGTTATGCATAGCTTTTTTGCTTGTATGCACTGCACGCTCCTGATTATAATAGGAAAAAACATTATAGCAAAGTAAGACATATATTTCGGTACCCTGCCTGCTACACCAGTATTTTACTCTATTATTTCAGACATTGCTTTTCCGGTACAGTTGTAAACAAATTGCAATGTTCAGTGTACAAAAATATATATATAAAGAGTAAAACAAGATGCAATTATATAGCATATAATTATATTGTAAAACTAAATGAGTAAATGCATTGTTTAATGTATAAAAAAATATATATAAAAGAGTAAAACAAGATGCAATTAGATAATAGCATATATATATATATAAGACTTAAAGTGAATGCAATATTCAATGTATAAAAAAATATGTATATAAAGAGTTAATAAGATGCAATTAGATAGCATATAAAATAAAAGTGAGTAAAAAAAAAGTAAATACAAATATGAAGTAAGCATATATTAAATTGTAATGTTCAATGTACAAAAAAAGAGTGTAAAATTAGTAAATCAATCCTCAACGGTGCAGTTCGTTCACAACACAGATAACGAGGTTTATGTCTCAATTAATGCAAATACCTCACACACCTTTGTAACTGACAATTTATTGGCCGAACAACTTGTTTCCGTGACGTAGTTGGAGGTTTCATGATTTGTCACGGAGCGACGCGGAGAATGGGCGCCAATTAACTTTTCCGTTACGGCGTACAAAAAACTTCCGTCCGCTACGGTGCGGGGTAACAAAGCTACCCCAAAATAATATCCAATTATTTGACAGTGTTGCAGTAAAAAATAGTTTATGTATTTTCATGCTTTGCGGTTAGTTGTTCGATGATAGTAAAAAGAATTTGATTTCTATCAACACAATTATACATTTGCTCGTTTCTGTTTGCATTCAGAAGATAAACATTGCTAATAATAAATAAAGGATGTTTTTTTTAGAGGTATAGAATTTTAATATAAAAATAAAGCACATAAAAATCGTGGTAATGGTAATGGTATTCATATTATTGGAAAGATAATTATATGCCATTAGTGTTTAAATATGGCTGGCTCGAATAAAGCGCAATCTGGAAGTCAAATTTTCGACCACTTTTTGAAGCAGCGGGGCCGTATACCGCGACTAATGTTGACTTCCAAGTCGTCTATCGTCTCTGGTTTAACGGCGTAGTCTACAGAAACTAATCCAAAGGTGTTAAATCACACGATCTTGGAGGCCAATTCACGCATGGCGCGCGCTGTGTCTTCATGTTACCACAGCATTAAATTGGGGAACGGTTAAAATAAGAAAGTATATAAAATTGAAAAATATTGTTTTTTCAGGCGTATTCTAATATAATATGATAAAAACATTTTACATATAAAGAATATTGCATAATAATTTGAAAA
The DNA here is from genome assembly GCA_031772225.1 of Eubasilissa splendida. NCBI lineage: Eukaryota > Metazoa > Arthropoda > Insecta > Trichoptera > Phryganeidae > Eubasilissa > Eubasilissa splendida. Next base: position 22,512,569 of record CM062862.1, on the reverse strand, counting down.
AAATATTAGATTCTCATTGTGACATATATGCTGTTTCAGGGAAATTAATTATCAAATTTAGTCCATAGATGGCGATAGTATACTCAAAGCGAGTACATAAATTAACATATATACAACTTACAAAAATTTGATTGATGGGTGTGAATGGTGAACGTTATATTTATATAATGTGATCACTTAAGACAGGTCGTAAGCCCTGTAATTACGCATATTTCCATATTTTTCCATTAAATATAAAAAATAGCTTATTTGTTTAATAACAGTATCTTTGTAGGTGAAAATCTAGTAATTATGTGTTCTTGGACATATTCAAATATTGCTAAAAAATCAGTAACCATGGAACTGTAGCGCTCTCCATTGACTAACGTTCTGGCCGGCATCATTTTTGAAGAAACAACAGCTTCTTCGGTGCGCACTGTGCGATATTTCTGCGGATGCGTATTATCAATTAGAGTATGCGTGGTGCGAAAACAATCTATGGTTTAGGAGAACACATTCTTATTGTGAAGTTGTAATTTTTCAGAACATAGGTCTGTTAATTTTTTATATTTATATCTTTATAATTAATATATTTAGTTCATATTTCAATCTATGGTTGTTCCAATTACTTACTCGGATGGACGATTATGTCGACCGTAAAATGAACCATTACGAATGGACTGTCGCTGAAAAAAATGTTGCCGATTCGAAAAATAAACCTTTAAAAAAACATCCTTTTGCACTGATGATAATCAAAAAATACTATTTTAAGGCTTATTATTAAAAGTAGGTATTTAAAAATGTACATAAATACCATTTGACTTGATTTTATAGTCGCACAGGACAAGGTTCAAACTCCTGACCACTCGGTCACTAGGTGACTGAATAAATTTATTTTTATTACAACTACGTTTACGTTTACCCGGCATTGCACGAGTAAAAATGTTTATCTTAAAGAACTCTTAAGAACCATTTAAAATGTTACCCCATCCCAACCGCCCTCCCGCATTAATACCTCACCCATCCCCGCAAAATCCTCTGATACACCACCGTGAAAAGATATCCTTAACAAGCTCTTTACTATGCCCTTAAAACATTTCACCTCGTATGTGTGTGCGCTGTCTCTTCTAGGTTAGATAGCGTTTTTCGTAGATGAGTTCCTTGAAAAAATAAAGCGGCACGATGACACGTGCCATTGTCAAGGCTTTTATAGGTAAAATGCCAAGGCAAACGACAAATTGCCAAACGTTTTTTAATTGAGACCCCTCTTACAATAACACTGTATATCGGTATAACAAATGTTGATAGATAGACGGAACATTGGCTAACTTGGATGGTATGCAATGTTATTGTAGAGAAGCTCACTCAGAATTTGTGATTAATAGTATTTTTATTTAATTAATTTTTATTTTATTTTATTTAATTCCTCTGGTTGTTTAATTGTATTATTATTATTCAATGCCCGAGATGATAAACAACATTATGACATAACTCAGATTTGCCCAAAATCGATACGCGGTATTGTAGCTTCAATCATTCAACTGTCAAAAGTATTATATGTTACCGTGGGTACATTTCCTCATAAACCATTTACAAATAACGCGATCTAACTTTGAAGAAACAATGCTTCGTACACCAATACTCGCGTAAATCTTAAATTAAACATGTATATTATATGTTGTTAAGATACAAAAATATTTTGTATATCTCGAGGCGCAGGGACACCTGGCATTTGGGTTGGAACTAGCGCAAGATCATCTGAGAGAGCCAGAATAAAAAGGCATCAAGATGCACGCGACTTCCAAATTCGCTGTTTGCGTTTAACTTCCACGTTTATATTCAACTGGAGATGCATCCTCGTATGTTGTCGTCCTCTGGCCATTCAACGGGCGAGATGTTGTCGGTATAGAAATCATTCGCGCATTTTTTTAAAGTAAACAAATAGGGTTCTCCCTCTAATGACTAGAAAACAAAGGAGACAGCTATCGGGTTATTAAGCAAGGCCAGGATGCGATCAGAATTGAGTCCCGTTTAGAAAGAGCCTGGATCACTACTAGTTTTGGCAAAGTTGTAGATCTTTTTTTAAGTAAATTTGGTTCGACGCGTAATAATTTTGTGCGTTTTCATAGCAGCGCCTGTATTACTACAATTAATAATCGCGAGTTAGTTAAATGAAAGTGACAACCTCGTTATTCGATACTAATAATTTTAATAAGTCTTGAATGAACAAAACCAACCTAGATTCCAACAACTGAATCTCGAGGTGTTGATCGCTACATAATCCAGCGTTATAAAAATCGGAAATTGAACCAATCTGAATAAAATCATTAAATTCAGAACACATGTGTTAGTGATAATTTTGGGGAACCCGCATACTGGCAAACCTTCACTATCTTGCCGGAGGAGCGTGCTAACTATTAAATCACCAATTCTCAAATTGAATCACGAACATTTACACGATTCTCGGTGAATAAAAATATACTTTATTAACCAAATTCATTAAAACCGGATTCAAATAATAATATATGTAATCACCCCATATTGGGACCCTTTAATCTCTTGTGTAACCGTCATCATCAATGCGGCAGCCTTCGCGACTCCATACACAGCTGATGCTACAATCCAAGGTATTGAAAGACCATTGATTACTATAATAGCGCAACGGCATATGCCTTACCTACACCAATTTCATATTTTGTGTTAATTAATTACTGAGGTACTTGATCCGTAGATCAAATCATTCCATTTTTTATATGTATATTTTGTGTGAATTAATTATTGAGGTACTTGATCTGTAGATCAAATCGTAACATTTAGTTATATACATATTTTCGTATTAGTTAAGAAGATTAGAGGTTGAGATAAAACTCTCTGAATCTTTATCAGTAGAGTTGATTTACCAAAGGCATAAACCACGAGCATTCTCCTGTCGTGGTGCGGTGTATATTAAGATATCTATTTTCTCCTTTTATACTAAATATTAAACTGCCCACGTAAAACTCTTGTAGATTTGCCGTTGTTTGCCAATTAATTAATATGAATACTAAAACAGTTTGTTCCTCATTAAGAAATAATTCCTCCTCTCTTGATTGATAGAGTGCATCTGATCGAACCTGTATCGGTACAACCGACCGCCCTGGTTAAGATATTTTCAAGCTCAAATAAAATGATGTTAACATTAATTATATTTTGAAGTGTTCGGTAACGTAACAATGTATATTTAACTAAACATATATACACATAATAAAGATATAAACGCTTATAATTCCAATATTTAATAGTGGGATTAACAATTTGTTAGTAGAATGCTCAGAACTTAATTTTGTACAATTATAAACAGTATAGTTTTATCGAGTTAATTTCGGGTAATTAATATATATATCTAGCTGACATACTACTTATACCGACTACGAAGCATTGAACGTCTTTTACTTGCGATTTTCTTAGCAGACAAAAGATTAGTAAAGCTATAAACTAGTTAGACACTTTCTCATTAACTTGTAGTTAGTTTTTTCTTATTATCTTACATTTCCGTATCTAAATAAAAAAGAAAGCTAAACAAATACGTTAACTGACAGCAAAGGATTTTAATAAATATCAAAATGCTATATTTTTTGTTTAACCGCTGTAACTTTAATTAAATTTTATAATAAACCATTTAATGAATATTTCCTGCCGTATTTGACTTCTAATATTTGTGATTCGCCGGAATAATTTGTGCCATAAATAATTTAATGAGTGATCAAGTTTTCAAAATGATTTAAAGTATATGGTGAAAATGTTTATATATTTCTACCACAACATTTTTCGTTTTTATTTTATACAAGCCAAACTTGTGAATTCCATGCATTTATAAATTTAATTATTTTATAAGATTTATTTACAACCAATAATATGCAAACAAAGTTCGCAGATATCTGAACTATCAAAAAATTCCCAGTAAGAATTAAATTTCGAATGTGTCGAGTTTGGCGTTTGAGAATTAGATTTTTTTTAAGTGAGTCAAGACAGATGTAATCTAATATTTTCGTTTTCGTGGTTCCATGATCTTAAACGCAAAACCGATAGATTAAACCGTTATAGTGACTGATTATGGTCGATTGTGACGATGATTAATAGAAATTCTTTGAGCAATCACTAGAACTAGAAAGTAAACCTCCAAGAGTTACATTTTAAATCTAAATAGCAATCATCGTTAATTCTTACTTACCAACGTGCTACATTTCTACACGTTTTTAGTTCCGAAACAATATAACACACTTAACACTAACTGGAAATCGTTTCTTTCCAATAATAATACGCAAATATGGACTCAATACATGATTCAATTGTGTAGAGATCAATCAGAAATATCGCTGTCCAATAGTCCAACTGAATCACAATACAATACCTACACTAATAATTCACTTTATTCATTTTCTCTATTTTTTTATATTCCTGTAGAATTAATTAATCTTTCTTGAACTAAATAACACAACAATAGTACGACAAAAACTAGCTACTTTAACAAAGACAGCAGTTTATCAAGGTTGCCAGTACAATTCTATATGCATCAGAGGTGGATACCTACTGCATTCCCACAGTCAACTGATAAGTGCATTGTATATGTAATATATTCACAAAAAAAAATGTCAATAAAGGTTTAAATAAAATAAAATCATCGTCACAATCACAATCATATAACGGTTTACCATCACTTGTAAGGATGTAATATACATAGTATAGTTTATTATACATACATACGCGAAAATAAAACAGAAGGCTAAACGTGTCTCAAGTAAATTAATCGAGTAGAATCAAAAAACAAGTTTAATCAATAATAAATGGTATTAAAAGTTTCCAAATTTAATGAAACCTGATTAATTAACTTAATTCTGGCGTCTCCTATCGGATTTTACTCAAAGGTATTTGAGATTCATCGTAATATAAATTTATCAATTAAAAAGATTACAGAATACAAGTTCAAAATTTGTCAAAAATGTATTCGATTGCTATGTTAAATTGTAAAACGCGCTTCCTCGGATAAGAAGAGGTCCAGGTTCGAATCTCGATAGCAACCAAATTTTTTTTTTTGATAGATAGATTATTTTCTGTATATGTTTCTAGTTGATTAATTTAATTTATATTAAAAAACAAGTGTTTTATTTTCACATGTTTGATTATAGAGTTCCTCAAATATACCTCGGAAACGGTAAAATTGTTTTTATAGAATAAGATGGTGTTAAGCTTCGTGTAGAAAAGTGTTAACATTTTTTAGCGCTTTATTTAATATATAGTTAAAAGTCCATTTATATGTCTGAAGAACCGACAAAATAATGGCCTACTTTTGTTTCAATATTTGCATGTTTTAAATGGAAAGTTTGCATCACTAGTGTCTACAGCTTCGGTGATAACCAAACGCGAATTTTAATATTATCAGCCATTACTAATCCATTTCTAAATTAAAGCTTCCCCGTGACTGCCTTTCTCTTGGGTGCTCCTTCAATCTTCTTCATGTCACTTCCATTATTCCAGTAAATTCGACTTAGGGCGACCTCTAGGTTCGAGTTTTAGATCGATTATTTGCGGGTCTTGTAATCAGGCATGTCCATTTTCATTTACACTCTGTATCCGTGACAATGATCTTCATCTGGGTCTGTGTTTTTTATTTCGCCTCGACTTTTAACATATATACGAATACGATTCTAATTTCGTCTCGAATTTTAACATATATACGAATACGATTCTAATTTCGTCTCGAATTTTGACATATATACAATTACGATTCTAATTTCGTCTCGAATTTTAACATATATACAATTACGATTCTAATTTCGTCTCGAATTTTGACATATATACAATTACGATTCTAATTTCGTCTCGAATTTTAACATATATATAACATAACATATTTTTTCTTGTAATTTTAATTGAATACTTTACTTGCTTACTTACTCACTCACTCACTCACTCACTTACTTACAATCACGCCGTTTTCCCGTGGTGATAGGCAGAGAGGATAGAGCGCCACACTCCTCTGTCCTGACACACAATTCTCGCCTCATCCATACATCATCTCATACAAGCTCGCCGATTGTTGAGGCTTCTAACAGAACAATCGTCCATTATCTAGTTTACCTGGTCGTGCCAAGTCTTCCGCGGATGTCCTCTATTTCTGGTGCCATCAACACTTGCGTCATATATCTTTCTTACCATTTTCTCTTCATTCGTCCGTTCCATTTGACCAAACCACCTAAGTGATCCTTTCTTAATCTTACTCACTATACTAACATCACCTTTACATTCTTTCCTTTTTCTTCTGTCTTTACTCTGTCATAAATAGATTTGCCACATATACGCCTAAGTGATCTTATTTCCACTGCATTCAGTGTACTTTCGTTCCTCTTTTGCCAGCTCCAGGCCTCACTTTCATACATCAGTGTCGGTACCAGGACTTTATTGTGCACCGCTAGTCTTACCTCGGTTGACAAATTCCCGTTAGATATAATTTCATTCAAAGCGCCGTTCACTTTATTTCCTGCAGTCACCCTCCTTTCGATATCATTCTCAGCCTTTCCGTTTCCATCAAACATACTTCCCAAATACACAAACTCATCTACTTGTTCCAACGATTCATTTCGTACAAGTATTTAACGTAGTGTCTTACGTTCTTCCTTCTCGAATACCATCACTTACGGCTTGTTAACATTCATCGTGAGATCGCTTTCCTTGCACACATCGTATATTCTACTCACAAGACTCTATAGTTCTTGTTCATTATTAGCCATTAGTACTGCATCATCGGCGTTCAATAAACAGCATACAATCAAATCGCCCATTTTTGCTCCTACATTCATACATTCCAGTACTTTCACACATTTATTCATATACAAGTTGAACAGCCATGAAGATATTAGACAACCCTGCTTGTGAATGTTCCATTGATTCTTACACACGCAGAACATCCTTCATATAGGGATGCGATTGCATGGATAAGTTTACTATTCACCCCGTAATCAGAGAGTACATTCCATAACCTTTCTCTTATAACTTTATCATATGCCTTTTGTAGATCTACGAAGGCACAAAAAAGTTTTTAGTCAAAAACTTTTCCATCATCACTCGTAGAGAAAAGATCTGATACATGAATCCTCTTCCACCCACAAAGGCCCCTTGCATGTCCCATTTTTTTTTTTCGTCACCGTTCTTGCTCTTTCTATTAATATTCTTCCATACAGTTTTTCTATAGTTACCTCATTCCATTTTCGATCCTTTGCCTTTGTAAAGAGACATAATGATAGCCCTCCTCCAATCTAACGGGGTGTGGCTCTCTTCCAAACATTGATATGTTTCATATTTGTTCGTCTTAGTATCTTAGATTTAAAAATATATAAATTAAATATTACCCATTAATGATGATGGGAAATTTATAATTGTTTATAATAAATTTATTAAAAAATCAATAAAAATATTATTGCAGAATAACTTAATTTTGTTTGACGCGATAAACGCACACTTTCAAGTTGAATTTATTTTATTATGGACGGACATGTTAATAATGAATACACCTTTGAAAAAGTTCAGAAATAAAAATACAACACCAACAAATATAAGTGATATTTTCGTATTGTTTATATTTATTTATTTATATTTCGTATTTGAAACACTCTGTGTTGATAATATTTCAAACTAGCACATTTATACCAGAAGTACGATACAGAAGCAAATATTACAAAAAAAACGTTCTCGTGCACTCGTTTAAATCTTACTTCCTTTCGATTTCGTACCAACTCAACTCTAACGGAAGAGCCTGATGCCAACGAGAATTATGAAAATAGTGCTCCAAACTTTCTTCTATCGGACAGTTTAATGAAGCGTGATACAATAAGCAACAATATGTACCAGTTCTTAGGAACTGAATGTTTCTTCAAATTTATTATTTTCTTCAACAATGAATATTTCTTAGAAGTCATTAGATACAGGTCGATGTTTTATTCATGGTACTGTACAGTCAGCCACTAACGAATCTTTTGCCAGTATATATTTTTTTATTATTACAATATAGTACGTAGATTTGTCTTATGTTTAATTATTTAATGGATAGGGAATGAAATAATATTAATCACGTCTTAATAATTAATGATCTAGGTTTTGAAATAATGAATACTTTTACCTTATCGTTAATGTTATTACAATTTTCTTATTCCTTCCCTATCCATGCAATAATACAGGTCTACGACGTCAATTATAAACTACTTATAGATATATCGTGACATTTCTAATAAATGCGCGAAGACACGGGGCGCCATCTACCGATCTGAGTAGTCGCGGCCGGCAGTGGAGTAGATTCGAGGAGAAGGGGAGGACGGAGGTGGAGCGCCGGGCGGCGTCGGCGGCGTCTCGCCAGGCAGGATGGCGAAAAGAAATCGAAAACATAAGACTGAATGAGGCGTGGTGGTTCGAAGTCTTGATCTACCCGCGCGTGAGAACAATCTCTTTGCCTGGAAGCGATGGCAGACGGATAGGCTCGACGGACTCCACAGTGGCGAATGGCATCGGGGTAACCTTCTGGAGGAAAAGATCACTTCTGGTACGGGGCGTGGCTAAGGCCGCGGCAACCCCCGTGGCAAACTGGGTACAAATCGAAGTGTGCTAAATCGGTAACATTGTGTATCCTCAATAGGAGGAGAGTTTAACATGAAGAAAGAAGATGTCAACAACAGTTATCGTGCTTACAATGTCGGGCTTTACTTATACTAAGTAATTAAATTGTTCTTAGTGTTATAAAGGGTTTTTGCATTATTTAGACCATCTGAGACAGGCATTCCGACATCACACATTACCAACCCACATACTGAGTCTAGCTGGTGGCGTGGTGCGCTGGCATTCTATCCACCGGTGTATAAACTACCAATATTTATAATAAATCTTAAGTCCGTAAATCTTCTTCTACATCGTATGTTCAATCCTAAGCATTGTGTACCTTCTTAAGTATCTGAAACTTTGTATACAATACGTTTACATTTCTCCCGGTCTTCAGCCATGTTGATCGCAGCGTTTAAAGAGGGTCCTGTTAACTCCTTTATTTGGTCTATTCATCGATATGTACAAATTTTCTTAATCTTTCAAAACTACAGCGATATTTAATTTTTTAACAATATCATTTAAATATTAAACTGAATATTGCTAGAGAGAATACTTACAAAAGACAGACATAAAACTAATATGATTGTTTTTCTCATATCCAGGACCACAGATAAATACCGATTGCTTTCAGCTAATTTAACAAATTTAGCAAATAATTGAACAAGAGTTGACGACGAAAGCAAAAATAATTGCAGTCGTAATTTTTATAGTTACACTTCGCTTAAAGTGTTTTTCAGCATTTGTTTTATTATTTGAGGGGGGGTGATATTTTAATCACGCCAGCGCATAGTGCCACCCCTGGGCTACCCCTGCGCCACCCCTGCGCCTTTCAGGGAATAATGAATGCGTCGCTTGCCTTTATGCCCCAGTAATAATAGTAAAATGATAGTTTTTTGTTAAAAAATCTCTTTTCATTTATGAAGATACTTATTACATCACTTGTGGAATAATAAATTTAAACTCTTGTTAAAAAAATATTTTTGCTTTTTGTTATGATAGAATACTAGCATCTTACTCATCTTAAGACGTGGTGGTACGGCAAGTTGTAGAGTACATCAATAAAAGAAGACGACACGATGGAATAGTACCTATCACCAGAATGTTTTAAATCAGAAATGTACACATATTGTAAAATACCTTTTAAGATACAGCGTTACATGACAGACGTGTATCCTAATGAACAAGAACTACAGAATCTGATAAGTAGAATGTACGATGTGTGCAAGGAAAGCGACCTCATGATGAATGTGAAAGTCGAAAGTGATGGTATTCGAAAAGGAGGAAAGCAAGACACCGTGCAAAATACTTGTAGGTAATGAATGTTTGGAATAAATAGATGAGTTTGTATATTTGAGAAGTATGTTTGATAGAAACGGAAAGGCTGAGAATGATATCGAAAGGAGGATGACTGCAGGAAATAAAGTGAACGGCGCTTTGAATGGAATTATATCTAACGGGAATTTGTCAACCAAGACTAGCGGTGTACAATGGAATCCTGGTACCGACACTGATGTATTGAAGTGACGCCTGGAGCTGACAGAAAAGGAACGAAAGTAGACTGAATGCAGTGGAAATGAGATCACTTAGGCGTATTTGTGGCAAATCTATTTATGACAGAGTAAAGAATGAAGAAATAAGGAAAGAATGTAAAGCTGATGTTAGTATAGTGACTAAGATTAAGAAAGGATTGCTTAGGTGGTTTGATCATATGGAACGGATGGATGAGGGGAGAATGGTATGAAAGATATATGACGCAAGTGTTGATGGCACCAGAAATAGACGACGTCCGCAGAAGATTGGCACGACCAGGTAAACCAGGTAATGGAGGATGGTTCTGTTAGAAGCCTCAACAATTGGCGAGCTTGTATGAGAAGATGTATGAATGTGAATATCCCCTCTGCCTACCCCCGCGGAGAAACGGCGTGATGGTAAGTAAGTAAGTATCCTTATATACGAAAATCTTCTTAATACTGTATTTATATTATTTAACTAAGTCCCTAGAATTCTTCTTCTTCTTTTAAATATGCAATCCACCCTTCAAGAGTGATTCGTGCCATTAATCAAGTTAAAATTTTATTTTACAGAAAAAAGTACATAAATATTATAAAATAGGAAATACTGTATTGCAGGTCAATACCATTGTCGTTAAAACAACCCGCTATTATATAGATTAAATGTGGCGAGTTAAGGGAAAGAAGATGACACAATTTAACCGGGAGCTGAAAATTACCATTGTCGAGACCACTGTAAAAAAAAACCTGAGATCCGCAATGGACAGGCAAAAAGGGTTTCCTCCTCGGCACCACACTCATACATTGGGGAATCCATCAAATTCAATCTGAACAAATGAGAGACCACCTGGCAATGCCCAATTCTCATTCTAGAGATATTTGATACTATTCTTTTGGAAAACCAGGGGGTGCGGGGAATAGATCCTTGAATTACTTTAAGCCGATTACCCTTATGATTATTTGGATCCATCTATTATGCACTCTAAATAAAATTCGTACGTTTTTTTACGATATTAAGTCTGTCATTCTCTAGAATTACTCTTATAAAAATATTTCCTTTTTCAAATGATCCTTTTGCTCTATTTTTGAAAACTGTTAACATGATCTATTATTTGGGAAGAACATGTAACAGAACAGCGTAATATGTTAGAGATGTGCTTTTATCAAGGGCCGTATTCACAATACTCTCTCGTTGAGTCTTTGATCTCTGAGAGTCGCTAAAGGTATGTATGTACTGGATACGTCATTCCAATCCGCTAGCAAAATACATGAAATAATGATGATGATGATGATGTGATAGAATACTTCGCATCGTAAGTTATGAGTATATCTTATGTATATGTAAACGCCTTCGATCGCTGGTTCCCAGGTTTCTGATTAATAATAAGTACTAACCTGTCTTTGCTGTCTTTAAATTTCGGCTGGTTGAAGCGCGCACTGGTGGTTTTAGAACTGCTGGACTGGTCGTAATGAGAATCACACCTGCGTTACCGTCTTCTCCGATTCCGACAAGAGGCGGCAATAATCACGCACACACATGCACATTATTATCAACCAGGAAACCCAGTGATGCCAACCTAAGTAATAAGGCGCGTAAACATCTTATAAGTAATAATAATAGTCAATAATTTTATTTATCTACATACACATCTCCTTGCTCTCCCTCTACCTCAAGCCTAATTTTAACCTCCGCACCCTTAGTTTTTATCTTCTTTTATTACATGTATGTCATACATTTAAATATAAAATAAATGCACTTTTACACGCAATAATGCTCTCATCCCCTAAACGATTATGATATTTTATATGTTACATTACTTTTATGTCCTTAAGTGTATATTTTGTGAATTATCAGTCGCAATCATCATTCCATCAATCATTACCATACACTTCAGTCCAAATGTCAGTATCACTCATGAATGTCATTCTGAATGATCGTGTGCGGTCCGTTTAACAGATTGTTCATAACACATATCAGAGCAGCGGATAATGTATTGTTTCAAAATTGATGATTCTTGGTCATCAGTAAAAATTATTATTGTTGCAAAATTGGATGTTGTAGAAATGATTTCTCCTTCTTTTTTTCCTTTTGTTGCCGAGGCTGAATCAATACCTGCTTGCACTGCATCACCCGAGAATGTTTCTTTATTAATTTTGCGTTTATAATTTTTCGATTTTAATTTAAACGATCATATTACAAATGATAAGATTAATGATTAACTGATATGCAAACCTACAAAAATTAAACTAAATAGACATTAATGAAACGTGAACACTATGTATGTGAAGTTTTAGTATTCACTAACAATATTTATTTAAAGAAATCAGCTTAATTGTGATAATTAATAAAAAAAAACAGTTTTTTATTCCTACATCATATAGCCATTTCATTGTGCCTCACAAAAACTGTATCAAGGTGCCCCATGCATTCTGACATAAAAGAAATCACAATATTGTTCTTGCGTCCAACTATGCTATGGCGACAATATTTTTAGCGACAAATTTTAATACAATTAATCGTTCAATCAATGTACCTACCCCGATTAGGAAAGAGATCCAGGTTCGAATCCCGGTGGCGCAACAACAATATTTTTATATGTATATCTTTCTAATTAATATATTTAAAAATTAATATAATTGGACTTCTTGACAGATAATTTAAATTATGAACTGAAATAAATCAACAGCAAAAACAACAAAAATTTACTTTGACATCGAAAAATCACACACTTCCGTCCCGTGCAGCAATACAAACAAATACTGACCTGAACTATATATCAAACAATAGAACCAGTAGTTTCCAAGTTTGTTACATGATAGCACTCGTCGAATTACTTTGAGATACCTAAATAATTGCTATGAATTATGGTACCCCACCCTCACCTACTGATATTTGATATTAAATGCTTTTCACTAAACGTTAACACAAATAAAAATTAATGAAATTTAAAAGATAATAAAATTAAATTAACGAAAATAAGTCAAATATAAGTTTTTAATTTAATAAGTTATACATGTGACGTATATTACAAAAAAGTAATTAAGATATTCGTAAATATGTAAATATTTTTATTCCCGAATTTCACTTTCTCTGCATTTGTGTTTTATCGACACATTTCATAAATGAAATAAATCCTTTCGGGGCCACCGTAAAGTGACCCCGGAAAAAGGTTGTTACCTCTTCATAAGTGTTTTTTCATTTCATTTTTCACTTAAGCCATGGAGCTTGAAAGGGCGCCTTTTGAAGGGTGGTTTATTAGCCCGAGTAAGGCTTACTTAAGTCTTAGCTGAATGCCACTAAAGCAAAGGAAAGCGGCCAGTGATAGTTAACCACTTTATAGAAAATATTTATACCAAAATATAAATATAATATTTTTTAAATATCTATATTTCGCATTATTGAAGGAAAACATTATTTTAAATAATTATATTTTGCAAAAAAAGATACGTCATTCAAATAACAAAAATTATGATTTCTTAATTATCTTTTATATAATTACTAAAATTTATGATTTATAAAATCAAAAAATACTGTGTTATATATAATACAAATTACACCTGATGTAAAGAGAAACTGTGATAGGGATGAAATGAAATGACATGTGTGTAGTACAAAGTTTAGTTTAGTGGAAAAATATAATGATCATGTTGCACCGCAAAGCACTGTAGTATCAACTAATACTGTTATAGTTACCAGTACAGCAAAATTAGCAGCTATAAATGAAGAACAGCAAATAAATAAAAAATTCAAATCACGTTTGTTTGATTTGTAGAAGAATGATGGCATGAATAAGATGTACATATTAGAGCTACCTTTTCAGTCTACTGACAATTTATTTTGATCCATTAAAACTGCTATTTATGATAGGAACGAACTCCGCTTTATAATATTAGAGAAATGATAAATTTGTATTAATATTATATTTATTATTAAGGAGAACACATTATTATTGTGAAGTTGTAATTATTCAGAACGTTGGTCTGTGATATTTAAAATACAAATTAAATGTATTATTTAGAAAGATATACATATATCGAAAAATATTGTTGTTGCTACCGGGATTCGAACCTGGATCTCTTCCAATCCAATTATGCTATACCAATATAGTGAATTGACGACAAATTTTCGAACTTTTATGTTACACTTTTCAAATTAATACATAATAGAACTTCACAATAAGAATGTGTTCTCCTTAATAATATATAAGTTGTAAATGCAAAAATTCATGTTCAATGTTCCATACGGACATATATTTATTTGTATATAAATATATTAATTATTGAACGAAAATAATGCACTATGACTTCCCCCTCTTCCCTTCACCACCCGGCCTTGCCGCCAACCGGTCAATTGGCGACCTTGAAGCAATACGGTTACAATATATACAGAACAGTTTATACTGTTATACAATCACAAGAATTCTCATCTATACTTTATGTCGGAACTTTGACGAAATAGTGAGTGAAAAATATACAGTCCACATTTTCGAACAGCAGAATCCGGATTGTGGTGAGTGCCAAATTCCTTCCATGTTCTGAGATTCTTCCGACATATATGCTTGTACACAACAACATAGAGGGGGTTAGTAGGGTTTTTTATTTAAGTATTATCAATATCTGAATACAGAAAAGTTTGTGATTGCATAATTTAAATGTCGCAAAAGTAAATATTTTTATGCCACACTTTTCACTGACATAAAACCTTTTATTTTCAGTTACGACTTCAATTTAGTATTACAAGTGAGATTTATACGATGTTGTATTTTATCATACCTATTGTATGGCCCTTACTGAAGTTGTGTTGAAGAAGCTTGAAGCATTTGAAATGTGGATCTACAGTCGCACACTAAAAATAATCTGAAGATAGTAAAAAATGAGACAGAACCAACAAGAATACAGAAAGACAATGAAATCGCTCGTACCATAAAAATAATAATCTGACGTACTTTGGACAAGTTCTGAGGTACTCTTAAATGTATGAGACACTGCGTCCGCAAGAAAAAATCGACGGAAGACAATTTCCTAGTAAAACAAAAACCTTAGACAATAGACTTAAAAATCTTAGACAATTGTCTACCCAGACATCTAAATCTATTTTGCTGTAAACAGAGTTCGAATAGCCAACACGATCGCAAACATTCTAACGAACATAACTATAATAAAGGAAAAACCTAAATAGACCCATAAATGTGTAGTAATATATATTAAGCAAGTACGCACTTATACTCACTCTACAATTTATCGGAAAAAAATTACTAGGAAGAATCATTTTCACAAAGTGTCAGTTGAGCTAGCCGGATATTCAATCTTTTCTGCTAGAGATATGAAAGAGTTTATTAGGACAAGTAATCGCCACTTAAGGCTGCACTAGCAGGTGATGTCTTTACTGCCGATCCACCGTACATTCCGCTTATCTACGGGCTTAACGTTGAACCTGCCCTTAAAATACCTTAAAAATATATGTTTAAAGCTTAATACTACACTACATTAATTATTAACGGTCTAAACACATGAATTTATTCATTTATTATAATATTAACGCCTTAATAAAATGTCACAACATTTTAATTGGACAGCTAATAGAATAGTTTTAAAAATATGACTTGAATATATAAAAAAAATCTTTCTGACACTGGCAGCAAGAATCAGATAAATGTTACCTATGACGAGCCATCTTCCCAAATATCTAACACTTGGAAAAAAAAATATATGCATCTCTACCTATGTAAACACGTTTTACACATTTTTATGAAAAAAGTGTTAAAATGCATGTTCTTACTAACAAAAATTTATTGAGTCTATATGAATTAGCATATATTTAAGAAAAAAATATTAAGACAATTTTTGTATAATTTTACGGGAAGTAGGCATTCGGAGAGTTAACTGAGAAAATTGACTCTTCTCTTCTCCATTACCTAGATAATTAATAATAATAAATTTAAACGCACCTTCCTTCTCCCTCTCTATAAACCCCTATTTGACATTATAACAAATGTGAATTCTGAGCAATGTGGGATACAAAACACTAATAATAAAAATCTTATCTAGCAATTCTCGGTCCAATTTAATATACCAATCTTCAATGAATGTCAGAACTTTCACAAAATTATGAATTCGTGGCACTGGTCCAACGTCTGCACAGAAGACGTTCTTCGAATGCCCAGAAAATTAATAATCTCTGATGCACTTATCAGTAATTGTCCTGAGTGTCTCTCCATCGGCGCCAATTTTCCAATAAGCGCATCGTAAAAATTTTCGTTTGAATACAAAATTTCTCGCGAATGTCTCGAAAAGGAAACATAATAAAAATAAAATCAATTTTTGTTTTAAGATATGTTCTGTAATTTTAGTTAAAAAAATTCAAATGAAATAATTTGCATATTGCAAGCAAATGGACAGATATGTCTTATTCTTATTCTTGTTCTCTATCCGTTAAATGAACGGTCCGGAAAATCTCTACAGTAGACTGGCCAAACCATTGCCTAAGGTTTTTCTGCCATGGTGTTCTATTTTTTCCAGGGTCCCGACTTCTAGCAGTCTTTCCCTGCATTATGGCGTGCAACATCTATACTTCTCTTTAATTTGTAATAATTTTAAATAGGGGTTTAGAGATAGGGAGGAGAGAGGTGCGTTTATATTTATTTATATTATTATTTTCAGGACTTAAATAATAACTAATAATTATCTAGGTAAAGGAGAAGAGATGAGTCAATTTTTCCAGTCAACTCTCAGTAAACAGTAAAAATAAACAAAAACAGTATTTATATTTTTTTCTTAAATATATGCTAATTCATATAGAATCATAATAATTTTTTGTGTGTAAAAACATGCATTTTAACATTTTTTTCATAAAAATGTGCAAAACGTGTTTATATAGGTAGATATGCATATTAAATATTTTCGAAGTGTTAGACATTTGGAAAGATGGCTTGTCATAGGTAACATTTATATGATAAAAATCTCTTTATCTTCTACCCCATTACTGCGGCCACTCCCATGTTCAAAGTTTTAATTATTTAGTTAGTGTACGTCCGTTCTGACGAGGGTGCAGTGGTATCGAAATCAGTTGAAATCAATTAAATTTAAGTTGTTTACACAATGCTGTGGCCTGTTTACACAATGTTGTGGCCTGTTTACACAATGTTGTGGCCTGTTTACACAATGCTGTGGCCTCTTTACACAATGTTGTGGCCTGTTTACACAATGCTGTGGCCTCTTTACACAATGTTGTGGCCTGTTTACACAATGCTGTTGCCTGTTTACACAATGCTGTGGCCTGTTTACACAATGTTGTGGCCTGTTTACACAATGTTGTGGCATGTTTACACAATGTTGTGGCATGTTTACACAATGTTGTGGCCTGTTTACACAATGCTGTTGCCTGTTTACACAATGCTGTGGCCTGTTTACACAATGTTGTGGCCTGTTTACACAATGTTGTGGCCTGTTTTACGAATGTGATTTTTATGAGATCAAGTCAATCTCAAGAAATTCACAAAAATACAAAAAGTGGGAGATAAATGGGGAATCCTTCATCTAGCAGTTGATAGAAAACGTATGATGACGATGGGATAGTTTCTGACAGTGCGAATAAAATGCGCGGTTGATGTAGAATCATTTACTCGGTCGAAGATATTGAAGGAAGAATACGGGAGACAACGGAGCGTGAAGAAGGAGAGAATCAGTGGTGTTGGTCTCCGTCTCACTCCTTAATATTCGCCATGGCGTGCAGCGAAACGGAAGATGTGTTTTTTTTCCTGTGTGCTAACTATTACTCACTAATAAAAATTACGAATGGGCTCAACTGCGCGATTAATCATCAAATTTATATTATGTTAAACAATATTAGATTGCAATTGAATAAGAATATTTAACTAGAATAATTTACGCTATTTGTGTACATGCACATGCATAATTACTGCATATATATGGTTAACATGCTAATTAAAATTATGCAGCTAGTAAAATATCGCAACGTATAAAAAAGTAGGTCGATATCTATCCGTATCTACTTGCGCGTAAATAGCCTCTTTTTCCAACTATTTCACGTTTCCTGGTAATTATTACACGTTGTATACATTGACCACCTGCTGGACTAAAAAATTGATTTTTGATAACAAATCAAAATTATAAATATATTTATATCGAAACGTAATGCTTAATAACAACAAAAACATTTTAGAAACAAAGGCATACAACGTCACATTTTTAATGTGTTAAAACATTACCCTAATTACAAGTTAATTAACAAATTTCACAATTGTTAAATACAATAGGTATATGATAATAATTTGATATATATATCATAACTAATGCAACATTTACTGCATATTCATATTACAAACATTATTATTTATTTATCTATTATAATTTATACATTATAAACAACATTATACATATACTTATAAACTCAACATTTAAACACCAATTATATTATAGTCTGTGTTCACCTGTTATGTACAAAAATTAAAATGCATAGGTGCATCATAACGCTACATAAAAAAAATGTAAAATAACTACCAATTTCGACATCATTCTGTCATTTTTTACAATACTTAAAACATATAAATACATTTAATAAACACAAATTAAAATGAATCAATTTGACAGACTTTTTCTGTATTTCTTTCTAATTGATTAATTTAATTTGTGTTAAAAATACTACAAAACTATGTTCTAAAATTGCAACTTCGCAACAAAATTGTGCTTTCATTAAAAACCTTTAATTAATTTACATTGAATATTCCGATTTCATTAATAATGTATCTATTATACGGTTGAAATTTTTAAAAAAAACTTGTAATTTACATTTTTACGTAAGTACGTCCGGAAGCACTGGTTATTCCGGGATGATGAAATATAAAGTCCGGCTCCACGCACACTACATTCCACAAAGGCGGGTTGATGATGAAAGCCTGTGAAAAACGCTGAACTCAACCGTGGGGAAGTATGACACAGAATACATGGTCGGAATGAGGGCCGAGCTCCATGGACGATGAAGCAGGTCAATGAGTTCATTCGGGCAAAATGATAGTCAGACAGGGATACAAGGCGAGACCGGATGAAAAATTTTATGCTTGGCAGATCAAATATAGTAAATGCTTAATGAAAACAATACTAACATGGGTGTAAAAAATATTATTGCAAGGATGTTGAAAAATACATTATACGAGTATATAAAGTCTGTGTTACGCATAAGGAAATTTAAAAAGAAACCGATACACTTGACATAATTGTGAATTGTCAATTTTGTCGTCGAAATTTTAATTTTGAGGGTACATTTTTCGATTTTTTGTTATCAAAAAAATTCTGACAATTCTAATTTGAAGAAATCTACCATATCAATTTACCATAACTAGAACAAAAATATTATTTTTCGTTCATTTGAAAACAAATTAAGGAATAATATATTTTGTGCTATCGTAGACAAAATAATATATTTGGTTCTATCCTCTTCTGAAGTAGTACTGACGTTATTTGAACATCGGTTATCGCTAAATACAAAGTTTTATTTAAATTTATTTTACACTTTTACATATATTGTTTGTATATGCATAACATAATTTATTTTATTATTTTTTTTACACAAAATTACCCAACTCAATAGAGAAATCAATTCTCGTGTTTGACTTGGTGAGTATTTAAGTTTTAAAATAATAATGTTTTAAGTTTTAAAATAATAGAAGTAAAATACATAGTAAATATAGAATTAAATTATTAAATATATATGTATGCACAAACATAATCAAATTTGAACTTGTGATGGCTAATGGAGTTTTCTAATATTTGTTTGATTTGCGATTTGAAGGCTTTATATTTTTTTCTGTTTTGATTTTTATGGGAGGGCATTGAAAAAAATTATAGCTTGATAGGCATAATGGTGTTGAGAAGCAGTTGTTTTAAATTTGGAGATTTCTAAGTTGCCACGCGATCTTGGTTAGTTACTTATTTTTGTGAAAATTGTTGAATTGAAATGGTCTTTGTGAATTTGTAGCAATGCGTTATTTTGAAGATTTTATTTAATCTGAGCACCTTTAGAGAGTTAAATAGTTGTTGGATGACTTTAAAAACCAGCCTCTGAACCTTTTCTACAGGTAACAGGATGATAGGATATAGTATCAAATATTATAAAAATGAATATGAGTATAGTTAATTAGCGACTTATTGGTCCTGTTTGTGATTTTGTTGATTTTAATTTAATACTAGCAGCAAAAAGCAATTGCTTTTCTGTTCGTGGATTCTGTATTGCTCTCCCTGGAATTCTACAAACGTGAAAAATACAAACAAAACATTTATGTCACATTTGACAGCGACATAGATAAGGAAAAAACCATAGAGAGTGACGCGATATAACCATAAGACATAAATGAGATGACACAATACTTTACAGCCGACCGAAGCAAATAACACTAATAAAGTCGCCACTGCCGCCACATACAGAAAGTCATAGATATATAATATAGACGGGGAAGCGTAATATATATATATATTGTTATTTTTATTTACATTATTCAATGTACTAAAATCGTGAGTTGTTAAAAGACATGACTGCATAGTAAAACGTAACTATCGACTATAACTAAATGAATACTGTCTAGAAAACAGGTTGTTCTATGAATTGGCATATTTCATGTAAATATAATCGCGGTCGGAGATCGAACCGCTTTTCTACTGTCTTGTCGTTGGATCACTTTCTATTCAGCATTGTCATTTGTGTCGCTTGACTACTCTCAATGCTCAAAGGAAACGGAAGACCAAAAATTATCCGAGAAGTAGTTTCAAAACTTACAAATATAAACTCAATTATTTTAAATGTATAAATTATTATTAAAGAGAACACATTCTTAATGTGAGGTTGTAATTATTCAGAACATAGGTCTGTAATATTTTTAATACAAATTGAATGTATTAATTAGAAAGATATACCCATATTAAATCAATTTTATCGAAAAATATTGTTGTTGCTACCGGGATTCGAACCTGGATTTCTTCCAATCAGGGGGACGTGCATTAACCGTTTATACTATAGCACCACAGTGAATTGACGACAAATTTGATTGGAAGACATCCAGTTTCGAATCCCGGTAGCAACAATAATGTTTTTCGATATATGTATATCTTTCTAAATAATACATTAAATATTTATTAAAAACATCACAAACCCATGGTTCTGAATAATTAACATGTTCTCCTTAATAATATATCATTTGTATCAATGTGTCCAAAATTTAATAAAAACGAATTGTTCATTCTGACGTCTTCTATAGATTTACTCAAAGGTATTTAAGATTCCGTAAAAATAATGAAGATAATTTTAAAATAATGGAACGATAGATATATTCATTTGAAAAATGTAAATAATTGGTTAATGCATGTTCCTCGGATTAGAAGAAATCCAGGTTTGAATCATTTGCCATCCATTACTAAAAATTCAGCGAAACAAATATAAATTAAATATTTGGATTAACATAAACGTAAACATTATTTTACAATTAGTACCATCTATGTACCAGTAGAGACTTTAATTGCTTAGTTCTAAAAACTATCACGATAACTCACCGCTGTACTCATGGCGCTTTTGTGTATTCGCAACATCGAGCTATTCACATTACTCTGTTTTGTCTTCAAGCTAGTGTCACTCAAGTCATGCAATTGGCTATTTACTAAATTGAAAATTCCTTTCGGTTGTATGGAGTCGTTACCTATGCTGTTTTTTAACAGAATAACATTAGAAAGGCTTACAACTGTGTGCAAATCATTGAAGCGTCTACTTCCTCTTTTACTAATTCGCGAATTTTACTATCTTACTGTTTTTAACGTGTAGATTTCATGATTGTTCTTTAAATTTGGTGCATGGATTAGTTTTTAATATGGGAAAAACAAAAAGCAATTGGCAAAACTACTTTCTACGTGAACCATTAATAAAAATAATTATTTCCTTTAATTATTACGTGAAAGATTTTCAAACAATAAATTAATCATGTTCAGTCATAAAAAGTGTTCTTAAAAACGTCCATACATTTTTTATCTGGGTAAGAAGGTATTATTTTACGTTAAAACTGAAACATTAAAAACACGATTAATAGTGTTTTTAATGTTTGCACTAAAATTACAAATAAATTCATTGTAGGACGGATTTATTTTGTCTAAAAACGTTGGTTCAACGAAAGTACATATATTATATATGATTGTATAATACTACTGGTAACAGCATAACCTAAATCTATACCTATTGCAAGCCACTGAATACAACTCAGCGCTGTTATCCGGCGTGATAACTTGCGAGCCTCGTCGGCGATTTCTGCACAGCATCCGACCACAAGATTTGATGTGGTCGTTTTTCTTAATACTTTACGCTTCGGTTTGGCCCCACCCGCATATCCGAGACTTGATTGCTTTCATTCAAAAAATATATCTGTTCGCTATGTTTCCAAATCACGAATCAAGCTCGGTTATTCCGTTCGAGTTTTCCGATTCTTATATTGAAAAATTATATACATTTTTTATATCAAAAGACAGGCCCAATGTAAAATGAAACATTTTGTAATACATTTGTTGAAATACTTAATAATAATATTATTTTTTAAATTGAGAATGAATTTTTAACCAGTTTCCTGCCGAAATCTTTTTATTACACCTGTAAAATGTTAAAAAGAAACAGATCGTAAAATTTAAAATTAAATATACAATTTAAAGTTAGTATTGTAAATACATAGCACGTCCAGAAATTATTAATTAAGTTCTTGACGATGTGCTTTTCTTACCGCATTTGAAGTAACGTTGAACATGATTGTGACTCTGATTATGATTGGTGTTTAATTATAACGTACGATGAATGTCATGTGTTATTTAATGATTGGCAATTTAGATTCTAGTATATCAGTAATTACTTGCCGAGTTATGAATGGTTATAGGTTACCAATTATCGCTACAATCAAATACCAATCACGGTTTATTTCACTCATTTTACAGAAAATTCGATGAGACCGCAGAATCTAACTGAGTGTGTTATTTTAATGACGGTAAACAAAAGAATTTTGAATTAAAAAATATTCCTCTACTTAAATAGGTAAAAAAAAAATTTTAGAAGAATTGATGAAAAAAGCCAAAATTTTATCGTCATGATGAATGTGATAAAAATACATACTATACATATCGACAATGTGATAATCCTTCCACAAAATTACGATTAATATCAATGATGGATGGATATAAATGAAATAATGTTTTAACTCTACTTGAGATTATTAGCACTACTCAAGTTTCGAGACTCTCATCGACAGATGAAGTATTAGTAGAGTAATAACATTGTTTCATTTATATATACCCATTAAGATGAAACTCTATAAAGTTAACACCGATTTTATTAATAATATAATATCAATGATATTTTAAAAACAAGACTGAAAAGTAGACTAAACTTTTTGTACATAATAAAATTTCTTGATTTGGATTTGTTCCAATGTTATTATTTGCTGTGTTTATTGAACCGCAGAAGTTAAAAATCGTATTTTTTATAGTCATAATATCAATTACGAATTGTTTATTGGTGTTTGCTAATTTAAAGATATGCACCAAATAGAACAGAACTGAAATAACTCGACTAACTAATTATCCAACTGTTACATTTATTATTTTCTTTACTACCTACAATATATGAAATGTATACTAGTATACTTTTATAATGTATTTTTATTTTATTTATACATTTTGTATTTAAATATATTCTTTTTTTTTGGTTTTGTTGTATTCTTAATATGCCTTTTTTTAATAATCAAGTTAAGAAGGTTAAGATAGGTAGGGCTGCCCAATGCCAATAGAAACTCGGCCCCTGGAACGCCCAAGCAGACAATGATTGAAAGGATACAACGAGACTATATATCTATAGAGATCAGATCTAAAAAGGCCTTAAGTCCAACTATAATAATAATAAAAAATTAAAAAATTTACGATATTTACTTTGATATAAATAATATCTCTTTTTTGATTTTATTTGCTGTTGGATGTTTTGATTTTTTTTGCTGTTGGATGTTTTGATTTTATTTGCTGTTGGATGTTATGATTTTATTTGCTATTGGATGTTTTGATTTTCATTTCAGGGTTGATCATTATCTATTTTGAAACATTTTTATTATGTGCATGTTAAATTCTGATAGATAGATTATATTAAGAGCAGCACAAAGATGTCACAAAGATTGGCGGAGTACCGAAAAGAATGAAAGAA
Organism: Eubasilissa splendida; assembly: GCA_031772225.1. Taxonomy (NCBI): domain Eukaryota; kingdom Metazoa; phylum Arthropoda; class Insecta; order Trichoptera; family Phryganeidae; genus Eubasilissa; species Eubasilissa splendida. The sequence continues at coordinate 22,488,230 of CM062862.1, read as the reverse complement.
TCATGGGAATGAGAATGAAAGAAGAAGAAGAATGAAAGAATCCAGCAATAGATTAACAATGGCTGATGGTGACATATACATTTTTATTAAGTAGAACACATTCTTATTGAGAAGTTGTGATTATTCAGAACATAGCTCTGTGATTTTTATAAATACTAATTAAATGTATTAATTATAAATATATACATATGAATCAATTGTATCGAAAAATATTGTTGTTGCGTTACCGGAATTCGAACCTGAATCTCTTTTTCTAATCCAAGAAAGGTGCATTACCAACTATGCTACAGCGTTAATAATTTTGTAAACAAATTTTAATACCTAATTAATACAATGTGTCCAAAATTCAATAAAAAAATCATTGATAATTCTGGCGTCTGCTATCGGTTTACTCAAAGATATTTGAGATTCCGTAAAAACAATGTAGATGGCTTTCAAATAATGAAACGACAGATGTAAGTGTAACATAAAGGTTCGAAAATTTGTCGACAAAATTATTAGCGCTGTAGCATAGTTGGTAACGCACCTTCCCCGGATTGGAAAAAGAGATCCAGGTTCGAATTTCGGTAGCGCAACAACAATATTATTCGATTAAATTGATTTTATGTATATCTTTATAATTAAAACATTTAATTAGTATTTAAATACACTTTTTACTTAATTATAATAATCTTAAATATAAATTTATTTTCCCGTTTTTAATGTACTTTCAGCAAAACTATTAGGTACGTTTTTTTGTAGATACTACTGCTCTTTTTCATATACCTGTATTAGGTTTATTTTATTTATTATTTATGAATAATCATTCATATATAAATAAACCAATCTATATCATAGTTGGTGTGTGTCAGTTTATTCCATTCAAATTCGTTCAAAACTTACAATTGCACACCAGTTGGCGAACTATCGTTGCCGTTACAGAATTCGACTGCACGGAATTGCTCCATCCGCCATACAGCTCGGTAATGTCTCCATTATTTTGGTTCCATGAAGAATGTCGTTTCATAGGGAAGTTTAGGGATAACGAGAAATGATGAAAGGGGTTAAAAATTTATTCCATTTTACGCGGGGATCAACACCCAATGTTATGTATCTAACGACAAGCGTTCCGAAGACGACATTAAAATTTGAAATATAAATGCAAACTAAGATTTTTGAAGATATATAATTTATTTGCCATTTGTGTAAACAAACTAATATCTAGTTAAGAAAAGAAATAAAACGCCAAAGTCCTCATTTCTCATGATGAAATATCCCGCTGGTGTATACGTAGCACAGGATATTTTATAAGACATGTCATCAATGAAAATTACATATTTTTTAATCGCTTACCTCTTATTCTTGGAGAGGGGGTTACAATCCAATTCATTTTATATAGAGTTATATATTTGTAGTCTATAATTATTTATTGTATATTTGTGTGCTTCTGAAGTGTTCTATAATATTATTTATTTTCTAATTATATGCTTCTGAAGTGTTCATTTAATTTCTTCCTAAGCTCTTTAATATTTTTAATTTGTATACGGAGGATATTGAAGTTTTTTATCCCTATGTATATAAAATTTTGCTGATAGTATTTGGTGTTACATTTTGGGATTTCAAAGTTATTTTTAAACCTTATTGATATGCTTGTTTCAATTTTTTACATTGTTGTTTTCTTTAAGTAATTGATTAATTGAGATTTTCTTGTAAATGTTTTCTGTTTTGGGAACTAAGAATTTAATTGGAACTGGGAGATAAATGATCAGTTGCTAGTGAACTCGGTGGATTATTTATTTTGTATGGCTATGCATAGTACTGAAAAATTAATATATAGGTCATGCTGATAAAGGATCCTTGTGACCTGTTTTTAAAGCTTAGTCAGATAAGCTGAAAACGCTTTGTTTTTTCAAAATCTGATCATAAACATCGATATTATTGGCTATGAAAAGTTTGACCGTTATACGTGCAGTCACTCCATCGGATATACGTGCGATCGGCGGTTGCGATAAATGAGACTGATGTATACCGTTGTATCGTGGATGTTTGTATAACTACTGGATAGTATGATGTCACTTTCTAAATGAGATTTCAATTAATGTTCATTTATCGGCAAATAAAAAAATGTTTCACATCAAAGTATCCTGTTAAAATATTCTGCTTGACTTTTCAATATCAGCGAGCCAACTGATACAAAAACCAAGATGCTGTAATGTAACAGCTGACTAACTAATTTACCATCACGCCGTTTCCCTGCAGGTGTAGGCAAAGAGGATAGAGCGCCACTCTTCTCTGTCCTGACACACAATTCTCGCCTCATCCACATTCATACATATATCAAACAAACTCTTCCACGGACGTCCTTTATTTCTGGTACCATTAACACTTGCGACATATATCTTTCTTACCATACTCTCCTCATTCATTCGTTCTATATGATCAACCCATCTTAGTGATCCTTTCTTAATCTTACTCACTATACTAAGATCAGCTTTACATTCTTTCCTTGTTTCTCAATATCATAAATGGACCTGCTACACATAGGCCTAAATAAACTCATTTCCACTGCATTCAGTCTACTTTCGTTTCTATTTTGCCAGCTCCAGGCCACACTTCCATACATCAGTGTTGGTACCAGGACTCCGTTGTGTATCGCTAGTTTTGCCTCGGTTGACAAGTTCCTATTCAAAGCGCCGTTCACTTTGATTCCTTCAGTCACCCTCCTTTCGATATCTTTATCAGCCTTTCCATTTCCATCAAACATACTTCCCAAATACACAAACTCATCTACTTGTTCCAAACATTAATTACCTACAAATATTATGCATGTTGTCTTGCTTTCTTCCTTCTCGAATAACATCTCTTTCGACTTGTTGGCATTCATTAAATACCATAGTTAATGCATTAATTACTATTTATTATATGGCGTAGTATAAAAAGATTTTGGTGCAGACTTCCAAGATCTATACAAGAATGATTTACTTATAGTGTGAATAAAATATTATCAATATTACTATCACCATACAATTTTTCGCTATAACTATTTTTTAATTGTATTATTTCGCGAACCAATACGATAATAAATAATAATATTTAAAAAACAGATTCGTTTTAGTCCTGCTGGCATCTCACAGACCTGGTAATTTAATTAAGCAATATGTAGCCTTTATGATACTTCATCCTAGACATCCTGAAAATCGTAGAAATACACGGGGAGATTATTATGGATAACTATTATAACTAAATACTAATTAAATGTATTAATTAGAAAGATATACATATAAAATCAATTTTATCGAAAAAGTTGTTGCGCCACCGAGATTCGAGCCTGGATCTCTTTCCAAACCGGAAAAGATGAATTATCCAACTATGCTACAGCGACATTATTTTTGACGATAAAATAGTTGGATAATGCACCTTTCCCGGTTTGGAAAGAGATCCAGGTTCGAATCCCGGTGGCGCAACGACAATATTTTTCGATGAAAAAAAATTATTTGTATATCTTTCTAATTAATACATTTAATTAGTATTTAAAAATATCACAGACCTATGTTCTGAATAATTACAACTTCACAATAAGAATGTGTTCTAATAATATTATAACTAACTCTAACTCTAAAATATTCCAATTGTTTTTAAATTGGTCAACCCCCACTAATCGCCGTCCATATTTTACATTTTACTATTCGTCATATACTCGTATAATACATATCCGTATCCGATCCACTCTGCTCACCGGTCTGGAAAAACATTTTCCGCGTTGTCTGCTATTAATATATAAAACATATTAAATAAACTATAACAGATAAGTCAATAAAAAAAGTATTTACGATTCTGTCAAAATTACATTTTTATACATTAAATGTAATCTGTTAGTAATTATAAAAAATAAATTATCATTATGAAACGTAATAAAAACATCGTAAATATTTTAATGCGGCATGTATTTTATAAATTTTAACATTGAAAATGTTCGCTATATAAACACCAAAAGAATCTATTTAAATTAATGTTTTCTTATATTAAATAAAATAACAATCACTTTGTCAGCCGGTTTCGCTTATCTCAAGTTTCATTGGGACACATTTGAAACTAATCGTAAATACAAAAATAGTCCACTTATATATACATAAAGAGGGAGATCGAATATAAAATTACATGTGATAGAGAAAGACAGGATACATATATAGTTAAATAGAACATCAAGGAAGACAGAATATAAAATTATATGCAAAAGGGAGAGAGAGAATACAGATAAATGAAACATTGAGGGTAGGTCTAATATAGTGTTGATGGATATTAAATTAGTTTTAAAGGAAACATACCTAATATGGGGCTAATGGATAAACTAATTTGATTATTAATAATTGGCGTATCATTATTTATTGCCTTTTTTATTTCAAGGGCTTCTAAATTGTCCAACCGGAGGCCAAACCCGTTTTTATGGGTGATATTAACCCCTGTGGTATTATTAAAAAAAACTATTTTTGTATTTACGATTAGTTTCAAATGCGTCGCGATGTAGCTTGAGATAAGCGAAACCGGTTAAAGTATAAAAAATTTCGTGGTTTCATACAAAGTGTTCGTTATTTTATTTAATATAATGTGTTAAACCACAAAGTGATTGATTTCTAAGAAAATATAATATTTTATTATTATCATTTAACCAACTGGGTTTTATTTTCGATTACGATAAATAATTCTGCTCTAAAATATTTTCACTATTTTGCTAATCATATCGAGTAGGGCTGTAGAGTTGTTTAAAAATCTACTGACTCCGACTCCGACTCTGGCTCCAATATTACCTTACAGTCCGACATCGACTCTGATTCCGAGCGAATTTATGTGAGCGAAATATAAGAAACATTTTTCACACACAGTTCTCAATTGTATCACCGATCAGCTCATCTGCATGCGCTAGTGTAAGAGAACGTGAATTAATGAAATTAATTAATGAAAGAATGGCTGCCCCGCAATAAGGTATCCGGCATGCATTTGCATCAAGTATAATTGATGATTTATTTCACATTTTTATATTCTTTATTTTATACAATGCATTATCGTTTAATTAAAATAACCTAAGTACTTTTCAAAAAAAAAGTAGTCTGGAATGTTTGATTTCTGAATACTCCAACTCCACTTAAAGCATCATAAATCAACAACCCACAGCTATGATCTTGAGATGCACATTTAATGCACTGTGAACAGACCGCACATCACTTAGCGTTGTATAGAAAATAATGCTCTTTTTCTTGCCATGTAATGGGTACATGAATTTTTATGGCTCAATTAAACATAATTTACTTGGCAGACAGACGTTTTATTTCTAATCTTTTCGATCTTAATAAAATTAAAAATGCTTTATTGGACAGCTCTGGTTTGTTCATTTTGATTTATTAACGTTTTTTAGTTAAAAAACTAAACACTAAATTTAAATTATGCCTACTTAACTAGTTTTAAAATGTGATAATTTAAATTAAGATATCACCACAAATACTTAAATTTATAGAAACTACGTGTGAATATGATAGATGTATTTTTTTTTAATATTATTAAAAATTATCACTTCAAACATATTATTAGTATTATACGAGTATATGTAAACTTCTTAGTTCGCGACTCTAAAACCTTCGTACTAGAGTAATGTCAGAAAAACATGCAAAGAAAAGTAAATAAATCAATACGTCATACCAGTTACCATTACCATGGCGGATACATATATTATTCAGTATTCATGAATGTCAAACTTACGCTTAGACACTTTTTTGGAAAATATGTTAGAAAAAAAAACCTTAACACTCACATGTTCAAAAATTTAAAAATGTCATTTCACTAACAAATACCAAAAATGTTAATAAAAAAATATTTCATACCTAGCACCTACTTACACAAAGTATGTTTCTTTTTTAATGTTGTCACATTGAACTGCTTTATTTTATCATTCTATTGTTAATCCACTTTATTGTATAATCATATTTTCCTACACCGTTATATACAATACCGTGTTGCCGCACGCACGTACAATATAATCTTTTTTCATTTTTTATATTAGATGCAATCATACAATAATACACGCGTAATAGATATGAAAGTCTATTAACACACAGGCTTGATACTCCGAGTAACAAATGCAATAGAGGAAGTCGAAAAGAAATGTCTACAATTCCAAGTAATTCGCCTTTTTTGTTTGCTCTGGACAGGTGCTCAACAAAAACCTCGCAATTTTATCCGGCGACAGATTGCAAGTCGATCAAATTGGTTATTTTAAATCTCCGTGAAAAAAATCCAACTAAAAATGTATAATTGCCAATAAAAACTTCACGAAACCGAATGGCAAAAAAATTGGATGCAATTATTTCTAGATATGCTGTTTTACGAGAGAAAGGTGTGGTTGCGTAATTGTCATATTCATTATTATTTCAATAAATCTACGCAATAAAGAGATCATAACATTATTGTTTAATAACTTTTTGCCAATGCGCACATGGAACCTGTTTTTCGCGTCAATGCGCACATGCTACCTGTTTCTCGCGTCAATGCGCGTTGTAACAATCACTTTATACAATAATTGAGGGTTATTAAATTGAAAGACTTACATTTTGTTTGCCTTTTCACGGTCAATTGATCACTGATGATAAAAAGTTTATACTTGTCGTGATGATAACTTAATATACTCAAAAGGTACACGTTTTAGTTATTCGATGCCGTAAGTTTGTGGTTAGACGTGATTATTTAATGTCCACGGTGTTTAACTGACAATTGAGTGTTCTTGAGTTGAAACGGCATTTAGCCAACTGTTCGTGTGGTATTCGTGTAATAATTTTGTATTCAAACTTCGCAACTACATTTAATTGATATCTAATTTAGCGTTCCACATAATAAGTTGAGAGTCGAATGTTCCCGACGGTTCGAGACAGTGTTCAACCGACAGCTAAGTGCACATACCTCGAAACTGCATTCAAGCTAACGCGTAGTATTTTAACAATAACTTTAAATACTAACGAAGCAATATTTAATACCGGATAACATTATTACTTTTATAATAAAAAACACCAAGTGTCAAAGGGCAGAACTAACTTAGCCGACTCCAATGACGTGTTGACGATTCGGTCACGATTATCATGGTATCACATTAATAACGGTGATAAAGCTCTATACATTCGGCAGTAAATCGGTCATTTAAATTTTATCTGTGCCATTTGTATGAAGATAATTATCAACTAACCGATATGGATCAACGTCGAAGACCAATTGATACACACTGTAAGCAAAAACCATAAAAAATATTTTTTTATTTAAAACAATGTTCAATAAATATTTTTTTATTTTTTACAAATAACGATAAGCGTGAAAAGTGAAAATATATATATAACCTTGTTCCGGGTCAGACATCACTGGACCTTTTTTACCTGTGATAATAATCACAGTTTTAATTCTAATCATATAAATATTTACTTGAATCATAGGCAATTATAAATTTATTAACATTGTGTAATCTCTTAAAATTATATTCAAAATAGTTTTTTCTGCAGTATATTAATTATTTATAATGATATTATTCACTAGAATGGAAAAAACGAAAAGTCCATAAAATTTCTAACTTTCTTTGATCATGATCAGACTTTGAAACTATTCTCTGTAGAGTTAAAAAGTGTAATTAATATATATGCGTATATACGTTATAAGTAGAATAACAAGAACGAAATATAATATAATAAAGTATACATATTAGGTTGAACGAAACAAAAGTTTTATTAAAATATATAAGATAATAATTGATCTTTTTAATTGTAGTGGTTTGGTCTAATAAGGAGAGAATTAACATAATAAATTTGCCAATCCCCATCAAATGGGGTAGGTCTAATATAAATCGTATAGAGACAAGTATGCATGCAAATGTTTTTCAGCAAATGCAAATTGAATCTTAATCGTTAAGGTTCATTAACCTTTACCATACCATGCTAAAAATACCCAATGCGGTCATGATGTCAACTCGTGTTACTGAAAGAAATTTGAGTTTTGTAAGCACTTTAAATGGGAAAAAAATGCTTTTAGAAGTTTAAATGATTTTAAAATAGTTACGGTCATAGTTACCATAAATATAATAAGAAATGATAAATATAATAATTTAATACGTTAATTTTATTTTCAAATGTTATTCTCATAACGCATTCGTCAAAAGACCCATCTGACATGATCTTTATCTTTATCTCTCTTCATTTAAATTAATGTGTGATCTTTTTCACGTGGTACAAGTGCTATTTTTAATGCAGATAGCATGCAACGCATCAATTTTATATAGCATTGAATAAAAAAAATATTATTTTTATTATGATTCGCTTTATATAATTGGTTTTCCACTAGTCATTTCTAAGCGTAAATGTTTTTTTAGGACTAGGTAAAATTTATGTTTTATATTGTGCATATTTATAGAAATGCGATTTAATTGGATTGGTAGACTTATGTTACTGCGTGGCTAGGGAAAGGTTAAATTCAAAATAGTGCATTAGGTATTGAAGATGGATGATTTTCTTCTGGTTCATTGACTGCACTGGCGATGATGATGCTTTGATGCATGATGAAGTTACTCAAGTCAAATCGTTATAGTATCACATATAGTTAAAGTAAAAGTCCCGTATCAAACCAGTGTACGCGACGTTCGATCTATTAGTGAGATTCGACAAATTCACACGAACGCTACCTAAAATCACCATAGATCTCTACAACTATCCATTATGAAAAGCTAAATAGAATTCATTAAACAATTAAATTATAAAAAAAAATATTTCAACCGAACTGAGGAACGAAAATGACATTTAATGTCTGACGTACGATGAGCGCAAAGTGAGGAGCGAGACGGCTACTACTCTAGGACTACTAAATCTAAAAGAATATCATGGGGCCAAAATACGTGTTTCAGAAATTGTATCGAGTCGGGCCATAACGAAGCGATAACGTTAAAATTTAAGCGCAATCGAACTAGGTATATTTTTTAATGAACCTGGCAACTCAACAAAACATACAAGGATGCCGATTTTTACCAATTAGTCAATCATTATTTTTACAATAATGTGAATATGCTATTCAATACAGTGCGGAGTTAGGACACCACGCAATAATTTCCCTCGCTTTATTCTACAGGTAACACATACTTCGGTACCTACTGTACGGAAAAAATCTCACTAATTAGCAATATTACTTTCCCCTTTGTTTTAAGTCTTGATGCATATATCTGTATTAATTTTCAGTGCTGGAAAAGTTTCAAATAAATTTTTGAATGTAGATTATTATTATTAATATTAAAATTACTATTTCTTTATCTATTCATACATAAATTCAGTCACATTTTATCATTGAAGATAAATTTATTAATTAACTATTATCTGTACTTTAATTAACTTAATTAATTAAAGTACAGATAAATTGAAACGATGTTCAGAAGCTACAACAGTCCACACAGTAATCAAAAATATTTCACAGGCACCGCTACCTCTTGCGTGCTAAGCGAGCGCTCTAACATCTTGCTGTTGTCCTATTAGACTATAATAATGTCAAATTGATACTTGAGAATTTAATTCATTTTTCACTCATACATATTTAATTATTCATAGTTTCTTAACGTCAAATAATAACATAGAACTTTATTTTTATTCGCAAAATCAACTTGGTTAAAATCCACTTTTTGGATTGTTAACGTTGTTTTATTAACCATTTAATGAATTAAATACATCTACCGGTTTCGAAAAATATCATTTTCTTTTTCAAGATGTCGACTCATCAAAAATATATGAAACAATATATATTAAAAATATTAAAAATATATATTGTTTCTTTAACAGAATTTATTTTTAAAAAGTTTTTAAAAAACAGTAATTATTTAAAAATAAATTTATTAGGAGAACACATTCTTATTGTGAAGTTGTAATTATTCAGAACATAGGTCTGTGATATTTTAAATATGAATTAAATATACTAATTGAAAAACATACATATAAAATCAATTTTATCGAAAAATATTGTTGCGCCACCTGGATTCGAACCTGGATCTCTTTCCTAACCGGGGAAGGTGCATTATCCAACTATGCTACAGCGACAATATTTTTAGCGACAAATTTTCGAACCTCTATGTTACCTTTTTGATATAAATATATTTAATCGTTCCGTTATTTGAAAGAGCCATCTACCTTATTGTATATATATTTTCATGTAATATTTCGAAATGAAATATCCTAAATAAAGAACTACATATTAGAAAAATTATTTTTTAAACAAGTATAAATAAACCATGTATATTGTGTATCACTTAGGTTAAACAATAATAATAATCAGTAAAAACAAGAAAAAACAATTGACAACTATTTTAACAAGGTTTAATTAAGTGAGGTCCATCATCAAAGCTGATGTCCCTGATTTATTTTCTGTCCATCACAATAGATAATCTTTTCAAAACGCGCTTTGAGCGAGACCTTGCGAAATTTTAAAGATCAAATTTAAATTAACTTTATAAATTGAGTTGAAATTCCGCTATATTTTATTATATTTAACATTAGTACGTGTTCGGCAACATTTTCCTTTTATCAATAATACAATACAACTAAAGTTGAAAACACTTTCAGATAGTAATTTATATTTAATACAATATATTAATAATTATACAATACAACAAAATAACTTTAATTGTAGTGTATTATTGGTAATGGAATGTTGGAATATATTCCTGAAAACGTTCTAACGATTAATATAATAAAATATAGTGGAATAAAACAGTATTTCAACTCAATTTACAAAATAATCATGAAATTCCAGAAATTTTCACCAAAAACCTTTGTTGTAAATTAACATTTTATTAATAATGTCGCGATCATAAAGTTTTGTTAAAATATCAAAAAACTATTTAATTAGATTTAGTTATAAAATGAATATTTTCAACAAAAAATCACGAATAAAATAATTTAATTCAATGTTTTATTATTAGAGCCACATCAACCACTGTCAATGCAAACATTTTTATGCACCACGTAAACGTTACGTTACTTCCTAATACACCGGTACCTTTGTGAATGAACGATTGTAAAAAGAGCAATCAATTAAAATAGTGACAATTGAACCTCGGACCTGTCAGTCTGCTGCTAGACCTCGGCCGAACAGTACGTACTTAACTAGAAGTGAAAAGTGAAAATTATTTATATTCCTTACCATTTTTCTCATCTACTCATTTAATTTCAAAGTCCAATCGTATTTACAATGCGATTTATTCATATAAATTTTAAATTGTCTTTACAAAAGTATTTATTTTGAATATTTATTATTTTATTATCATTTTTTTAATGATTATCTAATCCTTAAAATATCGATTTTTTTTTCGTCTTCAGCGGTCTCATGGGACTCGGAATTCTAGAACCGTGATCCCTACAGAGCCATCCCTTGACATCGACGTTGTGGTTCAGTCTGCTAAGCACTCATCTATATTTTGTAAATCTATCTTGATTATCCATCCAGTCTTGATCCTATATAAAGGCTTTATCCATGTTACGAGACTCATTTACTCTAGCTACATATTCCACACATTGCAGCCTTTTTGTTTTCATCTTTGTCAGAATATCTGGAGCAACGTACCGTTCTCCAAGGTCCAAGTTATTTAAGCCCTATTCTTTGGTTACTTAATCACGTTTTGGATTGATAATTTTGGGCTAGACTTTATATTCGAAGATCTTTTTAGCGCTAAATTGAGAACAAATGTTTGTATTATTAAGAAGAATACATTTTTGCATTTTGCAAGTTGCATTTTCAGAACATAGTTTTGTGGTAATTTAATACAAATTAAATTAATCAACTAGAAAGATATATAGAAAAAATTTAGCTATTGAAAAAATATTTTGTTGTAACCGGTATTCCTATCCGGGAAAACTATTTCTCCAATTTTGCCATAACAATTGAATTCATTTTATTATTGTTGTATACAGTTTAATCTTTAAGTTCTGTGACGACGACTTAGACAACAGCGGTTCTTGAAAAGCAAAGAATAAGCGTTTTGTGATTTTATTATTTGTTAAATATTTAAATAATTATTCTTCTCAGATACTATATTTCATTTTATATATTTAAACTATTTAATAACTGAGCTTGGTCTCCTAATTTTTTTTTTGTTTAAAAATTTATTTTCATTTTAAATTTCTTATTTCTCTATAAGTAAATAAAAATTCAATTTGCTTGTTTATTATAGTAGAGCTTGTAAAAAAACTAGACAATAATTCATAAAAACATTCTGAATTTGTAAACACGTATGAAAATATCATTTTAAATTTACAGAAAAAAACACTGTGCTTTAAACATTTAAATAATCATTTAATCAAAATGACTTTATGACATTCCGTGTTAAAATCGAGTGATTCAATATCAGTGCAAAAAGATATACCGCCAGCACCATGTCTTGGATGCCACCAGACCTCGCCTCCCTCTGCACAGTCCACAGCACCTCAACAGCATGCAGTCCCGCAACGTTCATCTTCCTCGCTCTGGTCACCAGACTTTTTGGAGACTCTAAAGATGGCCAGTCATATCCAGAATTCTACGGTGGAAAATCTAAATATTCTGGAAGACAACACCAGAGCCAGTTTACACCTGATAACAATTTTTATTCTACTCCAGCGTATTCATATCACGGTCCATCTTCAAGAACTCCCTTAAAATCAGGTCCAACTTTCAAGTCCCCGCTTGAAGATTTTTCAAGCGGTTTTATAAATGACAGACCGTCATTAAAATCTCCTGAACTATCAGAAAAACCTAATATCTTCTCTTCTCCACATTTCGGAAGCTTATTTTCATCTCCTTTTACTAACTTTTCATTTGAACATACGCTCTTTGATTCGAACGACGACAAAGAGTTCAAAGCAACCAAAGAATCAATTCAAAAAACTACTGACGAACACATTTCGGACTTTGCAAAATCTTTCGGATTCTCCTTCGATGACTTTGGTGGTTTTAAGACGACGGAACCTAAACTAATCAGTTCTGAGTCGAGAACGAGGACGAGAAAATCGCGTCAAGCTAAAGAGGAGGAATACGATTTTGTGATTGTTGGAGCAGGGTCTGCAGGGTGCGTGATGGCCAATAGACTTACAGAAGTTAAAAAATGGAGGGTGAGTGCTAATATCTCTATACATTTTTAATATGCATTAAATTTTATTATACTGTGTTAACAATTTTGAAGTTAGTAACAAAAAAAATGGACTAGATGAAATTAATTATTTTATAATCATTTTCAGATAAATTACAAAAATAGTAGAATCGTAAAAAAATATCTTATTAATTTATTTTTTGATACCAAATAAAAAAAATTATATCGTTTGCCTCTCCCAGTCTTTCATCTAGACTGATTTCACAGCGTTTTGAAAAATATATAGGTGTACACTGACTATTACGGGTACTAGTAAATACCTAAGTGAGTTTCCCGATAAGATATAGTCATCAAGCATTGCTTACATACTTTTTTATGGTTATCTATCAATGTAATTGTGGGAGTATTATCATAGATCAGTCACTATATCGCCATGCGTTCATTGGAAGTAACTCAATTCTATGTGTGATGCTAAAATATACTAAACTTAGTTATATTTTGCTTAAATAATTTAGAGACTAGTTATATGATAATAATACTTGATTTATTATGTTTAAAAAAAAATTACAACAATTATTTCAGTAAAATTAAGAAAACGTTGTAAGGCGGCTTTAAATAATTTTACAAAATGTTTACTTTGACAACACTTTAAAGATACAATACAAACTCAAACATATTTTATTGTTAATATACCACATCATAATTATTGTGGTATTTTTGAAGTTAGATTTTTATACTGACGGTAATAATTAATTCAAAAAAATATATTTCGTTCATATTCTGAAAAGTTAAACTCAATTTCAAACTACTTTTTGAAGAAAACATGAAAATAAAGAACTTACACTTTCATAACTCAATTCTGTAAACTCCACCCAATGTTGCCCAGCGACAATTTAAAAACAAAATTCTCAGCTACGGTAGGTGGTACCTACAATGTTTTCACAAACAACTGAATTTTATGAAAATTGCCAAAGTTCAGTTAATGGAACTTCCCTTAACTGGGACATTGTGAAAGAATTCGAACTTCTGTCATATTGTAAAAGTAAACTCAAGAAAACAAGTCGTTTGGTTATTATTTAGCAATTTTGATATTATTTGTCGCCCCGCTTTAAGAATGTATCATGCCTAACATTTTTGAACACCGTGTACTTAATCATTATACTTTCAAGTTAAAAAACCTCTTTTTAGGTATAAATTTATCATTACTTTGGATTGTTAATTTTGTTTGAATTAAATAAATCTAACGGTTTCGAAAAATATCTTTTTCCTCTTTAAGATGTCATTAACAAATCAAAAACATATGTTATATTGTGTCTTTAACAGCTACAACTCCTTCAACTAACAACTCTTTTTTCTTTTTTCTTAAAATTATGAATTTATAAAGTTTTTGAACAGCCACCAATATGAAACATAGTCACAAACCAGACTGATGATCGAGATATAGGCACTTAGTGAATTTTTCAGAAAATTTTAACTGAAATCTAATACTACAGGAGTTATCGTGTCCTTATATTCATATACTCGTATACTTCTGTATGGAAATGGTGTCTCTTGTAGGTGAAATCGCGTTTTTTTTATGATTTCCTTGAAGGTAATCTAGACTGACGTTTCAGTACGGTAACACGGGCGTTATCAACTCTCAACTATGTGAGAATTATATCTCCTGCAAAAAAGTACGGTTGTACCGTAACTTTTTGAGACAATGCCACTATTATCAGATCGAAACGTCGGCCTATGTTTAACACTTAGAAGAAGCTATTAAAAATAATTAAAATAAAATAAACTGTATACAAAAGCTTCTCAGAAAGAAACTAATCATTTACTATCAATGTAAGTGTCTTGGGTCATCCGCTTTTTAGACTAAATCTATTAATTTTTCATGAATATTTCGTTCCTTTTCAGTGATTTGTAAAATTCTAACATCTCTAGTTTGTCTATTTAAAATCATCCATACACATTATATTTTTTTGATTTGGTTAAATACATTATTTTGGAGATAAATATTTAAAAAGTTTACCACAATATTACTGCTTCAAAAAGGATAAATAATTATTTTGTTTAATGTTTGTTTTAAAATATATTTCACATACAGATTTATATGAAGTTTAATCAATTTAAAATCCTTAAATAAGGCCAGTTAGTTTAGCTACAATTCGTCACAAGTGGATTCTCTAAATATTAATGCTTCCCATCGCTTTCATTCAAATATTTCACTTCGAATTTCAGCCGTTTGATTCCACATACAATTTTTGATCTCTTTGCTTGTAAAACAATTTAAATATCTTAAATATGAATTAAATATATTAATTATAAATATATACATATAAAATCAATTTTATCGAAAAATATTGTTGTTGCGCCACCGGGATTCGAACCTGGATCTCTTTCCTAACCGGGGAAGGTGCTTTATCCAACTAAACTACAGCGACAATTTTCGACCCTATATGTTACCTTTTTGATATTAATACATTTAATCGTTCCATCATTTGACAGAGCCATCTACCTTATTTTTACAGAATCTCAAATACCTTTGAGTAAACTGATAGCAGTTTACTCAAAGTTGAAAGTTGTCGCTAAAAATAATGTCGCTATAGCTTAGTTGGATAAAGCACCTTCCCCGGTTAGGAATGAGATCCAGGTTCGAATCCCGGTGGCACAACAACAATATTTTTCGATAAAATTGATTTTATATGTATATCTTAATAATTAATATATTTAATTCATATTTAAAATATCACAGACCTATGTTCCGAATAATTACAACTTCACAATAAGAATGTGTTCTCCTAAAAAAAAAAAAAAAATTTAAATATCCTTTAAAATTGTAATTTTTAAATACTATAATAATCTCTACCAAATACTAATGACGTACAGCGTACAAAAAATTCACAGCCTTCGATGTGACGAAATATATAATATATATATAAATACCAACGACCACCAGGTACATTTTCTGATGGCGAAATTTACATTCAATCGTGTAAAAGTATCACTTTGGGCTTATACGGTTCTCTGTTGAACGTTGAATCGATCGTTTTCTTTTCCAAATTTGTAGCCGTTATCAGTAAACTTTTTTTTTTATATTACTACGTACCTTTATCAAATCCGAAACCTCAAAATTGATAAATAGCTGCGATAATTAAACAAATTTTATTTTAGTTATTTAATTAGATTATTATTATTATCTACTAGCAGATACACCCGTCTAACTGCTAACTGTTATCTGCTAGTTCTTGCGTGCAACATTTTTGAGAATTAACCTTAAGACCAAACAACCGCAGTGAAAAAAGTCTGGAAGCATTTAAATTGAGGCATAATTTAAAATTGTTATATTCTTCCGTAAACGTTCTTCCTGTACACGGGCTGCTACTGTTCCTTTTAATAAAATACAATTATTACAACGATGCTCTAAATAGGGTGGCTTCACACGGAATAAAGACAAGAGGTGTAGCTAATCTGTATTTGATAATTCCTAAAATCACCAATAAGTATGGATCGAGGACAATAGAATTTATTGTTCCTATATACAATATAAAATAAACTACCTGGGCTTTTACACAAGTGTGTGCTTTCTCTTAATTTAGAAGAAACTATTAAAAATGTCTTATAGAAAATAACCTGTCTTACCTGTAAGAATGATATGTATTGTATACACGGTAACTGATTAATTTTTCTGTTGTTAAGTTTATTAAATGTAACAAATGGATATAAATGTACCTCCAGACAAACGTCTGTAAATACGTCCCGCTCCTTCTAAACCCATATCTTAAAAAATAACGAATGTTTTATAATATTTTCCGAATTCTTTATGAATTTTTAAACATTTTTTTTTAGTTTGTATTGTCTCTCACGCTCACATATGATTATTATACAATATGCAGTAGAGGAAGGAAGACACTTCCAGAGAAGTGTAGGTAGTATGCCATCTAAAAAGGCTTCCCTTTGTGGCATTAACCCGAAATGGTTCATCAAATCCTGTAGTGGTTTAGACTGCACTTTATTCCAGCTATGACATATATATTGCATACAGACAGAATCGGGTGACCAGTTTTCCTGGACTGCTTATATCAAATTCTATCTTACAAGCCAAAAATAATTTTATAATAATAATAATATATTAATAAGTATATGTGAGAAACTATGTATTATTATTTTTCCTTGGTTAAACAAAAAATTAATATTCCATTTTTTAAATGTTTAATTATATAATAATTAAAAAGCACTTTATAATAAATAGTATCATCAAATAATTTTGAGTCATCTTGTGTGATAGCCCGTTACGATACAATTTAGGTAGAGGATCATAAAATGTTACATTTTTAGATAACATAAAATTACGTTTTAAAAACGTAAATGTTAAAAATTAATCTTCCGTTAGCATGCGGAAGAATACGATTATTTTCCGTGTTCACGGATGAGATTTTTAATTGCAGACAATCTTCCATGAAATACTGAGACAATTTTCGGTTTTCGTAGTACTTTGTGTACATACTAAATGTCAGAGATTCACGGTCTCGTAGCACGCTTACTGTACGTCAATTGTCAAATGTCACACGTTCCGTTCGTCAGTTGGTTGAATTTAAATCTTACTAGCAGCAGCTAAAACAGAATAAGTATTTATACATGACGTTTGTATGCATATGTCAAATTAAACGTCGTAAACATGTATGTGGGTTTGAGTTTTTGTCTGTTTCTACCAATCTCAAGCTGATCTCTTAGTTTATCTCCAGATTAAAATCTGAACAAGTGCACATTATATTGAGATTTATCTCAACTAAATCTCTGAGGTTTAACTCGTCGTGTCTCATTTCATGGACACGGGACATAAAGTTATTTCAAAACGATTTATAAGAGACTTTTAAGATTTAATAGTAAAATTATTGCAGGACTTGCGTCCTCAGAATTAAAAAAAAAATGGTTTGTCTACATTCGAGTACACTTGGGTATTCCATTAGTAGGTTTCGGTAGTTTTAAAAAATTTGGAATACAATTGGATACCCACTGCATCCAACCACTTTTATGGTAAATTAATCAGGGACACATTTTTACATTCGGTTTATAACTCACACATTTAGCATGAATTATATGAATTATATTATATGAAATTAATTTGAAAACAAATATTGAAATAATTCTGGTCATTGCGGCTCGTCACGCAACTTAGAAAACTTAGTCAACACGCTGACTCAGTGAGGATGGATGTGCGCTTGTCGACACCTTCCTTTGTCAATTATTACTACTCTCGATCATAATCAATCATATTATTCTCAAAATTCATGGATCAGACAGATAATTTCCTTATTAGTAAGAAATGAAAACAAACAAGTTTAATCTTATATATAATAAAATCATTATCGATATAAAACCTAAATGATTCTGTCGATACATATGACGAGAGATGCCAAAGTTTATACATATTTTTGAAAAAATCACGGACCTTATGACACTTCACAAAATAATGAATAACGAACTGGACACCCCTTCTTTCTCAAAAATACTTAAATTCTCGCGTTTGATTAATAAGATCAATTTCTATTTAATACCATGCCTTATAAAACCGACTAGAATGTCAGTATATATATATATATTATTCATGACACAAGCTCAATTTAAAAACGAAATTGTATTTTACATGGTTAATAGCATTTTGAACGTGTAATACATATTCGCTTTTGAACGCTGATAACATATAACACGTAATTAACATATTTGTAGTTTTATTGTCTTGCTTATTCTCTTTAATTATTAAATTTTAACATAATTTTTACTTGAAATTAAGTGTGTCAATTTAAAAAATATACAGATAAAAAAAAATTATCGAAAAATATTTTGGTTGGTACTGGGATTAGAACCAGAATCTTTTCATGTCCTATAAATTTTACTTTTATTTTTTCAGCATTTCTAATTTTTTAACCATAAGAAATTGTATTCTGTAATATATTATTCCCCTACTTGTCTTAAAATGTTTTTACATCTCGTACTAGGAATTTATATTTGGGTCATTTAATGAGCCGTTGATAATTTGTGCATTAAAAATAAATTTATATATTACTTTGAAATCGCCTTCATCCTCAGTCAGATTGCTATAATTATTATTCCAGATTTTGATTCGCGCCTTTATCAGACGACGGTTTCCAAAAATACGAAGTTCTACATAATTGAAAAATGTGTTTTAAATAGTGCAGCGTTTCTTATGTTATCATTTTTTTTAATCATTTCTATCAACGTTCGTTGTTTTAAAATGAAATCGTTTAATACGTCAGTTATCTCGTTTTCAAAACTGACACTTTTCAGAATCTTGTCCGCTGAGAAATGAGCGGACATTATCTCTGAAGATGATCCCTTCACTTCCGTAGTATCTGAAATTATGTCAACCAGGTCAGATATGACTGACGTAATAACCTAATATACACCCTACAGATGAATAATATATAGTTATTTAATATACGTGATAATGAAAAATACGCAAAAAATAACAAATATTTTTAAATCTCAATTCAGTACATTTCCTTATAAGTTGATTTCAGAACTCTTAAGAGTTAAACAGCTAACGAGAAAGGTAGAAGTGCTCCTAGTGTTTTGTGTTGACGTCTTCCGTTTTAATAAAAGCCTTCGAATTAAATGGCACCCGTTTGCCGAAGGCGACAAAAACGGAAATTGAATGTGCAAGTCACTCACAATGTAATTCGTACGATTCGAAGTGTTCATTTAATAATATAATATAACTTTAATATAATGGAGTTGCGCCAGATATTCTAGAACACTTCCAATCTAAATAAAAGAGAATATTATAAAAAAAAAGTGTAGTAATTGCAATCGGCATTCAAGGCTATCGTCACACGGATATTTTGGATAGTCAAAAATACATTTTACTGACAGCTTTCATTTAACATTGTGAAATATTTCAAATCCTCATATTCTTTAATCGTGAAATAAAATTAACTACATAACCACGGGAATAGCGAACATTTTTCCTTGAGTATCCGGCGCTTGTTATTTTATGTGATATTATTCATGTGTATTTTTTCCTTTTTACGCGATCTAATAATGCTTTATTATGTTTCTACAATAAAAACATGTGTATCTATCAAGAAATTTATTATACTCTTAAGGGCGTGCTTTCAAAAATAATTCGTATTTTCGCGTTTTTATTATTCATTTATATCAAAAGTTATACACGAGATTTGGCTTTTTTTTTAATTTTACACTTACGTAAAATTAGTCGATTGAATTTTATTTACCATAATAAAGAAAATACTAGCATTATAGTAAAAACTGCGACCATTAAATTTATTTTCAGCGTGCCACAAAATTGCCTTAATATAGAAAATTCTTGCATATACGAAATATATTTTCTTATAATCTCGAAGCCAAAATTACGGAGAAAAATCTTCATTTAATCAAATTAGAAAAATGTTAAAAATTAATAGAATTATCAACCATTCAATTTGCAGTACATATGATCAATTTTCTACGTGTTTTCGACGTTCAAAACTTTGCTTAGTTAAAAAAAAATATTTTAAATAATATATTATATTTACTTCAATGCTTTGAGACTTCAGCGATTATTTAAAATTAAGTTTTATATCAAAAACACAATAATTTCTCACTTAATAATATTTATATCGATCCTTTTAATGTGTGTTTTTTATTATTTCTAATCGCCAATTAAAATATATTTTAATAGGCACATGCGATTTTCGTAAAAAAACTCGAAAATATGAATTATTTAATTATTATTTAGGGAAGCTTTAACTAAAATATATATTTTTCAGTGTCTTCTATGTTTGTCACTGTTAAGTTGATTCGGGGTATTGATTCAATAACGGTTCTTATTGATGTTTTCAGCTTGTCCATATTAAGTGGGTTTGTATGCCTCTTGGTTCAGATATCCTTATAAATAAAGGTTTAGAGGAATGGGGTCTGTTAACTTTGGGTACCAATGAAGCAGGTTGTTACGTGAGAAAAAATGTTCACCAATATTTCTCGCAGCCATTTTCTTTTGGTTAAGGTATTATATCTGATTTATATTTGAAATGGAATGAATTTGTTTTTAAATAAGAATCAGGTAATTATATGTAGTGCTCAACTCCAAAACCCTCTAAAAAACTATGTGTTTTTGAGTTTTGGATAAAAGCGTATATTTTGAAAGCAAATGTACAAAATGTTTGTTTTTACATCACCATTTTTAAAAAGACAATTATATTTTTTTCTGTATGTATCGTTCTGGCAGCCATATTGGATTTTATATCACGTGATCATCAACAAGCGTTGTGATTGGCTGATTTCATTTTAGGGGAATGTCAACTTATATTCCGCCTGCTTTGGGGTATTTTGGAAAAAACCCTGATTTTAAACATGCAATATCAATGGCCTTCGCTAGAAACAATATGTTCTACATGTAGCTAACAAAATTATACACAAAACTGCATATTTCACTTTAATTATCCCAAATCCATTTTAGGGGATTTTGGAATTAGGTGCTACATATGACCGTTTAGAGGTACATTGTTCAAATATAAAAACAAATTACTTCATTTCTATTATCAGAAATTTCAAAATACAATAAGTATCTGATTCCTAGTAACGATGTTAACTAGGTATCAAAAAAAATGTGCGAAAAATTATTAGAGTTTTGAGAACAATTCTATCAATTTAAATTTAGAAAATAATTGTAAATTCATTACTTCAAAAAAAGAAACATATTTTATAACTCCGTATCTATACTCTGTATCTCTCATACTCTGCTATCGATTTCGCTTAAAATACTATCTACGATTTCTCATGTATAAAATATATCATTAGAAGTACTCAAAAACATAAATATACTCGTAAATAACTGGCTTGATAAATTACTATAGCCGAAACTCCTAACAAAAACTATTTTCATTTAATGTTGGTAATAGTCTACCCAAAAAATGTGAACTCGCTCGCTTGACCAATAATTGACGAACACCTATACATATTATCTTTTTTCCATGCGAACATCATACAAAATGACGATGGAATACATCATGAAAATAAAACGTTTAATCTATTAGCAAATCATACATGTAGAAAGTGTCATTGCACATAGTTTTGAGTAAGCATTATACCGTTTCGAAGACAATAGAATTAAGCATAAATTGTTTGAAAAATGCAGAAAATTGGTAGACATAAAGATGCCGACAAAAATTTGAGATTGTCGTTAAAAATACTGCCGCTGTGCATCTTCCCCGGATTGGAAAAGAGATGCAAGTTCAAATTCCGGAAGCACAACAACAATATTTTTTGATAAAATTGATTTTATATCTTTATAATTAATACATTTAATTAGTATTTAATTTAAAATATCACATATCTATGTTCTTAATAATTCAACATCACAATAAAAATGTGTTCTCCTTAATAATTTACATATAGTATGTTGACAGGTTTAACAGAAAAATATGTAGTTCAGTATGATTGTTATGCATTTAGAACAAACAAATTAGATGCATACGTGCTAGCAAATTGACTGACAGCATTGCAACGACGTTGTACACAAATGACTCACAATGTTTCTAAATAACCCACGATTAGATTTTTGTCTAGCCGTAGGTTATTCTAATCCGGATAAAATTTTATAGGGTCTTTTCATAAGATAAACATTATTTTAATTATTTTTTTCCCCAGAATCTTTTGTGATGCACAGCTTTTTTTCTCGCATGTAGTGCACACTTCTGCTGATAGCTTGCATGTAGTGCACGCTTCTGCTGATTCCCTATTTTATAAATTCTTATCACATACGTGTGTGTATACTGAACCTGTACCTTTTTCGAATTTATAATAATTAGATTTAAGAAGAAAATCATTTCATCATTAGTCAAGCCTTCTACCCTTACTAAGACTGGCATACAGCGTTTACCTAAGTTTCAAGCTACGAAAATTTTCTAATTGTGCATTTAAAATCATTTTAAATTCATCATTTATTTTTTTCTTTGTCTGTCACCTCTGCGAAGTAAATATAAATAAAATCCTATGTTCATTATCGTTATTTTTAAGTGTTGAATTCCCGAGAGAAAAAAAATACTCAGGTAGCATTTATCACATACAGGAATAAGAACCTCCACTGGCGAGTGAGGCTCTCTAAATGTGACGCTTTCTGTGCACTTTGCACAGGATGTGTGGAGTGAGGAGTGAGGAACTCTGAACAATTTGTTGGTACACCATCAGGAGAAGCAGTTCCGCTGATGTTACGGGACTATACACAGTGAAACTTTAAAGTGCTCCATTTTACAATTTCCTTTCCTTCCATATTGCCTACTTTCGTCTCACCGTAATAATAGTCTATTTTTAATATGACTGAACGTGATCTAAGGAGATTAGATTATAAGCTAAGTACACCATACCTGGATGACATTTTTGACAACAGTTCTCGCTCATCTGTCGTTTGTTGTGAACATAAAACAGATGTTTACACGATAAAATCAATTATTTATTAAAATAATAAGAAAAAATACTTTGTTAAAACCACTATTTATTGAACAAATCAAATATATACTGTAGAAACGAAGACATTTACAATACATTATATGGAAAAATATAGAAGTATGGGTAATTACAGAGCTTACGACCTGTCTTCGGCTGTCTTTACACAATGTAACGTTCACCATTCCACCCATAATCAACCGCCATATCTATCAAGTTACATATTTTCCCATATAATGTAATGTAAATGGCTTCGTCTCTATAAGATATTTTTTATTTGTTTAATAACAATTCCTTTGTAGGTAAAAATCCAGTAATTTTGTACTTGAACATACTCAAATATTGGTAATATGAATTATGATTCAGAAGACACGAGATAAAGATAAAACTGTGAATAAAGGTGATGTCCTAACCAAAAGTTAACAAAATGTTGGATATTCTACGTTCTATGATGATTCAATGTAAAATTGAAGACAAATATTCCAAAGTATGTAGAATAAGACCAACTACGAATCTTAATACTGAAGAAATAAATTTGCTAAAACGGTGGCTTTTTCATTTATAAAATTTTGGGTTTCCTGCCAGCAAAATCAACTCCTTCATTATGTTTAACTCTTAATGACAACGATGAAAGAACTTAAATTTTCTTTTAAACTAGTTATGGGTGTATTTTTAGAGGTTTTATTTTCGAATTGGCAACACTTTTTCCAGCAACAGCTGATTTATGCTTAGTTTGGTTTGCCATTTCACCATGAATAAACTTACGCCAGAACAACGTTTTTTCGTCGTTATTTTCACCCGGATGCCACAAATAATAAAAAAAAATGTTTGTAACAATGCAAGCATTTCGATATCCAACACATACCAAATGAGTTACCCAATGAGTGGCACCCTATGCCAGTTACTGGTAAATATATGTTGATTGAAGTGAAACTTTAAAGGAAGCAATAGTAAATCATATGAACAAATTATATTTGAATAAATTCGTAAAAGAGTAAAACACCAATACGTTGCAGGGGTGCCAAGTATTGTAACTTCATAATTTTTTGAGAACCAATAACTGGCACCACCATATCTTCCAAATTAACACGTGTATTTTTCGATTTTGTTATCGAAAAAGCTTAATTTAATTAATATGTGCCTTCTTCATAAAACTCAGTTAAAAATATATATAAAAAGAATAAAAACGTGACATCCGTACGCTATTTGTTAAGATTTGACTAAAATGCAATCATTATTTTACAAAACTATTACCATATTGAATTTACTGCTCGGACTATGTTAACTTATGGATATAATATGGTGCCGCTAGGTTCATTATACAAATTAAGGTAGTATTATGGAACAAATTGTAATATGACGGTTTTTATAGCTGCGCTGCTAGGTATTAGGTCCTTCATCTTACATACATATAACAATACATAATTATACTCATAAAAAAATATTATCGAATGTTAATTACATTGTCCAACTAGGTAAGCCTATTATAGGGTAAATTGACAACTTTTTCCATTAACACTTAGTAATCTTTATAAAAAATGACATAATCAAAATACTTAATAATACATACAGGATATACAGTGCCATGATGACCAAAAAACGCAAAATTGTGCATTACATATTTTTTCACACTCATATTTTAATTCACATGCACAATAAATAAAAAACATAATTATCTAACAATATATATAAGCGATGGAATTCAAGCATACATAATTGGCACAATTGCGGCCTACGTCACACGAAACGAATTCCTGCATCAAAAGAAATTAATCGCATTAAATCAGCGGTGCATACAAATTTTCCAATATTAACGTTACATAATTTGTAATCAAGCCATACAAAATACGTTCATAAAATAATTTAACTTCGCACGAAATTCCGAATCAGTTTAAGAGATTGAGTCAGTGGCGTTACAACCAGGACAAGTATCCAGGACCCCAGACAAGTATGAACACAATTTTACGATGGTTTTCATTTTAATTATTATCGACATTGCTTCATTTACCTCACTATTTTAATATCTTAAGGTAATGCTAAATATTAAAGTTGAGCTTTTAATATCTCCCTCCCTTACTTCAAATACACTGTTGTCTGCACAAACCAGTAAATAAATAGACATGAAATAAACTGTATGTATATATAGAAGAGGGGTTCGGAAAATTAGTTGCGGGACGAGGGACATTCTATACACATTATTTGTGGAAACATAAATCCGATAGTTTATGACACATTTGTGCAACAGTAAAAGTATTTACTCTTCAAAAATTAAATCTTAATGCATATTATAATGTCAGCGTTCAAATTTTCGTTCCAATCGAGTCATATATTTTTAAAAAGTCGCGAAGTTATTTGATTGCGTAAGTGGCACCAAAGTGATTACGCGAGTGATACCAAAATTAAAATATTGAAACAAGGAATTTCCGTTGGTTCGTGTCTAATATATTTGGTAGTGTGTGGTTAACTGGTTGGAGATAATACAGTACGATTGAAACATTCAAGTACGCAAGTACTTATTAGCAATCTTTTGTAAACGAAAAGAACATACATTCGTTCTTTGTTATAGATTGCAATTTTTGGTATTTGACATTCTGAAAACATTAAAATAACATACGGAGACTTCTAGATAAAAATTTAATAGTTGCCTTGTCGTCCACATTTGACAAAGATATCTTCAGATATCACTTTTTTATGAATAATTATGCTGAATATAATGAAAGTTTGATATTATTTCATTTTATTTTTGTTTAGAGCTTTTGTTCAACGATTTTTGACCTTTTAGTGGTTTCATATTTCTAAAACGTCCATCTCCCTGCAGTTTTATTGTCTTGATGTCTATATCTCAGATTTATACAAATCCTGAGTTATAAAACTGATTAATTACGTGAATATTTAAATATTCAACAATTCTTAAGGTAATAAATGGTATAAATCCATCAGATCTTATATTTAAAGAGTACAATGCCATAGACGTAAGACAAATCTTTATGCTGAGACTCGTCCAATTTTTCCATGCTAACAACAACTCACCCCAAGTAATAAATCATGGACACAACATAAGACAAACAACGAACATCTTCACACCAGTTCCGAGAGCAACAACGACATTTTATCAAAGATTCTATATGTTCTTAGCTCCGAAACTATACAACGCACTCAGTACCAACTGGAAATCGTTCAATTCCAATAAGATTACACAAATATGAACCCAATATATGGTCCAATCGAGAAGAGAGCAATCAGAAGCATGGCTATCCAACATTCTAACATAATCATTATTCAGTGTCTACATCAATAATTCACTAGTTCTACAACACTCCCACTACAAAGTAGCCAGGACAACGCTGTATATATCAGATGTGGAGTCTACCCCATCCCACACAATAAACTACGAGTATTTAATTGCAATATAATTGTATCTTATGTTTATCATGTTATATTATAATATATTCACCTCTGTTGCAACAAAAATATGTATGTCAATTAAGTCTAAATAAATAAATAAAAGGTTTGGCCAGTCTACTCTAGAACTTTTCTTGGCCGCAGTAAAAGTGATGATAAACAACGTCCATTGAACGGATAGGGCACAAGAAGAAGAAGAAGTATAATATATGAGATAATAAAATTAAGACTAATAATTTATTGAAAAACTGAATGCCTCTATTATCGTGAATCTACATTATAATTTTTTTTTTCTTATTGGTTGCTGATTAAAAAATGCAAGTTTAATATTAAATGGTAAGTGTATCGCAATTTACCCATCCCGTATTAGGTAATTCTATATTATCATACCACCAGAACAAATAACACAGTAAAAATTATGTACATGCATGTCCGACAAGTAAGTCTAGTGATTTTAGAAATTTATTATCCGGTTTATGATTATGCATACTTCTATATCCCCTGATAACATGCATATCTTACTTCATTCTTAATACGATATTATAATTCGTGCATTACAATGATTTCTATCTGATATTTCATTACATGATTTTACTTTTATTGCATTATTCATTCAACTAAAACGATATGGCACGATTAAATTGTACGTTTGTTGGTTTTTAACGATTTTTGAATATTTGTTATTACCTTTAAATTCACATTTCGTAAATTAATTAATTTTTGTAGTGTTATCAAATAGATTTGTAATAAGATATACCACTAAATAACAATTTTAATACAAATTAAATGTTATTAAGGAGAACACCTTCTTATAGTGAAGTTGTAATTGTTCAAAACAATGGTCTGTAATATTTTTAAAAGAAAAATAATTTAATGTATTAATTAGAAAGATGTACGGATAAAATCAATTTTATCGATAAATATTGTTGTTGCTACCAGGATTCAAACCTGGATTTCTGCCTGTCCGGGGAACGTGCATTAACCGATTATGCTATACCAACACAGTGCGCTGACAACAAATTTTCGAACTTATGTCACTTTTTCAAATTGATACGTCTATCGTTCCATTATTTGAAAGCCATCTTATTTATTTTTACGGAATCTTAAATACCTTCAAGTTATCCGATAGGAGACGCCAGAATTAATAATTAATTATTATTAAATTTTGGACGCATTGATACAACTTATATATTATTAAGGAGAACAATGGAACGATAGATGTATCAATTTAAAAAAGTGTAACATATACGAAAATTTGTCTTCAATACACTATGTTGGTATAGCATATTCGGTTAAAGCGCGTTCCCCGGTTTGGAAAGAGATCAAGGTTCGAATCCTGGTAGCAACAACAATACTTTTCTATAAAAATTGATTTTATATGCATGTCTTTCTAATCAATATATTTAATTTGTGCAATATTTTAATATGTTACACACAATTACTGGATGTATACCTAAAATGGCACTGTTATTAAATAAATATCAGATATCTCATAGAGATGAAGCTATTTTTATTATATTTTTAATGGAAATGATATATAGAAAATATAGGGGGTAATTACAGGGCCTACGACCTCTTTTCGGCTATATATATATAAAGTAATTACTTATATAACGTTCACCAATTCTCACCCTTTAATCTCTATATTCATCAAATTTTTTAAAGTTGTATATCTTTATAAATTGCCTTGCTTCGAGTACCGGTACATCATAGCCATCTATCGACCAAATTTTATAATTCATTTTTCCTTGAAAATAGCAAATATTATATGTCAACTCAATAAGAATCTGATTTTTGTTGAAAATTTTCTGTACATCATTTCCATTAAAAATATTAAAAATAGCTTCGTCTGTATGAGATATCTGATATTTATTCAATAATAAATATAAAAAAATAAAAATTTCTGCCCAAGTAGGTCTAATTATTTCGAACTCTGAAAATCAATTAAAATTATAATCTAAATCAGGATTTAAAGGATCATATAAGTCACGTTATTGAATCTTCGACATTGTCATTACAAGATATTAGCGCAATCTTAAACAAGAAAATATTTATTAATTTTCTTGAATTAATGTAGATATTCATCTCTGTACCACTAATCATAACTAAATCCACTGTTTTATTTTGATACTAAAAAGTTTGCTATAACTTTCCATTTTCGTTTCCAACGTTGAACATGACTGTATCACAAAGCGATTATCTATTTAATTAACGAAGGGATATTCATTAAAGCCGACAAACAATAATTCAACAGATACTTATCACGTGGTCTGAAACTACAGGATGTATAAAAAATATTAATAAAAATATTTAATATCCGCATAAGTACACTAACCACAATGTTTTTGGAGTAAATACTTTATACTTTATATTAAAACTAAAAAATACTGTTTATTTATTGTAAACTCTTTGAAATACACACAAGTTTTATAATATTTAAGGTACACCAAACAAATCTTTTTGCAAGACGTTTATCTCTGAGTTCAGTGATTCTACAAATTCACAAACGTATTCAGATCAATATAATTAATAGATCATCTTTACATTACAATAAAAACCCAGAACTAATGATGAAAAGTATACTTAAACATCGTACCAGGTACCGTTTTTATTAACAATGTTAATTTTTTTTATAGTCTGAAAAAATAGCTTTGTTCTTTCGAAAAGTGCGCTTTGAGTACTTTGATCACGCAACTAACGTTTAACTTTACGTTTAACTAGTCGCTAACGTTTAACTATACATATCTAGTAGATATGATACGTCTAGTTCTATCTTACTATCTGTCATGACATTTCTACTTCCCCCATCCACCTAACTAGACCCAACAACGATCATGACCACATTATTATATATAGGTACTAGGACGCATGAATAAGTCAATAGAACTAATAACAACTATCAAACAAAGGAAAGCTTCGCAGCAACTTCAAACATTAGAAGGCAGCAGAGGTGCAATTAGAAAGATGTTATCTTGTAGTATTGAAGATCAGAAGGTTGTAAGCATACTTCTTGATCAGTAGACTAGTTATACCTGTGTCCAATGTTCCATTTAAGGTGAGCGGATGCAACATACCGCACACAAAAAAACAGAGCGCGTTCACTATTTTTATCAAGACTTATACAAGTCATATACCGCCGTTCATCGAAGGTTAGCCAATATGTTGTAGTAAGCTGATTTATCTTGTAAAAAATCACCAACATATTCGATATTGAGCCACTTTATTGAGGTTACATAAGAAACGCCAAGATAGTCTATTTCTGCATACACTACTATCTTTACTACTTTAAGTCGTGCTCCGCATAATGAGTTGTAAAAAATCATATTTTTCATTGCGGAGATGCAGCTTCCTTTATAGTTATTATTAGTTCTCTTGATTTAGTTATGCACCTTAAAACATATTTATTAGTAATGCGGTCAATCCAAGCCTTTCCAGTAGCCTTATACTGGTATGGTAATATTTTTCTTATTCTCTCCCCAGTGCACCAACAATACCATGGGTTTTAATACAAATTTAATTAAAAACATATACATATATAAAATAATAATATTTTTAGATAAGTTTGATTTTATATGTATATCATTATAATTAATACATTTAATTTGCATTTAAAATATCACAGACCTACGTTCTGAATAATTACAACTTCACAATAAGAATGTGTTCTCCTTAATAATATATAAGTTGTATATTATAAATGCGTCCAAAATTTAATAATTAATTCTGGCGTCTTCTATCGCATTACTAAAAATAAAGAAGATGGCTTTCAAATAATGAAACGATAGATGTTTAATTTGAAAAGTGTAATACATTAAATTTGTATTAAAAACATCATAGACCCATGTTATGAATAATTACAACTTCACAATAAGAATGTGTTCTCCTTAATAATAGCATTGTACAAAATATTTTTAATATATTATAATAGTTCAAAATGAAACTTTAGCTATGTCCTATGTATAAAATTAGACCTCATGTATACATTGTTAAAAAAAAAATTAAAACTGTGAATTGCTTGAGTTAACTCTGTAAGAAATTTCTTCACCTGTCAGTAACCAATCTAAAAGAGGGCTTCTTCCAAGCTAAAAAAGACTTATTCTCTTGATCTAACATTAGTCTCGGTGACTAGGTAAAAGAGACGCTCGTGTTGCTTGTAAAAATGTAGTCGCAAAGTTTATATGAAACAACAAATACCCTAACTATGTAAACATCGTTGAAAATGTTCTACAAAAATTCAAAACCTCTTCTGCTTAATTAGTATAAAATTTCACATATTTTAATGCACACATATCTAGATTTATTTTTTTTGAAAATCTTGAAAAGCAAAATTGAAAAAATATACCAGAGTCACTGGAACGACATTACGAAAATCTATTGAAATGTATATACGTATGTGCTTAATTTAAGATTTCCGCTATCACTAGTGTATGGAACTGACATCTCTTCTAGGTTAGATCGCGTTTCTTTCCATGTAAAAAAAACGTGATCCAATCCAGAAGAGACGCCATTTTCATATATTTATATATATATATAAAAATGACAAAACGTCTAGATTTTAGATGACTGCTTTTCATCATATTTGTATTTTTATTTATTTGTTTAGACATATATAACGTTTGTACAGCTGTAAAAAAAAAACAGTTTGTTACATATATTTTACACACATTTTAAAATACATTGCCCAACTAGACAAGCCTGTTTTAGGGCAAATTGGTAAACAAATACATTTATCAACCAAAACTCATTGAAGGCAAAACACAATAAAATCGAATATGTAATATACAGGGCAAGTATACGTGAAAATATTTTTAAAAAATATATATATTAATAATATATAAAAAAGAAAGAAAAAAAATACCAATGTGCAATACAATATCTAATGTAAGCACTAATAAGTTAAATAGAAATATGCAATAGCAAAACACACAAAAGTAGTTATAAGAATTATTTAATTATATAAAAAAGTTTACTCTCAGTATCTGCTCTTCTTAATTTCAACGTCCAATTTGAAACATCTCTTTTAAAAGCCTTTATGTCAGTTAAAGTTCTAATTTTATTTTATTTAGAATTATATTAGAATTCATTTATATAGTAAAACTTTAAGCAGAACTTAAGCATAAATTAAACGTAAAATATACAAATCTAATGAAATTTTAACAGCCACTCAAAAAACAAAAAAATAATAAGTTCTATAAAATGATTTAAAAATATCAAGCTGCCTATGTTTTTTTTTTAATAACCATATATCTAAAACGAGTTTAGCAAGTTTAAACCTAGTTTTACTACTTAAGCTCTGGGTTTAACGATCCGCGATAAAATACTTGATACGAAGCTCTCTGAAAACAAATAAAATTCCGGGCGGTCCCTGCAGGAAATGGTTGAAAGTATTCGCCGCTCCGACCGGAAGCCGGAAACAGCCCTTAGCACAACAACAGCCCTCCAACGCCAGATCTAGCCTAACGATTTGAATATGGAACTTTTAGCCGAGAATTTATTCAGTCTACCGAGATCCAAGTTCCTTGTGCGTGTATATATAACATCTGATAATGTTACAAATGACCATCTTGGCCATAAAGTTTAATGCTCAAAGGGTTCTGTAAAATGTTACAGTTTTCACATAATGCAAACATTTGAGTTTGTTGGTTCAGGAAGTGAATTTATGTGACTATAATGAGACATATATCGTCTTTGTGTACGTATCACATCATCACCATCATCGCCTCACAGTTACCTGGTCGTAAAACCAGGCTCTCAACAGCCATAAACAATCGTTGAGCGAATTGCCACAATAACGTCAACTGGCAACCATCGGGAAGTAATCAAGTATCGACTTGTAAGCTTCACTCAACTACCTGCCGTCTTCCTAACCACAAGCTCTAGATCAGCCTTCAGTAGCTTCTTGCGCGAAACTTTGTATAACAGTGTTGAATAAATCTCGTGTCAACCGTAAATAATAACCTTCTCATAACCTGCTCTAGTCTGTCATCACACGTATTCCTTATACTCCACTATCAACCTCAAACAAACACGTGAAGCGCTGGAAGAAATAGGTCCCCTGTCTCCACATACGCAACCTTCTAGAACATTAACAACATCACATCTATATCCCCAAAGTGGTGACTCAGCAGAGATCTTTTTGAAAGCCAGAAATGTTTCTCATAATTCTCTGTGCATTTTTATTCGCTGCCATGTATTTTCGCAGAATTTAATGATTATGTCAATTCAGCGGGTTTTAGAGAAGTCTTTCTATTTCTTGATTCCCCTTGAACACCGTCGGATGACTGTTTTTACCCAACGACTATTCGTCATCCGAGTTATTCTGTCGTATTATATGATATCGACTACTCTGGTCTATTTTCTAAGCTTTCTTCTCCTCTCTGGTCTCCTGGACCGAGACTCAAACCGCCAACCATTAAATTATTAAACCTACAAGCATGTCAATACAATACAATAGTATCGTACAATTAAAAAGATAAATCAAACGTGAGTGTAAAATTATACGAGAACTATCTTTTATCAAATGAAATAGGACTAATTTGCTGATCTCGAAGAACGAGGATCGAATCGCCGACTAAATCACTAGATCAACAAACGCGTCAGTAGTATAATTAAATAATACAATACAAAGTATAGTACAATTAAAAAATGTAATTGCACACGATTTTAAGATAAATTTTAGATTTATCAAATAACATGGATCGCTTCCTATCCGGGGAAATGCATTAACCGATTTGCTACACCACCACAATAAGTTGATGACAAATTTTCGACCCTATATCACTATATTTATTGCGCCCCGAAAAGCTCTACAGTAGACTAGGCAAACGATTGTCTTAGGCAAGCCAGGGCATTCTGATGGTCCGAAGAACTCGCCTCCCTCCGCTCAGTCTATAGATACGCCTATCGGAGGTGTGGGGTTGTCCGGCTGGGACTGCTCTTAGTGAGAGGCTAGCCCTGGGGGACGATGTCCGGGCTTCCCGATCGGCGTATTACATGCGGGACGTTGTTGCATAGTTTTCATAGTAGCATTAAATAAATGAATACCTAGTGGCGAATGAGTAGTACCGATATAGGAGCTTTTGCTTATAAATGGTCCTGGGTAAGCGATGGGTCCCCTCATTAGCCATGATGTTCTTCTTCTTGCAATATTTCCCTTCTTCCAGCAATCTTTCCCTGGATTATGAGGTACAAGATCTTGTACTTCTCCGGATGTCTCATTACATGTCCGAGATATTGAAATTATTATTTGAACAAGATTCTACAAGTTTTATTTGTCAGAATGTAAAAAATGCGTACGATTGCCCTATGTGACTTTACAGGTGTATAATATTTATGGATTTAAAGTGTTGTGTTTATTTCCTGCCGATTCACACTTTTAAATGTCTGAAATAAACACTAGTCTGGATCGTCCAAGAGACGTACTCGTGCAAGATATCTGATATTCGCCTAATGACACTGCTCAGTAAGAAACTGGATAGTTTGGTAAACAACCGGAGGCTAAGCAAAATAAGGGATGACGTCAAGAAACAATTGTTATACGTTTATTCCGCTTGTATTATTATCTGCGATTCTTAGAATAATTACTGTGGAGTTCAGCTA
The DNA here is from genome assembly GCA_031772225.1 of Eubasilissa splendida. NCBI lineage: Eukaryota > Metazoa > Arthropoda > Insecta > Trichoptera > Phryganeidae > Eubasilissa > Eubasilissa splendida. The sequence continues at coordinate 22,453,684 of CM062862.1, read as the reverse complement.
GTTTATCTGTTTCTCAAAAGCCAATGTATTCGTCGATAATTACAATTCAAAATTATTTCACTTACTATAATCATTACTTAATAAAAACTAACTTTTGTCTATTTGTATCTGGTTTGCCCTATGTTTTAAGCATCGCTTTGTTGTATTCTGCGACTCTTAAGAAGAGTCTGGTGACATTTAATAATAAGATCAAGATCTTTCTTAAATAAGAAATGGGGGTACATCACTATATTATTGTACAATGTAGTCTAATTTATATATACATGGGTGGCCCAAAAAAAGTGAGAACATCTCGTAACACATGAGTTATTTCAAAACATAATATAATTAATTATAATTTTGAATGAAATTTTTTTTGCACAATATTTAGCTAATCTGAAATCATCAAAACACCCCCATATTGCATAATCTACTAGGTTTAAATCTGGGCTGTTCGGTGGCCACATGTCTGGCTCGATGAAATTAACATTATCACGACGAAGAAAGTTGATTGTATTTCTGGCTGTGGGAGATGGAGCTCCGTCCTGCTGTAATATCTAGCTATACTCCACGCTTTGTTTTGAAACTCTTTGATCATTTTTCTAGCACCCCAACGTTTTTCAATTCGCAAATTTTTGATCAGAATACGTTCTTCTGTGGTGATTTTTGTCATTCTGGGCAACAATTTGAAAAAACCAAATATGAACAACGTGAAAACTAATAATCAAAGATAGCGACCAGAAATTGTCGAAAAAAAACGTAATATAGGTAAATGGATAAGTTAGTAAATTAGTAAATTATTTAAGCTATTGTTGATACAATTAAACTAATTTTGATGAAATTATATCACATTTTACTAAATGTAGTCTTTTTTTTTGGGCCACCTGTACAAATAAATAAAAAATAGTATTCAGTAATTGCCTTTCTTGAGAACCGAAATGACTAGATTTTGCTGTTAGAAATAAAACTTGACGCAAAACACTCATAAATATAGTCTTCTTTCTTTCTTCATGTCAGTATTGATATATAAATGAGATATGGTTCATAATGCATCTCCGAATACCATGGTCCATGGTCACTTCCACAGCTAACTACAGGGTCTTTCCAGCTAGATACAATATAGCCATCCACGGTCATGATTCGCTTTCAGATATTTCTGTGTGTTATTAATATAGTACAATCGTATAAATATAAATGTTTAAAATTTATATTACTATCTGACTTAAATTTTTCATGATGATGATGATGATGACATTTAAAATAATTGCCATCGGCGTCATGACGTATTATGTATTTTGGTATGCTGTATTTATCTTTAAATCCCCCCCCCCAACTACCTTATTTGAGCCTCCCGATACTCTGCTATCCTGCAGGTTTGTTATCAAGACAAAATGTAAAAAGATCCTGCAAGTTAACATCATTCCTTGGAGGGCTGATAGTTCAACTCATGACTAACCATAATATCAAAACATGACTTTTATAAAAAATCATTAATTTTCGAAATATTGCCACTTTTATGAATTTCGTGAAAATCGACATCTTTTATTTTTCAATTTTTCGAGTGCCACAACTACAAAATTCTGAGTCTTGGTACCGTCACTGATGTATGGAAGTGAGGCCTGAAGCTAGCAGAAGAGAAACGAAAGTAGACTGAATGCAGTCGAAATGTGGCGTATATGTGGCAGATCCATTTATGACAGTAAAAATTGTAAAACTGATCTCTGACTATGTGCATTCTCTTCACGACCAGACAAACCAGATTCTGGAGGATGGTCCTGTTAGAAGCCTCAATAATCGTTGAGCTTGTATGAGAAGATGTATGAATGTAGATGAGGCGAGAATTGTGTGTCAGGGCAGAAGAGTGTGGCGCTCTATCATCTCTGCCTACCCCCGCGGAGAAACGGCGTGATGGTAATTTTTATTATTGAACCCTGAATAGCCCTGCTATTGATCACAGACCAAAATTAATAAATAAAATAATACCTTTAGAAGAAGATTAATATTTTTGCACGTTTCATTTATTAATTTATTTTTTTCATGAAAAATGAACATCTTAGTCAAACCATGTGCATTTTAGGTATTTATATGTACTTGCAACTACAAAAATTATTGATTTGATTCATGCGTATTTTTGCATTGCTGCGATGGTCTGGTCTCTAACCTGACATATTAGCTGTACAACGTTTTCACGGTTTATCCTAATGCACGCGAGAAATGATTTTTTTAATTTTCTATAGTCCATATTAGCGCTGGGAAAAGTAGCGATACAAAAAGTAGAGCACGAACTGACTTTGGGTCCCCTACCTAACATGCGCCCCAATGCACCACATTGCCGTAGTTACGACACTGGTCTATTCATTATCTTCCATTTTTGCTATATGACTGACTCTACACGTACAAATCCAGTCAGTATATCAATTATTAGTAGCTTTTTGGTCTAGTGGTTAAAACGCTGACCTAGTGATCTGGTAGTCGGAGATCCGCGCCTCGTTCCAGGAGACCAGTAAATTAATCTTATTTTCATAGCACAAGCGTTTAATGAGAATATTGATGTGACATGTATTCCGTGTACACTTATCTATATTTTTAAATAAAAATTAAATTTTAGCACAGCATCACTTCCAATTACTAATGCTATTATTTATTTAATTCGTAACATAGTGCATACATAAGCACTCTATATATATATGCTCTAATATATACAAGATTAAAGTATTTTCTTTTACTAAAACTGATCTCTTACATATTTGGTCAGTTTCATTTTAAATCTATTCAATTTCTCCTTCTTTCTGTTTTCTGGCATTTCATTAAAAATCTTCATCGCATTATACATCATCGATTTCTGAGATTTGGCCTTCCTGAATGGCAGTCTCAGTCTATCCCTTCTTCTTGTACGATTCTCGTCCTTATGTTGATTTGCATCAATTTTCTGATTGAAGATTTTGTAAATAAATATCACGATTTTAAAATATATTTTGTGTTTTAAGGTCGTCATATTCAGATCGTTCAGCATCGCACTAATCCGAGTATATCTATTTTTTCTGAGTATTATTCTCAAATAATTATATTATAACCATGCTTCTTTTTAAATATTGACCAAGGTATATTGACACTTTGTTTACAATTATATAATCTTTGAAATTCCATTAATTTTAACGCATTTGGATTCAATAGAAATTAATCACGCCACCGTAAATACAGAAATATTAACATTAGAAAAATTATTATTTATTTCAAAACACTCAAATAAAAATCTATCAATATTCTTAATATTATAAAATACTATAACAGTTATTTGGTCATTGTTTATTCAACATTTTTAATTTTTAATTAAATTTTGTGTTATACGGCGACTTGCTTCGCTATTTCTTTGAGCCTTTAATTTTCCCAGAGGATAACGAGAAAGAACATACAGGCCGTAGTGGCTTTCAGAAAATCTTCAAGTGTAAACAATAGTTTGTTTTTATCAAAGGGTCAATGAAGATGATTATATAATCGTTTATAAATCTAAACTAAATAATTTTAAAAAATAAACTTATTTATTTTCTATAAGCTGAGTGAAATATTTTTAATTATATTATATAATTCGAATATACGTAGGAAATTTTGTATACAGTACTGTAAATAATCTAAATAAGAAATCATTTAGACGTATTGGAGATTTTAAATGTATGTGCTTTTGATAAAAATGTTTCAAACAAGTACAAATATGTCAAATTTGAATTAAATATGTTAATTAGAAAGATATACATATAAAATCAATTTTATCGAAAAATATTGTTGTTGTGCCACCGGAATTCGAGCCTGGATCTCTTTCCAAACCGGGGAAGGTGAATTATCCAACTATGCTACAGCGACGATATTTTTAGCGATAAATGTTACTTTTTTGATTAATACATTTAATCGTTCCATTATTTGAAAGAGCCATCTACCTTATTTTTACGGACAAATGTGTCTGTCACGATTACCAAATAATCATTTTTAAATACGTCACTCTTTATTTTCATCGATTTATTGTTCATTGGCGGTTTTCTTCGGAACTCTGCATCACCCCTAATGAATGGAAATGATTTTAACAAGGATTGTTGGAATATTCCTGGAACACTTATTGAAATATTCTGTATATTATTATTACAGTCTATTTCTACAGAGTCGTTATTAGCAGCATAACATAAGTCAATGCCTGTCATGCCACTGGTACTCAGACTCCGTTGTGCAATGCTAGAAACAATTAAATTTAGCCATTATTGCTCATTTTGACTAATTATTTTATCTCGTTTATAATCCACTAATGATTGGAGAAAACAATATTATTGAAACGCTTGGGTGATTCAAAAACATTAATGCATATAATATTTTACCAATGATAAAAGAATTAATACATCAATTAGAAAGATAATATACATACAGATAATAATTTATCGAAAAAATTTTTTAGCTGACACCGAGATTTGAACTAGGATCTTTTCCTATCGGAGGAAGTGCAATAATCATCAGCTTCGTAAATAGTCGATAAATTTTCGAACTTATACGTTGCAGCTATTTAAAACCTGTAAAAATCTTTAAAAAATCTGTATGTATATCTTTCTAATTGATGCATTTAATTTGTACTAAAATATCACAGGACTATGTTCTGAAAAAATGACAACTTCACAAACAATAATAAAAATCTCTCTCTTTAAAATAAATAAAAGAATTACCTGATATTAGACTCGAAATCTCCGATCACAATATCCAAGTTTTTCGTTTTGTTATCATTGAAGGTCAGATGAGATCTTCCAGCTGACAGTAGTGGTGGAGCTCCATGACGTGATAAAATAACAACAATAGTTACTTGGATCAACGAACAATTTTCATAGGCCATTAGCTACAGCCACAACTGTAAACTGAAATTACTAACTTTCATTTAAATAATTATTTTTTGTTGAATTTTAACTGTACTCGTAGAACCATATTTTAGTGTCATTAATTACTTCTGGTTCTGGTTCATAAATAAGTGCCCCTTTACTATTAAAAAAAATTATAAACACGTGTTATTTTGAAATATCAAATTCAGAACATAATTTATATAATATTTAAAACAAATGAAATTCTTAACATAGCGTAAATGATAACGCAGTTCCCCAGAAAGGAAAAGTTCTAGGTTCGTGTGCGGTAGTTACCAAAAATTCTTTCAATAGACAAGATTTTTTCAAAATATTTGATTCGTGTACTTAATTTGTTAAAAAAAAATTTTAATAATGTTAAAATTTATTTTATCAATTAGGTATGTATTGACAATTTAGTTATTAGTTTTTATTGAAATTATATTTTATGATGAAGTTGCAATTTCAGTACCTACCTAAATAGTTTTTTGATAATTACAACAAATTAGATGAATATATATAATATACAACAAAATACTCGATGTCTCACCAAGAATTAAAAGGAATTTATACAGATCAAATTTAACGCCATTGTGTTACTGGTGACGTAATCGGTAACACAAACTACCGGCAATAGATTATTTTTGGCTCGAGTCCTAGAGGATGAACTGTATGCTTTCTCGATGATTAGATTTTTTTGTATGTATCTTTTTAAGTGATTTAATATATTTATTTATTTTTTCCTAGTATTGACACAGTCTTCTTCAATCTTCAAAGACTTCTGTATATAAATCTTTCTTATAACGACACTTATAACATATCACCAGTATATACATTATCATCATCATCATCATCATCATCATCCATGTTGTTTCCACAAGTTCCTGTGCCTGGCGCCGTGCTGATAGCCGTGACCTTCAAATACTCGATTCGTTCAACAATCGTCCGTAGCCAATCAAATAGCCAGAAGGCCGTATGATCGTCCCATTTATTTAAATTTTTTCGCATATATGTGTATGTAAATAGTTTGCCCATGTCTCTTTGCGGTTCCCTTAAGGGACTGTCTTCAGCGAAGATGAAATGTCCAATGTTTTTGGCCATCTTTATTCCTGAAGATACACACATTCCGTCTTCTAAACATTATTTTGGGAACCTACGTCCAGAGGTGCGAACTAAACAAGAAAATGATACTTGATAATATCATAACATCTGCAAAACCCTAAAACAAAATTTATTTATTTATTTTACATATATATAAATAACAATTATTACCATGTTTAAGTTGTGTAGAATCAAATCCAGAACTATTCGGTTAATATTAAAAATGAACCACTGATGCCATATTATTCTTCTGGCTATAATGTACTTTTAAATTTAAATAATATTACCTACCTAAATCATTTATATTTGGGGTAAAAAAATATTTGGATATTGCGTTTGGTAACAAAATAAGAACTAAAAACAAATGAGATTTCGACGGATCACAAGTCTACTTGATATCACGTGACAGTGTGGCGAATACAAAATTTGAATTGGTCGTGATTGAAATTTTCATTTTAAATTATTTTTATTCTTAAAAAGTGATATAAGTATCTCAATGGAGTGCCATTAAATTCAAAAAATGACAGAAAGAGGAGCATGAACTCGGATGATTGAAAGGTCAATGTAATAATTTCTCAATTAAATTGTAATTATGTACGTATATTTTCACAGCTGCTCTGCGAAAAGTCTACCGATCAAACCCACTTGCAGCCACGACAGCAGAGCTGTAAAGAGCACGCACATTATAATCTATACGCTCGTGTACTTAGAATTTTTGTTCGTTGTGTGTGTCTTTCAAAACGCACAACACGCATATATGTAACGTGTTTGTTATTGTCCTGAGTAATTCTGAACATAAAGTGAACTTTTTTTTGACTTTATATCTTTTTGTACATTAGTACAACTTTTACGCCTGCATAAGCTAGACAATATTTCACATTTTGTGTCAGAAAAATGCTCATACAGCGAAAATAGGCGGGATATTATTTCATTTCATTTTCAGTAAAAATATGTAATCCGTTTTGGATAAATATAAAAATTTACACTATCACATATTGCTTTTACTTGCATGTAAGTATATTACCAAATTGTGAAACCCGTCAAAAGTATGCTTTAAAACTATTATCTAAAATTGCGTACATGTTTCAAAATACCCTAGGGAAGGATTCCAGGGTTAAACCGAAACATTCCTACTTTGCTATGACGCTTCTTACCTACTTTGTTCCAACTTTTAGGGCATAAAGTAACAACAGGAACAAAGCATTTAAAAACCCATTTAAAGTTAAATTTGTTACAAAATCTTCCACACGCTTTCGTAAAAGGGTACTGCGACTAAAAAGAGAAATAACCTACATAATGTCACTTATAGCCACAAAAATGTTGTAAATTCAATTATTTCGTGTTCAGAATATATTGTTTATAGAATATAACAGACTTTTCTGCCTGAATTCAAGTCTAAAATGTTCAAGCCGTATTTGAAAGTATTAAAAGTATAATCATTGCGTATGGAATTAATAGAGAATAACTTTATCCGAATTGTCGTAGTCGTGTCGAGTACGTAGACCAAACTAATAATAAACCGAATAACAAAGCTGAAGTGGTAGATTGTGTGATGTATGTGTATAAAAATACTAAAATAGATGTATCACACTGAAAATCGAAGCGTAGATTCTTCTCACTTTTCTAAATTAATGACAGTAAAATAAATGTAAAAAGTAGCTAAGTGTAGAGACAAAAGATGGAAGGATTTGACGATATTAAGAGAAACCATGAATGGTTCACGTGAGCTGATAAAGAATCTATTTACCTATATATATGTTCACACAATTACAACATTCACCCAAAGTCTTACAAATTAATCGCAGCCACGACAAAGACCGATGCATGATGTCAGGAATGATTGGATATTACTGAATTAATTCGACAAGCGAACTAATTAAATATTGGCGAATTGAATCGCTTTAACTGGAGAACTTGAGTTAATTCATTAGGTACGCCATGACAAAATGACACGCGGATTTGCGAATTAGTCTGAATGAATTGATTGGCTGCAGTTACGAGTGACTCCAGCTCGAAGTGGTACCATTTCCACTCTGGTGGAAAGACGTGAAATTATTATGATACTGACTGACTAATTCGTAGGCACGCGTTTCGTATCTAGGTGTCGTTGGGTAATGCTTCTTGCAAATAGCAACAAGACATAATAAATTATATATTTTAATGAAAACACATTTTTATTATGATGTTGCAATTTCAGAACACACTTCTGAAATACGAGTATTAAAATTAATTTAATTAGATTTAAATTTAATTTAATTGAGCGTTCGTGCAAATATGCTGTCACGGCGTTTCTATCGATGAAGAGGATCCTGTCTAAATCGTTCTTCACCAGCATGTTTACCTGCGAGCTCTGGTAGAAATACAAGCAAGTGACGTACAACTGTCTCCGAATTCAGTACAACAATTCATACGGATTGGCGCGTTATTGTAGCGCTTCTACAATGTTTGCCGAAGGCCATATACATGGATTCTTTCCACTTCTGAGACATCGAGTTGCGGGCGTAAAACTGCTGCTGGAGCTCAGTACAAATTCTCTAGTGCAAGCTGCGCTCTCATGGAAAGCTAGTTCCTTGACCAGAGAATGGCAACGACTACAGAATAGCTACATATACAATAATGGCTGTGACTTATATATAGTATTTATATTTTGTTTATATTAATATATACGTGTGAACTTTTTATTTATTTATATTTTTTTGCATTTCTTTTCATAACATAAATAATATTTCGTAACTTAAATGTATTATCTTTATGGCGAATCGAGTCTTAATAAAAAAAAACTGATAACGCTGTAATAAACGCATAATTATTATTATTAATTAATAGAAATATATACATAAAAAATGTATGCCATTTAATTAGTTTAACACAAAACTGTGTTCTGGAATTGCAGCATTACAATATTAAAAACTGTATTTCAATAAAATTTTAATATTAAAATTTATAAAGAAAACATAATGAAAGTCTCAAATTTCTTGAAACATAAATGCTTAACCTGGATAAATGGTAATACGGGTCCACATCCCGGCAGTAATAATTGTTTTTATCGATAGTCTTTCTGTATATCTTTCTCATTGATTCGTTAAATATTATTTTGTTTATTTATTGTGGATAACACAGATATAAGGGCAATGGACATAGAGGAAAAAATGGTGACAAATAACTTTAAATAACACTCTAACATATTTTACATGGTCAGGAAAACTACATGAAAAAATCATAGTGCTTTGTAAAATAAAATACGAATATAAAAACAAGGAAAAATCATATACATCGAAGAATAATGTTAATTAGGTTTTTAAATATTTATAATGAAACATTAAATATATTAATGTCAGTGAACAAATTATAGTAAGCTCGGCATATTTTCACTACAGAAGAGCGTAATTCAAAATTGGTCGGCATACTGAAGAGATGTTACGATCGTGATACTTGCGATTAAAGAAATTAAGCCATATTTATCACTCTGTCTGACTTCTCTGGACATTGTGAATAATGCATAGTGCCATATTATTCACATTATTTCGTTTAAATCAACGCGTAAGTAATTCAAAATTTATATATTAATGTGTTAACTAAAACCATCTAAGGAAAGGATTTAGAAAAAACAAATAAATTTTACTGTCCCCTACAAAATGCAATACTTCCGTCGCTCGCGCCACGCAATGTTCTAAAAATACGTCATCGCTTGAACTCGATGCAAAATGTTTTCAATTACACGGCTCAAATACTTTATATCTCATATTTAAAAAAAAAACGAAAATAACTCTTACAGGAATACTTGCTACAGCAAAACTCCATGAAAAATTGTATTTCACCCCAGGCAAAGCGCCTCCATTTCAGATTAGCACAGTCCTGTAGCAATACAGTCGTACTTCTACAGCATCATTAGTAGCACCATCCATGTCTAGTGCACTGATATATTATGAGATTGATAACTTTTATAAAAAATGACAAACTCAGTGAGAAAACATTAATATTATTAATATCCTTATAAAATGCGAAATGAGACACTGTGAGATAAATCTCAATACCATGCACGAGCAATGTTTGTAAGTGTGCAGATGTGCGCGCACATATGATTTATTATCACATTTAATAAGACTTCTCCCTTATGTGCCGCCGCCTATGGAAGGTTGGCAAACATATTGCAGTAGGTTGATTTATCCTGTATAAGATCGCCAATATTTTGGATATCGAACCACTTTCTAAGGACACAGAGAATACAGCCAAGATAATTTATCTATACGCATCAATTAGAAAGATATAAAGGATGTTTTTTTAGAGGTATAGAACTTTAAAATGAAATAAAACACATAAAAATCGTGGTAATGGTCATGGTATTGACATCATTGAAAAGATAATTTTATGCCATTAGTGTTGAAATATGATTTTGCGCATATGGGCGCCGCGGCTGGCTCGAATAAAGCGCAATCTGGAAGTCTAATTTTCGACCACTTTTTGAAGCAGTTCGAGACGTATATCAGCAACGTATACGCAACGAATGTTGGCTTCCAAATCGTGTTATTATCTCTGGTTTATCGGTGTTGACTAGTGATTTCACATATCCTCACAGAAAATAATCCAAATGTGTTAAATCACACGATCTTGGAGGCTACTTCACAGATCCACTACGCGAAACTATGCGCTCATCGAATGTCTCCTTCAATAAATTGATTGTGGCGCGCTGTGTGTTGTGTGTGTGTGTGTCTTGTTGAAACCACAGCTCTTCCACATTAATTCCATGTAATAGGGGAACGAAAAAGTCAGTAATCATGGATCAATAGCGCTCTCCGTTGACTAACGTTCTGACCGGTATCGCACTGAAGAAGCAATAGCAATAGTATGCGTAGTGCGAAAACGATTCATGGTTATTCGAATTACTTACTCGGGTGGACGATTATGTCTACCGTAAAATGGACGTAGCGTAAGATAAGTTTCGGGGACTGAATCACGATTTTCGAAATAAATGTTGTTCTGGCGTAATTCTATTCATGGTGAAATGGCAAACCAAACTGAGTACAAATCAATTGTCAACTGTAAAATGGGCTGTCACTGGAAAAAGTGTTCCCAATTCTAAAAATAAACTTCTAAAAAAACACCTTTAATAATGTGTTTCTCTTTAAAAGATCATATTTTTCATTACGAAAAATGTGTCCAAAGTATACAATTTGATTTATTTTCATTAGTAATGTTGTCAAGCTTTATACTGGCATGGTAATATTCATCTCAGCATAATAATAGCATTGTCATTAAAATTGTACGAAAGATGTTTTTAAGTGACATTGGATATTGAGATTTTGATTTGAAGGTACGTGAGATTTAGATTACGGCCGATTGTGTGATGAATAGTAAATTTTTACTATAGTAACTTTTTACCATCGCCCGTAGTAAAAAACGTCTTCTGGTTGTTCGTACGTCAAGTTTACTAGTTTCAAAGACAATCTCGCGACAGTGTGGCAATGCAAATAATCATGAAATATGCTTTATTTGGTGCTATATATATGGCTTCATTCGCCCTTGCGTACGAAATCTGTCACTTTGTTGGCAACCCGGACTATGTTCTAATGCATATTAAACAATAAGATCATCATCGGACGAACTCTCATCGTTAAAATAACGGTATATTGAATGATTACTTTTAAGGAGAACACATTCTTACTGTGATGTTGTAATTATTCAGATCATAGGTCTGTGATATTTTAAATACTAATTAAATGTATTAATTTGAAAAATATACATCTAAAATCAATTTATCTAAAAAAATAATGTTTAATAAAAATGAATTATCGAATTTTACTCAAAGGTGTTTGAGATTCCGTAAATATAAAAATGATGGCTCTCAAATAATGGAACAACAGATGTATCAATCTGAAAGTACAATATACATAGAAGTTAAGAAAATTTGTCGTCAATTTACTGTGTTGGTGTAGCATAATCGGTTAATGCATTTTTTTGGGTAGGTAACGACAATTGATTTTATATGTATATCTTTCTAATTTGTATTAAAGAATGATTATTTGTTGTATACTGCAACTTTGAAAGTAACAATTAGATGGATGTCTTTTGAAACAGCTGTGAAGAGTACTCAATTTTTTTTTAAATAGAGATGCGCACATAGTATACGTGTCGCATCAATATTTTTACTATTTTCAAACTAAGCTAAACACCTGTGCTATTTAAATAGGACTAACTTGATGGCCTCCTGGAACGAGGCTCGAACCCCCGACGATTAGTTCACTAGACGAGTAATGTAACCACTAGATCACAAACAAGTCTAACTTTTAAATAACTATTTTCGGTTTTTACCATCTGATATTCTAGAGTAAAATTAGTTTAGCATTACATTATTTACCAACGATAAAACAACCCGTTTCAGCAATTTTTTTACTTTAATACCTTTTTTCATCATTGTAAAAAGTTACCAGCTTGAGATAGAAAGAATGTAGACAGTCAATTCCGATACATGACCGAGAATTATAGATACTTACTAATATCTATTCTGAAAGTTAGACAAACTGCAAACATTTATTCTGTTTTAACTGCTGCAACATCTCCCGTCAAAAGACTGACATTTATCGTTTGACGTACTACATGCGTGAAGTAAAATGCAAGACGAATATTTGAGACTTGTGTGTATATAATAGTCTATTAAAACCGAGAATTGTGTATAATGAATCTTCTGAAAGCATAATCTCTATCTCAGAGATTGTCTCGAGTCTAAAATTTAATTCGTGGACACGGACCATTAAGTTTATATCGCAGCCTACTTACTACTCGGAAGTGGAAAGTAGGAAAATTCTTCAGCGTACGAATGGACACCGCAAAACTAATCTTTTCTATGCACGCAGGAGTGCCGATATAATTATAGATTATTTTATTAAGACATTTTAGATCATTAATATTTATATCCGTAACTCAAGTATTTGATAGTTAAAATGTGTAATTCTCCAAAGTTAAAATTGCCAGAACCATAAAAATACTTTCATCTAGAAACAGTATTTATGGGTCTAGTAAATAAAAATGTATTTATTAAGGATATAAAAAAATGTTTCAGTTTTGTGCAAACTTGGTTGTAATTTATTATAATTAAAATTTCAGCTTATAAATATATTCTAAATAAATCTGTATTTTCATAACTTTGTTTTTTAATTTGTTTTCATTATTAATTTTGCATCGTAGATGAGTAATCTTTTCATATTATCATAAATGATAGAATAAAGCAGAGAAATGATTGGTCGTGTGGCAATCATACCTGCAGTTGTTTGTTAATTGACTTTTAGGCACCATCATGTCTGATTTATAACATATTTAATCATGTCACAAAACCGCGTCAGAAATAGCGCGTTAAAAATGTTGTAATATTTTTATAATGTCATTTATATTTTGTACTTTATTTTCACCTTTACCGGATCGGGATCAACACCGGGCGCCTCTAAAACCTTTTTTAAATCGAAAAAGTTATATAGACACTTACGCATTCTGCCAACTTATCTACGCTTTACAATTGATTTCTGTGACAATTTTTCATATAAAAATATAATACTGATGATATTTATTAACGGATTCATTGGTTTTCTCAGCTGGATGTTGGGCAATTAAAGAAGCCTTGGACATCTGCGTACTCCGGAACGTCGATAAGGCTGTTATATTCTCCGACTCTCAAGCAGCTCTTGAATCCCTCTCTGCTAATATGAAAGTTTGGCTAGACAATGAGATAATCTGTTCCATCAGAATATGTATATTTAATTAGTACAGCAACAATAAACAAGTATCATTCGTTTGGATTCCTGTACATAAGGGAATTCGAATTCGGAAAATTAATGTGCTGATAAACTGGCCAAGGAGGCCACTCTTTCCGGAGTTTTCCCCCATCAATTCCATATCCCGTTGTATGACAGACTTAATATTGTAAAAAACTTCGAAAAACGAATTCTATTTGGACTGCACAATGGCTGAATCCAAATAATCATAAGGGTAATCGGATTAAAATAATTCAAAGATCTATTCCCCACACCCCTGGTTTTCCAAAAGGAAAGTCTTCAAAAGAAAAATATCTAATATCTCTGGAATGAGAATTGGGCATTACCAGGTAGCCTCATATATTTTCAGATTGAACTTAATAGATTCCCCAATGTAAGTGTGGTGACGAGGAGGGAACTCTTGACCATATCTTTTTTGCCTGTCCATTACGGATGACAGGTTTTTTTACAGTAATCTCTTCAGTTAACTTGTGTCATCTTCTTTCCCTTAACTCGCCACATTTAATCAATATAATAGCACATTTTTTGAATGCCAATGATATTGACTTGTAATATAATATTTTCTATTCTATAATATTATTGTACTTTTATCTATAAAATAAAAATTTAACTTGATTAATGACACAAGTCACTCTTGAAGGGTGGATTGTCTATTTAAAAGAAGAAGAAGAAGATGTTTATGATTTGATTATTTTTTTAAAAAATAGTGTTTATTTTTACAACAATGAAATAACTTTTAATTTTTAAAAAACATGTTTTTATGTTTTAATATAGAAAATGTTTTATTAGAGGCTGGCTCCCACAAAACGTTAAAAATAGAAAAATAGATATAGCGTAATGCAGTAAAACACTTTAACTAGTATTAATTTAGTTTCTTTGTAGACTCTAACGAGGAAATATTTTATACGCATCGGTGGTTCTACGTGCATCTAAAACAAGCAACGTTTTTTTTTCTAATTATATCTCAAACCCATTAATATTTCTCTGTTAAACAGTACATATTTGGAAGCGCGCGTTCAACGTACCGTGCCTTTCAAAAATAATACACAAAAAAAAACATTTGCATCACGCAAAATGTAAATGCATCCCACAAACCGTCATTAATAATTTTCCCATACAAAATGCTCCAAACAGTCGCATCTGGTCGTGCAGTCACTCAAATTGGCCATTACTATAGCACTTTACTGCGCGCACATAGCGATCAAATTCATCGCTGATTCGTGGGCACACTGTAGTAAAGTTTTTATCAATATTTTACTCTAGATATAACCCGTCTGTAATGACGGAAAATTAATGAATATTTCAGTGTGCCATCTTTTATTTAGGAGAATCGCGTTTAAAACATATAAACTAACCACAGACCACCAAATATATAGACATGAACCAACACAAATTTATTGTCCCACTATGTTCATTTTGGTGCCACTTACGCAATCAAATAGCTCCGCAACATTTTTTTAAAATATGTCTCGATTGAAACGAAAACTTAAACGCTGGCAATATAATATGCATTAATATAAAAAATACGTCTTGTTTACACAGAGATTTAATTTTCGAAAAGTAAATACTTTTACTGTTGCATGAATGTGTCATAAACTATCGGATTTATCTTTCCACCAAGAATGTGTGTAGAATACCTCTCGTCCCGCAACTAATGTTATAAACCTTTCTCCTATATGTATACTATATTTCATGTATATTTACTAGTCTGTGAAACTAACCTTTTTCAAATGATAAACCAAAAACCGAGTAGAGCACCATCTACCTTATAAAACTGTAACATAATATACATTAAGCGCTTTATAAAATACTAAAACAACTCTTTAATTGAGTGTAGTTTGCCTATTAATTCAAAGGTTTCCAGTTCAAAACCTTTTAGAACTAAAACTTACACTGTCGATACCTACGTATATTAAAACTCGTTAAAAAAAAACTCAAATGTGGTTACAAGGGCTAATCAAAAATTATCTACATTTTTTATTCAACAATTAATTTACAGACTTTATGGAAGCCAAGCTCGATGAAGTGGATTATTTGATGGGCAAAATCATGACTGATGTTCAAAAAAGACGCTACCTCACCGATGGTAACACGCCTATTCGCTTGAACCATCTCTCGAGCTGGCTGAATCTTGTCGACCGTGGTGGAGGTTGACGGGCATCCTGCTCCTTTTTGCGAAAGTTTAGATAATTTTTGACTCGCTCTCGTATGTCTTCCACGTTCTCGCTATATTTGTACCATTCCCTGTACCAACGTACACCAAACACTTTTTCTTAATTTATTTATTTAGACTTTATTGACATACATATTTTTGTTGTAACAGAGGTGAATATATTATAATATAACATGATAAACATAAGATACAATTAAATTGCAACTAAATACTCGTAGTGTGGGATGGAGTAGACTTCATCACTGATGTATACAGCGTTGTCCTGGCTACTTTTCTAGACTGAAGTCTGTGTTAAAGTAGCCAGGTTTTTTCGTGCTGTTTTGGTGTTATTTAAGATAAAGATTCGACAGAAATAAAAATAGAAATAAAAAAAAAAATTAAATAAAAATGTAGTGGGAGTGTTGTAGAACTAGTGAATTATTAGTGTAGGCTCTGTATAATGGTTATGTTAGAATGTTGGATAGGATTGTAATGTCTATAATGCTCTATGTATCTAGAAATGTATCCACTAATAGATGATGGTCTTCCCATGTTCTCTCAGTTTTCTCTGTCTATTTTCATTATCTTCCGTGTATTTCCGCAGAGCTTGATTTTATCAGTCCAGCGGGTTTTGGTGCTGCCTGTCAACCTCTTGATCCCCGACGGGTGCCACTGGATGACTGTTTGTCCGTCCTCTGAACGACGTGTCTTGTCCATTACCATTTTATTTCCTTGGTTTATTCACTCTTGCCTGTATTCTTATCCACACCTTTCTCTTTGTTTTGTCACCCGATCAAGATTATGTTTGAGTTACGTGTGAACGACATTTATCTCACTGGCGTCACACAATCGTGATCGAGTCACCCTCATCGAGCTTTGTTCTTATTCTTAATGCAAATTAAAAAAATCTGTTGAGTACAATAGTACTCTCGCAGTTGCTTGTTTTACGTGGACAGTTCTGTGTAATGGAAGGAAAGAATCAAATATATTACATTTATTTTGTAATATATTTGATTGATGACAGTTGCATAGCATTATACTTTATACGTATTGTTTATTTAATTGATATTTTATGTAATTCACAAAGTCAATTCTTTACCTACTGGAACGTGAAAGACGTATTTAAATTTTCAAACGTGTGAATTTTGTGGCTTTTCGGCATCTTTTTCGTTTAGATTTCTCATGGCTAAGGATCGTGACTGCCGGGTTATGATCTGCTGATATATTTAAAAATATTCCTCCATCGTTCGGGTAACCATTCCAGTAAGACAACTAGTAGTGTTGTTGACCTGATCGGTCCATTGAGTTGCAGATCTACCTCTTCCTCTATTGCTTTCCACCTTCCAGTCACCAGCAAAATCTCTAGGTTTTCATCCCCTCTTCGAAAAATTGGATGATGCGTAGGTAAAATCATATTATAATCATTAATTTAACACAATTCATTATTCTATTACAGTGGTAATGTCAGAACTCATGCATTAGCTAACTCTGCAGTCCTCAGAATGCATTCTTTGAGGAATGAATATGCGGAGGTAGTCGACATGTTTGCTGTAAATTTAACTAAATTATTAAATTTTTTTGTGTCTCAACTCAATAGTGACGGATAAATTGCTTTACTTCACATTTTATATTTATTTTTAATTTTGATTATAAAAAAGTATGAAAAAAATATGTTTTTTTTTTGTGTATTGCATTTCTGATGAAATTTTTTGTTATTTTACAAATTATGTTAATGCCTGAATAGGGCGTGTATAATAATAATAAATAAATAAATTTTAATATGTATTCACTATGGTAACGACGTATTTGTTTGGCAACTTTTTCGTCACATTTTTCTGAGATTACTCTAGTGCAAATTGGGAGCGCGAGCTGAGATGTGTTTAAAAAATAAAAAATGCGAGAACCTTTTTATTCCAAGCACCTACTTCCGCATCCCTCAAGCTCGGCACCCCGACCCTACACGCTCAATACTCAATACCCACGCAAATTGCCGGGGGCGCCCGATTGAAAAGTGCATCGTTCCTGTGCGCTCTGACTTTCTGCTAAATCTAGGGTAAATAGGAAATGACTCACAATAGGTTTTTGAGTTTTTTATTTTATTTTTTGAATTCGCTTCGAATAGATACAAGAACATCTTCATTATTCATGTTTCAATTATTTCTCATTCTCAACTACCATATTTTCTTATTGTATCTGTTTTAAAATTGATTTATTTGTTTTGTTTAACATTAGCCTCGCTACATTGAAAAAACTACAACTCAAAAAGAATACAATTTTATACCTGAACATTTAATATTATCATTTATTTCACTTTAGCTTTCCTTCTCCCTTTTACTCTCACTTCGACTTCTTCGCCTCTTTCTCCCCATCTCAATTTCCTTTTTTTACATATGTACTCGTATATATGTTTTTATAGGTATTATAGTAAAATGGGTAAATATGACACCGATTTGTTTGAGCTAGATTAGCTCTACCAATTTGAACATCTGTAATTTTATTTATCACGATAAAGAAAGTTCGTCTCTTAAACTATGACAAATAGTAGTCATCTGATCAAGAAATTGAATGATTAATAACAAAATAAGTACATGAAAAAATTAATTAAAATGGCATATATTATATTACCCTGGACCTCGGGAATATGGTACCACTAACTTAGATACCAATAATAATGCACTAGATTATTTGAACAATATCATTGTAATGTAGGGTATTTTTTTAGAGATATAGAACTTTAAAATGCAATAAAACACATAAATTGGTATTGGCATTGTTGAAAAGATCATTTTATGCCATTAGTGTTTAAATGTGATTTCGCGTATATGGACGCTACGGTTATCTCGAATAAAGCGCAATCTGAAAGTCCAATTTTCAAACACTTTTTGGAGCCGCTCGGGCCGTATATCGGCAATAACGCGACGAATGTTGACTTCCAAGTCGTCTATCGTCTCTAGTTTATCGGCATAAACTTAACATATTCCCACAATAAATAATCCAAAGCCGTTAAATCACATGATCCTGGAGGTCAATTTACAGGACCATTACGCGAAATTGTGCGCTCATCGAATGTTTCCTTCAATGATGGTCACGCGGCTTCAATTCTTGCATGAGCTGGATCTTGTGAGCTCGTAAACCAAGATCTTTCTGCAAAATTTTCCATAAAGTGGATGGACACAGCTCCAATTACTGTACACGATGGCGAATCGACTCATTCGGGTCCTCCTCAATACTACGCTCCACAGCTTCTTCGGTACGCACTGTACGACATCGTACGGATGCGTATTTCGTGGTGTTAAACCAAACCATGGTTATTCGAATTACTTGCTCAGGTGGACGATTATATCGACCGTAAAATGGAGGTAGCGCACGGTAAGTTTCGCGCATAAGTCTATTCATGGTAAACCGAACCAAACTGAGCACAAATCAGCTGTTAGCTGTCAAATTGGCTGCCACTGGAAAAAGTGTTGCCAATTCGAAAAACAAACCTCTAAAAAAACATATAAAATCAATGGCAAATGGCAAGTAATGCATATAAATGTTTTAAATTATGCTCAAAACAAAATATTTAAAAAAAAAACCAAATTAAAATTAAAATACAACAAGAGGCTCGAACCCACGACCACTAGATCACTAGACGAGTATCGTAACCACTAGACCACAAGCACGTCAGTACTAATGTCCGTAAACCTTGGCCGCCATTAATCTCGAGAGCTTCCTTCCATTGATCTCTGTTTCTTACCAGTTTTGAATCTCAAAGGCAGATATGTGTCTGAGGACACTGTCGTTCCACATTCGCTTAGCCTTCCAAGATCCTGCGTCTTGTTTGTTCAGTATTCATCAGTGATTTCGAGGTTTGGTGTTTGGTCGTTCTCTCCTCATAGCTCAGCCACTTAATTACTTATTTTTAATTATTTAATTTTGAAGCTCATTAAATATATTATACCTCACTAAAAAATATCCGCAGAATTTATAATAAAAACTGATGCAAATCAACTTGTGCACGAACATTATTCAAGAGAAAGAGATAGACTGAGGCTTCCATTCAGAAAATAGGCTAAATCTCAGAAATCGTTGATGTTTAGTCCGATGAAGATTTTCTATGAAATGCCAGATGATATAAGAAAGGAGGAAAACCGGCGTAGATTCAAAATGAAACTAAGCAAATATGTGCAAGATAAGTAATAGTAAAAAGGAACATTTTAAACATGTTTATATTAGAACATATATATACTTATGTATGCACCATATTAAGAATAAATAAATATATAATTGCATCGCGATATAAATTTATTATTTTTGTCATTTGACTATCTGCTGTGCAAATAATGTTAATTATTTTAGAACTGCAAAAAAATCTACAATATTACAGTTGAACATACAATTGAATTTTAGTCTGCTTAATTAACATAAATTAAAATAAACATTTATACAGTGTCTTATAATGATGTTGACGTATTTTATTATTTTATGAAACATTCCACCGAGTATGGTTTCTTGAATAAATAAAATAACCTTAAAATGTTCCGAACTTTCCTCTACCTAAAACACCGATTGACAAAGTGGCCGGAAGCATTACTGTAATAAAAACTTGCGTCCAAAGTAGGCCGCAAAATTCGATTTATATCGCTCTGTGCAAATTCGATCTAAAATTCTTTTTGGTTGTATTTTGCCCGTAGACATATAACGCAATTTGCTACTGACATTACTTAACGTATTACTCCAATATTCTATACCACTCATTATTTAAAACGTTCCACATTAAATTTCAATTCAAAATTCGGCTTTTTTTTCCTAAGCGAATATGCGTGTATATTATTCATTTATATCAGAAGTTATACAATAATTAGAATTTTTAAACTATAATAAATATGTAATCTTTTGTGCTAATATAAAACTAATAAATTGAATAATATTTGTAAGAATTAAGACAATATAGACATTCACTGAAAGACCGCGACCATTAAATTTGTATTCAGTATGCCTGAAAAATTTCTAGCTCATTAGAAAATTCATATAATATAAATACAGATTTTTATAGGTTCATAACTAATGTTACAAAGATAATATTGTATTTAAGAAATTAACAAAATATTAAAAATAATAGATTTTTAAATCGTTAAATTTGCATAATGTTTTATTTTTTTATGGTTTTATATTGCTTCGTATTCTCATATAAAGTCATTTTAATAAATATATTGTATTTACGTACACGCTTTAGGGCTTCAATTACAATATAAAATTTTAAACTATTTTTTACTATATTTTTTGTTGATAACGGTTACTCAAGTCTATACAAAAACATTTTAGTAGTGCGTTTCAATTCAATTGCCTGTCACTGATATCTGTCAGTGTCACCTACCAGCGGCGTGCAATGCAAACAAGCTATACTTAACTTGAACTTCCGCGAAATAATTCGAAATTAAATATGTATTTCGTAATATTTTTATTTCAATTATTATCATTTTATTTAGTTTTTAATATGTCAAAATATTGCAGCAAATAATATTTTATTTCACTTAATTTCCCAAAATGTACAGCTAATTTCAATGTACTGACTGCACGCGCCTGACAGATACCTCATTCTCACAATGAACCGAAGTGATTTCCGCGATATATACGAACACGAATGGTAATACGACATAGAGGCGATTCGCTAGTCACATCCAATACTTCCGATCTAATCTCATACAAACAGATACCCGGCAAATAGTGATGAGCTAAACCGTTATTTTAACCGTGATTGTGACTGTGATTGGGAGATTTGTATTCGATTATAATGATAATTAGTAACTAATTATTCGTCGAGCAATCACTGGTACACTAGAAACTAAACCTTCAACAATTAAATCTTAGTTATCAGACGTTGTTACAATTGAATACCAATTACACAATAACGGTTTAGCTCATCATTACCAGTAAACCTCCGTACGTTTAGAGCAAATTTAAGGACCCCAAAATAGAATAAAAAAATGACTGAGGTGGTAATCATTAAAGTGTTTTGAAGGAGATCTTTTGACTGACCTCAAATGATTAAAAAAACCTAGAGAATTTTTTTTTAAAATGAAATGTAAATTTATGTTCATAATTCTACGGGATATATTCTAAATGTTAGTTTTTATTAAATGAAACGTTATAATTATCAACTTTAAAATCATACTAAAAGTTTACTGAAGAATGCCATTGTTGAATGAAATGAAAAATTTGATGTGACATTCCCTGTTCCGTCAAATGTCATAAACCACAGATAAAGGCATCACGAGAATGTACCTATAAGGTCACGATGAAATCACAAGGCGGTATTTGACATCACGAAAATAATGAATCGTTTTTGCGAAATACCATTAAATTTATATTTATATGATATGGCATTATAATTTAAAAATACCACAGAATGTTTGTTTTAAAAAATATTATATTTATTGTTTCCGCTATTTAAATAAATATGTTGAAACAATTCAATGTGAGTAGTGTAGAATGAATGGCTTTATGTGTGTTCACTGAGTTTACATTTTTTTCAAAGAGAACAATGTCAATATTTTTGTATTTGAAAATCTGTTGTTTTTCCACTTTCAATTTTATTCCAAATGTATTTTAAATATTTATTTACTAATAAAGTGAGTCATCCGGGGACAATGAGGGGAAATTTTGTTTTGGCAGCTGTGCGATATCGCCCTGTCGAAATTTTTCGACTTGCACTAGCATTTTTTTCGAATACCTGCAACCTATTTTCTCACGCAATTATGTATGCTATAATATTATTACCTATATTAATATTATAATTTAAATTGTTGAGAAAAATTTAATTGTAATACTTAATTCACGATAATTGTTGTATTATCACTAAATAACGTGAGGAGATGATTTTGAGGATATTGAAAGTATAATCCGAGGGTGAAATTGATCCAAGAGTGGTTGTATGATTCTTTGAAAAAATGTATTGCACGTGTTGTGTTCTAGGAACCGTTTTTGTTTTCATCACGCTGTAAATGGAAGGCATTTTTATAAAAATCCTTGTAACAAAAATTTGGTGAAATAAAAATTTGGCGTTTTACGACATCAATGGAATGTTTTACAAATTGTAATATATTTGACAAGAATATTTTTCATTTCCATTTGAAACGTTAGACTTACTTTAATGTCTTGTGTATTTTATATCAACGCCTTTTGCACAGAGCAAAAAATAAATAAAATACTAAACAAACACATCATAAGCAGGCTCAGCAAAAACATAATATTATATATTTGAATCAAAAATTTTAAACAAAAACAGGAAACGAAATACGTCACAAAATTCTAAATAATAAAATAACTTTCATGGATTTTTTTTCCACAAAAAAGACGAAGATGTCATATATCGTCACTATTGACTATAATTAATATCTTGAATAGGAGTAGGTAAAGAACAGTTATGAAGAAGGCCAAATCCCAGCTTAGGATGTAGTGCTGTGGAAGAAGAAAAAATATGTTGAAAAGAATCTTAATCTTAATAAGCCATTAGACTACATTCATCCGTTATAATAAAAAACACCTTGATATTTTTAATAAGAATTTTTTTTTTAAAATCAGTTTTAGAAATATCACTTTTCCACGAAAATTATTTCGTTATAAAGTTCCCAGTTTGCAGAGTTTCTAATAATAATAATAATTATAATAATAATAATAATATTTTTATAATTGATATTTGAATACGTCCAAGAACACGCAATTATTGGATTTTCACCTACTAAGGCACTGTTATTAAACAAATGATAGATATCTCATAGAGATGAAGCTATTTTTTATTATATTTAGTAGAAAATATAATAAGTATGGGTAATTACAGGGCATACGACCTGTCTTCCATATATTTTCCTTTAAATATATTATAATAAAAAATAGCTTCATCTCTATGAGATATCTATTATTTGTTTAATAACAGTGCCTTTTTATTATTGAGTTTATTTAGACAATAGTGAAAAACTGTATTAATAATGTTTTTTTTTTTAATTCTTTCAATAACACACTTGTTTGCTTCTATTTATTTTTTTCCTTGTTGAGACTTTTTTTAAATTCATAATTCGTTCCATTTTATGCTCTCATTTATAAATATTTAACTAAAAAATAGTGCGTCTGCTTGTTCATTATATAACTTTATTTTTTATTCAAAAGTCCAAATACCTTCAACGGCAAACAAAAAAAATCCTACATATATATAAATTGTCACATTATTTGATCATTTTAATAACGTTCAGAATCTTTTGTCCATTTTCTGGGATATTCTACCTTGCGATTTCGACATCTTTAGCCGACGTTTCGCATCCTATTGTGAAGTCTATTATCAGAGCTGAAGCGTTGGCTAGAGAGGTCGAAGACATGTGAAAAAATAACCCAGATAACTCGACAAAGAAAATTTTTGACGGCGATGTAAAATATTCGTAACAATGCTTATTTAAAATATCTACATTTTAAATTATTATCTTTACGTGTTTTCTTTTCGACATAATTATAATAAGAAATAAAATAATGTTATTTAAAGAATTAAAAATATTTTTATTTGCTTTAGATTCTCAGATCCACCGGTTCTTAAACTGGTGTCCGCACAAAAATTTGGCATGAATTCAAAACATCAAACAGCGTTTGAAATCAGGATACTCATAACTCACAAAGAGAATTTTATTTCATTTTGTAAACCGTACCAGGCTTCCTTTATTTTATTGTAGTACGCGCTATCAAAGTATTGGCTGAATCGGATCTAAGAATCAAATTTTTCGATACATGATAAATCAAATATAAAACGTTTTACATCAATACTCTTATTATTTTCAAACTAATCTAAACGCTCGTGCTACGAAAATAGAACTTACTTGCTGATATCCCGCGACGAGGCTTGAACCGCCGATCACTTGATCACTAGGACTTGCCTATTAGGAAAATACCCAAGATTAAATCTACAATACAAGTACAAAGTATATCGATTCCTAAGTCAACGATTTGAAATCGTGAATCAGAGTTTTAATTAAATTAATTCCATATCTTTGATTAATTTGGCAGTTACTTCGTAGTATAACGTTATGATTTAAAATTAATAAATTTCATTTGGTTTCCTCTTTTTTTTATCATTTTGTTTCCTCTTTTTTGTAAAAGTTCATATAATGATAAAAAATAATTTTGAAGACTAGTTCTTCTAAAGGTATGATTTTACTTTATGTGACATAATTAATGAATTAAAGTCTAATAACTTTGTTTACATCGCTTTATTAGATATAAAATCTACATGTTTCAAGAACAATGTATTCTTTTTCAGGATGAGTTAGGTTTGGGTCCATGTAATTCTCTAATTGACTTTCCTACTCCGATTTTGGTAACCCTTCTCCCCTCCCTTCCATCATTCAGATTACATTTCGAAGCGGAGCTGTCAACAGGTTTTTTTTGTGGAACGAAAGTGTTTCCGTGCGTAAAAATCGGGACCATGAAAAAAAGCAATTTTCTACACCATCCAGAAGTGCAGTGAGATCTCCGTTCTTTACTACAAAAGTGCGAGTAAAGTGGAGGTGAAAATTGTCGTCCAACCCAGGACATAAATCAAGATAGGCCAGATCCATCTGCCATTATTCCTTTGTGAAACCAATTCGGCTTGCGTCAACTAAACCATATTTTTAATCGATACAGTCCACGGGATTCTATCTCAATCTACTAAATGATTAATGAATTATGAATCATGAATTAAATATATGAGTCATTTGATTCATTAAATAATGTACCACCCCGCGTATACTATCGGTAGCGGTGCTCTCCTGTGCTCGCATTTGGGTAATTACTGTACTGAGGTCTGTACAAATCTCAGTGCATAGACGGAAAAGATTGCAAAATAACGTCGTCGCCTCGGACCACCCTTGCCATTGGACCAAGCTCTTCATTATTCAAAGAATGCGTGTGGGTGGTACTGTGCAATATCACCTACACTCTAAACAATCCCACGCATAGGCCTCTGCCTCTCAAAAAGATGTTCGGTGCTAATCAGGCCAGACCTCACCTAATTACACAAGTCGCAAGTTAAATTTGGACTACATCGCTTTGGCATGCCAAGAACTGTCGCTTGTCTCTTTTTGTGATTAGACGCTGACTTCGTTGACCATAGAACCCGCGCACTTATTCATTTGGATTCCCGCACATAAGGGAATTCATAGAAATGAATGTGCTGATAAACTAGCCAAATAGGCCACTCTTTCCGGAGTTCTCCCTCATCAATTCCATATCCCGATGTATAACAGACTTAATATGGTAAAAAAACATGAATTCTATTTGGACTGCACAATGGATGGATCCAAATAATCATAAGGGTAATCGGCTTAAAATAATTCAAAGATTTATTACCCGCACTCTCTGGTTCTCTAAAAGAGAAGTCTCTAAAATAACAATATCAAATATCTCTATAATAAAAATTGGGCATTGCCAGGTAGCCTCACATTTATTCAGATTGAACTTAATAGATTACCCAATGTGAGTGTGGTGCCGAGGAGGGAACCCTTGACCATATCTTTTTTGCCTGTCCATTGCGAATGACAGGTTTTTTTACAGTGATCTCTACAGTTAACTTGTGTCATCTTTTTTTCCTTAACTCGCCACATTTAATCAGTATAATAGCACATTTTTTGAACGACAATGGTATTGACTTGTAATATAATATTTCCTATTCTATAATATTATTGTACTTTTTTCTATGACATAAAGTTTTAACTTGATTAATGGCACAAGTCACTCTTGAAGGGTGCATTGCCTATTTAAAAGAACAAGAAGGAACCTGCGCACTTCTCACGTAATGCGGTAGTTTTTATAATTGATCTGTTTACTCTCCTTAATTGTCAAGTAATAATAACACAACTTTCTTTTTCAGGGTCTCTTATTTCACAATCATAAAAAAGTGTTTTCTGTGACATGTTATTCCCCTTGTTTTAAAATATGTTAATATTGTATCTTTATATCATACTAGAACTATATATCAGAGAGCATTAAAATATAATTAGGGTCTCCAAATTAAGTTTACATAAATAAAGAGTACTCAGACTACTTATGTTTAAGAATCTGTGATCTAAATGTATCTTTCACAGCTAAGATAAAATCAATGTCTAACTTTTTATAGAAAAGAAAAATCTCTCGTCTGATTATTGTTGAGATGAAATTGTACAATTTCTCGATCTCATAAATAAAGAAAGAAAAATAAATAAAGACGAAAAATTATCAGCAGCCTCCGGAGGGTAATTTAAGCCCATCCTACGACTCTCGTATAATTTCAAGGGCCCGCAAATAATATTTCGTCAGGATTTTTCTCGGCAATCTCTTCACGCTTCGATGTTCCAACGGAGACCCCTGAGCGCCTTCCGCAGACTCATAATATACTTTCAGGTGCTGTGGGATCTATACAACCACCTGAATATTATATCCATTGAAGTTTTATAATGCCGAAAGCTGGCAGACTTGGTAAACAAGTTACGCCTCACGCACTGAAAGTTGTATTAACTAAACTCTAATCGTGATTTCAGCAAATACACGAAAAGGCTTCGTTCTGCCGCTTTTCGGAAGCTGTGTGTTATAAGGGATGCCAAAATATATTATTTATTAGTGAATATTAGGGGCACCAAAAAAGAATGTCGTTTTTTTTTAATTATTTATTATTTCCGCCGCTAAACGGTCCACAATACAATTGTGCATGTATCGTTTGTCCAGGCTTGAGAGCTTGAAAGTAAATAATGCCCTTGCAGTTCCACCAAACAGACAAAAGGATTTTTTTCGTTGTAGGGCCTGGCTTAGCGGTGGGTTTCGCTACCTAACCCTTCGAAAGCCATTGCTTTTGCATCCTTGGTTCAAGTATAGTACCCATTTCTCGTCTCCAGTGATCAGATGTTTCATTTCCAAAAGTTGTTCACACGCGTCTATTCGATCACCTATGTGTTCTTTGCTTAGTTCGTGCGGTATCCATTGTACTTGTCTCCACACCTTGCCGATATTTTTAAGATAGAGTTGAACGCCTTACCATGAGTTTGTCCGCGATTTTTTCAATAGATAAATTTGCATTATTTTCGATTTCGGCAGCCAGTATGACGTCATCACAGACTCGAGAGTTCGGTTCTCCGCTAGAAAGATTTTTATGTTATCTATTGTATTTATCTGAATTAATGGAAAAAAATTCAAATAAAAAAAACGTGTTCTGTGCTAGAGAGAATATCAAAGACATCACTACTGATATTATAATAATTCACATTCAGTGACCTGATCAAACAAAATTCCGCAATGTGTTCATTTCATTTCATTTTCTTCGCCATTCACGCTTTCTGCCTGTTTTCTGCGCATCTCCTTCGCAAATCTACTATATCACTTCATTTGAACAGCATCCGTACCAACATATCTTTCCCGTGAAACAATATGGATCGCGCTTATGTACGTTACGCCGATCATCCCAAATTCAATCTGATATCCATTACGAATTTCAGTAACTTTATTCGTTAACAGTTAAACCGAAGTATGATTTAATCTCCAAGTTGAGTTCAAGTGAGATAGTTCCACTCCCATTCCGATCCACGTAACAATGAAGGACCTCCATTAAATGTTGTCACGCAGTTCCAAATTTTACTATTGTTCTGTTAAGTGTTCGATCAATAATCCACGGGATAATTTAGTCGAATAGTATTGAGCTTGTGAACTTTGTTTCACAGTAAATTTCCACAACTTTAGTGAACTGCCAGCGCGGTCCTTTCACGACTTTTAATTATTTATTAACTTCGCAACTTTAGAAATGTATTCGAAAGATCAAAGTATTTTTACATGCCAGGTGCTTCTAAAATCTTTGCTATTAGATCTATGATACAGATAGATTAAAATCAGATATACATGCCGGTGACCGATTTACATCCACTTATTTATTACTGAGTTTAATTTCCTTTTTTTTCATTTATTTACACCCTATCTCGAATCGTTTTGAGAGTTGTTTACTCTTGTTTCGGTTCGTCAATATTACATTCAGTTATTAACATCGTAATACCATCATAGGTTGACTCCGGTATCATCATACTAGAACCATACCTGTACAATTTGACGTAAGACTCGTTATCACATTGAATTCAGATGGCAGCCAGAGAGAAACTATAGAAATCATTCACCCCCAAAAGAAGAGTTATTCTTATTCAATTCAATTCAAATTCAATATTCTTTGAATTGATTTTTTCTTAAATTCAAAGATTATCAACTGCTTACCAAATTAAATATGCATAAAAAAAAACTTTTATTTCCCAAAAACAGTAAATTTTAGCCCATATTTAATCTTTAAGTGTTAACTAGATGTGTACTTTTTGTTACTCTATTATATTATTTGCCACTAAAAACTCTTATTGTCTTTGTATTCTAACCTAACCAAACCAAACCATTTCATGTTCAGTGTCGATAAATCGGCATTTATTTTTAAAACAACATTCTTTTAAACTTGCATCAATATAAAAATCCTTATAGTAATCAATACACTAGAAAGTACAAGTATTAATACTACATTCCATTTACATACAAGCCTGTTGGCCGCTACCTACTTCACTAGGTACATATAAAGTACCTGCTTTAAGGTAGGTAGCCATTAAGTTCCATTAGCTAGATTATATGTTGTAAGTAAGGTAACAAATTAAATTAAATAGTAAAAAACAGAAAAAATAAATATCAAAATGTTTACGAACGTAATCTCAAAAATACTTTGGCCGTTTTTAAAGAGACAAGTCTGTAGTGTAAATTTGTTTTTCTGTATATATTGTACTGGCAGTCATACTGGATTTGAATCACGTAATCATCTAGGAGGAAAAGCAACTTACACTCTGTCTGCTTTGGGCTATTTTGGAACTAATCCTGATTTTGAACATGCAATATCAACGGATTTAAATGGCTTTTGCGAGAAATAATGTGTTCTCTCTGTAGCTGACAAAAAAATCTACAAAACTGCGTATTTAACTCAAATTATCCGAAATCTGTTTAGGGGGTTATGGAATTAGGCGCTACATATCTAGATGCTCATTATTTTTTCAATTCAGAAGAAATATGTTCATCCTAAAAAGGGCCAAAATCCGTCATTCAATATCATGCAAAAGAATTAAACTCGTACTATAAACATTGAACGTATTGCCAGAGGAAACGATGACGACCATGATTCTTAACATTGAGGACATGATGGAGAAGAAGAAAATTAGAGGAATAACATGTTACAAATTTAAAAATTAATGCCTGAAAAAATATACATACAAGTTATATTACAAATCGACAATGAGGTAGTGGAGCATGTCAGAAATAAACTTTTGAAATATGTTTAAATAAATCAAATTTACCATTTATCTTAATTTTTTCAAAGTTCGTTCAAAGTTGGGCTTCTTGAAAAACGCTCGGATTATCAATATCCGCCGTATGACGTCACATCTCTCGTACATACCGGTCAGTACTAACAATATCAGTACTAAAATGTCGAGTATTGACTTTTCAACTGGAAGATGTGACGTCACACGATAAAACTGCATAAACCGATCGTTTTTAAAGCACGCAACTTTCAACATGTGTAACTCTTGTAAGGAAGATTTTTCGAAGAATTTTTTACTATCTCTACCTCATTGTAGTAGTACAGAAATGCGTGAGTTCCAATGTCAAATAAGTTTAATCACGTGACTTGCGACAGTTTTCGGCGTTCATCGGCGTCGGCGTATACGTTTGAGTGACTATTAACCATGTATGTATAATACTTATTTCGCTTTTATCGTGTGTGTATGTAAAATGCTATGCCCACGGTCTAACACAATGTCAGTGTATTGTGAAGAAAATATACATAATAGGGTTATTGGTTGAGTTCTCATTATAGTACTTAGGCATTCACGGCAGAGGAGAGAAATAACCAATATTAATTACGTAAAACTTGGTGTGAAATAGGGTTTGAAGATAATTTGGTTGAATAAAAAAATTTCCAGGTAGGTCAAGATTAATAAGTGAGGTGAACAGTTCGGCTGGCAGTAGGTATGGCGCGGATGGCTCAGCAAAGAAAAAAGCCTTGGCGATCCCGCCGGATGGGCGTTTATTAAAAAATTCTGTTGCGTCGTCCACATTTCTCCACGCTATTTATCATGATTATATACATTTTTTTTCCAAGAATTTGCGATAGACGGTCGTAAAAAAAAAGATTAAGACTCCTTGAAACAATTAATACACGTTTTTAAACAAATAATAGATAAATATGAATTAAATATATTCATTATAAAGATATACATATAAAATCAATTTTATCGAAAAATATTGTTGTATTTAAAATATCACAGACCTATGTTCTGAATAATTACAACTTCACAATAAGAATGTGTTCTCCTAAAATAATAAAGTTGTATCAATGTGTCCAAAATTTAATAAAAATGAATTGATAATTCTGGCGTCTGCTATCAGTTTACTCAAAGGTATTTGAGATTCTGTAAAAATAAGGTAGATGGCTCTGTCAAATGATGGAACGATTAAATGTATTAATATCAAAAGGGTAACATATAGGGTCGAAAATTGTCGCTAAAAATAATGTCGCTGTAGCTTAGTTGGATAAAGCACCTTCCCCGGTTAGGAAAGAGATCCAGGTTCGAATCCCGGTGGCGCAACAACAATATTTTTCGATAAAATTGATTTTATATGTATATCTTTATAATTAATATATTTAATTCATATTTAAAATATCACAGACCTATGTTCTGAATAATTACAACTTCACAATAAGAATGTGTTCTTCTAAAATAATAGATATTTCATAGAGACAAAACTATTTTTATTATATTTTAAGGGAGAAATATTGGTAATTACAAGGCTTACGACCTGTCTTCGGCTGGCTTAAGTGATAACTTTATATAAATATAACGTTCACCAATTCCCACCCATTAAAACTGTCACTTTGTACATATGTGTGTGTGTGTGTCAGGAGAGTGAGTAGATGAGTGTTGGGGGACAAGCATTATAAGAGGCCGTCTCTGGGGGAACGGGCCTCTTCTATCTCAGCTTCTCTAGAATAACTAGTCTATCTCTGAAGTGTATAATTTATAATTACTGTAATACTTGCTGTAGTAAACTTAATATTACTTTTAAAATTAACAATATTAACTTTGTGGTTAAAATTCATATATATAAATAAAAAAAATAAACTTAATATTGTTACAAAGACATACTGAGTTTATATTCCATAGAACGGAACCATAATTAGCCAGTAAGCAGAGGATAGAACCCCTGAGGAATCTGGTGATACTTGAAAGTCATCACACACATAATTCACTAGTTTTACAACACCCACTACACAAATATATATGCTTTTTATTCCTGTTAAATCATTATTTTTCTTGAATTAAATAACACTACAACAGCACGAAAAAATCTAGCTACTTTAACACAAACGGCAGTCTAGCAAAGTAGCCAGGACAATGTAAGAGGTGGACTCTACTCCATCCCACATAATAAACTGCGAGTATTATACTGAATAGAAATATAATTATATCTTATGTTTATCATGTTATATTATAATATTTTTATTCACCTCTGTTACAACAAAAATGTGTATGTCAATAAAGTCTAATAAATAATTAATTAATTAATTATTTAAAAATAAGACTGCATCGAGAACATTATTTAAAAAAAAAATAATAATCCATCTTTCCACAAGTTGATATATATCCTTAAGTTCATACGATAATTCTAAATTCTAATAGAGGAATAAAGATCACATGTATAAACCTCTCTTGTGCTGATTTTCTTTATTTGATATTATGATTATATTATTAATATTTCCAACGTAATCAAAATTGAAAATAAAAATTACATATATTTAATGATTTCTTTAAAATCGGTAATAATTTAAAATTAAAATTGATTTAATTTCTGGTGTCTCCTAGCGTATATTAATTACTCAAAGGTATTTGATTTGTCGCGCTATAAATGTTATAGCGTTTTAAAAATGAAATAAGAATGGAAAGAGCTGAAATATATGAGTACGAAAATTTGTCGTCAACTTGCTTGGTTGGCGTGGTGTAACTAGTAACGCATTTTCATGGATAAGAAAAGATCTAAGTTTGAATCCTGGTAGAAACTAATATATTTTTTTTACAAATTGAATTTTTCTGTATATCTTTCTAGTTGGTACATTTAATTTGTATTAAAATGTCACAGAACTGTGTTCTGAAAAAGCTGCAATTTCACAATAATAATGTGTTTTTCTTAAAAATAAAAATGGTTGTGGTTTAAATACAATATTTCCATTACGAAACTGTTTTGATTGCTTCGTATTCAAAGCGTAGAAAATTATAGCAAAGTATTGCGGGGACATTTTCTAACCGTTGGAGAAGTTCCTACGTCCTGCGGGTACCGGTTCTTGACTCAGCCAAGTAGTATATTCTAGAGAAAATTTAGTGCTGTTTCTTGATACGAGTACTATTGCAATAATAAGATTTAATTATATTGATTTGTATTTTTGCATTTCAAGCAGTTTTTTTAAGTTATTACACTTAAAAGTTTAGAAATTTAACCATATTAATTTCCGATATTTAACATACTTCGTCTATGGTTAACTGGTAATTTCTCGGATTTCTGAAGAAGGTATATTTTCCAATAGAATTAAGTGTCCTAATTAATAACCAAAAATAACACTTAAGTCGAAAAAAAGTAATATATCAGTTCACCTTATTTTTAAAATGACCTCCAAAAGATATACAAATTTCATCAAACATCTCATGAATATGGCAGCCTCTGTTGATAAAATACTGGAGGCAAAGGTAAAGTAGGCAAAGGTAGACCACTCAAGAAAACCACATTACACACCACTAGTAATTGGTGACCAATCAATAGAACAAGTAATTCAATTTAGATACCTGGGCATTGATCCGTTTAGCTATTTTGACCTCTAAAACGACCGACCTTTGTTTCATATTTCTGTCGTAACGTCTAAAAATTATCATAACATAACTTTAAATACTAATTAAATGTATTAATTAGAAACATACATATAAAATCAATTATCGAAAAATATAGTTGTTGCTACCGGGATTCGAACTTGGATCTCTTCCGATCCGGTGAACGTGCGTTATCCGATTATGCTATACCAACACAGTGGATTGACGACAAATTTTCGAACCTATGTGTAACACTTTTCAAATTAATACATCTATCGTTCCATTATTTGAAAGCCATCTACTTTATTTTTACAGAATCTCAAATACCTTAGAGTAAACCGATAGCAGACGCCAGAATTAACAATAATAATAATAATGCACATTCCCCGGATTGGAAGAGATCCAGGTTCGAATCCCGGTAACAACAACAATATTTTTTGATAAAATTGATTTTATATGTATATCTTTCTAATTAATACATTTAATTTGTATTTAAAATATCGCAGACCTATGTTCTGAATAATTACAACTTCACAATAATGTGTTCTCTTTAATAATGACACAAGTGTAACGTTTATGGGTCAAGAGTAACAACATATTTATTTAATCACTATTTTATCATATATTTTTCCGAGATACTCTAATACGAAATTTAATTGGGGGGGGGGGATGAATTCGCAACCGAAGACGTTTA
Source organism: Eubasilissa splendida (assembly GCA_031772225.1). NCBI lineage: Eukaryota > Metazoa > Arthropoda > Insecta > Trichoptera > Phryganeidae > Eubasilissa > Eubasilissa splendida. The sequence continues at coordinate 22,419,236 of CM062862.1, read as the reverse complement.
CACATCAAAAAGTTTTCTTACTTCCTCTCGTCGAATTTGAGAATCGAGTGCCTCTCAAACAGAATGGCGAAACTTTAAAGTGAACATGTGAAAAATATTAAAGCGGAGAATAAAAATCAACATTTCAAATAAAAGGCCTCGGATATTGCCGGCAAAGTTTATCCGTCTTTCTGCGAAATTACAATGTCTCATTTTTCTCTTCTAAAGTAACAACAGTTGTTCTCAAGGCGCGCCACTGATCACCTTCGCCAGACGGACTTTGTAGTATGAAATTATGACTTTGTTTGTTTAAAATAAAAGAGATGTATTTATAGAATAATAAAAAATATATTAAATATACCTACGTATATTAATACGGGTATCTCTAAACATGTCAATACCCCACAATTCCATTTACTTACATCTTAATATAGCATTATATAGACAATCCATAATCCGAATAACCGAAATCCCGACAGACTAAATCTCCACGGCTGATATGTTGACAGTAACAATCCCAAGTTTTCTTTATCCCGCAAGTCAAAATCTCGATAATCGATATAGCACATGAGATAAAATAATATGTTGAGATTTAGGCCTATAACGATTTCAGCAAAAATATCACATTGTAACCGTTTTGAGTCCTAAATTTAAAAATTAATTAACAATTCAAGAAAGTTGATCACAATATTGAAATCAAATATTTGCATGTTCTATACTAAAAAATTGCATTAATTCATATAAATTAAATAAATTAGTTAAAAATTATTTAACAACATTAATCTTATATTTAATTAGTCACTGTTTTTAATAATATTATATAAATTCTTGGAATATCTTTACAACGCCGTCATTAAATAAATACAATAAAAAATTGACCATAAATAGAATGAAAAATTTCTGAATTTTAAAATGGTCTTCTACCATTTTAAAAGACAGTCCTTGCTTTTCATAAAGAAAATGTCATTAAAATATTACACGTAAATAATAGAAGCTTTAGATCATTAAGAAATTTTAAAATCCCTTATTACTAAACCAAATACAATTAATATCAATTAAATCTAATTTATTCACCATTTCAATATTTCTGTTTCTCCATAATATTTATTTTATAAATTAGATAGTGGAAATCCATCCATGTTCGATAGAAACGGAAAGGCTGAGAATGATATCGAAAGGAGGGTGACTGCAGGAAATAAAGTGAACGGCGCTTTGAATGGAATTATTTCTAACGGGTATTTGTCAACCGAGGCAAGACTAGCGGTGCACAATGCAATCCTGGTACCGACACTGATGTATGGAAGTGAGGCCTGGAGCTGGCAAAAAAAGAACGAAAGTAGACTGAATGCAGTGGAAATGAGATCACTTAGGCGTATTTGTAGCAAATCTATTTATGACAGAGTAAAGAATGAAGAAATAAGGAAAGAATGTAAAGCTGATGTTAGTATAGTGAGTAAAATTAAGAAAGGATCACTTAGGTGGTTTGGTCATATGGAACGGATGAATGAGTAGAGAATGGTAAGAAAGATATATGACGCAAGTGTTGATGGCACCAGAAATAGAGGACGTCCGCGGAAGCACGATCAGGTAAACCAGATAATGGAGGATGGTTCTGTTAGAAGCCTCAACAATCGGCGAGCTTGTATGAGAAGATGTATGAATGTGGATGAAGCGAGAGTTGTGTGTCAGGACAGAGGAGTGTGGCGCTCTTTCCTCTCTGCCTACCCCCGCGGGGAAACGGCGTGATGGTAAGTAAGTAAGTAAGTAAATCCATCCCGACAAAGATACGGTGATATTGAAACTAGTTGACTTCAAATTAATCAAAGTGGTTTATTCAAAGATTGTTATTTTTTTAATTTTCACGAATATATGCCAAGATAATTTGATTGTGTATTTTTACTGTTCCCTGTGTAAATAATGTTTATTTTATTTTTATTATTTTTTGGTAGTACAAAAAATCATTTTAAATAGTCAAATATAATGCAATTTGTAAGTGTTCATTAACTTCCAATACAGCCAAAAAAAAAATTAATGGCAGTATGCTCTCTCTAAATCTTGGATATCCCTGGTATGTAATGCTATTCGAAGTTTTCGAATACGCTTTTAATATTGTGAATAGAATTTAAAATTGTATTTTGATTATTATATTATTTCCCTGAGCGGTGTTATAGAGATCAACCTATACGAATTATTCGAAAATATTGATAATTATTTTCAAAATCTCTCCGGACCAAGATCGAAATATAGATCTAAATTCACTATTAGTGATTACTCTCCAACATTCAATGATTAGAAATAAACCAAGTCAAACATGCTTTCTTATTTTACACTATTCAGAATCACTGTCGATCAATCACAATATCGAAACATCACTTGTTGGTGATGGCTTTCTAATATTTAGTGATTAGATATGAATCACATCACATATTATTACATTATTATATTGCTTACTAGAATTACTCTGGTTCGAAATCAAAACATCACTTATTAGCAGGGACGTGCAGTGTAAACAAGCAAAAAAGCTGTGCATAACTAAAAATTCTGGGAAACAAATATAAATTAAAAAATTGGATTAACATAAGCAAAAACATTATTTTACAATTCGCGCCACCTGTGTACCACTTGAATTACTTAGTTCTAAAAACTCACGAACTCTCACCACTATACTTATGGCGCTCTTTTTTATTCACCGCATCATGCTATTTACATTACTTAGTTCTGTCTTTAAGCTAGTGAATTACTCAAGTCATATAAATGGTTATTTACTGAATTGGAAATTACTTTCGGTTAATCCATTTTATATGGAGTTGTTACCTATGCTGTTTTTTTAACAGAATAACATTAGAAAGGGTTACAACCGCGTGCAAATCATTGAAGTGTCTACTTCCTCTTTTACTAATTTGCTAATTTTACTATCTTACTGTTTTTAACCTGTTGATTTCATGATCGTTTTTTAAATTTGGTGCACGGATTGGTTTTTAATTTGAGAAAAACAAAAAGCAATTGGCAGAACTATTTCCTACGTTAACCTTTAATAAAAATAATTATTTCCTACAGTTATTACGTTAAGGATTTTCAAACAATAAATTAATCATGTTCAATCGTAGAAAGTGTTCTTAAAAACGTCCATACATTTTTTACATGGAAATGAAACTATTATTTCACGATAAAACTTAAACTTTAAAAACACTATTAATAGTACTCTAAAATTATAAATAAATACATGGTAGGATCGTATAAACGACAGATTTATTTTGTCTGAAGACGTTGGTTAAACGAAAGTACATATATTATATATGATTATATAATATCATTGGTAACAGCCTAACCTAAATCTATACCTACTGCACGCCACTGACATAAATGCAAATTCTTATTGACACGTTTTCCCTTCAGTCAGTCAGTCCTTAACCTTTCGACTCGGCCGGTTGGCCATCGATCTTTGGTCGGTCGCCCGAAGTTGATTGAATTTTTCGAATTCATTTAGTAATTGAAGAAGTCGCCACATCGGAGTGGGGTTTAATCATTTGGGTATTGTTACGACTTGATTACGATTATTGAGCTCGCATCGTTGGATATTTCTCTTGTAAACATTATATAATAATACTCTTGTACATATATTACATATGATTGTATAATGACATTAGTAACAGCATAACCGAAATCTATATCTACTGCACGCCACTGCTTATTAGTGATAATATCCCTACGATAATTTAACCAGATTACGCAATGATTAGGCTTTCTTATATTTCTACTTTTACACAACCTTCTATCTCAATTCTCTTTTTAACGAAATGGCTTTACAAGTGAAATCGATCACGCCACGACATAATGTAGCCTATCACGTATAGGATAGTACACTTTTTATAAAAAAATTGGAAAAACAATTTAGAATTACATGCATTTAATTTACAAGAGATATTATAAGAGGCATAAACAGAAAATGACACTTGAAGGACTACGTAGGTAATGGAGGACCAGATGGCGCACATCGTGACACATCTCGAGACCATCCAAAAGACCACCGCGTGATTGAATAATCTCCAAATCTACTAGTAGAAGAATAAGTTTTTTACTAATGTTTTGAATAAATCTTCGTCAATTTGACAGCCTAGAAATGGAAATTATCCTATGCGCGACTTCATGGCGAAGGAGAACTATAAGAGTACCACAAGTTAATGATTTTCATCTGGCTGAAAAGACGTTGAAATCAGCTGTTAGGGCGACCTAGCACCGAGACATGAGAAGGTGTATTATGCATTATGACACGTGTTTCATCTAGTTGAGCCTACAACAGAAACTTGAAAGTATAAAGAGTAATCAAGTCTTGAAGAACTGAGTATAATAAAAACTGTATTAGTTTAAATAAAATACAATCACTTTGTTTAAAACCACGAAATTTATTATACGTCAACCAGTTTCACTTAGCTCAAGCTTCGTTAGGGCGTATTAAAAACTAACCATAAATACAAAGTGATTGTATTTTATTTAATGTAATATCTCAAACCACGAAGTGATTGCTTTCTACGAAAATAAAAACTTTATTTTTAAATATCTGGCAAAACCTATTATTTAAACATTTTGACATTACAAAAAATAATACCACAGTTAAAAGATCTGACAAAACAAATAGGGTTTAAAATATTGTTTATATAGCTATAAACATAATAATAATGTTTAATAACTAAGTTAAATAATAATTGTGTTTAAAAAAAATATGGTAAAATCGAATAAAATAATTGAGACAAGGCATTAACGGGCAAAAGAAGGAAGATAAAAAGAAATATTTGTGATAGAAGTGAAAGGGTGAATGTATGTCAGGGTAGAAAAATATGGCATTCGTTCAATTCTGCCTCTTACTATGGTAATTTGGCGTAATAGTATGTCCCCTACCTACTCATATAAGTAGAAAATTTTGAAAGCAAATTTGAGAAAGAAACATCTCCAAATTCTCGCATAATTTATCATTTCGTTTCCCTTGCTTGCTCCTGAAGGGTTGATAATTTGTTTTATGTGTCAGGCTGTCATTCTCAACGGGTGATCAGAGTCATTAACAACCCATGATGCACGGGTGTGAAAGAAACAACGACAACCTTCGACTGTGTCAATTTGTTTTCATTTTGGGGAGGCTATTAAAGTGGAGATATAACCTTCTGGATTTTTCACTTTAAGCTTGAGCTAATTTAATATATGGCGATGATCATGTATTTTTATTTAATTTCTTAGCGAGACTTACAAAAAAATCTTGATTGACGATACAATGAATTATTCAAAATGGTGCCACGTTAATTATACAATGAAATGGAAACTGGCAAAAAGTAAATGGATATCGCTGATACTTGTTGAAAATATCATTTCATTTCATAAAAAGAAAATGGTCCACCAAAGTTGAGCACAACCTAGTAACTTAACCAACTAATATAAATAAATTCCAAATCAAACCTTTACATAATGTACCATTCCGTACACGACACGCGCTCCAAACTCCATGGTCAAAGCCGCCTGACTGTCGAGTAATGGCGAGTGTTGAGCGACAGATTATATCTACCATCGTGCGTCATGTGCACGACTACCGGCATTTGTAGCGTAATCAAATTAAGAATTGTGTTTAATAATTAAGTCAATTTAATGAAGATCAATATTATTTATCACCAGGTGTTGTTACTGGAAGCTGGAATCGAGGAGCCGGAAGCCGCGGATGTCCCAGCTTTCGCTCCCATGCTGCAGAGGTCCAACATCGACTGGAACTACAGAACGCAGCCCGAGAAGAAGTCCTGCAGGTCCAGGAGGGAAGGTGGTTGCGGATGGTCCAGGTAATGATCATTAGAATTACAATAATAACTTATCAAATCTATAATAAAAAAATAATAAAACTATTGATTCTACTCTAGCGCGATACAAAAGTATCTTCCAATGATTACTTACTTAAGATACTTTATACAGTACTGACTAACTATTACCCAAAACTAAACCTCTTTAAACCCGTTCTAGTACATTTTTAAATATGAGTGTCAACTTTATATTACTCATTGACACTAATTAAATGTAGTAATTATAAAGATATACATATAAAATCAATTTTATCTAAAAATATTGTTGTTGCGCTACCGGGATAGTATTTAAAACATCACATACCTATGTTCTGAATCATTACAACTTCACAATAAGAATGTGTAAAAACAATGTAGATGGCTTTCAAATAATGTAATGATAGATGTATTAATTTGAAAAAATCTAACACATAGGTTCGAAAATTAATCGTCAAAAATACTGTCGCTGTTGGTAATGCATCTTCCCCTGATCGGAAAAGAGATCCAGGTTCGAATCCCGGTAGCACGACAACAATATTTTTAACAGTATTTTTATACGTATATCTTTATAATTAATACATTAAATTAGTATTTAAAACATCACAGACCTATGTTCTGAATCATTACAACTTCACAATACGAATGCGTTCTCCTTAATAATATTAATTGATATTAGTAAGTTATTGATCTCTTTTTCTTTTTATACAATCATCAATCTATTTTTATATCTACATCACAAGGGCAAATTACCAAAAAAAAATAATAATAATATGGCAAGATAACAATGGAATAATAAAAGTTGTTACGTGACAACACTTGAGAAAAAAGTTATCTAAGCATGACAAATAAATCTGTCATAGACTTAAACCGGTAATCCTGTATTAGGTTTTGTACTAACGTAAATAAATTTTGAATGTATATACCTTTTGAAATTATTATTAAAGATAAAAATGTCTACATACGTATTACCGAATGCGACCTGTCACGGTGGTTAGTGAATCCAATCCGGAGCCAAATATTCAATCCCAGGATTTCGGAACTCTATTAGTAATCATGGAATTAGAAAATCCTCATTTGTTCATGTTGTTACGTTTATAGAAAAGTGCACAAAAAATAAATACATTTTATGAAAAGTACTTACTTACCATCATGCCGTTTCCCGCGGGGGTAAGCAGCAAGGATAGAGCGCCACACTCTTCTATCCTGACACACAATTCTCACCTTATTCGTACATTCTCTCATACGAGTTCGACGATTATTGAGGCTTCTAACAAGACCATCCTCCATTATCTGGTTTACTGGTCATGCCAAGTCTTTCGCGGACGTCCACTGCTTCTGGTACCTTCAACACTTGCGTCATATATCTTTCTTATTGTTCTCTCCTCTTTCATCCGTTCCATATAACCAAAGTTTTCCCAATTAAGCTAAATCAACCTTATAAATGTTTTCAAATTATATTTTATCTTATATCTTACTTTTTAAGTTAGATATGTATTTTTGCAGTAGAAAACAACAAAATTTTAAATTGTAATGTTATTTTAATTAATTTGAGTTAAAGCTACTAGATATCGCCAGGAGCTCCAATCTATTTTTATTACTAGAATACTTAATGCGACTAATCAATATAATTAAACGAATTCGCATATTATATGTGAAATTGTGATGATTCAGAACGTAACCGCAACTTCACAAATATGAATTATCTAATAAAATTAACTACTACTAGAACATGAGTCTGAAACTCTTGATAAATTTGTTCCTTACTTTTTTCTTAGTGGCATATTCAATTGATTTTATTTATCAAGGAACTATATTCTGAATAATCGTAACTTCACTAATAAAATACGATTTTTATTTATTTTAATACATTTATATGATAATTAACAATCATATATATTTCAATTAGAAAAAAATATTGTAAAATTAGATCTACAGATCACCAGAATGTAAAAAAAAAAAATATTATATTTTCTACTTGTTTGAATTTCATGCATCATTTTTTGATTATTGGCTTTTCAGCAACGTTTTTGTGTCACCCGGATGTTCGGTTTCTAAACCAGCTACTTAATTCGCTCCACCTTTTTGTTCATTTAGTCCGATTGAATTATTGTAAATGTAGAAAGTGATCAGGTCGTTGATTGTACTGTCCAGATTGCTTACTTTTCTTTCCATTACCTTACGTGCAGCGCTGAATTTTTTGTACATTCAAAACTAAATTTTATTTTCTGTAATAGAAATTGATTACTAGGAGAACACATTCTTATTGTGAAGTTGTAATTATTCAGAACAGACGGTCTGTGATATTTTAAATATGAATTAAATGTATTAATTAGAAAGATATACATATAAAATCAATTTTATAGAAAAATCTTGTTGTCGCGCCACCGAGATTCGAACCTGGATCTCTTTCCAAACCGGGAAAGGTGCATTATCCAACTATGCTACGGCGACATTATTTTTAACGACAAATTTTCGAACCTATATGTTACCTTTTTTTCATATTAATACATTCATCGTTCCATTATTTGAAAGAGCCATCTACCTTGTTTTTACGGAATCTCAAATATCTTTGAGTAAACCGGTAGCCGGCGCCAGAATTATCAATTCAGTTTTATTACATTTTGTACACATTGATACAACTTATATATTATTAGGAGAACACGTTCTTATTGTGAAGTTGTAATTATTCAGAACATAGGTCTGTGATTAGTATAATGTATTAATTAGAAAGATATACATATAAAACCAATTTTATCGAAAAATATTGTTTTCGCGCCACCGGGATTCGAACTTGGATCCCTTTCCAAACCGGGGAAGGTGCATTATCCAACTATGCTACAGCGACATTCTTTTTAACGACAACAGTACATTATTATTTAGGCACTTTAATGTTTCTGCTGATTTAAATATAACAGAATTATCTTTAAATTCGTACATGTAAATAATTTATTGAAATCTGCCAATCTGTTCTCTGTACAGTTCTATACCCATTGACCGATCTAAACTAGATTTTACATGGATACTCTTAGTACCCTCCCTCTTCTACCTGGCGACCCCACCTTTTTATAATGATATAAATGTGTAATATATCGAATGCCATCCTTTCCAAATTCTGCTCAGTTCTCTCTAGCATCCTGAGTAAAATATAGTCAACCCGCCCCACTCCTTCGGATACTTCGCCCTCCTGCCATAGTAAAATGTTGCACACGTCGTTATTCTTCAGAACAACAATTACGGCTAGACCTTGACCACCTCGAGGAAATCACTCCTTTTTTCTCCGTTCCAAACCTTGTTTTCCCAATCATCAACCCCGAGAACACCCCGACTCCTATGGAAGTCGCTAGAACTCGATGTATAGCGACGGAACCAAATATTATCATCTCAAATCGATCAAAGAGTCAAGGATTATTCTCTGTATATCAACACTGGTCTAATAAGTCTTGTAAAAAAGCATTTTGGTTATTATAAATAAATATTTATTATCGTTATTCTTTAGGGCTGCGCCAAATATAATCACCCCCACATCCACCCTAACCTTCAAATCTTTTACAATACTAATAATAATTCAAATTACTTCTTCAATATTAGATAAATTACTTTGTGGCCACATATTATATAAATAATAAGATAAAACACTAATACAAATTAAGCATACCAATTGTAAATATATACAGATAAAATCAATTTATCGAAAAAATATTTTTGTTGCCACCCGGATATCGCAGAAGAATGTTCTGAAAAACTAAAACTTCACAATAATATTGTGTTCTTCTTAAAAAATAAAACATTTGTTAAAACCACTATTTATTGATAAATCTACATGTTTCGATACCTATGGTATCTTCTTCAGGAAACAATAGGTACTAAAATTAAAAATACAAGCATAGATAAAAACAAAACAAAAAAAAGTATAACTGGTGTGTAACAAATTAGGAACAACAATGAAAACAAATTCGTTTCGCAGTCCACGGTACGCACAGCGTGCGACGCCGACACCGCATCTCGAAGGCGTTAAGAATATTATTTTCTTCCCTTCTTAGGGTTTTTAATACAAGCATATTCTTTGATCGTATTCTATAGATAGATTTTTATTTTTCTAAATATATTGTATTATAACTGTAGTTATTAATTTTGAATAAAGATTATCAGAAACTGCTATCATAAGGGCAACATAAAGTCTAATAACGTGTACAATCAATACATTTGGGCAGAGAATCATAAAATGAGAATAACAAACTACCAATGGAAATAAAGATTCAACAAATGGAGAATCGTTTAAGAAACTAATTATAGAATAGAATAAAAAATTAGACAACGAAACGATAAAAAAGGAACTACCAAAAAAGCGAAAAAAAAATTTAAGTCTTTAAATTTTCATTAATACTTTTAAACATCTTGATATAGGATCATCCCAGTGAGGTAAGTTTACCAATAATTGATAAAAAAATTCAAAAAAGCTATTCATATTTATTGACACATTCGACATGCAGTGTTTTTTTTTTGACACATTTATTTTAATTGTATTACCCATCGCCTGCCTGTCCGCGATCAAACACACAACATTGATCACACAAAAAGTACTTATCGCTTCCGCTTTCAGCGAAAAAATCCGTTAATGCTCCGCCCGGTTTAGAGTTGTGAAACTTCTCCAATCGACATTCAGGGATTGCGCAACCGTTGCACTTTTCAGCCGGTCAATATATCGATTAAATGATTGACACGCTCCGTAAGGCTGTCGGCAACGAAACCGCAGCGTTGCGCGAACAGCGACACGCCTCGTTTGACCGGCCTCTATTAATAAGTGCATGCTTCGAAATAATGCTTTCTGTCTGCGTAAAGTACTCGATAAAAAATTAAATCTTTTAGATAACGCTCATGAATAGGTTCTACTGATATACCAATATTTTTTTTAATATAAACAGCGCGCACGACGTGTACATTTTTATTCAATCACCGCACAAGTGACACGTTTCAAAGTTGTAACAGACGACATTTAACTGTCGTCCACAGTTGGAAAAATAATTTTAACCCTTCCCAAACCATGCAGTAACACAGGTCTACCGCTCTAATTAAACCTTTAATATTTCAATAAATACACACAACATGCAATTCTTACTGTAGTTAATTTGAAGGAAAGTATTTACGCTTAGAAATGACTAGTGAAAAATCAAGTATGTAAGGCGAATCCTACAAAAATAATTATCTTTTAATTCGATCCGTTGTAAAATTAATACGTTGACAAAAATACTATTTGTGTGAAGACAGAAAGAAATCACATATTAATTTTACAATGAAAAGAATAACAAACATACGAATATAATGGTGTCTCTTTCTCACCAATTAAAGAAAGATAGATAAAAAGGAAGGTTGTATTATATAATGCAACCTCCTATACAGAACTTGATGAATGTTTTATATTTAATGATTAATATTTATAGTTTATTTATGGCATTAACCATTTTTTGACATTTCAAAGGCTAATTTCTTACGGTAACACGAGTTGACAGCATGGCTGCGTACGAGTATTTTATATCACGGTATGGTAAAGGTTAAAAATATGACTAATCCCTGCAAGGGTCTGCAAGATCAAGTACGTGTTATCACGCGTATAACTTAGTTGTGACATGCAAATTTTGACGTGTTAACGCACTCATGGCATTTAAAAGGTTAAATAAGAGCATGTAGAATTAAGTAGTTACTGCCGGACTAGGTACTAGGGTCCTAGAGTTCAATTGAGCTAAAATTAAAATGGATTGCTTTAAATATAATACCCATTAATATCGCATGAAAATGGTAGGGTGGATGATTCTAAAAAGTAACAATACACAATTTGGGTTAAATCGGTCAGAGTGTAGAAGTGTATAGAAAACAGACAAATTTACATTTATGTATACATATGGAACTGGCATCTCTTCTCGGTTATATTGCGTTTTTTGTAAAGATATTAAAAATAAAAAGATTACGTCATCATTAGTTCCGGCCGGGGATCATACAATAAATAGATTTTGATAATGTACACACCATAGCAAACCTTAACTTAGAATCATTCCGTATACATAGAGAAGCAATATAAATTTTCAAACATAAAACTAATATGAACAGTAGAAACGACTTCATAAGAATTCCACACACCTGGACAAATATCTTAGATACAGCCGTCTACAAAAATACATCCTTCCAAAAAAACCCGTCACTAATAATAAACCAACAAAATTCCCCTATACTAATCAAAGAACCACTTAGCAAGGTAATTACGCGTGCACGATTAAACAAATAACTAAATTACAAGTCACCTTTCGTTACTATTAGATACAGTTAATCGCGACGTCAATTAATAATATTAAGTACCTACAAAGATTTTAGTTCTTGCTTCGAACAGTCGAGTTTACTTGTCAGTTTAGGGCAGGATTCAGGATAAAAGGGCCTGACCTGAGGTTTTGCTTCAAGAGCTTTCTTTTTTTTTTTTTAGGAGAACACATTCTTATTGTGAAGTTGTAATTATTCAGAACATAGTAATAAAGTTGTATCAATGTGTCCAAAATTTAATAAAAATGAATTGATAATTCTGGCGTCTACTATCAGATTTACTTAAAGGTATTTTGAGATTCTGTAAAAATAAGGTAGATGGCTCTGTCAAATGATGGAACGATTAAATGTATTCATTTCAAAAAGGTAACATATAGGGTCGAAAAATTGTCGCTAAAAATAATGCCGCTGTAGCTTAGTTGGATAAAGCACCTCCCCCGGTTAGGGAAGAGATCCAGGTTCGAATCCTGGTAGCGCAACAACAATATTTTTCGATAAAATTGATTTTATATGTATATCTTTATAATTAATATATTTAATTCATATTTAAAAGCTTTCTTAGCTGTTTATTCTGAATCCAAGCGTTGAACATGGTCAGGCCATCTCATCTGTGCTATCTTGATAACTTGTACAATATTGATTACAGATTAGTACGCGAAAATTTATGGCATTATTTAATTTTTTTATTTGTATTGTTTACAGGGGTAAGGTGATGGGAGGCTCCAGTAGTATAAACTACATGATATACATTCGAGGAAATAAGCAGGATTACGACGAATGGGCTGACAAGGGCAACCCTGGATGGACTTATGAAGAGGTACTAACCTATCTGACAATGTACAACTACGCTAATACTACTTTTAAATACATATATAAATACAAACAGACACATTTTAAAACAACTCAAAATATAATTTCCACACGGACAAATACAAATAACCTACAAACCCCTAAAGTACATACAACATATGGTCAAAAGAACTACAAATATTTTGGACCTAAATTATTTAATAGAATGCTAAAAGATTTAAATCAATTAAATTGTCCCAAGAACATGAAACTATATATTAAAACTTGGATTCGTAATATGGGTAGAGCCAGTATTGGTTCACTCACCCAAACATATTGACTCATACCTATATTAATTATTGCTACAAAGTGAAACAAAAATTATGTCAACTTGTTCTTCATATACACCTCATATCTAGTAATAAATGTAATTCTATTTACTACTTGTAATTCTAATTAATTGAACAATTTCTTGAAAACTATGCAGAATTTCTCTAGTGAGACGGGCACAGTCCAAACGGATTTATACATTGTATTATATAGTTACAAATAAAATTTTAAAAAAAAAAACACGTTCTCAAATCAAACATTATAATTTTAACAACAAATTCAGTGTTTATCTTTGACAAAGAAATTTTAATTTATAATTTAAATGAAAAAAATTTATTACATTTAAATTATAAAAATATTTATTTAAAATTATACAATTATATAACACACTTATTAATTTACTGTGTGCGATATAGCAAGTATCCACCTCTGATATATAAATCTTCGTCCTGGATACTTTTCTAGACTACTCTGTGTTAAAGTAAATAGTTTTTCTGTGTTGTTGCGTATAAACAGTTTGCATTTAGGTATTTAATGCAATTCCTTTAAATAATTCGAAATAAAATAAAATAATGTAAGGAATCATTTTACTATTTCTGAGGCATATCTTTAGCTATTTCTACACCTGTCTTTTATTACCATTACCGACATATTCTTCCACCTTCGAAATATTACTCTAATTTGTTCTACTTGAAGGGTACAGAAACAAAACTATGCACAATTAAAGAAAAGTGACGTGTATGAAAATGTTTGTAAAACTATTCTTTAAAACACGTGTGTATGTTTTAAAACCATTTTATGAAAATCTGTTATAAATACGTTTATTACAATTTCATTAATTGGATGGTGGCTGATTTATTTTTGTAGCCTTCACCATTCTCACCACCACTCTCATCTTTTTGGATCCTCACCATATCAAACCATACTCAGTCGTTTCATTAGTCATACGCTCCACGTGCCTGAATCATCTTACATAATATTTATATCTATTATATTCACTTTGCATTATTTCAATATTTTTTTTTATATCCATTTCATATCTTCTACGCGTTACATGCATTCAGCTGCTTTCATTCATTATTTACAAATATCACGTTGAGAGTAAGCCAGAACGTGTTTAAACTATAGATATTTAATTAAATTATGTGTATTTATAAGTGTGCAAGTTGTATGAACTGAAAGGGTCATTTTATTATTCATTTTTTACGTATTAATTTCTGTTTATAATAAAAGTGTCATAATGAATAATCGTTAACTGCTTAAAAATCTTGAACCTTTTTATCGCGAGCCATATTTAAAAAGGTATAACTGCAGGGCAATATTATTACTTATGAGCACGATCCTGCATAGTCTCAAAATATATACCAGTTATTTTCCTCTGTCAGGCGTAACATGCAAATATTGACGGGCTATTTCGCTCATGGTACATTTGAAAGGTTAAAAATACTAGTTATTAATTTTGATTATTTACTTTCATTCAAGAATTATTTTTAAACTTGTTCTATTTTTGCTCCCAAGATAAAATTATTCTTTGTTCTCAGGTGCTTCCGTATTTCAAGAAATCCGAAAACAATGAGGACGAAGAAGGTCATGACAAAAAATACCACGGCAAAGGTGGCTACCAAAATGTTGAACGATTCCCTTACATTGATGATAACGTCATCATGCTGACCGACGCTTGGAAGGAGAACGGCCTAAGTATTACTGACTTCAACGCAGAAAAGCAACTCGGCGTAATGATCATTCAGTCAACTTCAATTCACGGAAAAAGGCAATCGACCAACGGAGCCTTCATCCGGCCGATTCGTCACAAGAGACAGAATCTCGTCATCAGAACTCAAGCACATATTACGAGAATTCTTATCGATCCACACAACAAACAGGCGTACGGAGTCGAATACCTGAAGAACAATAAACTATCAACAGTATACGCCAAAAAAGAAGTCATCTTATCAGCTGGATCCCTGAATTCTCCAAAAATCTTGATGCTGTCGGGTGTCGGACCAAAACACGCCTTAGAGCCTCTAAATATAGACGTGATTAAAGATCTTGCAGTCGGGTACAACTTACAGGACCACGTCACGACAGATTCCTTGTTGGTGATTCTGAATAAAACATCTTTGACAGTAAGTGATAAAGAAAGAGAGGAAGAGGTGTATAAATATTATTACTCTGATAAGAAAAAGGATGGACCACTAGCATCGACTGGAGCTTTGATCTGCAACACTTTCGTACAAACGCACTACGAAAATTCTAAAGATCTACCAGATATTCAGTATCACATTGATTCACAAAGCATTAAAGACTATTTATCATCGCCTGGCACAGCAACAGAAGACAGCGTTGCTTTACTGTCTTACTACGATGGAGTAGCCATCAGACCGACACTTTTGAAACCAAAAAGCAGAGGATATCTAACACTCAACAAAACACATCCAGTTTTTGGTCAGCCACTTATATATCCCAGATATTACACAAAATATCCAGATTTAGAGGTTATGATTGCTGGTATTCGTATAGCGCAAAAATTAGAAAATACAAAGGCTTTCCAAAAGAGTGGTTCCACGTTTTCGCGATACCCGCTGCCTGCTTGCGACGAGTATAAATTTGACTCTGACGACTACTGGGCTTGTTGTCTACAGGAATATACGGCTACAATTTTCCATCCAGTAGGAACTTGCAAAATGGGTCCACATTGGGACGAAAAGGCAGTCGTCGATCACACATTGAAGGTTTATGGAATTAAAGGCCTTAGAGTCGTTGATTCTTCCATAATGCCAACAATTCCTAGAGGGAACACGAACGCTCCAACCACAATGATTGCAGAGAAAGCAGCAGATATGGTCAAGCATGAATGGTTGACCCACTAAGTAATATTTTGCGCATGATAATCTTAGATACAATCTGCTCAACCAACGTAGTTTCTTAAGATGTTTTAGCGTTATTCAATACTCAAAAAATATTTTTAAATTAAAAAAACGGGATATTATAGTAGGTCATAAAATCGTTCAAAATTAAATTTAGTATTATACATCAAATTCAGTTATCATCCAATACGTGATATATTTGTTAATTTAATATCTAATCAATTGTATCGCATTATTAATAGTAAAAATCAAAACAATTTAACCGTGAATTTTTCACATTCGTAAAAATCACAAAAATCTTTAATAGATTTTTTTATATCCGCATCGATTTGTGAACATTATTTCGAACAAAGGCGGCAAAAAATAGCGGCTCGGTAAACAAAAATATGGCAATGTTCGTAAATTACCCAATCCACCGCGTTTAACTTCATGCACATTTATGCGCGTAAATCCTAAACGAATGGGCGGGAAAAACTATTCAGTTCGGTAAATTTGGCAACCAATTTCCGAACGTTCGAATGAAAAATTAAATCTGAACATTGAACGTGGCAATTTTCACACATATATTTGATATCATTAATTTCAAATACCTTTTTTTTCAGTTACATATATATTAATAATATTTAAAGCAGTACATAACTTGATTTGATTTTGATAAATCAGGAATATTCTTGAAAAAAAGCTAGTTGTTAAATTGAGTGTGATGTACTTTGATTTTTTAATCATTTAAGTATATTTATAACTGATTAAAGACCCGTTTTGTTTATAGGTAAATAACAGTTTCTATTAAATGGTTCGATTATTCTGAAAAATTGTGATCATTCAAATATCTTAGATATTCTTGGATCCTTGTTTTAGAATCTTTTTTTTTGAAAATATCAATTTAAGTAATAAAACACGAGATGTTATTTATTTAAAAAAAAAAAATTTAAATTTATATTATCTTAGATGGCGTTATGTGCTGTGTAACATTGGAAAGGAAATTAAAATAGTTCACCGTGGGCAGTCAAAAATTGACAGAACCAACGAAAAACTTTAGAGATAATCTCTTGAAGACATAAGGGATGAATCTGAAAGTACAACTTTCTCTGAGAGAACTTCTCCTTCTGCTCCATCAGATAATAAAAGCCATCGAATTTATCAGTTTGAAGTTTTGTTCTCGGTTCGTTGGTGGAATCAGATCCACTCTCCATGTGATGGTAACTCTTAAATGGACCAGTTTATACAATTTAGTTTGTTTCTCCGACTGCAAAATACTTAAAAACAACTGTAAGAATTCATTATTTTTAATTTATAAATAGTTCATATTCATCTAAGATTATTTATACTTTTACAACAATTAAAGTCATTTTAAATAGCTAATGAATGAATAGCAGTAACTGTAGCACAGAAAAATTTTATTATTAAAAATATTTTTAATTAATAGTTAGAATAAGTTTACTTTTCATCATACATGATGAAAGTAATAATATTTTAAATATTTACCCTATATCTAATTTTATCATTATTTATAAAATTAATGATAACATAATTTTGTAATGTTTTGAATTGAAATAAATATTTTTGACACTATGTATATGTTTTTTATATAATATATCATTCTTATGGAATATATCTATTGTATCTTTGCTACAATTGACGGCATGTACATATATCTTATCAGGGACGTGCAGTAAAATATGCAAGCAAAAAAGGTGTGCGTTACTGAAAATTCTAGGAAACAAATATAAATTAAATAATTTGATTAAGATAAACGAAAACATTATTTTACAATTAACTCTATCTGTGTACCAGTAAAGACTTTAATTGCTTTGTTTTTAAACTACCACGACAACTCACCGCTATACCCATGTCGCTCTTTTGTATTCATTGCATCGAGCTATTTACATTACTCCATTCTGTCTTTAAACTTGTGAATTACTCATGTCATATAAAAAGCTATTTACTGAATTAAAAATTCCTTTCGGTTAATCCGTTTTATTACCAACTCTGTTTTTTAACAGAATAACATTAGAAAGGGTTACAACTGTGTGTAAATCATTGAAGTGTCTATTTCCTCTTTTACTAATTCGCGAACTGTAATATCTTACTGTTTTTAACGTGTTGATTTCATGATTGTTTTTCAAATTTGATGTATTAATTAGTTTTTAATTTAGGAAAAATAAAAAGCAATTGGTTAAAAATTTATTTTCTACCTTTAATAAAAATTATTATTTCCTTTAGTTATTACGTGAAGGATTTTCAAACAATAAATTAATCATGTTCAGTTATAGAAAGTGTTCTTAAAAACATCCATACATATATGGGTAAGAAGGTATTATTTTACATTATAACATAAACTTTAAAAACACTATTAATAGTACTCTAAAATTATAAATAAATGCATAATAGGGTCGTATAAACGACAGATTTATTTTGTCTGAAGACGTTGGTTAAACGAAAGTACATATATTATATAAGATTGTATAATATCATTGGTAACAGCCCAACCTAAATCTATACCTACTGCACGCCACTGACATATATAACACAATTCTGACATGTTTGCAAATTCTTATTGAAACGTTTTCCCTTCAGTCAGTCAGTCCTTAACCTTTCGACTCGGCCGGTTGGCCATCGATCTTTGGTAGGTCACCCAAAGTTGATTGAATTTTTCGATTTCATCGTGAATTCATTTAGTAATTGAAGAAGTCGCCATATCGAAGTGGGGTTCAATCATTTGGGTATTGTTACAACTTATTACGATTATTGTGCTCGCATCGTTGGATATTTCTCTTGTAAACAGAAGAATATGTGAAGTTGTGTATTTATTACTTCTGTGGACGTAACAAGCTTGTGGTTGTGAGTACTTCGGGAGGCGAGGAGTCAGGTTCATCATTGGGTGAGTCGAGTTAGTTCACTCTTTCATCTCCTGTTACCCCTGGCAACCTGATCCTTTCAGTCATAACAAAGAAATTGCATAACTAACCCACCTACCCAATTTCGTATATTCGCAACACTCAATTGCATCGGATTCGATACTATCTACATCCGATATTTTTACGAAAACATCACCATTACCGACATATCAACACCCCCTTGAAATAATAAGGTATCATATGACATTTACATCAAACTATGATATTGAGCATCAAAGTCTAAAAATATTGTATTTTCCATTTCTTCAGAGCGCAATTTGGTTCATCGTCCGTGAGGCGATTTTTTTTACAAAAATAGTGATATGTAATTTAGAGTTATGAAATAAAACTATTCCTAATATCAGCCATGTTAATAATAATAATATTTAATAATTTGCATGGCGCCATTTTAATAAAAAAAAATAATCTTAAAAATATTTTTTTTAACTTATGGAAATGATTTTTTGAAAAGATGCGTTTTTAGTCTCTTCATAAATAGTCTCTGATGCGCTGTTTCTTATGACTAAGGGCAAAGATATAATATATATATTTAAGATTAGTAAAATCAAGTTTATTGTTAAAATAATATAATATATACTTTGTATAATATATCTTATTAGTATTCAAATATTACAAATGCTACTAAAATATAACGTTTATTTCCTGTCATCTGCTAAACTCCTAGGAAATTTGACTGAAAATTTGTTTTCAAAATTCCGATACAAAAAAGTTCATTTTGACCATCATCTGATATGGTCACCCTTATTTGCAGCATTCCCTAAATCCCCGCAAACAATTCAAATAGGCATCATCAAGCGTACCCGCTCGACGCTATTTACAGATCACATTCAGGCAGTCCATTAATTGCTGCCAGTCATCGCAAGCCTCTCCACGTTGTTGCTCTGTCTCCTGGCGACATGTCTAAAGAATTGCAGGACACATCGCAGGCACCTTGTGTTAAAATAACTAATTAAGTGGTTACTTTACCTACTGAAAAGCGGAACAAATGCGTCTTGCGCTTCTTTGGAAATCCACCACTTCTTCCAGTGCAATATCGTCCGAGACATATACCCCAATCGTCAGTGTCATATACAAATTAAAAGTTGACAAAGGAGCAATCTAAAGTTCTCGGTACAAGGTAATAGATGTTACCTGATAAAAATCTGCGTACTTAAGAAATAATGGGCTGAACAATTTATCGAATAAATGATATACAGTGAACAAAGAAAGTCCTGAAGTGGTGGTCTTGCATTTGTAGAAGTCGTATTGGCTATCATCAAACTCCAATCGCGAGGCAAATTAGAAATCACAAAATTTAAAACTAGTGCTTCTCAACACCATCAAGGTATAAAAAATGTAGTGCCCTTTCATATAAAATCAAACAAATATTAGAAAACTCCGACAGTAATTACAAGTTCTAATTTGATTATGTATTTAAAATTAAATTCTATATTTATATCTTACTTGTATGCCTACCTTTACATTATTTTAAAGATAAATACTCTCTAATTAATTTCTCTATTGAGTTGGGTAATTTTGTGTAAAAAAAAGTATAATTAATTAAGTTATGTGTATACAATACATATACGTATAATAAAATAAGTATGAAATAAATTTAAATTTAAAAAATTCAAAAATTCATTAGTATCTCAAGAGCATTTTTTAAATATAATATATATATATATAATATATGCTCACTAGCAATTTTAGAGGATGATAAACAGTTGTATTATATTTTTATACTGTTATAATGATTTTAGCCACGTTTAATCATCGAGTTATCAATCTCAGAGTTTTCCTCGAGACCTATCACCATTGTCTCAGAGTACACGTTTTCGCTACAGCACTTAGACTTCCCTCGAGACACTACCTTATTTTTATTTAATTGTTTAAAATATAACATAATAATTCCACGTCTTAATCCGGCGGTGTGCGCAGCGCGACGAGTTTCTGCTTTGTTTAAGTGCTTATCACTTAAACAACATTCTGGGCTAAGTGCTCGAGCGTCAAAAAGGACGATTTGATAATCGAAAGCAACCCTCATCGATTTCCACCCCCTCTGTCCTTGACATAAATTATATCAATTATTTCAGTGGTTGTGCCTTATTTTCTATATCCTTCCTTATTTATCATCTCTATAATAATTAAGTTAATTTTCATATCTATAGTCATTTTAAATTCTCCACTTTCTTGCGGTTGTGTATATATTAATACATTAATTTATTTTTAATTTATTATTTATTTATTTATGCAATTAGGTTGATTTTGCATGTCTTTTTTAAGTCTTTGAACAATCGCCATTTTGAAACAGTGACGAATCAGACTGGCGAACTTAGATATATCAGATCAGATTAGATCAACGTTTCTGAAATTTTTGATCGAAATTTATTGACAATTACGTGTCTACAAAAACCGTTATATTCCGTATATATGCAGAAAAGTTTTTTTAACTGAGAGTGGTTTTAATGTCTCCCGGTTGTGAGCGAAGAGAATGCATTGAAATTTTATTGTGGCAGATGTTGTGTCAAGAGATCCTCTATTACAGTCAGTATTTCTATCGAAATTTTCCGAATTGTTTTTTTAATATTATTACATCCAATTCAGAAAACGCTTTCTTACTACAAGACATGAATTATTTAATCTGATAAAGATGATATGTAAAAGAAAATAGTTTTACATTACTTTCTGGTGGCTGGTACGTCACACTTTTAATAATGGCCAGCGATTGTATCTCGAATAAAATTATTCTACAAGCATCTATCACATGAATGGATATTAGTTATTACACAAAAATCCATTCTCAGAATCATCTATAGAAAATCATATAGGTTCCCTTTGACTCACTGTTTGAGGAATGTCAGCTTCAACTCTATGTAAAAAGACTGATCCTTTATTTTCATTCCAACAAAGAGCTTCATCAATATCCATCACATAATTATGCTAAGAGAACAAAAAAGAATAAGCTCACCGTGAAGCCTAAAATGAAAACAAGCTTTGGTCAATCCTTCCATGTTTCTGGTCCCCAAAGCCTATAACATTTTTCCGAGCAGTATGAAACAATTCTCTGTGAAGAAACTCAAACACCATCTCAGGAGCTGGTTATTGAGTGTTGGCAGAAACTGAGCAAAGATTCGTGGAAATGATAACATGAACAGAATATCATTTCTTTATATTAATTTTTCTGTTTTGCATAGTGTTTCAATCATAGGATAGCGAGAGTATTTTACATATTTATTAGAATTCTTTATTCCTAATATTTTTGGTTTAGATAAAAAAAAATTAATAATAATGGTTTTCATATTTGTATGATAGACAACGGATGAACCTGTCTCCTTTAGTACAGACTTCGGTCTAGTTGAGGAGACAGTAAACATTTCTTACATTATGAAGCTTATTCGCCTTTTTTGTATATTTATAAGAATGTTTATAATGTATAATATGTACGTATATTAAGAACATAAACAGAAAAAAAAAGTTAAATATGAAAGAATACCGTTCACTGTAAGTTTCATTTTTTAAATAAATTAATCAATTGAACTTTGAGTTTTCAATTTAGGTAAATACATATTCCCCATGTGTTCCCAGGTATTCCCCCCAACAAACATTTATTTCGATACCATGGGTACCTATCAAATATTCCGTATAAATTTGAAAATTTCAAATTATATTTTCTGTTATTGTTGACCATAATATACGTTCACCGAAGTGGAGAGGGTAAAACAAATAATGTATTGCAAGAACTGCTTGAAATGGTGGTTCTAGTTTTTTTTATTTTGTCTGGGGAGTTAACCTACCCCGGCCCTATGGCAATTATAAGGGCTAACATTCCATGATATCGCTTCCTTACAACAAATGTTAAGACCTCGGTAGCAGAAAACATAAATATCCTTTAAGCCCTTCTCCCTGTGCAGTCTCCCCCTTGGAGTATTCATCGGTGGTACCTACCATTGTAAGGACACCGTACAAGTGCCGATTTTACTACTGGCAACGTTGAAAATTCTACACTAGCGCCATCGGGTATCGTAAAGGCGAGCTTTTATTAACCGAAAAGGAGCGACATTTCAATTTATTTATGCCGGTTTATTTTACGTTTGGTAGTTGATTTTATTTACGGTTTCATTTAGCAAAGGTAGATCCGCCGCCGGCGATCCTGCACCAGATTTTCTGTTTTAAGTCATAAAACTTATAATTTTGCCGTAAAAATATTTGATAGTCTGATGGGTGAGGAAGTGTCTATCTGAAAGATTTTAGATTCAGTGCCTTTTTTTTATGAGCTAAGATGTTCGGTAGCTCATAAAATGAAAAAATATGATTATTGAGAATATTATTTTGATTAAGTGCCTACCAGCCAACGTAATAACAAATCTGAAAAAAAAATGTTGGCAAATTCAATAAAATTGTTATCTCTCTTCCATGGCAGTTAAAGACCAACATTCAAAATCATAAAACCTAACAAAAACAAAGCAAACAGTTTGGTTTAGAAATAAATCACAACAAACTTCCCAAATAACAGGATTTCATGAAGCAATTTATTTGAGTGCGCAGGTGGCAGTGGGCAGTAAATATATACAGCGGAGTCTTGGACAGTCCTTAATAGCGACAAGCGCAAAATAGATGCCTTCGAAATGTATTCCTGAGAAAGATGTTACGCATCCCGTAGACAACACAACGCACGAATGCTTCAATTCTCTCAGCTGTGAGGGCGACCCAGAACCGAGACTTGAGTGACATGAGTCTCATCTGATTGAGACTACTGTATGTCAATACTGACTAGAAGGAGGAAAGAAAGAGAATGCAAAAAAGCAAAACAATACCATCCAGAAGCCATCTAGTTGTAGCCACTTATGTAACGCAACCATTCACCCGTGTATTTATCGACAATGATGTATAGTTACAAATATATTGGTAACTGGCAGAAAGCATCGCTTGTTGTTAGACCCTGCGACCGGATACGGTGGCCGCTACAAGCGTCTGAAATTGGCAAAACAGAAAAAATGACAGATTATGTTGTATTTTTGAGATTCGCAAAATTAACTTTGTGGTTAAAATCCATTTTTAGATTGTTTAATTAACCACTTAATGAATTAATTAATTGTGTTCATTATCCCTTGTTTTGACCATTGGTGGCCGTAGGTCCTGCTGGCGGCTAAAACTATGCGGCCATGGCCAGTATTTCTGGAATTAATGATTGGTGTTTAACAAATACAAAATATTCTCATTAAAATAATAAAATCCGCGTACGTCTTCATATTATGTAATAGTTACATTTATTTTTCTGCATAGATATCTTTGCAATGAGGATGAGGGAGATGTCTATATATTATTTGTACATGTATGTACAAATATTTGTTACAAATGAAAGTTCTTATTATAATATAAAATAAACAATAATTGTAACGTAGGATAAACAATAACAATGATCGACACTCAAACTGCACAGACACTTGGAAAGTATTTTCATACTTGCTTGCAAGTGTGTTAGTAAAATTTAATGAAACCCTAAGTCTAGGTAAACACCTACCTACCCTTTTAATCAGGCACTTACACTAACGAGAATACCTATTCGACGAAATAATAAGGGGGCTAATCGGTTTTCTGTGTTCATAAGTTTAGCCTTCTGTATGCGGGCTCGGTAATGTCATCCCCTATTAAATGTATTTTGCATTAATTTATGTGGGGTGGGCGGTTGGTACAGGGCCCACACGCGAGCTGCCTCTACCCTCTGCCCTGCCTGCTGCCTGCTACCCCTGGACTTCCTGCTATAAACACAACATGACCGCCATCCCCCGGATTCCTGGAACCGCACTGCGGCTCGATATCTTGGGATTCAGCCAAATATTGTATTTTAATTATGTTTTTATGAAGGTGTGAAATGATTTTTCTGAAAGAATAAGACGAAGAATAATCTGTTTGGGTGACTCATGAAAACACATTCGACATAGCTACATCGTGATTAGTGAATCCAATCTCGAGCTAAAGTTACGATCACGGAATCTGAAGATCATCAAAATGGCATTAGAAAATTATTCATTATTTTCACGTTAAAAAAAAATATCTGAAAAATAAATACAATTAATGTGAAATATTTACATTTAAGTTGGTATGTATATAAGGAATCTTTGAATAAAAAAAGACCATAAATAACAATAATTGACAATTTGAATATGAAACAATTTTATTATTATGAATAATATGCCCAAAATTATAGTAAAAGTATCGAGTGTTTAATTATTTATTCTTGATCTAATTGTTGTACCTCATTTAGGGTAAATGCCTTCTCGTTCTTAATCCTAGATATTTTTTGAAGCAATTTTTGTACATAAATTAGCATAAAGAAGTCTTTCATTCTTAATTATTTGTATTTATACTTACGTGTATTGTAATTTTTAATTTTTAATTAAATATTAAGCTTTAGTTGTTTACTTCTTCAATATTAGCAAAATTACTTTGTAGCCACATATTATATAAATAATAAGACAAAACACTTTGTTCAAACCACTATTTATTGATAAATCAACATGTTTCATTGTTGAGTTGTTAAAACCAAGATACCGTGATATATTCTTCACATGTTTAAGCTAACCTTAGAATAATGTATCTGAAATATGTAGTGAAAGAATATATTTATTGCTCGACATCGGAGCTCCTTTACCGGGAACTTTCGGTCCCAATTTCCTGAGAATGCCGACTTGTTGGCAGTTTTTGAAAAACGAAAAAATTTTCACGTTTTCTTTATATCTTAAAAAAATATATAAGGAAAAGTATGTGTCTTGAATAATAAACCATATTTATGTTCGCATATTTAAAACATCTAGAAAAAAATTCTCTACAAACATAAATTACATTAATAAAAATCACACAAAATACTGAATTTTAATAATAAATTATCTCACAGGGTTAATATTACGTTCCAGACCGATGTTGTTTTTAAATAACTAGAAAATAAAACATATTTTTTTAATTTGGTTTTTATTTATCGATCATTTGGTTTATTACAATTATGTACAAAATATGATATTGGCCAAGTGGCCGCCATTGGCAGCGTCACAAATTAACAATATTTTTCATAACATTCTCGCACCCTTCGTGTGTTATTTCAGCAATTTCATTTCGAATATTGCCCTGTATCATCGGAAGTGTTATTGGGTTATTGCCGTAAACCATTCCTTTCAAGTACTCTCACATAAAATAGTCGGGAGCTGTCAAACCGGTTGATAGAGGAGGCCAGTCGATACCACCACTTTTTGACATTACGCGGGTGGGCAAAAATTATCACTAAATTTTAAGCTTTCAACCATCCTGTTGAAACTACATGTGTTGCAAACCCAATAGACCCAATTTTTCTCACATGTGACGAAAGCGATCACCATTAATAATTATAGCATTGCCATTATTATTTAAATAAAATGCTTTAATGACTTTAACACATTTTTGACACATTAAATACCCTATAATAAATTGTAATTTACTATTATCTATGACTATGAAATGCAAACTGACAAATATTTGCCAAACCAAAATGGCGACCAAACAAAGTCGGCCTGGAACATACTATTCATCCTGTATATTATACAATACTACCGTAGAAATGCAAATAACGTTCAATCATACCATGTTGTGCATTTATATTACAGTAATATCGTAATAGAACCAATCGCGGCACAGTTTTGATTCTGGAGGCGCGGATTCATATCTGATTGGCTGCAAATTGAATTATCATTTTGTATTTTTTCTTATTTCGCGAGATCCCATAACAAATTATAGAGAAACTGATTGCTTTCTGCTACACATGCCTAAACTTCTGCACGTTTTAAAATATTATATAATACGTATCTCGAAGAATGACGACACAACATTTTGGAAACGAGATGTTATTTTTTTAAATATGCGAGCGGTCATTGATCAAGCGGATTTCGTTTTTAGATTTTTGATATATTCATATTTTCAAATTATAGATAAAATCAAAAATATTTTCATCTGTTTAATTTAATAAAAATCACGAATCAACGCGTTTTAAATTATATGTAGATATAAAAGTGCAACTAACACGATATTATATTATGACAAAGTAAAATATAAAGAAATAATGAGAGAATATATAGCTGACATATTATTTCTTACTATGAATATATAGCATAGTGAGTAAGATAAAGAAAGGATCACTTAGGTGGTTTGGTCGTATGGAACGGATGAATGAGGAGAAAATGTTGATGGCACCAGAAATATAGGACGTCCGCGGAAGACTTGGCACTACCAGGTAAACTAGGTACTGGAAGATGGTCATGTTAGATGCCTCAAATCTTCTCTGCCTACCTCTGCAGTGAAACGGCATCATGATATGTTAGTTAATATTATATTATATTAATCTTTAGATTTTGTCCTTTTTACAAAACCATATTTTGTTATTTTAATATTAAATCTCGAACATTTCCGGGTATTTATTAGGGTGTGGGTCTCTCGCTGGGGGTTGCTGGGATGGACGATTCCGGGAAGAACAGTGGCTAGAGAGACCTAACAGAGCATTCTACTGGCTCTCCCTCGCACCTCTCGCGACCTGAACATGGTGAATTTCTGCCGGACTGTGACCGAAGTCCCCCTTTTGGAAGTGCATGATTTCTATAGCTTTTTTCTGACTACCCCTCTGAATGTAATGTGATAACGCGTGTCATGTTAAATTGTACAGATATGGCTCTAGTACGGTGATACCGGAGCCAACCGATGATGGTATT
Organism: Eubasilissa splendida; assembly: GCA_031772225.1. Classification (NCBI taxonomy): domain Eukaryota; kingdom Metazoa; phylum Arthropoda; class Insecta; order Trichoptera; family Phryganeidae; genus Eubasilissa; species Eubasilissa splendida. Next base: position 22,391,526 of record CM062862.1, on the reverse strand, counting down.
AAGATATTAATAACTGTAATAATGTAACAAAAAATTATAATTAACTGAAATATTGAAGAATCAAAACGATTCCGGAATAGGGTGTGAATAAATATTAAAACTCGACAAGAACATTAAAATAATAATATTATATTTCAAAAAACATTACAAACCTTCATATTATTTGGGTAAACACGATCGTAACGTCATATTTAAATTGGCATATAACATAAAGGTTTTATTATGAAAAACTGGAAGGCTATCAGAAATTTCATATTTATTATTTTTTAACATATGATATTTTATCGATGAAATTAAAATTACTGTATTACAAATGTAAAAATAAAAGATAAAATTATTTTTGAATAAACTCTTCGCGTCCTTCGTACAAGCATTATGTAATATCAAGATGTTTACATTTACAAGAATTCCAAGAATTCGGGGTTAAGAAATATCGAAACCCGGGTATTGGAAAATATAAGTATTTTACATTAGAAAAGCTCCACTTGGCATTTAGGGATTACAATATTCAAGGAATTATCGATGTCTGTCTTCAAAATGAAATTATTTTATTTATTTTAATATTATTCAAACTCACTAATTGAAAAAATATCTATCATTACACGTGTATCGGTAAATTTTTGTTGTTATTTTCAAACGCCTACAGTAATTCTTTGAAATAATTTAGGTAATTAATAGGAAATAATTATTATTGGTCAATAAAAATCTTCCCGTTGATAAAAATGACATTATTTGATCTATTTTTACGAAACGAAATTTTGTTTATCTCCTCTTCATATCAAGCTCGGCCTCATGAAAAAAATATGAAGGGTGTGAACAAAGAAGGGTTACCTGAAGAGAAAAATCTCCTCTTATCAGTGATGCTAAGGTAATGGAAGATATTTTCTTTGGCCCACAAATCATAGATTTCTGATTTCAAGATAAAGTTGAATGTATGAACTTTTTCAAGAATTTACTTCATACCACATTCGTCAAAATCCATTGAAAATCCAAAAACATTTTTTTTCCGATAAACCTGGTGCTGTTCTCAAATGAATTTACGTTTGCAGTAGTGGTAAATTCAGAGAAAATGTCGCCAAATTAATGTTGGACAATCAATAGATACTTGTGTAGAAGAAAACAAGAGACAGAAAACGTAAAAAAAAATGGTTATTCATGTTTTTTATGAGTATCATTTGTTTGAAAATGTATTTATTATAAATAATATAAATATTATTGCAAATTTAGTATTCAAAAATAGGGGATGTTAGGAATACTCTGTAATAGATTGCGATTTAACATCCTTGAATCTAAAAAGTTCTAACAAAATTTCCGAAATAAAGAAAAAAAATTATCAATTTTAGACGATTTTTAAACACTTTGAAATAGTAAAAAAATAATTTTTAAATAATACCTATATTATATTTACTTACATGCTTTGAGGCTTCAGCTACTATTTATAATCAAGTTTTATATCAACAACACAATAATGCAAGAATTTTCTATATTAAGGTAATTTTGTGGCACGCAGAAAATAATTTTAATGGATGCGGTCTTTCTTATAATGCTCATATGTTCTTAATTATGGCGAACAACGTTCAGTTTATGAATTGAACATTAGTGTAAAGGTCTAATCTAAATAATAGGTTTAAAAAAGTCAAATCTAGTAGTTAACTTCTGATATAAATTAATAATAAAAACCCATATTTTCGTAAAAAACGCGGAAATATGAATTATTTTTGTAATGGAAGCAATAAGTATGTTGTATAGTTTTGGAGCTAATAACATACATAACGTACAATTATTCATTTCTTGACGATGCCTCATCTTTATACAATGATGCAAATCTAGCTTTATAGAATGACGGTTTAACTTTATAGAATTTAACAATACCTTTCTAGATGATGCTTTATAACACGATAAACTTCAAAATATCATCTACTCGTATATTATATTTCAAATTACAATAAAACTAAAACTGTTCCATATCATTTTAATTACCATCATATTTATGTTTTCCTCCCTCTGACTATATTTAACAAATAGATAAATATTATCTGGTTGCTAGACGACATTACTATTTATTGATGTCTACAAAGTATGAAGGGCGAAACCTTGACCTTGAATCAATTGACACACAGACATTCAGTCACGACGCTCGTCAGTGCTGGTTCTCGTTTCTTACCGTGTAAGGGATGGGGAATAATGGGGAACATTTCCCGGGGTTGGAATAATTTTCCAGGTAAAAATAGGCCGGTACCGACACCCGCCATGTCGGAAAGCGTATCTCTAGAATAATGTATTCACCTGGCAACACCCTAGAGATAGGGATGGGTGTGTACATAAATTCGATGTTCTGATTCTCTTGTTTTTGAATTAACGTTCGTACTAAGATTTATCCGTTATCGGGAATATGAACTCAGCAAGAGAATCGCGTTTATGCGTTTTGTGCACATCAATGCCATAATATATTGTCAAAAAAAGAAGGAAAGGAAGAAATAAAAAAGAAAGAAATTAGGATGGTAGGAAAGAGTGAGAGAAAGAGAAGGTAGACAAAGAAAATATGAAAGAAATAAATAAAATGAAAAAATAAATAAACCACCCAAAAGAAAGTACATACAAATATAACATGAGGCCAAATTATTGTATTGAAACACATCACAAAAACACCAAGGCTTGGTAAAATTACGTAGATGTATTGTGTCCTCACCAGGAATCGAACCAGGAGCCCCCGGCATGAAAAGGCAGTGTCATGCCCACTGGACTACTAGGTACACTAATGTTGCGCGTATATATGTATGGTATATATAGCACATAAAAATTAATTAATTAATAAAATGGTGTTTTCAGTTTCATACATTCACTAAATCCACTAGAAAAAAATATATTTGGATTCTTATTAATTGCCTTCATTCTAAATCAATTTAATCTAATATAACAATTAATTCTTCAATATTTTCAAAATTACAAAATACTTTGTTTAAACCACTATTTATTATTAAGGGGAACACATTCTTATTGTGAAGTTGTAATTATTCAGAATATAATTACAACTTCATAATTTATTAATTAAAAGGTGACTGTTTGCAAAGAGGATTTGGTAATTTGATTTGAAATTTTAGAAATAAGAAAGTGCTTGCTATTAACAAGCTTAATATTATAAATAACCAAAGTCCCTATGCAAATAGTCACCCTTTAAATTTGTTTTCATATCATTTCTTACTTATTCTCAATTTTATTGTTTTATTTTTATATATGCTTGTATTTTTTAATTTCTTTGTTTCCTGAAGAAGATACCATAGGTATCGAAACATGTAGAATAATTAATAAATAGTGGTTTAAGCAAAGTATTTTGCATAATTATTAATAACAATTAATTAACCAAAACTTTGTTGTATCCAACTTTGAAAATTAAAATATAAACTTTTAATATTTACAATATTATTAAATAACATACTTTAATAATTCAAGCGACACTTTTTTATAATTAGAGATATATTAATAATTCCATTAATATATTTTAAAGTTGTTTGAATAATAATGTCATAATAAAAAATATCTATTCGCTAATAATATTATGGTATATTTGATCTTACTTATGTACTCGTACACATGTTATACATAGATTTAATATGTGTTTTGTATATTTTCTTTTTAGATGATATTTAGTTCAAAATTCGAGGATTTTACAAACACAACCAACATGTCAAATAAATTTACGAATTCGAATCATAGAACACTGCGATAAAATATACCAAAACGGCAAAATCAACAAAGGTTTCCAGAAAAACGGAAAATAAATTGACGGAAGAAACGAAAACCAAATAATAAATTCATACATAATGTAGTTAGAAACATTACACAAAACGCTATTCTGCTTCCTTTCATCTTTTATTTTCGTTACGTATAAAAAAATTAATTTAAACTCTATTCAATCAAGTAAATCAAGCATTCTTAAATTTCCAATATTTGCTCCAACATTTTCCGAAATTGGTTTGAAGCCTTGTTTCAAGGTCAGACACTATGTAACGAATTTCAAAATCAATCTTCGGATTTGATCTCATCTTACCTTGTGCTTTGGCTACCTTCTCAAACTCACGAGTAGGGATTCCATTATCGGTTTTACCGTTACAGGTAATGCCGGTAAATTATCCAGTGTCTACTTTCAGTAATACTGGAATTAATTAATAAGGTCGCGACTGAAGTAACGCTGAATGGACTCCAGACCCCAATGTATGTGATTTGATACTTTACAGAAAACAAACATTACCAGTCTCAGTTGACTGATTAAATATGCAAATAGTAATGAATACACCATTGATCCCATAAATAAATTAGTTTCCAATATTAGAAGATGTACAAAAATGATGAAGTTTTACAGAAATATTATTAAATGTATTAATTAGAAAGATATACATTTAAAATCAATTTTGTAGAAAAATATTGCTGTTGCGCCACCGGAATTCAAACCTGGATATCTTTCCGAACCGGGGAAGGTGCATTATCCAACTATGCTACAGCGACATTATTTTTGACGACAAATTTTCGAACCTATATGTTACACTTTTTCAAATTAATGCATCTGTCGTTTCATTATTTGAAAGCCATCTACTTTGTTTTTACTGAATCTCAAACCGATAAACCGATAAGGTAAGATGTATTCTCTTAATAATATATAAGTTGTATCAATGTGATCAAAAATTTAATAAAAATGAATTACTTTTAAAATTAGCAAAATTAACATTGTGGTTAAAAAATTTATTATTTTTATTTTTTAACATTGTTTCATTAGACACCTACTGAGTTTAAATACATCTACCGGTTTCAAAAAATACAATTGTCTTCTTCAGGATGTCAATACTAACTAAAAACATATGTTGTTGTTTGTTTACCAGAATCTATTTTTAAAAAACAATAATTATTTAAAAAATAAATAGTACCCAACTCAAATTGTTACTTAATACAAATTTACTCGAATAATTTTTCGGATTTTTTTTTAGAATGGGACTCGTAGTTAAATTTAGTTGGTTTTTGATTAGTTTTACACGCTTTATTTAACTCCAACGATTCCAAAATTATTTAATTTATGACTAACACCGTTTACATGCAAAATTGACAATCCCAATTTTTTATCAAAACCATGACCATTTTCTATCAAATGATTAGAAAATTCTGAAAAACCCAATATTGTTCAAACATCTCAAATGCTCCTTTACTCTTATATTAAAATTTATACCCGTTTTACCAATATAAAATGCAGCACAATCCTTGCAACTACGAGTCCCATTCTAAAAAAATTTCCTAAATATTATTCGAGTAAATTTGTATTATAGATTCTGGTAAAGAAACAACATATGTTTTTAGTTAGTATTGACATCCTGAAGAAGAAAATGGTATTTTTTGAAACTAGCAGATGTATTTAAACTCAATAAGTGGTTAATGAAACAAAGTTAAAAAATAAAAATGAATTGTCAATTCTGGCGTCTGCTATTGGACATCCCCGGTTTGGAAAGAGATCCAGGTTCGAATCCCGGTGGCGCAACAACAATATTTTTCAATAAAATTAATTATATATGATTTAATTTTTTGATTAATACATTTAACATTTCACAATTAGAATGTGTTCTTCTAATAGTATTATTATCGAATTAAAAACGAGATGATGGTATAGAAAATCACGTGGCTACTATCCACTGAGGACCTTTGCTTTCTAATGTAAATATTTCACCATTGTCATCTATCATCACAGGCAGTGGCGTAACTGTAAAAATTGTGCGCCAATTCAGGAAAGAAAAATAAACAAAATTAGTATTTTGCCACGTATAATTTTCACTTTCATGAGAAATTTTTTTTCTTAGGAATTTATATGCAATTTCAATTTAAAACGTACTTGCTTCGCTTAAAAGTTATTTTCACTTTACATCGATGGTCTGGTCCCTAACCCGACATATTAACGGGGTGCTGCTACGGTTTTTCATTAATAACATTTTCACGTGTTTTCCTAATACATTTTTTAAATATTGTATTTGTATTTATTGCTGTTATTGATTTTAGTTATTATTCGTTAATATTAATGTTTGTAGAGGTATCAATATTCCCAATAATATCAGCGTCAAATGTATTGTAGTATGCGAATTTCTTGAGCCCCTTTCTAACGTGGGCCCCAGTGCACTGCATTGGCAAGTTACGCCGCTGATATGCCTTCTCTGCGATTCTCCACTGCCATTTTGTCGTGTAGTTACAATATTTTCTTCAGCCAACGTTTCCGCTACCATTTCAATCGGTCTAAGAAAATCTTATAAATGATAGTTTTGGACTTACTTAATAATAAAATTAAAATACAACACTTTTTAGTGTCCCAGTTATCGTGCAAAAATTAATCCAATAAATTAAATAAAGCTGTTAAAACCGTAACAGGCTGTTTTTTTCTTATGTAATATGAATAAATATTTCGATAATACCGTCAATAAGCAATCACGGTAATTTTGGAATTGATGTGCGTCAAAATAATTTTTCTAAATTTTCAAAATCAATTTTCAGAATTTGAAAAGAATAATTTAATTTGTATTCATTTAATAATTGCACTCGTCAGAATTAAATACATTTTACAGAATTAAATGCCTACAGAAATGCATTTGTAAACAATTTTTAGAGATCCGTTTAACGTCACTGGGATTGCCTATAGGCTTGTGAGAAAACCCATTAGAAAAAAAAGAGAAATCATTAAGAATTCGTATCCAAATAATATTTCTGTAAATTACTAAGAGATAAATATTTATAACAGTAACAGATATTTATTTAATTGAAACATACTTTTTTCTTCTCCGCGACATTATTATTTGTTATACCTGCTTCATCTACAGTAAATTCTCACTAAACTAAACACAATGGGCTCACAAATCCTTTTACATCCATGGCTATACCATAAAGGCCAGTTAGAAGAAGCAATTAAATATACGGGGTGCTATAAAAAAAGTTAACGCTTATATTTTTAAAATTGTGTTAGTAAAAAATATTTTTTAATTACAATATATTTAATTAACCGTCATAACAGAAATATGTATTTATAAATATCACTCCCTTTAATTTTTTTTCTGATCCGAGTATATTTATTTTTTCTCAGTGTTATTCTCAAATCTTTTAATAATATGTTACGTTGTACAATAAATGTAAATTATGTCAAAATGTGGTCGAGATATCAGATGGTTAAGTGTGCAAGCACCGAATATCCCCAAATAATTACACCCGATACTCACGGGTTCTTTAGATTAAATAACTCGGAGTGTGTGTGTGTACCCAGATCAGGTGGAACAAGAGAAGACTACTGACAGTACACCGGTGTTTATTGGTGCTTGAAACACAGTTACAGACACAAGTATAAAATTTGTTGGTTAATGAACTCGTCTGAAAGGCTGGTCGACTCCCTGGGCGGTTGCGGCGCGTTGTATTGGCAGCTGTTTTTCGGTCGGTACCGGCGTAGACTGATGATAGCCAAGTTTTGTACCCAGGTATTTGCAGGGTGTGTGCAGATTGTAGAGGTGATAGACCTTTACATTTTATTTTGCAGTACTGATAATTGTGAGGTATAGAATCAAAATCAAACGTGTCCAATATTTATGGTTTTTAGTTAGGTATGTGCAAATAAAGCAAATTTATGTCTACAAGACTAACCTATTGAAATTAGACAAATATTGCTGAATTTCGTATAAAAACGCATTTAAAATTTTCTTGTTACATCAATCGCAGACATGTCGAATAGATAATTAATTATAACCCAGACAAATATGTTTTCTACCAATAAGACGACAGTATTTGGTCAATGGTCATCCGCGAAAGATTTGGCATGACCAGGTTAACCAGATATTGTAAGATGGTCCGACGAGTTTGAATGAGAAGATGTATGAATGTGGATGAGGCGATAATTATGTATCTTGACAGAAGAGTGTGGCGCTCTATCCTCTATGCCTACCCCCGCAAGGAAACGGCTTGACAGTAAGTAAGTTAAAAAATAAATTAAAAATACAATAATACTTTATGAGAAATTGAGTATTTTCGTTCTAACCTTCTATATTCGCATTTAAGAACTGTGTTCTTGTCGGCACTGTGTTTTCCATACGTCTCTGTTCTGAACACCATCTATCTGTACCGTGTCTGCATTCGCCTTGTTCGAATGTATGTCTGTCTATGCCTTCCTCTCAGTCTTTCTACCTCAATTATATTTCCGAGGAATGCATTGTATATAAGGGTATATCGTATCCATTGTTCTCTTCGATTTTCACTGGTGTTCATTATGGACCCCTTTTCGTGTACTACCCTTAGATGATCCACATTTGTAATTCTTTCATTACATTATTCTAAATAAAATTTATAAATTGCGTTGAGAAAAATGTCCTTAAAGGATTTCTTACAGGACAGCCTGTATACGTAGTAAATAAAACTTGAGTGTAGATTGTGCGGTAAGGCTTTGCGGTAGCTATTTGCATTAACTAACGGCTTGGCCGCAAAAGTGTACACTATGTCTATGCGCATAGCTAGGAACTTACCCTCTGTACGATATATTATTAAAGCTGAGAATACAAAAAGTTTTCAGTGCCGAGCGAGTTCTTGTACCTAATCCAAGTCGTTATATTAATATTTGTTCGCAGTCCAAAGTTACGTCAAAACATACATAGTTTCCTTCAGATCGTAGATCGGAACACGACACTGAAATTAGTGCTTAACCCTACAAGAGAATGTTTAATGACTAGCGTCTAATTAATAGTGCAATCATTTTTAGATACAAAACACTATTTTAAATATTAATTAAATATATTAATTATAAAGATACACATATAAAATCAATTTTATCGAAAAATACTGTTGTTGCGCTACCGGGATTCAAACCTGGATCTCTTCCCTAACCGGGGAAGATGCTTTATCCAACTAAGCTACAGCGGCATTATTTTTAGCGACAATTTTTCGACCCTATATGTTACCTTTTATTACTATTGTTTTTTTTGTAGCGCAACAACAATATTTTTCGATAAAATTGATTTTATATGTGTATCTTTATAATTAATATATTTAATTCATATTTAAAATATCACAGACCTATGTTCTGAATAATTACAACTTCACAAAAAAAAAAAAACACTATGTTTAAAAAATGTACTAGAAGTTCTAGCGCCATTTATCAGGTTTTATTCAAAGGTTGTCAATAAAAAGATGGTCGCTTCTAACTGTAAAATATATACGTCCCACTAAAAAGCTACATACAATATATATAACATTTTACAATAATTTATAATATGTAAGGCAGTCTCTAATATATTTAAAAACATTATCTCTGATCCCATAAACTCACTGATCTAATAATGTATATACATGGTTAAGAATGTTTTCATTTCTGCAAAGCTTATTTTGTCAATATGTTCACATTATTAAGAAGAACACATTCTTTTTGTGAAGTTATAATTATTCAAAACAATAGGTCTGTGATATTTTAAATACTAATTACAACTTTACAATAAGAATGTGTTCTCCTTAATAATATATAAGTTGTATCAATGTCCAAAATTTAATAAAAATGAATTGTTAATTCTGGCGTCTGCTATCGGTTCAAATAATGTAACGATAGATGGATTCATTTGAAAAAGTGTAACATATGGGTTCGAAAATTTGTCATCAAAAATAATGCACTTTCCCTAGTTTGGAAAGAGATCCAGGTTCGAATCCCGATAGCGCAACAACAATATTTTTCAATAAAATTGATTTCATGTGTATATCTTTCTCATTAATGCATTTAAATAATATTTAATATGTTTATAGTTTATTATCGTACATTATACAATCTATAAAAAAAGACTCTAAAACAAATGCTTGTGTGATTGTTGAAAGTTGTCAACGCGATAAAATATTAACTTATTAGGTAATTGAAGGCAAAAAATAGCACAACAGTGTTAATTTTTATTTTTGTAATTCCGAATTTGCCATCCGCAGTCCAATATATCATATCGTCGGGTAAGAATTCGGAATAATTAACGACCTCTATTGCATTCCTGTGGAATGTAATACATATGTCAGTAATGCTGTTGCCACGTTCGGAATGTGGTCGCTACCATATTCCGAGTATATTCTCCGTCTACGGTAGTAATGCAACAACACCATTAGAGTTAGGAATCAAAAATATATGATCTTGACCAGACTATACCTGAAGTAATTCTTTATATTTACAAAATAAACATTACTTCTACCAAGTATTGGCATTTACAATAATAATTAATCTTTTGCGTTTTTTTATGAAAATGTGGGTTTTTATTATTCATTCATATCAGAAGTTATACACTAAATTTGACTTTTTTTAAAACTTTTACTTAGATAAGACCTTTACACTAATGTTAAATTAATAAACTGAATGTTGTTCGCCATAATTAATAAAATACAACCATTATAAGAATTATTTATTTATTAATAAATTTATTTTCCGCGTGCCACAAAATTACCTTAATATAGAAAATTCTTGCATTACTCATCCACAAAATTATGGCAAATAATATTCAGTTTTAAATTAATGTAAAGGTATTATCTAAGAGTAGATCTTAAAAAACGCGAAAAGATGAATTAGAAATGTATATATATATATAGTGAAAAGATAAATGGATTCACTTATTGGTATTTAATAGTATCAATGATTTTTTTTTAAATTTATTAGCATTGCACCCCTATGGAGTGTTCTTGCCATTACCGAGTAATTTTATTTAATATGAAGTTTCTTTTGGATACATTTAATTTTTACAGGTTTATTTCATTGGCGTTTAGGAACCTCGTTAATATTTTTAAAATGATTTGATTGTTAGATGATAACAAAGTTGGGATGCTGGCGGGGAATGGAATTTTGTTGTTAGAAAAATCTTGGATTAAATTTGGACACTGGTCATTGATGAGGCATCCTAAAAAAACATGATTTAAATTTTCCTCTTCAAGTTGACATTCACACATAGGAGAGTCCCGAATGTGGATTTTAAATAAGTGAGAATTGACACAACAATGGCAGATCGAGAAAGTTTCAAACTTATTTAATTTTGTTTTGGAAAACCAGGGCCTAGTAGGAGTATCAATACTTGAAAACTGTGACTATCACCACCATAATATCACAATATATTAAATTAATGAAAAATTATTACCCAAATAGTATTCAATAATTATATGTATATATATATATTTTTAAAGATTAGCAAATTCAACTTTGTGGTTAAAATCCATTATTTTAAATTGTTAACTTTTTTTTATTAACCACTTAATAAATTAAATACATCTAACGGTTTCTAAAAATATTATTTTCTTCATCAGGATGTCATTAACTAATCAAAAACATATGTTATATTGTTTCTTTAACAGAAACTATTTATAAAAAACTATAATTATTTAAAAAATAAAATTATTATTTAACTTAAATTGTTACTTGATGATACAAAATTATTAGAATAACTTTTAGGAAAAAATTTTAGAATGGAACTTGTGGTTAAATTTAGTTGGTTGTTCATAATATTTTGGTTAGTTTTAAAAGCTTTATTTATTTCCAATGATTCCAAATTACTTAATTTAAGACCGACACCGTTTACATGTAAAATAGACAATCTATATTGGTAAAACAGGTCGAAATTTGAATATAAAAGTAAAGGATCATTTGAGATTTATTTGAATAAAAGTGGTTTTTCAGAATTTTAATCATTTGTTAGAAAATGATCATACTTTTGATGATAAAAAATTGGGATTGTCTATTTTACGTATAAACGGTGTCGGTCTTAAATTAAATAATTTGGAATCATTGGAACTTACCAAAATATTATTAACAACCAACTAAATTTAACCACAATTCTAAAAAAGTTTCATAAAAATTTTTCTAATAATTTTGTATCATTAAGTATCAATTTCAGTTAGGTACTGTTCCGTACAGAAAATAAGAATGTAGATAAGGGTGATTCGCTGATCTCTGCTTCTCTCAACCGGCAATGTGATGATAATTATGAGATCGAAAGAAATGAATCACAAAATATGTTCAATATCGGTACACTACGGCGACACGACACAATCGAGATTTTATTCAGATACATAACAATACATATAATCATATTTGTAAGTACCTACTCGGCGACAGGCCGCCGCTGTGATGTTTTACTAAGACATCTTTGTTTTCCTGAAATCTATCCCACGGGTTTTTTGGCGCCAAGCCGATGATTACACCTTCAAATTTCTGACACGCGTCTTATCGTATCAATTGATTGACGAGTAATTCTGTGCGATACAGGTACTAAATATATTTTTTTAAAATAGATTCTATTAAAGAAACAATATAACATATGTTTTTGATTAGTTAATGATATTTTTCGAAACCGGTATATAATTCATTAAGTGATTAATAAAACAAAGTTAACAATCTAAAATAATAATTATATTACTATATTAAACCCTTTCTTTGCAGAAGCATTAGGTATATCTAATTCATAGTTTTCTTACATAAATAATTCAGTAAAATCAAATCAAATATTACAAACAACCTACAAATGAAATTGTTTAATAAAATAAATATGTATTTTAGTGGACAATATTTCCAGGCAAGAATCACGAATTAGATGTTTTTAGTTAGTGTATAGTATGACTCAGAGATATTAGTGATGAGTCACAGTTCGTGATTTTGAGCTCATCACTTAGCGATTAGGGATTTTTTAATTTATTTAGTTATTACTGCTTACTTGCTTATACAATCATATATTTTTATGACCGTTTTCATGGTGTTTTCAATCATTTCAACAATAGGTAAGTAAAAAAAACAACATGTTTCAAATCAAAACTCTGGCATTATAAATGCGTTGCTTTATAATATAATTTTAATAATAAATTGAATATTTATTATTTCAGATTCCAACTCCCTTAAATTAAATACAGTTAAAAAGGCAATATTATATTTTTTCTCAATATTATACGCTTTTAATAGCGACTACTAGAATTATAAAAATTTAAAATATAATATATGATATTTTATACACAGAATATATTATATATTTTTAATCAAAATGATCATTTTTGTTTAAGTCGATTAGAAGTTTCTTTAACTATATTGTGCTACAAACGCAATGCATATGTTCGTACACTGTTCTCGATGTAATTGAATCATAAATATACGGTAATGTCTAACTAACCGTGGCTAAATAGGCTGAGACGTCTGATCGAGATCAAGTGTCTGTCTTTTTCTCAGGGGTCGCAGGATCGAACCTCCGGAAAACTAGCTCTTTCTCTTTTTATATATAGCTAACACTCAAACCACTATTTTTGTATAAAAGTACTTTTAAATAATCACTACTCCGAATATAATCTGTCGACAGGATGTGTCGCAGTTAGCCATGTGCACACGTGTCGCCGGAACGATGAATTGCGGAATACCGTGTCACACATCAACAATGTGACAAAAACCGATTAAATTCTATTGTTATTTCCTAAAATTGTTTTTTTCTTCTTTAATACGCGATTAACTCGAAACTGTTTTCCAGTTTCCCCCGTGCGACATAGATACACATAAAAATGCAATTAAATTGACAACTTCGAATTCCGCAAAAATATCTAACCCAGAACTTCTATAATGTTAATTTATACAGCGGAGTAAGGCGGACATGGAAATTCAGATTCGATGGAAAATATGAGAATTGGAATTAAAACGAGTCCGCAAAATCTCGAAATATTTTCCCAGATTCAAACCATTAAAGTGGCAATAATTGTCCAATAAATTGTGGACGGTATCGAAATTACCACAAAAATGTATGTATACGGCGATCGTTAAACTAATTAATGTAGGAAGGACACAGCAAAAAATTGTAATCCAAATATTGGTAGGGGTTTCGGGGAGGTTTTAATTTTCTTCAACTAACCAGTGACCAGAGCTGTCGCTGTTTTTGTGAAGAGCGGAATATAACAAGGTATTTCATTATATGTGTACACATATTTCCCTTTGTGAGAATTTCACGAAAACGAGTAATTAGTCTGAAACATTCTAGTGTTATTGATACGGTTTTGGGAAACACAAGGGAAGGATCTCTAATTTTCTGGGGGATTAATGTGAGCTCCATTTTATTATTCGCGGGATTTCTATTGTTTTTATGAAGTACATACTTCATACATATAACTCTTTTGAAGTACATTTATCATTGATTATATACAGTACATAAAACATATGGTTATCCAACAAGCGTGATAGAAGTTTAAAATTGAATTTTATTTTAAAAAAAACAAGTATGATTTCAATGATTTTTTTTTAATTTGAAAGATCATTCGATGCCATTATATACATAATGAAATATAATTTCAATTTTTTAATATGTCCAAGAATACACAATTACTGTCACTAATTTAGTCCATAGATGTAGTGGTACTCGAAGCGAGTCCACATATTAACATATATACAACTTTCAAAATTTGATAGATATGGAGATTGATGGGTGAGAATGATGAACGTTATATTTATATAAAGTGATCACTTAAGCCAGCCGAAGATAGGTCGCGTAAGCCCTGTAAATTAAATTACCCATACTTCCATGTACTTTGCATTAAATATAATTTTAAAAAATAGCTTCGTCTCTATGAGATATCTATTATTTATTTAAACATATTTCATTTAAATGTGATACAATACATTCTTCGGATTCAATTTTCAGCCACTCTTTCGCACAAATCTGGTGCAATTCCATCAATAACACAAGTTACGTAATTTTTTAATTGTTCAATAGTTGTTGGTTTATCAGCATCAACAAGTGACTACATATCTCTGCAGAAAATAGTCAAACGGAGATATTTGCCGCCTAGATCGTGTGAAACATCACACGATCTAGGCGGCAAATTGACAGACCATAAAATTCGCGAAGTGCACGTTGAGATTGCCGAAATGAAGTCTGATTTTGATAAGTTTTGTAATCGCTGTTCCAATGTGAAATGCTCCATGATAAAATGGCAGACTATACCGAATAAAAATAACAATGACTGCTGCCAAATATTCATAAACATTATTATTTGAAATTCTATCACAGTTATAGGATAACCCTGTGTAATATTTAAAAATATATTCATGTTTTTCACTTAGATATACATAGATAGGGGCCTGGAAGCACTCGTCTTTAGAATTGTAGGGAAAATTTATCAAGTCTACTATGTCAAAACTGATCAAAACTTTGAAAATTTAAAGTACAAAACTAGGGTTCGAAGGAGAATTGACCAATTGCTATATTAAAACAAAATTTGGAAAAAGATGATCTATCTCATAAAAGTCTGACTAGTTCTCCATAGCTCTGAATGGAGGTAAAACATAGACCCTGAGAAGGAAATATACATGCTCGTCACCTTCAAGATGTGGTATTGGCGTCGTATGCTTACATTATCCGTAATCATTATTTCTATGCAATAAATATTGGTAAAGGTACCAAAACAAAATAAAGGATCTTTTTCATCTGGAAATACGGTAGTTAAGATAGTACATACAGGCATTGTATTCAGTTAACGTCTCTGAAATTATAAATATGCTCTGTTTTTATAGAACTCTGCGCCCATCTTCAGCTTCAGAAGCAATTCATGCTGATCCATAGCTTCCTGGGAAAGTTTAAATCGGACTGCTCTATCCTCAAATCAACCACAATCTCTTTACTTTTCACTTTTGCATTATCTCATTCCCCACTCATTCCCCATCATTTTCCACTTATCTTCCAGACTTAAAGTGAAATAATAAGTAATAAAATTGTATTACTTCATCATAATCCTAAAGATCTTCACTAGTGATGATAAAAATCGTTATTTAAACCGTTATCGTAACTGCGATTATGTTCGATTATAACGATGGTTGGTAATTCATCGAGCAATGACTGGTAGACCAGATAATAAACCTACAACAGTTAAATCTCAATTACCAATCATTATGTCAATAACAGTCACGTAAAGGTCTGCCATCATTAATCTTTACATACAGTATAGAACATATTCTTCTCCCAATCCCTTTTCCGTTGCTGGGTTTGGCCTGCCCATATTTCGCCTCCGGCCTGAGGGTTCTACTATTTAACCTATCTGCCCTCTCAGATGCCTCATCAGATATATGGGCCACTGTCCACTGCCATTTCCTATAATTTTGCTACATTCATTAGAAATTGTCATTTATTTATTTTTGTATATTATAATATTTAGCTTTCATGACAAAAAAAAGGCAGCAATAAGAAGCCGCGACTGAAAAAATGAATTGCTTCGCTTGGCAACGATTATCTTAGTCCACATTAGGGTTGAGAAAAGTATTGCCCCCAAATGTATTCTTGTTAAGCGCGAACCTTTTAGACCCCCATACAACGTAGAACCCAATGCGCCACATTGACTGCATTACCGTAGTTACGCCCCTGTACGTATCAGCTACGGTACCAGTAGGTTGATAAAACCAAATATTTAAAATATCGTTTTATTATGTTAACTAATCATGAATAGTAATCTATATTATTTACATATAAGTTTACATAAGCTGCTTTTAGCAAAAAAAACTCTTTGTTTATTTATTGTTTATTTTTGAACGACAGATATTCTACAGAATTTTAAAACATGTTTAGACCGTATATGGTGTAAACCAGACAATAATCTACATCTGAAACCATATATACTGGATACTAAAATTACTGATCATTTCCCTATAGGTCTATTAATACATGTTAAAATTATAAAAAAAAACAATAAACTCTGTATAAATCAAAAATACATTTACTAAAATAAATTCCGAAATGTTAATTCATGCTATAAACAAACTAAAATGAAATGATCTTTACTCGATCGGTAATGCTAATAATGCTGCAAATTATTTTATAGAGACGATCTACGAACACATACAAAGGTTTTTAACTACAATGATTAAAAAAAATAATACCTGTTAATTTTCATATATGTCATTTTGTTGTATTATATAAATATTGATAGCCACCACATATAGGTATATGATATGAACCGCTTATTGAAGTCTGGCTTTCTTGTAAGTTGGTACCTACCTATTAATAATTTTGACAAATTACATTTTTCGGTACTGACAGCCCTAATTCCGGTGTCATAGAAAAATATCAGCTTCTGTCAAACTGGTCAAACTAATTTGATAAACAAGGGAATCTACAATAAATATTAAAATATCTAAATAAAAAATTAATGGACAGATAAATTAGTTTTCGAAATGGATTGCGATACCAGAATCTTAGGCGCCTTAGAGGATAACGGAAAGCTATGTAGATTATGCCTCGGAAATGAGGCCGTGTATAATATTTTTAGTGAAGAAACTATGATTGTTGTCAAATTACAACAATGTTGTACCTTAGAGGTACTGTTCTTTTTGTATTGAGAATAATTATATATCCGTGTTAAATATAATACTGTTAGAAATACAAGCAACATTGTTTTATCCTTCAGTTTTATTAGAAAACATTTTTCCACACACCCTATTTTGAACAATTCGAAAGGAGACTAATTATTTATTACATGGAGTAACCTAAAAAAATTATACTATGCTATTTTCTAGAAACATTTAAAAATATTAATTTAGCATCAGCGTGATTTTTCAATTCAACTTTTTTCCCAGATAACTGTTGACACTTCACCCGAGCTACATATACTCACCAATTCACATTGCTCAGACCAAATTATCTATTTTTAGTTTAGGTATAAGTTAGAAATATGTTAAATAGGTGGTGTTCAAGGACCCTCCAATAAGTAAACAAATTGAGATATTTTAAATATAAATTAAATGTATTAATTAGAAAGATGATATACATATAAAATCAATTTTATTCGAAAAATATTGTTGTTGCGTCATCAGGATTCGAGCCTGGATCACAGACCTATGTTCTGAATAATTACAACTTCACAATAAGAATGTGTTCTAATATATTGAGATATTTATTTTCAAATTTTAAAATCGATTCTACATTATAGAATAATCTACCTAAACTGCTGTTTTATCATAATTCTACCTTTTAATCCACCATTGTTAAAAGTCTATGAAATGTGTTAATTATGACACATTCTATTTTTAGGGATAAAGTTAAGCATTTGATTCCATTAATCCAATAATAATTGTCTGCAGTTGCTCCTTATTGTTTAACATCATTCAAATAGTCAACGTTATTTTGTAAGTTAATTGTATTTATAGTTACACTAGGTACCTATATCAATTATCTAATTACATTATACCAAATCCAGTGATGATTTTCTTAATTTATAGATATTTCAGAATGATGGATTACCCGAGAACATATGCCGCAACTGCGCCAACACCATTGATGTATCGTTAAATTTTAGAAAACTTTGCGAAGAGAATGACAAGATCTTGCGCCAAAACATCGATCTACTTAAAACGCAGATCAAAAATGAAATACCCGAAGTTAAGGATGAGTGTGATCTTTTTAATAATTATGAAGACTTTCCTGACATAATCGAGGACGATATAAAAGAAATTATTAAACATGCCCACTCCCACAAATTCAAATCACATAAGAAACGGAAAAAAACACTTAGTGAAATTAAGCTGAAAAGATTAAGAAAAAGAAAAGGTGTTAAGAATGTAAAATTAGAAATTGATAATGAAAAGAAAGTAAAATTAGAAATCGAGAACGAAAATGAATCCACTTCGACGAACCGAAAAGGATTTTCTCAGTCGGGCGGACTGTGCCCCTTTTGTGGAAAAGTGTTTGAAAAAATGTCATCATTTAATACTCACGTTAAAAAACATACTTTAACAGAATCGTTTGCTTGCGAAACATGCTCAAAATCTTTCAAAGAACTCAAAAGACTTAAGGAGCACGAGCGAACTCATCTTAACATCAGAGAATACTCTTGTGAAGTCTGCGGTAAGCTTTTTGGAACAAAGAGCTGTGCCAAAAAACATCTAGAAAGAGTTCATTTGCGATCGCAAACTGTGTTTTGTAAAATATGTAATAAAAAGCTCGCTCACATGAACAGTTTAAGGGTGCGTATTACATTTTGCTTAATTTTGATTATTTTTTGTTTTAATCCATTATCACCCTCTGTACATGCCTGTGTACACCTCTTTGAAACGTAATTTGTGGTGTTTTGTCAATAATTCTTCTATAAAACACCCCAAATCACGTTTCGAAGAGGTTTACAGAGGGCTGTAATAGGTTAAAGTAAGATAAAAATCTTAAAAAACAAGCCTTTTTAAAAATCTTATAATACTTATATCTACCTAAGCATCTTCTATAAAGAATGCACTCTTTGCATTCTTTGGTTTAACTCACAGTGGTCGGGTGTCATCCTAGGTGATCGACAAGCTAGTTCTTTGCATTTCTCTCAGTTTAAAATCAGTAAGAATATTTATGTGACATCTATATGTTTTATAAATTCATTCTAGGAATCTCACATCTAAATTGAAAAACTGAGATATAGCTAATTGACTGAGGACTTCAAAAAATTGTCTCTAAAATCATTATGTAACTTACTTGACTGAATTAATAGTGGTGATTGTGTATTAAAAAATATTTGTTGAGCAAAAGTGAAGAGTATGCAATGTAGTATTTTAAATATGAATTAAATATATGTATATCTTTATAATTAATATATTTAATTCATATTTAAAATATCACAGACCTATGTTCTGAATAATTAAAACTTCACAATAAGAATGTGTTCTCCTAAAAAAAAAAAAATGTAGTATTTAACCAGTGAAACACTATGTTGACTGATCAATTCAAAGATTCTTTGACAAAATATATTCTTAAAGATTCCCACATCCGGAGATTTCAAATTGAACTGAAATTGCATAAAATGTGTTCCATGTTATCCATTCACCATACATGACACCAAAGAATGTTGAACAGCCTGTCACAGGATATTTAAGAAGGTCCCTATTGCCATATGTCTGATACCTGAGCACTGTTTTATAATTTTATAGGAATTTAATAGTGTATTTAAAGTTGGGATAATGCAATGGTGAAGATCAGATCAATCACAAACAAATTTAGACAGTTTGACCTATCATGCCTATTTTGACTGATTTTTATACATTTGTAGATTCTTTATAAACTTGGAGTGTGTATCTTAGAACTGCTAGTTTCTGAATAATTATTTATCTTTACTCCTTGTAGTCCCCCAAGACAATGGATGAAATGCTTTTTTTAATTTATCAATGTAAACCAAAAGATCTTGATTTCAATTCCAAATAAAACATTATTTAAATTATTTCCCTTTTAATTACGGAAAATCGCAAACTACACCATAGCTAGATATATATGCAATCTTTTCAGAACATAGTTTAACCTGCCGTTGGTCGCGCGGCGGCGCAGCGCTCACCCAAACAGTTTCCAAGAATTATGTTTTTTTCAATGTTACAGGCTCAAACACTAGGACTTTTACAAAAACCGGTTTTCGAATTTCATTATTTCATGAAACCCGGTTTTCGAAGTTTTACAAAAATATTCAAATAAAATATCAAATAATACAAGTTATTTTTAATTTTATTTATTTAATATAAAAATTGTACTACAAATAATATAATTAAACAAAATCTAATTAAGTAATTGATTTATAAAATTGATTGAAAACCAAAATACAAATTAAAATTTTATTTGGTATTAAAAAAACAATACAATTAAAAGGCTACAGGCAATTGCTTATTTTCAATTAATGATTATTCACCACTTGGTAGTAAAAATACATTATTTTTTTATTAAATTTTTAGGGCAGAGTTGATAAGTTATCAAGTCAATTCAGAGGAAAAAATAATATTGATTACTATCAATTCAGACGCGTAACAAAAGCAATGGAACGATTCGGTAGACTGAATGGCAATCGAGCTTCATTCAAGATTTTTCTATCCCAAAATATCTGATATTGTTTTGACAATGACCACAAACAAAATGCAACATCCTCAATTAATTTAGTTACATATTATAATAATTTAGTTCTCTTTTGAAATTTGTTTTTTCTAGTCAGGGATATCATTATTCACGCCCAAACATTGCAACAATGAGAGTTCTATATTTATCACTTAATTAAGAAACTGAATCTTATTTAAGAAAAACAAATAAGCTTAAAAAATCTTCTAATTTAAATATTTTATTTCTTTCAGTGCCATATGAAAGTTCACACAGGCGAAAGAACATTTGAATGTGACGTCTGCAGTAGAAAATTTGCTTTTAAATGCAGCCTTCTCGTTCACATGAGATGTCACACCGGGGAAAAGCCGTACTCTTGCAAGTTTTGTGATTCAAAGTTTGCCGCATTAAAAACAATAAAGGAACACGAGAGATTACACACTGGAGAAACACCTTACTTATGTCCAATTTGTTCCAAAGGATTCACACAAAAATCAAATATGAAAAGCCACTTCAGAAATAACCACAAAGGGATGGATATGAAATTAGAAATGTCAGGTTTACCTGTCTAAAATCATAGTACTACCTCATATATATTTCTTCTCTGTATATATTCCTACACAAGAGATTAGTAAATTGTGTAATATCTACGTAAATGTACAAAAAATATAATATATTGAGATAAATTATGCAAATAATTAATTCTTTAATAATTTTTATATCGTATTATCTAAAATATAGTAAGATGTACTGGCTCAAAAATAAAACCTTTAACGAACCGAAAAGATAAATAATATATAAAATGTTGCATTTATTTTTGATCAAAGGTATTACACTTATGTTTCAGCCAATGTTCCCTTTAAGGCGTGGGCGCACACACAAAAAAATATAGCGCGCACATCATTTTTAACAAGACTTCTTTATGTTCCACCTTCCATCAAAGGTTGGTGATCATGTTGCAGTATGTTGATTTATCCTGTATAAAATCAGCATTATTTTGGACATTGAATCACTTTCAAGTTCACACAGCTAAGATAATATTTTTCTACCTATATAATAGCCGTGCTACCTCCTATTTTCCTCCACATAATGAATTGTAAAAGATCATATTTTTCACTGCGGAGAATGTGTCCAAAGAAAGCATCTTTCCTTGATAGTTGTGTGGGGGCAGGTAGTTAGAATAAAATGAAACACGCAGTTGGTGTAGTTTGTTTATTGGTAGATTGATAGAGAAGGAAGAAAACAGGAGATAGTGGAACGAGAAATGCGAAGTGTAGAGAAGCGAGTTGGCAGTGTTCGGCGTCGGCCTCACCGGCTCAAGCGGCCAGAGTGTCGTCGGTGAGGGATTGGACCAAAATGTGGCGGCAGCACCCTGCCGCCGGCTAGGTATTGAATGCAAATGTCGCTGGGAACTGCGTTAAATTTGAACCGCTGTCCCTTAGGGTTGTTATTAGTTCTCTTGACTTATCTTAATACATCTTCATTAGTAATGTGATCAATCCAGGCCCTACCAGTACCTTATACTGACATGGTAATGCTTTTCTTATTTTCTCTTACAGCGCACAAATAATAGCATTGGTCTTTCAAAATTCACAAGAACTGTTTAATTGAAATTGAAAAGATATTACAAGTCAGAACTGTATTTGTGAGAATACCACGAATCAGAGTGTCGTTGTGGTTTGCTCCGGTTCATTTTGAGCCCTGAATTTAAAACACGTTTCAGAAATATCTACTAGGGTCTACATATAATGTGTTTCTCAGCAGCGAACACATTAAATAAAGGTTACGTGAGTTGATTTGATCTCATTGAACAATGTATGCATATGTGATAAATAAAGGAATTGAATTATCCAAATAATGAAACTCAAAAATTTCTCTGAAGAATTTAGACAACATAAATTATTTTGTCCAAAACAAATGTCATATTTAAAATCATCTGCTACAAATAAATTGGTGAAGGGATCTATCAAAAAAATCTTTTTTTTTGTTCTTTCTATTGATCCAATTGCCGTATTATTACAATATGTATTATTTTTAAATACGTTTTTTTACATGCATAAGGGTTAGCTTTATAATTACAAAGTAATGGGATGCTCTTTTGTCAAATCAGAATCATGATTAGATATGATATTTTAAACCAAAAAAAATTGTCATACTATGTACCACTGAAATAAGTCCACACTTTGCGTCAACATTTTATGATTAATCCTTGGCCCATGTGCTAAAATTATTACATAAGGGCCCAGGTGCAGTAACAGTGAACATTACAGTTTTTAGAGGTTTTTGAAAAGGTCAAATGTGAAATGAATTTAAACTAAATAAAATTCTTAAATAATTTATTAATAATTACAATAACTCTTACAAAAAGTATTAAAAATGAATACTTTTTAACTCTTAGAAACAACAATGTCGCCATGTTTCTTCTCCTCAGTCGTACAATAACAAAGAAGACATATATATTTATTTTGTATTTTTGATCAGTTGGATAATTTTAAACTATGTGCAAAATTATTAGACCTGTTTAAGATACCTGGTAGCCACCTCTGCAAACGGCGTGCAGTGCTATAATTTGACCTGTGTTGATCGCACAGGTTTTATCTTCAGAAAATTCGTGCCTGGATAGTTTCGAGTGCTCTACACCTAGCAAAGATCTTTTTTTTGGATTCGTAGGTAGAAAAATCAGAATCTTATAGGTCTATATTATTTTTCGCCATATTGTTGTCCACATTACTACCATCGTTTTTATCACTACCAGAATTCCAACCTTTCATCCCTAAGATTCATTATTCAAGCTATATTAAAATACAGTAAAATCCGTAATTGGTAATTCAATTATCCATGTGTGATCCCCAGTCCATCCATAAATTATAAGCGGCAATGTTTTAATTTGTGCACACTCGCGTTTGCATTGGTAGCTGTGGCGGTACTAAATTGATTCCATAATGAAAGTAGAGAGCGGCGGCAGGGTAGAGAATTCTATAATACAATCCGCAACCATTGTGCGGTAAATATAACTGCACGGTTAAATAATAAAAATAATTAGACTTTTACATAATATTTACTGATTAGTTTTTCCCGGTTCTTAGACATGGTAAGTTAACTTCCTTATGTCCGTCCATCAACATAAAATTAATATATATTGACAGACGCACATGCCGTATAAGGCAACATAAAACAAACAAGGTGTGGTGTCAACTATATCACACAAAAGTGTGCCATTATCTCGTCAAACAAATTAAATTATTTTGCTATTGTGTTTTCATTAATTTTTTTAATAAATTTAAGTTGTAAAAAATATTTTTTTACCATTATTATTGACGGCTATTTCATATTTTTCTGTATTTACTGAATATAAACAATTATGTTTTCTATTTTTTTGTAGTGACTCAAAAAAATTATATTTTGAAGCCTATATTACCATAAACAATAATCGCCATCAAAACACTGGCATGAGCTGTCAAGGATAACGTAGATAAGAGATATAAAGATAACAAATGTCAGTAATAAAGTTTGGGGGTGATTTTATTCCAAAAGTTAATGTTGAACCAATGATCGAAAATGGAACAAATACTTGTAGATTATGCCTTCGTGACGAAGCCAAGTTGACGATTTTCTCTACAAATTCAACGCTGCTTCAAAATATTCAAACTTACTGTAAATTGAAGGTTGGGTGATGTTGCTTTTGTTCACATTGTTCTATATTGCTTATTCAATTTATATCAATATATAATCCAAAAATGGTCTGTCCATAAATTTTTTTAAATACAAAATAATCTAAAATATATATTAATTTTCATGTAATGTTTATGAAATGTACCAATAACTTTCCAGATTTTTAAAGATGATGGTTTGCCTGATAAGATGTGTAGATTATGCTCTCAAACTTTGAGAGATGTTGTCACATTTATTTGCTAATGTCAAGAGAGTGACAGAATACTCAGAGAAACACTTAATTTGGAAGTATGTAAACTAATTAAGCCGGATTTTGAACTTAAGGCAGAACTTAACCCCAATGGTGGCGATTGCGACAATAACAATTATGACACATCTACTGAGTTGCTTTGTGTTAAAAAAGAATGTGGCGATGGCGACGATTATCTACTTAACATTATTTCTACAAAAAGTCCGACTAATACATTAAACATTAGCAGTACATCATCAAAAAAACAAAAAACACTAATTTCAGCAAGCTGTGAAAGAAATAAATCAAACAGATTCGAGAGAAAACTAAGTGTGCAAAAAAATAATAATTCTGAAAACTTTAAAATTAAAAGCTGTCAAAAAGTCAAGAGTGCGAGTAGATTGTGTCCAATTTGTGGAAAAATCTTTACGTGGCGACATACCTTCCAAAATCATCTCAGCACTCACGATGAAGCCATATTTGCCTGCTCCACATGCTCAAAGACATTTACTTCAAAGACTCGACTGCAGAAACATGAAAAAGTACATCTGATGCTGAGAAGTTATCCGTGCCAGATCTGCGGGAAGACCTTCGCATCCAGCTGCATATCAAGACGACACGTGGATATTGTGCACAAGAAATTAAAAGTGGTCCCGTGCAAAATTTGCAACAAGACTTTAAACAATGCAAAGGCCCTTAAGGTCAGTTTATTGAATGCAATTCAAATTCTACTGCAGTAATCTTTCAGTTTACAAATAGGATTTTTTCTGTACATAAATCAAACTTTTATAAATCATGAATAATTTTCCAGCGTGCCCATGAGCTTTTTTTCTTTTTTTAGCTCTTATTTTATTTGAAACACATTTTGTGAATCAAATTGATTTATATTTTTGTAGAAACCAATCACTTTGTGGTTTGACATATTATATTAAATAAAATAACAATCACTTTGCATGAAACCACAAAATTGATTATACGTCAGCCGGTTTCACTTATCTCAAGCTTCATCAGGATGTATTTAAAACTAATCATAAATACAAAAAGAGTTCACTTATATATTATATCTCCCTCTGCACTCAGTTTTAAATATGTCATTTTTGGAGATGATATTTAAAAAAATTTTAAGTGAGCAAAAAAATATGGACAGAGCTTGTGACTCTTCTTCAATTCATAGACTATGTCTGATTGATATTCTCCGTGGGGTAACTATTCCAATGCGGCACATTAAGACCCACTTTAGATAGAGGCTCAAAAGGTCTACACTCTACATACATTTGATATCGATACTTTTTTCAGCACTAATATGGACAGATATTTTTTATAATTCACAACATCGAGAAATAAACCCGCTAATATCTTGATTTAAGGACCAGACTATCGCCACAAAATGAAAAAGAAAGAATCGCTGTAAAGTGAAATTATATTTTTTTCACAATAGTGTGAATATTATAAGAGATAGGAGACTAATTTTGTTCTTACTATTTATTAGATAAAACTGCGTGATACTAAATAATCTTGTATGAGGGGTTCAGAAACAAAATTACCACTGTCCCACTGATGAAAATAGAGGGTGTTTGAAAATGATTATCTGCAATAATGGCAGATTTACAATTAATTACTGCTCTTGAAAAGGTATATGTATGTTTTAGAAGCATTTTATCAAAAGTATATCAATTTTAAAATCTCCGCTCTGGCTATAAAATCAGTTATTTTCGCCAATTGGATAATGATAGTTTTGTTTCTGAATTACTCATATACAATACAGGGAACCTTTCCATTTTACATTGGGGCCCGCCCAATTTTTTTAGTCATGCCACTGAACATTCCGCTATCTCAAAATATTTTGTAATTTTTAAGAACACATTTTTATTGTGAAGTTGCAGTTTTTTCAGAACATAGTTCTGTGGTGTTTTAATACAAATTAATTGATTTAAGTAGAAAGATATACAGAAAA
This sequence comes from Eubasilissa splendida, assembly GCA_031772225.1. Taxonomy (NCBI): domain Eukaryota; kingdom Metazoa; phylum Arthropoda; class Insecta; order Trichoptera; family Phryganeidae; genus Eubasilissa; species Eubasilissa splendida. The sequence goes on along the minus strand of CM062862.1, from coordinate 22,364,834 downwards.
AATCAATTTATCGAAATCAGTTGCTTGATTTTTTCTGTATATCTTTCTAGTCGATTCATTTAATTTGTATTGTTTTGTAATTAATTTTTGAGTATACATAATGTGAATCCTTATCAAGAATATTAAAATAAACTGATTGAAAAACACTGTATTCAGGGCTAATGTGGTCTTATCTTCTATTTGACTATTGCAACACGACACTATAAGAGTGCCTTGATACATACTTGAACTATGATTCAACAAAAATACTATTCTTAACAAAAGTTTGATTTATTTTATATGAATAATTTCAGAAAGCCTATTGTTTTATTGTATTAACATTTAATTTTGTTTATAGATTCATATGAAAATTCACAAAGGGGAAAAGGATTTTGAGTGTAATATTTGCAACAAAAGGTTCACATATAAAGTATGTCTCATCATCCATACACGAGTGCACACAGGTGAACGTCCCTATCATTGCCGATTTTGTGAGAGTAGGTTCATGGATCGAAAGTCTCTAAAGGACCATGAGAGACTTCACACGGGAGAGACGCCCTACGTGTGTTTCGTATGCTCCAAAAGATTTATGCAAGGATCTAATCTTAAAAGCCATTTTAAAAATAATCACAAGGGTATAGAATTTAAGAAAATTATCTAAATAATGTTGAAACATGATCATTTTACATATGTACTGCGTGCATTTTTTGTAAATACTAATATAATAATAAAAGTTTATTACACTTTCACATCTTATTACTAATGATAAAACTGAAACTTGTCATCTTATTGTCGTCTCATTTTGAGCAAAGTTTTCCATCCATTTTTTCAGAGATGTCAAATATTATGTTGTTTTGATTCAGGAACAAGATGCATTGTTTTACAATTCTGAATGATTGATGAATTCTTGTTATGTAAATTATTTTCTGTAAAGAAATATTTTTCGGAATACAGAGAAGTAAATTTATAAATAGCTAATAATATTCCCCCTTTTAGTTACTTTACATTGTTCACAAGTATATTATTTGTATTAAAATACTGTAGATACAAGGAATGAGTGCAATATAATTAATATAACCAGAAAATAATTCATTGCCGTTTATCAACGCCTTTGGCTTTTAAAACAATGGTACCTACTTATCTCTAAAATATTACCAGACCACATATTATGTTTTTGTACTGCATTCATATTTTAAAAGGCTTTCATTGTTTTTAGAACTGTCAAAAACTTCATTAGTCTATGATAAATATTGTATTTATTTTTGCTTATTTATATAGATCTTAGTTTTCCATATTATGAAAACTTGTAGGCTATGTCTCGCGAAGACTGCGGAAATATATATATTTGATGAAGATTTAACTCTGTTGAATAAGATATCATCCCATTGTAAATTGAAGGTTAGTATTTCTTATTTTCCTTATACACGACTAGTTTTTGGGCGTACGAAGATTAACAATGTTATTTATCACAAATTCATTTGTATTAGAGACCGGCCGAAACTGCCTTTTTCATTTTCAGCTGAAACCGAACCGAGTATGTATTGTGATTTGGTTTCGGCTGAAACCGAAACATTGCGGAGTGCATTGCAAATACATTTTTTTATATGTATAATATGTTAATTAAACGTGTATTATACATATTTCGATAACATAGTGTATCACAATAAGAATATAAAATCAACTACAATAAAAGTTAGAAAAAAGACTAACAATCCCAATGAAAGAAGCTTTATTTATAATTCCTAAAATTATAAGATAAAGAGTAATAATAATAAATGGCAACTCAAGCTCAAGCTTATCAAATTTAGATTTTGTGCTGAAACATCACTTTAGTTCAGCCGAATCTTGATTTTTTTGGCCTAAACTGAATGCTCAGCCAGTTTTTAATTTGTATGTTCTGCGACACCTAGTTTGATATTTGTATGAAATTAATTTACAGTGCAAGTAGTTTAACACGAAACCATGGGGACCAAAATATTTTTTCATATAGTGACAGATAATAAATAGTAAGCAATTCAGTAATGACACGGCCGATAGGCAATCCGGATAATATTTTAAATGGTAAGCGTGGTGTGTGGCAAGCGGCATCACCCTTATTAGATGTCGGCCCAGTCAGAAAGTTGAGTCATGAATAGTAAATAATTTGGTGACATTGTGGTGGCCGCTATATTATTATATTTTGTGTTAAAAGAAAATGAATGTACGAAGTCACATAGCACACCAGAATATTTATATCAATTTTTCACATTAAATGTTTTTCAATTAATTTTTGGAATAATTCTTATTCAATATTTTTCATGTTTACGACAATTTGTGATTATTGATTCCAGATGTACAAAAATGATGGATTGCCAGACTTTGTCTGTATTTATTGCGTTGAGAAGTTAGAAGAGGTGGTCACATTTATCAATCAGTGTGAAGAAAGCGATCGGGTCCTGCGCTCAAACTTGGATGTGGATTATGTGAGTGCTGTCAAATCTGAGGAGCTAGATATTAAAGAAGAATTTAAAGTAGAATTTAAAGAAGAAAAACTTGAAATGAAGTTGATTGAGGATGATTTTGATTTTGGGACCATCGGAAATGACTTAAATGACAATTTACATGATGAGTATGATGAGGATAAAGATTTTCTTGCATTGGATCCTGTTACGAATGTGAAAATCAAAATCAAAGATAAAAGAGGCAGACGAAAAAAAGAAATTTTCGACAAGAGTGGACAACTCTGTCCTGTGTGTGGAAAACATTTTACGAAAAATGCATATTACGAACAACACATGCAAACTCACGGAGAAAAAACCTTTGTGTGCGACGAGTGTCCCAAATCGTTTCATCTGAAGGACAAACTCAGGGCGCACAAGTTAACACATAGTTCTATCAGAAAACATTCCTGTGAATTTTGTGAAAAAACTTTCAAGACGAAACATCACGCAAATCTGCACATGGAATATGTTCATCGAAAGTCCAAGCCTATACCCTGTAACCTCTGCGGGAAAGTCTTCTACAGGCCTCAATATTTGAAGGTGGGTTTTTTTTTCCTATTTTGAAATTTTGTGGTGACTTAAATGTTTAAATCTTCTTTTCAACAACCAACTCCTTTTTGTTATTAAAGTGAAATTTCTTTAGCCACAGTATAGTTAATTCAAATATTCAAAGTCAAATAATTACCGCCACATGGGTTTGAAACAAAATTTAATCCAAAATATGTCTTTAAAATGTCATGTTTAACAGGAAGACTTTCCATTTAAAAAATTCATGTCGATTACTGTTTTTCATTTACCAATTTTCAAACTTGTACCCGTGCATGCGAAATCCGATCACAGTGTTGTATGTTTTGCACACACAGTCATGGCAAGCGAGATTGCATTTGCAATTGTTTTTATTAACCAACATTCACTGTGTTCGTTAATATACTTGCTAAAAAATATTAAATTAAGCAAAATCAAATGCAGTAAAAATATATCTCCATCGCGAGAGAAAACAAATAGATTTCTGAATAATGAAATATTGTTGTTTATCAATCATTTGTTAACACATGATTTTTCGATTTATATTCTGAGGCTTAGAAATTTCACTTCAATAATGCGTAAGCATTACACAATCATATTTTTCCTGAAGAATCACAAATTATAAAAATAAATAGTAGGCAGATGGGTTAAACATGCAAACAGTTTTGTTTAGTATACTAAGAGCCTGTTGTTTAATCAGTGGTAAATTTTTACTGTAATAAAAAAGTTACTTAAGTAAAAAAAAAATGTGATAACGGGTTTTTCGATTGTTGGTTAAAAATATTTACTCATCGGAAATATATTCAATAGTTCACATATTTTACCCTCCAATATCGGATAGTAAAAACTGTAAATTTTATTTTATTTATTTGATATTTGTTTGACATAAATTTTTTATACATCAGCAATTTTAAACATACAATTATATAATACACTTATTAATTTACTGTGTGCGATGTAATAGGTATCTTCTGACCTCTGATATATAAAGCATTGTCCTGGCTACTTTGCTAGACTACTGTCTGTGTACTGTGTGTAGACAGTTTTTTTCCGTGTTGTTGCTGTGTTATTTAATTAAAATTAAAAAGAAAGAGTAAAATTCAACAGAGATATATAAAAAATAAAAAGAGACAATAAAAAAGTGTAGTGAATGTGAATGAAAAGTGTATGAATACAAGTGTAGTTGTGAATCTAAAGTGAATCATCAGTTAAAAACGGCGGACTCTTCATAATATTTCAAAAGTCATTTGACATTGATAATTTAAAAGTTGCAGTATAGGACAATGATTCATTCAATATCCCGCTGCTTTAGTGATGAGAGTTTGTCCAATGACGATCTCGCTGTTGAATTTATATTAGCACACAGACTGTTTTTATCAACTAGATACTTCAATAAATTATTTCATTTTCAATGGATTAATTTGAACGACAACACACATTTTATTACATTCCATAATATTCATATGAAATATCATACGTAATATTAATATGAAAAACTAGATACGAGTTATTTTTTACACTTGTCTCAAATGTGAGAAAATCATCTCATTCTATCATCTCTTTCCTCTCTAGCAAGATTTATGTAACAAATAACGTCCTTTAATATTTAGATGACACTTATTTAACTATTAGTTCCAGCTTGGAATAGTGTGTAATTCGCGTAGAATTTCTCAAATTTTAAACTGGAAAAATAAACATACACCCAATATCATTTATTTGTCTTTCAGTGTAATGCCAATAAAAATCTAAAACTAAAATATTTCTTGATATAATTGTCTGTTCCTCAATTAGCTGTATTATCGGTTGCTAAGTAAATATAACCTGAATTTGTTTTATGGTGTCATTTTGTAGAAAGTTGGTTTTCCTTCTTGAAATGCATTAATTTGTTTAGTTAGATGATTGGTCACATTGTGTAATTATAATTTTTTTTTAATATCTTGTTTGTATTTGAGCTTTAAAAATGATTATATATTTATATTATTTTTTAAACCTGCTAAGTCAGGTAAATCCTTACATGTTATGAACTCTAATTCAGTGTGGTCAATAAATTAATCATTTTCTACAATAAGGATGCTTACTTAATTTTAAATGTAGTAATTTTTTTAAAATTTATTTAGACTTTATTGACATATATATTTTTGTTGTAACAGAGGTGAATATATTATAATATAACATGATAAACATAAGATACAATTAAATACTCGTTGTTTATTATATGAGATGGAGTAGACTCCACCTTTGATATGTACAGCGTTGTCTTCGCTACTTTGGCACTAGACTGCAGTCTGTGTTAAAGTAGTCAGTTTTTTTTCATGCTGTTGTGGTGTTATTTAATTCAAGAAAGATAAAGATTAGGTTAGATTAGATAAAAAAAAATATACATATATATGTAGTGGGAGTGTTGTAGAACTAGTGAATTATTAGTGTAGGCACTGTATAATGATTATGTTAGAATGTTGGATAGCCATGCTTCTGATTGCTCTCTACCCGATTGGATCCATATTTGTGTAATCTTATTGGAGTTGAACGATTTTTAGTTGGTACTGAGTGAGTTGTACAGTTTCGGAGCTAAGAACATGTAGAATCTTTGATAAAATGTCATTGCTCTTGGAACTGGCATGTAAATGTTTGTTGTTTGTCTTGTGTTGTGTCCATGATTTATTGCTTGGGGTGAATATTAGATGATGATAATAATAATAATAAATATAGTAACCGATGATGTTGAAATATTGTATCCGTATGATGAAACCTCATCCATTTGTATGTGCACAAATTATCAGTGTGATGAATGCAAATTATTTCATTCCAGACCCACATAGTAACGCACACGGCCGAGAGAAAATACGAATGTGAACTGTGTCACAAAACATATTATCTAAGACACTTGCTAACAACGCACATGCGAGTCCACACTGGGGAACGTCCATACGCATGTCGTTTCTGCGACAGTAAATTCACTGTCCTTCAGTCTCTCAAGGAGCATGAAAGGCTGCACACAGGCGAGAAACCTTTCAAGTGTCCCACGTGTCTCAAGGGATTCGCACAAAAAGGCAACATGAAGAGTCACTTCAGATACAACCACAAGGGATTGGATTTCAAGAAGGCCATGGCAGCAATGCGGCTTAATCAAGCGCAGTTGTAATAATTACTTAACATTTGTTGAATTTACTCTTTAATCTTTATAAATGTATAATATTTTATTTTTGTTAAATTTTTCTTTTTATAATAAATGTTATAATGAAAGGAAAGGATACCAATATCTCTTTCTGACTCAAAATTTGTGTGATTAATCGCAAAGATGACAGATAAATAATATTGGATAATTTGTATAGCGCCATTTTGATAAAAACTCACTTTAAGGATGCTTTACACATAAACTGTTTATAGTTAGTTATCTTTGTTTTTAAAATTAAAAATTGTTATTTTTACTTATGGAAATGATTTTTTGAAAAGGTGCGTTTTTAGTTTCTTCTTATATAAAGTCTCTGATGCACTGTTTCTTATGAGGGCAAAGAGTTCCACGATTTTAGGCCTACCACCGCAAATGCCCGTTCACTAAATTTAGACTTTTGGCAACGGTTGGTCGGTTCTACAACTCTTCCTGCGGCTGTAGTAGAGGCTGACCTGAGAGTTTGACATCTACCATTCAAATTGTCTGGGATACAAAGCTCTTGTCTTGGTCTAAAGAATGTATGTAGAACATAATACAAGAACTCTTAAAACTGCTTTTTATTATCTTTGCATCAAAGCAAAGGAATGCAGGAGCCTTTTTTAAAAATATTTATGTAATAATTTAGAACTTATTTAAACTCTAAATGCATCTTCCATAATCTGATGCTTGAATGTAACTTGTGTCAGCCAGTTGTTTCCTCTATACAGGGAGTGCGATCAATAAAGATTGTAGCCCTACACTGATGACATATACCTGCTTTTGTTCAGTACTCTGTAAACTTAAGGGACTATGATATCTAGGGAGAAAACATTTTTCAAATACAGTGAAACCCTTTTAATAAGTTTTCCAAGGGAGCAACAAATTCAAACTTATTAAGCATGAAAGCAGTTTATTATTATACAGTTATTAACACTTGACATTCTATTTTGCGTTTTAACTAAAGTTACATTTATATTACGATCATTTAAGAATGTTTTATATCTTTAAATGTTTGTGAAGTACACACACATACAAATAGTTTACCCGAGAGAAAATAGGATAGAGACCAAAACAATTGAATTAGAATTCCACCACTGTTAAAAATATATTTTATTTACAACCTAAATACTATTAAAACAAGGAATGGGAAACCATAATAAATTAATTATGCACCTGCAAATTACTACCCGTCAAAATAATAGCTATCTAAACTGCAAGAAAGTATCAAATAAATATTAAAAGAAAAATAAATCTGAAGTAGAATCACGGACAAGGCAAAAATGCAAAATTAATTTTAGAATTCAAATCAGCGTTTTTCTATCGTAAATGATTGGTCAAGCGTAATAGGAGATCAAATATGACAAAAGATGTCACGTAAGTCGGACATTATTTTATTATCTTCCGTTAAGTTTATTTTTTTTTACTTGTCTTAGTAAACGTACTGCTTCCTGCTGACTAACTTGAAAAATAGATTTTTTTTAAGTACTGTTTGTAAACAGATCATCTGTTTGACTTTGTACCTAAAACTGATCCCTTTTGGTGATTTTTACATAATTTACATGCATCCTCAACATATTGCGACAGCGACATCACTTTACACGAATTATCAATAAAGCCTAGCACGCACTGCGATTTTAAACCGCGTATTTTCAGTTCAGTTTATTCAGTTGCTCAGTACAAAAATTAAAATAGACTTCTAATAACAGCTTGTGTTATATGTTGTATCTCTAGTTATCAGAAATAGAAAAAATAATTGCCGCTGCCATTATAAATACTGGGTTCATCTGATAACTGACAAGATACTTAAAGGGTTATTTTTATAAACTATACCATTATGCGAGAACATCCCAAAAGGTTTTTAATTATTATAGAATGTCAATGAATAGTTTTGACAGTTTTTATTTTAATTGTTTCGTCTTTAAACGTTTGATTGTAATGTTTTATTATATAATACGTTTGATTGTAATGTTTTATTATATAATACGTTTCATCGTAATTTTTGGACTTAGCATATAATTTTATCCGATAGATTTTCATACGATGTCGTCACAAACTTTGGCTCAGAGTCAGTTGACGACAATATAGTGACGTCTAGCCTCTCCATTGTTTCAACGCGTACTGATTGAAAAAACCGCCCGCGTTTAACCATGATATAAACGCAACGTTCTGGTCGTTGCGCAATCAACATTTGCGGTGGTCATGAGGAGATGGCGGGAATGTAAATTAAATTAACACGTCTTTCTATATACAAATTCACAGATTTATTTACAACACAAGAAAATATTAAAAAAGGAAAATTCTTATCGCTACTTATATCTAACCTTGATTAAACGCGGGCGCACTAATTGTTTAATTGTTTTTCCCACTCACTTTTGTGGCCAATTGCATGGCCACGTGTGGCCCGCCGCGGGCGCGTGCGACAAGCGGCATCTGGAGCCCGCTTCTGGTCCAGTTCACGGACGCGGGCTCCGCAGCTTCGCTCGCCATATGGTCTCCGTGGCCGCGTCCGGTCATCTCATGGTGGGTGGCCTCCGGTCTTCCGTTGTGAGTGGCGGGAATATCCGCCGCTTGCCTCGTGTCCAAAGCGGGGGGATCTTCGGATGCCTTCCAGGAGGCACATCGCAGCTTCCTGGCAGTTTCGTCTCGAGGCAAAATGGAGGTCGGTATGGAGCTGCCCAGCGGCCGGCGGAGCAGGTCCGGTGCGTTCAACAGACGTAGAACGAGAGATAGTAGCTTCGACTTGACAGAAACCCACCCCGGCCAATGCGCGGGGGAAGGGATAGTGACGCTTCATCCGCTGTGGATGCATGTTAGGAGGAGCTTGCATTGCCCAGCGCGCGGCCCGCATAGTAATATTTGAATAAAGCTAAACATTAATTTAAAATTCGCGCTGAAAATAATATTCGTAATGCGTGGACATCACACGTGAGATGCGACCGTAACAATCACAGTACGGGCGCCACCATACATTTCCATCAATCACAAACCCAAGCGCGTTTACCGTGGAGCAAAATGTGTCCGGTGCATTTTTAAAATCAGTCGCGGGAATAAAACAAGTGCGTGTGCTCGCATACAAACCTATGAGATACAATATCTTGAAAACAACGCGCGTTTAACCGTAATTCGTGCTAGGCCTAACGTTGGTTAGACGATTCTCTAGGTACCTACTATAAAATATATGAGAAACATAACAACGCTTATCTATGGATTACAACAAATGTATGAAATATTTTTCGAATTGGCAACGCTGCAGTCTTACTTAATTTATCTATGATAATTTATATGTTTTGAAACTGACGTTTGACACTTCACGATCGAAAAAATACGATTGAGTTTTCAAAATGAAGCCCACAAAAAGAAAATTCTCAGTAAAAATGGCGGCATTAATAAGCGATGACTCGGAAAATTCAAATCCTATTTGCTTGACTTGTTTGGAAAAAGGATATTTTAAAGTTGTATACCGAACTTATTATCATAATGAGAAACCAGAAGTGTATTCTCAGATGCTATCTTATTGCTTTTCATTGCAAGTAGCTTACAGTGAGAAAAGTCCTAGTAAAGATTATTACATTTGCGATAAGTGTATAGTAAAGCTACGAGCGGCGACCGAGTTCAGAAAACAGATTGAAATCGCTCGAAAAAATTACAAAAAACTATTCGAAGAGTTTTCAATGTTCTACAATCCTGATCGAAAACCTGATCTTGATTCAGACGCTGAATGTGAAATTAGAATAGAAGAAACTTTGGAACACCAAGAATTTGATAATACAGACAAGAATAATGATAGACATGTCACTGCTAAAACTGAAAAGGATATAAATATATTTGAATCTACACTAAATAATGATCTAGTTAAGGTATCTGTTAAAGAAGAGTTAAATCCAAAATCCTGCCAAGAATTTAACTTGTTGCCAAACTCTATAAAACGCCGAGAAGATAGCAAAGACAATGATTCTGATTTTAAATGGGATGATGACACAAAAGAATCTGACGATGAAGTTCCAATCATTCCAAGAAGAAAGCTGAAGTCTCAGAGTGGATTGTATGCATGTAAGGAATGTGCATACACAACATTAAAGTGCTCTAATCTCAGCCATCATCTCAAATCGCATCTTAAAGAGAAGCCATTCCTATGTGAAATGTGCGGTCACGCCTACAAAACAACCACTAAACTCCGGCTCCACCAAATGACCCACACAGGCAGCAAGCCTCACGCTTGCGACGTGTGCCAATTCACTTCCCGCCTGCGTGCGGACCTCAAGTGTCACATGAGGATACACACCAACACGAGACCACACACCTGCGAGAAGTGCGGCGCCAGCTTTAAACGCTCGACACATTTGAAAACCCACAAAATGATGCACGAAAATATCTCTAAATTTACTTGCCAACAATGTAATTTTAAAACTAAAAGCTCTCATACATTTCGGCGTCACAGTTTGAATCATGCCAAAAATTTTGCATGTGACCATTGCGACAAGGTTTTCAACGATCTCGTCGAATTGCGCGTGCATAAAGTGACGGAACACGATGTTTTGATACTTAACAAGTCTGCCTTAAAAGAAACTACGGAAACGAAAAAGCATTTTTGTGATGTTTGCAATAGATCCTTTAAATTTCTAGTACATCTAAGAAGTCACATGGCCACCCATTCTGATGAGAGACCTTTTGCTTGTGAAAAATGTGAATCGAAGTTCAAGAGAAAAGGTGATCTGACCGCGCATCAGTCAACACATTCAAAAAGTAAGCCCTACACTTGTAAACGATGCTCTTTCGCTACTGCTAGAATTGGGGATCTCCGAGAGCATTTCCGAACCCATACGGATTTGCGTCCATTTGTCTGCAATTTCTGTCCACTTCGTTTTAGGAAGCAGACTCATTTGAAACAACATTTTTTGACACACTCTGAAGATAAACCTCATGTTTGCGAGCTTTGCGGCTTTAGATGCAAACGTACAGAGGATCTCAAATGTCACATATTGGTACACTCAGGTGTGCGACTCGAGTGCTCAACATGTGATTACACATGCCTTCAGAGACGACAATTGAGAAAGCACCAGTTGAAACATGCTCAAGACAAGATTAACATAGAAAAAATACAAATAGATGGCAAGTCCACGCCTCCTGAAAAAGCTAATGACAAATGTGATATTGAATGAATTATTGGCTAACCATATTATTGAAACTAACCAGAAAAATCTGAATTCGGAAAATACATTAATAAATAACATCATGTTTTCAAATACTTTACCGTTACTATCAATGTTTCCAATAGATAATAAAGTCACTCCCACCCTTAGTATACCCCACTGCTCCATAGCCAACCGTATTTAATTTAGTTTATTTTACACCTGTAGATGGAAGAACTGCTCTTCCTGAAACTGGTATTGTTATTAACTTAAAAATTGTGTGTGTAAGTACAAAGTGAAAATATAATTTATATTTTTAGAGCCGGTTGTGTGATCAGTATGTAGTAAAAAAGTTACTAAAATAAAATTCTTTGTGAAAACAGGTTGTTTGATCGTTAGTAAAAAAGTATTTACTTCTCGAAAGTATATCCCGTAGTAAACTCATTTTACTCTGAGATATCCGATAGTTAAATATGCCAGACTTTTCACAGCTCTTTCAAAAGTCATCCGACACATTGATACTTTGAAAGTTGCAGTATACGACAATTAATCATTCGATATCCCGCTATTTTAGTGATGAGAATTCGTCCGATGATGATCTCGTTGTTTAATATACATTATTACACATAATATGAAAAAATTTAACCATCAAAGTGACAGATATTGAATGCCTACGTGAAAAAATCCATAGATAATGCATAAAATAAAGCATATTTCACGATTATTTTCACAGTTATAGACATCTCCGTCTATGCTTTGACAATAGTAAATTTGATGTATCCTACAAAGGATTTTTCCTACAGACTACTGTTACTACTAAAGATACTACCAATCACACAACCGGCCCTTAAATTAAAATATTATACCACAATCCAATTCAATCAATAATATTAACAATTTTCAATTTTAAAAGATATCATTTTAAAGATATTAATAATTCAAGCGTATTTAACCTACTAAATTATTTTATATTTCTTAATGAAAAAAATAGTAATAAGCTTGTTATTTTTAATACTTGTCTATAAATATATAAACAAATGACTAAATGTAACCCTTTTACAATAATAAAATATAAACTTGCTGAAAGCAATCAGACACACAATTATGACTGATTATATTTGGGGTCTCGCTGAATAAAGAGAATTTGTGTCTTAGCTTAAAAAAATGTTTAAAAACGGACAAGCCAGAGATTCAATCCCGTACTCCCAGGGAGAAAGTCATGCACTTATGTCCACTAAGCCACAGTCAGTAATACGATCTATGTCAAATGTTTTGAAACTCACTAAGGGGCATCAGTTAATGTGTTCCATGACTGCTACTTAGTATTATTCCGTGAATAAAGTAATGATTATGTTATGCTCAGGATAAGGCAATAACGCAAAGTATTTGAAAATCTATCATAAAAAACAAACCAGTGCGTTCAAATAATAGTGACTGTGATATCAAACCAATTGTGTATTTAAAACTCTCTGGAAATTATTGCATTATAGTGTATTATTTATTAACAATGAATATGTATATAAAAAATTATATTCAATCTTAACACTGAGTACTTTTACTTTATCAAAAATTTTGCACCTGAATTTACCAATTGTTGAAGATCAAAACAGTTTGTGTTAAATTTCGCAATCTATTAGATAAAAATACACGATGACGGTTCATTTATCAACCTCTAAAGGAGTATGATCATATGGTGGCAAAAAAAAATATCCTCAAAAGTATGGTCATACACAGTGCATCTGCAATTTTTATTCCAAGATTTATGAATTTAAGCGTAACATGTAGACTGCTGTATCGCACAGAATTACTCGCCGAGGTGGCGCCAATTAATTGATACGATAAGACATGTGTCAGTAAAAAAAACTGATGAATTATCAGCGAGGTGCCAGGAACCTGAGGGATAGATTTCGGGAAACAAAGGCTATCATTCTTGCTAAAATATGTCACGGCGGCGCATGTCTACTCGCAAATATAGTGAGAAAATATTAATGAATAAATCTACTGTTTGTAACTGAAATAAAACAAGATATTCTGCGGACGAGAACGCCATTCTGTCACCATAGTGTACATCTTTTGTGTATCATAATCATCATCATCACCGGTTGAGAGAAGCGGAGATCGGCGAACCACCCTTGTCAACATTTCTTGTTTTCTGTACGGAAAAACTGCCATCTGAATAACATATTAGATAACTTTTTAAAATAAGATATTTACAACTAAACTAACCAAACTCACTCCTCTGAGTACATTTTACTACCAAAAACTCAAAAAAGCGCTTAAAGGTTGAAAGGAAAATTAAAAAATTTGAGAAATATGAGGGAAAACTGATCACTAAACTTGGCAAGGCCAGGAAATATTTTTATGTTATGTATATGTAAATATAAAGACGTGTATATCTATTTTTGTTTTTAATTTATACACTGAAAACATGGATTTTTATTTCATTTAGTGTGCTGCAAAATTATTGATTTTAATCTAAAATTGAATTGAACATTGTTAACATTAAATTAATTTTTTATTAACATTTTTTTACACATCAGCAAATTTGAATAATTTGCTTAGATCTAGTTTGATAATAAATTAGAATGAATAAAATATTAATTAATATCTGCAGGATGCAAGGATCAAACTTCCAGCCCTCGGATACGTGAGATGTGCCCACAATACCATTTAATGACAATATTTTAAAGACAAATTAAATGTAATAATTAGAAAGATATACATATAAAATCAATTTTATTGAAAAATATTGTTGCTACCGGGATTCAAACCTGGATCTCTTCCTATCCAGGGAAAATGCATTAACCAATTATCCTACACCAACAGTGCATTGATGACAAATTTTCAAACTTATATGTTAGACTTTTCAAATTGATACATCTGTTGTTCCATTATTTGAAAGCTATCTCTTTATTTCTAATTAATACATTTAATTTGTATTTAAAACAATATCACAGACCTATCTTCTGAATAGTTACAACTACAAAATAAGAATGTGTTCTCCTTAATAATACAATATTGTACGCCTATTGTATCAGTCATTTTCATTTGACCAATTGTCTGGCGGTGAAATCTTGTATGATGACTATTAATAAAAGTAAAGTTATGATTGACTTAATCGTGTTGCTATCACAGCCTTCTTGAAATCCATTCCCTTGTGATTGTATTTGAAGTGGCTCTTCATATTTCCCTCTTGTGCAAATCCCTTAAGACACGCGGGACACTTGAAAGGCCTCTCTCCCGTGTGCAGTCTCTCATGCTCCTTGAGGGACTTTGGGACAGTGAACTTACTATCACAGAAGCGGCAAGCGTGAGGACGGTCTCCGGTATGTATTCGCATGTGTAAGTTCAGCTTGGACAAAAAAGTGAAAGTCTTACTACACATATTGCATTCAAACTTTGGTTCTTGCGTGTGCACCAGAGCATGATGCTGAAACAATTAATAAATAATAAAGAACCAATATATCAAAGATGACAACGGATATAAGTACTTTGTGTGTTGTATTTTTGATATATTGTAGAAGATAGTGTGTATCTAAAAAAAAACATCTAGTTGAATGAAAGGGACTGCACCTCTCGAAACTATAGTTGTGATGAAAATAATACTCTGTTGCGTGTAGTACAGGGTGAACATTATGTTCCAGGCCGATTTTGTTTGGCAGACATTTGTCAGTTCGCAATTGGTAGTCGAAGAGAGTAGTTAATTACAATTTATTATGAAGCATCTAACACCTCAACAACGTGTTGAAGTCATTAAAACATTTTATCTAATTAATTATAATTTTTTTTAGATCATCATGACTGATGAAGCTCATTTTGACTTGGCGGGTTTTGTCAATAAACAAAATAGCCATTATTGGGGCACTGACAATCCTCAATTGATACACCAACGCATAGTTTCTATCAGGGTGTAAGAGGCAATGGTGTAACCATTAATGGAGATCGCTATTGTCATGTCATGTTGGAAAACTTTTTGGTGGCCTAATTGGGTCAATTGGGCCTGCAACACATGTGGTTTCAACAGAACGATACCACCTCACACACAGCCCGAGCTATGCTTGAAATTTTGTGATAAAAACAACGTCGTCTTGGAACATAATATTCACTCTGTACAAAGTTTGGTTTATTTAAATAATCATACTGGCATTTCGACCCCTCAGAATAACAAAGTTCCATCTAACACTGACACTGTTGATTGAATTTTAACATATATTCATGTATATTTTGTTTTGAGTATGCAAATATGATCAGTTTTAAGATCTTAACTTATTTTCAGAATTATTAATGACCACTGTGTGATGAGGAATATTAAAAATTTTAAAAAACATTGTAAATTAACAATAATGATCCATAAATCAAAATAAATATGCAGTTGAATCTTTCAGCTCTTGCTATTTCTTTTAATATCTGTTAAATAGAGTCAGTGTGTATGGAAGAATAATACATTTGGAACCCTTTTCATGCAATAACTCGAATTAGCCCAAGATGTTAGTTGTAACCTTGTTATTCTAAGGGGTCAATTTAATAATATAATACTGTAATTATACATTTAAACATCTTTAATTAGTTGGTACTTCTAAACTGAATTTCTAACACTTCTGAAAAATTGTTCAGTACAATTTTTTTTTAATATTTATAACAATTTTATAAAATTTATTACTGTGTAAAATATATATTCACCTTCAAATTCTGTGATCTGTAAAACACTTTTCCACAAATTTTGCAGGGGAGAGGTTTTGTCTTTCGGTGGGTGTATTCCATATGTTGATTAACATAATGTCTTGTCTTGAAAGTTTTCTCACAGTATTCACACTTGTAGTTTCTGACCGAAATATGGGTATGTTTGTGTTCTTTCAATGCGATTCTCGAACAAAAAGTTTTCGGACATTCGTCACAAATGACCTCTCTTTTGCCGTGCCTCCTCATGTGCTCTAGGTATAAAGAATTTCTGGTAAAATATTTTCCGCATACAGGACAAAGCAGACTGGTGTTACTTCCTTTACTTTTCTTTCTTTTCTTTACTTTATTATGCTTCTCTATTTTGTTGAAATTGTCTGATGTCACGGATTCTTTTTCATCATCAAATATATCTCTGGAATCGTCTTTTGTGTCATTTTCAAAATCGCTCAAATCAAAATCATGCATTAACTTCACTTCGACATCTTCTTCTTTAAATTCGACTAGAACCGCTTCTTTAATGTCCGGCTTCTTCGTTTTTGTGTCCACAAAATCCACGTCTAGGTTCGATCGGAGCATTCGATCACTTTCCTCACACTGGTTAATAAATCTGACAACTTCCTCCAACTTCTCGACACAGCCAACACAGACGTGTTCTGGCAATCCATCGCTCTTGTACATCTGGAATCAATACCTGATCAGATAAAAAACACAAACTATGAAAATACAAAATTATGTAGAAAACAAACAAATCTCAATTGTTTTCAAGATAAGTAGGTTTTACAAATACTAAAATAATAAAACTTTAAAATAGTAAAAGTCAAAGATTATCAATCTTCTGTACATGTTCTGACTGGACCAACACACTTTAAAAAATATGTTAAGTTAGTTTTAAATATAATTTATAAATTCAACTTAATAATGCATACTGTGTTATTTAACTGAAATCAAAAATTATCCTAAACTACCCGACAAAATTACTCATAATATCGTATACTTATCAAGGTCAATATAGAATAGAATTAATTTATTTTAATAGAAACGTATTTAAAATACTAACCTGCAATTTACAATAAGATAAAAACTTTGGCAGTAATGTTTTCCGGCTATCAAATATATAAATGTCTGCTGTATTTCCTAAACAAAGTCTACAAGTTTTCATAATAAAAATAATATTTGAATTCGATACTACACGAGCGGAACAAAATAAAAGAAAATATAAACACATAAAAACAAAATCCTTTAAACCAAGCTATAAACTTTTTTGACAGCTAACAAAATCATAGAATATCACACCGTGCTACAACTTTTCTTATCTATGGCTACCACTACAATAATTCAAATAAATGTATACTCACACGCACATACATACACGCAGACTCGCAATAATAGTTCACATGTATGATAATATGTACTGCTGAAGAATAAAATAAATCTGTGGGTGAGTTGTTTTTAGAGAAAATGGCTTTTTGAAGTGAAACTTATTTGCCGGCACTTGCGCAAAGTTCTCATACGTCTAAAACTTTTGGAGACAAATACTCGTCATGAAAGTTAATATTTAATTCACATCTGCCACTGGCTCTGTTTCCATTATTATACAACATGGTGTCCAGTACTATATCTAGAATTGTGGTGAACCGATTTTGATAAATCAAACCATTCTTTTTTAAATACTTCAAGTCGTTTATTCAATAATAAAATCACAATACAATTAATTAGAAATCAAAATTAGAATTTTAGTTACAAAATGTTACCTGCAGTAAATTCTCAAACAGCCATGGTTTAGATCCGTATTAGATTTTTTTTACTTTTATACTTACATATTTGATTTGCAACGATTGCATATCGAATCCATGACCGTTAAATAACGTTATATCACTAGACTGTAGCACTTACCTACTATTTTATTTTAATTTAATTTTTTTTTGATAATTTATTGTATGTAAATTAATCATTTTCTTTAATCTTATCATTAAATCAGATTTTTGTTGCTGATTTGTGAAGATTTCTGTACTATTATCAGGTTTTAATTCAAACCTTCAAGATAATCTCTATTACGGTATTATTTTCTAGTATATTTATGAAAACTCATACTATAAAAGATACAATTAAAGGAAGATTTTACAACTTTAAACAATGTCAGTCATGGCAATTTAGTTAAACTTCACCCATTTAAAAACATTTTAGGATCCATAACTAATTTAATTAATTATTTTTATCACTCCTGTAAAATATTGATAATAATAGTTACGTCAAAATAACATATATTTTTGATATATTTATGTATTTAAAACTACACACACGTATGAATTTTAAAGATGAAACTAAAAAAACAACGCGTATACTAATTACATATTAATAATATTTTATATTTATGTATAACTTACGTGACCATTTATTTTTTTCCTCAAAACGGGACATCTACTAATGTTTACGTCTGATGAAGTACTTCTTAGTCTTATAAACGGGTACTTTGTTTGTAAGTTAACATTAAAAGTGCACTTGCGTTTAGGCATTGTTCAAATTAAGGGTTCACGTACAAGAAATTTAAATTGACTACAATAACACGTCGATAAAAAAAACAATAATCAATCGTCAAAAAAGATGTGCAAGCTGTATACGCGTACTCGCAACCGAGAAGCTAGCAGGCTTCTGACCGACTTACATATGTGCGAGTCGTATTGCACGTGTCGCAATCGCCGCTCTACTAGGCGCTACCGTCGGATTTTTAGATTTTTCGTTGCTCTCTTTCTGAAAACGGGACATTTAGTCGTCCCGAAGCTGCGCTTGAGGACAACGGGATAGGCTACCTAAAAACAGGACGGTCCCGTTCAAAACGGGACGTATGGCCACGTTGTGTATAACATATAATTATAATGTTTTAGGTTAGGTAAATTTAAAATTCCATAGAGAGCAAGGAATATTCAAAATAATAAAGTAAAACGTAAGAACTTCACAATCTACAGATGTATTAATTAAATCTTCGCAGATCACGTGTTACTATAAATATACATATAGATAAAGACTAACTTTCTTTTCGTGCACTATTTTGAAAGGAAACTGATACATTATATCGAACCGAAGTGTCAATTTCTTTTAAAATACGAATCTGGTGAATGTGTACCTTTTTGTTCTGGAGGTCATTTTTCAAACAGAAAAACGATCGGCATTAAATTTTTTTCAAAATTAGAATGTGCTTCATATTATTATCCCTGTACCTACCTAACTTGAGCTGAAATGTTACTATATTCAAATTTAGCATGTCTAATAACGCGTAACTTTGAAAAGTGGTAAATAATTCATTTTTGATTAACCTTCGGATATCTAATTTTCTAAATTTATTTAGCTTTATTAAAATCATTTCTTCATTTAAAGTTGAAGCTCAAAGCTGTAGCCTTTTACCCTTTCAAAAACAGACACGCTTCAATTCAAATTTTTAAGCTACAGGAGTGTTGTTATTGAGCATTTAAAATCTTATTAATTAATTAAAGAGAACACATTATTATTGTGACGTTGCAGTTTTTCAGTACAAAGTTCTGTGGTATTTTAATACAAATTAAATGTATCAATTATAATGATTATTACTCAAAAGTATTTGAGATTTTCACAATAAAAGTTGATACCTTTTAAATTTGGAATAATAGATTAATCAATTTGAAAGAACTGCAGCATATAAGTTCGAAAATTTGTCGTCAACTTACTCTGTTGGTGTGGTGTAATCGGTTAACGCATTTCCCCGGATAGGAAAAGATCCAGGTAGCAACATCCCAGTAGCAACAACAATATTTTTTCGATTAATTGAATTTTCCTGTATATCTTTTTAATTGACACATTTAATTTGCATTTAAAATCATTGCCGATCTGTGTTCGATGATTATGATATCTTTCCTCATTGTAAACGCGAACAATCTGTTACAATTACAATACAAATATTTTTATTTAATATCATGTTTTGACAATAGCAGATTTTTTTTAAATTTCATAATTAATCTTTAAATTTACACTATTTATTTATCTTGTTATTCGCATTTATTTACGTTTAAATTGCCTTAAAGAATTCTCCTAATACACGCGCAGCATCAGAGCCAGAACCAGCAATGATAACATCAGCAGGCTCGGTGCCGAGCCGAGAAGAGCAGTATTGTAGAAGTTGACGCATCGCTCGCTGTATTCTGGATCCTCTCCACAGTACCTGTCGATGAGCGAGTCTCCAATCTTGCTTATGAACTCCCTGGAGAAGTCAGCCGAATCGTCGCCGCACTGGACCCGCACGGCCCGCTCCGTGCACTCTACGTAAGTATCGAAAGAGCAGCAGAGGAGGTTCAGCTTTTCGCGTTGTTGACTCTTGGTGGTGTTCTCCATCAGGGTATCTTGACGGTTTGGCCATCGGCAACGCGCGTATTGCGGCTTTACGCTTTCCATGCAGGGGGTGTGCCGCAGGAAGCGGATCTGATAGTCCCCCTCGGTGCACAAGTCGCGTACCATGCTACTGGAGGACCGGCGTCCAAAGATGGCGCGCTGCTTGGAAGAAAAGCAACGATCTATATACGAGTCGATGCAACGCAGACCGGTGAGTAAGTCGGGACACAGGAAATCCAGTTCTTTCTTATTGAAAATATTGAGGAGGTTTGATGTGCCTGAAATGGTCTGCTGAGATTGGTCAGCTCCGCACTTGGCCAGCTCCTGCTCTTCGCATCCACGATCCGCGGTGTGCACTACTGTGACGAGCGCGACCACCAAAAGCGACAAGTCAAGCAGCGATATAATCATTTTTTGCAGATTTATCCTCACACTAAACTTCAATTTAATGTCAACTAATAGGAGTTTAAACCTTCCTAACCTAACCCAACCAATTTCAGTTTTCGGCTTTACTTCTGACACGGCTACAAATTGACGTCGCACAAAAATTAATAACACCAAAGTCGCAACTGAACACACTCGACTATTTTACGAAAACGATAAACTTCTTTGACTACCAACAAAATTGTAGAATATATTATATTGAATGTCTAATATATCCCTACCAGATGATAGGAAGTAAACATTCAACGCGACCTTGACGCGTTCACGGGATATGCAAGCACCCCTGCCGTAACAAAGGGCTGAGACATTGGTCGACAACCCAAAGTCCACGCAGCGTGCAAGATAATAATGATAAAATATTATTTTACTACAGCGCATCGCGCGTTTGATCATCTACGCTAAGCAAGAACAAATGGATTTCCAGAAATTAAGTTTCGATGCGATTTTTTGTCTCGAGGAAGTGATAGGATCTCTAAACTTTCGAGTATGAATGAAAAATCAACATAAATTCTGAAATTGAACAGCAAAAATGTCACTGATTTTTAACAATTCAAAACTAAAATATGTTTAGCTACGATTAAATAATATTTTTTTATATTTTTTCTTTCATTGATCTTCCTTATTTGTTTTAATTAAGTTATAATACTACTATTACTGGCTATTCTTTAATTTTTTATTGTTTCATATATGTATGTACACTTTTAGTTCTTTACTGTAGTTCATTTATTATGTTTTTCCAATAATATGTTAAATATATTTTTTTAAAAAAGGCGAATTTGGCTTGCAAATATTGGAATTACTTTATTTATTTCTACACAATTTTTACACGTTCTTCTCAATTGTACTCTGCTTATCTTGTTAGAAAAATCTGGGTTGAAAAAGACAAAATAATCAAGCAATGTTGTAAAAAAAATATTTTGCTAATAATTGCTAATGCTTATATAAGCTGATGGCTTTTATTATGTTAATAATATATTCATTTCATTTAAATAATACATTCATCTTCTTGTACCCTATCCGTTCAACTGACGTTGCCCATCATTGCTTTGTTTACTGCGACTCAGAAAAGCTTTACGGTAGACTGGCCAAACCATTGCTCAGGTTCTTCAGCCACTATGTTCTTCTTCTTTCAGGGTCCTTCCAGCAGTCTTTCACTGCATTATGAAGTGCAAGATCTCGTACTTTGCTTGATGTCTCATTACAAGTTTTCGGACATTTATTGTTATAAATACATTCGAACCATAACATCTACATTCATAATTCTGAGCATTCTTCTGTAGATCTACATCTCAAATACGTCAAGTCGCCTTATTATTTATTCGGTAAGTGTCCATGGTTCCATTCCATAAATTAATAACGATAATACAAAGCATCTGACTTCACATCCGCCATCTTAGGTTGAGATCATGATAACTGCAGAACATATTTTTTGTGGGGGAAAAAGTTGCAAGAGCTCGCTCAAAAAATAATATCCAAAGTATAATATATCATACAAAAAACATCGGAGCAACAAGGTTTGCATGATTTAGCAATCGATGTCATTATTATTTATATACGTTTTAATATGTACACAGCCTTTATTGAATATATATTTTTTAAAGTTTGTAGTTGTTATGTAACACATTAATTTTTTATTTTTGTTAAAATAAATCAAATGAAATACTTAACCGTTCCTCTCCGATGATGTAAACTGAGTTGACATTGTCTCTAATTATGTGAATATCTCTGTAAATATACTAAATACAGAGTTCATATTTTAAGTATTCCTCAATAAAATATTTATGTATTATATAAAATATACAAGTATTTACTATACACAACAATGAAAAATGTTTTCTCGAAGAACCTGACGTGAATTTGTCAATACGTGTATATGTTCGTGCGGAGGGGTGCGGAAGGCGCAGTGCGCGGGGTGCCGATCGTCACATTAGTGGCAGAGCGTACGCTGGTCGAGTTAAACGTGCCTTATGCGTCTTTATCCTGTCGTTCGTGATGTTCAATATTTTTTCTCATTTTTACACAATAATTTATATATGCCAATTGTCAACTATTATTATAATAATGAATATAAGTAATAAATGTAAAATATTCATATTTATCCGAATTAAAAATCGTAAGTCTACATGTACACTGAGTTTACAGCGCCGGAATGCGCGTTTTTATTTTAGCACCGTAAGGGAAAGGTAAAATGTTTTTTTTTTTTAATTACGACATTTTATGAAACACTAACTTTAAATTGATATATTATGTAGTCGTATTTTCATGTTATGGTTTGCCAATTTCTCTAAAAATGTACCTCTTTTTCCGTCTGTGATATTCAATAATTAGAAAGTGAGCAAGTACCTACTTGTATATTGTGCTAATTAACGATGTACCCCATTCAAAATTATTATGACAGACTCGAAGTCTGCCTACGTTTAAAATTATCTATTAAAATATTGTCGTTGTATAGTTTAATTGATGTAAGACATGCGCGGGTGTGCAGATGCTTAGGGACTATTATATAAAATTCAGAACGTACGCTATACTTCTTCATTAGGCTTGCCGAGGAAGTTTGCCTATTCAAAAACGGATCTTCACAAACTCGAAAAAAGGTTATCGATCCGCGGGCCAATATATGACTAGAAAGAGACAACAAACAAATATGTGTGTGTGTGTGTCTCACTCTACTACTCGGTCCATGGTTTGAAAAGGCGGTTAGGTATATTGAAAATTGAAATACATCTACCGTCTACCAAGATAAACTTTGTAATCCTTTGCTATTACTGATATAATATTATTATTAATCATGTATGTATGATGCGTTCCAAGTTGAATAAATTTTAATTTAATATACATCCAAATACAATGTGCATATTTGGATGCATGAAATAAAATGTCGAGTACGTCAGATCGGTGGCTTTGAAAATGCATTCACTGCATGAAAATTTACTAATTATTGCTTATTTTACAGGATATTGGAAAGAATTGAGGCGACATAATTTCATAGAGTACAACGGAAAATTTTCAAGTTTAATATTCAATAATAAAAAAACTACAATGTTATTCTCATATTTTATTTATACAAAATAGAGTTTAACGATGCTAATTTAACGTTTTATAAACAATATCGTCTAGATGCCGTCCATTTCTCTCAAGACACTCTTGCAATCGGACTCTTAAATTTTCGAACACGCGAGAGCAAAGCGTCGGTTCAATGCACAGCAACTTCACTGCGGATATTTTCTTGTAGGGCCTGAATTGTTCGAGGATTGTCAGTATAAACTCTCGACTTAAGGTATCCCCACAAAAAAAGTCGCACGGTGTAAGGTCCGGTGACCGAGGTGCCTAAGGTAGGTATGTCTCCGTACTTGCTGATTAATTTATAGGGAAAAATTCCCCTCAGCTTCTCCATTGAAACTCTAGCTGCGTGTGGAGTGGCTCAGTCTTGCTGAAATTGCGTTCTGTTGTTGAACCCGGGAAACAGCTGCAGTTGCGCTACCAAAAACTCGTCAATCATTGGGCAATACACGTCAGCAGTGACTGTCTGGGTGAAACTGTAGTTTCTTTTTTAAAATAACGTGCACTGTTGAATTTTTTATTCCAATACAGGCTGTAATCTTCCTTATCGATTTACGCGAATTGCGCATAATTTCACGTCGAACTTGAGCCACATGTTCTGGCGTCGCTGCAGACGTTGATGGTCCCGGAGGAGTTTGGTTAACCATTGTTCCTTCTTGTCTGAACTTTTGAACCCGACACCAGATAAGTTGCGTGTTCGGCCCATCACTTACTCGTCGAATATTAAAGTGAGTACAAAAAGCGCGACGCGCACGAACCAATGAATCACCGCACTTTATATTGCTCAACCGCGAACGCGCGGTGCGCTCCCAACCAGTGACTCATTGCGACTGACAATTCAGCAAATCACGCGCGTCGAACAATACCCCTCTCACACATTTTTACAAGGACTCTAATTTTTGTATGATAATTTTTTTTACATAAATTATCGAATTTTATTACGATATTTTGACAATGAAATTGGCAAATATAGACAAGAAAGATGCTTGGCATGACAGTCCATAGCGCCAAATGAAAACGTATTGTTATAGCGAGCATACAAAAGCTCTTTTTTATTTGAAATCTGACATTTTTTTACGCACAAATAGCGTAGCGATCAAGAATATTGCACGCATTTTACAACATAAATACATTTTTTATTAGGATGATAATTTGTTTCGGCCAT
This sequence comes from Eubasilissa splendida, assembly GCA_031772225.1. Lineage (NCBI taxonomy): Eukaryota > Metazoa > Arthropoda > Insecta > Trichoptera > Phryganeidae > Eubasilissa > Eubasilissa splendida. Next base: position 22,339,865 of record CM062862.1, on the reverse strand, counting down.
TAAAAACAATTAATTACCCATACTTCCATATATTTTCCATTAAATATAATAAAAAATAGCTTCGTCTCTATGAAATATATTTTATTTGTTTAATAACAGTGCCTTTGTAGGTGAAAATCCAGTAATTGTGTGTTCTTGGACATATTCAAATATCGCTAATAATATACTGGTCAAAATAAGAAAATATATCAAATTAAAAAATATTGATTTTTCAGGGGTATTCTAGTATAATGTGTTAAAAAACAAACAAAGAATATTGCTTTAAATAATTTCAAAAAAATAATTAGATTCTCATTGTGACATATATGCTGTTTCAGGGAAATGAATTAATCCACAGATGGCAATAGTGTAGTGGTACTCAAAGTGAGTATACATATACACAACTTTCAAAAATTTGATAGATATGGAGATATGGGTGAGAATTGGTGAACGTTATATTTATATAAAGTGATACTTAAGCCAGCCGAAGACAGGACGTAAGCCCTGTAATTACTGATACATATATTTTCTATTAAACATAATAAAAAATAGGTTCGTCTCTATGAGATATCTATTATTTATTTAATAATAATCCTAATTATTTGCCTTGTTAACCGCTAACACAAGTAAATGAGTTGAAAACTGAAGTTATCGCGCATTAGCAACATGTCATCCGAAACACCAACATCGCCTGTGTTTTGTTTCTTTAGAGATTTTTACAAGGGTGTACATTCATTTTTCCAGTTTGAAATTCGAAAAATTGAAAGCGAATTACATGGTCTCTTGTGGGACTGTCGAGCTAAGATAAGATTACACATTGAGCTACAATAATGTAATTCTAAAACACAGGCATCAAAACTACATAAACAAAGAATTGACCTAAACAGTTGTGCCAACTCTTATTAGTTATCATATTTATTTTGTCAGGCATAAAAGCAAAACAAATGCAAGTAATTTGAGATGATTAATTTTTATTATATATTATTAGCGTACCACAACGGGGCTTAGGTTAACAAGGGCGAAACAACAAAATAATGGTTTTGAGAAAAACACAAAAAAAGATTTTATTTCAAATGACTAATCTACTACAGACAACAATAGTTTCAGAGACACGAGGACAAAACTACCCTTGTTTCAATGTTATTTACACTACTTTAAAATGAAGAAAGATTACAATGGCGAAAGAGGCGTTTTGTTCCTGTGTCTTTAAACGATTTATTTCATTTTACTCACACCCGAGCTTATCTTAAAAAACAATTATTGTATGAGTTTCATCTTTATATCCCTAGTAGAATTGATTTTTTTAATGCCAATTCAATATTTAATTAAAACTGATTTTGTAGTTTCGCCCTTACGTCCATAAAATGAACTAATCCACAAAGGTTGTTTTATTTAGTGAATTGGATAAATAAAAAACATTTCGAAAATTTTGTACTTTCATATTTTTATAAAATTATTAACTTATTCAATATTAGAAAAAATACTCTCAATTTCAAATTGTTATGATTTTGTAAATATATCATATATATAATATTGTTTTTTCTGGAAAGCATTAAGAAGACAATGTTTAGAGTTATGATTGACCAAGGCGCGCTGTCAACATAGCTGCCTTAAAATCCATTCCCTTGTGGTTGTACTTAAAATGACTTTTCATATTGCCTTTCTGCGCGAATCCCTTGAGACACGTAGGACACTTGTAAGGTTTCTCGCCGGTGTGCAGCCGCTCGTGCTCCTTGAGGGACTGCAGCATGGAAAATTTACTGTCGCAGAAATGGCAGGCGTAAGGGCGTTCCCCGGTGTGAACTCGCAAGTGTATTTTTAATAACATACCCGAGCTGAAAGCCTTGTTGCATTTGTCGCATCCAAAATTCCGCTCCTGAGTGTGAACCACACCATGCTTCTGAAATAATAAAAAAAATGTATTCATTTATAAGTTAACAGATAAAAATGTATTTTTTACTAATTGAAAGATATAATGTCCAGAATGAAACTCATTAAATTATTATCACAATTTATGAAATCTTGTCTTGTGTTCAACAATAACTTTGGTGACTGCTGTTCGGTCATCCTCACAATATGGCTCAATCACCAAAGTCTACCTATATTAATAATCACTGAGACGCATATCTTATTAAACAAAATACAGAGCTAACTGTTGCCTTAAAGCCCGCCCGTTTCGATAATAATTCATATTTTAGCATTTTTTTACGGAAATGTGGGTTTTATTATTCATTTTATCAGAAGTTAAACACTTTTATTTAGATAGGACCTTTATACTAATTTAAAACTAGCAAAGTAAATATTTGCCATAATTAAGACATTACAAGCATTATAAAAAAGACTAACCATTATATTAATTTTCCGTATGCCACAAAATTCCCTTAATATGGAAAATTCTTACATATATAAAATATATTTTCTTATAATATTGAAGTCAAGATTACGGAGTATCATTAGAGAAAATATTAAAAATTAATAAGAATTATAAACCGTTAAATTAGCAGAACATATCAATTTTTAACTACCATTTAAAATCAAGTTTTATATCAAAAACGCAATAATTTCTTACTCAGTAATATTTATATTTATCCTATTAATGTGTATTTTTTATTGTTATTAAATTTGCTTCATTCCGCCGGTCCCAAGTGGATGACAGACGTCAAATTTGCACTCTCGCAATTTTCATTAATAAATGCCGAAATTATATGTTTTCACACATATTTAAGCCACAATATGAATTAATATTGAATTTATTCACAACATTAGTTTCTAATTTCCTAGATTAGATGTTTTTTTACTGATTTTAAAGGAAAATAACATTTTCTTAAATAAAGTAAACATATATTTAGGTACTTTTGACTCAAATCATATTTATAGATATGAATCAGGTACTTAATAAATGATTTAATTTTCGATGGATTAATTCAAATGGCAACACATATTTTATTTCACACTTGTCTTGAATGCGAGAAAATCAACATTTTATTGTCATCTCTTTCTATAATATCTTTCCCCTCTAGAAAGGTTTACGTAATAAATAACGTTCTTTAGTATTTAGGTGACACTTAAAAGAAGTTTAAATATTAATCCTGGCTTGAAAGAGTATGTAATTCACGTAGAATTTCTCGAATTTCAAACTGGAAAAATTGAAGTACATCTGTAAGTAATGGCAAAATAAATTTTCTAAAACCAATCCAAAGATATGCCTCAAAATTTTCCTTTAAAAAACTTCCAGTGAACAATAATTTTAGTATAATTTATATATCCATGTTTCAGACGCATATGTAAGCACTGGTCTGATAAATATTATGTAACATTAAATTTAATAAACTTAATTAGAGCTTTTCATGCATCGGTAATCTGGCGCTCTCACTAATCTGGCACCCCCCTGCGCAAGGAATGGCCGGATTAGCAAGAGTACTGTAGTATTGAAAATATTACAAATCAGTACTATTAAGAAGAGAAAATACGAATAGCGAATTAATGTCCGTGGGGGAGACCCTTAGTACCAACATCTAAACCTTATAATATAAGGAAAGATCGAAGGATCTGGGGAAACTTGTAGGAGGCATCTTGGCTAAGGTACATCCAAAATTAGTTCGGAATCAGGAGAAGAAAAAACAGACAGCAGGAAGTTTTAAATAGCGTGGTAAAAGCGGAACATTTTATAATAATTTAGGAGGTTGATAATAGAATGGAACGCAGACAAATGGCAAAGCGGAACTGGGAACTCTTTCGACAGAAGCCTGGTCTCCAGGTGTAGACGTTCACGAGTGAATTGCAATAAGTTGTAACTATAAAGCTGTTACGGATATTTACCAGTGGCATGCAGTAGGTATAGATTTAGGTTATGCTGTTACCAATGATTTTATACAATCATATATAATATATGTACTACAATATATTATGTTGTACATAGGATTATGAACCTTCGTTTAACCAACGTCTTTAGACAAAATAAATCCATCGGTTATACGACCCTGCTATGTATTTATTTGTAATTTTAGTGTACAATTAATAATGTTTTTAAAGTTTAAGTTTTAATGTAAAATAATACATTTTTACCTATATAAAAATCAATACAAAAATGTACGGTCGTTTTTAAGAACACTTTTTATGACTGAACATTATTCTTTTAATCTTTGAAAATCCTTCACGTAATAACTAAACTAAATAATTATTTATATTAAAGGTTAACATAGGAAATATTTCTGCCGGCACCGACGCTAGTAACAGCGCTGCCGGCTGTTGCTACAGGTCTGGCTCGATCCTTCACCGCCAAGCGGCCTCTCTGGTTTCATCACTTCACAATGGCGGTCTTGCTGGCCCACGTGCGCCGAGCGAGACCGTCGTTTCACTTCATAATACATGCACACCTTCTACATCTCTGCATTTCTTCATTGTATTCATTCTATCTGTCTTCCTTGTTCGATCTATCCATCTCAATAAACACCAACACGCAAATCTACATCTCTTTCATTTAACTACCGACCTAACCCCCAAATATGCTTCTGAAAGTATTTCTTCCTAGGCAAAGCGGTTCTAGTTCAGATCTAAGTCCATGCCTAGTGTACGCGACTGATAATATTATACTTATAATGTACTCACCTTCAAACTTTGGGGGGAATAAAATATCTTTCCACAAACTTTACAGGGGAGCGGTTTTGACTTCCGATGAATGTATTCCATGTGCATGTTTGCGTGATGAGCTGTTTTGAACATCTTTCCACAATATTCACATTTATGTTTTCTTACAGAACTGTGTGACATTTTGTGCGAGTATAGTGAGGATTTTGTGCTGAATGTTTTTGGGCATTCATCACACACCAGGTTTTTCGTGCCGTGCGATTTTATGTGTTCTTTAATACCTTTGGTGTAACTTTTTCCACACACTGGACACAGTTGACTTTCACATTTATTTTTAATTCTGCCTCTCTTTTTTCTAATATTTTGTTTTATAGTTTTATCATCGCATCTGACTGTCGAATCCATTTCTTCATCAAATGTATCATTGGCCTCGTCTTTTTGTTCAAAGTCTTCGTGTTCAAAGTCACTCAAATCAAAATCTTTAATTAACTGTAGTTCAACATTTTCTTCTTTAAATTCAATGGAAACATCTTTATATTCCAAAGAAACTTCGTCAATCTCTTGCTTCTCAGTCTTGATAATGCTCAAATAATGCACGTCCAAGCTCGACCGGAGGATCTTATCATTTTCCTCACACTGGTTAATGAATTTGACAACTTCCTTAAGTTTCTCGACACAGCTGACACAGGCGTGTTGTGGCAACCCATCATTCTTGTACATCTGGAATCAATATCCAATTAGATAACATTACTTAAAAGAAAACAATATTTTTTTTAGGAACACACAGTGTAAACTCGAGAAACTATACAATATATTTAATTATTAATTAATATTGTCATTAAAGCGATACAATATGAAAACAAAATCTTACATATTTAAGCCCTGTTAATATTTTAATGAAATATTCTTATGGTGCATGTACACGTATGAGATTTGTCTCGAAGACTTGCCTCAAAAGCACGTAAAGACAGTAGATTTGAGTACCGAGCGAATGAAGTGACTGATAAGTACCGTCCTTTACAGACAAATCTCTGAGACGGGAAATGAAAGTCTCATTCATGTACACACACTATTAGAAAGGAGTTTCAGTCACAGAAATGCGTCTGCATTCCAAATAATGTTGTCAAACGCACATTGTCTTCTAAAGAGTGATGATGTTAGTTGCATATAGATGTCTCCACCTTCCAAAGAGTCAGTCACATGTAGATGTCTCTGCCTCCCACACAGTGATATGTCAGTCACATATATATATATATATATATATAGTTATCTCCGCCTCCCAGTGACAAATTTCAGGAGGATGCTGAAAACATCATTCTGAACAAAAAGGTTTCCAATATTTAAATATGTCCAAGAACACACAATTACTGGATTTTCACCTACAAAGGCACTGTTATTAAACAAATAATAGATATCTCATAGAGACGAAACCATTTTTTAATAATGGAAAAATATGGAAGTATGGGTAATTACAGGGCTTATGACCTGTCTTCGGCTGTCTTAAGTGGTCACATATTAACAAATATACAACTTTCAAAAATTTGATAGATATGGAGATTGATTGGGTGAATGGGTGGAATGATGGAACGTTGCATTGCGTAAAGTGATCACTTAAGCCAGCCGGAGACAGGTCGTAAGCCCTGTAATTACCCATAATTCCATATTTTTCCATTAATAAAAAATAGCTTTGTCTCTATGAGATATCTATTATATGTTTAAAAAAGTTTCCAACTTATAATTTTTTTTTTTGAATGGAGTATACCACATTTAAAAATTCAATGTTTTGTCTAAGAAGTGATTATCTGAGTATATTTTACTCCATCCAAGGCAATAAGATCTTTTTTTTTTAAATATAAGAACAAATCTGGGAGTGTTATGCTAAATATGATTATCACATATTTTTAAAATCTGCCAATTGTTCTGCGTCTGTTCAATTGTCATGTTTGTTGTGGTGACATTGTATAATTTTAATCTGCTGCAAACAAGTCACGATTGCTCTATTCATAATCTAGCTGTGTTAGTTTTGAGATGTTTTCATATTGTGTTGATGTGTTTCATGTGTTTTGTGAAATTCAATGTCCTCATCTTTCATATCACCATTAGCATTTCTGTGTATTTTCCGTTATTGATTGTGCAGAACTGAAAACTCTTAGTCCGAGCACACTGATTGGATACGAAGAAGAAATTTTTTAGTCATTAAAAAAATAGATTTTGTGGAATTTGTTGATTCTCAATATTTTAATTTATTTTATCAATATTACACATTATAAATTTATTTTTATTGCTTTTTTAAATACTCATGGGAGGAGGGAGGGTTGAAAAATACCAAATTTGTCAATAGATTTAAAATAAAATATTTTAAAGTTAGGTTGTGTTTTGTTACATACCTACCTACCTAGGTACCTTTATACAATATGTAAAACATTGAAACAGTGAATGGTGACCCACCGCTTACCCAGGACGGATTTATGAGCAAAGGCTCCCATATTGGTCCTTCACATTCACCGCCAGTTTGGCAATTTTGAATGCTGCATGGTAACCATGCTATGCCGCAATGTAATTGTTCCTAATGTTTTAGGCTTATCCTAATAAACCTTTCAATAATTATTATAAAAAGTTGTCAACTTTTAAATTTTGAAACCCCGCGAAATTTTATCTGGTTATGTGCCTGTTGATTTTAAAGTAAATCTTTAAAAACATTTTTGAACCTCCACGAAACAAGCAAGTTAACCCTATTTCACAGCACAAGTGTTTAGCTTAGTTTGAAAATAGTAAGAATATTGATGCAACACATATTACGTGTACGCATCTCTATTTTTTTCTTAAATTTAAAAAAATGATATGTAGTATAAAAGGTCAATTAATGAATACGTTAGTATATTATATAAATAAATATATTATGATTTTATTTGTTCATGCCCTTACTAAATATCCTCATAATATTAAACAGACATGTTTACCTATTGAATGTATTTATTATCAATACAGAATGGATAATATGCATACCAACCTCAAATTTACAATACGATAAAAACTTTGGAAAGAAGGTTTTACGGCTATCAAATATACACATTCCTGCCGTTTTTTCTAGACAAAATCTACAAGTTTTCATAATAGAAACAGAGAATAAGTAAAAATAAGCATAAACACAACAAAGCCCGCGAATCAAAAATCGACATCTGACACTGACAGCGAAGCCCTTGCCATAGAGAAATGATGGAACCGTAGACATAAACTCTTATCTATGACATAGACCATGAAGGTGTGGGGTTTACTTTACTTCGATTTTATTATGTTCTCGATCTCCCGCACCCCGTATTCTGTTAAGCTTCGCTTCGCGCTTCATTAATCAGGATCACACTTTTATATGTACTATAATTATAAGAATTTGGACATGTGGAAATTGAGAAACAAGAAAAACACATTAATCAGATATTTATTAGCTACTATATACACACATATGGGCAGGTGGAAATAGTTCCATCTTCGATTATTTTGCGATGTTCTTCTGGGATCTTTTTCCAGAGACCCGGTCTGCACCCGGCTGCTTTTAGGCTGGCTGGGCGACTACTGTCAGGCTGACTGGTTCGGACTGTTGCCAGATGATTTTCAAATTCTGACAGGCTCCTTCGACTTCTAAGACTCACTGCGCTCAAACTTCTGAGACGAGCTAACTACCTGGTGTCTTCCAGTACCTCAACACCCGCTGATTGCCCTCTCAGACTCCTGATGCCAATTGTCAACTCTCAACTCACAACTGTCTCGTGGCATCTTCCAACTTCCGAGATCGGTGGCCGACCACTAATGACTGTTGCTGTGTCTTCTAACTTCTGACGCTGATAACCAACCAACGATGACTCTTTCACAATGGCATCCTAGTCTTTTTAAAGCACCCGTCGTGAGAGTGTATTCTTATTGGTCGGCTGGCCTGTCTTCTCAAGATTGGCGGTGTCTTATTGGTCAATTTTCGATGGTCATCAGCTCCATTGGTCACCTTGGTGGTGGGATGCCACGCCTTTCTAAATTAGACACTGCATCTGCCTTATAATTAATTACGATCAAACTTATCTCTAAGTATTTACACCTATTGTTATATTTCTTACACTATTTATCAGAATCTTATATCTAGTCACATATCATTTCGTCATATGGGTTTTATGCAGGTGGACTATTATTTATTCATTCATCTTATTACATTAATCATTTAATATTATTCGGTAAAACCTTACAACTTTTATAGTTACATGGGTTATAGACTTATTTCTTATTTTTACTAATTATTTGGTACATACGTAATCAACTGACATTAATTTACTTTGCGGGAGTATTGGTAGGATCTTTCAAAGACAGTAAAAAATTTCCAATGACATAAGATTATTCCTAAATGTAATTTAATAAATTATTTCAATGAATTCTCTTTTTAAAATCAAAATTTGGTCTGAATGAATTTGAAACAAGTTAAAATTTGTATGTTGCGCTAATTTTTATTATGTAGAGTACAACCTCATTATTTCAATCCTCAAAGTATTAAAGTGAATCAAATTAGTAAAATATCAAACGGAACGATGGTGACACCATAAATATTTGTTTTGCTAATATTCAAGCTAACAAATAATAATCATACCTAAATATGTATTACATTATTAACAATTATGGGTTACTAATGTCAAAACTATATTGCAATATTGAAACATCAAAATAAACCTTTTCATTACGGTTGCTTTAGTTATATTTCACATGTTGATTTTAATTACAATACAATTTGCACTAAGATTTCTATACATATTTATTGCTATTATATCATTTTGCTTTGAACCTGCCCATTTGTATCAGTCTCTCGCTATCGGACATATTCATTTTTTTTTATCTAACTTGGATTAATTCCGTACGTAAATATGTACCTATGAGACGCGATTTCTGGGTACCTGTCCCTTCTCATATGACGGGAAGCACATGTGTTTTTTCTTTTTGTCTGACTTAACAAAGCAGTACATTTCCCATTGTAATTTTCATGCTCTTTACTTTACAAGAACAATGCGCCTTGAAGCAATTATCCAATACTTCAGTCGCCCATTCCTTTCAGGACATGATTTATCGATAGAGGCACATTCCTGCACCCTTTTCCTTCTAGGATTATTAGGGTCCAGGAAGTGCCATTGATCTGCCAATCCTCCCTCAAAGTAATGGGCTTTTGATGCAGTTAATGTCACTTTGATATACTGGGTGGTCATTTTACTTGTCGCTTTTTATTTTATTTGATTTATCTGCTGTTTTTGGTTGCTTTCATTTCACCCTTTGAAAAACAATATGTTCAGTACGACAAAAGATGACCAGCTCACTTAATGAATGGATATAAATGAAACAATGTTAATTAGCACTACTCGAGTTTCGAGAGAAACAGTAACTCACATCGACAGGTGAAGTATTAAACTGATCACACATAAATATAGGAGACATGGCTTAGGTGGTAGACATATAAGTAATTAGGTACTGACAGATGAAGAGGTAGGGGGCGAAGTTACTAGTGGACGGTGGAGGGGTGGTTATAACAGGAATATTGAGAGGAGGCGATGAATTAGAAAATGTAATATTGTTTCAACAGATTAATACTCGAGTTCAAATTCCTTTTTATTTCTAAACTTTCAAAATTATTAATTTTATTACCTTTACGCGTGACGGGATGGAGAAGTTTAATGGTACATGAATGAAAGGAATGATTATTATCCATGATGTGGTTCGCGAATTCGGAAAAGCTATTACTAGTTAGAGTAATAACATTGTTTAATTTATATCTATCCATTAAGTGAAATTCTACAAAGTTAACGCCGATTCTATTAATAATATAAGCTCACTTAGTGGTTATTGCATAATCGCTAATCAATTACACCCGTCACTCACCTGGAAATCTTTTGTAACACCAGTCTTTTGTTAAAATTATAACGATTCCTGCTACATGGTCTAGCCCGTAACCGCAAGCCTATCTGAATTAATTATTTTGTTGGATTGAGTTTGGCATGATCTATCACTAACTGCAGTTGGTTACATCAATATGCAAATGAACAATTGAGGCACTGTGGAAATATCCTGATGCACCAAGGGCGCCTTGAGCCAAAATAGTTTGGTGAACCATCGATCTAATGAATTATTATTAATTTATTTTGTCTGATACAATTTTAAAAGTTTTAAGCTGTCAAACTTAGAATTCTTTATTTCTTTCGACTTATGTATAATATTAAAATTTTAATCCAAATTTTCATTACTTTGCACTATTAAATTAAATTTGTGAGCTTTGCCTTTTTTTAAAGAACATATTTTTGTACATCTGATAGCATACCCAACTCAAAATTGAGAAATATAATTATAATAATATAATCAAAAATCATTTACAAAAATAGCAATCTCTGCTATAGTGATAACTTTTACTTATTTAATTACAATGAAGAAGGAAGAACAAATAACACACAATTCATTGTTCTATTACAAATTATGTTAAATTTACATGAATAGGCATAATAATAATAAATAAATCTAAATATAAGTGTTTTATTTTATGATGAATTAGTAAAAAACATATAGTTTTTTAATTTTGATATTTTAATAAAATTATTAATTTGTTAAATATCAACATTAGAAAAAAATACTCTCGATTTCTAATTTTTTCGATTTTGTGAAGATGTATACAAAATAGTGTTATTTCTCGGAATGAATCAAGAAGATAATCTTTAGATTTATAATTCATCAAGACACGGTGTCAACATAGCTGCCTTAAAATCCATTCCCTTGTGGTTGTATTTAAAATGACTCTTCATATTTCCTTTCTGCGCGAATCCTTTAAGACACGTGGGACACTTGTAAGGTTTCTCGCCGGTGTGCAGTCGCTCGTGCTCCTTGAGGGACTGCAAAACGGAAAATTTACTGTCGCAGAAATGGCAAGCGTAAGGGCGCTCTCCGGTGTGAACTCGCAAGTGTATTTTTAAGAATGACCCTGAGCTGAAAGCCTTGTTGCACTTGTTGCATTCAAACTTCCGCTCTTTAGTATGAACCACAGCATGTGTCTGAAATAATAAAAAAATGTTTTTTTAAATTGAATACAAACACGTTGTGGTTATTCATTTTAATAAATAATGATTTTTTTTAACTAACCAAATGAAGAAAAAGCTATTTTCGAAACTGGTTGATGTATAGAGTGAAACCTCTATCTATTGCTTTTGAAGGGACCTATTGAAATAAACTATGAATGTGGGAATATACAAAAAAGTAATATTTTTCATACTTAAATGTTTAATACATATTCTAAAAAAGATACATATTTCACATGTAAATAAATGTGTTTAAATAAAAATAAAATTAGAAAGCTGCATAGAAACAAAAAAATAATTAATTAAACTTTGTATTGTATAATGTCAAGTGGCAGTCAGTAGCAGCATTCTTTCTCTCTCTCTTATGTTTCGTTCATTGTTTACGAGTGCCTTAATCGAAACCAACGAATTATGCTGCATAATTTAAACGATTAATGCAGTAAAATGACGCATAGAGGAATGATCCAAGCGATCTACTTTTGGGTTTTTTGTACGAAATTAATTCGGGACTGGAAGAAACATAACGATACATGCGGGAAAACGATCATTTGAGGAACGATCGATCAAGATTTCACTGTATACTCACGGTGGTTAAAAAGAAAGTCAATGAATTTTATTAATTAAAAATGTATTCATTTATAAGTTAAATATACTATTTATACATGTGGGCCGATAGTGCATTGTGGCCCACGCTAGGTAGAGGTTTGCGCCCAGTAATAATTTTGGTATTGATACTTTTGTGAGTATAGATACTTTTCCAAGTGCTAATATGAATTAATAATTTTTAAAATTAAAAAAATTATTTCTCACATGTATTATAAAAATGCTTGAAAACATAACATTAATGTTTACAGTAGTCTAATAGGAGCAAGGATTTTCTTCCAGTTGCGTTTTTCATTTATATAAATGCCTAAAAAAACACCTTTATATATTTTTATGATGTGAAGTAACCAATTTTGTACTTACTTTTTACTAGATAAGCCACCTAATATGTACTAATATGTTTATATCTTGTTTAATACTATACATACTCATTTTGCCTTTTTTTCTAGTTACTCTGTACTCTGTACTGTTCACTTTTACTAATTAAAAACTTTTAAATTTAAATAATTTAGTTTTTTTGGGGTAACATATGATTTTATTTTTCTTACAGATTCTAAGAATAGAAACTTGAGAAATATACAATCAATGATATCTATGAGTCACACTCACTGTCAGTGATTAAATATCTGTAATATCGTTTTATTAAAAATTCTATTGATTTTCTGACGCCGCTGTTTAAATCGATTATCACTTGAATCAGCGCCATCTACCAGATTCTTTGTAAATTTGATCAGTGCCATCTAGTAGATTCTGCCAAAAAGGATATTTTCTGAAAATTTGACCCAGAAAATATTTTTAAGCATTTTAATTCTCTTTAATGAGGTTTTAATAATATAAATTAATACGCTCAAAATTATGCTTTTGTATTTCGTGTATTGTGATATTGTGCGGCGCATGCGCATTAGTAATGAAACTGTGATCAGTCACAGTTTTCGGTCACTGATATTATCAAATATCAATCACACCAGTGAGTCGAGAATAGTATTTTTCACATCACTATAATTTTAATACATAAGAACATTGTTATCAGTATTTAGTATCTTTGTAGACATCAACAATATGTAAGAAATAACAAAATTCTAAGACACACGTGCTTGAGGCGTGTAACATGTTTTTTCATAATAAAATGTTTCTGAAAAGTTTATTTCTTCCCTGGCAAAGTGCCTCCAGTTTAGATGATCAATTTCCAGTGGCAATACAGCCCACCGCACCTCTACAGCGTTGTTATTAGCAACATAACCTTAATCCATGCGTAATGCACGCCACTGGTAATATCAATATACATAAAGTACTCACCTTTAAATCGTAGGGATGGTAAAATATCTTTCCACAAACTTTACAAGGGAGCGGTTTTGACTTCCGATGAATGTATTCCATGTGCATTTTTGCAATGTGAGCGGTTTTGAACATTTTTTCACAATATTCACATTTGTGTTTTCTAACAGAACTATGTGAGATTTTGTGCGAGTGTAATGAGGAAATTGTGCTGAATGTTTTTGGGCATTCATCACACACCAGATTTTTCGTGCCGTGCGTTTTTAAATGTTCTCTGATGCCTTTTTTGGTGTAACTTTTTCCACACACTGGACACAGCTGACTCTCACATTTATTTTTAATTCTGCTTCTCTTTTTTCTAATATTTTGTTTTATATTTTTATCATCGCATTTTACTTTTGAATCTGTTTCATCACCAAATGAATCATGGGCCTTGTCTTCTGTATCGTGTTCAAAGTCACTTAAATTAAAATCGTTAATTGACTGTAGTTCCAAATTTTCATGTTTAAATTCCACGGAGACTTCATTCTTTTTTCTAGAATTGCGTTTTATATTTTTATCATCACATCTTACTGTTGAATTCTTTTCATCACCAAATGTATCACGGGCCTCATCTTTTACTTCGGATTCAAAGTCACTTAAATTAAAATCATTAATCGACTGTAGTTCAACATTTTCTTCTTTAAATTCTACAGGAACATCTTTAATCTCCTCCTTCTCTGTTTTGATAACTTCCAAGTTTAACCTGAGAATCCGATCATTTTCTTCACATTGGTTAATGAATTTGATAACTTCCTTAAGCTTCACGACGCAGCTAACACAGACGTGTTGTGGTAACCCATCATTCTCGTATATCTGAAAATTAAACCTAATCAGATAAAAAATCAAATAAACGAATATATTTTAACATAGAATATGTTTACTCAGTGGGTAGCACAGTAAAATTTGTCACGAAAACTGTGCGTAACACGTTAGTTAATTACATAAATAAATTAATAAATAAATAATTAATAAAATAATAAACATTATGATTTCCTTTATGTGTCCTTTCTAAAAAAACCAAAATAAACTACAGACATGTTACCTATTTAAATGAATTAATATGAAATGTAAAATATGTTTACCAACCTCTAAATTACAATATGATAAAAACTTTGGAAAGAAGGTTTTGGAGTTATCAAATATACACGATTCTGCGGTTTTTCCTAGACAAAATCTACATGTTTTCATAATAGAAACAAAGTAAACATGCAAACAAGTCGGTGTATATCTTATCTATGCAAGTCTAACAATGACACTGACAGCCGACTCATAGACATAAAATAAAACTAAATATAATGGACCGCGTCGCATAGCAGATCTGCGTGCCAACTCTTATCTATGGTGTCAACATGATTTGTACTTGAGATCACGTGACCCAGGGCAAACGGTGGCGGGAATTCAAACTTTCAAAAAAACACATCTTTCATAAGACAAAATCTCTGGCATTTCTTCACATTCAAGACGGGAAATTAAATTTGTTTTGAAAGCTTACAGTGTATAACAGCTTTAAATGGTATTTTACAATTGTCTTAAAACAATATTGTATACTTAAAATTCAATAAGAAAAGGTTAGACCTGAGATCCTTATATTCTTCCCCAATACAGGTTGCTTTTCCATAAATGTTAGTAGTTTTGCAATATTAACAAGATCACAAGGCAGAATCAGAATTTATTTATCGGTAGATATATATAAAGCTTGGGCTTTTAACATGTATTAATACATAATATTTATAACACTACATAGTGGTGTGTCATTGAGGAAAAGGAAAAGTTCTGATATATATCTACTTATTTATTTAGTGGATTTTAAAATTTATTAGCACTGAGAAAAATGTAGATACATACTAGCAAAAGTATTGTAAGGTGTGGACATTTTGGGCCCTAATGCATCGCATTTGTGTAGTTACACTACTGCTCACAGCATAGTGATGATATTAATCAAAAATGGATTTGGTGCAGTTGAATCATTCATCGAAATCATCCTGAAACTATGGAAAGTCAGGAGAATAATGAGACAGAAAACATATGATGATATGGTGTAACGAATAACCACCAAGAAGCAACCAAGTATAACTGAAAATCCAACACTCATATAATAGTATACTGAAAATGTATTAATGTAAATGAAGTAAATTGAAACGAATCCACAAATGAAAAAAAATAAATAAACATATGAAACAATT
This sequence comes from Eubasilissa splendida, assembly GCA_031772225.1. NCBI lineage: Eukaryota > Metazoa > Arthropoda > Insecta > Trichoptera > Phryganeidae > Eubasilissa > Eubasilissa splendida. The sequence continues at coordinate 22,324,117 of CM062862.1, read as the reverse complement.
GGAAGAGCTTAATCTGAAATCTAGAAATTAAAGTAGAAAATTTTACAAAATAATTGTAAAATGACAAAAATACGAACTGATGGCGATGGTTTATTCAACAATAACATTCAAGTATACAAAATGGATTAGTGATACATTCACACGCGCTCAAGGAAGGTAGTCCTTTAACAATGGCTGAACTGCCGGATTTACCCTGTGTAGTCCTTTGTTTGTATAACAGTGTTGCTAGCGGCAGAAATACTGTGTAATAAATAAATACATAGTTCTAACCTAGAATGAGATAATGAAGGAACAGTCCTCAGTGATAATGAAGATATGATGTTTTAATGATTTAAGGATGCTGCTGAATGGTGATGGCGGTTTGGTGACTTTTGCAGACAGGATGTTTTTGGACACAAATTTTGCAGACAAAAAAAAATTATTTTAATGTAAACTTTTGAAGTTGAGTTCAATGTAGCAATGAAATTGCATTGTCTAGTGAATAGTGAATAAAATTTTCAATTTCGCACATTTAGAGAAATTTATATGGATCATGTATTAACAAAACGTATATGACGATGATAACCTAACCTGTGTTTCTTAACTCTTTTATAGACTTCATCTAGTCAAAAATCTTGCAAAAATAATCGAAATACCAACAACATTATTTTAAAAAACAAATTAAATGTTTTTTTGCATTTTTCTTACAAACTAAAAACAAAAAAACATTAATTGAATTCAATTTTCGATTCAATTCGATTGCTATATTGATTTTGAGGATTGAAAATTTAACAATTCAAATGTTTATGTTAAAATATAACATTAAAAATATATTTTGTCCGGAATAATCATGTCCATAAAATTTGAGTGTGGAATCATGGATCCATGCTGGAGATATATGTTGCGCATACTATGGACGGCAAGACGCACGAATGTCTCCATTCTGCAGGAATTAAACATCAAGAGCAAACTCTCAACCATTTGCCTGATACGAATCCTTAAATTTTTTGGATATCTTGCGAGAAGGGAAGATAGCTTGGAGAAGCTTGTTGTGGAGGGCCATGTCGAAAGACGAAGAGTAAGATCCCTATCCATTTAGATTACTTTCCAGGGTTTTTAGTTTCAACACTCAAAAATAAGTTTTACAGAAAAAAAAAGGCGAAGCGAAATGACAGAAACGGTAATCTGTAAGTACTTTTTGAAGTACATAGTACATGTTTACTGAAAATTCCAAAATATGGGAATAATGTTGACATATTGCATACCTAGATCAAAACTAAGACAACTCAAAAATTCAAATTAAAGTTAATAACCAAATAACATTTTAGGTATCATGTATCCTAAAATGACATTATTCGCTAACTGGGGCTAAGTTAGTTGCGTGTATGACAGAGTATCCAAATACAATAATAACTCTACTTTTAAAATTAGCAATATTAACTTTGTGGTTAAAATTCATATTTTAACCGGTAGATGTATTTAAACTCAATTAAGTGGTCAATAAAACAAAGATAATAAATAAAAATATAATAATAACTAAAAATTCTTATTTTTGATCTAGGTGTGCGATATTTTGACTGATTTTGGAACAAACAGCATCTACATCCCATAGTTCAGGGGTCGGCAAATCGCGACTCGCGAGCCACATGCGGCTCTTTTCATAGACGTTTGCGACACTTCAACTCCAGCTCATATTTTCATCTATAATCATATAGTTTACCTGAAACATATGACACAGTAAAAGAACTAGCATTTGCCATTGTCACAAACTTTCGCTCTATCTAATGTCACCATTCAACTAGTAAACTTTACAAAACCAAAAAAGTCATTTTATGGCTTCCATAACACCACAAGTTAATTAAAATAAAAATGTGTAAAAATACTATCACATATATTTATTCTGAGACTTTTTATTTCAATAACAATTTAAAATAGAATACAAGGATTGACAATTACATAGTGCTTATTCATTATTTTTTCCATTGCAGGAAACAGTATTCAGAGTTATTCTCTGTGAGACTGTTTAGAGCATGCTTTGCAAACCGTTCCACCTCTGTTTGTGACCCCCGATGATGATCTTTCATACCTTTCTTGATTTTGGGAAAAAAAGTCAGATGATGCCTCCCTACCTGGTTAGATTACAAAAATAGGGAGGGTATGCCGACATGGTGATTCAATTTTTGATGAAAAAGTTTTTCACAGCAATGGGAGAACTTTACTGATGCCATATCCACTGTTTATTCACAAATTTCTTACTCGTGCTATTTATTTCATTACCTCTATATAGAATGCTGCATTAACAGTTTGTCTTTTGGGGACAAATTCTGAAAGATTCCGCAGCCACGTTACTGTCGATTGTGTAGTATTTCCACATAACGATCACAAAAAGATTTCTACAAATTTAATTATGAGTCCTAGGACATATATTAATTTTTTTTTTGTACATTAAAACGTTTAACATCAAAAATCTAACAATCTCAGAGTCAATGGACTTGTGTTGTGAACATATCACAAATTAAAAATGGCAATTGATGTTCTATACCAAAAAAATATATAAGTTTCACATTTTTTTAATGGTGTTGTTGCGATTCTCCAGAACATATTGTTCCTTAAAAATTTGTCACAAAAACTTTTCATCTTTACCGGTACCAGCTACTTCCAAAACACTTGAAATCAAAAAGATTTTAGAGGTGCCGAGTATCGATCCCTCTCGTATGCTAAGCCAGCGCTTTGCCAATTTGCTACTGTCATGTCAATTATCATATAAGTACATGATTTTTTGTGTTAAGAGTTTAATGCATTAATTAATATTTTTAACATATGCACTTTATTATTTATTCATTCTTAACATCAAATTTTAATACCGACATTTAAATTATTTGAAAAATAGTTACCCTTGATGAACTTCATAACAATCTAATATTAATAAAGAGATTTGTAAAAGTTTATTTTCACGTTTCATTTGAATTCATCGGTAGTACAATAATGAACATCCCTGCCTATCACGTGGAAGACCGGGGTTCATTTCTCCGCCATAGAAATTTTTATTTTATTTATTTAGTTAAATTTGCGAATATTTTTAATAAAAAAAAAACATGTTCTATGCAGAGGTGTTATGATACATGTGTCTGAGGCATTTAACGCTGAGCCTGTTTTTTCAGTGACATTACTTTGACTCGATTATTGTAAATTTAATTGAACGTGTGCACTTTTTATCTTAGCAATAAAGAAATTGTAAAAAAAAAACCAATACGTAATGAGAATGAGTGTTTTGTTCAAAGTGTTGTAACACTATGAGTGATACTTCAATTAAAGGTCTCACTGTGTGATGAATGTATCTATTTTATAGATGAGGTTGAGTCACAAGTCTTTGTGTTTTTTAAAACATGTGAAAAGGCGCTCTTCTTCAAAAACAAAAGATATTTTTAGAGTTTTTGTATATTTTGCAACAGTAAGTCTTGCATATTTTTATTTATGAATTTATTTATTTTCATCCCTAAACTGACAACACAGGAGATGAAAGAATCCCAGCGTGTCTCAATATTCCAATCATCGCTGATTCAGGAGGAGTCGGAATCTTTTTGGGACGTATTATTACTTATTTTATCTTTTACGTCTGGTCAATTTAGGGTTGAAAAAAAAGGACTCTCAGCACAACTTTTGCTGCAAAACACAGACAAAAAACTTTAAAAATAGAGCAGAACCTCTATATTCGCCACATTTTGATAACAAACAAATGTTTCCATATTTGTTAATATTTTCTATATTTGTCACTTCCACCGCCCGGCAATGATGTCTAATTAGGCCAAAATGCAGAATATGGTTGAAAAGTGGCACCCAAATGTTGCCATAGTCAACCAAAACATAAATGGATTCAATGGTAATGTTCAACTACTTCATGAAGATTTTAAAAAACAGACAGAAACAGGCAACATTGGGCAAGTTCATTGTTAAATCGAGTGCTACTGAATCGGCAAATGAAAATCATAACCAGAATTAGAGTTACCTGATGTTTAAATTGTCCCCTAAATATTAGTAACCTTCCTCCTCTTCCGCTAAAGTAAAGTTTTGACATAAAATTTATTCATTTGTGTACTATTTTTGGGGGCTAGGAATGAATTAATTGAATTTCAGTTATTTGTTATGAGGAAAACTGTTTCTATATTTGTCAGGCCCTTAGGAACGCATTAATGACAAATATAGAGGTTTCACTGTATTTTAAATTTATTTCACTGCAACATTTTGTAATATATATTACAAACTTGAAATGGGTCACATATTAAAATGCCTCTTCATTTCATTCTAATTATTCCTCATTCCTCAGATGAATACATTAATTCTGAATTGTAGATGCGGAGGGTATTAATGTGTCTATGGTGAAAATGAATGAAATACAAGATAAAAAGAACAATATTTATAGTAATGATTGCTTGAGGCGTGCTGCCTTCACAGCTGTTTTATAATCCATTTCCTTGTGATTGTATTTGAAGTGACTCTTCATGTTGCCCATCTGTGCAAATCCCTTTAGACACGTGGGACACTTGAAAGGCTTCTCCCCAGTATGCAGCCTCACATGCTCCTTTAAACCCTGCAGCATGGTGAATTTTTTGGTACAAAATTTGCATGCGTATGGGCGTTCTCCGGTATGAACTCGCAAGTGTGATTTAAATTGATATGTTGTTATGAAACACTTTTTACATTTGTCACATTCAAATTTCCGTTCGCGGGTGTGTACTGTTGTGTGTTCCTGAAAAAATAGATCAGAGAATCAACACAAGGAGAAACATCCCTGCATTTTACCAAGGTTTGTGTAATGTTATTACAATTTGTCCATTTATAGATGACATAATATATAAATTAAATAATTAAAAGATATCTGAGAATTTCTTAAGCAACAATTTGCTTTATTCTTTCGTAAGTAGTGACAATTGTGTAAAGTTTGACAATGATTTAATTTCATTTTGAGAACCCCTTGTATACAAAATAATACACATGAAATTAGCGATGCACAAAAATAAAAAATCATTTAAAATATTCAGAATCCCTGCATCTAAAATAAATCAAACTATTGTTAGTAGCTTAGAGCAGCGCTATCCAACTAGCGGTCAGCGAAAATCTTTAAAAATTTTTTTTACATAATTTTCATAATTAATATCTGTTTTCTAACTAATGTGTTTTTTAAACCAAGCACTATACAAAGGAACTCAGATATAAATATAGAAATAAAATAAATTATTACCCAACAACTATGATTCTGAAATTTTTAATTACGTATTGAATTTGTAAAAAACAGTAACATTTTAATTTGGGTCATTTTAATTTATATTTTTTTATTTAATATTAAACCTGAAAATTTTTCGCTGGACACTGAAATTACGTCGCCTCAATTTTTTTCAATATCCTGTAAAATAAGCAATAATTAGTAAAATGCATGCAGTGAACGCATTTTCAAAGCCAGTTACCACCAATCTGACTGGGCCGGCAGACCGCTGATGCACTGGACATTTTATTTCATGCATCCAAATATGTAATCTTTATAACAGACTTTCAGCTTTAACAAACACCCCCTTGCCCGCATTAGTCTGTTAAATCGTGGTTTTACTGTGCTTTGTGTTGTTATGACCGATTTATTGTTTTGTTTTTAAATATTCATTGGATTTTTACAATTTTACTGTACGTTTTTATTATTTACTTGAGAGCCCATCGCTAAATTTCCTTTGATTTTACATATTTGTCCATGGTTTAAAGATTTTACAAGTTCTGGACAGTGCAGTGACATATCTAATGGAAAATGCAAGCAAGCATGTGTCAATCAATGAACAAAACTTGACAAATGCCAACAATAATTAATATTTTGCTCTCACCTTTAAACCCATGGGATAGTAGAATATTTTGTCACAAATTTTGCAGGGATAAGATTTAGACTTTCGATGAACGTAATTCATGTGCTTGTTACATTCATGATTTTGCTTGAACATCTTTTCACAATACTCGCACTTATATTTTTTGACAGCCCTGTGGGTGGTTTTGTGGGCACTTAATGCGGTCTTTGTGCAAAATTTTTTTGGACATATATCACATGTCAATTCTCTTTCACCGTGTGTCCTCATATGTTCTAAATAACACCGACCTTGGGGATATAGTTTTCCGCACACGAAACATAGCATACCTTTGATGTCTCCTACTTGTTCTTTTTTTAGGCTACATTGTTTCTTTAGATTTTTGGTATTGTTCAACACTGTTGAATTATTTTTGTCTTCGATTCTATCTTGTTTTATGATATATTCTGTCTTTAGATTTTCGCCATTGTCTAATACTGTTGAATTGTTCTCATCATCAAACATATCAAGGGAATCTTCTTTTGTTTCATATTCATCATCAGTATCTGACTTTTTGTCAATGCTTACACAATCCACATTCAAGTTTGACCGGAGGAGCCAATCACTCTCTTCACATTGGTTAATGAATCTGACAACTTCCTCCAGCTTCCTGACACACTCAATACAGACATATTTTGGCAATCCATCATCCTTGCACATCTGCAATCAATAATAGAACATAAAAGCCTAATTAAAGACACAAAATAATCAATAAATGAACTTATACTGATTATTGAATAAATTACAAGAGTGAATTGTTTTGTCATGACTTTTACAAAAGAATGTGAAGAGTTTGGAGTAAAAGGTATGTTATTACTTAATCTACACTAAAAATCAGAATTACCAAAATATTTATATTTTAATATTTGTTCACACGATTTCTAAAAAAATATGTAATATAACCTGAACACAATAAAACAAAATTTGCATTTGTTTTATTTTTCACAAAATTAAGATTTTTCGTATATGTATGTATATTGTTGCCTAAGTATAAAAGCCTTTCTAAACAATAAATTGAAATTGACATAAGCAGACGCCAATTTGTTTCTTACCTTTAATTTACAATATGATAAAAACTTCGGAAGTAGGTTTTTAGTGCTATCAAATATATAGATTTCTGCAGGTATTTCAAGACAAAGTCTGCAAGTTGCCATAGTATAAATAAATAATCACTAAAGACCGCAAACAAGCAAAAAACCGCTAAACAGCAAGCAGAAACAAACAGAATAAAAGTAAACAAGTAAGCATAAAAAAGCATAGACTAAAAATTTTTTTGACAGTGCATATCAATATATCAATGCTCTATTGAACTAGTGATGTTAGTTCAGTTTAGTGATGATTTTAATATGTTATGTCCCCAATATTGGTTGTGACGCGAGGACACCAGATTCGATGCTATTAAAATCGATCGTGGGAGTAGATCATCGAACCACCCATAAAGTCGATAAATTACGCCCCGAAATGACATTTGCAATCGAAATGGCCCATTAGCCCGAGAAGCACGCAATAACCACTAAACAAAAATAATGGCGCGAACTAAGAGTAACTTCTAAGTGAAGTATTTTTTAATAAAAAGCATCTTGAAACGAGATATCTAGCTCGTTCGAGTGTGAAATACAAGACAAAAGATTGTTCCTTTTGTTAAATTAGGATGGAGACAAGTGCGTCGACTACCATGAAAGAAAAAAGAAAAAAATCCGGATTTGAGAATCGCCCTGTTAGACTAGCGAAGTTTCCTGCGGTAATAGGCAGACATGATAGAGCGTCATACTTATATCAGTCCTGGTATATAACTTCGCCTCTTCCATACATCTTGTGTCATATATCCTTCTTACTATTCTCTCCTCATTCATTCGTTTCAAATGATCAAACCACCTAAGCGAGCCTTGTAAAAACGTGTTCACTTAAATTCTCTATTTTTACTCGATCATAAATAAACAGACAGTAAGAATCGCGATACTGATCAAGCATTAAATATATAGTAATGAATGGGCAGGGTATTTTCGTAGCAGAAATACTTTAGATTAAATCTGTTTTACTTAATTTACTCATACGATAATATAATAAATTTAGGTATGTATAGAAAATTCAAGTGCGTGAATTTTATCGTAAATAAATTCATGTGTCAATTAAATGATTAATGTAATAAGATGAATGCATGTAAAGTTACAATAATGTAAATCAAATAACAATATGTGTAAATACGTAGAGATAGGTTGATTATAAGAAGGGGGCGGTGTTCAAAATTATGAAATTGATGAACACAGCCGTGTTCATATTTCCGTGGTTTGTGAATATTTTGGCTTAAGGGTAATTTTACTAAAGTAAATTATTATTAAATATAATAGATAGACTTCATATTGTATAACGATGGTAAAAATAAGATATAATTGTAATATAGATATGCACCACCATAATTATAGTATCTATGTGCCGCACAAACATAGGTTCCTTAGGGCCACGACGCGTCGCGGCCTTGAAAAGGGCTTTTTACGAGCGCACGATCTTTCCCGTGCGCAGGGACACCACTCCACGCCACTAGGAAGCGACCACCACTGTGCTCTGCGGCCGACGGGTGGAGGGGGGGGCCCACCGGCGCCAGGCTCCGTCCGCTCGGGCTACGGCATAGATAAGGGCTACGGTTTCAAACCAGAGTTCGGTTCAAGAGGAAAACTGTTCTACTGGGTCAAATAATAATATAATATATAAATATGTAATAAAGAGAGCATGAGGGGGGCGATCGCCCTGAGATAATATTGTACACCTTAAAGATCATTAACAGTCAACATATGGAATTTCAAAGCTTAAAGTATAATAAAAAATCCCTGAGCAATCGCCCCAACTTGAAATGTATAAGATATCGTGAGGGTAGGTTAAGGACAACATAATAAAATACTCACAATGCCTCTAAGTTAAAAATTGGAATTGTAAGATAATAAAAACAAAGCGAAATTGCCCCAAATGGCCGAGAGTTTCGGCTCATCGTAACCAGGAGGCGACCAAGCCGGGCTGCATCAGGGGGGCGCGGGGGCTGTACGCTCGCTCCCATTGGCCCGGCGGGAAACGGGAGGCCTCGCACGCTCAGCCCGGGTCATTGGTAAATAAATAACGCGCCAGTGGCCTCAGAAGCCGTTCTCGCCGCTGCACTCTTCAAGCTAACTAGTGTGTTTCATTTATCTCCACCACCTCCTCTTGACCCTGCTACTCTATTGGATCTTTTGGATTTCAATCTCGCTACTATTTTGGAAAGCAACTGGAATTTCACGACTTTGGCTGTTACCCTGGACCGAGATTTGGACATCCCTGGACCCCTGCACGCCGCTGCAGATATCTCAGCCCGAGATGCCAGATCGGACCAGCGAACCACCATGTAACTACAGTTCTTGTTTCCTGTACGGAACGATGTATACAGATTGTATAAGTATTTATGGACCAAATAACGGTGATGCAGTAAACACCGACACCCCCACCCCACAGCTAACTTTCTCTTTTATTTATGCAGCAAATCTAGCGGGAACACCCCTCCCCCCCTGCAGGTATATAAATTTAGGAGTGCGCTTTGAAAAGCCTTATTCTTCTCTTTTCCATTTCAATCGAGTTTGTCCAGTCTTCCGAAGCAGTCACAAGCCTTTCGATGAGAGTCTGAACTTCGTCTACTGCATTACCAATCACAAAGGATCGCTACACCTCGTGTCCAACATGAAGCCGCAGAGCAACCACATCTCAAATGAGATATCAGCGAACTTGATGAGAGGCTACCAGGCGCCGAACTTCCTTCACCGTCTAGATCCATGGAGCGCACCCCACGTGTGAGCTGAGATATTCACTAAGGTAGCTGAGGATGCAAAAGCGGGTGTCAGACTTCCCTCACGGTTCAGATCCATGTAGCAGGCCCCATATATGCGAGTTTGTAATATGACCACTCCTGGTCACAAGGGTTGAGACAGGCAATCGAGGACGTCGACATGTGGCTGTCAACGCGTGGCAGCCGACATTGCCACAAGGAGATGTGAGCCGCGCAGCAAGACGTGCTGAAGGAGAGCTCCACAACACTCTTCACCAGTGACCAGGGATTTGACCAGTGACCCGTGAGCAGGACGAAAAGAAAGACAATGAGGTTGTGACGGTGTAGTTTATAAATTAAGTGTTACTTAGTTTTAATTCCGCGTTGTGTAATGTAGATGAACCATTTAATTTAATAAATTCTAATTAGAAGACGTTCATGATCACTCAAATATGTTTTGATTAATGTAGTGAAATAATTCCCACATTAAACAAGTTCCTTAACTTCCTATGGTGAAGCGACACGATACGTGTGATACGTGTACAGGTCCACGAAGGACGCGTGCTCGTCAACCATTACTAAAACACAAACTAAATAAAATTAGGAGAACACATTCTTATTGTGAAGTTGTTAAATATGAATTAAATATATTAATTAGAAAGATATACATATAAATGATTAACATTTTATTTTCATATGTAAAGAAAATTTCTAAATGAATATCATAATAGAGTTTCAATATCCGGGTAGGCGGGTTAGGAATTTTTTTTCTCTTTTCATTAAATTTAATATTAGTTGGTGCCTTAAAGAGAGATGTTAAAAAGGAAAGGAATTCAATCATTTTTTAAAACAAACTTTTATTTCACTTTTTCTAAATAAAATTAAGACATCAATTAATCACATAAGATTCCATTAAGAATTTTATAAATATTAATAAATTAATTTCTTTGATTTGATAACAGTACAGTTCAATGGTTTCCAACCTGAGTCCCGCAAAATTTGAGTGATTGGGAAGTGCATCACAAAATTTGTTGCATGTAGAAAAGTGCAAGCATTTACAATTTAAATTTAAATTATATTTTTCTTTATTTCTAAAATGAACTGATAAAAAGCACCATTACTATAATACCATTAATGTCTGTCAATATGTAATTTTCCAACGTTTCTTTGTTTTTTCTATCAAAAATATATTTTTATTATTATTACGAAAAATATTTTCATGAAAAACCTTTTATTACAAAGAATTGTATCAGGTTAGTTATAATGTGAAATATGCAAGATATGCTAATTTATGAGTTTGAAAAAAGCGAGATGATAATAAAAAATGATGACCCAAGTATTCTTTAGTGTGCCGTGGAATTTTTATAATTTGAATAGTGTGCTGTGACGCTCAAACGGTTGGGAACCACTGGTATAGTTACTCTCAAATACAATTGATAATTTAATGTACACTTTTAGGACTGAAAATCTAATTCTGAGCATTAAAACTACATAATTGAAATGTTCATTAAATTGTATTTTAGTAAACTGAAAGTACAAAATATATTTAGTGTCATTTTAATATAAAATTATTTTTCCTTTCACCCACATGATGCACAATATGATAGATGAATTGTTTGATGAAATATAGTACTTTTTAAAAAACAGTAATTCTAGAGTTATGTCTGATTAAGGTGCGATGCCATCACAGCTTTCTTGAAATCCATTCCTTTGTGGTTATATCTAAAGTGACTCTTCATATTGCCCTTCTGTGCAAACCCTTTGAGACACGTCGGACACTGGAAGGGCTTTTCTCCCGTGTGCAATCTTTCATGCTCCATCAGTGACTTGGGGATGGTGAACTTGCTATCGCAGAAGCGGCAAGCGTGAGGACGCTCCCCGCTATGAATTCGTCTATGCAAGTTTAGCTGGGTAACAATGTTAAAAGTCCTGTTACATATGTTACACTCGAATTTCTGTTCTTGTGTATGTACCAGTGTGTGTTTCTGAAATAATAAAAAAATTATGAAGGAAATGTGTACAATTGGTTGCTAATACAGATGTGCCTCGTAACAATGACCTCTTAGCAGACATGTCAATAGAAAGAGTTTAATATTCTAAGCATGGTCACTTAAGCCAGCCGAAGACAGGTCGTAAGCCTTGTAATTACCGATACTTCCATATTTTCCATTAATAAAAAACAGCTTCGTCTCTATGAGATATCTATTATTTGTTTAACAGTGCCTTTGTAGGTGAAAATACAGTAATTGTGTGTTTTTGGACATATTCAAATATTGCTAATATATTTTCAATAAAAAACTTTCTTATTATTTATTGTGTTTAGTTTGTAGTTTATTTTTTTATGAAATTTAAAAAATCTAATTTTAATAAATATTATTACTAGTTTGTGTAAAGCATTATTTAAATGTTACTGCTGTTTCGGCGGTTAAGGCCATTTTCAAACTGTGGATAAACCACGAATAATTGACTTATTTAAGTGATTTTAGTTATCCCTTCCTCTATGTGTAATTATATGATTTTGGTGAAGCCTATGTATATTAAAATTCTTTTTCTCAATTATTAAAATTTTTCCCCGTTTATGAAGATAATATCTGTTCTGTAATGGCTTTATTATTATAAAATTTTATGTTAAGCTTAATTGAAACAGCTGTGACATATAAATAATGCTTTACGTAAACTAGCAGAACTCAATAATAATATTTGTATCGCACATAATTGTGAGGTCGCAGCAGAGACGTCATATAATTGATGTGATAAGATACGTGTCAGTAATTTAAAGATGTAATCATCAGCAAGCAACCAAAAAACCTGTGGGTTAGATTTCAGGAAAACAAAGACGTCTTAGTAAAATGTCACAGCGGCAGCCTGTTCCTAAGTAGGTACTTGCAAATGTGACTATATGTATTGTTATGTATTTGAATAAAAAGAGAGTATTCTGCAGGCGGGAAGCCATTCTCGATTGTGTCCCCGTAGTGTGCCTATATTGAACATCTTTTGTGTTTCATTTCTTTCGACCTCATAATCATCATCATCATTGCCGGTTGAGAGAAGCTGAGATCGGCAAATCACCTTAGCCTACATTTTTGTTTCCTTTACGGAACAATATTTATTAAAATTAGATTTTATAAATATAATAAAAAAAAAAATTCTTATTAATTTATAAATTAAAACGGATTCTATGAAATTTGTATGAGTTTGTATTAAAATAAATGAATATTGGTGTACAGCGATCAATTTTCCTTGAAAACATACCTTCAAGTTCTGTGGTCTGTAAAACACCTTGTCGCAGATTTTGCAGGGGAGAGGTTTCGATTTTCGGTGAGTGTATTCCATGTGACGATTAACATAGTCCTTTGTTTTGAATGATTTTTCACAATATTCACACTGATATTGTCTGACAGATTTATGGATTAGTTTGTGGAGGTTTAGCAATTTTCTCGAACTAAAAGTTTTTGGACACTCATCGCAAGCGACTTCTCTTTTACCGTGCGACTTCATATGCTCCTGGTAATACGAATTTGTAGTGTAGTGTTTGCCGCACAAGGAACAAAGCAGACCACTGTTAATTCCCTTTTCTTTCTTCCGTTTTTTACAACCATTTCGTTTCATGATATTGTTATCATCATTAAACATTATTGAATCTCTTTCGCCGTCGAATATATCTTGCGAATCATCTTTTGCTGCATTTTCAAAATCACTTAATTCAAAATCATTAATTAACTTCAGTTCAACATTTTCTACTTTAAATTCCACGGCAAGTTCTTCTTTGATTTCGAGCTTTTCTCTTTTGATGTCAATGTAATCCACATCCAGGTTTGAACGGAGGATCCGATCACTTTCCTCACACTGGTTAATGAATCGGACAACTTCCTCCAGTTTTTCGACACAGCTAACACAGACATATTCTGGCAATCCATCATTTTTGAACATCTGGAATAAACACCGAAGATAAATCTATGAAAATAAAAAATAATGTAGTAAAATGGTATGAGCTAATTGCAAAGCTGGTGAAAAAGGGATAATTATTATTACTAAAATAATGAAGCACTTTGTTTTCACCACGATTCATTTTTATTTGAAAAAATCTACATTTTGGACAAGAAATGTACTAAAACTAATTTACAAGTATTGAAAGGTAGGTATGTTAATTATAATGGGAGGGGGTTAAATAGGGGCGTGGTTACAAATTAAGTAGGCTACAATGGAAACAGGTTTAAGAGACGACTATTTACAAAATTAATTTGATTATTTATAATATTTCAGTTTTATTAACACCTTTTCTAATTTCTAATATTTCTAAGTTATTCAAGTGAAAGCCCCTAATATTGGTATGTAAGAATTTGAAACCTGTATTTAAATCAAAAGAGTGATTACATTCTATTAAGTGATTCGAAAATTCTGAATAATTGTGTTGTTTAGGCATCTCAAATGTTAATTAAATCTAATTTCAAAATTTCTTGAAGTTTTTCCCATGTTAAAATAGTTGCAATTCTAACAATTTAAATTTTCTAGCCATTATTACCCGGATTAGCGTAACCCATGGCTAGTTTTTTGTCTAGCCGTGAGTTATTTAGAAAAATTGTGAATCATTTGTGTACAACTTCAAGGCAATGCTGGCAGGCAATTTGCCAGTACATACGCGTTTAATTTGTTTGTTCAATCTGTATAAGAATCATACTGAACGTACATTTTAGTATCTTTACATTTGCTAGATTTCTGCAATTATCAAACAATTTGTGCTTAATTCTGTTGTCTTCGAAAGTGATTAATCCTTACTAAAAACAGCATGCTATGACACCTTCTACATATTTGATTTGGTTAACAGACTAGGTGTTCCTCAATTTATTATCTGTTAAGAGAGTGAGAGAGTTTGCAATTTTTGGGATATTATAAAGTTAGATTATTAACAATATTAATGAAATGTTGAAACAAAACTATTTCTGTTATGAGTTTCAACTATGGTAATTTGTAAAGGTAGTTATTTCAATATATATTTTTGAGTACTGTTAATGAAACATTTTAAATCCGTTGTCCGAAGAAGAAATCGTAGATCAAATTTTAAGCGAAATTGAATAAAAGAACTTGCCTTTTTTAAAGTAATAAATTAACAATTATATTCTAAATTTAAATTGATAGAATTGTTCTCAAAATTAGAATAATTTGTCCAACATTTTTTTTGATACCTAGTATACCTATTGTATACTCATCAGTAACAGCATAACCCAAGTTTGTACCTACTGCACGTCACTGGTAAGTACCTACTTCTCATGTACTTAATAATAATTTAGTTTGATACCAATAGAATACTTACCAACTATTTATAAATTTGAAAATATGGTTCTTTCTTTCATTATTGGCGGGCTTTAAACTAGTTTATTTAAAAATTTTGAATAACTTAATATAAAATATTTTATTTTTCAAGTAGTTTAGCGGGTGTGTAAAACAATCCTTGTTTATATAAACATTTGAACAGTTATGCAAAACTACAAGGGAAACAACTTTTGGTAAATTGATTTTTGACAGATAAGGGACAGTTATAAATTTTGAATTTGTAGTAGTTTTGTTGTAAAAAGTATTTATTTTATTAGTACTTATTTCTTAATAATTCTATAGCAAAAGCAATAGAAATTAACATGACCTATATAGCTTATTTGTATGTTAATTCCATAAAATAACTAACCTCCAATTTGCAATAGGATAAAAACTTTGGGACTAGAGTTTGGCGGTTATCAAATATATTAATTTCCGCTGTTTTTCCCAAGCAAAGTCTGCAATTTTTCATAATGGAATTAAAATCTTAATATTGTGAACACTAACCACCTATATATATTAGGGTAAATATTATGATTTAGTAAACAAATACTTTTTTCATAGACAATAAGCTTATTTGACAGCTAGATAGAAGTTACGATAAAACGTAACCGAGCAAAAAGATTACCGCAGTGCTTACTTAACTCCTTTTGTCTATATAAATTGCCATTGACTATGGTATGGACTTATTGAATATTATACAAATGTACAGCCCCTCCTTCATTGAAAAAAGACGCTTACCTTACTTACCTTATTATTTTATACTAACCAAAGGGTAACAGGAAGTTTGTAATACTTTAACATCTTCTCTGTTATGTATATAATTCGAAAAATGTCTTATTATATTGAATAGAATCCGATTATGTATATATTTTTTAAAGGAATACATTTTGTGTAAATGTATATTTTATCTAAATATTGAGAAATTGGAATCAACTCCTAGTAGTCATAAGTATATTTTAATAGTACTGGATGCCCAGACTTTGAAAATTTAAATGTTTTCGCGTTATACGACAATGTTTATATTTTTCTTTGACATTTAGTCATTACATTTTATAAACTGTCGTTTAAAGATATTTGTGATTTTTCCAAAAAATCACAAAATATAGTGATTTTCTTAATTTGTTGGTTTAAAGAGATACTCACACACAAACACATTTGATATTATACTCTACCCATTAAAACCTCAAATTTAACATATATAACATGGTATTGGTATAAATCGGAAAGTATTAATAAATTGATATCTGTTTATTAAATATTCAGATGTATTAACTTTTGATGCAACCCATCAATAATGACGGAACATTAATTTTAACTCTGTTACATCGAAACGTATTAAAAATAACAAATAATTCAACGCGCCATCTTCCATTTAAATCTATAAATTGGGAAACAAATATAAACCAACAGTTTTCACCATGGAACTACAAACGAACCAAGTAAACCACCATCTATCGTGTAAAAATGTTAGCATACATTAAATGCTTTATGTGATAGATGTTGGGAATATTTTTGTTGGGTACTTACGTATTTGAAATAAAATGGTGGTAAATTTTAAACATCATTGTCTGATTTCTGATGGACTTCAGTTGAGTCAGTTGTAGATAGTGCAAAATAAATAATTCATTGTATTATTTAATATCATTTATTTTTAAAAGAAAAACAATTCAAATCAATGTTGTAATACATAATGCTAAAATTGTAAGTAAAATACAGCGATAAATATTAAAATCTATTAATACTATTCAACACGATCACTTAATAAATACAATGTTACAAGACATACAAATAATAGATATACAATTAAGTACTATGTGATGGTAGATCATATTAAAAAATATTTTCTATTTTTTCTCAAATACAATATTAGCAGTATTTTTGTGGCTGTTCAAGAAAAAAACAAATACAATTATTTATTAAAAAAATTATATCTTAAACCCAGTGGAGTCAGAGATGCGTATTTTGTTTTCGTTTTACCAATATGAGTCGAGAATTGAAACAGAGCTACGGTCATTCAATATTACTCTATACTAGTAAAAATAATGAAATGTGATGTGAAAAGTATGGAATGTTTTCTTGATTATTTAAATAGAATTGAAGGATAAGGATAGGAGGGATTTATTTCAGTTACTTAACTTCGGTTTAGGGGTTACAGAAAAAGGGTTTGAAGTCAAATTTTCTTTGTTATTCATATGAAATTCATTTATAATAATTTTTAATACCGAGTATTTTACGGAGTCACTCAGGGTTCTGATCCAGGACCTAGCGTCTCTTGAAAAATGAATTATTCAGAACAAAGAATATTTCGTCACCTAAGCAGTAACATGACATAACTAGTTTTAAATGATTTTTGTAGAATTACTCAAATATTACTTTACCTTTCTAGAGTTGAAAAGAGGAGCAGATTCTTTTTAAACTGAAACTCAACTAAACTTAGATACTATTCCCTTGACTTGTGCGCAGTTGACAGGGAGGTTACAGATATATGGTGATTACATTTATTTAATTTGTATGCCCCCTAGTGGACGCTATCGTGAAACTAGTGATAAAACGATTCTCAGCGAAAATTCAAATCCAATGATATAAATATCTTAATTTGACAAAAAAATGAGATATGCGGTGTTGCTACTTAGGTGACGATTTGTAAAATCCAGAGATGATGCACAGCTAATTTGAAATCTTTTTTAAAGTTTTAATTATATGCACAACCAAAATAATTTACGTTTTGTTAAATGTCACGTTACAGAATTGTTTGGTGTTATTATTATAAATATAAATATTGTACATTTTTTAAAACAGTTTTTTGGGTGTTTTAATTGTTCACACGCAGCACAGTTTATTCACTTGAAAGTTGTAGTAAAATTAGAACCATTTACAAAAATAGTTTTAAATTAATACACATCTCATTCTAGTCCATCTCACAACTATTAGAATATGGCGTTGTTTTAATTGTCTAAGCCAATTCCATTCATTATTAATTTTTGTTTATGGTGTCCAAGTAAATGAACAACTCTTTTATTTGGCTAGAAGAACTGATTTAATGTTATTTGCAGGTGTACTCTTCTCTCCTTTCAGTGCACACATCACAATTCACATAACAACACCAATGGAACTGACACCGACACTGAGTGGTCTTTACGTATTGGTGAGTATTGTAACCTCGGCCGCAACACAACAGATCGCAACCGTCGGTTTCTGGAAACATAAAAAATATTATAAATCATTTAGAAGAAATAAACATATCAAATCTGAATTATTTATTCATGTTTTCTATTATGTTAAAATCAGCCAATCGAAAATTACAATTATCAATAAGAAGTACATATGTAAAAATTATATTGTGTAACTATTCATATACATAATAGCCAAAACCGTATGACACACAACAGTATACATAGTAAGTGGAAATTAGGCGTTAGCACGTCAGTCGGCCTCTGGCCATGAAGGGCGGTAGATCTGTAGCGATCGTAATTCGAATCCACCGCCATCTCAGTCGGCATCGACGCTAGCGACACCGTTGCCGGCTGCTGCTACCAGCCTGGCTTGACAGTTCACCGCCAAGCAGTCTCTCCAGTTTTAGCGTTTCATAATGGCGGTCTTGCTGGCTCGCCTTCGCCGAGCAAGACCGCCAATTCAGCTCCTACATCTTCATTCACTGTATTCATTTCTATCTGTCTTCATTTTTATTATCATACCGACAATAAACACCTCAACACACACAGCGATGACATATATTTCATATAACCACCGTCTTAACCCCCAAAGATCTGTGTCGCAATACCGCTGAAACGGTACACTGTATATTTGAATAATTTTGAAAACATGTCTGTGATTGTATATTTGTTTGCTTTAATTAGTTAAGATAGGTTGTATATAGTAATCCACTTCTCTTTATTTGAAAACAAATTATTTTTTCAACATTGAAAAATAGGTTTTACGTTAATACTGATCGTGGTCGCACCACAGTCCCTCGTAGGGCATAGCAATAAGCAATCAGTGAGTTTATACTATTAGTGGATACATATATTATTAGTGTTATTTTAATCAAGGAGAGTAATAGTAATAATAATATTTAAATAATTAAATGTTGATTAGTAATTTTAAAATAACATTAGAATGTGATTACGTAATATGGGTGTACCAGGTATCATCCAAACAAATCGATTGCTATATCACTAGGCACTAATACACTTGCGTTTTTTTATTAATTTTTAACGACTTTGTTACCAGTTTATTTATTGTTACATTGGATAATAAATTACCTAGCGTATGTCTTAATCCGCTTCTCAAAGGAGCAAATAATATTAATTACTTCTCATACCTTATTGATTTCTATATAAAAAAATCTGCAATAATTTTCCTTTCAACTAATTTTTTGTGTATTTATCTATTCATTACGTATTTAAATTATTAAATGTAATCACAATGTACTTATAAACATTTCTGTCTCATCACAGATTATTCTAGTGAGACAGGTATAGTTCAATTTGAATTATACGTTAAAGAATTACTCGCCAAGGAGGTGTCATGTAATTGATACGATAAGACACGTGCTAATAATTTAAAAGTGTAATCATCGCCGTGGTGCCAAAAAACCTGTGGGATAGATTTAGGGAAACAAAGATATCTTAGTAAAACGTCACAAGCGGCGGCCTGTCGCCGTGTAGGTACTCGCAAATATGACTGAATGTATTGTAATAAATCTGAATAAAAACATAATATTCAGATAGTGGAAGTCATTCTTGATTTTGCCATCTTAGTATGCCTATATTAAACATCTTTTGTGTTTCATTTCTTTCGACCTCATAATCATCATCATCATCGCTGGTTGAGAGAAGCTGAGATCGGCGAACCATCCTTGACTACATTCTTGGTTCCTGTACGAAACAGTAGGGACATTATTTTTTACTTAATGGAATATATGTTTATATTTGATTTGTACGTTTTTGTATCAAAGAAATGTTTCTCTAATTTTCTCTAGATATATACCTAAGTGTATTATTAAATCTATACAAATTATATGGTAATTACACGTATTGATATTTATTTTACCTCACTGTATTAAACCTATATTAAGACAGATTAAAATTGCAATGGCTTTAATTAAATCATTTCAATTAACTGAATTAGAGTGAATGAAACTTTAAAAAGCATAATAACCTCTAGAAGTCCTGTTGCAGAATCTACCAGCAGTGCCCAGGGAGCCAGTGGCCAAGTTCTTCTCGCAGTAGTTTGGCGAGTCCTCCAAAAACACCAGTTCTGATCTTTTTGGCAACCTTTTTGCCATCGATTGGAAGGCTCTTGATCTGAAAAACGTACAAGAAATGATGAAATCATAGGCCACCAAATATCGAGTATATAGGTATTTTTTTCATTGTAAAACAATGTTATTTGACAGCCTTGAAAAGGAAATTATCTTGGCCACAACTTTAGAATGAAGAACACCTGGAAGAGTGTCACAATGGTAGATGGATGCTGCCTTGCATGTGAGGGCGCCCCAAGACCGAGTCTCATCTGATTGAGGTCACAAAACGTCATTACTGGCACGAAAGAAATAAAAAGAATTTGAAAAAATTTATTATGTGTTCATTTAGGCAATATTTGCAAACTGCGGCTTAGGAAGAATTGAAGAACTTGCGTGACTGGTTCTATTGCAGCCCACAGTCATAGTTAAGAGAAGCTGCCTCTAAAGTTCAAATAGCTGTGATAATTTCCGACTTCCATAGGAAGAAGATGAAAAAGATCACTGTAATTACCTCTTTAGTACCAGATGATACTCTTGCTTTTCTGCTGCAGTCGTCGTGGTGGCTGTCACGTGTTTCGCCCTATGATATTTCTTCATCAAAGCCTCGCCGACTAGTGAGAACGGTGGCAGCGCTCTCCAGCAGGTCTTCATGGTGCAGGAGCCCGATACTCCGTGGCACTTGCACTCTGTCTGCAGAGAAGTCTTTACTATCTGCAAATGAAAAATAAATATAGGTATGTAGCGACCATAATTCAAATCTACCGCCATCTCAGTCGGCATCGACGCTAGAGACAGCGCTGCCGGCTGCTGCCACAAGTCTGGCTCGATTCACCGCCAGACAGTCTCTCCAGTTTCAGCGTTTCACAATGGCGGTCTTGCCGGCTCGCTTTTGCCGAGCAAGACTGCCAATTCATTTCATTTCATAATTTCCTACATCTTCATTCGCTGTATTCATTTCTATCTGACTTCATTGTTTTTATCATTTGTCACAATAAACCTCAACACACGCGCCAATCACACATGTATTTCATTTAACCACCGTCCTAAACCCCAAAGGAACATATTTAAAATTTTCACATTTAATAGCCTGCGGTCTACCGCTAATTCTGTGATCTTCCACTCGACTTCCTTCTTCCAGTCAGCGACCAGACTACGCAATGCAACGTGGGGCTCACGTTAAATAGTGACGACACATCTGGTATCGATACTTTTCAGAAGGCTAAAATTAATTAATAATTTTTGAAATTCATCACAGCTGGAATGGAATTATAAAACATAAAAAATATTACATGTATTACAAAACACGCGAAAGCGTCGATAATATTTTCACGTGTTTTCTTATTACACTTGAGAAACAATTTAAAAAAAAAATTATGCGCCATGTAATTGATATGATAAGACACGTGTCAATAATTCAAAGGTGTAATCATAGATAGATAGTGGGATAGATTTCAGGAAAACAATAATGCATTTGAAGTAGAGATTTGACTGTGATTGCATTCGATTTTAACAATGTTTGGTGACTGATTATTCTTAATTCTTCGAGAAATCATTAGTATACTTGAAACTAAACCTCCGAAAGATATATCTCAAATACCAATCACCGTTCAAATCTAACACAATCACGATCAACTCCCAAAGGACGAATCATTACGAAATGTGAAACACTTTCTATACAGGCACCAGAGATGGCGCTAGTAGTAGCGCACCAGCAGAAATAATAGAATTATGACAGACACAATTTTTCTGTTCGATCGTTGGTAAGAAATATTTACTCATCGGAAGTAAGCAATAATTAATAGTAAATTAATTTTACTAACCGATATCCGATGGTAAAATCGCCGACCGTTTGTTGAAAATGGCGGACTTTTCATAGCTGTGACAAAAGTCATCACACATTGATACTTTGTAAATTGCAGTATACGACAATGAATCATTCAATATCCCGCTGTTTCAGTGATGACAGTTCATCCGATCATGATCTTGCTGATGATTTTACGCCAGCAAGGTGAATAAAGCCATAAATAAAGCATAAAATTGTAGGTATGTATTTCCAATGGTGAATACAGTAATACCCCGAAGTTACGCGATGGGTGGGACCGACGAAAATCGCTTAACTCGAATTCGTGTAAGTCGGGGCACAACTTTGCATATAAATACATACAATTTCGTTTAATTGGGACCAAGGACTAACAAAAACACTATACATATTAATACAAAATATTTAAAAAATAAACGATCTACGTAAAAAAGTCAATTCGATGTCGAGATGGCTTCATAAAATCTAACAAATTCGTTTGACACAATGCCTTATTTTTTCACACAGAATTTATTCGTAGCAAGCTAATAATTTTTTTAATCCTTTCTTTGTAACTATAAAGCGTTCTTCGTCGGAGTCTATGTTTTCTGAAATTTTTAAGCCATTTTAAATTGAGCTGAAACCCTCTGTCAAGCTTGCAATTGTCACGTGCTTTTCTGGCGGAATCGGGTCTGAAGTGTCTTCATTGTCGTTTTGCTTACGCATCTCTATGAGCACATCGATTGTTACCTCCTGACTAAGTGAATCCAACAGCTCGTTGACATCGTTAACATTGACTTCCAAATCTAATTGTCTGCCAAGATTAACAACTTCTTCTACCGCGTGAGCTATATCAATTTGAAGCAATCACAGTAAGAGAAACATTGAATATAGCGGCAGTGTTGTCAACGGTCAACGTTTAGGGGCAGTGTTGCCAAACGAACTGAGTTCGCGTAAGTCGGAGTATTACTGTATTTAAAATAAATAAATTTTGGTAAAAATCGTAGGTATTTGATGATTATTCACCATGTCACACTATTAGGCGGGATTGACTTTAACAGCAGTAAATTTGACGTACGAACAATCCGCAAACGGTAACACGGATGGTAAAATGTTACCGTAGTCAAAATTTACTACTGACCACATAACCGGCCCTAAAAGGTTTGACATTTTGTTATCAAACTTTTAAATGATGCATCTTGCAATTCTCTTTAATCGCAGCAATTTATTATTGTTACAGTGTAATAATTCAGTGTCTGTAATATTTTTTCAGTCAGGTAGGTTCGTTTCGCTGGAATACGAATGGAAAATAGCGTAACGAGCTTTGATGATAATGAGCTGTTTTTTCAGCGGACATTGAAAATGATTAATGAATTAATAATTAAAATGAAGTGATTAAAAATGATTCAAGTTAATGTGAAATTAAATAAATAGGTACCTCTTCATCTCCAGCTGGCGTTCCTTTAAACATCAGATGATTGCGTTAGGTTAGGTTAGGTGTGAAAAGATATTTATTTTAAAGACATTCGTTTCTTCATTCTATTTTAATTAATCGGTTTCTATTCTATAATTATGTTACGTAAAATATACACTATGAAAATTTTAGTACCATTGAATTAAGTTTTTTTAACGTAGAGTATTCTATTGAAAGCTTTATGTGTAAAATATATCAACTTCGTTAAAAATAAAACGTCAGAAATAAGGATTTAGAAAGTTTCGAAACATTTTATAGGACTGTAATATATAATAACGTTTTTATAGTGTATTTTTAATCCATTTATAACAGAGTAAATAATGAAGAAATAAGGAAAGAATGTAAAGCTGATCTTAGTATAGTGAGTAAGATTAAGAATTGATGAGGAGATAATGGTAAGAAAGATATATGACGCAAGTGTTGATGGCATCAGAAATAGAGGATGTCCGCGCAAGACTTGACACGACCAGGTAAACCAGATACCGGAGGATGGCCCCGTTAGAAACTTCAATAATCTTCGAGAGGATATATGAATGTGGATGAGGCGAAAACTGTGTGTCAGGACAGAAGAGTGTGGCGCTCTATTCTCTCTGCCTACCCCCGCGGGGAAACGGCGTGATGGTAAGTAAGCAAGCAAGCAATATATATATTATAATTGAACTGTTATATCATAACCTTAACATTCCAATGTCATTTTAGAAAAATTAGAAATATATTTGTGGTATTTATTTTAAAATAAATTTTTGATTTTAGTTTTATTATTTACCTCGTACATTTGTAAAATGTTGAAAATAAATAAATCCAATATAATATTATAATTTAGATGACGTTATGATCTATAATTTTAGAGATATGTCGGTATAGATCGGTATGTATCAGTTACGTCATATAATAATACCACTTTATTCCAGCGTGATCGGTTTTATTTTTATTTTTACGAAGAACCGATTCGCCGTAAAGATTATACATATAATAGAAAAAATTTAACACATACTCTGCGGTGGTGGGTCAGATTTGACCCGGGTGTTTGTAAAAATATGAATTACGCTACAAATATTCGTTTAATGCTATTTTCCTTCTTGCTAATCATTTAATAAATATTTCCAAATAATTTGAGATACAAATGAATTATTGATAAAAAATGTGAAAAAACGCTCAAAAATTAGTCGCTTTTACGGGATTGAAACTCAGCGCTTACACCCAAGTATATATTGTAAACATTTTGAGCGGGCAGACAAAGGATACCAGGTATTTGTTTTCACTTATTTTCGTCTGGCGGCCCCTAGACAATACCAGTAATATAACTATGTGAGAGGCGTCGCGCCTACCTGTAAGTTTTATGATACTACGTGTTCGGGTTCCGACGAGAAGATTACATGTTCAGTGGATGTTTGTATTTTGGCTGTGTATGGCATCTGTTGATGAGTGGGAATATGTACATTATTCGTAATATTTTTTAATTTTCATCTTTAATCTTTTAGCAGAAACATTACGGCACATTATGTCATTTGATTAAATCATATTTAAAATGAAATATCTATAAAAAATTTCACACAAAACGGTTAAAAAACTGAAAACTTGAGGTGACTCTAAAATGATCCACCACCGACGGACATGTTTTGTTTTGACCCGTAAATACTACACGACTATTAATGATGCAATGAATCAATTGTCCGCTTTGCGCTCGACTATGTATGTACGTCCTTTGAGGACGAGCCTCCGAGACAATCTCCGGACATCCGTGTGTAGGTAGATACGTATCGTTAGTATCTTTGTAGAAAAATAAGAAGAAATATATATTTGCACTTCTGAGCAAATTATTTCTACCACGAAAAATGTATTTTAAATGTGCGTGTTGATGGGTGAATCTTTGCTCTCGGGCCACGTAAATTGGGCGATAATTGTAGGCATACATCATTTGATAATCTGCTCTGCGTACAAAACACAATAAACTGTAAATGGCAGCTCGCTCTGCACTGAATTCTGCACTATCCTTTGAGTGAAATTTACCCTTTTAATACTTGAGTTTTCCGGGCGGCGAGTCGCACAAATGTCTCCATTCTATAGGAACTATGTACGACGGAGAGACTTTCCTTGGTAACCGTTTGCATTAGAAGAGTCCTTCAATTTCTTGGCCCTCCTGCGAGAAGAGAAGGTAGCTTAGAGATGTGATAGGCCACGTCGAAGACCAGTAGAAAAAATGAGATTATTTTACCCATTGGACCAATCAAGTAGAAAAAGCAACAGCCTTCAGAGTGGTCCCGCTCTAGGGGCGGACAAGCCGGACATTTGTCCGGGGTGGCATTTTGGCGGTGAATGTGACAAAATATTGATAAGTTAAATAGTAGAGCTTTCTCCAAAACAAACAACACACAAATAAAATGTCGATGAAATTAAAATTATTTCATCTTTGTAAGTTAGCTGTCAAAACGAATAAAACTTACATATAAGAATCGTAGTTAGGGCGACATCTAACGAGTGTCGCCCCCAGTATGTGTTTGGTGATAAGAGGCGACATCTGTCGCCCTATGTATATATGTTTTAATTAGAAGCAATAAAGATTTGACAAGAGAAACGTCTGTTTTAATTTCTTATAATTCTGTGGACCAAAGGAGAAGTATCCTTCTTCAGTAACCGCATTCAGACCAGATCAAACCGTGGTCAAACAATAGTGGATAGACAATTTCTATGGTAAGTAAGATTTCTGCCTTACCATGACAGATGTCAATATACGCTTTCGCTAAAATGTTTTTGTTTTCTTACTCGTAATAAAGACAGTGCACACTTCATTTCTAATTTAATATATATAATATTTACGTACTGTTATTGAATATATAAAAGAGAAAACATTTAAGTAATCTAAACCTACAAATATTAAAAAGACACGCTCGCGTCTCACAAACCTGGTTGTTTAATCGAGCACTATACAGCCATAATGACACTACCGATGATGAGATTACGGAAGTCGCCACATTTAGAAAGTCATAGATGTAGACGGGGAAGCGTAATATTATTATGAATGATATGATTGGACGTGCTTGTGGTTAAAGGATTACTCAAGTGGTCGGAGGTTGGAGCCTCGTTCCAGGAGGGTGTCGAGTTAGTTGACCGAGTAATTCGTAATTTGTAATGTGAGTGTGCTCCAAAACAAAGTGTCGCAAATGCTCAATTTAGAAAACCCTGTAGAATTAATGAGAGCAGACAAGATATATCCTAAAGGTTGAGCATATATAATTATAGATCGTTATCATGTATTGAGTTAATAACATTGGTGGAAACATATACGGGTACCTATATAAAATATAAAAAAAGGAAATTTTGCAAATTTATACAAAGCGATTATTATTATTATACATTCCTGCCGTACTGTAATAACTGTTTTTAAAATTTAGTGCCTACTCGTATGTAAATAGTTATCTGCCAGTCTAATAGTTCTGGAGTACTCATTATTTTTAATAAATTTTCTTTAAGTGGGCATTTATTTAATGACATACAATTTAAGTTTGCAAAGCCACTGGCATTTTTTACCAGAGCAGCAGTTTGAAGCTTCGACACGGTCAAAGGACTCGAGTAATGGTATGTGGTTGGCTCTAGCAAAAATACACCTTTGTTGGCAAATTTTCCCCACGTGTGGGCGGGACCCGAAGTCAGGCCCCGATCGGGTAATGAATGCCTTAATTCATTTTGGCTTAAACAATATATAAATTGAAAGCTCGTGGATGAGTGATTTTTAAGAAGTATGTCAAAACAAGTTATCGTTGTTTTCAATTAAATGATTCGCGAATTTTAAAAAGTTAACATTTTAAAAAAATAATTGTTTCGATATTGTCTTCAAATTTTTGAATCACATACCTATGTATGTTGGTTTAATTGAAATATTATTTTAGCAATTTTTAGAATTCTACAGCAACTTATGAAGTTATTAAGTTAATTAGGCATTTTTTTTAAAAATATTGCCTTTTATTGAGTCCTTGAAGACCAGAATTCGTTAATTTCACTCTTACGAGACACTCAATTCCGAAGAATTCGATAGAAAAGTATAGATAACAGAATTATTCTTGTCTTTCTTGATTAGAATGATATACTACTTAAATATAATTGCGATATAAATGAAATATGATACATATATTTATTTTTTTATCTGTATTTTTATTCCTGTCGAATCTTAACTTAAAAAAACTGACTACTTTAATACAGACTTCAGTCTAACAAAGTAGCCAGGACAACGCTGTATATATCAGAGATGGAGTCTACTCTATCCCGCACAATAAACATATTACCATGTTATATAATATAATATAAATTCATTTTTACTGCTTCCGACATAAGTTCGTAGAACTCCATAATCACATAACTGAAAATAAAAAACTTGTTTTTTTTTATTCTGCGCCTGTACACTTATGTTCTATTTCATAACTTAGGTACGCATTGGCCTAGAAAGGAATGAAGTGGAATGAAAAAGTAGTTTTAGTGCTGTTACAATTTTTTTAAGCTTGCATCGAGCACATTAACGCGATCGGACAGGTCAATTATGGAAGTCGGTATCTGATACAATGTGGGATGCTCTCCGATATGTACGGGGAATCGGAAACCATTTATTATATTACAAACGTCACAGTCACGGGCGAGACCATCCATCAGCCGGGAACTGGAGTAGTGCTGTTGAAATAGCGGACATTATTTTAATGATTCAAGAAGGATTTATAAAACGTTGTGATTTATTGTCATGAAAGATGTTTAACATATTTCAAAACGGTAAAACGCTCAATAAAGAAAGTGACTGCTGTGAGGCAACTTGAGACCGAATGATAAAAAGATGGTGAATTTGGTTGTGCGGACGGATCGGAATATAATAAACTTATTCTGGATTGTTCTGTAGTGTCGTGAGACTAAGCCGATAATGCCGTGTGGTCGGGGCCTTACGGAGGAACTAGAAAAGTATGCAAAATTCTTTCATGCCATCATGTCAGTATTGATGTATAGTGGCCTAAACCGGTAAATCAACCAAAATGCGCCATAGGTAATTACCGGAAATTATTTCACTGTCATATTGGGAAAAATCGAGGTAAATATTTGAACATTGAATTTCAAAATTTGGTGACTTGCCGACCAACAAGTGTTGAATCAGAACGAGCGTTTTCATCTGCGTTACAAATGTGTACAAAATTCAGGTCAAGTTTAAAAGATTAAAGTAATGATATAATTTGTTTCATGAGAGCATATTTTAATTACGAATTTATATAAGGCGTATACAAAGTATGTATTCATACATCTAATGAATGTTTTACATACATCAATAAGTTAATGGATAAACAAATAAGTTATTAATATTAACTCCTCACAGACAGGTAAACCAAATATTATACAGTCGTAATTCAAATTAACCAATCTCGATGTGGCATATACATAAGTGATTATCTGATCTTCCATTATCATATCTCAGTAAAAACAAAAAGGACGTCATATACATATGTATGTATTTATATGTCATTTTTTTACCTGAAACGTATTTGAAATTATTTAGGTTTTAATCTAGGATACCGTTTTTAGTAAATGTAGCCACATACAGTTATACTTTAATCATCTAATCTAAGTCTATTTTTTTTTCATTTACCGGTTAATAACCGGTAAACCGGTGATGGGAAGATTTATTTACCGTTTACCGGTAATTGCAATTTGACGGTAAATTGCAAGCCCTAGATGAGACTCGGCTCGTGATGCACCTCAACAGGTCTCGGTCTCACAGCTGACTCAAATGTCTCTCCAGCCAGACGCAATGCATCTATCCGCCGTTGTGGTACTCACTTCGGCCCAAAGTTGTTTCCGGGATAATCTCCTTTCCTAGGCTGACATTTTGACACATTACGTTGCCAAAGAATTGGAAGTATCTTTTGTTCATTATTGTAAATAAGGCTTGCTGTATCAGGATTTGTTGCAGAAATCAGGAATTTGTGGATCATGCTGTTCACGGAATACGTAACATCCTTCTCTAGTAACACATTAGTTGCACGTTATCCGGATCGGAAGAGATCCAGGTTCGAATCCCGGCAGCAACAACAATATTTTTCGATCAAATTGATTTTATATGTATGTCTTTCTAATTAATACATTTAATTAGTATTTAAAATATCACAGACCTATGTGATAGTTAGCCCTTTAATGACTGTATTGTACCCACTGGTCTCTTTACTTCCGTACATGACACTTGATTATCTGTTTTTAATATTGTTATATACCTGTATTTCAAAACAATTAAAGATAGCACTTAAAAGGGCGCAGGAAGGTTTAAATTTAAATCTCTGTTCGTTTTCGCAATCTCTTACATTGGATTTTTTTTTTTTTTATCTTCTTTTTTTGTGTTTATTAATTGTACATTTCGCGTTTCTGTAGAACTGTGAGTGGAACCGATAAAAGAAGTTGAAACTTTTACAACGATTCCGGGAAAGTTAATTAAGACCTTATGTTCTGAATAATTACAACTTCACAATAAGAATGTGTTCTCTTTAATAAGAATAACTTATTTTACGAATTTCTGTAAAAATGAAAGAATATTAATATCTAATCACTTTGTTTGTTTCCAAATAGCAAACAATTTTTTGCGAAGTCCGGGCCTTCACCGCGAAGTTGTACAGGGAAAACTATTTTGATATAAAAGACCCTCGAGGGTTTTGAAGTTGCGGGGCAATTTCTGAACCTAATTGGGCATGTTGTGTTCAAAGAGTTCTTAAAGAAAGATGGGCGCTGGTCGTCTTTTGTAAAACCCCTTTCAGAAATTCGAATAGCCTTTTCAGATTCCATGCATGCGAAATTAATGATGCCTTTAAAGACTGCGTTGTGGTGGTCAACGTATGCCTAAATGTGATTAAAGGTCTTGAGAAATTTTTGAAGGATATTGACGGTACTTTGTATGGATCAGAAGAGGAAGATCAACATTTTTGTGTTGATAGTGAAATACAACATGGTACAGTATTATAAATAATGCATTCTCTAATTCATATTAATTTGAGGATAATTTAGATGAGCAATATATAAAATATATTAGAATTAAAAAAATATAATTTAATTGTATTAAAATATAACAAAACTATGTTCTGAAAAACTGCAACATCGCAATAATAATATAGGTCTTATAACATTTTGGTGATGGACAAAATGTGAAAGGTTCGGTTAGGTTAGGTATTTTTTATTGAACAAAGATATTAAAAAAAAATCTGGGTCCATAAAATAATTTGCAATGATTGCAGTCATTCTTGTAAAGCTTGCAGAGATTTTGATATTAGAATTAAGGAGCACTTGAGATGTCTAAATAGCAACAACTATTCTGAATTTTCCAATCATCTTTTGGAAACAAACCATTCTTTTGATATTAACAAGGTTTAGAAATTTTACATATACTAATGGATTACAGTTAGATAAATTTTAAATTTTAGAAAATAGAAAAAATATTATAAATAACCAAATCCTTTTTGCAAATTGTCACTTTTAAATTAAGTAGTTCCTAGTTAGTTACCCACCACTTATACTTTTATAGATTTGTTTTTATCTATGCTTTTACCATACCAGAGATAGCAAAGGTATCGAAACATGTTGATGTATCAATAAATAGTGGTTTTAAACAAAGTGTTTTTCTTATTATTTATTTAATGTTATTTTTTTATTATTGTAATGTACAAATAATTCGTTTTATGGAAGTATTTATTTTAATGAACATATCTCTTAAAATAATTCCCTGTTAAATTGTACCATATTCATTTTGTACTTCGGTTTCTGATACATTAATGAATTGCAACAATTTCAAAATATACTTCTGTGATATTTTTTAATACAAATAAATGAATAAATTCGAAAGATATACAGAAAAAAATCTATTGATCGAACAAATATTTTGGTCGCTACCGGGATACAAACGCGGAACTTTTCCTATCCAGGGAATTGAATTCTGGCGTCTCCTAACGTGTTTTACTATGAGGTAATTGGGATTGGGATAATTGGGTAATTGGGATAAAAAGAGAATAATAGATGTAAACTACAGAATATATGTTTAAAATTTATCGATAATGTTGATATGGCGAAATGTTTTCTATATATTTTTTAATACAAATAAAATTAATCAAATACTGGCTTGTTAGTATAGGATGAATATTATGTTCCAGGTCGATTTTATTTGACCGCCATTTTAGTTTAGTATACATTATTTAATTAGTATTTTATAGTCGTAGAGATTAGTTGATTACAATTTATTTTAAGGTATCAATATGTCGACAAAGTTGGAGCGCATATGTTTTGAAGACTTTTGGAAAAAAATCATTACGAGCGATGAAGCTCATTTCGACTTACAGGGTTTTGTTAATAAACAAGACAGCCATTATTGGGTCACTACAAATCCTTAATTGATACCCCAACGACCTTTTCTCCCACGCAGAGTTACTGCATAGTGCGCCACGTGGGCCGGCAGAATCATCGGTAAACTTCTCGGTGGCTGAATTAGGTCGGCTTTAACAGAACAGTGCCATCTCATACACAGCTCGAGCTACGCGTGAAATTTTTATGATTGAAATTTATAATATTCACCCTGTACTAACCGGTCTGAATTATAATATAACCAACTTAGTTATAATAGTAGATATTTTTCTGTAACTCGAGAGCGAACCGTTGTAAAATAGATTTTTACCAATGTTTCATTAATCTACAGATTAAGATACAGTTATGATCATTTCTCTTTGCTGTTCTGCCTCGGGTGTCCTACGGGGCGAGAGCAATTTGCCATAATTCAATGCGAATCAAGATTACAGAATAATATAATACAGTTGTGAATTCGAGTGACCGAATACTAACGTCACGATTAGCGAAACGCGATACAAAATGTTAGTTTCATTACGTCACGCAGAAACAACAGACTTCATTAATAAATCACTGGCAATTTGAAAGGGTGATAGATCACTGGTGTTTTAAGGTATTTTTGCAAATTAGTCGCACGATTAGTTGCACGATCGGTTTTGATTCTTTGGCAACAGTGGCGTGACTAAATATGATATACTGGGTCCCAATGCAAAATGAAAAAAGACCCCCGTATGATATGTGACAATTATGAGTAATGCGCGGATTTACTGTACTTTTATTTATTGATGGATTTAATTTTAATATACTAAGAACAAAATTGGTAACTTTTGTCTTCTATAATATTTACACTTTGATGGAAAAAAAGCGGCAATATCCAGATTATAGTATTTTCTCAAATAATATATTTTCTTATAAAAAAAGAATATCCGGTTTAAAGTTTCGAAATTTTAACAAACTGTGACGTTTTAAACACTTAATTTACAGTCGACATTTTAAGATTTCTGCAAAAGACATAGTTACCAATAAACTATGGTATCCTACTTCTAAATAAGCTAAAATGACCCTTAATTCAAAAATATTAAAAAATTATTTCACTTTAGAGTATTTTTATTATTTAGTTACACCCTATCCCGAATCGTTTTATATTACATATATATTTATTTTATTACATTCAGTCATTATTAACATTATCATCATAATACCACCATAGGTTGGCTCCGGTATCATCGTACCACAGCCATCCCTGTACAATTTCACGTGAGACTCGTAACCACATTAAATTCAGAAGGCAGCCAGAAAAAAGCTAAAGAAATCATACACACCCAAAAAAGGAAGGTAGACGTCACATTTATGTATGATGCTCTCTATCCACTGCTCTTCCCGGCATCGTCCATCCCAGCAACCCCCAGCGAGAGTCCCACACCCTAATAAATTCCCGGAAATGTCCGAAATTCCTTTAATTTTTTATTACTATTCCTTCTAATCCCGCAATATGATCTCCCGTGCATCATTCATAATCACACAGTCCCAGAGGATGTGCTCCGGTAGAGTATTGTGAAAAATCAAAATATAATAATAATAACATATCAAAATCAAAGAATAAATCCAAAAAACAAACCATCATCAAATGTGTTGGCATCATCGGAATGTAAAATTAAAATAACTAACCTAACTTAACCAAACCAAACTGAATATAAAATTTTATCAGAAAACGTGCATTTTGTAAATAAATCTCAAATCATTAGCCAATCGACGCATTCAAAGGACAGTGGAATGTTTGTGATAATTTTTACTGTTTGTAAAATAGTGAGGGGTGTCGCGTTTGTCTATTAGGTACTCATACATTGATTAATTGCAGGAATGTTGGATGAGAGCAGGGCCATTCAATTCAATTATCAATGAAGCTAACACCCGACGAGGATAGCTGGATAACAATGCCAAATAAACTCTCAACCATTTGCCAGAGACGAATCCTTCAATTTTTTGGCATCTTGCGAGAAGGGAATATAGCTTGGAGAAGCTTGATGTGGAATAGGAAGAGGAAGATCTCCCACACGTTGGACCGACCGAGTGGAACAGGCTTAAAGTCTGTAGGATGCCGAGAAAAATAGAGGAGCATAGTTAAGAGGGTGGGAGTTCATGGAGATTGCGATACTCAGTCATGAGGGACCATGGAAGATGATGAACCATCGTTACTTGCTGCATGTCGCATTAAACATGGCCTAGGATCGCGGAGAGTGGAGGCAAGAGACAAGTAATTCGCGCTGTAGAAGCAGACCATGATTCTCAGACATGAGCATATCGACTTATTTATTAGAGGGAGATCATTACGTCCTTTCATGTCGTGTTTCTATAGTAATAATTTTAGATGAGATAGAGTTCATTACATTCTTCCATGTTGTATTTTTCTAGTAACAATCTTAGATGAGAGAGAGTTCATTACATTCTTTCATGTCGTGTTTCCCTAGTAATAATGTTAGATGAGATAGAGTTCATTACATCCTTTCATGTTGTGTTTCCCTAGTAATAATGTTAGATGAGATAGAGTTCATTACATCCTCTCATGTCGTGTTTTCTTAGTTCTAGTAACAAGCTCAGGTGAAATAGATCTCATCTTGGCATTAACCGACGTAGCAACGTTGTAAGTTAATATTAAATACATGTATCAACATTTTCACGCTAGGTACAATAAGTTACCGCAATCGTACGTCTGTCACGAATGACAACATTGCACACTTCTCGAGTTTCGCGAGATGAATGGACGGATCGGATGAATAGGCGAGTGAGAGAAATAATAATTGTTCAACACTGAATTAAGATAACCTTTTGATCCGAGGTACTGGAGGAAGACAGATGCTATTACAAGCGTAATTATGAAATGAAACGTTCATTCCGGGTGGCTGGATGTAATGCTCTAGCGTAAGCAAACAGTTTATTTTATTGCACAATCAAACTGCACTTTGGAAAATGCAATAAATAAGATATGAATTGACAATGGCTCAGTGGATTAGTGCCGGCTCTGCGGTCGGAGGTCAGGGGTTCACAACTCCTAGATGTGGGAGACAGATAAGAGATGATAAATTTCTTGGAGAAAGTAACCAACGACGGTTTATTTAAAGGATATTGAACCGAGATATAATTTACTACATCCAAGTCTAAACGTATAAAATCAGATAATATATTTTTTATTTTTAATATTTATCGCAAACACGTTGTGGTTCATTTTAATAATTAACTTTATTTTTAAAAACCACTCTAAGTCAACCAACCGAATAATACCTTTTACTTCATCAGGATGATAAAAAAAACTAATTAAATCACGTGTCAAAATGTTATTATATTATCAAAATCAATTTTTAAAAAAACAAGATGTTTAAATAATAATAGTTTTTGAGAGTTTTCCAATCATTTATTAGAAAATGATCATACTTATGATAAACAAGGGAATGTTTGTTTTACATATAAAAAATGTTGGTCTTAAATTAAATAATTAAGAATCGTTAGAAATAAGTTAAATGTGTAGTATTAACCAAAATATTATAAAAAACCAACTAAATATAAAAACGACTAGTCCCTATCATAAAAAAATTTGGATTAATTTATATACACAATTCGCCAAGGTTCCATAATCGACATAATCTAAAATCATATAGGACACATTCTCAGACATATTGCATACCTCAAAAGTGTAATTAAAGGAAGAAGACAAATATAAAGACCTAAACAAAAATACTTTTACCAAATAATGGGCAAGGGGAACATCAGTTTTTAAAGAGAGCACAGTCTTATTGTGTAGTTGTAATTATTCAGAACATAGCTCTGTGATATTTTAAATACTAATTAAATGTATTAATTAGAAAGATATACATATAAAATCAATTTTATAGAAAAATACTGTTGTTGCTATCAGGATTCGAACCTGGATATCTTTCAATCCAATTTCTAAATAATACATTTAATTTGTATTTAAAATATAATAGACCTATAAGTTCCGAATAATTACGACTTCACATTAAGAATGTGTTCTCCTTAATAATTAATAAGTTGTATATCAATGTGTCCAAAATTTAATAAAAATGAATTGTTAATTCTGGCGTCTCCTATTGGATTACTCAAAGGTATTTGAGATTTCGTAAAAATAAAGTAGATGGCTTTAAAATAATGGAACGATAGATGTATTCATTTGAAAAGTGTAACATGTAGGTTCGAAAATTTGTCGTCAATCCACTGTGTTGGTACAGCATAATCGGATAATCGTGCAACAACAATATTTTTCGATAAAATTGATTTTATATGTGTATCTTCCTAATTAATACATTTAATTTGTATTTAGAACAGCAGTTCATTAATGTAAAAAAAGAAGAAAAATAATTAGGTGAGGTGGGCAATATTCTTATCAATTTGGTTGACTAGAAAGTTAGTCGTATTTTCTATATCTTCTTCTTCTTGTATCCTCTCCTTTAACGGATATCGGCTTGGATTGGACATAACTTTATTTGCTGTGGCACGGAAAGCTCTTCACTAGACTGGCCAAACCATTGCCTTAAGTTCTTCAACCATGATGTTCTCCTTCTTCCAGCAATCTTTCCTTGCAGTATGAGGTGCAAAATCTCGTACTTTTCCGAATGATTCATCACATGTCCGAGATATTGAAGTTTTTCGGACTTTTATAATTTTATAACATCTTCATCCAGCTTATTTGAAGCATTCTTCTGTAGATCCACATCTTAAATGCTTCAAGTCGTTTCTTCAGTAAATATCCATGTTTCCATTCCATATAATAATTTCACACATTGTATCTAACCATTCGAATTTGTAATCGTAAAGATAATAAGTATTGCTAAATACAGGACTTTTGACCATATATACCTAACCTCTCAGCAGACTGCAAAGAACTGGAAATTCTGACTCGGGGCTAATTGATGCAGTCAATTGCATAGTGGTCGAACACAAAAAAGAAATATAGTTATTAAAGAACTAGATTTTGTAGAACTTGATTGGTTTAAATTAGAAAATATATATTTATAGTTTTATAATAGTGTTTTTTTTAGAGGTATAGAATTTTAAAATGAAATAAAACACAAGAAAATTGTGGTAATGGCTGGCTTTATTGGAAATATAATTTTATGCCATTAGTGTTTAAACACGATTTCGCGCATATGGGCGCCACGATTGGTTTTAATAAAGCGCAATCTGGAAGTCCAATTTTCGACCACTTTTTGGAGCAGCTGGGACCGTATATTGGCAATGACGCGACGAATCTTGGCTTCCAAGTCGTCTATCGTCTCTGGTTTATCGGTGTAGACTAACATATCCCCACAGAAAATAATCCAAAAATATTAAATCACACGATCTTGGAGGCCAATTCACCGGTCCATTACGCGAAATTACGCGCTCATCGAATGTTTCTTTTAATAAATTTATTGTGGCGCGCACTGTGTTGGATGTGGCGCCATTTTGTTGAAACCACAGCTCTTCCTCATTAAAGACATTCAATTGGGGAACGAAAAAGTCAGTAATCATGGATCTATAGCGCTCTCCATTAACTGTAACGTTCTGGCCGGCATCATTTTTGAAGAAACGACAGTTTCTTCGGTGCGCACTGTACGACATCTCTGCAGATGCGTATTATCAATCAGAGTATGCGTGGTGCGAAAATGATCCATGGTTATTCGAATTACTTTCTCGGATGGATGATTACGTCAACTGTAAAATGGACGTAGTGCACCGTAAGTTTCGCGAACTGAACCACGATTTTCGAAATAAATTTGCACAATATTTCACAGACGTTTCAATTCCTTTCCTAACTGTTGAATCAAATGGACCAAAGTATGGCGGCGGATCCATCATCATTGCAAATTACTACAACATTACTTGCAACATGTACCTCTATAAAAGCAAGAAAATCCTTCATCGCCTAGAGGCATTAGCAAGACAGGTATACTCAACATTGCCATTATATAACACGTAATACGTTTGTGGCACTAACTGAAACATTCGATCCAATGCGTGGGCGACAAACGTTTTACAGTCCCAGTTAATTGATCCGGAACTCGTCATCATTTTCATCCCCTTATCCCAGCAAGGTCGGAGGCCTCGACAATTTAAAAAGCCCCAACATTCTCTGACTTGCGCTGTTTTAATACTTGATATCCAACCAAGACCGCCATCCATCCGTCATATCCGTATTGATAATCTTTCCTGTACCATTCGCAATACGTATGCGATTCATCTTAATTGGGATTCTTCTGAGGGGTCTGGGGTTTCTCTTACCGCGTGTTTGGGACATATATTTATTTAGTGTATAAATATTAACTATTTTACGAAAATAATGCACTGTGCCTTCTCCCCCTCCCTTTTCGTCCCTTTCCGGCCACGTCGCCGACCTTGAGCCAGTACGGGTATACGTGTACGGTGCAATTTACAATATTATACAATCTCGTGTCGGAACCATTGACGAAATAGTGAGATAAAATATACAGTCCACATCTTTGGAGATGTCAGCAGAATTCTGATTGGTGAGTGCCTATTCTTTCCTGTCCTAAATTCTTCCGGCATCTATGCTTTATACCCAACACCGCGGTACTTCTCACTATTTCCATTAATGGCATTCTTACTACTCCCCTAAGATAAAAATGTATGGACCTACACTAGAAAATTGATAAAATAGAGTCAAAATGAAATGTGAGCTCAAAAATTTATTTATGAAAACACTGTTTTTCTTAATATATTATTATATTAAAGTTTCCAATAATTAATAAAAATAAATAAATAAATTTTATTCTGGCGTTTCTTATCGGGTTTTACTCAAAGGAAGTACCGGAACGATACTACTCTAAATGACGTTTGTTTTGCTATCGCGATGTCGCGCTTGAACAAATATCGGTCACGTTGACGTCTGTTGACGCCAAGGTCACTATACATACTGACAAGACAAGCATGAGGAAATGTCATGGGTGTGAATTGGGACCCGGAAAGGTGTCAATAATATGGTTCGCGGCCGATACGCAAGACCCGCTAAAAATGTGGTTTACGAATCCGGAACATAAACAATAACGAAAAACTTCTTACGAAATGATTTTACTCAAAAAATAATACAAAAATACAAACGTTAAAAACATTAAAACGCACAAGACTAAAAAA
The DNA here is from genome assembly GCA_031772225.1 of Eubasilissa splendida. NCBI lineage: Eukaryota > Metazoa > Arthropoda > Insecta > Trichoptera > Phryganeidae > Eubasilissa > Eubasilissa splendida. Next base: position 22,285,162 of record CM062862.1, on the reverse strand, counting down.
CTCGGCATGTCATGACTAATCAATTCCCCAAACTAGACTAAATATTAAAATTTTCAATTTTGACTTATTCAAGTTCGACACAATGGAATGTGAAAGTATATTTCGAATGTAAACATACAAGCACACATGTTTTGTTGCTAATATTTTGCTTTAACCGGAACGCATTCCGGTCGTGGAAAAAAATACCGGAACGACGTTCAGGTGCGTTCCGGCTCCACTGCACCGCTGGATTCATAGTAATATAAAATTAATTGTAAATAATGGAACGATTAAATGTATTAATATCAAAGAGGTAACATATAGGTTCGAAAATTGTCGCTAAAAATATTGTCGCTGTAGCATAGTTGGATAATGCACCTTCCCCGGTTAGGAAAGAGATCCAGGTTAGAATCCCGGTGGCGCAACAACAATATTTTTCGATAAAATTGATTTTATATGTATATATTTCTAATTAATATATTTAATTCATATTTAAAATATTACAGACCTATGTTCTGAATAATTACAACTTCACAATAATAATGTGTTCTCCTAAATAAAAAAAAAATAATTGCTTTTAAAATTGTATCAATTTGAAATATTACATAATAAAATTTGTCGAAAATGTATTTGAGTGTTATAGAACGCGCTCTCCCGGACAGGAAGAGGTCCAGGTTCGAATCCCAGTAGCAACTATATATTTTTTCGATAGACAGATTATTTTTGTAGTTGATTAATTTAATTTGTCTAAAATTTAATTAAGCAAGAAACAATCGTTGAAAGAATGCCAGATAACCGGACGCCAAAGATACTGCAGTGGAAGCGACCGAGGACGACGTGGGCTGACTGCGTGGAAGACGAATGGAGGAGGGAGATGGGAACTGGGGAAGAATGGCCAGGGATAAGAGTTGGTGGAGGAAGTAAAATCCCGCCCTGGGATGTAGTGTGTGGAATATGGAAGAATAACCACTTTCCTAAGATGTATAATCCACATTTGGTGGCTACATATTAAAGTCGGCCTGTAGATGTACTATTTTAAATAGTCAGTTTGGTTTTGACACACAAATTGAACTTCTTTAACACCGCGCTAAAACATCACCGGTCGCGCACCAGATGCCGCAGAAGTACCTTCTACTCTGGAAGGACAATTTGAATGCCAACAGTCAAATGACAGTACTGTAATTTAATTACCAAAGACAAAGAGATACCCGTAGGTACGTCTATAAATCACTCTAAGTGTAATGATATTTACGGCCATGTTGTGGTAGGCCCGGCAATAGGGGGGGACTGGTGGGACGACTGTATCTGACACCAACGTCGAGACCATACTGTACCACGATAAATGAATATTATGTTCCAGGCCGATGTTATTTTTAAATAGTTACAAAATATATAAGAAAAATTTGATTTAATTTTTATTTATCAATTACGTGATTTACTACAATTAAGTATAAAATATAATATTGGCCAAGTAACCGCTTTTGGCAGTGGTAAAAATGCGTTCTCTTTAAACCATATTTTTCATAACATTCTTGCACACTTCGCGTGTTATTTCAGCAAATTCATTTTGAATGTTGTCTTGTAGCATCGAAAATGTTGTTCACTTATTGGCGTGAATCTTTTATTTTAAGTGTTCTCAGAAAATAGACGGGAGCTATCAAATCAGGTGATCAAGGAGACCAGAGAGGGACAAATTTCTCATTAAATTTCAGGCCCAATCTAACCAAATCGGTCACCAATATGTTTTCCAATATGTGACGATAGCGATCACCATTAATGGTTACAGCATTGCCTCTTGCATCCTGAAAGAAATAGACACATACGCCACATGGCGCACAATACAGTAACTCTGCGTGAATGTAACGGTCGTTGGCGTATCAATTGAAGATTTTCAGTGCCCCAATAATGACTATTTTGTTTATCAACAAAACCCGTTAAATCGAAAAGAGCTTCGTCGCTCATGAAGATTTTTTATCCAAAAGTCATCAACATTGAGCTAAAAAACATGTGTGTTTGCATATTTGTTGAGACATTAGATACGTGTAATAGTTGATAATAAATTATAATCAACTATTATTTACGAACATTAAATTCGAACTGATATATATCTACCAAACCAAAATGACGGGCGAAAAAATCGGCCTGGAACAATAATCACTCTGTACTTTTTTATTAAACGAAATGCTTTCAAACAATGTAGCACTTTATTTTAGTTTTTTCTCGGAACATCGGCTCTTTGTGCTGCATTCTCAGCATTAAAATTAACAGCAAGAAATTTAAATCGTGTAATTCAAGAGAAGATCAAGTACGCTAGTGTGTTATTGCTTGTACGTTAGCCAGATGCCACATTTATTGCCGTAAATTACATATTTGAAATGTTCGTAAATATATTTATCTAAGATCCCTATTAACGGACATAAACAAAACTGAAAAAGAGATAAACACAGTGAGTGCTAATAACAGTTGATGTCAGACATGATGTTTAGAAAAACAAAGATAATGCTCTGATATAACCAGTGGTTATCAGCGCTTCAGAAACCTCGACTCTAACAAAGAAAAATGAAACACCACTAGATGTATTTGAAAGGAGGATTTTTAGGAGAATTTTCGGATCTGTGAAAGAAAATGGAGTTCAGCGTAGGCGTTATAACCGGTAACTTAACGACTTGTAGTATCAGTCGAAATTCATAAAATTAGGGAGGTTTAGACAGATAAGTAGCGCAAGGATCGCTGCTCAATAATAAACTTGAAGGAAGACAAATAATGGTAGACCTAAAATAAGATGGTAAGACGATATAAATAAAGATCCATCTATTCTTGGTGCCAGCAATTCAAGCGAAGGGATGATGTTGATAATCTTTACCAAAATTACCTTGCATAACACACACTGTCCGGTGGGTCAAAACAAAATACGTCCGGCAGTGGTGGTCCACCTCAAGTTTCCGGTTTTTAAACCGTTTTGTGGGAGATTTTTTATAGATATTTCATTTAAAATATGATTTAATGAAATGGCATGATGTGCCGTAATGTTTCTGCTAAAAAATTAAAGTTAAAAATTAAAAAATATTACGAATAATGTACATATTCTCACGCATCAACAGACGCCCTATACGGCCAAAATACAAACATCCACTGAACATGTGATCTTCTCGTCGGAACTCGAGCAGGTAGTGTCATAAAACTTACAGGTAGGCGCAACGCCCCTCAAATAATTATATTACTAGCATTAAAATGACGAAAATAAGTGAAAACAAATACATGGTATCCTTTGTCTACCCGCTCAAAATATTGACAATATATGTCAGTTTTTGAGCATTTTTTCACATTTTTATCAAAAACTCATTTGAATTTAAATATTAAATAAAAGATTAGCTAGAAGAAAAACAGCATTGAACGATTATTTGTAGCGTAATTCATATTTCTACAAACACCTGGGTCAAATCTGATTCACCACCTCAGAGTATGTGATAATGTCGCTTTGAACGGGGAGGATTATAGAGGGACCAAAAGTATAATTTCTGACGCCGGGCCTGTATTGTAAATATGCAAGATTTATGAGGATTCATTGAAATCATAATGTCTATAGATACAAATATAAATAAATGTCAGATTTTTGATTAATGACATTGCTTGTTGGGGCTTTGTAAATTTGAAAATCGCAGTGATGTAATACGTGGCTTTTGAATGCGTTCGCACCGCGTTCAGAGTGTAATTTATGCAAATATTTATCTAAATAGAGTAGGAATAATAAAATATTTAAATTATCAATCAACTCCTTAATGATCATTAATCAAGTCACTTGTTCAAGTAAACATGTTTGTTCAAAAGGAAACATTAATTAATAAATGGAAATGATGTTAAATATATCTAAGCACGAATAGTTTTCGTAACATTGCCTATCTATCTACATAATAGTTAATATAGGTTTTATTTTTAGATTCACTATCTAACTAACTTGAAATCATCATCATTAGTCATTGGAATGCAACTCTTTTCTCATCTTCGTTAATAATAAATACACTTTCTCACGCATATTTGTCGTTCAGCACGACCAGATTTTCTAGATTCTGGTTTAGATCTGATCGTGCCATGTTTTCCACGGATGTCATCAGTAGTGATGAGTTTAAAATCACGAAGCGCGAGTCAATCACTGATATCTTTGAATCACACTCACTATCAGCGACTGCGTATTTAGGAATATCGTGATTCGTGATTCATTTTTTAAATTTATTTATATTTGGTCGTGAATGTGGTTCAGCGCATGTGCGTATGAAATGAAAATATTCATGAATGAATGACGTTATTATAATTCGTCACAGTAGAAGATTCAGTAGATTCTGCTAAAACGTTTTACGCATTTGACCCGAAAAATACACTACCTTGGTGTGATTTAAAAAATATTCGCTTACTAACTTAATTAATAAATTTTCCATAGAACAATATGATATAAAATGCAAGGGAAGTTGTCAGAAAAAGTGCTCGTTGCCGTTGAATTTTGCTTGTATTTTTGACCAATCGCCGATGATATTAAGATAGATACACAGGATGGCCCAAAAAAGTAAGAACATTTAGTAAAATGTGATATAATTACATTAAAATTAGTTTAACTATATCAATAGCTTAAATAGTGCACTAATTTACTTACATTACTTATTTACGCATAACATAACAATGTGTCTCTAGCACCATACCCCATAGTCTTCAATCTGTCTACTCTCTCTAGCCTTCTGGGTCCATGTTTCCACACCATATAAAAATATAGAATGCATCAGAGACTGTACAAGCCTGATAGTGGTTGTTTTGGATATACCGTGTTTATTACAACACGTTAAAACATGTTTTTCGGAAGCTTCCGGGTAAAATGTGTCACGGATCTGCGTTAAAAAAACGCGTTATAAAGTGCGTAATATTTTATAAAATAATACACAACTAATAAAATAAATATATAAAATCCAAACAGCAACTTGTAGCAGGTGCTAATTAAACTAACCTTGCGTCCTGCACGATTGTTGTGCAGATTCATCAGGCTCCTGGCGTCCCCCTCCAGCTCCCTGGCGTCCAGAAACCTCCTGGCAAACCTGGCTCCGTACGCAGCGTCAGCTCCGCACCCGCCCCATCGCCAGCCTGCTCTTGCTGGGAAGGGACATCAAAGGACACAGTGAGTTAGTGGATTATATAAATTATATAATATTACAATATTATATAAACAGCATCGTCGCTGTTCTGCATCTCAAATTAAGAGATATTAATGTCTAGAATATTCGAGAAAAAGAAAAGTACGACAATGTTTGAAATATTGGTAAATGATGGATGTTTGGAACCAGTGGAAACTTGTGTATGTTTGATAGCAATAGAAAGGCTGAGAAAGATGTCGAAAGAAAGGTAACTGTAGACTGAGACAAGACTAACGATACACAATGAAGTTCTCGTACCAACATTGATGTATGGAAGTAAAATCTGAAACTGGCACAGGAACGAAAGTAGACTAAAATCAGTGGAAATGAATATGCGTTAATATAAATCCAATTTTAGCATAGAGAATGAATTGAAAGAATTGTAAGAAAGATATATATGACGCAAAACAAGAAAGAGATATTATTGATAAAGGAAAAGGATTTTTCCGAAACCGGTTGCTTTTAATATAAAACACATGTAGAGTTTTAATATAAAATACAAAGCTAATAAATGACGTGCTTGTGGTCTAGTGGTTACGATACTCGCCTAGTGATCTAGTGGTCGGGCGTTCGAGAGTCGTTTTATTGAGACTCAAACGGCAGAAATGGGCCCGGCACTGAGCCATTAATCAGAAAATATCTTCAAAACTACGGATGGCAACTAAGGTAATAGATGTGGAAAGTGTTGGAGAAAGTTTTAGGGTAATAAAACAGGTAGTAAAAAAGGCTTTGAGGTAATTTACTTACGAGGAGGCATTGTGTTTCTTTTTCTGTCACAGCCACACGCCGGGATGTCCCCCCTGGCGCATGCGGCCGTCACGGCATACGCTACCCCCGCGGAGGCTATGGCGTATGTGAAGGCTGCTTCCCTCGACCCTGAAGGGAAAATAAAATAATTTATTAACATTTGAAATATATGGAATGCATGGCTCTAATTTAGAAAAAACGGTGGATACGTTGAACTATTCACTCAGACTCTGAGCTACAACGTCTTCCTGCGACCAGACCCTATTTTCCGTGATTTAATCTTGCACTGATGATAAGGTGAAGAGTTTGGTATTACATATGTTTCTCAAGTTTCGCTTCACATGGGCAAAATATTCCAGTTTCCGAATCTTCATTGATTAGCTCATTTCTCAGTTATTATTAAGATTACAGCTGAGGTGGGTTTTTCGGTCAGTCTTTTTTAACGATACCCCATAAGCTATAATTATCGTGATACTGAAGAATTAGCTGCCATTCTCCAGGGTAACACGGTTGCCCCTGCTTACTCGGCGCCCACGGGCGGGGCCCGAGCTCGCCCACCCCTCGGGCCGGCCCAGTGCATGTACAACATATGGAAGTATGTTTTATAGAAACGGAAAGGCTGAGAAGGACTTCGAATGGAGGGTTAGCCGCAGAAAATCCTATGAAAAATTAATCTTGCATTGAACGTCGTAATTTCTGACAGAAGGTTGTGAGAAATGGCCAAAGGAATTTATTTATTTATTAGATTTTATTGACATACATGTTTTTGTTATAACAGAGGTGAATATATTATAATATAACATGATTGCTATTAAGTATAATACTCGTAGTTTATTGCGTGGGATGGAGTAGACTCCACCTCTGATATATACAGCATTGCCCTGGCTTCTTTGCTAGACTGCCGTCTGTATTAAAGTAGCCAGTTTTTTTTCGTGCTGTTGTGGTGTTATTTAATTCAAGAAAGATAAAGATTAGACAATAATAAAATAAAAAAACATAAATATATATGTAGTGGGATTGTTGTAAAACTAGTGAATTATTAGTGTAGGTGTTGTATTATGATTATGTTGGAATGTTGGACGGCGATGCTTCTGATTGATCTCTACCCAATTGCATCATATATTGGCTCCATATTTGTGTAATATTATTGGAAGTGAACGATTTCCAGTTGGTGTTGAGTGTGTTGTACAGTTTCGGAGCTAAAAACACGTAGAATCGTTGATAAAATGTTGTTGTTGCTCTCGGAACTGGTGTGTAGATGTACTCTAATATTGTAGGAATACAGCAATAATAAATAAACACATGGAAAATGAGCAGTTATTAAACTTAGGTACTACATATTCTGCACTTAACCTAGTGTGCTGTTTCTTAGATAAAATCTGCCGGCAGTGGTGCTCGGGTAGAGAATCAACTTCACGTATTTTTATTTGTGCCCGTCTTGTGATAGTAACTTTCTCATTCTCCCTGTAAGATAAAGTTCAGGACTTGAGTCCCGGTGAAAACTGAATATTTTTTCGATAGATACATTTTTCTGTATATCTTTCTAAACGATTCATTTGTTATAAGTATAAAATAATTAAGTTCCAAAAATTGCGACATCATAATATTTTATGAATGATTATCTGACTAAATTATGCGTCGAAAATGTTCAAAGAGTATGTATAAATTCTGCACCGCTACAGAAAATATTATTATATACATTTTTTGCATAATTATGTTAAGCCAACGTGTTATATTCTGGCTACCTGCTTACTTTACGACTTATCAAGGTAGATGCAATTTATACAAGTTAAATTCATACATACATATTATTATTGTATTTGTTTCTGTTTTTACTTTGAGTAATAGGTCAGGCCAGCGGACGCGGTTACTTGGGAGCCCACTTGAGATTCCGAGGGCTGGTGTTTATGTTAATCAGCGGGTTCAAAAAAACTATTAAGATTAAAATCTTCCCTTAAAACAAAAAAATATTAATATTAACCAAAAACAAAGGATTGTAGATTACAAGAGGACCGAAGCCATAGCTAGCTGATCTCTGTGTTTTGGGTATCGGTCATGGGAAATTCTTCTTAAATAAATTCATTATTTTCTCTTGAATAGTGTACAAAGGATGCACTTCTCCTTTAAATTCGGCACTGCGCTGGTGCGAGAAATATAATTAACGTACCTACTTCGAAATAAATATTTGCGAAAATAACCCATCATTATTATTTTTGCTTCAAGCCCTAAATCATATAAAACGAATAGTCTGGACGATCAGAGTTCGATGACCTTTTATTATTTATATTTAATGCATAATTTGGAATTAATAAATAGTTTAATTAATCGAAATAATCCTATCATTACAGCTTCTATAAATGCGTATATCATAATATTTCTGATATGGTCGAGTTTGGGCACATTTTCGATTCATATTTTTAATATGTATCTACCCCTAAAATACAGTGTGTCCCAAAAGTCTGTATCATTTCGGATAATTCGCTGCACCAAAGCTTCGAGCGGAAGAGGGGCGGAGGGTATGCCGATCGCTAGCCGCGTCCTTAGAAATTCAGCTGCTATGGAGCTTGTCCTTATCAGTTGTTTGTGAAATTTTTCTTAGAAAATTGACACCCCGACGAGGTAATAAACTGGCCTCCACATAGTCCTGACTTGATACCAATGGACTTTTAACTATGAGGCTTACGTATCTATGATTATGCTTTCTCTTATCTTATCCGAAAAGAAATGGCAGCGATCACGGATAATGCGTGTCGAGCAGTTCTCAGAAATTATGCCTCCCGTTTAGAAGAGTGTCAGCGAAATAATGAAGCACATTTAGAAAACTTAATTTTTAAGAAATATATTCCTAGGGACTATATTTAAATGTAAAAAAAAATCATTTTTTTATTAAACCCATTCATTATTTTATTACAGAATTTTTATTATGAAAAAGACTTTTAGTACACCTTGTATAAATCTGACACTGACACTGTTTTGAGATAATGATCTCAAAAGTGTTGATTGAATTTCAACATATATCCATGTATATTTTGTTTTGAGTATGCAAATATGATTAGTTTTAAGGTCTTAACTTATTTTAAGTATTATCAATGACCACTGTGATATGAGAAAAAATAAAAAATTGTAAATTAACAATAATGATACATAAATTAAAATAAATAAGTGATGCAGTTCTTACTATTTCCTTTAACCCTTTCTAAACCATGCAGTAACACAGGCCTACCGTTCTAATTAAATCGGTAATGTTTCGGTAAATATACGCAACATACCTTTCATATTTTAGTTAATTTGAAGGAAATTATTTACGCTTAGAAATGACTAGTGAAAAATCAATTGTGTAAGGGAATTCTACAAAAATAATTATTTTTAATTCTTTCCGTTGTAAAATTAATACGTCGACAAAAATAACACATTAATTTCACGATGAAAACAATTACAAACATACGAATATAATTGTGTCTCTTTCTCATTAATTAAATGAAGATGTATAAAACGAAGGTTGTATTATACAATGCAACCTCCTATACAGAGCTTGATGAATGCTCCGAATTATAATATTACATATTTAGTGCTCAATACTTAAAGTAAATTTATGGCATTAACCATTTTTTCACATTTTAAAGGCTAATAGAACTTTAATATCTTACGGTAACACGAGTTGACAGTACGAGTATTTTATATCACGGTGTGGTAAAGGTTAAGTAGAGTTGGTATGTACGGAAGAAATAAATAATAATGCATTTGGAACCCTTTTCACGCAAACTCTCAAATTAGCCCAAAATGTTAGTTGGAACCTTGTTATTATAAGAGCCCGATGTTACATCCAGTGTATATTTTGCGTGCATTTATCTTTTTACTGAAAGATATTTATTACGCGAATATACATAAGCATTTCAAAATTTAAATGGATCCCTCTACACAGTTTACTCGCCGAATCGGACCACCAATGAACACATCTTGATAGCGTACCCCACGAGATTTCAATATTATTCAATGGAGGCTTTCACGAAGATCGTTACGTTCCTTGACTTGTTATTTTCATCTCGCTGTAGCAATTTTCCTGTCAGCGTTATCTGCAGGGAAATTACGCCTGCCCCCAGGAGACGACTTACTTCACGGAGAAGTCTCAATGAGTTTCAGCGCAGACGGGATCCAGGAATTGATACTGTAATTTAAATATTCCTGTTATTATTATACGGCGAGCGATCGCAAGATTACTTAACAACGTGTTATAATTATAAACCTAGATAAAATTATATACAAATTAAATGTATTAAAAATATTTCGTCACTACCGAGATTCGAACCTGGATCCTTTCCTATTTGGGGAAATGCTACAGCAAATAAGTTCGAAAATTTGTAGTCAACTTACTATGTTGGTGTGGTGTAATCGGTTAACGCATTTCCCCGGATAGGAAAGAATCCAGGTTCGAATCCCGGTAGCAACAAAAATATTTTTTCGATAAAGTGACCTTTCCTGCATATTTTTCGAATTGATAAATTTAATTTATATTAAAATACCACAACTGAAAAACTACAACTTCACAATAAAAATAATATGTCATTGTAGAACTTTTATATACCCTCAGTTTTACAGGGTATTTTTTTTCATCTTTATCGACACCGGTATCAATACCAGGCGCCTATAAAATGTTATTGAAATCAAAAATATATTCAAGGCTCCAAATATTGATTTTTATACCTCTCACATGCTAAGCCAGTACATTGCCATCTTAGCTACTACCTAATTTTATAAATTTTGTGATTTTTACTAAAATTTCTGGTTACAGCGCCTCTGCCTCACTCCGTTTTCTTTGACATCTCCTTAAAAAAATCGGAAAAATTCTACTGATCTAATCACAGTTCTTTACAACATTACATTTAACACAAATTAAATTAATCAACTAGAAAGATATACAGAAAAACAAATTCTGTATGTGTGGCGCTTATTTCCAAAACCTCCTAAAACGGATTTGAGTTGATTGGAGTTAAATATGCAGTTTTGTACAGTTTTTTGTTAGCTACATGAAGAATATATGGTTTCTCGCAAAAGCTACTTAAATACGTTAATATTGCATGTTCAAAATCAGGGTTATTTCTAAAATACCCCAAAACAGACAATTACATCGCTTGTTCACGTGATCTAAAATCCACTATCGCTACCAGAACGATATATACGGAAATAATTACATTATAGAATTATTCTTCTTTTATTAAACAGGCAATCCACCCTTCAAGAGTGATTTGTGCCATTAATCAAGTTAAAAACTTTGTTTTATAGAAAAAAGTACAATAATATTGTAGAATAGGAAATACTATATTACAAGTCAATACCATTGTCGTTCAAAGTTAAGGGAAAGAAGATGACACAAGTTAATCGGGAGCTGAAAATTACCATTGATGAGATCACTGTAAAAAAAATTGTAATCCGCAATGGACAGGTAAAAAAGACATGGTCAAGGGTTTTTCTCCTCAGCACCACACTCACATACTGGGGAATCTATCACGTTGAATCTGAACAAATGAAAGGCCACTTGGCAATGCCCATTTCTCATTCTAGAGATATTTGATGCTGTTCTTTTAAAGCCTTTCCTTTTTGAGAAACAGGGGGTGCGGGAAATAGATCCTTGAATTACTTTAAGACAATTACCCTTATGATTATTTGGATCCATCCATTGTGCAGTCCAGATAGAATTCGTACGTTTTTTTACTATGTTAAGTCTGTCATACATCGGGATATGGAATTAATGAGGGGAAACTCCGAAAAGAGTGGTCTCCTTGGCCCTTTCATTTTCATGAATTCCCTTATGTGCAGGAATCCAAACGAATGACACATGTTTATTGTTGCTGTCCAAATTAAATAAACATCTTCTGATGGAAGATTACAGAATTGTCTCTTTAAAAAATGGTGATGTAAAAACAAACATTTTGTACATTTGCTTTCATAATATACGTTTTTATCCCTAACTCAAAAACACATAAAGTCGTTTTAAGGAATTTTGGAATTAGGCGCTACATGTATTTTTAGTCGATTACTTAAATTTGTATTAAAAATATCACAGGATTATGTTCCGAAAATGCAACTTCACAACAAAAATGTGTTCTCCTTAAAAAAAAATATCAAAATGACATCAGCTATTTTTATCAGATATTTAATAAAAAAATTACAATATGTATGACGTCTTGATAACATGATAAAAAATTAGCTGACCCAATCTAAAAATATCGAGAAATTATCTGCTGGTTTGTACATTACAAATCTCTTGGGACTATACAATACTACCAATTCTGAATTGTAAGCTATATCTGTATTTGATGCAGTTAAATTGCACTTAAAATATTAAACATTTCTCGTGGATGAGTCATCATTTACTCACAGTAGCAAAACTCAGAATATGTTTATTATATTATTCACCATAAAATCTAAGATGGCCGTTATGCTCGGTAGTTAAAGCCCACACTGGGTCTAGCCAATAAAACCTTTATTATTATAAAATATGTCGATAAATTGATTCCTCGATGCATTCGCGGTTCCCGATGAACAGTAGGTGTTGATTTTAATGGCCAACAGAATTGGTGTCGATGGTTCACTGTGGGTATAAAGACGTTCTAGAAGATACGTCATTTATTAATATTACATGTTACGTAATGCAAGACTTATATATTTTTTGTTTAATCTGATTTCGTCATCATTACTGAGAAATCTCTTCCATATTTGGCTATCTTCAATAATAATTCAGCTATCTCATCATGGGTTGAACAGGAGTCGTCTTAAATACTGATATCCAAATTCAGGAATATTCTGAATTTTGACAGACTTTCTCTATGTTATCTGTTTTTCGTGCTTCGAGCCTCCACTATCCGCGATCTTGAGCTCTGTTTAATGCGAAGTATAGCGAGGCCTCGGACTCGGCTGTCCATCAATATACATTTCTTCAAGCTGTCTCTATCTTTTCTAGTAACGTGTCCTGGTTGTAAAACCAGACATTTCACACGCCGTCGAGTACCGACAGAATTCCGACGACAATACATCGCGATGCAACCGGTCCGACAAGCAGCTGAAGCGATCATTTTTCCCCTGGCCATTTTCTCGGACCCATCTCTCGGCACCGCCTCCAGTGAGCTTCGTTAGTCACAAATTTTAACTTACAATTTAATATGCAAACAGTGTAAATTTATTTGTGCATCATTCGACAATAAACGCAACCGATTGTAAGTCCTGTTTCATTTTATCAACCTGCTCTAGCCGCAACACCAACACCTATACTCACACGCGCGCTCCGTAACTTTAATACATATACACTGCAACATTCATATGCATGCGTATAAATCGAGGATGATTAGGGACCTCGGCTTTCACCTTAAACAATCCTTCCGATATACATAACCTTAAACATCAGTCATTCAATCCGAGTGACTCATAATTATACACAATCAATACAATCCCTAAACTCTCGCACTCCACGGTTTACTTAGCTTATGACGCCAATGCCATCATGCCAAGTTGGTCATACTGCTAATACAGATCACTGTCTTCTTACACAGTTCTATTTCCAAATATTCACCGCAGGATCTTCCTTTCGAAGAAGTTACAAATTGTATAAGTTAGTGTTATATATCGTACCGGCTGCGCCACTTGTTATGTATCTTTAACTTGCTGTTAATGATAGTTCCATTTTGAGTACGGTATTGAATCGTCAGAATAATGGTAACAAAAGTATTTAATCTTGATACCTCGGTACAATGCAGTACAGGTCAATATAATATGTTAACAGGTCAATGGTTTGGAGGTGATTGACCGCGCCAATCGCGGCGCGATACATTTATCTCTTTTACACGCGTCATCGTACCAACCTAGCGCTCGTTCACATATTCGTCCAATAGATACATCAAAGTTAGGGACAAAGTTTTCGAATCATACGTACGTTAATACTGGAAAATAATGATCTTGTATAGAAGGATTTTTGTGCACTTAATTATATTGCGCTACAAATGCAAATACCGCGTGTCTTACGGTGGAGTAAATTCGTATATTAACCTAACCTAACCTAACCAAACACAAGCCGTTTGGCGGTCGGGCGCTCGGCAGTCTTGTACACGTATCGTGTTACATATTTATAACATTGAAAAATAGATTTTACGGAAATACTGACCGTGACCGCGTAGCTACCACTAACTAGCTAGCTGTATTTGATTAACATGCTATTGGGTACGTTAAAAAATCAACCAATTTAAGGAAAAATATTACTTTAATCGATTATATTATCAATACAAATTAAATTAATCAACTAGAAATATATTGATACAGAAAAATTTATTTATCCAAAAAATATTTAGTTGCTATCGGGATTATTTACCAAATATTTTTATGATGAATGGATTTTTCTGTATATTTTCTGGTTGATTTATTCTATTTGTATTAAAAATAGCACAGAACTATGTTCTGAAATTGCAACTTTGCAGCAAAAATGTGTTATCATTAAAAAATTGATTATATTATTTTTAAAATACAAATTAATTGCATTAATTAGAAATATATACATATAGAATGAATTTAATCGAAAAATATTTTTGTTGCTATTGGGATTCGAACCTGGATCTCTTCCTATCCGGGGAACATGCATTAACCGATTATGCTACACCAACACAGTACATTGACGACAAATTTTCATATTGATACATCTATCGTTCCATTATTTGAAAGCCATTTACTTTTTTTTACGGAATCTCAAATATCTTTGAGTAATTAATAATTCTTTTTTTTTAAATTTTGTACATGTTTATACAACTTATGTATTATTAAAAATATTAAAGGTAACATATTCTTATTATGAAGTTGTAATTATTCTGAACATATTTTTTAAATACATGTTAAATGTATTAATTAGAATGATATACATGTAACATCAGTTTCATCGAAAAATATTGTTGTTGGATTCGAATCTGGATTTCTTCCTATCCGGGGATATCTTTCTAACTAATACGTTTAATTCGTATTTAAAAAAATATCACAGACCTGTGTTGTGAATAATTACAACTTCACAATAAGACAAGATTATATTATTCGCTGTGGTTCTGCTGTTCTTCTTTGATAATATGAAGTGATTTTTGACAGGCACTAACAATAAGAAATCCCATGAATGGTCTTTAACCTTTACCATACCGTGATATAAAATACCCGAACGCAGCCATGCTGTCAACTCGTGTTACCGTAAATATTAGTTAGAAAAAATGTTTTTATTAGCTTAAATGGCACGAATTTAATCTAAATATTGAGCATTCAATTTTGAAAAAATGATTAGTAACATAATTTAGAGCATTCATTAAGTCGTATACAATGTGTTATTCCTTCTTATCTCTCTTCATTTAATTAGTGAGAAAGAGACAATTATATTTTTATGTTTCTTGTTCTTTTCACTGTGAAAATAGTGTGTGATCTCTGTCTTTCATTTCACAAATTGTATATTTACCAATGAATTAATTTTACAACGGATTGAATGGAAAAAATAATTGTTTTGTACGATTCCCTTTTCATAATTGTATTTTCACTAGTCATCCCTAAGCGCTAATATTTTCTTTAAGATTATGTAAAATATGAATTTTATGTTGCATGTATTTACCGAAATATTACAGGTTTAATTATGATGGTAGACCTGTGTTACTGCATGGTTTGGGAAGGGTTAAATTGTTTTTGCACTCTTTCTTCGAGAAGTGTCGGCACCAAGGCGCCACCGCGAACCGAGTGCGTGATACTATCGGATCTATGACAAGGCAGGCGGATGTCAAAAAGCAATTTAAAAAGTGAAAATAATTTACCAGATTGTCAACGGCTGCGTTTGGAATGATTAAACGGGAGACAAACTAGTTCTCGTGTAGTGACTACCCGCACGTAATAGCTGAACAAGGATGTTATCTCACGTGGACAAATTTGAGCTGACACACTACCGCAGCGGCCCCGGACAGGCTCTTAATTGGAGATAGGGATCTGAAAAATCACGCGTTCCAAGAGAATTAATGTGATGCCTGATATTTAATACTCCAATTAATTATTTGATGCAAGAACCTGCTGCAGACCGTCTAATTATTTCTTAGCATGTGTTCTAAACATTGTCACATTGCTGTTCTTGGAACATTCTAGAATGACTAACTGAAAGCGCTTCGCTGTCGCCGATTGTTTCAGCTAGGTGCGCATTGCGAGGCCACGGGCAAAATTTCCGGAATCGATAAAACAGAAAAAAGAAAATTACCTACTTACTTATTTACCACCGCGCCATTTCTTCGCGGGGGTAGAATGAGAGGATAGAGCGCCACACTTCTGTCCTGACACACAATTCTCACCTCATTCACATTCATACATCTTCTCATACAAGCTCGACGATTATTCAGAATTCTTCTAACAGAACCATCCTCCAGCATCTAGTTTACCTGGTCGTGCCAAGTCTTCCGCGGATGTCCTCTACTTTTAGTGCCATCAACACTTGCATCATATATCAATCTTACCATTCTCTTCTCATTTATCCGTTCTATATGACCAAACCACCTATGTGATCCTTTCTCAATCTTACTCACTACACTAAGATCAGCTTTACATTCTTTCCTTATTTCTTCATTTTTTACTCTGTCATAAATGTATCTGCCACATATACGCCTAAGTGATCTCATTTCCAATAAAATTATTCAATATATAATATATTCGAGTTTCGAATTCCGAATTTTTTTATTTCATTAAAATGTGCAATCCCTAGCTAAACGTTTGTGCTATAAAAATAGGACTAACTTAACTAACTAGCCCCCGACTACTAAGCCAGCGTCTTAACTACAACAATAGTTAAAATAATAACTGCTTAATTAAATGGCATGGCAAATTAAACACACGCTAGCCAAAGCCTCATTAAATAAGTTTGATATTATTATATTTATAAAAAAAGTTTAAAAAACTCTCTGGATAGCTGTATTCGAATCGCTAGATAATCGAGAACTGAACTGCCTGAGCCGAATCTCTTTGTTGTCTAGCCTTTAGTTTTTCTACATAGTTACAAACAGAGGTTAAATCCTCACGGCCCGTGTCCGCGAAATAGATTTTTAAGGAGATTTTTGACTCGAGACTATCTCTGAGATATGGATTCTATTCCTACGAGATTCTTTGGCGACAATACTAGACTTTTGTGTACACACCATATTTCAGAGATTTGACGTTTTGCGCCTTTCTTCACGCTGGATGTACGTCAAACATCGCTGACGTTCGGTTCGTCAGTTAGAAGAATTTGAATCAGCAGCCGTTTAAATGGAATAAATGTTTTAAATTTAATATTTTGTTTTTTTTTTTTTTAGGAGAACACATTCTAATTGTGAAGTTGTAATTATTCAGAACATAGGTTTGTGATATTTTAAATATGAATTAAATATATTAATTAGAAAGATATAAAGACCTATGTTCTGAATAATTACAACTTCACAATAAGAATGTGTTCTCCTAAAAAATAATAAAGTTGTATCAATGTGTCCAAAATTTAATAAAAATGAATTGATAATTCTGGCGTCTACTATCAGATTTACTTAAAGGTATTTGAGATTCTGTAAAAATAAGGTAGATGGCTCTATCAAATGATGGAACGATTAAATGTATTGATTTCAAAAAAGGTAACATATAAGGTCGAAAAATTGTCGCTAAAAGTAATGCCGCTGTAGCTTAGTTGGATAAAGCACCTCCCCCGGTTAGGGAAGAGATCCAGGTTCGAATCCCGGTAGCGCAACAACAATATTTTTCGATAAAATTGATTTTATATGTGTATATTTATAATTAATATATTTAATTCATATTTATTTTGTTTGTCTTACTTTTTTAGAATAAACGTCTCGCTGTAAAAACGAAAGTCGTTTACATCAATAGTTTGCATATTAACTCTCTGATCTCCAGATGTCATGTGTTCACGGTGCTAAGATTTATGTCAACTAAATCACTGAGATTTATCTCATCCTATCTCATTCCGTCGACACGGGTCAATACAGAAGAAAGAAACTCGATCATATGAAAGCTACGTAATAATACTGCTGTGGTACCAAATATATTTTGCATCTGATAACGAGTTTTGCGAGTGTGGTGCATTTTCATTAATATTTTTCCATTAATGGGACCAGTTCCTCTCCGCGTCTGCAGCAGCTCAGATGATGAACGTCTTAATTCCTCTGAATTACGTTGATTGGACTTTCAGAATTTCATGTATCGTAATGTGATAATAAATTTTAATCGAAATTGGAGGTGAAAGCGGCCATTAAACTTTGTTGTTTTCATCTTAATATCTTTACATGTGTACATCTCTTCGTTTTTTCATCGTAAAATATACTTTAAATGGTTTATTTCTTGCATTATTTAATGAATATTTTAAATACGGTTCAAATATGATAGATTATACATACAGTTTTATGTCGAGGAAGGAGCTATAGAATAAAAATATCGCTTTGCATCGTTAATAATAATAAGTTAGTTATTAAAAAAAATATGTATGTACAAATGACGTAAAATGAATGTATAGTATGTATGGTCCTTCATATTAGAATTTTAAGAACCTAATTCCAATATGCATAATAAATACTTATTATTATGTTAGAAACAGAGATTATTCCACATAATTAAAATTAAATAAAATTCGCAAAAATATGAACTCACATTACTAATTTATAAATATTCATAAATTTTCGTGATTAACAAACAAGTCCATTGTAATACAATACAACCACTTTCACTTTTCACCGAAACCCCCCTCTCCACAATACCGTTATCATACCCCCCCCCCATCTAGTCGATAATCTATTTTCTAGTTTAAGCTCTAGTTTATTACTGAAGATGACGCGGTAAGGTACAAAAACATTTTAATTTTTAATTAAAGCGTAGTGTGAAGTAAACAACGTTGTGTTTTATTTTAATAATTTTGTTAAAAGTTTTTTAAAAGTTAATATTAATTTATATTTACCACCCAGCAACACTGAGATACATTTTAAGGTAAACAGCTTTTAAAAATAAAAATTATTATCGAAATATTGTGATATTTAATCATAAGTAATCGGCTATTGTCCATGCATATGATTAATCCGTTTATAATTTTATCAGGTTGAATTTTTTAAACAATATGATCTAATGGATCGTTGCCTTTTAAATGCGGTGTTATTATCGAGTCAAAATTATATTAAATTGTAGTTGTAACAAGGAAAATTAAAATATACTTGGACGCATACTCAGTGATGAAGATTCCACCATCTGAGCTCACTCAGCAGCTATCAGGAGCTGCGTTACGAATGAGGAGGAATTGGACAAATGCTGGAGAAACAGTATGTACACAATATTATGGGTCAGTTCAATCTAAGGCTCGGAAACAATTGGAGCAAACCGAAATGCCGCTCCATTCTGAGGAATTCTCACAAACGTAGCTCATGTTCGGGGGAATCTAACAAATACAGCTCCGGCTTTTAATATCGATACCTTAATCTGCAAAGCAGCTAACTCAATTTTTCTAAAATTTTTAGGAGTAACAATAAACTGTTTACCAATTTTGGATTACAAAAATTACAAAATATACTTTAGTAGATTGTTTACGCAGAAATAAGGAGTTTGAAATTTTTTATTGATATTTTGATTTATCTCGTACTAATAGGGAATATTTCTATATAGGGAGTTTTTCTGAATTTCTTTACCAAAATTGTAAAATATTATTGGGAGTTAGCTGATTTTCCATGATAATGTAGTGCAACCATTATCCTCTATTTCTGGTGCCATCAACACTTGTGTCATGTAAGCATTGAAGGTTTTTGCAAGTAGTACTAATTTATTATTTTAAAACACGTGTTTTAAAATTGATGTAAATTTTTGGCTTTCAGTGTACCATAGAATAGAGGAAAATAATGGTATCAAAAACGGTTTTTTGACCATGGATGGAGTTAGCTGCTTTGCAGATTAAAGTATCGATATCCTTTTAATTTCAATTACAGCTCCTGTTTGTCATTGCCATACAATATAAATATATATGGTGTTTTGTAATAAAGTGTTAACACACAATATTTTAAAAATTGTTGAACGAAAAACCTTATTCTCTACTTGGAAAAATATTTTAAGCAGCTTAAACGTTAGCACATTTTAAAATACGCAATAAATTAAACAACAACGGTGTTATTGTGAATAAAGATAAATATGTTATACAGTATATCATCACATTATTTCATTAATTAAACAATCCACTCAGTACTTTTAAAATTAAAAATTAGCAATATTAACTTTGTGGTTAAAATTCATATTTTTATTTATTATCATTGTTTTATTAACCACTTAATTGAGTTTAAATGCATTTACCGGTTTCGAAAAATACCACTTTCTTCTTCAGGATGTCATAACTAACTAAAACATATATTATTGTTTCTTTACCAGAATCTATTTTTTTAAAAAAAAACATTATTTAAAAAAATAAAATAATTTTTTTTAGTACCTAACTCAAATTGTTACTTAATACATATTTACTGGAATAATTTTTAGGAAAACATTTTAGAATGGGACTCGTAGTTAAATTTAGTTGGTTGTTTATAATTTTTTGATTAGTTTTACTCGCTTTATTTATCTCCAACGATTCCAAATTATTTAATTTGTGGTTCCATTCTAAAATGTTTTCCTAAAAATTATTCGAGTAAATTTGTATTAAGTAATGATTTGAGTTAGGTACTAAAAAATTTTATTTTTATTTAAATAATGTTTTTTTTTTTTTTTAAAAAATAGATTCTGGTAAAGAAACAATAATATATGTTTTAGTTAGTTATGACATCCTGAAGAAGAAAATGGTATTTTTCGAAACCGGTAGATGTATTTAAACTCAATTAAGTGGTTAATAAAACAAAGATAATAAATAAAAATACAATCGACTCGGTTGTTGTACAAGCACGCACTAGTATTTTTAATAATAAAACATGTCAAATCTTTAACGTCAAATATCACAGTTTGAGTTGAATGTGTCTTAACAAATAGTTGCCGAATATCATCCATTTAAAATAACATATTGTAATATGGTAATGTAAGTGTATACTTTTTGTTAAAATATAATAGTACAATTTTGTATATGTCCATTTCAGTTCTTAATCTGTATAAAACTTGGGCTATTTTAAAACAAATTGTTTACGCCTTATTCATTTTTATGGCTTTATATAACTTTATGTTAGGTACCTACCTACCTACCTGACAAAATGCACTCAAGAGATTGGTTTTATAGAGTCAGAAAATGGTGAATTCTTGTTCCATGGATAATGGCGCAATACGATTTTAATATTATTTTGATCCTACGTAAGTAGAATATATTGATATCGTCGTAAATGTCCTAATTGATTAATTAACGACTCTTAAGTTGACTTGGCGAGGTAAGGAGCATTTATATTAAAAGATCGCCCCATCTGCCCACCCAAAGCTTTGTGATTTTAAACGATCTGCTCTGCAGGGTGTTTCATAACATAGAAGTTTGAATAAAAAAACAATTACACTAATAATGTTTCAGACTGTAGTCTAATTTTACAGCAATAAATATCAAGTGTTTCGATAGAAATATTGTTTACACTTCTTTTTATTTTTGTGCCCTATCCGTTCAACGGATGTTGGCTATTACCACTTTGTTTACTGCGACGTGGATAAGCTCTACAGTAGACTGGCCAAACCATTGTCTTAGGTTCTTCAGCTATGATGAAATCAAAAATTAAATCACATTGTGTATCAATTAGCATTGGGTGAAGAGTTTGTAAATGGAAGGGAAAATAGACACATAGAAAATGATCAGTTATTAAACTTAGATACTACATATTCTACATTTAACCTAGTGTGCCGTTTTCTGTATAATACCTGCCGGCAGTGGTGCTCGGGTAGAGAATCAACTTTTTTTCTGTGCCCGTCTTGTCACCCGTGAGGGAGTGTTTTTTGTCCCCTGGCTTCTGTGTATTATGACTGCATCTTTGTTGTATATGGGGCCATAGGTGTAATGAGCGATGTTTTGGTTAGCGACCGTGCATCGTGGCTTGGACGTTTATGCGCTGAGCTGCGGTGCACGGTCGCCTGTTTAGCATTAAAAAATACCAACCTGGCGGCAAATGAGTAGGACCGACATAGAAGTTTTTGTTTTATAAAATATAAATGAGTGTAAAGGTCCTAACTAATAGTTTCTAAAAAAAGTCAAATCTAGTGTATAACTTCAGATATAGATAAATATGAAAACCTATTTTTTCGTAAAAATCGCGAAAATTTGAATTATTATTGTGGTGGCGCTTAAACAATTTTACGTTCTTTTCAATATTTAATACTTGTAATTTAGTAAAATTCTGTATTCAATTAATTTTATAAAGATCTGCGACGAATCCTTCAATTTTTTGGGTATTTTGTGAGAAGGGGAGATAGCTTGGAGAAACTTATTGTGATGAGTCACGTTGAAGGACGAAGAGAAAGTGGAAGATCTCCCACACGTTGGACCGATCAAATGAAAAATACAACAGGAACTTCTCTGGTGACAGCCATAAAATCTGTGGGATGCCGAGAAAAGTGTAAAAGCATAGTCAAGAGGGCAGGAGTTCATGAAGATCGCGATCTTCAGTTACGAGGGACCGACATGGACGTTAAGGATCACGAAAATGTACTATGTTTATTTTAAATTCTGAAAATCATATTTCGTTTGAATTTTAATTATGTATAAATAAATCATCCTGTACATAACAGTTGACGTATCTTTTATCTCGAAACGCAATCATCTATCTGAGTTTATCTCTCCCATTAATTGCCATCAAACTGTAATAAAACAATAATCTGCGGTCGTTTTGCTCAGCAGCCGAACACGTGGGAAGCTGCAACCACAACACCACGCCGTGTATTGGTGTACCTAATAAACAATGCATATAATACGTCAATATCTACCTATCTAATAACAAAAACGTAAATATTATAAAAATCTAATATTTAATATTAAAAAATATTAAATAGTAAATTTGTCGTCAACAAATTCAAACATATATTTTTTAAAACGATATCATAGATTTCATCACGTCACGCATTAGAGGGATGAGTAATTAGAACAAAAATGAATTCTGATGATATTAAACTAAATTTATTCAAAGGTTGCTGCAATTTACTGATCCAGCGTAAATGTAGCCGACTATCGGGCCGGCGGAGAGAATGCGAAGACCTTGAAAGTCTCGCGTCGGCCGTCAATTACTAGACAGCTCTTGCAGCCAGTACACTACCGTCTTTGTTACAGCACGCTTTGCTTGACGATCCATAGATGGCAGCAGACGTCTGCTACAACTTACTAATTTAATAGTAATAAAAGTAATAAAAATTCACATATAATTTGTAACAATACAAAAATTGACGTACGCAATGTATGATAATACATAATTGTTCTTCTGTAGCAGTTGCAACAGATTGTTCAATTACATATATCAAATGTACTTGATGTAATTTGATTCGAGAATATGGTGGGAGAAAAACAGAAAACCTAGTGATTATTAAAAATATAATTTATATATGGTTTCATAACTTTGCTTTGATAAATATTGATTAATTTAGATTTACATTTTATACTTAACATTGAATACAACATTTTGTGTAAATTGACGAACGTCTCCCAGAAGGTGTTCCTTTTGTGGGTTCCCGGATCTGTTCTAAATTTCTCGATGTATTTGTATTTATTAAATATTTTTTAATATTAAAAATATAATTTAAAACTAGCGCGTCTCAACACCATTACGCCTATCAAGGTAAACATTTTTTTAACCCCCTCCCATATAAAATCAAACGAGAAAAAAATTATGGAGCCTTCCAATCGCAAATCAAACTAATATTAGAAAACTTCTACAGCAATTACAAGTTCTAATTGATTATGTTTACGTATATGTATTTAATAATTTGATTGTATATTTATATCATTCTTTTATACCTATCTTTACATTATTTTAAAACTTAAGTACCCCCCAATTCAAACACGAGAATTGATTTCTCTATTGAGTTAATTTTGTGCAAAAAATAAATAAATTATAATTAATTAAGTTATGTATATACAAAAATTTGATGCCTTGATCAATATAGTAATTTTGGGTTGCGGTATATTTTAGTTTTGGAACATCAAATTCGTCTCTAAATCTTATAGATCGGAATACGCTTCTAATAATTATTTCATTTTCAATTTTTAATATTTGATTATTAGAATTTTTTTGTATCATTGTAAATTAATCAATAATAAATATTTAAAAAAAAATCCTATTATATATTCAAAACCAAAGGGTTTAGTTTAAATTGTATTTGTATTTTTTAAAAAATTGGCAATTCTATCCGATGTAATGTATCAGTTTCCTACAAAGAAAGCGTCACGGTTTCGCTCCCCTTCCATCCGCGCCATATCTGGTTAATTTGATCGTGGGATTCCGGTAATGCCCAGCAGCCATTTCGATTGTAAAAGATAGCATTAAACGCGCCGGCATTAGCGAAATGGTGATCTAAAGATGCAGTTCCTATCCCGGGATGCTGTTTATGGACCGAGAGGGCATCACGTTCGCAGACTGGAAAGGGATTTAAGAATTAATTTAATGAGAATTTGCTACAAAGCATTTTATCAGATTAGTTTGTGTGCATTGTGTATTGTGGCATCACGTAAGCTCTAGCAGTTACATGAGGTGACACTTTTAATATTATACAATATGTCTAATAATATTATTAAAATGAATAATAAGATTAAACACTTTGTTTAAACCACTATTTATTAATAAATCAACATGTTTCGATACCTATGGTATCTTTATCAGGAAACAATTATATACTAAAATTAAAAATGCATGCATAGATAAAAACAAAACTATAAAAATATAAGTGGTGGGTAACATATCAGGAACTATTGTGAAAAAAAAATTCAAAAGTGACTGTTTGCAAAATGAATTTTGTTATTTATTATATAATATTTAATTTGCTACTATTAATACTTTTTATTTTTTCCAAAAGTTGAAATTCATCTAACTGTAAACCTTTAGTACTTGTATGTAAAATTTATAAACCCTTGTTAATGTCAAAAGACTGGTTTAAAGAAAGTGTTTTATCTTATTATTTATATAATATGTGGCCACAAAGTAATTTTGCTTGTTTTGTTTTCCTCTTTTAAGAAATATAATAAGTAGGTACAAGAATAGATGTTACATCAATTTTTTTTTACATATGTTCAAATTAAACTAAGGACTCGTGCTTTGAAAATAGGATAAACTTGGTGGTCTTGGGAAACGAAGCTCAAACCTCCGAGATATATATATATATATACACACATATATATATTTTACCGAAAATCCCCTCTCGCCATGTAGTCGATAGTCTATATTCTACTTTAAGTTTTAGTTTAATACTGACGATGACGCAGTAAGCGTTGAAAACGCGTTGAAGTGTTGTGTGAAGTAAATAACGTTGTGTTTTATTTGAATAATTAATATATTTTTTCAAAAAGTTTTAAAAAGTTAATATATATACATACACACACACGTGTATCTGCATTTACATTTTAACTTGTTATCTATCATCTGTAAAATTATGTATATATAATAAAATATATCTACGTATTTAGTTTATAAATATTTCATAAATTTGGAAACTTGTATGAATAGTTTTCGGCCGCGACGTTACCTTGAGAGCCCCTGTCGACTGCCCTCAGGTAGACCAATGTGGGTGGGACGGACGTGTCGTGAGAGGTGCACTGTAATTGGTAAACTGCTCCCAACATAATCCGCCTTTAATGGCTACAATTCAATTCTACTTAATTGATCTCGATAGCTGTCGACTTCACGACTTATAATATCTTGAGTCTTGTTTGGCAGAGGGGAATGTTGTGAAAGTGCTATATTATGAATGAGCGGTTTAGACATCATTGAACAGGTTAAATATGTAAGTGCGGATTGGTCACCGTCGTCGTGCGGATTAGGCACGTAAGTGCAGATTGGTCACCATCGTGCGGATTAGGCACGTAAGTGCGGATTGGTCACCAACGTGCGGATTAGACCTATTAGTATGAATTAGTCACCACCGTGCGGATTGGTCATTATCTTGCGGATTAGACATGCAAGTGCGGATTAGTCATAACTTTGCGGATCAGTCACCATCGCGCGTAGTAAGCCTCACTAGAAAATATTAAATTTAATATTATTTGGGAACAGAGGCGGTCAGCAATCGAAAGAATTTCAAATAATATTACGGCATCGACGAAAACTTATTTGATTAACTCAAGTCAAAAATGATTATAGATTGATTTCGATCTGTAAATCCTGTATCCTATCCCAAATGAACGAATTGCAATGGAATATGACAATTCCGGTCGTAAATCGAAATCACCACATGGTAGTGAAGGGAAGAAGGGAAACCTTGGTATAGGATGAGGTCGGTGATAGGATAGCGGTTCCAGTCAAAGGACCAGTGATCTAGGGAACCGGGATTTGAAAGAACTGCTCGCCTTATCTTGTACATGACGCCTTCGTTATCCCTCCAGTTGCCGCCGAGATCACACAATGACACGCGGATGAGCAGATCTCCGCTTTCAAAACAATATCACCAAATACAGTACTGGTGACAATTCCACACCGCGAATGCTATCGCGACGTCGCGATTGAACAAATACCAGTCACGTTGATGTCTGCCGACGTCAAGGTCATAATTCACACAGTAAAATAAGTGAATGAGAATAAGGTTTGGATGGGATTTGGATGCGAGAAATGTATTTAAAACATGGGTCGCGGACCGATTGCGAAAGACGCGCACCCAATTTCGGGGTGGTTTCGATATTGGAAATTTGTACCAACGTTTGTTTTTCTATGTATTCGGGGGTTTTATTTTATTATCGTTATTTTTAACCTCGCATTAAGCACCTCCCCCGGTTAGGGAAGAGATCCAGGTTCGAATCCCGGTAGCGCAACAACAATGTTTTTATTTTTCGATAATATTGATTTTGTATGTATATCTTTATAATTAATATATTTAATTCATATTTAAAATATCACAGAACTATGTTCTGAATAATTACAACTTCACAATAAGAATGTGTTCTCCTAAAAAATTATATTATTATTAATATTTATAGAATCAACATTGGGGTTGGGATAATGACTAATTTTAATAATTAACAAACTTTATATAAACCACTACGAATGGACGCACACTTAACGCACAAGTACTTAGTTTGCGACCGTCTTGACGAAGATGGAGTAGTATCGAAACCGGTTGACGTAAAATTAATCAAGTGGGTTATAAAAGAATTTAAGATTTTAAAATTAATTATTATATTGAACTATACCGCATCAGGACGTTCTATTGAAATATTAAATGAAATAAAAGTTAATTCCATAAAAAAGTGAACAGATGATAAACCTACTATAAATTTATACTGATAATAATATAGAAGAAATAAATGTATAAAGAAATATATATTCAAAACTGATTATTTTAAAAATGTATTATATATCATTATAACTTCTAATAATAAAAAAAAACATTATTTTTATCCGCACTGTATCAAGACATTCTATCTTAACATCATTATTTTAATGTACACTTTATTAAGACGTTCTATTTAAACATTGTTATTTTAATGTACACTGTAAAATAGTGTAGATCAATATAATATGAACACATTCTATTTTAATGTACACTTTATTAAGACGTTCTATTTAAACATTTGAAATTCCATTTGTTGTTCCATTATTTGAAAGCAATCTACATTATATATACACACCTTGGAGTAAAATCAGATAAGAGACGCCAGAATTAAATGAATTAATTCATTATATCGTGATGCATCATGTATTTATAAAACACGTTTTTATTATTTTAATTTTGAAGAAAAATAAATATTTTATTATATATGTAGTTGGATGCAAGGTAACTTTAAGTAGTTTTTTTAAAACTTTTTACTTGTTACCTGTAATCTATTGGCTCACTAAACAAAATAACGAAAGTTGTGTAATTTTTTTTGTATAACAAAAAAGAGGAGGAAACAAAAATAAATTAATTTTTTTGATTTTAAGTAGAAAATTTGTTTGTCTCGTGAACAAAGAACATTTATTTGTACATTTGGAATTCACGCTTTAATTGTTGTCGTACGTTCCGACTTCCCTAGATCAGCATCAGACGTTATTCCATATCATCTTTAATCTATACACAAGCACGTTATATTTAAACCGCTATGCCGATGTAACGATGTTTTGAATTTTGCAATGTAAATAACATTGTCTGTCCGTCATTTTTACATTCGAAATTAAATTGAGTCTTTAACTCGCGTGCAGCGTTGAAAGGACGCCTCAAACGACATCAACATACGAGTATTGCACGCCGTATAAAAGAAATCTCTGTAAAGGCAATATGCGTACGAATCAAAATATCATATCTGTCTGATTGCACGTATAAAAGTCTGCTGTTAAAATGTCACGCGTGAAAGGAATGTGAATATTTCGCTTTAATATTCAAAACAATAAAGCTTAAAGGTCTGAATACGTGCACACACACACACATATATATATATATATATGTAATTTAAATCTACACAATAATATAAGAAAAATTGATCAAATGTTTGGAATCATAAATAAAATTGTCATTAGGTTATCCTATGTATATATATAGTTCTTATAGACTGACCCGGCCTTACTAACCTCCGTATTCCTGCAAGAAATACTCTGCAGATTGACTATTTATACCTCCAAAGGTCAAATACTATTTTATATACAAATTTATTTTTTACTTATTAATTCTAAAGACAAAGATGATAAATTTAACAATTCTGGTGTCTACAAACTTAGTTTCAAGGATTGTGCTGCATTTTATATTGGTAAAACGGGTAGAAATGTTAAAGGAGCATTTGAGATGTTTGAACAATAGTAGGTTTTCAGGATTTTCTAATCATTTGATAGAAATGGTCATGGTTTTGATAAAAAATTGGGATTGTCAATTTTGCATGTAAACGGTGTTAGTCAAAAATTAAATAATTTGGAATCGTTGGAGATAAATAAAGCATGTAAAACTAATCAAAAAATTATAAACAACAAACTAAATTTAACTACAAGTTCCATTTTATTTTTTTTCCTAATAATTATTCTAGTAATTTAAAATATATTCTGTTAAAGAAATAATAACATATGATTTTTGATTAGTTATTGACATCCTGAAGAAGAAAATGATATTTTTTGAAATCATTAGATGTAATTTAATCCAATAAGCGGTTAATAAAACAAAGTTGACAAATTAATATAATGAATCTTAACCGCAAAGTTAATTTGAAAAGCCAATTTTAAAAATATTTTTAAAAAAAGAATTTAGTGTTTAATCTCGGATTTGTGTGTCTTCTTAATAATAAATTAAGTAAGTAATTTATAACTTGTTAGTATTTATATTGTTTCTTATGCGTGGCTGTCTATTATGAGTTTACAATATGGAATTAGTTAATTTTTTGAACAGATATAACATTTCGAATAAAATTATGTTCTTGTAAGCTTTGTAATATATATTTTTTTTTACTTATAAATAGAGATGTGTACGGAATACATGTGCGTCCAGTCCGCCACGTCAACTCGCGTCGGTACTGGGGAGGAGCTACGTGGAAGCTCTAACGCGCCTCGCAGTTACCTGGTCGTAAAACTAGGCTATCAACAGCCATAAAGTACCGTCAGTAAAGTAATGTCAGGCGACATGACAGAATAACATCAACTAGCAACCATCGGGAAGACCAACTTGTAAGCGTCACTTGATTACCTGCCGTCTTTCGACCACAAGCTCTAGATCAGCCTTCAGTAGCTAGAGTACGACCAGTCTAAGTTTGCGCTTTGCGCGTGGCCGAAATCTCATCCGCAAACTTACATTGGCCGTACTCTACTTACACGTAACTTTGTATATCAGTGTTGAATAAATCTCGTGTCAACCGAATGTAGTTTATTTTATCATAACTGAGATAGATTGAGATTGCCATTTAGGAAGAAGGCTAAATCTCAAAGATCGATGATGTTCAGTGCGATGAAGATTTTTAAAGAAATGCCAGAAGACATTACATAAGAGGAGAAACTACATAGATTCAAAATTAAACTAAGCAAATATGTGAAAGATAAGTTGTAGTAAAAAGTAAATATGCACTAAAAAACTAATGTATGCACTGTATTAAGAATAAAAAAATACCTGCTGTAGTCTACCTCCACACATACCCCTCGCGATCATCCTCGAACGAACACGTAAAGCGCTGGGAGAAATGGGTCCCCATCCCATGCAACCTTCTGATCAACTCACTTTCATAAACATATTCACACATATAATATCGATATTTTTACTATTTTCAAACTAAGCTAACCGCTGAAAATAAGACAAACTAAGTGGTCTCCTGGAATGAGGCTTAAATCCTCAACCACTCGATCTCACTATGTCTTAACCACAAGACCAACAGGTCTACCATACTATAATATTACTGCAATTTTAATATTTTTTACGTTCAGAAACATTTTTCCAAATTTAGCTTTGTTATGTAAACTACTTTATTTTCATATTCACATTTTTAATCTTATTTTAATTTTAATCACGCCGTTTCTTCGCGGGAGTAGGCAGTGAGGATAGAGCGCCACACTCTTCTGTCTTTACACACAATTCTCGCCTCATCCAAATTCATACATCTTCTCATACAAGCTCACCTGGTTATTTTGGCATCTAACAGGATCATCCTCCAGTCTTCCGCGGACGTCCTCTAATTCTGGTGCCATCAACACTTGCGTCATATATCTTTCTTACCAATCTCTCCTCATTCACACGTTCCATATGACCAAATCACCTAAGTGATCCGTTCTAAGAGCAGCTTTACATTATTTCTCCATTTCTTCATTCTTTACTCCATCATAAATAGATATTATTATTTACAAGGATTTAAATTAATGTTATTTTATTAGTGTTGATTATTTGTATGAAATGATAAAATAATAAATATAGTTACGATAGGATAAGTAATTCTAAACATTTAACATGTCTCTCAATTCAGAATTCTTGGTATTGTGTATACCGGTTCTGCGAGTGGGCGTATCTTTAGCATAAAGAATTCAAAAGCATTTGAAAACAAAAAGACGTAACTTTCCTCTGCCCAAATAAGATGAAACTTTTATCTAAAGACTTAAAGACTTTGTAGGTTGCAGTAAAGTCCAGAGATATTAGAAGTAATAAATAAAAGACAATGACTGAAATAATTTTCTATATAATATAGACAGAAAATTAAATCATGGCAAGTTTGATTTGAATTAGGTAGTTGATATTTATGTATGTTTTGATTTAGATATCTATTTACAGGAATGCTTCTAGACAAGCTAGATAACGTCGTGTTTATATTTCTGCAAATGTGATAATTAACATAATATGTTGAATTTTTGCAAGCTAATAATAGCTGATAGCTTTTCGTCATGAAGCATCATGACGAAAAGATAAATATAATATACAGCCACAGAACTCGTCAAATCACAAATAGGCAACTCAAAGTGTCAATAGCCAATAATTTATACGGAGACAGAACAACAGATATTTTCATTCCACGACTCTTCAACTAACTGCCGGATTGTATCAAGACCATCACCCCAACCGGCAAAAAGAGATCAAAGCAATGACGGAAATTCTTACTAAATAATACTACCTTTGGAATATACAAACAAACAATTCAAAATTACCTATTATCAATTTTATTATGGCCGTTTATAATGATTACCTGTTATAATTATCACGCATATTATTAGTATATGCTGTACTAATGTAAGAATTGATTATGGAACGTTCCGACAAGCCATAACGTCTTGGCACGATCTAGAATAATGAGACTTTGTTAAAAAAACCTTAATAAATGTTTTTTTTACAGTTTTTACTTTTTTCTACAGGTCCAATATTAACTGACTTAAGTTTTTAAACGGCTGACATTTTTTGAACTAACAAAATGATGGATCAGACTAGTTATCGAACATGTTAATTTTTTAGAAAAAAACAAAATCTTATAAGAACGATGAGAGATATCGTGTCCAATGTTATATATATATAAAGATAATACATACAAAATAAATTTATCGAATAGATATTTTAGTCACTGTGTTGGTATAGCATTATCGGAAAATATACCTTCCCCGGATTGGAAGAGATGGATTGAATCCCAGTAACAACACCAATATTTTTCGAGATAATTGATTTTATATGTATATCTTTCTAAATTAATACATTTAATTTGTATTTTAAATATCACAGACCCATGTTCTGAAAATAAAAATAAAATCAATTTATCGAAAAAATATTGTTGTTGCTAGCGGGATTCGAACCTGGATCTCTACCTATCTGGGGAAATGCACTAACCGATTATGCTACACCAGCACAGTGAGTTGACGACAAATTTTCGAACTTATATGTTGCACTTTTAAATTGTCACATCTGTTGTTCTATTGTTTGAAAGCCATCTTCTTTATATTTACGGAATCTCAAACATCTTTGAGTAACCCGATAGTAAATAATAAATAATTTATTTTTATTAAATTTTTGAAACATTAATACAATTTATATATTTTTAAGGAGAACACATTCTTATTATGAAGTGGTTTGAATTCCGGTAGCAACAATAAGATTTCTTAATTAAATTGATTTTATATGTATATCTTTCTAGTTAATACATTTAATTTGTATCTATGGTATCTTCTTCAGGAAACAATGTGTATTAAAATTAAAAATGCAAGCATAGATAAAAACAAAACTATAAAATATAAGTTAACATATATTTTAATTTTAGTATGCATTGTTTCCTGAAAAAGAGATCATTGGAATAGTTATACTTTATAACATTTAAATATTTTTTGCAACAACTGGTAAAAACATGGTTCAGGATTTTCCGCAACATGCACAAATGCAGACTATGGACCAGCATCTTCTCTATATGGAAATTGTCCCATTGTCTCAAAAGATATATTATCGCTTTGCCTTAAAAAGAACATAATTCAAAATAGGTTGGTGTGTATTAGATATATTTTATTTTGTTCATTGAAATAGAGTATTTATACTAAATGTATTATTATATGAGTTATTAAATATAATGTACGGTATTCACGCCAATATATATAACAGAAATAGACTTTAAATACAATAATGTTGATTTCTAAATTAAACTCAGTAGACTGAATACATTGGAAATGAGATCACTTAGGCGTATATGTGGCAAATATATTTATGACAGAGTAAAGAATCAAGAAATTAGGAAAGAATGTAAAGCTGATGTTAGTATAGTGAGTAAGATTAAGAAAGGATCATTTAGGTGGTTTGGTCATATGGAACGGATGAATGAGATGAGAATTGTAAGAAAGATATATGACGCAAGTGTCGATGACACCAGAAATAGAGGACGCCCACGGAAGACTTGGCACGACCAGGTAAACCAGTTAATGGAGAATGGTTCTGTTAGAAGCCTCAACAATCGGCGAGCTAGTATGAGAAGATGTATGAATGTGGATGAAGCGAGAATTGTGTGTCAGGACAGAGGAGTGTGGCGCTCTATCCTCTCTGCCTATCCCCGCGGGGAAACGGCGTGATGGTAAGTAAGTAAGCACTTTGGAATCAATCGTTGTATTTACTCGCAATGCCTTTCAGATGTGCATTTGTATTGAGTGCTCCTATTTGAAAAATTGCATTATGATAATGAATATCGAGAAGATTTAAAAAAATATATTTTAAAATATTATAATTAACATTGTTGATACAATCTGCACGCACCCTGCATTACCTGGGTGCAAAACTGGGCTCTCATCAACCTTAAAATCACGTCGGTACCGATCAAAAAGCAGGTGCCAATATAACGCGTCACTTCTCTCGCAGCAGCCTTCCAGAGAAGTTCATTAATCAACGATAACAGATACATTAAACATATTATCATAAAACGTTTCAGCATTCCAGCATTCTAGGAGAGTAATATAATATAATTGTTCCGAATTCGTTATATACATTTTTGGTGAGTCTTTGGAATCAGCCGCGACCCATGTTATTGACACATTTCCGCATCCATACCTTTCTTCATGCTCGTATTGTCAGTGTGAATTGTGACCTTGACGTCAGCAAACGTCAATGTGACCGATATCTTTTCGATCGCAGCATCGCGATAGAATTAATGGTGTGGATTTGTCAGCTCCAGTGCACCAGTACTATGATTTGTGATATTGTGTTTGATCACGGATTGTTTGTTGTTTATTTGTGTGCCGTGGGTGAAATTGTAATATCGCCGTCTTCAATTGGAAGCGGAGATCTGTTCATCTAAGTGCCATTGTGTGATCTCGGCGGCGACTGTAGAGCTAAAAGAAGCGTCATATACAAGGTAAAGCAAGCAGTGCTTCCGAATCCTAGTTCTTAAAAATTCTCATAAAATGTTTTCTAACACATTAACTAGAATACGCCTGAAAAAAATATTTTTTAAATATATTTTATTTAACAGAAACTTATTTATATTCCTCATTGTACATGGTTGCGCACCCCCTCACATTCATAACATTTATCGACAGCTGGATATTTAGCATCAAGTTCCGCAAAATGCGAGGGTGGTGTTGAAATAGCTATCATCCGATCAGCACTGACAGAGTGAGTTGCGCGTTAAATTGTGAAAAATATCTGGGATGTTAATCATCTTTTGTTGTTGAAGTGTAATTTCTTTGCCGAGGCCTGTGCAAGATGATCAAACTCGCTTATGTAGATGAAAATGAGTCAAATAAGTTACCGCGCTATCTAAATCCGATCCTGATTCTGTTCTTACCCCCGTACCGTCAGGTACTTGAATTTCTAGCGAAACTATTTTTGGAACAATGTCGGGAGATCACATGGCGCTTGAACACATTATTTGTTAAATATTAATTAAATATATTAATTAGAAAGATATACGTATGAAATACTAATTTAATGTATTAATTATAAATATATACATATTTTGTCGAAAAATATTGTTTTTACGCTACCGGAATACATCGCAGACCTATGTTCTGAATAATTACAACTTCGCAATAAGAATGTGTTCTCCTTAATATACATATGAAATCAATTTTATCGAAAAATATTGTTGTTGCACCACCGGGATTCGAACCTGGATCTCTTTCCAAATCGGGGAAGGTGCATTATTCAACTATGCTACATATATAATATCGTCGCTGAAGCGTCGTAAGAAATATTTGAATATGTCCACAAACACACAATTAGTGGATTTTCACCTACAAAAGCACTATTATTAAACAAATAATAAATATCTCATAGAGACGAAGCTATTATATTTATTATTTAAGCCAGCCGAAGACAGGTCATAAGCCCAGGGGCGTGCAGTGCATACAAGAAAAAAAGCTGTGCATTACTAAAAATTCTGGGAAACAAAAGTAAATTTGATAATTGGATTAACATAAACGATAAATTATTTTACAATTAGCGCCATCTATATGCCAGTAGAGACTTTAGTTGCTTTGTTCTAAAAAATACCACGACAACTCACCGCCGTTCCCATGGCGCTCTTTTGTATTCGCCGCATCGAGCTATTCACATCACTCTGTTCTGTCTTTAAGTTAGTGAATTACTTAAGTCATATAAATGGCTATTTACTGAATTGAAAATTCCTTTCGGTTGATCGGTTTTGAATGGAGACGTTACCTATGTTGTTTTTTAACAAAATAACATTAGAAAGGATTACAACTACGTACAAATCATTGAAGTGTCTACATACTCTTTTACTAATTCGCGAAAATTACTATCTTATTTTTTTTAACGTATTGATTTCATGATTGTTCTTTAAATAATTATTTCCTTTAGTTATTACGTGAAGGATTTTCAAACAATAAATTAATCATGTTCTGTCATAAAAAGTGTTCTTAAAAACGTCCATACTTTTTTTATATGGTTAAGAAGATATTATTTTACGTTAACCTAAACTTAAAAACATTATTAACAGTATACTAAAATTATAAATTAATACATGGTAGGGTCGTATAAACGACGAATTTATTTTGTTTAAAGAAGTTGGTTAAACGATTACATATTTTGTATATGATTGTATAATACCATTGGTAACAGCATAACATAAATCAACACCTACTGCACGATGCTGGTGATTACCCATACTTCCATATATTTTCCATAAAATATAATAAAAAATTGCTTCGCCTTTGTGAGATATCTATTATTTGTTTAATTTTTCCTAAATATTATTCTAGTTTCTTAGGTTATGGCATATAAATGCCTCAATAATCTCTACTTTCACAATATCAAAAAAATAATTTATCTACTAGAAGTTCCGGCTATTCACAGCGTTCTGACAGATATTTGCACTGTTTTGAGTTTAATTAGTTGAAATCAAGAGATTAGAATAATTTTTAGATATTTTTTGTGTTTATTTTTGAAGAAATGTTAAAAAATTGTTAACAACGTAAAATTGACAAAATGCAAAATAGTATGAAATTTTTCTAAAACAATCCCTTTTAGAATATAACTTCGAAGAAAACTGCAAAATCGATTTTTTTAATTAACATTTAAGACAATAGTTTACTTTATAATATAGATGAAAAAAAAATCATCCCACATGTTGCTAAACAAAGTAAGGAAAAGATATTTATTAAATAAATAATTAATTTCGTGTAGTTTTAAAAATATATATGTATTAATACAATGTTTTAACATGTGTGGAACTTATTGATTTAATTATAATTTTCCATAGAAAAATGTGACGTAAAATGCGAGAGAAGTTGCGAGAAAAAGTATTGTCGCCGCTTTGACATTGACGTTGTCTTAACTTTCTATTAAATAATCTCACCTAACCTAACCTATCTTAAATGAATGTAAGCTATTATTATGAACTACTACTTTGTGTGAAATCGTCTGTATGTGTGCACCTGCTTTACATCATGTGTGCAGTTTTCGTGTGTGCGGTTATCTTGTCACGATATATTTATAAACGTTAGCCGTATTGTCATTGTTTTATTTTGGAAAAAGCGTGGGGCGGTTACAGATGGAGAAATGGTTGACTGTAAACAATAAATTGATAATATTTCAGGTTTGTTTAAATCATTTGTTATTATACTGCGACAGCGTGCCACCGATAACAGTTTTCAAAATGAAATACAAAATGAACCATTTAAAAATAAATGAATAACTCGAAAGTATTCAATTTTTTCTCACTAGTAACTCGGATTTTCACCGCGCGATATGGCCTAAGAAATTAGAAATTAAATTCGCGTCACATCACCTTCTAGGTTGCTAAAATGTCTACTAAAATATTTATCATTAGAAATTAACACGTCATCGAAATATTAAAAAAAAATATAGTTACACACTGCCGAGACATGTAACGGTAATACATTGGGGTCACGTACGAAATTGCCCCGTTACTTATTTTTTGTCAAGCACCTTGACATTCACAAATAATTACCCTTAAGTTGGTATCACATTCTGTGTCTGAGGTTATAAAAACGGTTAGATCTATGGTTCGTTTGAAAAACCACCGAAAAAGCTGTCAGATTTGGACGGTTGAACAAACCGCGACAACGTTACTAAAATGTAGCTGTGTGCGATTCACTATAACCAGAGGAAAGCAAGATGCCTATGGATTTGACCTTTGGTCTCTGGTTTGACTTTAATTTATACCTTTGGATATAACCTTGAAGTTAGTCACCTCACTGTAGGTGACATTTTTTTATTATGATGATGAAAGATAGAGAAAGATATCGAAAGGTGGGTGACTGCAGGGAATAAGGTGAACGGCGCTTTGAATGGAATTATAACTAGTGGAAACTTGTCAACTGAGGCAAGACTAGTGGTTCATAATGGATTCTTGGTACGAGGAACGAAATTAGGCTGAATGCAGTAGAAATGAGATTACTTAGGCGTATATGTGGCAAATCTGTTTATGACAGAGAAAAGAATGAAGAGATAAAGAAAGAATGTAAAGCTGATCTTAGTATAGTGAGTAACATTAATAAAGGATCACTTAGGTGGTTTGGTTATATGGAACGGATGAATTAGGGGAGAATAGTAAGAAAGATATATGACGCAAGTGTTGATGGCACAAGAAGTAGAGGACGTCTGTGGAAGACTTGGCACGACCAGGTAAACCAGATACTGGAGAATAGTCCTGTTAAAAGCCTCAATAATCGTCGAGCTTGTATGAGAAGATGTATGAATTTAGATGAGGTGAGAATTGTGTATCAGGACAGAAGGGTGTGGCGTTCTATCATCATATTTATTGTTGCACATCCTAAATTATTGTGAGATATTGTGAAATATGACTGACTGAAATATAGTGTGTCGTCATTTTCTAGCACGTTTGTTTTATAATTGTACGGTATTATACTCCATTTAAAATACAACAATGCCAAATTTGTTTTATATGCGACATGGATTGGTAGTCAGGTGGAAGGTCATAAGCAAATTATACAATTGTATAATTTGTAGAATAGCGCAAAATTTGTAGTTTTGGTATCTTCTTCTTATTTTAAATAGGCAATCCACCCTTCAAAAGTGATTTGTGCCATTGATCAAGTTAAAACTGTATTTTATAGAAAAAAGTACTATTAATATTATAGAATAGGAAATATTATATTACATGTCAATACTATTGTCGTTCAAAAAATTTGCTATTATATTAAATACTAATTTAATGTATTAATTATAAATATATACATATAAAATCAATTTTGTCGAAAAATATTGTTTTTGCGCTACCAGGATTCGAACCTGGATCTCTATTTCCAATCCGGGGAAGTACACTACCAATTGTGTTATAGCGCCAGTATTTTTCATGACAAATTTTCGAATGTCTTCTTAATAATGCTATTATATTGATTAAATGTGGCGAGTTAAGGGAAAGAAGATGACACAAGTTAACCGGGATTTGAAAATTACCAACGACGAGATGACTGTAAAACAAACCTGTGATCCGCAATGGACATTCAAAAAATATATGGTCAAAGTTTTCCTCCTCGGCACCACACTCACACATTGGGGAATCTATTAAGTTCAATCTGAATAAATGTGAGGCTACCTGGCAATGCCCAATTCTCATGCTAGAGATATTTGATATTATTATTTTGGAGACTTTCCTTTTGGAGAACCAGGGGGTGCGGGGAATAGATCTTTGAATTATTTTTAGCTGATTACTCTTATGATTATTTGGATCCATCCATTGTGCAGTTCAAACAGAATTCGTACGTTTTTCTACCATATTAAGTCTGTCATACATCGGGATATGGAATTGATGGGGGAAAACTCCGGAAAGAGTGGTCTCCTTGGCCCTTTCATTTTCATGAATTCCCTTATGTGCAGGAATTCAAACGAATGATACCTGTTTATTGTTGCTGTCTAAATTAAATAGATATCTTATGATGAAACAGATTATCTCATTGTCTAGCTAAAGTTTAGTTTTGGTATCATAAATTTGTCATTTTAATATATGTACCTGTTATAAATTTAAATTATTAAAGTTGAACTACGCAGGCGCCTGCAGCCGTACATTAAAATAAGCTGTTTATATGTTTTGAGAAATAAATCTTAATTAAATATTTATGTAATAGAATATTATGACAGATTGAATTGCGAATAATGCGATAATTGCACTAGGCATATTACGAGATAAATATTACATTCCGATTTATTGTATTTCTCAGAAATTCTGGTCGAGTGCAGTTTATTAGACACCATTGCACTATTGTAAAACGTTCGCAAATTAATCCGAGGATAACGGGTTTAATTCCCATTAAGTGATTTTTTGATGACCTTAGAGTATAGTAAATATCAAAAAATCCTTTGAGTGATCTCAGAACAATATGTAATAAAAAAGTTAAATACGTCATACTCATTACCATAATGACTAGATATTTTATTTAGTATTCATAAAGATCAAACTTACTATTTACGAACTCACATATTCGACAACACTCTTACTTACTTACTTACCTACCATCACGCCGTTTCTCCGCGGGGGTAGGCAGAGATGATAGAGCGTCACACTCCTCGTCACAATTTTCGCTTCATCCACATTCATACATTTTCTCATACAAGCTCGCCGATTGTTGAGACTTCTAACAGAACCATCCTCCATTATTTAGTTTACCTGGTCGTGCCAAGTCTTACGCCGACGTCCTCTATTTCTGCTGCCATCAACACTTGCGTCATATATCATTCTTGCCATTATCTCCTCATTCATCCATTCCATATGACCAAACCACCTAAGTGATTCTTTCTTATTCTTACTCACTATACTAACATCAGCTTTACATTTTTTACTCTGTCATAAATAGATTTGCCACATATACGCCTAGGTAATCTCATTTCCACTGCGTTCAGTCTACTTTCTTTCCTCTTCTGCCAGCTCCAGGCTTCACTTCCATACATCAGTGTCGGTACCAGGACTCCATCATTTCTGGTTCCGCTAGGTAGATTCTTTAGAATTGTAATGCGTACACGGTACCTACCTGCAAATTTGGTTTAAAAAATAATACACACTTAGCTAGTATATACACAAAATATAATGCTAATTAACTGCTTTCTAGCAAATTAAATTTTAAAATAATTTGTAATAATTTACTTCCTCCCTTCCTTTCCAGTGAACCGTACACACAACCATGAAAATACGAATTGTAATAACTGTTTTTTTTTTCTTATTCTATTTAATTTGGTCTGATTATTGTGATTGTTAATGTTTATTTTTAAAAAAACACAAAAAATAGTAATTATAACAAAAAATACAATTTTTTTCTAATATGTTTTTTAAATGCCCCAAATACTTAATGAAGCTGTTAATATTATTTTCTGTAGAGATAAATGTGTATTGTTTCGAACGAATTATTCGGTAGTCGAAGTTTAGCAAGTGGGTGTGAATTGATGTTGGCCCGAGGCTGAAGTTGTGTCGAACCGTTTATGAAAATGCGTGTCGCGATTGGATCCTGTTCGGCGACATGTCAACACGAGAATACCTCAAAACGAGTTTGAAATTTTTTGAAAAATATCGCACTTGGAAATAATGTTCTCAAGTTTTCACGAGCCTATTGATAGACCCGGCGATAGAATGGGATCCGCAGGATCGGCTAGAGAGGTTGGAGACACACGGCAGAGTAGCTCAGAATATCCTTCTGTAATTTTCTTACTTCAACACACAATAGCTGTCCACTTGGCCAGCATAAGTAACATTTACAATACTAGTCATTTTTATATTAAATTAATTATTTCGCTAAAGTTTTACCCATATGCATATATTTATGAGTAAGTATATAAATTTATTGTAATAACACTTTTACTTTTTATTTATTATTGGATAGCTGGAGGGGGAGGGAGGAACCACCCTTTCCCGGGACCGGTTTAGAAGCTATGGCTTCTTTGTCGGCCCTACTCATCAGAGTTAATAAAAACGCGACATTAATTCAATTACATTTTTACAATTACTAAATGAAAAAGGAGAAGAAATTCAATGTGGTTATTAGTAGTTCATATTTAAAATTTAGACCCTTCAGCGTTCTTTAAGTGTTGTCTTTATTCATAAAAATCATATAACATAAATCCATAGAATATTATTTTACATACAGATGGAAAATAAAGGCGCAGTAGTTCAAGGCAGACACTCAGGGATCCATTCATCAAAAACACTTCCAAAACAGGGACACTTTTACTGCAGTACACGCGAAGGGAACGGAATTACGCATGTATTCTATGAAGTGAATCCAAACCAGATCCAATATTCGAGATTGGAATTTATTGACCCCGATGATGTATTGTATCATACAAGAATAATAATAAGTTAACATGCTTGTTAGTCCAGTGGTTAAGACGATCGCCTAGTGTTCGAGTCTCAGTCCAGGAGACGAGCAAGTTAGTCCTATTTTCACAGCACGAGCGTTTACCTTAGTTTTAAAATATTAATGTGACAAAAGTCAGTCATATTTAACCCTTCCCAAACCATGCAGTAACGCAGGTCTACCGCTCTAATGAAATCTGTAATATTTCGGTAAGTATGCGTAACAAACACTTCATATTTTAGTTAATTTAAAGGAAAATATTTACGCTAAGAAATGACTAGTGAAAAATTAATTATATAAGGCGAATTCTACAAAAATAATTATTTTTAATTCGTTCCGTTGTAAAATGAATACGTTGATAAAAATACAATTTGTGGCAAGACAGAAAGAAATCACACAATAATTTCACATTGAAAACAATAACAAACATACAAATATAATGGTGTCTCTTTCTTACTAATTAAATGAAGATAGATAAAAAAGGAAGGTTGTATTATACAATGCAACCACTTATACAGAACTTGATGAATGCTCCGAATTTTAATATTATATATTTTTTTAATATTTAATGCTCAATATTTAAAGTAAATTTATGGCATTAACCATTTTTTAACATTTTAAAGGCTAATAGAACTCTAATTTCTTACGGTAACACGAGTTGACAGCATGGCTACTTACGAGTATTTTATATCACGGTATGGTAAAGGTTAACAATCGATTCTCGTTTTTACTATCGGATATCGGAGAGTAAAATGAGTTTACTTTCGAGAAGTTAATACTTTTTTACCCGTTTTCGCAATAAATTTAGTGACTTTTTTTATAATAGTAAAAAGTGAATACACAATCGGCTGCCCTAAATCCATGTTATTATATAATCCCAGGAACCATTCTGAAATATAACACATTTTCGCCAAAAATATGCAAAAATATGTATCGTGTATTTTTAGCGTGTTTACATTCAGATTTAATTGCTAATTTATCACAGTTTATTACTACGATTTTCATTGTTAGTATTGTGCGAATTGTACAATGAATATCCGCGAAAATTGTAGAAAAATACGTACATCTAATTATATTAGCAGGCCGGTGTACAAAGGCGTGATTTATGACACAGCGATAAATTAGCCGCTAGGGCCGACAGGCCAATTGCAATGCGGCCGGGATTTCATTCAAATGTTAATGGGTTCAGCTGGTTTTGAAATCAAAAACTTCCAGAGCAAACGTGAAATCATTTTAACCCAGTCAAATTCAACCTCTGGACCAACTATTTGAAACTATTTTTTAAAGATATGAACGGTTTTCTTTTGCAATTCACAAACTCGTTCACTCGGTCCGTATCCGGCTATTTTTTGAGATTTTCGGCTCAAGATTCATTTATGCATTGCTATTTAACATTCTAACATAATCATTATATAGTACCTACACTAATAATTCATTAGTTCTACAACACTCCCACCACATATTTTCTTTTCTTTTTTTTTTCTCCCTATTTTTGATTTCGATAAAACTGGCTACTTTAACACAGACTGAAGTCTAGCAAATTAGCCAAGACAATGCTATATATATATCAGAGGTGGAGTTTACACAACAAACTACGAGTATTATACTGAATAGAAATATAATTGTATCTTATGTTTATCATGTTATATTATAATATATTCACCTCTATTATAACAAAAACATGTATGTCAATAAAGTCTAATAAATAAATAAATAAATAATTTAGAGACTAATCCACTATATACATGCCAAGTCTTGGAGATTCAACATTGTTCTTTGACCATTGATTTTACGTTCGTCTATTGGATGAAACTGAATCCTAGCAGCAGTTAAAATGGCGTATATGTTTGTAATTTAATATCTTCCGTTTGTTTAAATCTTCAGAATGAATAGTTTTAGGTAAGTACTTGTAGTTCTAAGTGACGTTTATTTTCATGCGACAAGTCTTGCTGTTAAATCAAACGCCTTGTATAATAAGGGTCGGTTCTACCAATCTCAAGCTGACCTCTAAATTTATCTTCAGATCAAAATTTCAACACGTGTACACGGTGCGGAGATTTATCTAATCATTTCACATTCCATGGAAACGTCCCATAACAATTCAATTACCATATTATCGCATCCAGTCACCTGCTTTGAACACCATCGATTTATTTGCTCTCCATAAATTCCTACAAAAAAAATTACTCTTGTACAAAGCAATCATCCGCCCTATACTCACATACGCGATCTCCATCAGGGGTTCAAGTAACACAAAAATTTTAGAATCCAAATTAAACTACATCCTTAGGAGAATCAGAAACTCACCCTGGTTTGTCAGAAACACAATCATTCACAGAGACTCAAATACTCGATGTATCATCTAAATTAATATCCATCCCAAACCCTTCCATAAACTCCCTCGACCTATATGATCCCTCATCCGATCCCCATCATGTTCGTCCCATTTCACTTATTTATCCTATTCTTGACCCTATTGAACAAAACTTATAAAAATATTCTATAAAAACTTTTGCTAAACATATAACAATTTATAAAACATTCAACAAAAAAATAATTAACCAACTATTAATTTACCTGATATTAAAAAAAAAAAATT
Source organism: Eubasilissa splendida (assembly GCA_031772225.1). Lineage (NCBI taxonomy): Eukaryota > Metazoa > Arthropoda > Insecta > Trichoptera > Phryganeidae > Eubasilissa > Eubasilissa splendida. The sequence continues at coordinate 22,240,862 of CM062862.1, read as the reverse complement.
TCACCATGTTCCCCGCAATAGGGTCCCCCAAAAAATCTTACGCTATTATTGTTACCTCATATATCGGAGACAAGAGGGCTCAGCCCTTATCCTTCCCTCCTTTAATAATCGAATCAGAGAGGCCTCCATGCATACATCGAACATTCTAGTCACCGAGTATTGCAGATCAGCTTCGCTATTAGCTACTAACTCTGCATTAACTACTACTACATGTACTAGGCATGACACAATAAAAATTCTCATTATTGTCGCTCTTACATCCAATTCATTCAGTTCTTTCATACAATTGTCCATGTACAAGTTGAAAAGCCATGGTGACATTACACAACCTTATTTGACACCTTTTGTAATCATATCGCAATGTAATTGTAATCAAATCGTGATTTGAATGACCCATTAATTCTTATAGAACTACTTCCCTAATTTAATTGTCTACATAAGTTTAGCATTTACCTCGTGTTAAACAAAACCTTCGCAGGACGATGGATGCAGAAATATGGTGAACGAATGTTATACATATCGCCCACAGAACTATTATACCAATTCTAGAAGTGTTTAAAATTAAACAATGTCTATCTTCTGTTGTGCAATTTTTAAAAAAAAATAGAGATGTGTACATAAAATACGTGCCATATAAACATTCCTACTATTAAAATATGAATAACTTGCTGGTTTTCTGGAATAAGGCTCGAACCCCTGACCACTGGATCACTAGGCGAATGTCTTAACAACTAGACAAACAAGCACGTATTGGCATTTAAATACTTATATTAATATTAGATTTTTAATGCTCAGGATATTTTATAAACATAGACTACAGAATTTAAGTTATCAAAAATGAACAAGAAATATTATATCGATGTAAGTAAAGTACCTAACTAACGATTAAAACAAGCCCTTATGTTAAAAGATCAATAAAAAATCCCCAGAGAAAGTTCCAAAGATAAATCCTTTTTTATTCGGAAAGGTATTTTGATGGAAGTTTCAGGGATAGAAAAACTGTAAAAAATGTAAAGTATATTTAATAGAAATAAATATCAAGGTTTTACTTTTCCTTGTAATAACTAAATGAGAGTTAAATGTCAAGATCAAACTGACTGTTTTCAAAGCTGCGCAAATGACAAAATTATCTTAAAGGATTAGCAGCAGTAACATTATTAGATTGAATGAGAAGTACCGCGATAAGGGAGACCCTCGGCATGGAGTCCCCACTTCTATATGTTGACAGATCTCAATTAAGATGGCTTGGACACGTCTTGCAAATGCCAGAGGAAGGACTACAAAGATGTGTGTGCAGTTTCGGGGGGAAGGCAATGTTGGGAAAGACAGTAAAAAAGACTTTGAAGAATATGGAACCGCAGACAGAGGAAGATGGAAGCGCCTTGACGAGAATTGGGGGTCCCGACCCTTTTAAGATAAGGGTATGAAAATAATAAATAAATATTTAAGAAAATCAGAACGCTATAGCCGTCGGTAAGGAAGTATCAAAAGTCTTGCGATAAAAATAATAAATAGTCTATACCATAATAATATTAGTTTTTATATATTAACTATTTATTTAACTATTATTTATATGTTAACTAACTTACCATCATGCCGTTTCTCTGCGAGGGTAGGCAGAGAGGATAGAGCGCCACACTCTTCTGTCCCGACACACAATTTTCGCCTCATCCGCATTCATACAAACTCGTCGATTGTTGAGACTTCTAACAGAACCATCCTCCGGTATCTGGTTTACCTGGTCGTGCCAAGTCTTCCGTGGGCGTCCTCTATTTCTGGTGTCATCAACACTTGCATCATATATCTTTCTTAGCATTCTCTCTTCATTCATCCGTTCCATATGACCAAACCATTTCATCATTTCTTAATCTTACTCATTATACTAACATTAGCTTTACATTCTTTCCTTGTTTCTTCATTCTTTACTCTGTCATAAATAGATTTGCCACATATACGCCTAAGTGATTTCATTTCCATTGCATTCAGTCTACATTCGTTCGTCTTCAGCCAGATCTCACTAGTCTTGCCTCGGTTGACATAACTACATTAAAAGCGCCGTTTCCTTTACTCCCAGCAGTCACCCTTCTTTCGATATCATTCTCAGACTTTCCGTTTCTATCAAACGTACTTCCCAAATACACAAACTCATCTTATTGTTCCAAACATTCATTACCTACAAGTATTTAGCACGTTGTCTTGCTTTCCTCCTTTTCGAATACCATCATTTTTGACTTGTTGACATTCATAATAAGGTCGCTTTCCTTGCATACATCGTACATTCTACTTACTAGACTCTGTAGTTCTTTTTCATTATTCGCCATTAGTACCGCTTTAGATTGAAAGACACTAATAGTATGTTAATAGTATGAGATATTTTCAAAACAAACTAAATATATCACTTAGAAAGATAGAAAAAATAAATCTTTCGAGAAAACATAGTTGTTGCCGGGACTTGAACCGAGTAAACTATAGTAAAGTGGCGTGTAAACTACAATTAAATCAAATACAATTAATGAATATTATTTTTTTTTAAATACAATTTTTTTCCAGTTTGAATCGGAGTTATAATTTTTTTTTTCAAATACCTTTGAGAGGAATCTTCTAGATGGCGTCAGCACTCCAGTCTATTTTTATATACCCAGAAAATTTAAACACAAATAAATGTTTTTGATATTAGATGCATAAATGATTGAGAATGCGAAGCACGGTGAACTGCTAACAACCGTCTGAAATTTGTATCTTTTGTGGTCGATGATGAATATAATATTTGCGGTTAATACCAACATGATACATGCAGTTACGGTATTGCGGTGTGCAGGCAGTTAGACATTTTATCAGAGATGGATCACTCATTTGTGGGGTATGATCCCGTGGACTGTATCGATTATAATTATGATTAGATGACGTAATCCGAATTGGATTCAATAAAGGAATATTGGCAAAGGAATCTGGCCTACCTTGATCTCGATCCTGGATCGGACGTCGTTGTTTCGCCTCCAGTTGACTAGCACGTTTTTTGTGAAGAACCGAGATATCACCGCACTTTCAGAACTATTGAGAACACAGCTTCTTTGCGGTCCGAGCGTTACGCACGGCGCTGCTTTCGGACGGCAATAAAATAACATAAGTATTGACAGTTTGGTGTCAGAAGGCAATCTGTCCCCCCATCGGCGAAATCCTAAGTCATTTGTTGGCTAGAGTGGGATAGGTATATTAAGGTTTATATTGGATGGACAAATGCACAGGGAGTAGGTACTCGACTTGCGTCAACACTCATATAAGATGTGGACATTTGGAGGATGATTAGAGCTACTTGTGGAGTTGGCTGAATGACGGCTTGTAAGAGTACGGCTGCCCCCAATTACAGTCGCACCTTCGTGCTCAGGTGTATCATGAAATGTATTGTTGAAATATGTATAATGTTGGAAGAGTACTCCGTATTCGAGTAAATTTGTATTAAGTAACAATTTGACTTAGATACAAAATTCATTTTTTAAATAATTGGTGTTTTTTTAAAAATAGATTCTGGTAAAGAAACAATAATATATGTTTTTAGTTAGTATTGACATCCTGAAGAAGAAAATGGTATTTTTCGAAACCGGTAGATGTATTTAAACTCAATAAGTGGTTAATAAAACAAAGTTAACAAATAAAAATATAAAACTTATCTTATACATATCTGGTCAGTTTCACTTTAAATCTATTCAGTTTCTCCTCCTTTCATACATCATTGATTTCTGAGATTTAGCATTCTTCCTGAATGGCAGTCTCAGTCTATCCCTTTCTCTCGTACGATGTTCGTGTTCATCTTGATTTGCATCAATTTTTCGTATAAATTCTGCCGATATTTTTTTATTGAGAATTTTATAAATCCATTATATTAAATTATATATTCAGATCTTTCAGCATTGCACTGATCCGAGTTTATCTATTTTCTCTGAGTACTATTCTCAAGGCTTTATTTTGCAACACAGACAGTTATAGGATGTGAATCGAAGTAGTTACGCGTTTGATAAATTGTAAGACAGTAAACGTTTGAATAAGTCATTTGGAGATGTTCAATAATATTGATCTGTTCATGGTTGGCGATCTCTTCCCAGAGCCAAGTTCTGGTTGAAGGTATCAAATAGCCAGTTGCCAGTATTGATGTATCTTTCGCCTCAGCGAACAACCGGTAATTAACGCTGTAGAAGTAAGAGTTATATGTTCATCTAATCTGTATCTGAGCTCACGAGTTTCACGAATAGTAGCGCCACATCGTAACTGCTTATCCGCCCAGATATAATGTAGTTCACATGATTAAATTTTAAATGGGCTTACCGCATCAGCAGCTTCATTACCATCGCATTCAGCATTCTTTCGTTCCTCTTTTACCATCTCTTACTTGCTTACCATCACGCCGTTTTCCGCGGGGGTAAGCAGATAGGACAGAGCGCCACATTCTTCTGTCCTGACAATTCTCGCCTCATCCGCATTCATACATCTCATACAAGCTCGAAGATTATTGAGGCTTCTAACAGAACCATCTTCCAGTATCTGGTTTACCTGGTCGTGCCAAGTCTTCTACTTCTTGTGCCAATAACACGTCATATGTATTTCTTACCATTCTTTCTTCATTCATTCGTTCCACATGACCAAACCACCTAATCTTATTCATTATACCAGCTTTACAATCATTCCTTATTTCTTCATTCTTTACTCTGTTATAAAAAAATTTTTTTTTTACTGAATTCAGTCTACTTTCGTTTCTCTTCTGCTTCACTTCCATACATCAGTGTCGGTACCAGGACTCCATTGTGCACGGCTAATCTTGCCTCGTTTGACATAATTCCATTCAACTGCCGTTCACTTTATTCCCAGCAGTCACCCTTCTTTCGATATTTTTCTCTGTCTTTCCGTTTCTATCGAACATACTTCCCAAATACACAAACTCATCTACTTGTTCCGAATATTCATTACCTACAAGTATTTTGCGTCTTGCTTTCCTCCTTCTCGAATATCATCATTTTCGACTTGTCGACATTCATAACAAGATCGCTTTCCTTGCATACATCGTACATTCTACTCACTAGCCTCTGTAATTCTTGTTCATTATTCGTCATTAATACTGCATCATCGGCGTACAAACAATTTCCATATATAAATGAGCATCATATGAATATATATATAATTCAACTCCATTTCCTCTCAAGTTTAAAGTGCTAAAAAGAATCAGATAAGGATGTATATTGTCTTCAGACATTTTTAACATATGTGGAGAATACATCATGAAAAATGCAGTACAAAACTGGATTGGTGGAGTAAAAATTGGAGGCAGAAAGATTTTCAATATCAGGTACGCGGACGATACAACTTTGATCGCTACATCAGAAGGAAAAATTACTACTCTATTGCATTCAAGAAGAAAGTAGAAAATTTGTCCTTGAGATAAATAAGGAAAAATCATTTTTCTAATTGTGATGGAGAGATTGTTAAAAAATTGTGATTTTGGGTTGCGGTATATTTTAGTTTTAGAATATTAATTTGATCTCTTAATCTTGTGGATCGGAATTCGCTTCTAAAATTTTATTGATTTTTAATTTTGAAAATTTGGATTGTTGAATTGTTTTAGTATATGTCTATTATTTTTGGTACTTTGAAATCTGCGAAGAGTTGTACACTTGGAAAGTCTTTTTTTTTAGAACAATTTTTATTATAATTTTTTGAGTGATTTCTAATTGTGACATTGAAGTTTTATATGCTCCTCCACATCCAATAATACTGTATTGCAAATGTGACTGTGCAAACGTGTAACATATTATTTTCAGATTTGTAAGCGATAAGATGTTTTCGAGGTTTAAAAATATGTAGGCAGTTTTCCTTATTTTGTTTGTAAGATTAGTAATATGTTCTTTCCATTTGAGTTTATTATTTATTATGATTCCTAGGTACTTGATATAGTCTTTTTCTTCAATTAATGAACCTTGGTCATAAGATTATTCTTGAGCTTTGGTGTGAATTTTAATATTAATTTCAGTGTTATCTTCGTAGAAAGTATGTTTCATCAGTATTAATTGATAGGAGGTTATCATCCGTCCACTTTTTTTATGGTATTAACATCCTCATTTGCAGATATATTAGCGTCAGTCCAAGTTTTTTCATTAATTATTAGTACTGTATCGTCTGCATAAAATATTATTTTACCATGTAATTTGAGTTTAAATATATCATTAGAGTAAGAAATAAATAACAATGGTCCAAGTATCGTACCTTGTGGTATGCCAGAGTTATCATTGATCGACATAACTAGTTTTAACGAACAGATGCCCCGCCCTTCCAGACCTTGAAATTGTCAAGAAATTTAATTATCTCAGGTCCATAATCCCTGACGACGGTAGTTGCGAGCCAGAAATTAAATGACGGATGGCTATGGCTAAAAGTTATATGTTTATTGACTTGACAAAATATGAAAAGTCTGCGCCATTTTTAAGACAACAAAGGCAAAGCGCAGACAAGTGTCTGGTGTGTTGTATATCTTTATATGGTGTGGAATCATGAACGCTGAAAGCAAGGACCGCATATATCTCCATTCTGCAGGAATTAAACGTACCCAACTAAGACAGAGTCTCAACCATTTGCCTGAGACGAATCCTTCAATTTTTTGGGCATCTTGCAAGAAAGGATGATAGCTCGGAGAAGGTTCTCGTGATGGGTCACGTCGAAGGATGAATATATTATTTGGATATTTAAATATTTATTACATACGAACAGTTTTATAAATTAATATAAAATAGCTTTGTATATAACGACAAGCGTTTTACTATTTAACACCAGAACAAGGTTGTTCTTTTATCAGAATACTATTATATTGTAATTATATAATTATATAATAGTATAACTATTAAACTGTTATACACCGCTCTGGCGTAGAAACCAACATTATCTCGAAACTAATTGGCGTTAAATGTATTAATTAGAAATATATAAAATCAATTTTATAAAAAAATATTGTTGTTGCAACCGGGATTCGAACCTAGATCTCTTTCCAATTCGGAGAAAGTGTATTAACCGACTATGCTACAGCAGACAGTACTTTTGACGACAAATTTTCGAACCTATATGTTACACTTTTCAAATTAATACGTCTATCGTTCCATTATTTGAAAGCCTTCTACTATATTTTTACGAAATCTCAAATATCTTTGAATACTCGGATAGGAAACGCCAGAAATAACAATTCATATTTATTACATTTTGGATACATAGATACAGCTTATATATTATTGAGGAGAACACATTCTTATTGTGAAGTTGTAATTATTCAGAAAATGGGTCTGTGATATTTTAAATACAAATTAAATGTATTAATTAGAAAGATATATATATATAAAATCAATTCTATTAAAAAATATTGTTGTTGCTACCGGGATACGAACCTGGATCTCTTTAAAATATCACAGACCTATATTCCGAATAATTACAAGTTCACAATAATAATGTGTTCTTCTTAATAAACTAAAGCGGTCGTATATGACACAAAGTTATCTTATTCAATTATATCAATTTACTTATATTTCTCCATTCATCTTTGTCACGTTGCAACATAAAATATTTTCTGTTCAATACGGTTTCCTTTAGATTTTCTCAGTTTTCAGCCTTAGTAACGTAAATTTCTCATGTACGTCCATTATCATAAAACAAACATATTATAATGACAGTCCTCTACGCAGGATGGTAACACAAAACCAATAAGATTTGGTATCAATTCTCTGAACAATGCGCGCAAGTGTGCGGTTAACGTTTCGAAGTAAGTTATTATGCTATTGTATTTTGTGTGATTTTGAAAATAAATTATTGTTATAAGTATTATTAATTTAGTGAATATATTATTGTACCGCATTGCTGTTTGACTCGATATCAATAGTATAGAGCAATTCCTATTTCTTGGAACCAAACTGTTTAATGTTGCAGTTAAATTATGTCCTCGCTTTGCTTTGTCCTGTTCTTGCCAATCACTTCAGTCACGCGATCCAACAGCCTTAATTGCCTTTGTTGATGATGTATATGTATTTACCTTATGTAGAAACACCTAACAAAATTTAACTTCCTCAATAATAAGACAAATACTTTGTTTAAACCACTATTTATTAATTAGAAAGATATGCTTATAAAATCAATTTTATCGAAAAATATTGTTTTTGCGCCACCGGGATTCGAACCAGGATCTCTTTCTAATTAATATATTTAATTCATATTTAAAATATCACAGACCTATGTTATGAAAAATTACAACTTCACAATAAAAATGTGTTCTTCTTATAATAAAGTTGTATCAATGTGTCCATAATAAAATTAATTGATAATTCTGGCGTCTGCTATCAGATTGCTCAAAGGTATTTGAGATTCCGTAAAAATAAATTAGATGGCTCTTTCAATTAATGAAACGATTAAATGTATTAATATAAAAAAAAGGTAACATATACGTTCGAAAATTTGTCGCTAAAAATATCGTCGCTGTAGCATAGTTGGATAATGCACCTTCCCCGGTTTGGAAAGAGATCCAGTTGGCGCAACAATAATATACATCGATAAAATTGATTTTATGTGTAAATCTTTCTAATTAATATTTTCACTATTTATTAATTATTCATCATGTTTCGATACTCATGGTATCTTTTTCAGGAAACAATGTAAACTGAAATTAAAAATACAAGCATAGATCAAAACAAAACTATAAAATGGTGGGTAACCAACCAAGTAAGAAGTAATATGAAAACGAATTTAAAAGGACTATTTGTAAAGAGGATTTGGTTATTTATAATATTTATCTTGCTATGAACACTTTTTTGATTTCTAAACCCCTTGTATTTGTACGTATAATTTCTAAACTCTTGTTAATGTTAAAAGAATGGTTTGTTTCCAAAAGGTGATTGGCGAAATCAGAACAGTTACTGCTATTTAGGCATCTCAAGTGCTCCTTAATTCTAATATCAAAATTTCTGCCAATTGTATCTATATAAAATAATCACAATCATTATAGCCACTACTTTATAATTTTGTTTTTATTTATGTTTGTATTTTTAATTTTAGTTTGCATTGTTTCCTGAAGATGATACCATAGGTATCGAAACATGTAGAATAATCAATAAATAGTGGTTTAAACAAAGTATTTTGTCTTATTATTTATATGAATTATAATTATATTATGTAACATAATAGTCTCGATCTTTTTCTCTACTAATTTATGTACACTGAAATTTCGAGTCTATTATTTTCTTCTTCTTTTACGAATTATGGTAGTGTGGCTAACGTGTCAAACGCAGGTTTAGTTTATATCAAAACAAAATACGTCACTTAAAAAAATACAAAGAAAAAATCTATCTTTATAAAAAGTATTGTTGTTACCGGGACTTTGACTTAAACCCAGAACTTTATATTGCATGTAGAATGCTTTCTCGATTACGCTATTTCAACCTAATTATCTCGTCAACGAATCATTACTTTTTTGAGATATATTACTTCTATTCCATTTGCTTGAGTCAAATTCTTAAATTTTTTGTGCATCTTGCGAGGAGAGAAGATGGCGTGTTGTGGTGGACCGATCTGATATTTGACGATGACAGCTCTGAGATCTGCAGGATGCCGAGAAAAGCGGAGGAGCATAAACAAGAGGGTGAGATCTCACGGAGATCACGATTCTCAGTCATGAGAGATCGAGTTGGATAATACAAAGTAGTTTTATTGGAGAATTTAGCTCCAGAAAAAGTGAACAAAATATTTTTTTATACAGATGATTTAGGAATTGACTCCCAACAGTCATGCATCCAAATACATTAAGCCTTCGTATGCCCACATAGAGAACGGATTGGCAAATAAATACATGGGTTTTGGATGTAATTAGTTGGTTTTACTCACACCAGGGGAACCGGCGGTCCGCCCAGGCAGTTCTGTTTTAATTGACACATTTTTTTTTATTCATTCATCACAGACATGTTATTATTTTTAATGTCTTTATTATTTATTGAAAATTTCAACAGATCGGGCGTGTGGGTGTTGAAACAAACAGAACAATAATAGATTTGGTGCTAACGAAGGTACTTGGCTAACACCCACAGGCCTTTTAAGATAACTCAATGGATGAATATTCATTTTTATTCTGCCATTGAGGCGATGCCTTTGGTTATTTAAAATTATTATTATACAAAACGTACGGCTAGTGACCATAGACATTATTATCTGACTTAATCTAACCTGAGCGTGGGGTAAAAGTTAAATTTGTAGTAAACGACACTTTTGATGCCAAATTTTTTTTTAAACGAACTTAAAGCTGTACTTTCTGAATTTTATCACCACGGGAAGTTAAGGTTAACCGCTGAGTCAAAACATTTATACTGTCCGGTTCAGGAACCTTTTTAGATAATCAGCACGAAGCACTGTGATTCATAATTGCGGTTTCGGTACGCACACGCAAGGAACCGAATACACTAGCAACAAGTAACTTTACAAAAACTTCAATTTAGTGACGAGCATATCCACTCTCTTTGACAGTTAAAAAGTCATGGATAATTTACAGAAAAATCGTATTCTGAGGTGTAGGGTATAATGTGGGGGGGCAGATAGGTACAGTAAACATAATGGAGCATCCACACGCGCACGGTCATCGGCGATCTGTGGATTTGTGATAAATACCAAATAGTTAAGTAAACGCTTCATTATGTCTTTCAGAAAACTGTTGTGAGATCTCATTTTAGATTACTTGCAGATATTCGATGCTAACTGAATGAATTTGTAAAAATTTACGGCTAAAATAAAATATTACGATAAACGATTTTTGTCACTCCTTGATAAATATTGAAAATGTATGTGTATTATTAATTTTGTTGTAAAAAAATTTCTTGTATCTAGAATATAACACTTTATAAAACATACAAATTTTAAAAATTATATTGTATATCTATATCACTTAGTATTAAAGAGTTATAAATATAAAATAAAATAAATACATTAAATGATCAGTTAAACTTAGATACTACACATTCTGCGCTTAACCTAGACTAGTTGCTTCCTCACATTTGTTGGCAGTTCATTGAACAATTTGAAACCTTTATACTATAAACTATTTTGTGTTTCTGTCAGATTTGTTTGTGGAAGTCTAATAATATCCCACCGACTTCTCGTAGGATAAGTGTGGATCTCAATATTATATTTAATATTTTTATTCATGTATGATGGTAATAATCGATTTTTAATTTTGTATTTCAGTATTAGAACATTTTGTATAAAGTTTTGCTTTGACGTCATTTATTTTAGTTGTTTTAATATATAACTTATTCTTGTATATCTGTTTTAAATAATTAGAATTTATTAATTGCGATGTTTTTAGGTTTAATTTCCTCCTGATTCTGCTTAAAAAAACAACTTTTTTGGCCATTTTCTTTATGATCATTAAGATATGTTTGTCGAATTTAAGTTTATTGTCAATTATTACTCCTAAATATTTGAATTCTTTCACTTATTTCAATATCTTCATTATTTATTTTTAATGGATAATATAATAATTATTATTATCTTTGCCAATAATTATAAATTTGCTTCTGGAGACGTACAATTTTAATTTATTACTATTTAACCATATAGCTATTAGTTCTAGTTCATTCTGAATTCTATACATACATTCATCAATATTATTTCCAGTGATGTATATTAATGTATCGTCTACAAATAATTTTATCTCGCAATTTTCAAGACATTTTGTCATGTCATTCATATAAATTAAAAATAATATAGGACCCAATACCGATCCCTTTCATCTATATAAATATGAATATACTGCTCCAATTTCTATTATTTTAATCACAAAAATTATAAACTATTGTCTATTGTAACATTTCAATTTCTTAACTGTTTTAATTTTTGTAATGTTTTACAATAATCTATCTCTTTTACGCTATTGATTTAACCTTCATATAAAATTTGTGTCTCTTCTACCTTCGCATTGTATTACAGTTTGTGGAGAGCTATTTATAAACTATATTATTTAAAAGAAAATATATATAAGTATGGATAATTATAGGGCTTCGGTTGGTTTAAGTGATCGCTATATATAAATATAACGTTCACCATTTACACCTATCAATTTCCATATCTAATCTATTTAATAACAGTGCCTTTGTACGTGAAAATCCAGTAATTGTGTGTTCTTGGACATATTCAAATATTGCTAAATAATACAATGGTTTTTAATACCACTAGAAATGTATACAAAAATATTTTTGTTACTATCTGGGAAATGCGTTATCCAGTTTCGCCACATCCACAAAGAACGTTGACGATAAATTTTTGAACTTATATGGTATAGCTCTTTCAAATTGATACATCTGTTATTTCATTTTTAAATATAACTTCACAACAATAATGTATTCTTAGGAGAACACATTCTTATTGTGAAGTTGTAATTATTCAGAACAGACGGTCTTTGATATTTTAAATATGAATTAAATATATTAATTAAAAATATATACACATAAAAAAACATATAGGTTCGAAAATTTGTCGTTAAAATTTTTGTCGCTGTAGCATAGTTGGATAATGCACTTTCTCCGGTTAGAAAAGAGATCCAGGTTCGAATCCCGGTGGCGCAACAATATTTTTTGATAAAATTGATTTTATATGTATATCGTTCTAATTAATATATTTAATTCATATTTTTAATAATGTATTCTCTTTAAAAATAATAATGCAGTATAGTATTTATCAGAAAACTAATCCTTTTTTTTGCACAAATACATGTTATCGTGGGAGTGAGGCATGTATTGTATAAAACGAATGGGAGAGGCCGTTGTAAAATATTTAAGAGAAAACACTAAAATTGGCTAATCGCTTTACATCCGAGTGGTCGCATGTTCTGGTGCAACTATTCGTGGTGTTGAGCAGCTGCACCAGTGATTCGAGTTCCTCAGTCAGCATTGTGTACCAGTAAAAATAAATGCAAAACACTTTAATTTCGTCGGTCCCGTGTTTCGATTGAAGATATACAAGTGACAGCATCTTTTAAAAACACCCTTTGTCTCTTATAGCCAAACCACAAAAAGTGTTTTTCTCAAAATTACACCCATACATTATCGGGCGCTTCGACGCGAAGGTATTCAAAAACGAAAAAGAAAACATCATGTATAATTATTGACATTTAAAAGGTTTGTTTAATCTTTTTGGCACGCTCTTTCGTGTTTATACCTGGGCCAACAATCATGCTAATCGATCCTTTTCTCAGAAACAATTTTTGGCAGGATTGGCCTATTTAATATGACAAACAAGGGTTTATAATCAGGGCCGTTCGCAGGCTGAAATCCGCCTTTGACTCAAAACGTAAATATACAATGTTTAAAATAATGATTCAATTTCATTATTAAATTTAATATTTTTTCGTATATTTAAAACTGTAGTTCTATGTCTGTTATTTTCAATATATATTCGAATATCATTAAGAATATAGCTACAACAATTTAACAATTATTTTTTTTGTGAAGTTGTAATTATTCAGAACATAGGTCTGTGTGATATAATTAATTAGAAATATATACGTATATAATCAATTTTATAGAAAAATATTGTTGTTGCTACCGGGATTTGAACCTGGATCTCTTTCAATCCGGGGAACGTGCATCAATTTGAAAAGCGTACAAAACGCGTGTAAGCGTCGTTAATGTACTGTAGCATAATTGGTTAATATATGACAAATGATTAACACATTATACTAAAATATATATATATATTATATAAATTTCTTATTATACTAACAATATTTAAGTATGTCTAAGATCACAAAATAACTGGATATTTACCTCCAAAGGCATTGTTGTTATTAAACAAATTATAGATATCTCATATAGACGAAGCTTTTTATATTATATTGTGTGTTCTTGGACATACCCAAAATTTGTTAATAAGCTAAATAGTTATGGAGAGATGAGCAATATTTCCGCTAGTTTGGATCACGGTATGCGCACATAAAATCTTTTGTACAATTTTAAAGACCGATGCTGTTATTTGTGCGCTAAGGGAAAAAATAAGATAAACATTACTTTACTAGTATTAGACTACTGGTAGGGTCTAGGTTCGCCATATTACTAATAAAGATGTATTAAGATGCACAAATAAGTCAAGAGAACTATTAACAACTATCAAGTAAAGCTGCATACTTCGGACACGTAGAGTACGACCAGTCTAAGTTTACGCTTTAAAAAATCTGCGCAGAAACGCATTTGGGGAATCCAGTGTATCACCAATCAATCATTTTAATTAGTCACTCCTTGTCCTTCAAGGAGTTTGTGCGCTCTGGACGTTTCCGATTGCTTTTTAATGCAGGTACACTCAACCTAATCGAGAGTTACGGAATTTTTAATATTTACATAATGTTTTCATCATCTTTGGGACATGGACGAGCACTACGAGGGTAAGCGCGTGAAATATTATTTAACGTATACATGTTCATGTCTAATGAAGCTGCCAATGGAGTTAGTGATTTGAAAAATGTTCAAATACGAGTAATATTTTCGCAGTTAAATGTAAATGACTATATTTTATTTATTGTGAAATTGTGTACAAATGTTAATAACTTAATTTCTAAGGTTATTTTAAAAATATTGTTGAGGTTAATTGTAAATGACTTAATTTTTATAAATCTTCTTATTGTAACGTAGATGAAAGTTTGTCGATGTCGTATCAGAAAGGTTTTGCAGGATATATTTTGAGTGATGAGATGTGCTTAACATGAGAGTGGTGGATGCCCCATTATTCCATCGTCCACTCTCGTGTCCATGTAATAGTAAAGGGATGTATTGTGTGTATGTGGTATATGTGACCAGAGGAAATTATGAAAAAGAAAACTACATGTCACGTGGCTTATTGTTAGGCACTGTTTACAAATATGAAGAAGTTAATCGGTACCATGTAGTTACTATGCATTGATAGTTTACGGAGGCGCATTAGCATTGATATATGGCATTGATACTGGTTGTGTTTACGGCTACTAAGAGTTTAGTTTCACGCACTGGTATATGCAGAGTGCGGTATATTCGTGATGATAAGAGTATAGACGACAGACCTCCACATGGTAATATTTCGCTTAGCATAATTATTTACATTATTTATTTTCAAAATTTTGTTAATTATTGCCAAGTATTTCATTTACAGTATTTAACCCTACCTAAACCATGCAGTAACACAGGTCTACCATCATAATTAAACCTGTAATATTTCGGTAAATACATGAAACATAAAATTCATGTTTTAGATAATCCTGAAGATAATATTAGCACTTGGGTAGTGAAAAACCAATTATGAAAAGGGAATCGTACAAAAACAATTATTTAATCCACTGTAAAATTAATACGTTAATAAAAATATAATTTGTGATATGAAAGACAGAGATCACACATTATTTTCACAGTGAAATGAATAATAAACGTACAAATATAATTGTCTCTTTCTCACTAATTAAATGAAGAGAGATAAGAAGGAAGGACACATTGCATACGACATAATAAATGCTCTAAATTATGTTATTAATCATTTTTCTAAATTTAATATTCAATATTTAGAGTAAATTCATAAAAACATTTTTTCTAACTGTTATTTACGGTAACACGAGTTGACAGCATGGCTGCGTTCGGGTATATTCACGGTATGGTAGAGGTTAATATTGTCGCCATAACACGTACTGCATTTATCCTTACCAAGTTTATCTTCATTAATTACTATTTCAGATTGTAGTAATAATGGAAGGCAGAATATATTTAAAAATTAAAAATTCCATTATCAAATCAATTACGTGTGTTATGCATAAATCGACGCGTGCAATGGCGATATTTTGACAGTTTACCAATACTTTCAATCTACAGTGGGTACGGGTTGTGTATTGAAATTAAATATACAAAAAATATGGTAAATATCCGAAGAAATAAATCAAATTAATAAATCAATAAAATACATCGTAGAACATTTATAGATAACTTGAAATACAGGTTCTATTGTAACGACATCATAATTTAAAATAGAAAAAAATACTTACTATTTCAATTTTGCATAACATTTATTGGCGACTACCAACATGTAGAATAAATTATAATAATTATTACTTATGTCTTGAATTTAATAAATATGTTATGTTTTTTTTTCGCTTTCGTTACACTTAAAAAACATCACTTAAATTATTTATGACTCATTTTGAACATAATTACTGCACGAAATTGAGGTCATAAATAACAAATATAATTATAATATATTTTTTATAGGTACCGAGAGCAGTGCACGAACAGAATCTAGCACAGGGGCGCAGCTAAAGAAACTTGTTTTGTTGTTTTTTGAGCAGATCTGAGTACAACGTTGTATATGTTTTCGGGCATCGAATAGTATATTAAACAATACTGTATATCATCTAAGATGCCCGACGCTCCGTCTATCATCAACATGTGTAAAAACCGATATACAGTGTTGTTGCATCAAATATTGTTTCTTACGGAGAGCGTGAGACCAGAAAAGAAATGCCTTAGGGAAGTAGCAGAAGTAATATTATTGAAGAGAGTGAGAAGTACCGAGATAAGCGAAATATATTTTTTTATTATAATTTTTTAAATAATTTTGTTATATCATTAATGACTTCTTCTTGTTTTTCTATTCAATGGACGTTGGCTATCCATTTTGTTTACTGCGGCCCGGAAAAGCTCTCTAATACACTGGCCAAACCATTACTTCAGCCATGATGTTCTTCTTCTTCCAGGGACCAGACCTCCAGTAATCTTTCACTGAATTATGAGGTGCAAGATCTCGTATTTCGAGTCCGAGATATTATAGAAATGTAGCATCAATTTGAAAAGTGTAACATACAGGTTCGAAAATTTGTCGTCAATGTATTGTGTGCTGTAGCATAATTGATTAATACACGTTCCCCGGATTGGAAAGAGATCCAGGTTAACAACAATATCTTTCGATAGAATTGATTTTATATGTATATATTTCTAATTAATACCTTTAAATTTGTATTTAATAACACCGTCCCCCCAGTACGGACCTGTTATGTCCCTTTCGCATAAAGGTCTGGCAATTTTAACACATGTCCTCCCCCGTCATTATTAGCAAGGTAGCAGATTGAATGTTATTATTAATATCGCGCATTATGAATTCGCGATCACAATATTATCAAGATTAATTTTTGAAAATTGGTGCAAAATATTTTTACAGCCCCAAAAAGGTATGTTCAGTTTATTTTTATGAAGATTGATGAAGGCCAGAAATCTTAGCTAAAACTTAATTTTATTTCTTGTGTTTAAATTTAATTGCGAGTCTGTTCTGATTGCTGGACCCCGATAAGATGAGTAATCGGTTTCAATCAGATGTGATTATAAGGTCTGCAATTTTGATAGTAGGTACTGGTAATGTCGATTGTACCTACTTCGGACCGCTTGCTAGGGGATAATATGAACAATACTAAAGAGCTTCTTTTTTTAAAAATAATTTATTATCATTATTTATTACTAAGGAGAACACATTC
Organism: Eubasilissa splendida; assembly: GCA_031772225.1. Lineage (NCBI taxonomy): Eukaryota > Metazoa > Arthropoda > Insecta > Trichoptera > Phryganeidae > Eubasilissa > Eubasilissa splendida. The sequence continues at coordinate 22,223,335 of CM062862.1, read as the reverse complement.
TTATTGTGAAGTTGTAATTATTCAGAACAGACGCTCTGTGATATTTTAAATACTAATTTAATATATTATAACTATGTAAAATGTTTTGAATAATTACAACTTCACAATAAGAATGTGTTCTCCTTAATAATATATAAGTTGTATCAATGTGTCCAAAATTTAATAGAAATTAATTATTAATTCTGGCGCCTCCTATCGAATTACTCAAAGGTATTTGAGATTCCGTAAAAATAAAGAAGATGGCTTTCAAATATGGAAAGATAGATATATTTATTTGAAAAGTGTAACATATAGGTTTAAAAATTTGTCGTCAATGCTCTGTGTTGTCGTAGCATTAGATCCAGGTTCGAATCCCTGTAGAAACAAAATTTTTCGATAAAATTCATTTTATATGTATATCTTTATAATTAATACATTTAACTCTTCCCAAACCATGGAGTAACACAGGTCTACTATTACAAATACACCTGTAATATTTCGGTAAATACATGCAACATAAAATTAATATTTTAGATAATCCTAAAGAAAATATTAGCGCATAGGAAAGACTAGTGAAAACCAATTATGAAAAAAATTATACGTTGGTAAAAATACAATTTTTTATATGAAAGACAGAGATTGTACATTATTTTCACAGTGAAAAGAACAACTAATATACAAATTTAATTGTCTATTTCTTACTAATTAAACGAAGATAGATAAGAAGGAAGGATGCATTGCATAGGACTTAATGAATGCTCTAAATTATGTTATTAATCATTTTTCACAATTGAATACTCAATATGCAAAGTAAATTCGTGCCATTAAAGCCATTTAAACTAATAAAAACCTTTTTTCTAACTGTTATTTACGGTAACACGAGTTGACAGCATGGCTGCGTTTGGGTATTTTATATCATGGTGTGGTAAAGGTTAATTTGTATTTAAAAAAAAAGATTTATTAAAACATTAATACGCACTTAATTTTTTACGATGACTAAAATATTGATATTCATTCAAGCGTCTTATTTAATTTTTAAAACAACAATTAAAACAGAACATTAAAAAACATATTTTAACCCATTGTCTACTCTACATATTTATCCCGACCCGATAACACTTTCAGGGCTGAGTTAATGGCAATTAAAGCCAACATCGGGCTACCCTTTCTCGCAATATTTCTAAACGCTATCTGATAGCTCACACGAACGTTTGCTTTACGGTCAGTCCCGACCACGATACAGCATATTTTTTAATTAGCCAAACTGATAATTTGAATTACACACACTGTCATTATCCGGTTGATTAGCAACAAAAATAAGACAAATAAAATAGTTTTATTAATTTTTTTTTGTATAATATGTCATAATTTAATACTTCACATCGGAGGAACGGAGCAAACCGGAACGTTTTTCCGGCTCGTTCTCACGAATATAGTTTCATCTCGTGATATCCTTCGATTTTAATTACAATTTATGTACGTTATTTTGAATTCAATAAAACTATTTCAAAAGTTAACATTTTTTTATAAATCTATGAATTTTCAAAGAAAGCAATCAGGTTGTGGCTTGACATTATAATAAAATAAAAAAATATTTAGCTTCAAACCACTTTATTATGCAGATACATATACTAATGTCAACTAGTTTCGGTTAGACCTAACCTTCTTCAGGACACTATATAATATTATACACTAACCTAACCTAACAGATAATTACATCAAATATTAATAGGAAAGAGCAGCAGCATATCGGAGTGGGATCAGTTAGGGGGTGGAATATAAGGGTAGGAATTGTGTAGGATTTTAAAGATATTCCCATGCAATACCTACCCTTCTCTCCCACCCCCTAGCTGATTATCTGTCCCACTCTGATATGCTGCTGCTCTTTCCTCTTAACCTTCGATGTAATTATCTATACTATATTATCTTGAAGAAGGGTTGGGTCCAACCGAAACAAGTTGACGTTATTGTATTTACATAATAAAGTGGTTGAAAATTAAATATTCTATTATTCAATTAATAAATTTATTTTCCTTAATTGCCTTTCAGAGTTAACTTTAGTTACGATTCGAGCCATAATTCCTCGTAGATGGAAAAAATATTAGTCATATATATTGTTGTTTTGTTATGTGAGTGTATTCTTTTCACTGTAAATGAAGAATTTTGGATATTATCGACCGTTCCGGTTTACTACATTTTAGATTTCGGGCCATGTTTCACGTTATTAATTATATTGAAGGAGACCTAAAGGGGTTTCACCCTATCCCGGAATCGTTTTGAGAGTTGTTTACTCTCGTTTCGAATCCACTCAACAAAGCAACGAGTGCAATATTTTACAAAATCTTAAAGCTTTATTTGGACTTAATTTTTATAGCAGTTAGTTAAATTCCAGCAGTTTCCTTCTTATTAACTTTTTTTTCCATTTCTTTATTATAACAATTGGTCAATATATTTTAATTTTTTTATTATTGCATTCAGTTATTAACATCTTAATACCATCATAGATTGGCTCCGATATCATTGTAACAGAGCCATACCTGTTCAATTTGACGTGAGACTCGTTATCACAGCCAGAGAGAAGCTATATAAATCATGCACCCCCAAAAGGGGAGGGTAGACGTCACATTAGCCTGTGTGACATCCTTCAAGTTACTGTTTTCAGCTCTTCTCATACATCGTCACCATCTGCTACTTTTCTTTGAGCTTGATGATGGCCGACACAACTTCTACAAGACCTCAACTCCAGAACCTTCTCCACCACTTATCACCTCTTCGACAGATATATCCAGTCTAGTGTTGCAACTCGAGCATGCGGATTTAGTGGCTGCACATCTATTATCTTGATTCTCTAGCTAATTTGTACGTTAGGTACTCGATCTTCAATTCCAAGCAAGTCCTTTACATTGCTCTTGAGGGCTACATAGGTGATACATAGTGATAAATATTATGCTAAATTGTTTCATGGTTTTTTAGTGAACATCATTATTATTAATTTATTTCAAATTAAATTTGTAAGTTTATGATTATATCTCGTTAGCCCATTGTTCCTTCGATCCTCCTTTAATCTTGATCATGTCACTAATGCTGTGCCCACTCATTGCCATTTGCGCACTCGGTCCGTATTCTTATTTATTTCTTAAACACACAATATATATTGTATAGCTAAAAATACAGATTGTTACATGTAGATTTAAAAAAAAAATTAAAATGCATTTCCCAACTAGGCAAGTCTATTTTAGGCAAGCAAATCATATTTCACAAACCAATATAACTCATTAGATACGAGATAAAACACAATAAAATACAAAGTGAAATTATGCACAATGCAAAGTAAAAGTGAAAATATACAAAATTAGAGAAAAAATACTAATGTATAATTCAGTATGTATAAATAAAATGAAAGCAAGGTAAAGTTAAGTAAAAATATAAATTTATCTATTTTTAATATAGTGCATATAAAAGTATCTATTATATGTATGCTCTAATATAAACAAAATCAAAATCGTTCCTTTTTACTAGAACTTATCTTTCACATATCTGTTTAGTTTCACATTGAATCCATGCAGGTTCTCCTCTTTTCTTATGTCTTCTGGCATTTCATTAAAAATCTTCATCGCACTGTACATCATCGATTTCAGAGATTTAGCCTTCTTCCTGAATGGCAGTCTCAGTCTATCTTTCCTCTTGTATGATGTTCGTGCTTTTTTCGTAAAAATTCCGCCTATATTTTCCTAGTGAGGATTTTATAAATAAATATATACTATTACATTAAAATATTTTTTCTGCTTATCATATTCAGATCTTTCAGCGTTGCAGTGATTCGAGTATATCTATTTTTTCTGAGTATTATTCTCAAAGCTTTATTTTGCAACACTGACAATTATTGCATTTCTTCTTCATTAGTCAAAATTTGATTAAAAGTTATAATAGAGTATAAGAGTACACATAATGCAGTTTCAAAAAATATTTAATAATATACAACAGTTTAATCTCAGTATCTGTACTACCTAATTTTAACATTTAATTAAAATTTGTTTGTATATTCTGGGAGCTTGAAAAGATAATAATCTTTGACCAAAAGTTGTTTTAATTCTTGGAATGATTTTTGTTCTTATGGGATAATATCTTTCGGTCCTCACAGATGAAGCGTTTATTTTCTTGTACTCGTGACTCGAGTGTTTCTTCCGCATTTGATTTCCAGCATATTTATTTCCATACTACTGTGTACTGCCCGCAGCCTCCTAGAGAGCTCTGAGATATTCAGACTCCAGGTTTTACTACCATAAATAAAGATTGAAGGAATGCAGTGGTCAAAATATATCACTAATCATGTCTGGATACATTGCTAGAGTCTGAAAACCGAAGCACGGGTGTTCATGAAAGGGGATGCAGCAAGTAGCTGGGTACGGAAATCAGAGTATAAAGAGATAGGCCCTTATTCAACCGTTGATGGAAGCGGACAGAAAATGAAAGATGCATTCGATAAATAATTAGCATCATTTGTTCTGATATGAAGTTTCGTTACATTGCAATTACTTGGTTGTACGCGTTCGAATGCATTTTCGTTCCGCTAGTCATTCCACATGTTAGCGAGTCTCAGCTGAATTAACTTGCATTCGTCACAGTTGTCACGGAGTTCTTCAGTTCGCGCGTCTTAGTTAAATGATTCGTGACATCGTGATGTACCTCCAGCGACTGATGTCAGTAATCTGTTACGTCAAACTGCATCTTTATTAGAGATGCTTTCATTATAGCCCTGTCCTTAGAAAATACTGTGCATTTAGTATAGAATTATTGCAATACATTGTTATACATGCTTATATTGTTATACATGCTTCAGTTGGCAATCCTGGGTTTTTGAAAATACGAAGTGTGTATCTTCCAATGCTGTGTGTGTACACCAAAAAAAAACCCGCAATGGCAAATATATTCGGGCTGCTATTGGTGTCGGAGCTAGTAAAAATATTAACGGCGGGCGCGCTAGATCTCGTTTCATCGGTTTTAGTGTCGGAAAGCGACCGACAGGAACAGCACTATCTGGAGAAATAGGTTAGGTTAGGGCTTTACCGGCATAATATTTTGGAATTGCATACTTTGGCAATTGAAAATCCGGAACTAAAATTAACCGGTAAATTAAATAACTACTAATTTTAACTGATTGAGAGGTTCAGAAGCAAAATCGCTACTGTCCAAGTCAATACTTCCTTTGAAAACTTCATTCGGGTGCCTTATACGTATCCTGTGGATAATATAGCCATATTCACTTTTGAGCTAACGTTTTGAATGTAAAATTTTTGATTTTAATTGTATGTACGAGTATTATGTTCAATGGGTCGATTATTTGAATTCCTCGCAGAGAGATATAATTTGCATTGACGATCCATCGAATTCCTGACCGGAATTCAGTAGAAACAAAACAGAGTTTTGTTGCATGTTACCAATTTGGAATATCTTCAGCATTGCTTAGAAGCGCGTTTGCCTGTGGCGTCCAGATGTACAATCTGGTAATTTTGTCTAGGTAACAAGGTAAATCATCCACTAATTTTTAATGAGAGATTCCTAGTAGAGCAGCGCGTGTTGGCTAATTGCATGTTCACCATGGATGGGAACTGAAAGTTTTCATGATGATGTATTATAAACCTTTGTATATAATTTTCAGATTGGCACAAATATATTTTTCTGCTCCGGTTGCAGGTAGAGAGTATAATTTCTTTTTTTTCAAGGACAGATTCAATCATTTGTCTAAAACGAATCCTTGAGCATATTGTGAAAAGGGAAAATTTCATAATGACAGCCCTAAGATCATCAGGATGCCAAGAAAAATATAAGAGTATAGTTAAGACGGTGGAAGTACACAGAGCTCACGATCCTCAGTTATCAGGGACTGACGTGAAGCCCGAACTGTGAGGAACCTTTTTATTCAATCCATTATATTATTTATTAACACCCTATCCCGAATCGTTTTGAGAGTTGTTAACTCTCGTTTCGATTCGTCAATATTACTGTTTAAATTTTTTATTTATTACTTTCAGTTATTAACATCTTAATACCATCATAGGCTGTCTCCGATATCATCGTACCAGAGCCATACCTGTTCAATTTGTCGTGAGACTTGTTATCACAATAAATTCAGAGGGCAGCCAGAGAGAAACTATAGAAAGAAAGAAGAATAAGAAGTGTTGCAGCCGCAGAACTCGGTCACAGTCCGGCAGAAAATCACCATGTCCAGGTTGCAAGAGTACGAGGGAGAGCCAATAGGATGCTACGTTAGGTCTCTCAAGCCACTGCTCTTCCCGGCAACGTCCATCCCAGCAACCCCCAGCGGGAGATCCACACCCTAATAAATACCCGGAAATTGCTTCTAATCCCGCAATCAAGATGATCTCACGTGCATCATTCATAATCACGTAATTCCAGAGAATGTGCTCCGACGTCTGCTTCACCACACCACGGTTCACGGACAAGAGTTTACTCATGAAAAGCTCATGCCCGGAGATCATATGCATCTCGTAGTGGTCCAGCGCTAGAGGACCATCCCCACCTTTCATTTTCATCGCCACGAAGGGGAGAATCCATTATTAGCGTTGTACCATTTTATGCTCACAATCACTACTTACTATACGGAATCAACGTAATAAAAGCATGGCGAAGCAATTTAAAACAATTTAAGAACATTATATTTTTTAAGTCAGCCTAACTATTTTTGTAAGTGCCGTCATCATTTAATTACATATAAATTTTATTTAAAATAAAATATTTAGTAAAATATATCACTTCTTGTTTCGTAGATTTCAATGCGCGGACTGACTCGCTGCCACCTGTCTTACATAAATAATTATGTGTTTATTTGAATTGGATTTTCTTCACTATGGTGTTATTTATCTCCATGCTAACTACCTGCATAGTACACTAGAAATTTATTATATTCTTACGTATCAGCATTGAAGTAAATCCCGAGAGGAATGCGATATTGTATTGTAATGAGTGTACACTCTGCCCACAATAAAGTGACCATATAAATATTTTATTAATCAACATTTTTAAAGATTTAAAAAACAATACGTTTTGAGAATAGATTTTATATAATATTAAAAAAAAAAATTCTATCACTGATATTTATAGTGTGTAAAAGCATAAATATTTTAAATACTAATTAAATCAATTAATTAGAAAGATTGTTGTTGCTGGATCTCTTTCCAATCCGGGGAACGTGCATTAACCGACTATGCTACAGCACACAATACTTTTGACGACAAATTTTCGAACCTATATGGTACACTTTTGAAATTAATACATCTATCGTTCCATTATTTGAAAGCCATGCACTTTATTTTTACGGAATCTCAAATAAAGTAAAAATAATATAGATGGATTTCAAATAATGGCATGATAGATGTATTAATTTGAAAAATTATAACATCTAGGTTTGAAAATTTGTCGTCAAAAGTACTGTGTGCTGTAGCATAGCCGGTTAATGCACGTTACCCGGATTGGAAAGCGATCTAGGTTCGAATTCCGGCAGCAACAACAATATTTTTTGATAATTAGTATTTAAAATATCACAGACCCGTGTCCTGAATAATTACAACTTCACAATAAGAATGCGTTCTTCTTAATAATATAAATATTTAGATAATTTTTATAACTATTTAAATATTGGTTCTATTTTTAGTATTTTATTTTTTAATTAATTGTGTATCTGAAATAGCAATAAAGTAAATTATGGGGTCAGTTGGACACAGAAGTTATATTGTCCGTGTGTGTTGGGTAATTACGGCGGTACTCAGAGGGCGTCTCTTGATGGACAGCGTGCGCGCGCACCGCGCTAGGAAGTGGAAGAAATAAACACGGATCGGCGTCCTGCAGTCGGCGTGATAACTACCTCATATCTCTCATCCTAGTCCACAGGCAGCATACTGCCAGCCTTTATAACGAAGAATCATAAAAATTTGATAACTTTTGTGACTTTAGCGATTAGACATATATACTTTTAAAATTAGCAATATTAACTTTGTGGTTAAAATTAATATTTTTATTTATTATCTGTGTTTTATTAACCACTAAATTGAGTTTAAATAGTTTTTAGTTTTTTAAAAATAGATTCTGGCAAAGAAACAATAATATATGTTTTAGTTAGTTATGACGTCCTGAAGAAGAAAATGGTATTTTACGAAACCGGTAGATGTATTTAAACTCAATTTAGTGGTTAATAAAACAAAGATAATAAATACAAATATTAAACGTATAAGTGCGAATTTGATTTCCGTTTTGTTCATGCCTGTCTTTTTTGTCAGATCGAATTGAACCTGTATTGGTAAATACGAGGACTCATGTGGCTTATGTTAAACAAAAAACGACCGATAAAAAAGATATCCCTACATTATTGAAATAATTTAAAATACCTTTATGTAGATCAATATTAACGAGAGCGACCAAATTAATTTCTTTTAAAAAACTGTTTCTAAGTAGGTATAATGGCAAAAAAATCAAGTATAATACGCAATAAGAGCATATGTGGAGAAAATAAAACAAATATGTCAAATATATAGGCGAGTTTCTATCCATTAAGAATATACTTGGAGGTAATGAATGTTTGGAACAGGTAGATGAGTTTGTGTATTTGGGAAGTATGTTTGATAGAAACGGAAAGGTTGAGAATGATATCGAAAGAAGGGTGACTGCAGCGAATAAGGTGAACGGCGCTTTGAATGGAATTATATCCAACGAGAACTTGTCAACCGAGGCAAGACTAGCGGTGCATAATGGATTCCTGGTACCGATGACTGGAAGTGAGGCCTGGAGCTGCCAGAAGAGGAACAAAAATAGACTGAATGCAGTGTAAATGAGATCATTTAGGCGTATATGTGGCAGATCCATTCGTGACAGAGTAAAGAATGAAGAAATAAGGAAAGAATGTAAAGCTGATCTTCGTATAGTGAGTTAGATTAAGAAAGAATCACTTAGGTTGTTTGATTATATGGGATGGATGAATGAAGAGAGAATGGTAAGAAAGATATATGATGCAAGTGTTGATGGCAGCAGAAGTAGAGGACGTCCGTGGAAGAGTTGGAATGTGGATGAGGCGAGAACTGTGTGTCAGGACAGAAAAGTGTGGCGCTCTATCCTCTCTGCCTACCCCCGCGGAGAAACGGCGTGATCGTAAGTTAGTTAGTTAGTTAAGAATAAGTGTGATGGCTTAATATATCATATTATCGTCTTTTATACATTTTGAAACATTATTTTATACATTAATATACATATTTAATATTATATATATGTTTTTAAATCATTTTAACATACCACTTAATGAGTTAGGTTTATTAAAATAACTCATTAAGTTGTTAAATAATCGATATTATATTTTTCTTATCATCTCTATACTGTAGATTTCTCTAAAATCAACCACACGGTTGTTGATTAACTATTAAAAATAAAATATTTTTATCTATTTATTTATCTAAGGAATGTGGTCACTGTTTTAGAGATCTCAGTGTATTCACAGTTATGTTTGTATTCATTAAGAAGCAGTTTTAACACTGGATTAGTGGAAGAGTTATTACCGTTAAAAAGACCGCGGTGTACATGAAATCATTCATAAAATCTGAACTTGTACATACTTACTGAATAAGCATTATTTATGGGTCGTTTAGTTAATCTCTCAGTCGGTGTTTGTCGATAGTAAAACACACATTTAAATGCTTTCAACGCTTTTAATAACACTAAAAAAAATTAAATGATTCATGAAAATATCTACGTAAATGAATGGTTTTATAATGGCGTTGATCTATTTTGAATCAAACTAATCACTGATCATATACGTAAAACATCGGATATCAAAAGGTTTCAATGATTTATAGTGGCAAGACTTGTAGAGCTCACAGTGTAGTCCTATTGCCCATTAATGTGTAGAATTGCAGCATGGAGCTGGCTAAGCAAGAACGAAAGTAAGAGATGAAAATGAGATCATTTAGGCGCACGTGTGTCAAATTCATTTATGATAGCATAAAATTGAACGATTTAGAAAACTTAAATACACCCAGTAGCTACGAAACGAAGCTCTCATCAACTACATCCTATACGGACGGCATGCATAACGTGACCAATTATTTTTTAAACAAATATCTCATAGAGACAAAGCTATTTTTTTATTATATTTAATGGAAAATATATGGAAGTATTAGGTAATTACAGTGCTTACGACCTGTCTTCGGCTGGATTAAGTGATTACTTTACCAATTCTCACCCCTCAATTTATCTCCACATTTATCAAATTTTTGAAAGTTGTATGCACGTTAGTACGAGTATATGGACTCGCTTTGAGTACCACTACACTATTGTCATCTATGAACCAAATTTGATAATTAATTTTTTTTAAACAGCATATATGTCATCACAATGAGAATCTAATTTTTTTGAAATTATTTTAATGCAATATTTTATCTGTAAAATATTTTTTTAACATATTATACTAGAATATGCCTGAAAAATCAATTATTTATATATTTCTTATTTTGACCAGTACATATATTATATAAGCGATATATGAATATGTCCTAGAACACACAATTACTGTATTTTTACCCACAATATATAATATATAATGCTAATATAATGGGTTACGCTAAATTCTATACGACACATCTGACGTCCGATAGAGTACCTCATTGTTTTATAAACGAGTACATTATTTGAAAGTTAACATTAAAAGTGCACTTGAATTAAGGTATTGTTCAAATGAAGGGTTCACGTACAATGAATTAAAATTAACTACAATAACACGCGTGGATAAAAAAACAATAAATAATAAATCGTAAAAAAAAATGCGTGAGCTGTCTACGTACTCGCAACCGAGGAGCGAGCAAGCTAGCAGGCTTCTGACCGACATACATATATGTGAGACGTATTGGGCACGCCGTCAACGCCGTTTGTCATCCCATTCAAATAGGAAATAGCAAAATTTAGTATACCATGAAAACCTGCGAGCATTGCAACAATTTTCTGATCAGCACACAGTCCATATTGTATCTTATTTCATCTAGCAAATGATCAATATTTATTAAGGAGAACACATACTTATTGTGAAGTTAGGTGATGTTTTAAATCTAATGTTGATATGTGATGTTTTAAATTTATATGTATATATTTATAATTAATACATTAGATCAGTTATTCCCATAGTGGTCTATATCGACCCCCAGGGGTCTATGATAACCTGCAAGGGGTCTACGTCAGCGAAAAAAAAATTTGGGGGTCCATGAAATGAAAATGGGGGTCCACGATAGTGGATCTCAACATACACTGATAGTACCAATTTACTTACATTATAATCTTATAATATAAAGACATATACAATATTTATAAAAGTACCTATGAAGTAAAAAAATTATTATATATGTTTATAAAAATGTGTAAGTTGTAGGATGTAGGCATTCGCTTTGTGGTTTAAGTTTTTAACACTAAACTTCACTACAATTAGAAATTTACAAAAAATCAATATCAGGTAAGTAGTGGATCTACCAAAAACCGAAAAACATGGCAAGGGGTCTACGACACAAAACAGTTTGGGAACCTCTGCATTAAATCAATATTTATTTCATATGGACTGCATGAGCAACTAAACCTTCAGCAATAAAGAGTCTTCACGGTGCTGAATCTTGTGGTATGTTGTAATCTAATTTAACTCCCTTTTACTGTATTAAGAAAGACTTATTAATTTTTAAAGAAAGTTTCACTGAAATATTCAAGTTATGAATTGAATCGCTTAATCCAAACATATTTATCAGCTGACTCTTAAGTTAGACTTGAACGTTCAACGTGAACGCGCCGGGCATGCTGGCAGCACTGAAGAAGTGATTATATTGACTCAGAGCTTCTAATTTAAACTGTGTGAATTAGAGAAAAAAATGAAGAAGTTAAAGATAGAAACATGATATTGAATTAAGTATTCAGAAAAAAATCTATTATATCTATCAAAAACTCTGTGTGAGGAAAGATTTTGAACTTAAGATTCATAGTTAAATACTCCGAAATACGAGTAAACAAATAAATTATATTTTTTGGAAATATTTTGGTGTTGACCAGTGTTATCATGCAACAAAATTTACCGCTGTTTATCAAAGATGCTGACAAGTGTTACAATGAGATAGAGTCGTCTATGTATTTTATTACGTAGAAGTATTATATTTTGTTGCATAATTTTAACATTGAACAATTTTGAGACATCCTTTACACGCGTTGTGAGGAGTGAAATATGAATTGATATTAAATTTCAGGATACACTTGAAATGTGGCAAGATAATTTATGGTTATTGTCCTTCTGCTGTGTGTTTTAATGGGAGGTTGTATAATATTTTAAGGTTTCATTTTCATCGCGTTAATATTATTATTATTGTTTTTAATTTCACACTTTTTGCTTTCTTGATTATAAAGTAAATAAATTGTCAAAAATTATAATTATTTACAATCTCAGCAATTTCGTTGTTGTGGAAATAACGAGCCTTCAGATTATTTGTCATATTTGAAGCAATAAATATATGCTTTTGAAATTAGCAAAATTAAGTGATTAATAAAACAAAGTTTACAAATAAAAATAAATATATGTATGGATATTTTAAAAATTTAATTAAAACTTTGTAAATGTCCTAACTCACAAACTATTTAAAGAATCAGGTCATTCAATTAATACAAATTTTGAATTTCTATTACATATGTACTTATAAACAAATAAAGACTTGAATGAATTATTAATCATAAATAATTAGACAAAATATTTTGTTCAATCCACTATTAGAATAAAGAAGCACTTGAGATGTCTAAATAGAAACAACTATTTAGAATTATCCAATCACCTTTTGGAAACAAACCATTCTTTCGATATTAAGAAGGGTTTAGAAATTATACATACAAATACAGATAGATAAATTAGAAATTTTTGAAATAAGAAAAAGTGTTAATAGCAAGCTAAATATTACAAATAACCAAATCCTCTTTGAAAATAGTCACCTTTTAAATTTGTTTTCATATTAGTTCCTAATTAGTTACCCACCACTTGATAGTTTTGTTTTTATCTATGTTTTTATTTTTAATTTTAGTTTACATTGTTTCCTGAAGAAGATACCATAGGATTCGAAACATGTTGAATAATCAATAAATAGTGGTTCAATGAACAAAGTATTTTGTTCATTTATTTATATAAAATGAGGTCACAGAGTAATTTTGCATAGCATAGTTGGATAACGCACCTCCCCCGGTTTGGAAAGAGATACAGGTTCGAATCCCATTGATTTTATATCTATATCTTTCTAATTAATATATTTAATTCATATTTAAAACTATTTTTTTACCTAACGTCTATGAGGAACTCGGGTTCAGTGCAGATTTTAAATGTGAACCTCGAATATGGAACTTGTTTCATTGTACTTTTACAAAGGAGCATATGTTATGAATCTGAACGATCTAAAATAATAAAATTCCAATTTATTTACGAATATAGATTATATCATGATCTAGATTTATATTTACGTTAATAAACACACTTTCATAGTGCAGTACACGCAGATACATACTTAGAATTTGACACACGATTTCGTTGGATACATTCTATGCTTTATAATACACGCATATTAATTGAAAATTGTCATTTTTACTTAATATATCTTCATTTAATAATAATAAATTTATAGGTTTAGGATTTTTTTTTCGCGCATAACTATGTAAATTGAGCACATAAAATATGCATGTAGCATACTTAACGATCCAGCATGAGATATTACAGAATTTTAAAAATAATACATGAGCTATTTATTAGTGATGGTAAAATCGTTATTTATTGTGACTATGATTGTGTTCGATTGTAACTATTATTGATAACTGAATAACGTCATGACTGGTGCACTAGAAAGTAAGCCTCCGACAGTTAAATCTCAGTTACCAATCATCGACACAATCACAGTCACGTAACGGTTTACCATCACTACTATTTATATTGAAGAATTAATTAAACATATTTAAAATATGAATTAAATATATTAATTATAAAGATACACATATAAAATCAATTTTATCGAAAAATATTGTTGTTGCGCCACCGGGATTGATTTTATGTGTATCTTTATAATTAATATATTTAATTCATATTTTAAATATCACAGACCTATGTTCTGAATAATTACAACTTCACAATAAGAATGTGTTCTCCTAAAAAATAAACATATTTACTTTTTAAAATATGAATTAAATATATTAATTAGAAAGATATACATATAAAATCAATTTTATCAAAAAATATTGTTGTTGCGCCACCGGGATTCGAACCTGGATCTCTTTCCTAACTGGAAAAGGTGCATTATCTAACTATGCTACAACGACAATATTTTTAGCGACAATTTATTAAATTTTTCGATAAAATTGATTTTATATGTATATCTTTCTAATTAATATATTTAAAATATCACAGACCTATGTTCTGAATAATTACAACTTCACAATAAGAATATGTTCTCCTAATATATTTATTATACATTCAATTATACATTTTTCTACCGTACATTACGACTATACCTACGTTTTCTATTGTACCTTTGCAAATTATTATTATATATAAATACATTATTTTTAAAAAAACGCTGCAATATTTTAAATTGTATTAATTGCATTGTACAAAATTTTATTAAAAAATTGAATAACTATCAGTCTGTTTTCTACATACTTAATCCTACACCCATTGACCGATTTAAAGCAAATTTTGCACACTTACTCTTTAGGACCCCACGCAAAACATATACCATTCCATTCCCTCCCCGCAATAAAGGTGTGTATGATATAGAATACTATTCTGTTTACATCTATACAATGCATTCGTTCCAAATTTTGCTCAGTTGTACTCAAGGACCTTGAGATAAAGATAGTCACCCCTTCCTATTCTCCGTCTCACCCTGTATCTCAGCATGGAAATTTTTTGCGTACGTCATCACTCTTAACGCTCTACGAAAAATAAAGGTCACCTTCGCCAACCCCTAACCAACTTCCTGAGCAACGCTGAATAAAGATCGTGAGTTAAAAATAGTATAGCATTTAAATAAGTCCCTCTCTAAGCATAAAAGCTAGTCTCTTTTTTGGAGAGGTAAGCGGAAAAAAATATGTAATTTTAATAACATAAAATACCTAATTCATGTTATAAAAAAATTGTAAAAATATCAAATAAATAAAAAAAGTAAATTCAGCACCAACTAGAATTCGTTCACTTCCAATAAGATTACACAAATATGGACCTAATATATGATCCAATTAGGTAAAGATCAATCAGAAGCATCGCTATACAACATTCTAACATAATCATTATACAGTGTCTGCATTAATAATTCATTAGTTCTACAGCACTCCCACTACATTTTTTTTTTCTAAATTTTTATTTTTATTCCTGTCGAATCTTTATTTATCTTGAATTAAATAACACCACAATAGCACGAAAAAAACTGTCTACTTTAACTCAATCTAGTAAAGTAGCCAGGACAACGCTGTATATATCAGAGGTGGTGTCCTACTGCATCCCAAACAATAAACTACGAGTATTTACTTAATTGCAATGTAATTGTATCTTATGTTTATCAGGTTATATTATAATATATTCACCTCTGTTACAACAAAAACATGTATGTCAATAAAGTGTAATAAATGAATAAGTTCTATATACGAAAAGATGTATTATACAGCAAACGACTAGTATTTAATGATTAAAGCAAATAAAAATCACACTCACATACAAACGAAAGAATTGCATTGGAACATGTTTTTAAATTATATTATACATTTATTTTTGGGTGTTCCGCAAAATGAAACATGTGAAAAAGTTGCGCAATTTTGGACCACCCACATTTTACACAAAACGTAAACGTTTTACGTAAATCAGACGAATTAACATATTACTCTACAAAGTCATAACGACAACCTCCAATTTCATGATAATTTCCCATTTATTTATCACCAAAATGATGTACTAACTGATATTATTTCGCGGTAAATCAGTTTTATTGGTTGCATTAAAAAGCGACGATTTACATACATAAAGTCAGAGTTATTTATAGTAATGGGTGGCTGGAAAATTGTTTTTCAATCATGTGCAAAGCGTTTCTCAATTTATTTTTAAAATTATTTACAGTATGTACTTTTGGGATATATTTCGCACATATAATTTTTGTTGTTTATTTATAATTTACTTGAATATATTAATAAATCGAGATGTGGTGCTAGAACTGGATTCTGCGTATCAAATGGATCGTGAGATGCACATATGTTTCTATCCTTCAGGATTTAAGGATTAATTAAAATAATAATAATTTAAATAGACATCCGCACACGGAATACGTGTCACATCAATATTCTTACTATTTTCAAACTAAGTTAAACGCTTATGTTATGAAAATAGAACTAAATTGATGGCCTCCCGGAACGAGTCTCAAACCCCCGACCCAGCGCCAGTGTTACACACAGGCGGAGCAGGAGCCTTCCTGTGGCGGTCAAAGAGGCGGCCGAAAAATATATAAAAATTGAAAAACAAAATCCCAACCTGCATAATAGTATGTAATAAAAATAATCCATGTATAAACAATCCAATAAATAACAATATAGTTATTTCCTAATAAAGCAATAATTTGTGATCAACACGAGCGTCCAGAACGTATTTTACTAATAAGCCGCCCATAGGCAAGTTTCAAAATGCCGACCTAACAAAATACCGCCCCTAACGTGTATGGCACGCGGATGACCGATTTATAGAGTGGCAAATTTATTATAAAAATTAAAAACATCATAAAAAGTCTAGCGCTAGCGCTGCCCCGACTACTAACTAGATCACTAGGCGAGTATCGTAACCACTAGACAACAAACACATCAAGTCATTACCAAAAGTCTTTCGACAACATTAGAATTATTTTAGTTTATTATCATAATTTATTTTTGCTATTTATGCTCATTTATACCATATTTTCTAAACTGCAGTAATATTGTTTAAATGAGTCATTTTCAGGTGGAAATATCGTCTTGTACAAATTGTCTGTATAGAAAAATAAAAATTAAAACATACAAAGAAGGATTATTGCATGCTTTGAACATGTTGCCAGAAAGAACGATGAAAAATTCGAAAAGCTCGTGATCACAGAGACAGTTGAGGAAAAGCGACCAAGAGGGCGGTCTCCTGTAAGATGGATATACCAAATAAAGGAGTTAACAGGATCCTCTTTCAATCGACATGACTCAAGACCGGGAAAAATGGAGATGAATTAGGCATCAAGTTCCAGACATATCAGTGGACCACGATGCTAAAATTATGCACACGATGTAGAAGATATAAATAAAACTGTTTATATATTTTGGGGTAATATTAATAAATATAACAAATGGAGGCAGGCAAACAAAAACCAAAAAGGTTATTTTGATTAGTTCAAAAATGTTTTTACCTCGTTCGACAGGTAGCCACTCACATACTGCCTGGGGCGAGCAGTCCGTGTATTAAAAAAATGTGTGCATAACTAGAATTTCTGGGAAATAAATCAAAATTACATATTTATCTGATAATAAATCCACTTTGAATATAATCAGATTTAAAAGAAAGAGATTGATTTATTTCTTAGAAATTCGAGTTATTAGGCCGAGTTTAGACTGCACGTTCAAAAAAATCTTAATTAAAATTTTCTGATCATATTTTGCTTGAAAAATTAGAAAAAGTTGTAAAAAAAATATCTGTAATATCATTAATTGACATGCCGGTTACTTTGTGGTTATTGATTATTTTAACTTTCATAACTAAATTTTATACTGCACACACGCTGGGTTATTGTCACTAATATCAACAGGTGATAACTAAACTAAATATAGTATTGTAGTCTATTCGGGTGATGGGGCGGGGCTTGGGAAGAGGGAGGAGGTTTCGGTCTTTAACGGGAATATGGATAGTAAAGGGAATGCTATGTTACTAATTAGTATTTTCTCCGAATTTAAATTATTAATATTTCAACGGTTTCTAAATTGTTTATTATTAATCCTTTTAAGGTATCGAGTGGAAATGTTTTTGTTTATGACTATCGAAAGAGTGGTTTGTTTCAATTATGTGGTTAGAAAATTTCGAATAGACTACAATACTGTATTTAATTTAGTTATCACCTGATGATGAGAGGGACTGCACCCCTCGAAACTATAGTAGTGACAACAACCTAGCGTGTGTACGGTACAAAGTTTAGTTATGAAAAATAAAATATACATTTAGTAATGACAATAACCTTACGTTAGTGTAGTACAAAGTTGAAAATTAAAATAAAAAATCAGTAATTTTTTTTCAATTGTATCTATATTGTTATCACAAGACGTTGCATGCATCAAGGATGGTCATGGGTATTTGTTTTTTGAAATAACTCCCATTTTTTTTTCACGCTAGTCTTCCACATTTTTATTTCACGCTATTCTTACACATTTTTATTTCACGCTATTCTTACACATTTTTATTTCACGCTAGTCTTACACATTTTTATTTCACGCTATTCTTACACATTTTTATTTCACGCTAGTCTTACACATTTTCATTTCTTTTGTTTTTCGTACCCTTAGTTATATAATATTTACCAAGTTACCAAGGTGAAGTATATCATTATTACGGCTAAAAAACAATGGGTGAACCATATTTCTAGACGCACAAATAACCGATAAACAATATTATTGAGTGTTTTCCATGGAACAACAAACTGCTGACAGGACATCCAAAAATTCGGAGGATTGACGAATTTATCGGAGCAATGGGGGTGATACGGCAAAGATCTGCTAAGGACAGATATGTGGAGGCCTTCATCCATCGTGAATCGATAATGGATGATAACTTACAGATTAATGAATTTACTGACAAGATATAAATATTAATTTTTATTACGAAAATCCATTTGACAAGTAAATTTTTATATTTTTGATGAATTTTATGATTTGAATAACATTTACATAATACTGTGTGGCCCTATACGAGTTATGTCGTGGTTTGATTGATGCTTTGAGATAATTTATACATATATTTTTATATATAACTTATATATAATAGTATTCATCGGATTTAATAAGGTATAAAGGTACGAATATAAGCCGTATATTATAAAATTTTCTAATAGAAGAATAAAATCTTGTATTTTATGTTACATTAAAGCAATAATCTAGCATCATATCTCAAAGACATCAATCCGTCTTCTTTCTATTCAGAGTTCACAATTTCACACAAATCTAAAGAAGACTCTCCTGATTTACTCAGACGGATATCCATTCGAGTGCCAGCCAGGTCAACCAGAACTAATCTTACATTTAATCTTCCACATTGCAACACTAATGCCAAACAAAACTCATTTTTCTACCGAGCACCCCTTTATTTCAATTCACACCTAAACAAATTAGACATTTTCAATACTTACCTCAATTAAATCTAAATTCAATACATTAACTTTAAAGACCTTTATTTTTCATTTTATTTTTATAATCACTTAGATTTTATTCCCTATCCCATTTTTCTTTTCCTTTCCCCTCGAATATTTTCTTTTTTATAACATTTTTCTTTATCTTTAAATTTTTATTCTCAACTTTTTTTCTCACATTTTTTGCTTTGTAGTCCTCCTTAAATTTTAAATTGTACTCACTGTATTAATTATTTTGTATATTTTGAGAAAAAATGTAACTGGTTTAATAATTGTTTTTTTTGTGATTTTCGAATTTACTGATAAACTGTATGTTTTCCGAATAAAATAAAATAAATACTACACGGAGAAGATTGGGGTATATGAGATGTGAATTTAGCACCACCGACCAAAGATATGATGGATATAAAGGAGTATCAAAAATCCCTCCATCCTGGAAGAACTATTCGCCAATAGCGCATCTTTTGTGAGGGTGTCACTATCCTCAGAAATAAGGCTGTAAGAAATAGCCTATGTCCATGAATGAGATATTCTTCTCGAGACAATCTCTGAGTCTGGGATTATGCTTTCATGAAACTCTTTAGGGATGACTCTCGGTTTTTGTAGTCCGTCGAGATTCTAGTCTCGCGCCTAAATACATGCTGTACGTCAAACGTTAAATGTCAGTCCGTTGATCGTCGATGTTCCGTTCGTTTTTTAGAATATATATATTTTTTTTTATTAGAAAATTTATTAAAACATTTTTTGAATAGTAATAATTTATTTTATTAATTTAAATTTATTTCTTCTCTATGAGAGTAAGACTCGTGTATAGAGAAGGGGTTACATACGATAGTTTATGTTTCAGTTGTCTGTGTACATATTTTTTTTATTTCAGATACAAATTTATAGTAGTCTGTAATTTTTCTAATTGTGATGGGGAGATTGTTAAAAATTTGATTTTAGGTTGCGGTATATTTTAGTTTTGGAATATTAATTTGATCTCTGAATCTTGTAAATCAGAATTAGCTTCAAAAATGTAATTGATTTTTAATTTTGAAAATTTGTATTGATTTTTTTTTTGTATGTCTATTCTTTTTGGTACTTTGAAATCTGTGAAGACTTGCATACTTGGATAGTCTTTTTTTAGAATAATTTTTATTAACATTTTTTATATGATTTCTAATTGTGATATTGAAGTTTTATATGCTCCTCCCTATTCAATAATACCGTATTGCAAATGTGACTTTAAAAATATATAGGCAATTTTTCTTATTTTGTTTGTAAGATTAGTAATATGTTCATTCCATTTGAGTTGTAGATATCTATAGGTGATGTGTGCGCATATTGAGCCTCATCACCAAATCTAACGCTGTGTGACAAGAATTCGTCCAACCAATCTAAAACGGTGATCTCTGAACTAATCTCCACATCAAAATTTCAACACGTGTACATCGAGATTTTTCTCAAATAAATCTCAAACACTTATCTCATTCTGTCAACACGGGTTATAAGAATTATGTAAATCTTTAGTTGTCAGTTGAATTATATATAAACTCTTTCACACATCTACATCTTTTACACCATCTAGAAGACTTAACTGCGTGTACTTGCAAAGGGCTGTTAAATATAAATATGTGCCTCGATGTTTCAGTAATGAATTCCTGCGAATGCAATAACAGGTAATGCTTTATACTAAATCCTCATTAGACCCTGAAGTATTAATCAAGAAGCCGTCCTCAGATGAGCAACACTAAGTCTAAATGTCATTTCAGATTTCTGACAGAATCTCATTTGTATAATTGCAGCATCTTGCAGTGTACGTTGTCGGAGAAAATTATCTGGTGCAGAGATGTTCAATTAATGGATATCTGAAGAATTATTATTATTATCCACAATCAGCTCGAGATAAAAGAAGCAGGTACTGCAAGGTCAGCATATTACCATCTGTCCAGGTGCAGCGAACCGACATTCTTGCTGCGCTTATGGAGTGGCTGATATTCTTTGGCTGGACTCTAAATGGCTTTTGTTACAGTGTACGTAAATGTGTGCGTTTCATTCTTGCGCATTTTTATTTTATAATAATTCGTAATGAAAGGAATCTCGGACATTTCCGGGTATTTATTTGTGTGTGGGTCTCCCGCTGGGAGTTGCTGGGATGGACGATGCCGGGAAGAATAGTGGCTAGAGAGACCTAACGGATCATTCTACTGGCTCTGCCTCTCTCTTCCCTTTTTGGGGGTGCATGATTTCTATATCTTCTCTCTGGCTGCCTTCTGAATTTAATGTGATAACGAGCCTCACGTCAAATTGTACAGGTATGGCTCTGGTATGATAATACCAGAGCCAACGTATGATAGTATTAAGATGTTAATAACTGAATGTAATAAAAAAAATAAAAAATGTAATATTTACGAATCGATACGAGAAAAAACAACTCAAAACGATTTGGGATAGGGTGTAAATAAATATATATAAATAAATAATTCGGAATAGCCCCTATCCATGGATGAGATTTTCGACTCAAGATAATATCTGAGACAGGAATAATGATCTTATGAAATTCTTTGGAGACTTTGGCGGTTTTTCGTCTCCACACATATTGTGTCTCGCTGTCAAGTCGATCGTTGTGCATACGGGATTGAGTTTTTATGTCATTCTAGTAATCTCAAACTGATCATAGAATAAAAAATTTCAACACGTTTACACAGTACAGAGATTTATCTCATCGTGTCTCATTCCGTGGACACACGCGCTTAATGATTATTTTGAAGTTTTAGCTAAAAATATTCATTTTCTTAGTAGCCATTCTCTAAAGTTCTAGAACGTCACATATGATCTTCTAAAACTATAAAACACTGTCAAATGTTATAGAAGATTCTAGAAAATATTTTGAAACATACGCCAGTGAACATAATATTTTATATAATGCCAGAAAACCGATCATAATGGCGTTCAAATGTGGAAAAGAGCCAGATGATATCCCTCCCGTTTGGCTGGATGGGACGAAATTGAGCGTTCAAAAAAAAGTCAAATACCTTGGTAATATCTTCAGACGATGATGACATCGAATGACAGAGGACGAAGTTAAGTGTTAGTGCGAATATGCTGTCACAGCGTGTCTACCGATGTAGTAAGGAGGTGGAGCATAATTTTTAAGTCGTTTTTCACCAACATGTATACCTGCGAGCTCTGATCGAACTACAGGCGAGTGATGTATAATCGTCTATGAATTCAATATAACAACTTATTCAGAATACTGTTTGGATTGGCGCGTTATTGTAGCGCATCTACAATGTTTTTCGAAGGTCGTATGCATAGATTCGTTCCGCTTCTAAGACATAGAGTTGCTGGAGCTCAGCACCAACTTTCTAGTGCAAGCGGCGCTCTCATGGAAGGCTGGATCCCTGACCAGACTGCAGAGTAGCTACAGATATGATAATAGCCGTAACTGAAATTTATTATTTATATATGTGTGTATTTCTTCCTATTTATTTATTTATTTTCTTTTTTTAACATAAATATTATTTTGTAACCTGTTGCAATAAACATATTATAATTTATTTTATTGCAATCTAATGCCAAATCATAACACCAACACTCACATGTCACATTAGTCTTGATTATAGATCTTACATTGGGATCCGAAACGTTAATCAGAACGGCCCAGAAAATTCTGCACAGAAGTTTCTGAACGGCTGAGAAAATTTCGACCCTACATTATTATTTAATATTGTCTTAAATACCACTGCGTAAATGACAACCTTTAGAAATTAATATATGCATATATAGTATATTGTACACAACCTACCCCGTGGACGAGTGAGATAAGTCAGGCAATTAATATACCGTGGGTATTGAAATAAGTCGTGCCTGCTTCGGAGATAGCTGCCTGATTTATCGCGTCATCAGTGGGCCGACCATAATGTCGTCGCTGATGCAGCTTCGTGCCAAAAGACACTTTATTCATTTAATACAGCCAAGATTATACAAACACTTTTTTTTATGGCATCACTGATTTTAATTCAGAGATTATCGTTGGAAAAGAACTGATCTTGGATAGGATAGTCGATCAGAGCAGAACAGTGAATTTTTAACGATGTTAGAAGTGTTCTCGAACATTAATGACTTCTGTATTGAGGAAGTAGGTATTTTATAACATTTATTGAAGATGAATTCTTATAAAAATTGAATTCTTGGAGCTCTTATGGAAAAATCAAATCAATTTAGAAGACAAAATCGTGAAAACTTTTTTTTTAAATACGAATTCTTAAACAAGCATTTCTGAGGAGCATGTCTTGAAAATGCATTTCCATGCATGCGGATGAGTAGGGTTAGCACATTTCAAATATAAATTAAAAGATTGACGTGGTTGATGGTGAGATGCTCGTCTAGTTATCAAGTGGTCATGGGTTCGAGCCTCGTTACGGGAAACCAACCTTTCATATCAAAATAAGACTGTCCTGACTCTAAAATAGACTGTCCTGATTTTAAAAAATATCAATAGATGGCGACAGCATAGTTGGTAATAAATAAGTGAAATGTTCCATCCTGATATCATATATACAACTTCCAAAAGTTGGATAGATGTGGTAACGTACGTTACATTGTGTAAAGTGATCACTTAAGCCTGCCGATGACAGGTTGTAAGCCCTGTAATGCCCAAGACTTCCATACTTCTCATATAAAAAATAATAGCTTCGTCTCTGCGAGACATCTTAACCTTGAATAAATTTTCATTTTAAACTTTAATGTGAATGCAGAAGAACATCATTTTAAATGTATGTTTATGAAAATTTAAATTCTTGAAGATGTGTAAGAGCATATATTCTGTCAAGAAGCTCTTTAAAGAAGGGTGTATTAAGAAAAGAGAGAGAATTCCGAGAGAGTAGGTACTAATCGTGACCGTGGAACTGTCACCAATAGCGTTGAATTAATGATGTGTTGTTGAAACTAGGCCCGGCGACAGGGGAGGATTAAGGGACAACGATACCGGGCCCCAAAGTCGACCGAGGCCCTACACCATATCATGTAAAACAATCAAAAGCATTATGAGAATATAAGCTCGCCACCAAGCGAACAGAGAGATCCTCTCAATCTTTCGTTTTTTTTAAATGATTTTTTTCAAAATGTATTTTAGAAAAATATACAGTGTTGGAAATATTTTTGTCATTTGGTGGTTTCCTGCAGTAGACTTCTCTGTCTCTGAATCCTCTGAATCCGATTAGAGAGTTGATCATATTTTAGACATATGCTCAATCAGAGTTTTTTTTTCGCATGATAGAAATCATTTAGATCAGATTAGCTGACAATAAATGTAATAATTAGTAAGTATTGAAAGTACGGGTGTGGGATTTCGTGGTGTTTTGGACTGCAAATTTACAAATATACTTTTTTTAAATATAATGCAATATTTTTAAGAATATTATTGAATTCATTGGTCATTATTTACGATAGTAATAATATAATTAAATACACTACGTTAATGAAATTGCAATGGGTAGGCAATTACTTGGACTTATGTACGTGGCAATGAATAACAATGGACAAAGAAGAGTAAGAGACACTTGGGGAGGTCCATGATTATACCCTTTACCAGAGAGCCGTTATTTTAACTGTGTGATTTGTGTTCGATAGTAATAAAGATTGGTGACTGATTACTGAAGGGATAGACTGAGACTGTCATTCAGGAAGAAGGTCAAATCTTAGAAATCGATGATGTATAGTGCGATGAAGATTTTTGATGAAATACCAGAAAATATAAGAAAAGAGTAGAAACTGAACAGATTTAAAGTGAAACTGACCAGATATGTAAAAGATAAGTTTAAGAAAATGAAAAGACTTTAACCTTGTTTATATTAAAGCATATATAGGAGTGCTTATGTATGCACAACGTTAAGAATTAAATAAATATAGTTTCACTAGCGCCTATCAGTTAAATTATATTTTCTATTGATAAAAATACACATTATATCTTCCGGTGAAAATTTATTCCGATTTTATTTCACCAAAGCGCCAGTGAAATATACAACTTCACAGGTTTACACTTTCACTGTGACATATACATACAATGTAACATTGAATAGGAAGATCAAAAGTATCAGAGTATTGAACTACCGGGCCCAAACATTTCTGTCGCCGGTCCTGGTCGAAACCGGTTATTTGACGTCAGTATGTAACATGCAATGTAGGTTACAATTTATTCTATATCCATCCGAGCAATTACACGGAGGCGTGGCTGCGGTTATTAAAGAACCCTTCATAACATGTACAGAGCACACACGCTTTAATAAATTAAATGATTTTTTATCATTCCATGCACAGTTTAAAGAGTTACTCGCGCTCGTCTTACCATTTAAGCCGCGGCTTGCAGGATGTGCGCCATCTTGATTGGTTCAAGAAAGAAATATCGGATAATTATCGAATCCGCGCGCCCTCGGCATTCTAACGAGATTAAATTGTTTTGAAGGGATTAATCAAAGCTTTATCAATTACCCGCGCGACGTGATGCCATCAAAATACAGTGATAAATTAAAAAATAATGGCTTAAGTGATTTTAAATTGAATGCATATGAAAATAATAACTTGGTGTGCTACCTCGTGTGAAGAGTGATAGGTGATTATTTTAGACTGGACTAAATAGTTTGGTTTTTGACTCGCTATAGGGCAATGTGGTTAATTTACTAAGAGCATTATGATATAAGATGTCAGGGCTCTGGAAGAAGGGAACACCTGAGGAAATAATTTGACCAGTTTACTGCATACGCAGTAAGCAAAGTGATGATAGCCGATGTCAAGAGGGAGAGAGAACACATTTTCGGAGCTAATTAGCTTAAAAAGCATAATTTATTTATTTATTATAAACATTATTAAGAAGAACACATTATTAATGTGAATTAAATACTAATTAATACATTTAAATAGTATTATAAACATTATTAACATTTTTTTTTTATAGAGAATACATTATTATTTGTGAGGTTGTAATTTTATCAAAACATAGTTCTGTGATATTTGAATACAAATTAAATGCATGAATTAGAGATATATACATACAGATATAATCAATTTATCTGTGTGTATATATTTTATATTCTATTCATAATTCATTCAATTGAATATAAGAGATGACACTGTCTCCTTAACATATCCTCCGCGGTGGTGAGTCAGATCTGACCCGGGTATTTGTAAAAACATGAATAACGTGACATATTCAAATTATTTTGATTCTGTTTATCTGTAAAAAATAAAAAACACTAATATATAAAAAATACATTTTAATTCAGAGAAGGTAAAATGTTTATAATCACTGACACACCGGCAGGTAGTCGAACCGATGAGAAGATCACGTGTTCAGTGGATATTTGTATTTGGTCCGAATAGGCCGTTTGTTGATGCGTTACATTATTCGTAATATTTTTATAAAAACTTTAGAAAAGAGATCCAGGTTCGAATCCCGGTGGCGCAACAACAATACTTTTCGATAAAAATGATTTTATATGTATATATTTCTAATTAATACATTTAATTAGTATATACAATAGACATATGTTCTGAATAATTACAACTTCACAATAAGAATGTGTTCTCCTTAATAATTAATACGATAAATACTTTTTAAATTCTAAAGAATTAAATTTTCCTATAAATGGGTAAGGCCCATTTTAATATATGGTCATATATTTGGAGACCACATATTAAAATATTAAAACCACACACACACACAGAGAGTGGGGTCAAGAATGCAGTCTGCCGATATTAAGCATCTTAGAGGAGTAGCGGGAGTAAGAAATCCCGCAATAAGGGAGATTCTTGGCACGAAATCCATATAGAAAAAGCTCAATTAAGGTAGCTTAGACAAGTCTTTCGATTGTCAGAGGAATGATCAGCAAGATGTTTCTTTCGCAAATTTGGAGGGAAGTACTGAAACAACGTAAGACAGGGAAAGGTGGAAACATCTTGTCGACTTTGGGTAACCTTCACCGGAGATGAAAACAAATAAATGAATGGTTAAAACATTTTGTTTTAGACTAGTTGAAATATAGGCAGTAAGATTAAATATAGAACCTCGTCTAACTATGTAATCGATAGCAACCGACGGCAGTTTATTTCTACTGTGGTTGCCTAAAATCTGCGTTTCCGTAAAACTTTTTTTTCAATGTTGAATAATCAATTAACACAAGCAAACAATCAATTAGGCATATTTTTAAAATGATTTAAATATCGGCAGATGACGCATCGACCCCTTAGAATAACAAGGTTCCAACTAACATTTTTGGCTAATTTGAGTAATTGCGTGAAACGCATTATAATTTATTTCTTCCATACACACCAACCCTATTTAACGGATATTAAAGGAAAGAGCTGAAAGTTCTAACTGCATCAGTTATTTGTTTCAATTTATGGATCATTATTGTTAATTTACAATGTTTTTTTATTATTCTTAATTTCCCTCATCTTACAGTGGTCATTGATAATACTAATAATAAGTGTTAAGACCTTTAAACTGATCATATTTGCATACTCGAAATAAAATATACATGAATGTATGTTAAAATTCAATCAACACTTTTGGGCTCATTATCTCAAAACAGTATCAGTGTCAGATGGAACCTTATTATTCTGAGGGGTCGACATATCAACCATGTTTTCATATACTGTATATTATTGCGGTCACTGCATTGATATTGATTGGCAATACAAAGTGTACACTACTGGTATGGTAATATAATAATTGACTAGCAGAAAGCAAACACAATAAAATAATTAATATTCTAGACTTAGAAGTTTGATATCTCTGTTTGGTGTAAACGTCAGATGATACATTGTGGTTCCGAGGGTGCGATTTATGAAAAACCTCCTCTATGTATCTCTCACTACAGATTTACGGCAATGTATTTTATTACAATTGTACTTAGGAGTGCTTATACTCTGACACCTACATACTTTTTTAAATGTGTGACGTCTTTATTATTACTATTTACTTTACTTTAATCTTCGACGTAAACTTGCAGCGTTTATAACACATTATCACGTGACGGAAGTAACTACGTCATTGCTCTCCGCCAAATCGGTTATGATAGCACATATTAGTTTATACCTGGTACAGTATTAGTGGGGAGTGACGATCTCATCCCGTATTGTGAGTATTTTTTTAATTGATTAAATAATAATAATAATTTACCATCACGCCGTTTCTCCGCGGGGGTAGGCAGAGAGGATAGAGCGCCACACTCCTCTGTCCTGACACACAATTCTCGCCTCATCCACATTCATACATTTTCTCATACAAGCTCGCCGATTGTTGAAGCTTCTAACAAAACCATCCTCCAGTATCTGGTTTATCAGGTAAACTAGGCGGTCGTGCCAAGTTTTTCGCGGACGTCCTTTATTCTTAATCTTACTCATTATACTAACATCAACTTTTTACTACATTTTGCTATTATTTCTTCATTATTTACTCTGTCATAAATAGATTTGCCAAATATACGCCTAAATATCTCATTTCCACTGCATTCAGTCTACTTTCGTTCCTCGTCTGCCAGCTCCAGATCTCACTTACATACATCAGTGTCGGTACCAGGACTTCATTGAGCACCGCTAGTCTTGCCTCGGTTGACAATTGAAATTATATAAATTAATTTTTGTTTCTTGTATTTTTGCAATTTAAATAAATATATTTTATTGTGAAGTTGTAATTTTAGAAAAGAGTTCAATAATAATTTTAGGGAATATAAAATATTAATTAGAAAGTCAATTATGTGACAGAATCAATCAGAAAGACATACAGATAAAATCTATTTATCGAAAAAAAAATTTGATTACCAGTATCTCCGAGATACAAACACGAAACCTTCTATTGTTGGGAGAATGCGTTATCATGAAATTTTAAATGGTAATAATCTCTCTCAAAGTTCACGCGGCGTAATGGTAACACATTATCCCGGCAAGATAAAGTTCCGGCTCCGTATCCCGGAATCTTTCTAATTGATTTATCAAATTTGGTTTAAATAAAAAAAAAACTTACAGACATGTTTCACGTTAAACATCCTGCCACTTGATATTTATCGAGAACTTTTTCAATCTCCGTAAAAAAGTATACTGCCTGCAAGCCTTCAAAGCTGCGTAACTTAATGAAGGTTACAAAATAATTTTTATTAGCCATGATTTCTTTCACTTTATCACGACACGTTTTTACACTCAGAGCAAGGCGATAAGGAAATGACATAACACCAAATCTTTTAGTCAGTCATCCTAACGCGTATTGACTGTTTTATTCAATTGAAAATGTAATTCAAATTAAATAAACGTTATATATTAATGATTAATTTTAGTATGAAATAAAAGTTTTCCAATAAAATTTTACAGTAGATTATCATCATCATGGGCAGGCCACGTTGCTCGGAGGACAGACAATCGTTGGTACAGTGGTGCAGTTAAAACACCGCCCCAAAATTTGCCGGACTGACGAAATCATTAAATTCTGCGGAAAATGTGACAACGATTAACAATGGACAGAAGAGATTGGAAGACACTTGGGAAGGCCTTCATTCAGCAGTGGATAGAAAACGTCTAATATTGATACATGGCATACTACAATAAAATGTTAAAACTTATTTACTAAACAAAATATAATGGCTCCATTCGACGTAACCATCTCATCTTAAAGGCTTTTGAGTTAAAAATAAATATATATAACATGTATGTATGTAAGTAAACAAAATTATTATCAAATACTTAAATGTATTCATTTAAAAGATATACCGGGATTCGAACCTGGATCTCTTTTCAAATCGCGGAAGGTGTATTATCCAACTATGCTACAGCGACAGTGCTAGTTGGATAATGCACCTCCCCCGGTTTGGAAAGATATCCAGGTTCGAATTCCAGTAGCGCAACAACAATATTTTTATTTTTATTTATTATCTTTGTTTTATTAACCACTAAATTGAGTTTAAGGACATCTACATAAAACAAAGATAATAAATACAAATATGAATTTTAACCGCAAAGATAATATTGCTAATTTTAAAAGTATAACAATATTTTTCGATAAAATTGATTTTATATGTTTATCTGTCTAATTAATACATTTAATCAGTATTTAAAATATCACAGACCCATGTTCTGAATAATTACAACTTCACTATAGGAATGTGTTCTCCTTAATAATAAAATTATCATCCCTAGTCACTGATTCGATATCACAAAATAGTCCACCCCTCACTCAAATATGCCATGAAATAACGAACATGTACATATTATTAATTAAAAATAATCACTAGTTAGAAAACGATTCACTAACCAAGTACAATATTAGAAATAAGCTATAAATTCATACTGTCCTGAAATGTTATAAAAACTTAAAGAGTTCTAGATCTTTCTCTTTTACGTTACACGCTTGTATAGAACAGCCAAAAGTAATCATTATTATATAATTGATAGCCAGACAAACTCAACCCACAAAATGCAATTTTTGATCGATAAACGGTAGAAAAATACTTTATAAAAATTACCATGTATTCAGTAAACATGAATGTAAGATCATATTCACAAATAACCAGTTCACGGGCCCGAGTACTTATAAAAAATAATGCCAGTTTTAAAAGAGTCTGAATTTAAGATGTCTGTCGACTGACTAACTCATTTTATATTAACAAGAACAAAACAAGTTATTGACATGGTTCCTCGGAGGCTGTATCACACAACAACACAATACACGTGTACCTGTAAGAGGCTGCAGTACCCACCTGCGTATCCACGGCATGTTAATTAAGCTTCGGTGTAATCTGGAAAGATAAGCTTTCGGCGTTACATAAAAAAGCTCTAAGCGTAAAGGCGCCCACGCTCCGCATATACGCGTGTATTATGGAAGATAGCCGTATTTGAACGATTTATTTAATTTCTTCATCAAAACTGTAAATACATTTTTTTTTATAACTGAACCAACGTAACAAATTAAACTACTTTCATAATGTACATATATATTTTAAATACTAATTAAATGTATCAATTAGAAAGATATACATATAAAATCAATTTTATCGAAAAATATTGTTGTTACTACCGGGATTCGAACCTGGATCTCTTCCTATCCGGGGAAAGTGCATTAACTAACTATGCGTTCGAAAATTTGTCGTCAAAAGTACTGTCTGCTGTAGCATAGTTGGTTAATGCACCTTTCCCGTATTGGAAAGAGATCCAGTTCCGAATTCCGGTAGCAACAACAATATTTTTGATTTTATATGTATATTTTTCTAATTAATACATTAAAATATCACAGATCTATGTTCACAACTTCACAATAAGCATGTGTTCTCCTTAATAATACACATATATTTATTAACACTTTCATTAAGGTTCCAAATTGGCATAACATATAATAAATCATTTACTGACATAGCACTTATCATGTTATTTCTCTATGGAAATAGGCAGAGAGGACAAACGCCATACTTTTACCACTCATACCTATTGTCTAGTTCATATTCATATATTTTCTCATGCACGATATTTGATTATTGAGGCATCCAATAGGGCTATCCTCTAAAATCGCCTTCTGTTTAGTTAGTTTTAAAATTTGCCTCACAAATTTTCTTTCTTCCTCTCTTTGCACACACGTTTCACATACCCAAACTAGCTCAGTATTCTTTCTTAGTTGAAAGCGATTATGCTACATTCAGATCTAAATTCGTCCTTAATTGTTCTTTCTTCATTTGATTATATGTAAGTCAAATAAATTAAAATTCCACAATGCTTTAAAAACAAGTCTTCAATCAATGCATTTTCCCTAACCTGACCTACCTATGGTGTCAAAACATGGACACTTACAATAAACCAAAGGAATGATGACCGCTGTAATAAAATAGTTCTGGAGTATCGGTAGGTACTAAAGGCTGAAGCTATTCTGATCGCTGAGGCTGATGGAAAAATATCCAGTAAACGCCTGGAAGCGTGAAGATCTTTATTCAACGTTAGATGGACGTGCACTAAAATAGTGTATAATAAATAATGGGAATATCACGATAAAAATAGGTAAATATAATAAGTAACAGCGCCCTTGAGGTGAAAGTTTTTACGAAAAAAGCGCTATACATATTATCCAACATTCTTAATTTTTCCAAAGCCCGACATTCGGGAGTTGAAAAATAAATCTAAAATTTTAGTCAATTTGTTTGGATTTATTGTACAAAGATCCAAACTTGATAAATATAATTTTACATAAGATGACAAACGAATAGTACGTTTAACCTTTTTGTTATGAGCTGAATTGTTTTTTTTTTTTAAGGAGAACACATTTTTAATGTGAAGTTACAATTTTTCAGAACATAAATCTGTGATACTTTTAATACAAATTAAATGTATTAAATAAAAAGATAATATATACAGGGTGGCCCAAAAAAAGTGAGTACATCTCGTAAACATGAGTTATTTCAAAATATAATATAATCAATTATAATTCTTAATGTAATTTTTTTTGCACAATATTAAGCTAATCAGTAATCATTAAAACATCCCATATTGCATAATCTACTGGGTTTAAATCTGGGCTATTCGGTGGCCACATGCCTGGCTCGATGAAATTAATATTCTTACGATGAAGAAAGTTGATTGTATTTCTGGCTATGTGAGATGGAGCTCCGTTCTGCTGTAATGTCCAATTATGCCGTAATGTCTAGCTATAACTCCAGCCCTTGTATTGAAACTCTTTGATCATTTTCATAGCACCCCAACGTTTTTCAATTCGCAAATTTTTGATCAGAATGCGGTCTTCTGCTGTGATTTTTGTCATGCTGGGCAACAATTTGAAAAAACCAAATATAAACAATGAGAAAATTAATAATCAAAGATGGCGACTGGAAAGTGTCGAAATAAAATATAATGTAGGTAAGTAAGTAAATTAGTAAACTATTTAAGCTATTATTGATATAATTAAACCAATTTTTATGTAATTATATCACATTTTACGAAATGTTCTCACTTTTTTTGGGCCAACCTGTATATATATATATATTATATCCTATCGGATTTTACTCAAAGATGTTTGAGATTCCGTAAATATAAAGAAGATGGCTTTCAAATAATTGAACGACAGATGTATCAATTTGAAAGTGCAACATATAAGTTCGAAAATTTGTCGTCAACTTACTGTGTCGGTGTAGCATAATCGGTTAATGTATTTCCCCGTATAGGAAGAGATCCAGGTTCGAATCCCGGTAGCAACAACAATATTTTTTCGATAAATTGATTTTATACGTATATCTTTCTAATTAATACATTTAATTTGTATTGAATTGATTTTCACGTCTTAGATACTATTTATTAATTATTAATTTAGTGCATTCGTATATATAATAAATGTATGTTTTAATATAAAGACTCAGACATCAATGTTTACCTTTTTAAAACATAATTATAATTTATCGTGCTCATATTTACTACGTTTCATTTGAAATTTATACAATTTTTCCTCCGTTCTTAAATCATCTGGCATTTTATTGAAAATCTTCGATTTCTCAGCTTTGGTATATATATAAAGGTGCTGTACAAATGGGATAATCGTCTATTGTCTGGTTCAAAAAATAATTTAAATGACATTTTCTTTAATGGTCTAACAACTAACTCTTAACATTTTATAATCTTTTTTTGATATCGTCTCATTCATCATTTTGTCAAACATGGTTCAACGTAAAAAAATGTTCTCAGATTTTTCTCTCTCTTCGCGTTCTCTGTCATGTGTATCCATCAACGTTTCGGATCTCGTTACAAGGTCTATCATCAGGATTAATATCGCTAATGCGGCGTGTGAGTTTCTGTGTTATGGTTAACCATACTTGAGTATACAGATATACATCACAGCATAGACCAGAAAACTCTACACATACGATTCTACGTAGTTTGTAGTATTTTGACAAGCTCGAGAAAGTGTCGCTAAGGAACGTATGTGTAAAGTATGTGGGGTCAACAAGAATAAGTTATTAGAAAATGACCCTTATGCTGATAGTCCTGATAGCTTTTGGAAAGAATGATTCATCCTGTGTATTTTTAAGTGATATATTAATTGACACAATATTTCTTCATACATACATTAAAAGATCTACCCACTAAATTGTGTAATTTAATGGCAAAGTACCCATTACCGAAGACAGCAACATTTAATTCGATTTTTAGTACTACGGGCAATAAAGATGTTTTGATCTCCTGAGATTGAGGAGATAATTAAAAACACGGTTACGCTTTTAAGAACTGAGAATTATTATAGATGTCGTGTATTGTAGAAGTTTAATTGAATTGTGTTTTATTGCCTTTGTCTCGACATCACATTATATACCTATATCCTTGGTTAAATATATATGTTACCCAATAATAGTGCCATTTTTACTAGATTTCTAAACTATCTCTCATTCAGTATAGTATAGGATGGAGCATGTTAAACTTTTATATTTTCATAAAGTCTTCCACCATTTTTATAGATTTGCCTAAATTAAATTAAAATTTAATACCTATATCAAACGAAAATAAATTCAAAATATATTTTCCGATATATTCCGATCTACAAAACTTACAGACCAAATTGATATCCCAAACTAAAATATACCGCAACCCAAAATAAATTTGTATCTGAAGTAAAAAAATATATACACGTACTAACTGAAACAAAAATTATCTCGTAAATATTCCTTCTCTATACACGAGTCCTACTCTCATAGAGAAGAAATAAATGTTAAATGAAATATATATATATCCTACTGATAATTCTTTTCTAATATTAAAATAAAATAAAAATATTCCTTGTTGATTTTTATATTGAGAGTACATTGAACTATTTTCAGCTTT
Organism: Eubasilissa splendida; assembly: GCA_031772225.1. Taxonomy (NCBI): domain Eukaryota; kingdom Metazoa; phylum Arthropoda; class Insecta; order Trichoptera; family Phryganeidae; genus Eubasilissa; species Eubasilissa splendida. The sequence goes on along the minus strand of CM062862.1, from coordinate 22,188,104 downwards.
ACCGTTACCGGAATCCAAATCAAAAAATTTTTTGATATCAAAAAGATTTTTAAGGCATCCATTAACGGTCTCTTTTAGACGGGAGTACTTGAGAAAGTGAGTGAGTTGAATCGCACTTACAACTGTGCCTGCAATATTATTTTGACAAATTAGCCTCGTCATAAAAAAAAGTTGTATAATGTTGACGCAAAAGAAACATACGTTTGTCTTTCATATTATGTATTATGATGATATTTATGGACTATTTTTATTTCTATATCGCTGACCGTACATCGGGTGTGGTATGGTTTGGAGCACTGCGCGCTCGCGCACGCGCAGCTTAATAAATACATCAGAAACACAATAAGCTAATGTCGAAAATAACAATTTCAGATACAAAGAGAATATTAAAACAGAACAAAATTAATTTTAAGAAAGTGAATAATTGCTACGTTTAATCTTATTTTCTTCGGACCTTGTTTAAGTAATTCTTTTACGTGCCAGAACTCGACGGATGATAAATGGTTATTTTTCCAGGTGATACTGTGAGCAATATTTACACCTTAAGTGAAAAATATTGACATCCCACGTAATGCTTGAAAGCAGATAAATAATCGGAAACGTAAGACGCTAATACCCAATTAATGCGACGTTAAATATGGGATTATCCCCTCTTACGTTGCTCAGTAATGGAACACCGATTTATAAGGTAGTGGAATACTAAACGATACATTGGGGAATTTGCATAAGCTGTAACCTGTGAGATCTTGACTACAGCCACTTGTAACCATCCATACAGGGTCTTCGATATAGGACGTAGTGTTTGGTCGTATATCAGTTGGTTTTGAAATATTTCAAGTTCAGCTGAATATGAGTTTCTTCCAATATTTCGCCATAATTCACACTTTTTTGACAATTGATGACAAGTTTTATGCGTCATCCTTCACATACAGAGGGGATTAGAAGGAATGGGTCATCGGATTTTCCGAAACGATGACCTATTAATAAATGAAAGGAAACTCGCACATTTCTGAGCATTTATTAGGGTGTGGGTCTCCCGCAGGATTGTTGGGATGGACGATGCCGGGAAGAGCAGTGACTAGATAAATCTAACGGAGAATTCCACTGGCTCTTTCTCGCACCTCTTGCGACCTGGATAGGGTGAATTTCTGCCGGACTGTGACCAAGTTCTGCGACTGCAACACATAATGTGACGTCTGCCCTCCCCTTTTGGGGGTGCATGATTACTATAGCTTTTCTATGGCTGCCTCCTGAATTTAATGTGATAACGAGTCTCACGTCAAATTGTACAGGTAAGGCACTGGTACGATGATACCGGAGCCAACTTATGATGGTATTAAGATGTGAATAACTGAAAAAATAAAAAATGAAATATTGACCAATCGTTTTGTAACTGTCGGAACTTAACTAACTGCTCTAAATATATATCTATAGTCCAAAAACGAGTTATTAGATTTTATAAAATATTGCACGACAGAGCTTCAGCGCGTCCACCGGTTTCACCCAAGACAGAACATGAGACTTGTGGGCACTATGAACAGAACTGGCTATTCTGCCTCCCACCTGCTTCCGACAGTCATTCTCAAGGAAATATAAATAGATTTTACAACATTATAATTTGCACAAATAATACAATTGAAACAAAAAAACAAAGAGAAAAACGTTGTCAAATTAATACGAGAAATCACTCCGCAAAACTACATTCTAACATCCAAAGTAACTTCCGTCAGCATCGTGAATGGAATATTGTCATCGTGTTCAAACGCAGCTAAATTAATCAACTTTCATTCCTGTTTGACAATATCGTCGGTAGGTTGAAAAATGGTTCAGCGGCTGAGGAGCAATCCTTGTGTTGAATTTCACTGGATAAGTTTTGCTGTCTGATGAATATCAAAGTTTTAGGGTTACTTGTAAATTGACGTCGTTCACGGCGTGATGTTTAAATAGGGTTTTTTTTCCATGTGAAGATAATTCAAGAGACTGGATCCTAATCATGATCGTCGTCCTTCTCTGTTCATGGACAATCCTTCTTAAAATCTTCCGAGGCATTAAAAAAAATCAGCTTATTGGTATTTTATCTAGATAGTGACTCCCAACCTGGAGGTCTATACTTAGGTAGGGATTTACATCCTGTAAAAAACAAATACAATACCTTTCTCAAATGTTTAATCACATAATTGTAATTTACTACGTTCTACGAGAAATCGACAGCGTTCCTGTTTAGACAAAGATTCTTTCTATACTATAACGTAATGTTTTAATTGATCTTCTTCTTGTCTAACGGCCTCTTGGGACTTATACATTCGTGATCCAGTTCGCTGGGCACTAGTCTATTTCTTGCTGGTCTGTCTTGACATTATCCGGCCATAAGAGATTTGTGCTTGTTATAGGACACATCTACTATCTCTACATATTCTGCTGCAGCCTCTTTGCTTTCACCTTCCTCAGGATATCTGGGGCGGCATATCGTTCCCAAAGATCCAAGTTCTTTGATCTTCTCCATTCTCCGGTTAGGTTATCACGATTGGGCCATATTATGTAATGTGGTTCCTCGGAATATAATCTAAGCGCATATTTTATTATGTTGATAACATTTTTTAATAAATAACCAGTATATTTCTGGAATTTTATCAATGAAAGTGGTACGATACCTGCTTGATTAACTGTACCATGTGGCCAGCGGAAATCTAGCTACAAACTATTAGTATAAATGTTTAAAGTAATATCTATATATATATAAAGAAGAGTGTCTGTTGGCTGGTTTATTTGTTTTTTTATACAAATCTATAGTTTTATACCGAACTTGAAACTTTGCAGACTTGACTTTCAAATCAAGAGGAAGGTCACCGTCTACATGAGGTTTAGATAAACTACCCCCATCCTCTTTTTCAGCCTCTTAAAGCAGAATTTTGGTGCTTCTTGATGAAATTTTGCACACTTGACGTTCAAATAAGAGGAAAATTATTATCTACATCAGATTTCGAAAAAAAAATACCCCCATCTCATAAATGTAATGTCGAGTACTTCAGTTAGTATTAATATAAATGTGGTTATCCTTCTTATGAAGGCTTTTATCACCACAACGACGAGACATAACAAAAACATTCAAACCATTGATCAATTGTCTCTAAACATTGTGTAGCCCTTAAGCGTGCTAAAAATTCTGCCATTATTTTTCTACATTAATTGAAATAATCTACAAAAATATTGAATTTTTGTAAGGAATGAAATGGATTTTAGTGATGATGAAATCGTTATTTTAACTGTTATTGTGTTCAATTGTAACGATGATTGATAACTGATCTTCGAGCAATAACTGGTATACTAGAAAGTAAGCCTCCGATAGTTAAATCTTAGTTACCAATTGTTAGAATGCGAAATTACCCAAAACATAAAAACTCGGTATTGTTAGACGCAGCTTGGGTACAGCGGCGAATACAGCGGCGGTAATCCGGCGAACGTGACTGGAGTCACGTAGGCAGATGCGCCTTGAGGGATGCATCACCATAGGCGACCAGTCTTCTGATATTCTCCGCCGTGAGAAGTGGTTCCGTCTAAGACGAGATGTTATTTTCAATTAGAAAATAAAATCTATATCGTCTCTAAAAGTATCAAGTAAGCGCTTTATACATTGTGATTTCGAGGAAAATGTAAACTGTGCACCTCGAGTTAAGCTTAGACTGTGATGTTCTCTGCGATTAATCGTAAATGTGAAAGTATCAAAAAGGGTCCCGTTGGATTTACAAAAAGTTGATGAATATAATCGGTGTAGCGAGAACAGACTGTCGCTATAGCATAAGAATATCGCGTCCAGAGTCCCGGTTTGCCTGGATAATTGGGCATCGTCTTGTCATCAACTACAAGCCTAAACTCCGTCACCCTACGCTGGCACCACAAGGATCTGACCACACTTCACGTCTAGGATCCAGGACCATCCTAAGAGGTAATCCCTTACGTGAGGGACCTGAATAATCTACATCAGACAAGCGTCAACATAGAGAAATTAATGCTGGCATAATGAACACAAATATTTAATGTTAATTTTATTGTAATTATTGTTGAATAGCCTTATTTATAAGTATTAAAGTAAATTGCTCATTTTCCACTTTTAACACATGCAAGTATCTTAAAATATAGATTATAAATTTTCTTATATAAAAATATTCTTTCATTCCATAACCATTTGACTTGTCAATATTTAAAAAAGAACCAATTAGGCTAGATGCCACCCCCCTGAACACGAAGCCGAGGCAGAAAGAAGAAATTACCTAACAAAATCATCGTTAAATCTTAGATACCAATCAGAGTCGCGTAGCGGTTTACCAACACTAATGGATTAATTTTTTAAATTCAATGATATTGGTTTGACTTGTAACGATGTTCACATATTTTTTCTGCACTTAAAAAAATGTGGAAGTAATAAACGGTTAATTAAAAATGTGAAACAAGATCTTGTTAGCGTAACCAACATAAAAAATGGAGGATACATTCTCCGCGGGAAGATACGAGAGGAAGATATGAAAATAATTTCATGTATACTGCGCAATCAACTCTGTATTTAAAGGTTGTTCAGATTGTAAACACTTGAACGAGGGGTGCATACTAATGGTTAACAGAATAGTTAACCTTTTGAATGTCAAGTATCACTGTTTGTTGATTCTGAGCAAATTCCTGTTACATTTTTGACAGTTAAAAAGCACAGACACTAGTGGTGACAGAATACTAGCGAAATGTAGTAATAACAAGGTTCCATCTGACACTGACACAGTTTTGAGATAATGAGCTCAAAAGTGTCGTTTGAATTTCAACATATATTCGTGTATATTTTATTTTGAGTATGCAAATATGATCAGCTTTAAGGTCTTAAGATATTTTCAGTATTATTAATGACCACTGTGAGATGAGGAAATTAAAAATAAAATATAAACATTTTAAATTAATAATAATAATGATCCACAAATTGCAATAAATACTGATGCAGTTCAACTCTTGTAATTTTCTTTATTATCCGTTAAATAGAGTTGGTGTGTATGGAAGAATAAAGAATAATGCATTTGTAACCCTTTGATACAATAACTCAGATTACCCAAAATGTTAGTAAAAACCTTGTTATTCTAAGGGTTCGATATATAAAATGCACGTGCTCAGACTGGGTCATTTTTTGTCTGTATATTTATGTGGACTAACCAATTTGCAGCGAATTTATTTTTAATCTCGTGCGTCTCGAAGATCTGTAGAAATTGTATTGTTTGTGAAGATGTAGATAAAATTAATCTTTATTTAATATAAATAATTAATTTTCAGTTGTTAACAAGTCTTTGCGGTTTTGTTCAATTAATTATTATAAAATCAAATTTTAAAACAAAAACTACAACATTTCAATCAAATGAAGAATTTTCCATTATTGTTCAGAACTTCGCTCTGTCTTTAAACCAATTTGTCAATGCCTTTTCTTTAAAAATCGGCTGTCTGGTATCGAAATAGTTATCGAGTCAATTTTTGAGGTCAACACTAACGTCAAAATTTTTCGTCAAAAGTACTGTCGCTGTAGCATAGTTGGATAATGCACTTTCCCCGGTTTGAAAAGAGATCCAGGTTCGAATTCAAATAATTTTCAATAAAATTGATTTTATATGTATCTAATTGTTACACTTAATTAGTATTTAAAATTAAAGTGTGTATCGCGTGACACGAAATAAAATATTGCATGTGATAAAGTATTGAATTTTTAAATGTCTTCGCCTTTTCTGATGGTGCAACAAAGCTCTAACCATAAAGTCATATCAAAGTTTCCATCGTGATGTTTGTTAATGATATTAATTCTGCAATAATAAACGTAGAAGCCTATTCAACAAAACACCCGGAGGGTACATCAAAGTTCCGAGTGAAATTTAATAGTTAATTATACAACAGAAAATCGTATGAATTGAAATATATTCTCGGGGGCGGAGATCACCCCAAGGGGTTCGGTCTACGGATGTAGGCGCAGACCAACAATCATTATTTAGATTAAATTGTACGATTTCACGGAATTTTATTGGAAAAATTACAAGATTCGTAAAAAATAAATTTATGTTGCGCATTTTCATAAATCATGCACAGGTTTTGTAAAATGTTGCTCTACCACTAGCAGATAACAACCGGCGACCGTCGGTTGCTGTGCTAGGTCTAACGGCCGGCTATGACTATTTTTAGTTAAAGTTGAAACTTAATATAAATCCACGGACAGATACACGATTACAATCCATTCTAAATGCGACATCACGGATTATATATGACGTTTCAAAATTCTCTCTGTGAGAACTGTCACTTTGGACATGTATGTGTATGCGTGTGTATCAGGAGAGTGGTGGGGGAGAATGATTATAAAAATCCGTCTCTAGGGAAACGGGTCTCTTTCCATTGCCACTTCTCGATAATTACTAGTCTATCTCTGAATTGTATAATCATAAATTAATGTAAATATTTATGATAAATGTGTAATTGTTACCTGGACACGGAGTTATTATTACAAGGAAATGAACTCAAGTAACTCGACAGTAAAGAGAGGACAGAACACCGAGAGAATCTGGTGGTACTACCAAAGTTACTATACTCTCATATAACATCTCTTTTACATCAGCTATATTGGCTCCGATTCCCTGAAGGAGTAGAATTTAAATTATGCTGGTTGATATACAAGGCGACACATAATATGTCGCCTCTGTATCTTCAAGAGTTTTGTATTCTAGACAATTTGAATGGTAGACGTCAAACAGCCGCAAGAAGGATTGTAGAACCGACCAACCGTTGCCAGAAGTCTAAATTTAGTGAACGTGCCTTTACGGTGGCAGGCCCAAAAGCGTGGAACTCTTTGCCCTCCGTCATAAGAAACAGTGCGTCAGAGACTTTATTTAAGAAGAAGCTAAAAACTCACCTTTTTAAAAAATCATTAGCATAAGTGAAAATAACAATTTTTATTTTAAAAAACAAAGATAATGTAACTGTGAACAATTTTATTATTAGTTGTATCCCAAAGATGTGGATGTGATAAATTTCAGTATTATGTACTCGTGTTGAGATTTTGATCTGAAGATAATCTCGGAGATTTGCTCGAGATTGGTTGAAATTGATAAACTCAAGATACGAACTGTACGAAAGATAACTAGGAGAGTTAAATAGAAAATGGAAAAATTGAACGAGTTCAGTTAGTTTTCTAATGGTTATCTGTAAACATCGCTTGTATGTGTGTGTTACGTGTACAGTTCACTGAGAAGAAAAGAAGGAATAAATAATTATAATATTAGTTTTGATATTTTTAAATTTCATTTGTTAAAAACGGCTGTTTAGCACTGTACATTGTCTGAGTAGGTAAATACTGAATCCACAAAGGAAATATTTAAATTTTCGGATTTGTGAGTGTTGCAGTGCATACATTTATTAAAAGTGTCACATTCGTTACCGTGCGAATACATTATATGTATTTTTTAACATATTTTGTCGTAAAGTTACATTTTCAGAATACACTTGAATACAGAATATAATGTGGTATTTTTAATATACATTAAATTGAATCAACTAGAAATACATTTGGAAAAAAACCATTTTTTTCCGTATATAACATTCCGTATTAAAACATATATTCGCCATGGTAACGAGAATAACGTATTTTTTTCTTTATATATTTTTCTAATTACTCTAAATTTATACTAATATGTCAACACATTTGTTTTGTAACGGTATCATAATATTCACATAAAAAAAATAGCTTTAAGATTGTTTCGTGTCACGAACATCAAAAGAATGTCAAAATGATAATAATCCATAAATCGTAAGAGCCTGCACTTATTCGAATACATTTCTTCAACACGCACAAGTCCGCGTCAGTCTCGACAACATCATCGTATCCTCTCGTCGTAGAAACGGTTTCACGACGAGTGGGCGAGAGCGAGACGCTCATCGATCCAACCGCCTCGATCATCGACGCTTTGGGCGGCGCGCGGTGATTTCCGCGATGACGGACCGGCGACCCACGCGACCCGGGAGACGGCCGGTGCTCATTAGCGGGCCCAGGCGCAGGCGGGCGCGGCCGCCGCTCCAGCGTCTGATGATGACTGGCCAAATTGTGCGGCCGAGATGGGTGAAGGTGTGACAGTGCCGACGACGTCTGCAGTAACAATGGATCGAGTAAACACCGACCGCTAATCAGATTCAGCGGCACGACGCGATCCAATGCCGTTTGTTTTACGTAACTCGTGGACACTTTCAATTAATTAATGGAGTTGTTCACTTGTAGTGAAGGCTGTATCGGGCGTGAGAATGCATACAATGTAAACTTAATACTCTAATTTTTGAACTATTCAGACAAAACAATATCAAGATTTTGGGTTATTGATACATCATAATGGATGGATATAAATGGAACAATGTTATAACTCTACTCGAATTTATTAGCACTACTCGAGTTTCGAGAGAAACAGTAACTCTCATCGACAGGCGAACTATTAAACTGACTACTATTACAGAGAACACATTCTTATTGTGAAGTTGTAATTATTCAGAACATAGGTCTGAGATATATATTTTTTAATACTAATTAAATGTATTAATTAGAAAGATATACGTATATAATAAATTTTATCGAAAAAAATATTTATAAAAAGTATCCCGGTAGCCATCAACAATGTATTTTTCGATAAAATTGATTATACATATATGTATATCTTTCAAATTAATACATTTAATTAGTATTTAAAAAAAATAAACTAACTACACACAGATATAGTAGACAAGGATTAGGTGGTAGACATACAAGTAATTAGGTATTGACAGATAGAGGGGGAAAGGGCGGAGTTACTGGTAGACGGTAGAGGGGTGGTTTTAACGGGAATATTGAGAGGAGAAGAGATGAGTTAGAACATGTAATATGGTGATAGTGATAATGATAGTGATTTGCCCAATTATTAGGCCACAATATGCAATATAAGATTATTCTGGGCGTAACTGAGCCAAATAAGACCTGAAAGAGTATCACAGCGCCTTAGAGACCCTATAGTCAGCTGTGAGGGCGATCCAAGACCGGGACTTATGGAGGTATTTTACGAACAGAGTCTCATCTAATTGCCACTATTCAATTCACATATCCGTTCTAACACTAAAATCAGTATCAATCTGTCAATAGATTCCTTGTAAAATGTAACATAGAATGAAAATAAAGAAAATCTGATCTAGCAAGATCAGGAGAATACGGTGGATGTTGAATAACCTCCCAAAGTATCTCTTCCACTTTTGTAATATTATCAGTATGCGGGTGGGTTCATGTTCAGGTACATGTTGAAAAATTACACTTACACATTGCAATTTTCCTGAGGACAGAAAAGAGTTATGAAGGTAGTTCTGCGTGTGTAAGAATCAATGGATCATTCACACCATGGTTTGACATTACAGAAGGTGTTAAGCAGGGTTGTGTAATGTCTCCATGGCTGTTCAACTTGTATATGGATAAATGTGTGAAAGAACTGGAATATATTAATGTAGGAGCGAAAATGGGCGATTTGATTGTATGCTGTTTAATGTACGCCGATGATGCAGTATTAATGACGAATAATGGGCAAGAATTACTGAGGTTAGTGAGTAGAATATACGATGTATGCAAGGAAAGTGATCATGAATGTCAACAAGTCGAAAGAGAAGATATTCGAGAAGGAGGAAAGCAAGACAAAGAAATGACAGAGAAAAATATTGAAAGGAGGGTGACATCAGGAAGTAGAGTGAACGGCGCTTTGAATGGAATTATAGCTAATTGGAATTTGTCAACTGAGGCAAGACTAGCAGTTCACAATGGAATCCTGGTACCGACACTGATGTATGGAAGTGAGGCCTGGAGCTGGTAGAAGAGGAACGACAGTAGACTGAATGCAGTGAAAATGAGATCACTTAGGCGTATATGTGGAAGATCCATTTATGGCATAGTAAAGAATGTAGAAATAAAGAAAGAATGTAAAGCTGATGTTAGTATAGTGAGTAGATAAAAGGTCACTTAGTGTTTGTTATAGGAATGATGAAGAGGAGAATGTAAGAAATATATATGACGCAGTGTGTTGGCACCAAGTGGAAATCTGCGAAGACTTGCACGCAGTAACCATACTGGATGGATTAATGTTTGATGTGATGAGTGAATGTGTCAGGACAGATGAGTGTGGCGCTCTATCCTCTGCCTAAGTAAGTAAGCAGAAAAAAGAGACGTCTCCGTGAAACAGTGAACCAATGGCTGATGATAGTGATAATACTATCAGCGTATTTTAACGCGATCACTCACACGAACATATCTGCACACATTCTCAAACATAAATGCACTTTTTTCATACTTTCCTAATATTATAAAAAAATTGCATTTTTGTTCACTGTTCTGCGGGCATTTATTTACTAGGCTAATTAAGCGAACGATTATACTTGACTACATATTTAAAAAAAAACACATTGTAAGAATTTTAAATAAAATAATAAAAAAATCACTATAATATTAAATAATAAATTGCACTAATTGACGACGCAAACTTTAAGCCAATTTACAACAATGCTTTTGTGCAACATATTGCAACCATTTGTAACAAACCTACTTCGCACAATCTTGACTCAATCTTACCTTAGCAAGGTTTAATTTAGTTGTAAATGCAACCCACGAGTAAGTGGTCACGTTTAAGCCCGAATTACAAAAAGTATAATTTAGAATTCCCTCCCAAGTTTATTTTCTGATACAATGTTTTATCATAATAATTATTTTATTTTCTGATACTACATTCTGATACATTTTTTTATCCTGATCATTATTTTATTAAGGAGAACACATTCTTATTGTGAAGTTGTAATTATTTAAAACATCAGTCTGTGATGTTTTAAATACTAATTAAATGTATTAATTATAAAGATATACATATAAAATCAATTTTATCGAAAGATACTGTTTTTGCGCTACCGGGATTTTTTAATTATAATTATATTTAGGTATAATTTTTAAACCCTTGTTGCATATATGACCCACGATCTGATGCCATACCTCAATCGAAACTCACGTGACCTACAGCATCTTGGAGCCAAATACGTTGCAGATTGCGCTCAGTGCGTGACGGAACCACGTGTTATAAACTACCTTCAATTAATTAAAAAGAACAAAATAATGATTAAGATAGATTTAAATACTATCCGACGATGGATAAAGCTTTCTCAAGGTGAACTACTACTCATAAAAATATTTTTTTTTATTAAAAATAGGGATTATCATTGATTAGATGGCGGCACCTCTTGTCATTTGACGCTAGACAAGTCACTACCACCATAACATGCTACATTCGTATATATTTTTGAGATCCAAGGTCACAATGTGTATTTATTACTTTTTAGGTCAGGTTCACCAGAAAATATTCAAATAGGTGGATCTTAATTTGACATTACTCTCAATTAAAATATTTTAGATTAAAAAAAACATCTTCATTTCGAATTCGCCGAGAGAATGAATAGTGAAAACACTGCCTAATTCGCGCTACAGAACCATTTAAGGTTTACCCAGACGGTACTATTTGGGCACTCAACAGTGAATCCAACGATGTAAGTGACAATGAAGTCGATAGCACTATACGAATATTAAAACTGCTAGTTGTTTCGGGTTCAGCGTTAGCGAGACAGAGCGTTATCTAGAGCAGTCCGAAATCTACGTACATTGGCTAGCGCGCTCGGAGTGGTTAATCACATCCATAGCTAAAGCAATACTAGAAGTAAGGCTGCTAGGTGCTTATGGAAAAACAAGAAAAGATCGTATTAAATATACTTGGGCCAATTATGGATTTTACTCTCGAAAATCAGATGGTAAAAGCGAAAATCGTTGTGTTAAATATAGCGGGCTCTTCACAGCTTTTTCAAAAGTCATCTGTCACATTGATACTTTGAAAGTTGCAGTATACCACAATTAATTATTCAATATTAAGCTATTTTAGTAATGAGAGTTCGTTCTATGATGATCTTGTTGTTTAATATACATTATCACATAATCCGAAAAAAATTCACCAGTGAAGTGACCGATTCGAACATAGCACACATACAGCGTAAAATAAAGCACATTTTTTATCTATGCTTTGGCAATAGTAAATTTGATGTATCAACAACCCGCCGTATAAAGTTACCAAGGTAAGAATCTACTACTGATTACACAACCAGCTCCATGATCATCGTCAAGAAGCGAGAACTTCAGAACTTTTCAGAAGATCTTCTAAGTTTCAAGAATGAGATGGTAAGATATAGTGTTAAATGTGCAGGCATTAGATAGAAGATATATTTTTGTTTGTTTGTACAGCCAGTCTCGAAGCTGATGATGATGATGAGGTCTGGTATAGATATAAGTCAAAAATATATTAAAAAAACCATATCATACATTCAAACCTCACCACTGAAATGATTAGTTATTATTCCCACGTTTGATAAATTAATTTAATTGAAAGATCCGAAGTATTTCATTAACTATCTTACAGCATGACATGCCATGATGGATTGGCTTAGAAAGGTTTTTATGTCATCTATTCAATTAGTTATTAATGAGACGGGCTTATGAATAAATAAACATGTATCGACATTACTTTCCGTGCTGTGTTTATGTAAGGTTCACACGCGTAACATATTGTATATATTTATTTATAATATAGATTCTACAACTATACATAATATACGCCTCCATACCGAATATCTCCATCGTGCAAGAGCTTCAAATTGAGATACGGCTACAACGAAAAATGCTGCTTTTTGGACACATTTTACGCGTTGAAATTGAGAAATGAAAAATGTTCGATTTATTTAAAAATATTATATATAGACACAATGAATATAAAAACTTAAATGCCATCGAACTTCGAGCGACCAGACTATTATTTGTTAGATTATTTAAAGCCTAAAGCAAAGATATAAAATAAAAATGGACAAATTTCGTAAATATTTTTTTCGAAGACTTACAACTGAACATGATTTTGTAAAAATCTGATACAATAATATTTTCTATAACGGTAGAGAATTTGTATATACTCCTTGAACATTAATCATAAAATATTATGGACTAGGTTTGTTACAGCCTGTATATAATAGTTTAATCAATACATATCTTTACACACGTTACTAGTTTTGCGTATGCATTCTATAAGCTGTTGTGTTTTTAAAATAAATAAGCAATATATTCTTCTTCTTCTTTCAAATAAACAATCCACCCTTCGTGAGTGATTTGTACCAATGATCAAGTAAAAAAATATTTTATAGAAAAAAGTATTATAGAATAGAAAATATTATATTACAAGTCAATACCATTGTCGTTTAAAAAATTTACTATTATATATATTAAATGTGGCGAGTTAAGGGAAAGAAGATGATACAACTTAACCGGGAGTTGAAAATTACCTGTGGCGAGATAACTGCAAAAAAAACCTATGATTCGCAATGGACAGGCAAAAACGATATGGTCAAGGGTTTCCTCCTCGGCACCACACTCACACGTTGGGGAATCTATTCAGTTTAATCTGAATAAATGTGAGGCAACATGACAATGCCTAATTCTCATTCTAGAGATATTGTTCTTTCGGAGACTTTCCTTTTGGAGAACCAGGGGGTGCGGGGAATAGATCTTTGAATTATTTTAAGCCGATTACCCTTATGATTACTTGGATCCATCCATTGTGCAGTCCGGATAGAATTAGTACGTTTTTTTACCATGTTAAGTCTATCATACATCGGGATTGGATGGAATTGATGAGGAAAAACTTCGGAAAGAGTGGCCTCCATGGCCAGTTTATCAGCACGTTCATTTCCATGAAGCAATATATTCGATAGTAAAGTAAAATCAGTACCTATATTAGGAAGATTTATGACATAAATTATGGTACTTATATTGTACGTAATAATATGTGAGTAATATTTAAATTGTGTGTGTTTAAATAACCATATTTCATTTTGTAAAAAATTATACAGGGTAACCTATTATGATAATTATATTTATCCTTTAAAATTACTACCTAATTGCTATGTTAGTCCAAGGATGTGGCGTATCAACAACACATTTCTCGTGTGTTTTTTTACTTTAAATTACACTAACATGTATGTGAACATACATACATATACACATCTTCACATGATCAGAAATTTGATATAATTTTTGATACAGATAGGCGACAGTATATACAAGACAGACGCTCGTCCATCTCTAAATAAAATAATCAATTTATTTAACATTTCAATTTTATATATAGTTTAAGTTCAACTCGAACATAAACTTATACAAAAGTCGTAACACTTTTTTTTCCATAAATTTTGGGGTAAATCGTACGCATTGCCATAATTTTGTTTTCGGAAAATTGTTGTGGTACTTTTTAGATATTTTTGTATTGTTAATGTTTTTTGTATATCTTTTATCGCAACATTAACAATGTTTGATTTATCTTCTATTAATACTAACACTCTCATTACATTATTCAAAATAATCCTAGTAATGAAATATTACATTAAACTAGTAGAAAGCAATTACTCTGCATGAAACTATGACGGACGCTTCGCGGCTAATGTTATCCGCGAGAACATAATTTACTATTAAAAAAGTGAAATGGTCTACCGCAGCATGACCTAACTTCATTAACATATACAAATACTTATTAAGAAATATTCTTAAACTTACCGAAACGTGTTTTGTATCGTTCCGGCGGTAACACATGTCCGCCACATTTCATCGCTAAAAGCAGACCGCCGACGGTTTTGATGCTACCTGTCGACGGATCACATTAACCGCTGTGTGTTGTACGCAATAACTTATTTGCTCGCCGAAGACCCGTAGTGCGTCTGTGGCCGTGTGAGACAGACGCCGGAGCACTTACTCTGGGTAAGTGAGATTATGATTATAAATTTCTGACTTACCCGGGAGTTTGTGGGTGTTTGGGTGTCTCGCTGGGAGATTTTGAGACAGTCAGGTGTTTAGAAAGAGGGTGAGGGCCATCCGCTTTTCGCTTTCTTGCTCTAAAAACCTCAGTTTAATATTTGCCGGTCCTGATTGCCCTTTGACGGAAGGATTTTTTTTGTTTTTGTGTATTGTTTCTTATTTTCTTTAAGAGGAATGCGAGGGACTTACGAACCACTATTAGATGTCCCTCTCAGTGCGTCTATTCTTGGGTGTATATTTTATTTATTACTGTTGTGTACATTTAATTTTTTTTTGCCTCGTGTTTATAAATGTTTTTTATTGTTTTGCATTGGCACTACGGCGTAACATGGTTGCCAAGTAGTGTGAAAAAATGCCAACCTGGCAGTGAAAGACCTCTAAGGGGTGGGTGCGTTGTACGCTTAAGACAATTATACATTTGTAGGATAGTAATATGAAAGATTTAGCTCACCCACAATGACGACATGGCCGAAGACGTCGTTCCCGCCGATGTTGGAGCAGTTCCAGCGGTGCGTGCCGAACCTGCGGCGGCACTCCTCCGTGGCTAGCCGCACGCCGTCGCCGGCCGCGGCCAGCGCGGCGGGCGCGGCGCGGCACAGCGCGCGCTGCCGCTCGTGCAGGCCCGGGATGCGCGCGCACACCAGCCCGCCGCCCAGGGAGATCGCGGAGCAGGAGCTGCAACAGTCGCGGAGTTAGAAGCGCGCCACGGTACGCCCGCTGACGGCAGGCTATGGATGCGCGCGCACACCAGCCCGCCGCCCAGGGAGATCGCGGAGCAGGAGCTGCAACAGTCGCGGAGTTAGAAGCGCGCCACGGTACACCCGGTGACGGCAGGCTATGGATGCGCGCGCACACCAGCCCGCCGCCCAGGGAGATCGCGGAGCAGGAGCTGCAACAGTCGCGGAGTTAGAAGCGCGCCACGGTACACCCGCTGACGGCAGGCTATGGATGCGCGCGCACACCAGCCCGCCGCCCAGGGAGATCGCGGAGCAGGAGCTGCAACAGTCGCGGAGATAGAGATGCGGCACGGTACACCCGGTGACGGCAGACTATGGATGTGCGCGCACACCAGCCCCCCCACCCAGAGAAATTGTGAAGCAGCATGTGCCAACTACGCGACGGCCTTCTGACTACATTTTTTCTCTTGTTATGTATAAAATTAATTAATATTATGCCCTACGAATTAAAAAAAAGGTGTACTTCTAAATGATAAAGATTTACTGAACTATTAATCGAATATTCTTCGATGCAACATGAAAATTGCAAATACCATAATGAGAAATTTATAGAAATTGACTATTTCAACATTAGCCTTACTACGCTTAAAGAGTTATTTTTATGAACCGCCACAATCTCAATTTTGGCCAATCATTCTATCTATAAACACATGTTGCTCTCCCTTTACCGCAACAATAGTTGCAACTTTCCTACCCTTTCTCCCTCTTTTATTCTTTTTATTTATCTTCTGCATCTAAACATTTCTTTCCATATAATTAACATGATTTATTAATAAAATAAACATTAGTGAGAAGAAATAAATTACATTTCGTACCATACAATTTGAATGAATTAACTACTTATCACTAGGCCGTTTCCCGGTAGGTAAAGGTAGAGAGGATAGAGCGTCACACTGGCCAGACCTAACACTCGATTCTTGTCTTTTCGACATTCAAAGTATCTTCTCATGTAAGCTCTTCGGTTGTTAAAGTTATTGTCGTCCTCCAATATTTAGTTCATCTGATCATACGCCCCCTGTTTCTATTGTCTTAAACAGTCGGCTCAAATATATTAATTTATTAATCTTATACTTGTAAGTATAATTTTTTTTCAAGCTACACTTCTCTTGAAAGCATATGCTTGTGCACCATCTTAACTTCTTCCATCCGTTCCACATGATAAAACCATCGCAGTGATCCATTCTAAATTCTACCCACTACACTACAAACAGACCTACATTCGCTCATAATTTATACATTCTTAAATCTATCGTATATAGATTTTCCGTATTTCCACCACATTCAGACTACTTTCGTTATTTTTGTGCCAATTCCAGGCCAGTGTTAGTACCAGAACTCCAAGTAACTACTAATATTTTATTCACCGTAACAAAATTATTTTTAAATGAAAATATCGCCCATCAAGTAACTAATTACGCCCACCCCAGCCCATTATTCAACGCCTTAATATTTTGAGAGAAAAAAAAAATGCCCGTAAACATAAACACATTACGCTCAAATAATGAAATAAAAAAAATACATTTCCCACACCTCGTCATTAAACAGTATTAAAAAGAGCCACTCACCAAACACCGCGCCCCGGGCCGCCGATTACGCTACTTGACGCTGTAAGTGTTGGAACAGCTTTTTCTTCCACACTCTTGTCGTGTAATTGGCCCCACTCCGCGAAAACAGTTAATGACAACAATCCAGCTCTAATCACGTGTAATTTGAATAATTTTGTTAACCGGCGCGTTGCGGACGCTTGAAATCAGCTTTCTATTTAGTCACGTTCGCGTTCGGGATATAATAATTATTTCAGCTATTTGAAAGGTTCATTATCGAAGAATTATAGATGTATACTATAAATAATATCATATATTAAAAATTCTCAACATGAGACGTTTGGACTGCTCACATTAACAATCTCCCTTGCTTGCGCGAAACCCAGATTAAAGCTGCAGGTGTAGAATACAATTTTATGTAATAAAAGATATTGTAATGTCCTTGGAATGGTGGGATGGTGTGTGTATGTGTCCCGCACCGCCGGTGCGGGTATGTGTGGCTATAAAGACAGCGAGTAGGAGCGCGCGCGTCTCTTTTATCTGCGGTTCATCGGCTTAATAGTTTGACCTATACTAGTGATATACTTTGTACTAAATTGTAGATTTTTGTAATAAAAGATTAATTGTTACAAAGTCTATTTCTTGGACCTTTACATTACGAGGTGTACACTAAAGGCGTACTAAGAAGTCAAGTACGTAACAGGTATCGAACATTAATATACTACTATAAGTTCGCTTGAACCAAACTTATCTAACAAAACGTAATAACAACATGATGTTACGAGTATATGCAAATCCATTTTTCTTTCATTGCAAAATACTTCCAATAAAGACGAAAAATCAAAAAACAGTATACTAAATTAAATTAGCTAATTATACAAAATCAGTGGCGTGCAGTAGGTATAGATTTAGGTTATGCTGTTACCAACGATATTATATAATATATGTACTTTCGTTTAACCAACGTCTTTAAACGAAATAAATCCGTCGTTTATACGATTCTATATATTTATTTATAATTTTAGAGTATTATTAATAGTGTTGTTAAAGTTTAAGTATTAACGTAAAATAATACCTTCCTACCCATATAAAAAATGTATGGACTTTTTTAAGAACACTTTATATGACTAACATTATTCATTTATTGTATGAAAATCCTTCACGTAATAACTAAAGGAAATAATTATTTTTATTAAAGGTTAACGTAGGAAATAGTTCTGTTTATTGCTTTTTGTTTTTCTCAAATCAAAAATCAATCCATGCACCAAATTTAAATAACAATCATGAAACAGGTTAAAAACAGTAAGATAATAAAATTCGCGAATTAGTAAAAGAAGAAGTAGACACTTCAATGATTTGCACGCAGTTGTAACCCTTTTTAATGATATTCTGTTAAAAAAACAGCATAGAAAACGACTGCATACAAAACGGATCAACCGAAAGGATTTTTCAATTCAGTAAATAACCATTTATATGAGTAATTCACTAGCTTAAAGACAGAACAAAGTAATCTGAATAGCTCGATGCGGCGAATACAAAAGAACACCATGACTACAGCGGTGAGTTGTCGTGGTAGTTTTTATAACTTATCAATTAATCTCTACTGGTACACAGATGGCGCTAATTGTAAAATAATGTTTTCGTTTATGTTAATCCAATTATTTAATTTATATTTGTTTTCCAGAATTTTTAGTAATGCACAGCTATTTTGCTTGCATGCACTGCACGCCCCTGATATTAATGCATGTATGTAACTTAATCCAGTAACACTTTAGAACTAGCGTAGAAATAGCTAAGTGGTAAAAAAAAATTGTATAAAAATCTAATCAAACATGTTCGTTATCTTTTTAAATATCTTGGCTTATTTTTAATACTTCGATATTTTAATTATTTACATCTCGGTTGCTGTGGTACGCTTTATGAGTATATTCAATGATATATATTTTTCAATGTTGAATACATAATTTTATTATTAATACGAAGTATCAGTCATGGAACAATCTAATTGAACTTATTAACGCAAACTAATACTATTCTCAAAATTATATGCAGTAGACAATGAATATCCATTGTTTTTTTTTAGTAGGATGACATTATAATAAAGTGTAAATATTTATATGGTGACTTATTTATTCAGTTACAATTTTTTTAATGCCCTAAACAACATAAAATTAAAGTAAAATTAATTGAAAAATATTCTGTACAAGATTGTTATTATTATTGATTATTGAGGAAGCAAGAAACGTTCATATTAGATGCCTATTGATGATTTCACGAACGTGTAGATTTTATAATGATTGAATAATAAATGAGCTGAACATATTTTTTAATTCATTAGGTACTAAGCAACCAAAAAAACTTTTTTTATATAAAAAAAAATAATTCAAGATTTTGATCTAAAAATAAACTCGGCGCGAGATACATAGAAAGAGATAACAGCTCAAACCCGTTTACACAATATTTGATTTGACAGCGAGACTCGACACGTGCGCACAAACATCACGTAAACTTTTGAAAATTAGACAAATAAAAAACATTAATTTACAAATATTTATTCGGTTTTACCTGCTCCTGGGGAAATTCAAATTTACACAACTAACGAACGGAACGTAAACGATCAATAGACTCATATATGACGTTTGACGTACAACAAGCGTGAAAAGGATTATTAATGAGGACATTTTTAATGAGCAATATATAAAATAAAATGCGTTTGATAAAATATTTGTGATTTTAAAAATATATTATAACATTTTGGTGATGGACAAAATGTGATAGGTTTGGTTAACGCTAGGTTAAGTAGGTATTTTTTATAAAACAAATATATATTTTTTTAATGTTAATTTTTAATTATTGTAATGCACAAACAATATTTTTTATGGAAAAAAGTATTAATTTTAATGCACATATCTGCTCAAATAATTCCCTCTTAAATTGTACCCCTTATTAATTTAGTAATGCGGAGGCTATGTTCTCACTAATTCGGACGTTCTATCGCTTATTCCTATTCGTATATTATTTGGAAAATTTATAATGCAAATTTATATTGTGACTTTGTTCTATAACCATGATGTCATCAATCTGCTCCATAATTATTTGTTGTAAACTTGCATAATACGCAGCAACAAATTGGTATCTCAGAACAGGCTCTGTCTATTTAGAAAGTAATTACGCCAACGCCCCACAATTACAGCTCCTCAACGTGCTAATATTTAAAAAAAACCTTCTATTAATTGTGACCATTAAAATAACATGTTTTATGCATTAAATAATAAATCTTCAAAGGGCATATTGCTACACCTACTTACATTGTATTATGTAGGTAGGTCCAGTGGCGTAACTACCGCTCGGACGACCGCCCAGGAGCCTGGAATCGCCGAAAGTTTTATAATTTTGTATCAAAAAGTGACATTATTGACAAATATATATATTTTTTATTTTTTCTATGTGTTATTTTAATATCCCCAGTATCTTGAATACCTATAATTGTAAACTTTAATAGAGATATTTTAGAACTCTTAAGCGTATATGTGGCATATCAATTTATGACGAGAGTAAAAAATGAAGAAATAATAAAAGAATGTAGAGCTGATTTTTGTATAGTGAGTTAGATTAAGAAAGGATCACTTAGGTTGTTTGGTCATATGTAATGGATGAATGATGAGAGAATGGTAAGAAAGATATATGACGCAAGTGTTGATGGCAGCAGAAGTAGACGACATCCGCGGAAGACTTGGCACCACCTGGTAAACCAGATACTAGAGGATGATCCTGTTAGAAGCCTCAATAATCGTCGAGCTAGTCTGAGAAGATGTATTAACGTGGATGAGGTGAGCATTGTGTGTTAGGACAGAAGAGTGTGGCGCTCTATCCTCTCTGCCTACCCCCGCGAAGAAACGGCGTGATGGTAAATATGTAAGTAGGTAACTTTCTTTTTTCTGTTTCATCGATTCCGGAAATTCTGCCCGTGGTCGCGCAATACGCACCAAGCTGAAGCAATCGGCGACAGCGAAGTGCTTTTAGTTATTCATTCTAGAATGTTCCAAGAACAGCAATCTGACAATGTTTAAAATACATATTAAGAAAGTAAGTAAGTAATAATAGAGATATGAAATGAAAATAGTGCTTGAAAGTTTTATTTGTGCTGAAAATAATGTATGTTCTACTAGATAACATTGTATTTGCAGTAAGACAAAATATTAAGAGCTTTAATTAAAATCACTTTAATGAGGAAGAATATGGATGAAATAACTGAAGCTAAGTCGATAATAATTAATATAGACAATTGTGAAACAGTGCTTGTCCGGAGGCCCAGTAATCTGTTGCTGCGCCACTGGATAAGTCGTTATTCGGCGATATCCTGTTACAACCTCTTCAATAAACAAACAGTTGTTGTCAAAGCAACGAGCTGATAATGTAGATCCTTATGCCTCACCTGACAATGCTGTAGGTAAGTCTTTAGAATGTGTTTGTTTTGAGTGACACAAGATTTTTTTTAACCCCAAAACTAATACTGTTAACAAACCAACAATAGGGCATCCTTATCTTTAAATAAATACGCTGAGGGGTCCTTAAAGAATGAACCTTTCGAGGATTTATGGCTTAAGATAATAACATTTTCCAATGTATTTGACTTGAGTGTGTAATAATTGATATACAGTAATACTTAACGCGGGAAAGGTGACAAAGGTTTATTATTTTGAACTCGAGTTCAAGAATTTAAAGTGCTTTAAGATTTTAACGCCTCAATTTTTAAAATATATTATTAATGACCACATCGTGTGTACCATCAAATTGATAAGTATTTTCGGTAGTTTGACATCAGAAGACTTTAATAATATTTCATATAAATATTTTTTTAAAATTAGAAAATATAATACATTTTTATAATAATCATTAGTAATTATATTTATTTTAACAATTATTTTTCCTCTATGAGAGTAATACTCGTGTACAGAGAAGCAGTATATACGAGAGTTTATGTTTCAGTTAGTCTGTGTACATATTTTTTAACTTCAGAGACAAATTTATAGTAGTCTGTTATTGTTCTAATTGTGATGGGAAGATTGTTAAAAAATTTGATGCCTTGATAAATATAGTGATTTTAGGTGGCGGTATATTTTAGTTTTGGAATATCAATTTGGTCTTTAAATCTTGTAGATCGGAATTCGCTTCTAAAATTTAATTGATTTTTAATTTTGAAAATTTGGATTACTGATTTTTTTTTGTATGTCTATTATTTTTGGTACTTTATATACTTGGAATAATTATTATTATCATTTTTTGAGTGATTTCAAATTGTGACATTGAAGTTTTATATGTTCCTCCCCATTCAATAATACCGCAAATGTGACTATACAAACGCGTAATATATTATTTTCAGATTTGTAAGTGATAAAATGTTTCTGAGTCTTAAAATATGTAGGCAGTTTTCCTTATTTTGTTTGTAAGATTAGTAATATGTTCTTTCCATTTGTGTTTGTTATCTATTATGATTTCTAGGTACTTGATACAGTGTTTTTCTTCAATTGATAAACATTGGTCACAAGAATCTACATACATTAATTAATATATAATATATATATATATATATATCGACAGAATTATATCATTCGTACTCATACTTTGTCTTTTATTTCAAAATTTTTCTGGCATTAAGTTTTAATTTATGGTGAAGTGCACACAGGCTGACATCTTGCGGAGCTTCACCAAACTAGCTCCGTAAATCAACAGAGCGGCGCGCGCATCACGCTGTGGGGTGTGATATTACACCTTTGCAATGACCCGATTATTTTTCTAAACATCTCCAGACGCACATCTTTCACAAATTAACAGTAAAATATATATTTTTTTATTTCAATAATATTTTTTTATTTTTTGTCAAACTGCATGGCAGTTTTACGGCAAAGATTGCCTTTTACATAGTTATCATTGACATAAACATTAAAAAAAAATATTAATGAAATATAACAAGGGGAAAAAAATTAGATAAGATGTTAATGAACTAAAAGTAAGCATTTTCCTACTAATTGGTATGTTAATATAATATAATATAATATACAGTAATTTCCATTTAGAGTGGTGGAACACGTTTATAAATCATGTTAAAAGAAATTAGATGAATTACTTAGAAAGATATAAAGATAAAATCAATCTTTCGAAAAAATATACAATTTGTATCGTGCATTTTATTAACTTATATTTTAACTTAAATAGTATTGTAAAAACAGTTGTTCTCGTGTATTCTTCTTCTTATGCTATCTTATGCTATCTTGGCTCTAACCTTTCCAAACTATTGCCTTAGGTTCTTCAGCAATAATGTTCTCCTTCTTCCAGAGGCCCGACTTCCAGCAATCTTTCCCTGCATTGTGAGGTACAAGATTTCGAACTTCTCCGGATGTGTCATCACATGTTCGAGATATCGAAGTTCTCGGATGTTTATTGTTTTAAATACTTATTTTTCTTTATTCTCGTTCTATTCATCATTCGCATTCGTAATCTAAGGTTGAGATGATGAATGCAGAACATGCGGATAAAGGTTGCACGAGCTTGCTCAATGCGGCATTTTATTTCAACAAAACAATCTAATCTTTCCTTAACGTGGTATGCTTTTTGAAACAATGGAAAAAAATTAAAAATGTAAGGCACTATTTACGTTTCTGTTTTAAATTCCTTTTGCAATATATACTTACTATGTTATTTTAAAATAAGATTTTTTTTTAAATGTTAGGCGGTTATCCTAGATCAGGCCTAGCCTATGTGGGAAATTGCCATAATAATAATAATATGTAGACTAAAAATAATATATATTACAACCTAGGTATAGGTTTTCATTAAAATTATTTTCTTTACTGTTGAACCGAGTTGAGTACTTAATCATTCTGATTACGAATGATGGGCCAAATTATTATATACTATATGTGAGGTATTGAATCAAAATCAGACATGTCCAGTTATTATGGTTTTTGAGTTAAATATGTACAAATATAAAGAAAATTAATGTTTTCAAGACAGGCCTATCGAAATTATACAAATATTGCTGCATTTCGTATAAAAACGCATTTAAAATTTGCTTGTTACTGCAATTGCAAATATGTCCGATAGACAATTAATTCAAACCCAGACAAATATGTTTTCAGTCAATAAGACGACAGTGTTTGGTCATGTGACCAGTGGTTACTGGATCATGTTCAATATGATCCCAAATGTAATAATTGTGTTACACATATCTGCTTTCCATTTTGGACCTCACATTCACTTCTGATTTCTCCCTAATGCTATAGTCATCTATTTCCATGATTGTATGGCTCACGGCATAAACCTTTCATTCCTTCTCGTGATTTATTTTCAAGTTTGGCGAATACACGTAACCTTCTATTTGTATGTACCATTTTCACAAGCAGTAATATTTCCTCTTTCTTTTCCATGCATAGTTTTTAGTTTCACTATCAATAGCTACCATATTTCCTCTTGTTGATTTGTTGGCTTATAATATTTCAGTAATATTTTCTCTTCCATTTACAAATTTCCCGGCAATGCTGACACTCCGTAACTGTAAATTGATGTCCATCGATTTAACTTTATAAACGCGGCGTTCCTTCCAGCGAACCGTGTAAACGTCATAACCCTGCCGGTCCCGCGTAACACCGGTCGGCAGACGACGCGAAGGTGGGCGAAGCTGGTCACAGGTCCCATCAATAAATTTCAATATATTAAATGGCTCCGAGTGTTGAAATTAAAGTGGCTTCACTCCGGTGGCGGTGAGCTTTAGGCAGCGGCGCAGCAGCGGAACGAAGGTTCGGAATTGCAAAAAGGCTTCGACGGAGGAGGAGGGCCTCCGTCGGCAAAATAATTGGTCGCCAGATTCCGGGAACCCCCTTCCCCGCATATTGACATTCTCTCCGGTGAGTTTCTTAACATGTAAGCGTGCGCCAGACTTAAAACAGGGCATGAACGTAAGAATTTCTATTTTTAAAACGAGCTGTACAAGTATCTGATTTTAAAAAATATACTTTTGAAATTATACTGAAATTGATCATTCTTCTAAAATCATAGACATTTAAAAATAATTTAATTATCTAAATGCTTAATACAATAATATTGTTTTCTTTAATCCGATTTCACGCATGTGTGCCTATAATCCATAATAATGTTACGTTTCCCGTAGTGTCATTTGTGGCTGTAAACTACTTATCGTATTACGGCTGGCAAATATATTGAGCATCTGTCATCCTGACATAGATAAGAAAAGCACCCTGTCATCTTATCTGTGTCTCATGGTCATATCGCGTCGCATTATATGGTCGTAGTTTTTTTCCTTATCTATGGTACAACTGTTAAATATGACATTAATGTTTTGTTCATATTTTTCACGAATATCTTTAAGTGTATAACTTTGAAACATATATATTTCAAAGTTAATACGTAAGAACACCGTTTGTACAACTCCAGGGAGAGTAATATAGAATGCACTAACAGAAAAGCAATCAGCTATCGCAACAATATTAAAACAACTTGACATGTATGGTTATAGTTAGTTAGTTTGACATCCTGATGAAGGATGGTGAATGGTATTTTCCGAAACCAGTTGGTGTAATAAATATAACTCATTAAGTGGTTAAAAATAAAGGTAAATAATCTGTATTAACCTTACCCTTACGGTGCTAAAATAAAAACACGCATTCTGGTGCTGTAAACTCGGTGTACATATTGTCTTTTGGGACTTTCACGTCGGATAAATATGAATATTTCACATTTATTACTTATATTAATCATTAAAATAATAGTTGACTTCCATTCCTCTCCATACGTACACATACACATAATGACAAATTCACGTCAGGTTCTTCGAGAAAACATTTTTGTTTGTTTCGTATGGTAAATACTTATATATTGTAATTATTGTATCATATACATAAATATATTACCGAGGAATACCTAAAATATGAACTCTGTATTTAATATATTTACAGAGATATTCACATAATTAGCGGCATTGTCAATTCAGTTTACATCACCGGAGAGAAAAGGTTAAAAAGAAAATAAGCCACACAATTCAATTAGCAAAAAAAAATTTATTTTTTTAATAAATCTGAAAAAAATAAATGTTTTTAATAATGCCAGTACTTATTAGGCGTCTACCTATCGAGTTTTTACTTTAACAACATAATGAGTTTTAAAATTAAAACACCTACGTAGTAAATTTGCTCATTTCTTGCATCATTTTAGCGCTATTAGCAAATTCTATATTTAGATATATTTGATTACTCAAACTAACAAATATGTTAATATACATATATGTATAGGTATATTTGATTATTTAAACAATGATTCTCTTCGTATATGTTTAATAAATTGTGTTTATTAATTATTATTTTGTTATTTTGATGGTAAGACACATTCCTACTGATCAAGAAGTTGAGAGTTCGAGCCCCGTTCCAGAAGACTATCAAGTATGTACCATTTTTATAGCAAAAATATATTAAGATATTGATGACTCGTACTTCATGTATGCATATATATAAAAAAATTATTTATTTATATTTTTGTAGCATAAAATAATACATATGAAAATAAATGTAATTACTTTACATTGTTGTAATTGATAAGGTACAATCGGAAGTTATAAAATGTTCTTATAAAAAAAGTTATAAAAAGATTTTTATCTATCATATAGTTAGAGACAAATAGTGTAGGTAGTTTCAATTCACATCAAGCAACCACTTTTGTTATTTTTGGTTTAAAATCGTTAATCGCTTTAGACCCTTTAAGGTCTAGTGCCAATTTATTAAATAAACGCGGTGCACAAAACAAGAAAGTTCGTTAACCAACTTTGGTATTAATTTTTGGCACTGAAAAGTAACCTAAGGTTTTGCTCCTAGTTTCCTTTGGATCGGATCGTGGATGTAAAGTTTTTTTTTTTTTAAATAGTTTTAAATTGATCCGGTAAACAGTTGTCTTATATACGAAACTTGAAAAGATTTAAAGAGTTTTTCAAAGTTTAATGTCCCATTTCTGAGTCTTAATTAGAGAATACATTGAAGTAAGAGCTGCACCACCCCACGTACATATTGCATAACTGATGAGACTTTGACAAAGCGAATAGTACACCATTTTTAATAATGTAATATTTATGGAGCTGCGTAAAATTTTTAAAATATGAATTAATTTTCTCATTTTGGAGCTTACTCGATCAATATGAGGAGCCCATCGTAAATTTTCATCAATTGTTAATCCGAGATAAATTATCTCACTTGTTTTTTCAATGATGTCACAGTTACATATTTGATTTGAATCCGAAATGCATGTATGTATTTTAATAACTTTTGTATGAAATAGTTATCTTATTAATCAGTCAAAGATGCTGTGATAATATAAGCATTTATTTAGTACATCAGCAACCGGTCATTCAGTGTAATTGTATTCCGATTGGCGCCACTGGGTTTCCTGGTTAATAATATTGAGCGTGTGTGTATGTGGGTATTGCCGCCTTTTTTCGGAGAATGCAAGAAGACGGTGAACGACAGGCGGATCAATTACATCCCGTGCATCTACTAGAACGGAGGTCTAAATAAACCGATCGTCAAGAGTGCGCACTTCGGTCGATCGAAATCTACCCAGCCAAAAGAGCAACAACATCGGACCAGAAAATCAGCACGTACAATAAAAAGGTTAGTGCAGTGTTCATGTATCACATGTGCCCTTATTGTCGATCAGAAACTTGGGAACCAGCTATCTAAGGCGTTCACGTAAACAGTATCATCATCATCATTTTTATCCCCTTATCGTAAGAGTCAAGAGCTCAAATTCTCAACAAGGCGATTCTATCGTCCAATCAAGACACATACACTCATTGTTTGCTGTTTATCTCAGCTTAGACTCCGGAATTGTCAAAAAGTTCATCTTGGTAGTCGTTTCTCTAATATTAGCAAGACACATCCAAGTCACCTTAATTGAATTCTTTATATACGTAAAAGCAGAGGATCCGTATCAACGGTCTCCCTTATCTGGGTACTTTTTATAATGCTACCCCTGCTGCTACTATCCTGAGATAACTCATTACGGTTGCCTGGATTCTAGATCCCACTCTCTAGGTCAACAGTCAACACTTGATACTTAACTCGGATGTCTTTATTACCGTATTATAAAACGAACGTAAAATCTTACCAGCGGCCACGATTCGTCTGTCTCTTCCACCACTAGAGAATTCCATTCCGAGGTATTTGAACTTATCAACTTCCTTTTGCTACGCTTCTTGGATTCTGATAGAACACTGCTTCTGGTATCTTATTAAAGGGTGTTTTTTTAGAGGTATAGAACTTTTAAATGAAGTAAAACATAAATATCGGCCACGGTATTGGCTTTATTGGAAAGACAATTTTATGCAATTAGTGTTTAAATATGATTTCGCGCGTATGAGCGCCGCGGCTGGCTCGAGTCTGAATAAAGGGCAATCTGGAAGTCCAATTTTCGATCACTCTTTGGAGCAGCTCGGGACGTATATCGGCAATAACGAGACGAATGTTGGCTTCCAAGTCGTCTATCGTTTCTGATTTATCGGCGTAGACTAGCGACTTCACATATCTCCACAGAAAATAATCCAAAGGTGTTAAATCACGCGATCTTGGAGGCTAATTCACCGGTCCATTACGCGAAATTAAGCGCTCATCGAATGTTTCCTTCAATAAATTGATTGTGGCGCACGGTATGTAGCATGTTGCACCATCGTATTAAAACCACAGCTCTTCCACATTAATGCCATTCAATTAGGGAACGAAAAAGTCAGTAATCATGGATCTATAGCGCTTTTCATTAAATATAACGTTCTGGCCGGCATCATTTTTGAAGAAACAACAGCTTCTTCGGTGCGAACTGTACGATATCTCTGCGGATGCGTATTATCAATTAGAGTATGCGTGGTATTAAAAAGGATCTATGGTTATTCGAATTATGTCGACCGTAAAATGGACGTAGCGCACGGTAAATTTCGCAAACTGAACCACGATTTTCGAAATAAATTTGCACAATTTGCAAGAGTTGTTCTGGCATAAGTCTATTCATGGTGAAATGGTAAACCAAACTGAGCACAAATCGTGTTAAATTAGCTGTCGCTGGAAAAAAATTTCTAATTCGAAAAACAAACCTCCAAAAAACATCCTTTACAATCTTCATCCCCACTTGAGTACCTACACTCTTCATTAAAATAAAAATGTGTGCGTCAGCCTTGCAACATCGTCCGCAAAGAGTGAGGAAGATTTTTCTTTGTATAACGTAAATAAAAATAAAAAAAATCTCATTTTTATAGTTTTATACTGCTAAATTGTAATACGACTGTAAGCTCTATCGTGAAATATAAAAAATGATGTATAATTCAAAAAGATTATTAACATTGCGGAACGTAATGTCTGTTTATTGCGAGGATATAAATTTATAAAATACACGGTGAAATAAATTATCTTATTAATCCGTTTATATTTCGTTTCAATACTGCAGGAGTGGGATGCACGCAGAAACTATAAAAGATTGAATTTGTCTGAATAATCTTGATTTGTGACCGTATATTCTGATAAAGCGACACGTAATTCCTTTTCCCATGTGTTATATGCATTATTTGAAAGAGAGAATTACGCAGTAATTTTTGGTTATTGGAGCAATATTGATTTTAATGACAACATTTATCACTCGTCAATAAATAATTAATGTCTAATTATTTTTATTTCTATTCTATTTTACTTTCAGGCGTCTGAAAGTGTTACTTATAAAGCCTTATATAGTAAACCTTAGACTTTCAGGATCGCATCAAACGAAATACGGATTAACCGGCATTCAAAATAATGCGAGTCATAATAGAGAATAATTAAAAAGATTTCTATACAACTATATTATTAAATATGAATTAAATATATTAATTATAAAGATATACATATAAAATCAATTCTATCGAAAAATATTGTTGTTGCGCCACCGGGATTCGAACCTGGATCTCTTTCCTAACCGGGGAAGGTGCTTTATCCAACTAAGCTACAGTGACATTATTTTTAGCGACAATTTTCATGACAATGACAATGACAACTATATTATTATTCCTCCCTTAAATTATTGCAGCAGCATTTATTTTTGTAAAATAAAGCTTTGAGAATAATTTTAAGAAAAAATAGATAAACTCGGGATGACATTTCAACAGAAAATACATTTCAATGTTATGGTGTTTATTTTATTTTTTTATTTTAATATTAGAAAACATAATTCTACACTTATTTCTTCTCTATGAGAATAGGACTCTTGTATAGAGAAAGAGTATATACGAGTTCAGTTAGTCTGTGTATATATTTTTTTACTTTAGATACAAATTGATAGTAGTCTGTAATTGTTCTAATTGTAATGAGAAGATTGTTAAAAAATTTGATGCCTTGATAAATATAGTGATTTTGGGTTGCGATATATTTTAGTTTTGGAATATCAATTTGGTCTCTAAATCTTGTAGATCGGAATTCGCTTCTAAAGTTTAATTGATTTAGAAAATTTGGATTACTGATTTATTTTTGTATGTCTATTATTTTTAGTACTTTGAAATCCGTGAAGAGTTGTATACTTGGAATAATTTTCATTATCATTTTTTGAGTAATTTCTAATTGTGATATTGAAGTTTTATATGCTCCTTTCCATCCAATAATACCGTATTGCAAATAAAGTCTTAAAGAGTCTTAAAAATATGTTGGCAGTTTTCTTTATTTTGTTTGTAAGATTAGTAATATGTTCTTTCCATTTGAGTTTGTTATCTATTATGATTCCTAGGTATTTGATACAGTGTTTTTCTTCAATTGATGAATATTGGTCACAAGAGTCTTCTTGAATACATGCTTTGGTGTGAATTTTAATATTAATATAATTTAAAATAATATCAGCAGAATTTATGAGAAAAATTGATGCAATAAGAGGAAGAGATGAATGAAACTCCCATCTAGGAAAAAGGCTTAATCTCAGAAATTTGTGATGTACAGTGCGATGAAGAGTTTTAATGAAATGCCACATGATACGAGTATAAGAAAAGTGAAGATTCAAAATTAAACTAAGCAAATATGTGCAAGATAAGTTATAGTAAAAAGGAAAATTTTGATATTGTTTATATTACAGATATTGTTGATATACACAATATTAAGAATAAATAAAAAAAAATTAAAATCGAATGCCATAAAAAAAATCGTAATGCATAAGAAAAAAGGTTAACTTGTGTCATCTATCTTAACTCGCTACATTTAATCTATATAACAGCAAATTTTTTGAATGACAATAGTATTGACTTGTAATATAATATTTCCTATTCTATAATATTATTGTATTTTTTTCTATAAAATAAAGTTTTAACTTGAGTAAAGGCACAAATCATTCTTGAAAGGGGTGGATTGCCTATTTAAAAGAAGAAGAAGGATAAGAAATCTAGCCACTAAAAATTGAGACAGTCACATAATTCTTACTCAGATTTTGGTTATGATATTGCATACTTAGTGTGTCTTCTTGTAGCATTGTGGCATAGGCGTGAGCATAGCATATCGCTTCTTCTAATTTTGTCACTATGTATATTTAAAAATGTTGGGTCTTTTCATAGTCATCCAGAAAGTCAGTTCTTTGCATTATCAAATAAATAAAGTAAAGTTAAATCATTGGTTAAACTTCATTAGAATATATTATATAGGTTGCTATTTTTTTTTAAACCACAAAAGAGTACGTAAATAAAAATAAATTATAAATATATTTTTAAATATCTCCTGCCAAACTAGATAATTTGTTATTCTCAAAAATATGTGTGATAAAATTATCAGTATTTTAAGAAATAAACACCAGTATCCCACAGTATTTTTTATACGAGATTATGATACTAATATATTTATGTAGAATATATTTATGTTAAAATTAAAATCGGTAATAAAAGTCTAAATGTCTTTCTTGAAAACCTCAAGACTCATGAATAAATGGGTTTGCGTCATAACTCCGAGAATCAATCTCAAACTAGTTTTTAGTAACTGTATGGAACTATATTTCTTATAAAATAGTATATAAACACTGATTAAAGTAGTTTAATATTTTTTAAATGTCTATATTTCATATAGTGATAGATATTTCCTGATAAAAACTATTATATCTTACGTTATTATTATATTAAATTATAAATATTACATATTAGTGAGTATTAAATTATAAATATTTTCTTCTTCTTTTAGTACTTGTCTGGTTATGAAGACTTTCCGAAACATTGCCTTAGATTCTTCAGGCGTTTACAAGGCTTCTTCTGTTAACAATTTTGCCGTAAATGATAAGATACAATATATATTATTTTTCCGTTTGTCTTATTCCGTTTGGTTATTCATGAAATTTTTTCGTATTAATAAATATAAATATATTTATAAATTTAATGTCTCAAAATAATTATTTACTTTAATTTTATATGTTGCATGTGTAAATGAACTATTTATGTTATTAAGATAAATGACCAACATTAGATTTTAAATTTTCATATTTTCATTTAATGATTGTACTAATGGGTAATTATTAACGCCCTATCTATACCTATATTATAAGGATTCAGAAACAAAACTACTACTATATAATTGATGAAATTAAGCTAAACGTATTTGAAACTGATTTCATAGCCGTAACGGAGATTTTTAAATTGATACACTTTTGATGAAATGTTGTTAAAACATACGAACATATTTTCAAGAGCAATTATCAAATATAAAACTATTACCATTGCCAGATATTAATTATAAAGCACGTCATCCTCTATTTCTCGTCAGAACATGTGGCTCAAGTATGACATGAAATTATGCGCAATCCGCGTAGATCGATAAGGAATATTGCAGCCGGTACTGGAATAAAAAAATCAACAGTGCACTTTATTTTGAAAATGAAACTACTGTTTCACCCATACAAACAACAAATCGTGCAGTTTCTCAACGAAAATGACTATTCTTTACTGATGAAGCACATTTTCATATCGATGGCTATGTTAATAAACATAACATGAGATACCGGTGCCCCGATAACCTAAGAGAACGCCATCACAAACGTTTTCATCGTCTAAAAACGATGGTGTGCAATTTCTGCCCGAGGGATAATTGGCCCTTATTTTTTTTAACCAGCGAGAGACAGTCACTGTAGGGTACCGCAACTGCAGCTGTTTCCCGGGTTCAACAACAGAACACAATTTCAGCAATACGGGAGTACTCCACACATAGCTAGAGTTTCAATAGAGAACCTGAGGAGACTTTTTCCCGATAAATTAATCAGCAAGTACGGAGACATACTCTGGGCACCTCGGTCACCGGACCGTACCTCGTGCGACTTTTTTTTGTGGGGATACCTTAAATCGAGAGTTTACAGTAACAATCTTCGAACAATCCAGGCCGTACAATATAATGTCCGCCGTGAAGTTGTTGCCATTGAACCAATGCTTTGCTCTCGCGTGTACGCAAATTTAAGAGTCCGATTGCAAGAGTGTCTTGAGAGAAATGGACAGCATTTAGACGATATTGTTTATAAAACGATAAATTAGAATCATTAAACTCCATTTAGTATAAATAAAATATGAGAATAACATTGTACTTATTTTTAAATTTAATAATAAACTTGAAAATTTTCCGCTGGAAATCCTTTATTTAAAGATCAGATACAAAAACCAGATCTTATAGTACATTCACAATCTTAACAGATGAAGTACGTGTTATGTAGATTGCGTTTGTATGTAAATGGGGAATATTTTGTAAATATTAAAAATGTATTAATATGTTAATGCTAACCATATTCAATAAAATTTACCTGGTGGAAGTAGTAAATTATTTTAAATAACATTCTGTTATAATTATTCTTGTTTAATAATTGTAAGGAAATATGTATTTACACCTTAAAGGTTAACACGTCGTGCCACGCATCCGTTTTCATATAAAAATTATATATATAATTTTGCCCAGGGCTCTATAAACTAGCGCATCAGTATGAATTGTAAAGGATTTTGTAGGCATTAGTACAATAGTATAAATTATATGTACTTACAGTTTTAAATTTATTATTATTATATGAACGCAAAACATACAAAAATAAGATTTCATAACAATTTTTTTAAATGCAGCAATTATTTTATTTAGAAAATTTTAATATTGCAGTTATGTAATCATAATTATTACAATTTAAAAGAAAATTAATTTGTATGAAAAGCTTAGCTATGTAAATGCTGATCGTTGTAGTTTATTAAGGCAGGAAAAACATAAATAAGATATCTAAAGAAAAGTAAAATGTCAGTTAAAAAATGTTTATTTTAAAAATAACATCAAAATTCGTTTAGCCAACCACCGGCAAATAGTTTATTTGGGAGACATCGCCACGGAATTTGAAATATTAGAAATAACCGAATCCTTTTTGCAAATAGTCACATTTTAAATTTGTTTTCATAGTAGTTCCTACTAAGTTACCCACCGCTTATACTTTATAGTTTTATTTTTATCTACGCTTATATTTTTAATTTTAGTTTGCATTGTTTCTTGCAGAAGATACCATAGGTATCGAAACATGTTGATTTATCAATAAATAGTGCTTTAAACAAAGTGTTATGTCTTATTATTTATATAATATGTGGCCACAAAGTAATTTTGCTAATATTGAAGAAGTCATATCCATAAGTTCGAAAAACAATTGTTAATTTTAAATATTATTGTATAGGACTAAGTAGTTTATGTGCAAAGCGCCTTTCAAAATACAAATTATCCAATGTTATTAGTAATACAAATTAAATGTTTTAATTAGAAAGATATTCATATAAAATCAATCTTATCGAAAAATATTGTTATTGCTATCGGAATTCGAATCTAGATCTCTTTCTATACGGGAAACGTGCAGTAAACGATTAAATATGTCATCAATCCACTATATTTATATAGCATAATCGGTTAATGCACGTTCCCCGGATTGAAAGAGATCCAGGTTCAAATCCCGATAGCAACAACAATATTTTTCTATAAAATTGATTTTGTATGTATATCTTTCTAACTAATACATTTAATCAGTATTTAAAATATCACAGACCAATGTTCTGAATAATTACAACTTCACAATAAGAATGTGTTTTCCTTAATAATATTATTATTAACGCTTATTATGTTTGATGAAAAAGGTTGCCAACCCCGCTCGATCGAGAAGTGACTACGCTCAGTATTTCGAGGATGGCAATCAACGGGTAAACAAAAAAGAATGAACCGTTCCCTGAACTAGTTCACAATGGCAATATTGTCAGGCTTGTCCGGCCTCTGAGCCCAGACAGTTCGCGGCGAAATATTGGTTCATTGTGATCATTGCTGGAGCTGGACCGCTCTCGGGGAATTCTATACAATTTATTGCATTTTTTGCTGTGCCTGAATACACCACAGAAGGCTAGCTGCATTTTTTCATTCAGCCTTATTCACTTCAGTAAACAGAGTAGGGCTGTCCGCTGTTCGAAGAAGTGTTTAAAAAATGCATTTGACCGTGGTCATATTAAAATCCATAAAGAATTGACAATTCTTCTAATTATGCGAATATCTCTGTAAATATATTAAATACAGACTTCATATTTTAGGTATTTCTCGGTAATATATTTATGTATATGATACAATAATTACAATACATAAGTATTTACTATACGCAATAATAAAAAATGTTTTCTCGAAGAATCTGACATGAATTTGTCATTATGTGTATGTCTACGTATGGAGAGGAACGGAAGTCAACTATTATTTTAATGATTAATATAAGTAATAAATGTAAAATATTTATTTGGAGAACACATTCTTATTGTTTTAATTATTCAGAACATAGGTCTGCGATATTTAAAATAATAATTAAATGTATTAATTAGAAAAATATATATATATATAAAATCAATTTTATCGAAAAATATTGTTGTTGCTACCGGGATTCGAACCTGGATCTCTTCCAATCCGGGGAACGTGCATTAACCGATTATGTTATGCCGACACAGTGGATTAACAACAAATTTTTGATCTTATATGTTACACTTTTCAAATTAATACATCTATCATTCCATTATTTGAAAGCCATCTTCTTTATTTTTACGGAATCGCAAATACTATAATGTAATAATAAGAAGATAGTGTCCGGTTAAAATTTGTGTGCGCGCAATATTTTTTTATGTGCGCTATGTTGGCGAACACGCGCACAGCTTAGGGGGTACATATAAGCGCTTAATGTATGTTTAATGTATTTTATAAGATATATAGATGGCGCTTTACTTGGTTTTTGGTCTGTGTCTACGGTGAAAAGGGTTGGTTTATTTTTTTAAATGTGATTGATCCACAATTTAAATATATAAAAGGAAGATGGCGCCTTCAAATATAAATAAGAAATATATATTTTGTATACGGAATACTTATAGTGATTTTATTTGATTGTTATTGTCATTGTTGATGGTTAACCCGTTATTTAAACTGTTATTGTGACTGCGATTGGTAAATGATTATTCATAATTATTCAGTTACCAATCATTGTTACAATCAAACACAATAACGGTTTACCGTGACTAACTTATTGCATCAATATTTTTACAATTTTCAAACAAAGCCTTTAAACGATTTTCAAACAAAGATTTTAAAATAGGACCAGCTTGATAGTTTTTGTGGATTTTACCACCGGACCACCAAGCACTTCAATATTAACGAGAAACATCTAGATAATCAATACCCGCGGGGAAAAGGTCAATAACAATTAATCAGCCCGTTCCCCACGCAAAATGCAATAATGATTTGTAACGAATGCTGTACTGTCCTTCACCGTTACTCTGCACGCGTCGTAGAACCTGTCATCTATGTACGCACACAAGCGTTGAGCCTCAACCTCAAATGCTGATAGATATTAGTTACCGCATCTTATTGTCCTCTCAACTTTACAGCCTTTCAATAACTGTGATTACCTTAACAAAGCCTCCAGGCTCGAACCTCTCACGTCCCTTCAAGGTATAAGGGCTTTTATGCGAGACGAGCGTTACGTTAAGTTTCCCATTGTACCCTGAGGTGAAGACTAATTGAACGCGCACGATACACGCGCGATCTACTGACAATCGAACAATACCAACATTCATTATTGGGCTCGAGACGGGAATCATTCAAAGGTCGTTGATTCCAGAAACAATCAGAGGACAGCCCTGGAGGAGCAATGCACGCTTCGCGTTCTTGAAATCTCTCGATCATGATCACGAAGCCAAAAAACTATGTATCTTGGTCTACATTATAAGCGTATGTTGTTAGCTGTATCGCTAATTTATTTATAACCCAAAAAATGCTGAACAACCATGCGCACGAAGCCTCGAGACGTAAAATATATCGGCTGGTTCGATCTTCTTTTCACATAAATTGCAAAACTAGCATATCATTGATTGATTTAGCACTTACTTCGTGGTGTAACTTGGTTGGCATCAACTTCTAAATACTAAAAACAGAATAGGTATTTTATAAAAAAGCGGGATTTATAAAATAACTTACGGAGATTGTAACAAAAAATACATTAAATAATTTGGAATCGGAAATAAATAAAGCGTGTAAAACTAATCAAAAAATTATAAACAACCAACTAAATTTAACTACGAGTCCCATTCTAAAATTTTTTCCTAAAAATTATTCGAGTAAATTTGTATTAAGTAATGATTTGAGTTAGGTACTAAAAAATTTTTTTTTTAAAAATAGATTCTGTCAAAGAAACAATATATGTTTTAGTTAGTTATGACATCCTGAAGAAGAAAATGGTATTTTTCGAAACCGGTAGATGTATTTAAACTCATTTTAGTGGTTAATAAAACAAAGATAATAAATAAAAAATATGAATCGTAATCACAAAGATAATATTGCTGATTTTAAAAGTATAAAAAAAATACATTGCCCAAACCGCGAGAAATTTAAATACGCGAATTGAAGAACATCGACGCTGTTTGAAAAATAATAATTTTTCCGAATTCGCTAACCACATCATTGAAACCAACTATTCTTTGATAGCCACGATCTAAAATTACTCCACTCGATACCATATAGGGGAATAATAATGAATAATCTAGAAATTATAGAAATCCACAATAATCTGAATTTGGAAAAAAAACATTAGTGAACACATTTTTAAATACTTCACCGCTCTTATCGATGTTTCCAAGAAACAATAAAACCACTCCCACTCTTGCGGCTCTCGTAGCTAATTGTATTTAATTTAGATCAATTTACACCCGTACATGGGAAAGACTAATCTTCCGAAACTAGTAGTGATATTAACTCAAAAATTGTGTGTGTAGTACAAACTCAATACATAAGTTATATATTTTTTAAATGCAAAGACAACGTTTATATGAATGACTCGGTGATCGTGCATCGTTAGTCTATATTGTTTAATAAATAAAGTTAATGGAATAATTTTTTTTCCGTATATTATGCGGCTAATGTTGGTAATGTTACATTGTGCGTTTCGGGTAGGGTGTGTGTGGTGTCGATATGCCTATCTCGGAAGGATGGAAATAGTAGAAATATGAACACTAGTTTACACATGATGCACACTGTATGTACAGTAAACACAAGAAATGCCCGACACAATAATACGAACAAATAGTTCAAATCTTCTGTTTCAATACAACGTTCTTCCGAACCACTTCGCTGCTGTTTAGACCGACGCGGAGACACGTGACAGGGTTTCGGTTACACAAATAATTACTCAATCAGTTGGGTTGTTGCGACGGCCGTCCTCCAGCCGACCCGCGCCCGGACCAAAGTTACATCATCCTTTTGTTGTCAAATACACGCCATCTTGCATGAAATAATTTGGAAAGCCTCGCCCCGTTACACGGCTCCCAGCCAGTAATCTTTCCACAGGTCTAGATGATCACTCGGGTAAATCGGGGCCCAAGATCTCCCAATTTACCGCGTCTACTATATTTTGCTTCTCATCTTCGTCCTTCGCCATTACGGCGAGAGTCGCATGGCCTCGCTCCCGTCACCACGGCCCTTGCGGAAGTTCTCCCTTCGACCGCGTTTGTTCCGGTCGGTAAAGCAGCGCTCTGTATGCCGCGCATTTGAAATGTAACTTCACAATATGTACATAATAGATAACACTTTATTTAAACAAACGTACAGTGTTTTACAGAAGTAATGTGACATTAATGACCCGTGTCCACGGATGAGGTTTTGACTTGAGACGTGGATTATGCTCGAGTTTCGTAATCCATCGTGTACACATTAAGATTCGCCGTCCGTACCTAATTTCACACTTGTTGTACGTCAAATGTCAATCTACTAATTATTGATGTTTTGTTCATCGATAGGATGAATTCAAATCCCCTACAGCAATAGTTAAAATTATATAATGATAAATAAAATGTTTATTTATCTTTTCAGAATAAATAGTAGATATTTTCATAAATAGTTATAAGTATCATTAGTTAGTTTTAAGTGAAGTTTTTAATCAAATAAAATAACGTGTACACGGATTTGAGTTTTTGCCTCTCTGTACCAATATCAAGCTGATCTCTGAGTTTATCTCCAGATCAAAATCTCAGCACGTATTTGAAATATATTGCAAATATAGATTACAAAATAAGGCTTCCATAATAGACTCACTCTAGAATTACTGTTTTATTTTATGTTTTCTACCAAAGCTCTAATATACTTTTTTTATCCTCGTTTTCTTTTTTCTTATGCATAACGTGTTTTTATCAATAAATATGATCAGGCTGCTAAGATACAGGCATCGCCTAGTTGAGCAGAATCATCCGATAAACTGATTAAAAGTGTACCTAGATATAAAATTATATGTTTTGAATATGCTATGTAACACTTGTAAAATTAGATTAAATAAAATACAATCACTTTGTATGAAACCACGAAATTTATTATACGTCAACCGGTTTCGCTTATCTTAAGCTTCATCAGGACGTATTTGAAAATAATCATAAATAAAAAAAGAGTGCACACATATATATTTAAACATGGAGATAGAATATAAAATTACATGTGAAAGAGAGAAACAAAATACATTTATAGTTAAATAAAACATCAAGGAAGGCAAAATATAAAATTATATGCGAATTAATTTTGAAATTAAATAAGACCAAATTGATATTCTAAAACTTAAATATACCACAACCCAAAACCACTATATTTATTAAGGTTTCAAATTCTTTAATAATCTCCCCTCACAATTAGAAAAATTACAGATTATCATAAATTTGTATCCGAAATCAAAAAATATGTATATAGACTATCAGACACATAAATTATATACACGAGTCTCAACTCTCATAGAGAAGAAAAAAATGTAAAAAGAAATATATATATAGTTATTAAGGAGAACACATTCTTATTGTGAAGTTGTAATTATTCAGAACATAGGTCTGTGATGTTTTAAATACTAATTTAATGTATTAATTATAAATATATACATATAAAATCAATTTTGTCAAAAATTAGCGCTAAAATCCCGGTAGCGCAAAAACAATATTTTTGACAAAATTGATTTTATATGTATATATTTATAATTAATACATTAAATTAGTATTTAATATATATAATTATTGATTATATTTAAAAATGTGTATATTCTAATAAAAAATCACGAAAAAAAAATTATTAATACAAAAAATTAATAAACTTTTAGCCCACCTATATGACAAATAAGAAAAATCGTGACCAGATAGGTACGCAGTAATAATTCTCTTTCCATGAATCAAATATTCGATTCGATGGTCAGAAATCATTAATTCCACCTCGGATCACTGCCTCGGGTTTCTGGTACAAACGTGAATAAATCATCTTTGTTAATAAGAGATAAACATGTCTTCATTAAAAAGTATTTCTGTTGAGATGAATTATAACAAACAATTAATCATTTCTTTATGGTCCAACAATATTTCTTTATCAATTCATTAAGATTAATGAAGTTCAAAGTCATAAATTTACAAGCGCATTCCGTGGGCATCGCACGCACACACAGCTATCCGCGCTTAGAACTATTGTAGTGGATAAACACTGCCGTGTGGGTAGTGTGCCCATTGCACTAGTCGTTTCTTGCCATCCCGGTATTTTAAAATATACCTTATATTCTCAGAACATACCATTAAAAAATAAAGAAAAATACTCAAGGAAATAAGGAATGAAGGGATGGATATGGATGGAGGGGAGAAACCTTCGATAGCGGACCAGGATGGACTCACGGAACAGCTCGACTCGCCTAGTTGATGACGCCGTCACGTTGCTCTTCGGAAGTTAACCCAATGTAGAAAAAATCCACTTCACAAAACTCTGATGAGTGTCACGTTCACAAACAACAAAATCACAGGAAAAGGACAACATGAACAAAGTGTACTGGGGAGAAAAGGCTAAGGGGTTGTGAATAAACTAAAATTTGGTAAAAATATACTACAGTTAACAACAATATGAATTGAGTGAATAAGTATGAATATAATAATTAATTTAATTTATTACGAATACGTAAAAAATACTACGAAATTCCAAAGTGTGAATTATATCCGATGTTTGAAATCAAACGTGCATAATTTTGAATATATTATTGTTAAACAAAATTTTGAGCAAAAAATTATGTATAAAAATTTGATCTACACCGAGATATTAAAAAATATTTGTACCTATGTAAATTAATTGTTCGAAATTGTGTCCAGATAATTTGTTAAATTAAAAATTTTACATCAATGTTTTATAGGGGTATATATTTTTAATTAGAATTAAATATAATTTGAATTACTACAAAGGTTTGCGTACTTGGAAAGTATGTTTATAATGAACGGAAATGGTGAGAAATATATAAAAAAGTTAACTTTGTGGTTAGAAGTAATTTAGGGGGGAGGCATCGAAATAAGGAATATACTATATACTAGACTCAGTGTTGAGTGATTTTTTGATTTCTAGACTTTTTAAATAATCCAATCCTTTATTATTAATAAGTAAAATTTCAATGCCGTTATCTTTTACGAAATCGTGGCCTGTTTCTAAAAGGTGGTTGGAAAATTCTGAGAAAATATTATTGTTACGGTAACTTAAGTGTTATTTTGTTCTAGTATATGCTATTATGGCGCGATGTAAACATGATACTGGAATGTTCCTGTTGAAGAGTGTGCATGATGTGCATCAGAATATAATAGTGCGGCGTTTTATCCTCTTTGCCCTCTCCCCCCGTAGCGAAACGACATAATGATCAGTAAGTTAATTATTTACAAAATATGTGATTTGTGGTCACCTTACTCAAATGACCAGTATAATATAAATCATATTTATATTTTAATGCGGTCAAGCACCTGATTGAATCTGCTAAAATAGATTCGAAATATTTTTCTATGGCAGGTGTGAGCATCGTTCTGTGGCAGTTACCAATTACCCACGTTAAGTATCTGGTTGTAAAAACACTAATTATACTTATTTAATTTTTATATCATAGAACTGTAGAATAGAGTGTCATCCCAATTTCGGGCACGACAATTTATAACAGTACTTTCAGGGTATGATTAATTAAACAAATATTAGATATCTTATAGAGACGAAGCTATTTTTACGTACGTTTTTAGTTTTTTCTTAAATAATGTCTCTGATGCACTGTTTCTTATGACGGATGGCAAAGAGTTTCACGATTTTGGGCCAGCCACCGCAAATACCCTTTCACTAAATTTAGACTTCTAGCAACGGTTGGTCGCTTCTACAACCCTTTCTGCAGCTGAAGTTGAGGCTGAACTGAGAGTTTGACGTCTATCATTCAAATTGTCTGGGATACAAAGTTCTTGAAGATAAATAGACGCCATGTGTCGCTTTGTACATTAACCAGCACAATTTAAATTCAACTCTTTCAGGGAATCAGAGCCAATGTAGCTGATGTAAAAGGGATGTTATATGAGAGAGTTTGGAAACTCCATATATTATCCGTGCAGCCGAACTTAGAATAGATTGTAATCTATCCAGCTGAAACATTGACAGGCCAGCATAGATGCTGTTGCAATAGTCCACACGTGACACCACGAATGCATTTATAAGTAGTCGGGCTGCCTCAAAAGGAAGATGTCACCGAATACTTTTAATCTGTCTCAGTTGATGGCAGCATGCACTGACAGTTTTACTGATTTGTGTATTCATTGAAAGATCTGAATCAATGTGCACGCCCAAAAACTTAACTGCAGATTTAGCATTCGCAGACATTGATTAGTTCTTATCTTAAACAATTTTGA
The DNA here is from genome assembly GCA_031772225.1 of Eubasilissa splendida. Lineage (NCBI taxonomy): Eukaryota > Metazoa > Arthropoda > Insecta > Trichoptera > Phryganeidae > Eubasilissa > Eubasilissa splendida. Next base: position 22,144,649 of record CM062862.1, on the reverse strand, counting down.
TTAAAAGTGTTTTATTTTTAATGAAAACACATTTTCATCGTGAAGTTGCAATTTCAAAACATAGTTCTGTGGTATTTTAAATAAAAATTAAAAGAACCAACTATTATTGAAATATATACAGAAAAAAAAATATGTGGTCGTTACCGGGATTCGAACCTGGACCGATTCCTATCCGGGTTCGAATTCTAATAGCAATCAAATAACTATTTTTAATTTAATTTATATTAAAAGCGTATTTGCAATCAAATTATTATTTATACCAATCAGAACACAGCAAATAGTTGCGGACTAATAACATAAAAAATCCGTTGTTTCAGTTTCTCTTTAGCCTGCTCTCTATGGTACATCTGTTGTTTGATCGCTTACGTTTACGAGTAATATTTACCTTAGCTCTCGAAGGGATTTATCCAATATTTCTATATTCTTAGTTGCTGCATTACTCTTTACTTCTGCATACACCGTTTGTTAATTACTATTGTTTCAAAGCCAAATATACAGCATCCATTAAAAAGGTTCGCTTTTAAGTATTTACGAGAGTTTTTGGATGTATCTAAGCTGGTCAGATAAGGCCAATTCGACATCTTGATTTGCTTTACCTAGGCATATCGTGTGTCCCAGATACGTATGTTAATATATCTATAATTACTGAATAGAGACTATTTCTAGAAATAAATATATGCAATAAAAAGAGCCTGTTTTTAATGACCATCTAAAAAGGAAATGTACCATATTCAAGGTTATACTTAAACACCATACATGCTAGGTTATTCTAATGTATTATGAGTTCAAAAATATAAATTTTTCAATTAATATTTTGTTATTACATCATTGTAAGATAAAAAAATTCGGATATTAGATTTTTTTTGATTTCAGGATTAAAATTACAGTTTTTAAATAAATTATTTATATTTCTTTAACGTAATGACGGTAGTGACATACTCGCTAAGAATATTCCTATCTTAAGATGGATACCGAGCTTCTATTAATGCTTTATTATGTTATTTTAATCATCTATGTCCGTCCCTGATAACGTCCACCCTCTTGACTATGTTGGTGGTGGTGTCACCAGAGAAGTGCCTGTTGCCTTTTGCACTCGGTTAGTACAACGGATTGAGGATCTTCTTCTTCCTCTTCGTCATTCGACGTGGCTCACCATAACAAGCTTCTCTGAGCTATCTTCCCTTCTCGCAAGATGCCCAAAATATTGAAAGATTCATCTCAGGCAAATGGTTGATGTTTAGCTACTACATAACGGAGACATTCGTGCGTCTCCATTCTGCCGGACTTCCAATCAATCGTATGTGCAACATGTGTCTCCAGCATTACATCGCAAAGGCTCTCGTCTTCTCTCCATTGCCTTCAGAGTCCATGATTCCACACCATATAAAATACAGTATGCATCAGAGACTGTACAAGCCTGACCATTGTTTTCTTAGAAATTCCTCCGTATTTCCATATTTTATCAAGTCTGGACGTCTTATGATTATACCGTTATAGTCGAAGAAAACAGTAAAGTAACGAACTTGACATGCTCTTCATGACACTTCCATTCAGATGTTCGGACTATTGATTCCATGTTGTGACCATGATTCGTCACGTTATGATGCATTCGAGCAATTGTGAATCATCAGCGATTATTAAAAATTCAACAACTTCGGAACAGATTTGGATGTCCAAAATATCAGTAAAAATTACATTGAATGAGTCATATGATTACGATGACCAACTTCTTTAGTAACCTACCTAATAGCGATTTGGTGATTATTAGAAACAACGTTTTCATCTATAATTGAAACAGACCCTAGGCCATTCGACTCTCTCGCCATCTTCGAAACGTTTACACCACTCAAACACTGTCACCAAATGATTTTTCCAACATTTTCACAACATTTTGTACTTTACTAGCAACAAAGCAATCGACTATCTCCGATTGTTTTACTGCTGGTCCCTGCGGGCGGCTGCGCTGTCCAGGTTTCCATAGAATCTATATTTAAATGCGTAAATTCCATATTATATTGTATTAACAATTGTGCATTTTTATTATAGAGCATTCTGTGTTGCCCTCCTTGGAATTGTACAAACGGCTTTCTTAAGTATCAATTTTGAATTATATATATCTAATTAATTATTCTTTGTCATTCCAATTGAAGACATTAGACGAACATATATTTGACAGATGATTGACTACGCGAGATGATAGATGATCAATATACTTGCTAGTTGAAAAAATTCATACGATTTCGCTACCTACTATATCCAAATATACACTTAATTTCAAATTGAATATATTTGCATACTATTATTGAATATATATAAAAGAGAAAACATTTAAGTTATCTTAACCTGGAGATACAAAAACACGTTCGACATATTCGCTACTATGGTAGTTTTTCTTACTGACAATGACACTTACATATCCAAATCCAATAGTGATAGAGACGAAATGCAATCATATTATTAGATTTTATTTTTAACACAAAATTTATACAAATTCTTTATATCGTCATTTTCAAAATTTTCTAAAGTAAATAATCAAAATACGTTTTTTTTATTTGTCCGTCAATAAAATTATTAACTACTTATTCAATATAGCTGAACAATGGAAAAAAATTTCATAAGCATGTGTACCAATGTCAAAAAAATAAATGGGTTCAATTCCGAAAACTTTTTAAATATATCCTTAAGATAATTTGTAATACTCTCATATTCTCAGTAGAATTAAATATATGTATACGATTTTAAATATAGCTTTTCCTTGTCAAGAATGGCGACTGGGTCATTTATTAAATTTTTAACGAGTCCTGATAATAATCATTAGTATTTTCATTTCGAGAGATGTCATTTACGTGTTGGTGACGCCTGAAAGCACGCCTCTGAAGCAGTGATGCATTTTATTGCACTGTGTTATTAAAAAGCAATCACCTCCACAGCGTACGACGCTTGCAGTGTAAAATATTGTATTCGCTGCAGCTTGCATACAGATATCAAACTCTCTATTCAGATGTTAATATAATGGAATTCAAGGGAGCTCAAAAGATAATTTTTAAAAACGTGCAAGCATGTTAATAAGTACGATAAAGTAATTTGATTGTACAATATACAGAGAGATTTTGTTAACAGAATGATTAACAGCGGTAATTAAAATTTCGTATGGGTATGAACTAGAAATACTTACATACACAATATCGAAAGTTATTGGCGTAAACATAAAACATTATCATTCAGAGCAGGAATCGTTGATAAACAATACATTAAAAGTCTCAACATGATCTGATGTTTCTGTACAAGTAAAGTAAAGTACTAAATCATTAAGGAAGCATGAAGCATTCAAACTAGATGCCTACCATAGCAATATTGAGTCATTAAATCCAATTTCACGTATGTGTAGATTGCATAATGAAATTAACACAGTAAATGAGTAGTTGGACATATTCTATAATCATTATTAATATAAAAATTTAATTACACGACACTTTTTCTTGTAATCGTTTTTTATAATATATTGTCATGAAGTGATTAATTGATTTATTCGGTATTTATAACAGGACCAGATCACCGGTCATCGTGCGCGTGTGCATGCTCAATTAGGTTTACTGTACCTATCTGTCCTCCCCCCCCCCCCTTTACCCATACCTCAGAGTACGACTTTTTCTGTAAGTGGTCTATGACTTGTAAACTGTTAAGAAGTGTGAATGTCCTGCTACGAGCTCGTCACACTGACTTGAAATATTATTGTGTTTCGGTTTCTCGCAACACGTGCCGAAGATTTACAATCACACAGTACATCGTGCTAATCATCGAAGAAGTTTCCTGAAGTTCAGCAGAGCTGTGAGTACAGCAAGAAAATCCAGGAAAGTCGTGCTTCCTGGTTGGTACTTATTGTTTTATCCCTATACCAAATTCCTACCACCTTTCCTACATCCCGTTTCTCCATCCACGAACAAAATCAATTATTTAAATAAATCTGGAGACGTGCGTCCACCTGTTATAAAGTTACGTACGAATATATTCCATTTATTCATAAGCCAAGATAGAAGTAAATAGTCTTTCTCTCTCTTTCAGGCGTAATTATGCATCTCAATGTGATATTCTTATGCATTGCAAATAAAATAAATAATTATTAGACCAAAATTAAGTATATCAAATGAACAAGAGAGCCAATTAGGATATCAGGAAACATTAAATTTGCACAGGGAAAGAGAATCAAGAGGGTTAAATAAAGAGAGACTATCAGCTAGATTGGGCAGCATTTTGAAAGCTAGAATATGCTTAAAACCAAACTACCAAAATGTCTAAAGACAACGACCCATTCCATAAAAAATGCTTGAAGTATCTCACAGAGATTGAATATTTAACCTAGGTAACATATACTTTTAAAATCAGCAATGTTATCTTTGTGGTTAAGATAACATTGCTCATTTTAGTGGTTAATAAAACAAAGATAACAAATAAAAATATAGGTAACATATGTTATCCAAAAACTTTGCATGCTTAAGACGTAATAGGCTAGATATATCTTTCGATGAGATTATGATGATCGGTAAGGAAAAAAAAGATTCTAGAGCGGAGGAGTCACACTGGTATAAAAAGTCTTCAAGCTCAATAGAGCAACGATGACATCAGAAGGGTAGCGGACAACAGATGAGAAAGATTGAAGATAAAGAAAATTGGCTATTCTTAGGGGAGGTCTATATCCAAACAAAAGTGTGAACCAACATAATTTTATTTACTCGCTTCATGTCACTGTATTACCATATTATTTACTGCTAGAGAAATGGCAGTAATTTATTAACCTTTTCTCTCCGATGATGTAAACTGAGTTGACATTGCCTCTAATTATGTGAATATCTCTGCAAATATCTATACTAAATACTAAGTTCATATTTTAGGTAATATATTTATATATTGGACAAAATAATTACAATATGTAACCATACGCAACAATAAAAAATGTTTTCTCGAAGAACCTGACGTGAATTTGTCAATACGTGTTTGTGTACGTGCGGAGAGGCGTGTCTGTGTAAAACGCAGTGCGCGGGGTGCCGGATGCTGATCATCACTTTACTGTCTGAGTTAAACGTATCTTGTGCGTCTTTATGCTGTCGTTCGTGATGATTTACGTTTTTTTCTCATTTTTATCACTTTTACATAATAATTTATATATATACTAATTTAATGTATTAATTATAAATATATACATATAAAATCAATTTTGTCGAAAAATATTGTTTTTGCGCTACCGGGATTCGAACCTGGATCTCTATTTTCAATCCGGGGAAGTACACTACCAATTGTGTTATAGCGCCAGTATTTTTCATGACAAATTTTCGAACCTATATGTTACACTTATTCAAATTAATACACCTGTCGTTCCATTATTTGAAAGCCATCAACATTATTTTTACGGAATCTCAAATACCTTTGAGTAAACCGACTGCAGACGCCGGAATTATCAATTCATTTTTATTAAATTTTGGACACATTGATACAACTTATTTATATATATATATATATATATTTATTCAATTAAAAATCGCAGCAATCAACATGTACACTGAGTTTACAGTGCCGGAACGCGCGTTTTTATTTTAGCACCGTCAGGGAAAGGTTAATCTGCTACCTCTAGTTAAAACACCCTATATACTGAGTGAAAATACATTACGCCTAGTTGAACAATAAAAATAATATACGAAACCAAATTATGCACGAGCTCGGGCATAAATAAAATACATTATTTAATATTGCTCACTTATACATTGCTTCTGTTAATTTTAAAACCAATAATACAACTTGACGAGCATTACAACGTGTTCTTCCAGCGACAATTTTTAGTAAAAAATACAGCTGTAATTTAGTTATGTACATAATTTTGAACGAGCAAATAAAATATTTATTTAATGTCTTATTCGGCACATAAACACACCAAAAATTTCTCCTTAATTAAACACGATCGATGTGCATGTCACTACGAGTATTTCAACACTATTACATTTTTATATATCTCCGAGGAAATTTATTGAAATTTAGAGTTTGTGAACGTAGAAGTAATAAACGCATAATTTAATAAAATTACATAAATAATTCGTGAAAATCGAATACTTTCTTACACAAAGTTTTTTCGCCGTGTGGGTAAGCAGAGATGAGAGAATCGTTCATTTTTGAAGAATGCAACAGGATCACCTGTAATTTTAAGGATATACTCATTATTTTACCACGTGTCCAGATCTGATTTTCCGTTCTAGATAAACGATTTCACTTATAGATTAGCAGCACGTCATTTAAAAATAACATGTGTATATTCAGAGTGGCCCAAAAAAATGATAAAATTTCGTAAAATGTGATAAAATTACATCAAAATTAGTTAAACAATATCAACAATAGCTGAAATAGTTTACTAATTTATTTACTTACCTATTTACATATATTACGTTTTATTTCGACAATTTTCGGTCGCCATCATTGATTATTAATTTAGTTTTTTCAAATTGTTACCCAGAATGACAAAAATCACTTCAGAAGACTGATTATTCTGATCAAAAATTTGTGAATTAAAAAACGTTGGAATGCTAGGAAAATGATCAAGGAGTTTCAAAAGAGTATAGCTAGACATTATAGCAGGACGGAGCTCCATCTCACACAGCCAGAAATACAATCAACTTTCGTCAATCAACGTCGTGAGAGTGTTAATTTCATCGAGCCAGGCATGTGGCCACCGAATAGCCCAGATTTAAACCCAGTAGGTTATGTAATATGGGGTGTTTTGATGATTTCTGATTATCTAAATATTGTGCAAAAAAAATTAAGAATTATATTTAATTATATTATGTTTTGAAATAACTCATGTGTTACGAAATGTTTTAATTTTTTTAGGCCACTCTGTATATATTGTAATAAACACTGTTATAAAAATTGTTACAAAAAAGGAAATAAATAAAATTAATTATAAAATTAAAATAAAGAAAATTGTTAATTTATTCTGAGATTAACTATCTACCGTTGTATTTTTATTTCATAATTTTTTCTCGTATCCCTCATCGATTTAGCCTTACTAAAATTGTCTAAACATTACTGTGTGATGAAATGAAAATATATTCCCACGTGGTCTTAAAACGGTTTTTAGTAAATGATTTCAATTTCGCTTCAGTTCCACACTAAGCTGTTAGTTCGCAGAACAATCATCAGAGCTAGTCACGAACTACATAATATGTACAGAATAAGAAAGCTTTGCAGAAAATGTCGGAAAATAATTATTTATATTTCTTGTGCAAATCTTCACTAGTGTGTGATGAAGAGAGCAAGAAATCAGAACATTGCTTTGGTCTCAGCTCTGTTCACAGAACACACTAAAGCTATAAATATTAGTTTGATGTATTATATTTACTTGTACTTACTAATTTTTTTGTGGTCAGAGATAATTTATTATATTTGTTTCAAAATATACATTTTTATAATTTTACAGATCTTACAGCTGTAAAAAATATCTCTTTCGTCACTTGCTGCAAGAATGTGTGTGAAAGTAAGAGTTTTTCCCACATTTTAACATTATATTAGCCCCACATTATGTATGTTTCCTTTAAAATCAATTTAATATCTACCAACACTGTATTTCCCCCTTCCTTAATATTCCATATATCTGTATATTTATTCTGTCTCTGTCTTTCGCATATATTTTTATATTCTCCCTTGATGTTCTATTTATTTATATATATATATATATAAATAGAACATCATACATGTAATTTTCATCATAGAACATATATATGTATTTTGTATCTCTCTTTCGCATGTAATTTTATATTCTATCTCCCTCTTTATATATATGTATAAGTACACTCTTTGTATTTATAATCAGTTATAAATACGTCCTGATGAAGCTCGAAATAAGCGAAACCGGTTGACATATAATAAATTTCGTGGTGTAATACAAAGTTATTGTTATTTTATTTAATAGTAATATTAATGTTTTCATTCTGAAAAACAGAACATCAAGGACAGATTCGCAATCATTTGACTCGGGTGAATCCTTCAATGTTTTGGACATCTTAGGAGAAGGGAAGCTTGTTGTGATCGTCCACGTCGAAGAACGAAGAGAAAGAAGAAGATCTCCTAACTGTTGGGCCGACAAAGTGGAAAAGGTAACAAGCACTTCTCCGGTGATAGCCCTAAGGTCTGTAGGATGCCGATAAAAGTGGAGCAGTATAGTCAAGGGGGCGAGAGTTTATGGAGATCGGAGATCAACGTGGATGTATATTAATGAAAATACAATAGCCGTCATTTTGAAAGATGATTAGGCGGGCTAACGAACTCAGTCGAGATATTTATAAAGTCAATTTATATAAGTGTACTTAAAATCTAATTAGGACTCTCAGCGTATTTTAAATTTATTTCTTTAAACTCTCTTTTTTTTATTTTTTAGTCATACACTTTATTTTCTCATTTGTCGTTTTCATTTTGTTGTATTATAGACTCTATTTTGTTTTTCTCTTGTCATTGAGATATTTTGGCCGGTAGTGGTGCTCTGATGACTGATCAGTTTGTTGTTAATTTTGCCTTTGTATTGTCCTTTTCCCCTTTTCAGGGGCGTGTTCTTTTGTTCCCTCGTCTCTTCGACCAAAGCTAAATTTTAATTTATTTGTTTTTTCATCTACTACGTCTATTTATTAAAATGTTTGTAAACTATTAATAAATAAATAAATGAATGGGGCCAGTGGGGGTTTTTGTAATGGCAGCTGTGCGGCTCCGGCTTGTTACTATTAGCGTTAAAAAAAATAGCAACCTGGCGGTGAACGAGTAGGATCATGTGGGAGCTTTTGTTTATAAACGGTCCTGGGTAAGCGGCGGATTTACCCACCCTCATTGCTTATTCATATTTACTGAATTTTTTCGAATATTGTGTCAAGAGACCTTCTGCAATAGGTAGTATTTCTATTGAAATTTATCTGAAACCATACATAATTTCTTAACTTCGATGGTATATTGTCTTTCAATGGAATTACATTGTGAGGTAGAGAAATCTCTCGTGAACGGATTGTACGTCCCCGTTGCAGGTAAAGATATTAATTAGTCGTGATGTCAGGTCGGCGAGGGCTCGTTATGACAAGCATTGGAGGCTGGTGCTGTAAGGTGGCCATAACAGACTGTCGTTAACCAATCACGTCGGTGATAACTGGCCTCAAGACAAATGGGTGCCACTGGGTGTTTCAAAATTTACATTCACAACCAGTACATACTTCAATTACATCGGTAGATTGATCCTGCCATGTCATACTTATTTGCATAATTGTTGAAAGAAGGTTAACTGCAAACTATTCTTCTATGGAGAGCTGTATTCTCCACTCTTGTAACTAGTAGTAACTTTTTACCATCGCCCGTAGTAAAAAAAGTAAATAAATCTTTGAAACCATGCCCAGCAAGGAAAAATAGTTTTTTTATTTCAACTTTACATTACATACATTATAATTTTATTTTTTAACAACTGCATGGTAGTTTTACGGCAAGGAGTTAATATTGAGGTTTTATAAATAGTTTTTATTTTTATAAATGAAATATAACAAGGGAAAAAAAATTGATGAGAAGGTGTTAATGAACTAAAAATTTGCATTATCCTGCTCCAAATTATGTTAATGTAATATATAATAATTTCCATTTAGAGTGGTGGGACACGCTTATAAATCATGTTATAGTAAAGTTAAAAGAAATTAGATGAATTACTTAGAAAGATATAAATCATTCTTTCGAAAAAGTATACAATTTTTATAGGGTGTAGCAGACCTAGTCCACAATATTTTTTGGGTGGATACCTGAATATAATATAATATAACAAGGAAACAAAAAATTGATAATAATATGTTCTTTTACTTTGTATTTTAAGGTGGTCGGTCACTGGGGATCTCATCATTTTTAAAAATAATAAAAAGCATTTATTCTTTCTTTTCTCACCGTACACACTGTTCGCAATCGGTACTCTCACGGTTCGACCCGACGATCTGGTTTAATAGCTATGGTGATGATCTAGTTATATAATTTGTACAATAATTTTAATTTTAAATATGAATTAAATATATTAATTAGAAAGATATACATATAAAATCAATTTTATCGAAAAATATTGTTGTTGCGCCACCGGAATTAGAACCTGGATCTCTTTCCTAACCGGGGAAGGTGCATTATCCAACTATGCTACAGCGACAATATTTTTAGCGACAATTTTCGAACCTATATATTACCTTTTTGATATTAATACATTTAATCGTTCCATTATTTGAAAGAGCCATCTACATTATTTTTACAGAACCTCAAACACCTTTAATAAAATTGTATCAATGTGTCCAAAATGTAATAAAAATGAATTGATAATTCTGGCGTCTGCTATCAGTTTACTCAAAGGTATTTGAGATTCAGTAAAAATAAGGTAGATGGCTCTTTCAAATAATGGAACGATTAAATGTATTAATATCAAAAAGGTAACATATAGGTTCGAAAATTGTCGCTAAAAATATTGTCGCTGTAGCATAGTTGGATAATGCACCTTCTTCGGTTAGGAAACAGATCCAGGTTCGAATCCCGGTGGCGCAACAACAATATTTTTCGATTAATATATTTAATTGATATTTAAAATATCACAGACCGTCTGTTCTGAATAATTACAACTTCACAGTAAGAATGTGTTCTCCTAATAATCTTAATTGCCGCTCGATCACCCGGTAGCATACAAATCCACCATTTCGTCAAACCGCCGTATCGAGCAACTCTAATCGGCAGCTCAGCGCTATTTCAATAATTCACAATTTGTATTTAACTTAGGTAACGAGGCTTGTGTACGATAATAAATTTATTTTGAACGTGGAAAATATAAATTATCACAGCATTAGTAAGAACATTAATTTTCGTGCAGTGAAATGTAAACAAGTAAAGTAAATATTTTGCAGATCTTAATTCAATCTTTGTCATTCTTCCGTGTTACGAGCAATCGTTAATGTTGGCACAAATCGTGATAAGAAAGCGATAATAATCATTCATCTAGGTAACTAAACAAATGAAGAAAAACAAATTGTTGCAGTCAGTCATAGTCATTGAAATTATCGGTTGGGGAAGAGCAATTATAATCACTGTATGACCTCTACAGCTTTCTTAATAGGGAATCTATGAGATGGCTTTTGAAAATTAACGGATGCTGTAGCGTTATCAATGCATATCTACTTCTAATGAACTATCAACGAAAGAGGCTTAACGAGAGGCATGGATAGATATGTTGAGCATCACACGAAGACACAGTGAATGGTGACTCTCTACTTACTCAATACCGTTTTATGAGCAAAAACTCCCATATCCGTCCTACTCATTCGCCGCCAAGTTGACATTTTTTTTTCTCCACATTAATCATTAGCAACAAACGCCATTAACTGTCCAAAAATGGCTTTATTAAGTCATTTTATAACAATATAAATAAAATAAAAAGACGAAGAGACAGTAAAAGAATCTTTTGGATAAGATAATAGACAAAAATAATTGATACTATTGAATTTACGTAGAAAATGAAATGGCAATCGGCAGGCCACATTTCTCGGAGGACGGATAATTGTTGGACCAATGCACTCATCTAAAACCTGCTGAGTTGACGAAATCATCAAATCAGGCAGAGAATAATAATGTACTGAGAAAGGTGGGACACACTTGGGGAGGCCTTCATCCAGCAGAGGATAGAAAACTGATGATGATGACGATAACATGCGAAAAATCTAGCTAGATGTCTCTAGTCCATTCTTCAATTTCGGATCCTAAATAAGCAACACAGCAAAATCTCTTTGATAAATATAAACGACATTGTATAGTTCTCAGATAAGACACTAATATAATACCTAACTAGAATATACATCTCATATAATACAATGTAGGTTTGTATGTATATATTAAATTATATATTACAACCAAACACTCGGAGGACGTTTACCGCGTTGCGCAGAATATATGGGCCAATTCAAGACGATAATTGGCCAATAAAAGACAACCTGGGACAGCCGCTTCCAAGAAGAATGCCTGTCCACATTCTAGCCAAGTTGGAAGACACCAATGCGCAGTCCACGTATGGCACAAATAGATAGTACTTACTCAACATTGAGACATACCCTGGCGAGCAGGCCGCAAATTAATCGAATATACGTCACGTCAACATTCTTAATATTACATTTTTCAAAATAACCTAAGCTCTACAATGACTATCTTGTTGGTCTCCTTTAGGGTCAAATCCCCGACCACTGTATAATCAGGTAAGTGATTTATAATTAAAGGTACTAAAGAAATACGAGTTAATTAAAATTGAATCATTATTAACATAATATTATCCAAAAAACACAATTATTTTTTTAATTTAAATGAAACCAAGTTTTATTATAAAGTTTCAATTTCAGAACAAAGTTCTATAGTACTTTTATCACAAATTAAATATGAACTAGAAATATATACAGAAAAATATATTTATTTAAATATGGAATAATAGATGCATCAATTATAAAGAACTACAGAATATAAGTTCAAAATTAGTCGAAAATGTAGGTTGTATATTGATTTTTTCTGTATATCTTTTGTAATTATTTCTCATCACTTACATTCTCATAAATTATTTATTAATTTTAATGAAAGCACATTATTTTTGCGAACTTGCGATTTTTCAGAACGTAGATAAGCAATATTTAAAAAAAAAAGTTCAATTATTATAAAGATTCATCTCTTTTATTGTGCATTTATAAATTATTTATCAAAAAAATTACATCGTCTAAACAGCACGAATAAACTGGCTACTTTAACATAGATACAAGTCTAACAAAGTAGCCGGGATAAGGCTGAATCTGTAAAAAAATAATTGTTATCTAAAATCGCAATATATTCCTAAGATTATGTTATTTGATCACACTATTGCTATTGGAATCGCCTCTCAATTAAATACCGAAACAATTGTCAATAAATCTGAATTTTTTGAAGTGATTTATCTAAATTTGTTTTAATAATGTATTTAATGTTCCGTATAATAGAAATAAATATTTAACAGAGAAAGTCGTAAATTCTAATCGATTTAATTTTTTTTATGTAGATAGATGTTTATAAAGAACCTACGACGACGAAAGTCATAAATAATTAATCAATTTTGAAAAACTTACATACCATGTACGACTATTTGTCTTAAATTAAATTTTAGTAGCGTTTACAATCATTTTTAACCAATTAGAAAAGTTTGAACTGGCTTGTGTGCCTCCGGCACAATTATCATTAGGATAAGCATTTTCTAGAATTTCTGTGTATGTAAGTATAAATAAATATTTTTAAAATTCTCTATTGGACAGTTATTTTAACATTTCATTAGATTAAGGTGATGTATAAACACAGTTAACATATAAAACTAAACTTAAATTAGCTTGCTGCATTAAAAATAAGTGTTCACTATTTTTTTTATCTGGTTTTACCTCTCTTAATGGTGAGATCTATAATTTTATATGATTTAGTTAAGTTCATTGACGTTTCTGGTTTTGTTTATTTGCATATTTATTAACGTGTCATTAGAAATAACCAGATTTTTATGAATAATCAAAGAAAAATATGTAGTGTGTCTAATGTATTTTTTGTTAAGGGTCAATGTCTCCGTCAAATGTGTTTTAATTGGAGAGAAAAGCAGTGGCGGATCGCATGGAGCAACTGCGAGCCCCTGAATTAAAACAATTAGCAACAGAGAAAGCAAAAATTAAAATAGAAAAAAAATTGTAAAATACACCAATGTTCACTTTAATTTTGGTTTACGGTGTGCGCAAAATAAAACCTTTTTTTGCAATTTTTAGGACCAATGCTGTTGTGCGCTGACAAAGATAATGAAAAATACATGACCATACTGAGGTTTACAAGAAGTTAAAAGGGCGACACTCACTCTTGATACCGACAAATTACTTTTAAATCTCATAGCATAAACGCTCGACTTAGTTTTAAAAATTGGAAGAAGATAAATATTATTTTAGTTTGTTAACTTTGTTTTATTAACCACTTAATGAATTAAATACATCTACCGATTTCGATAAATATCATTTTCTTCTTCAGGATGTTATTAACTAATCAAAAACATATGTTATATTGTTTCTTTACTAGAACAATAATTATTTATTAAATAAATTTAGTTCGTAACTTAAATTATTACTTGATGATACAAAATTATTGGAATATTTTTTAGGAAAATTTTTTAAAATCGGACTTGTGGTTAAATTTAGTTGGCTGTTTATAATATTTTTGTTAGTTTTACACGTTTTATTTATTTCCAATGATTCCAAAGTATTCAATTTAAGACCAACATTATTTACATGTAAAATAAACAATCCCAATTTTTTATCAAAACTATGATCATTTTCTAACAAATGATTAGAAAATTCTGAAATACCATATGTTTGAATAATAATAATAAGTGACGCGAATACCACTTAACAGGTGAAGATTTACTTTGTTAAATGTTCCACAGGTGAAAGGGCGGAACGATGGGATGTCAACAATTTGTACACATTACGTGTATCGTCTTCTCCCACGCAGAATCGCCTTACAAATATTATTTTGAATCCTCTGGCAAAGCCTGGGTTGACCATATTACCAATTCTGCTTAATTGGCCTGCCGGTTAATTGGGACAGTCGTACACTTGGGGCAATTCTTGACGAAGGGAAACCAACTAAAGGAACTAACAGTAATTTATATCGCTTAATTGGAATAACATTCTGCTTAATTGTTTAATAATACATATAATACACAATATGAATTTTTGTGCAGATTATTGAATACTCATGCTGATTTTGTAGAAGTGAAAACTTACAAAATCAAAAGATAGTTTTAGGAGAACACATTCTTATTGTGAAGTTGTAATTATTCAGAACATAGATCTGTGATATTTTAAATATGAATTAAACATATTAATTAGAAAGATATACATATAAAAACAATTTTATCGAAAAATATTATTGTTACGCCACCGTGATTCGATAAAATTGATTTTATATGTATATCTTTCTAATTAATATATTTAATTCATATTTAAAATATCACAGACCTTGTAATAAAGTTGTATCAATGTGTCCAAAATTTAATAAAAATGAATTGATAATTCTGGTGTCTGCTATCAGATTACTCAAAGGTATTTGAGATTCCGGAAAAATAGGGTAGATGGCTGTTTCAGATAATGGAACGAATAAATGTATTAATATCAAAAAGGTAACTTTCGTTAAAAGGTTCGAAAATTTGTCGCTAAAAATATCGTCGCTGTAGCATAGTTGGATAATGCACCTTCCCCGGTTTGTAAATAGATACAGGTTCGAATTCCGGTGGCGCAACAACAATATTTTTCGATATAATTGATTTTTTATGTATATCTTTCGAATTAATATATATATATATTTATGGTGATATCATATATCACCAGAAATAGAGGACGTCCCCGGAAAACTTGTTACGACCAGATAAACCAAATAATGGAGAATAGTTATGTTAGAAGCCTCAACAATCGGCGAGCTTGTATGAGAAGATGTATGAATGTGGATGAGGCGAGAATTGTGTGTCAGGACAGAAGAGTGTGGCGCTCTATACCTACCTTCACGAGAAAACGACGTGATGGTAACTAAGTAATTTGTTTTAAAAAAATCAGAGAGCTGCGAGAGACTATGTAGTTGTAATTTAATATACACCCACATCTTGTATGAGAAGATGTATGAATGTGGATGAGGTGAGAATTGTGCATCAGGATAGAAAAGTGTGGCGCGGAGAAACGGCGTGATGATAAGTTAGTTAGCATATGTAACTCGTGTTTCAATTTTTATTCCGAATTGCTTTTTAAACTTGGTTCAAAATTTCCAATGCTTACAGATTTTTTGATAACAGGAATCGTGACACTAATAATGAAGAAAAGTACTTCCATAGTTGAAGCAGTTTCTTTTGAAATAATAGCTCTTACTGTAAACGATTCACAATTTGAAAATAGAAAATAGCACGACAAATATCGCTTCATCTTCCGCGTCTATTTACAGAGTGACAGGCAATGATTAATAATCCAGTATGGAGTTCAAGACAAAGAACACGTATTATTGTATGATACGTATTGTAGATTAACTGATATTAATGACCAAAGATCACAATTATCATAGGCGAAGAATTTATTTTAAAAAGGAATGTTTAGTAATATAATGTGTTTATATTAACAGCACTGAGTTTAATTACAGGCATTAAACAAATACATATTAAATAATATTTAATAGAAAATATATGGAAGTATGGGGTAATTATATAAACAAGGCTCACGAACTAATATAAACAGGGCTTACGATCTCAATCGCCACATTTTTAATATAAATAATAAAAAATAGCTTTGTCTCTATGAGATATCTGATATTTGTTTAATAACCGTGCCTTTGTAGGTAAAAATCCAGTAATTATGTGTTCTTGGACATATTCAAATATTGCTAATTACAGGTGTAAATTACGAATAAAGTTGATACAAATATAGAAAATAAGTATATAAAGCAATAAAAATCTGAGAATTTTTATATTTCGGACATCTGGAGAAGTACGAGATATTGCACCTCATAATGCTGGGAATTATTGCTGGATGTCGGAGCTCTGGAGAAAGGAGAACATCATGGCTGAAGAACCCGAGTCGATGTTTTGGCAAGTCTTTAGTAAAGCTTTTCCGGGCCGCAGAAAACGAAGTGATAATAGCCAACTTCCGTTGAACGGATTGTACACAATAAGAATAAGATATCAAACTACGGTGATTTAGTCTCAATATCAGATCTTATAAGAAATGAAATGCTAAACATACAAGAAGTCTCCACATGTAGGTACTTTGATTAAGGTTCCAAACATTTAAAATCATTCTTATACTTGACTTCATTTCATTCAGAGTACCGGGTCCATTTGGATCCCTTGCTCTTCCATCATGATGTTTGCTTCATGGGCGCATTAGCAAAAATAGAGTGTGTTTATTATTATTGTATATATTATTACTACAATTATGCAGGAGCTGCTAGCTGGGGCAGGAGATAACCTCTAAAGGAGGACGGTTTTGGGATGTTTAATACGCGAGGGGGCCGTTATGTCATAGATTGACAGAACGTTTATCGTGGGGTTCCGGTGCTGAGGGAGTTCAGCATAAAATGCTTGGACAGGTGTTTTATGAATTCTTTTACTGGGGTAATACTAAAGTCGTGATGTAGTTGCGTAATCCTGGTCCATTTAGGTGCACACAGCGCTAGTCTGATGACCTTTTTCTGGAAGGGAGTGTAATTTATTTATGTGTAATGGCCGCGTTACTCCAGATGGGGGCTGTGTAAAGAAGTATAGGTCTTATGACGGGCTTGTACAAGAGATGCTTGTTGTCTGTGGCAAGTTTGACATCTTTGTCAAACTGTACCGATAGCTAGGATAGCAGAATTTCACTAAATGAATCGCTAGGTGTACACTGCTTCTTTCTACACCCTTTACACAAAATTAAGAGTTGCCCAAAGAGCAATGGAGCACCGAATACATCGTATGGATAAGATGCCAAGACGTTGTGAACAGGATTAGACTGAATACGGGCTTGACACATTACGACGATGAATGAGGTCAGGTGGACCAAACGTGTTCTCAAATAATGATAAAATATGAAGTTACCACCAAAACTTGAACACGGAACATATATTTGCAGTCTCGTCGAATTTTTGAACTTGTATATTATTTCTTATATTATATTATAGTATAATATTCTTTCTTGTTTAAATCTGTTTCTGACACCGAAGCGTGCGTCATACTGTAGACGACACAAAAGAGATTTCAGAAAGCAAAAAAATGAAGAAGACAAAACAAAGAACGGTAGCAGGTAGGTAGAGTGAACGCGGGGCTGAAGAAGAATATGGATAAAATATCTTTCTAATAAACAATGGATGGTCTACATAACTTCACATCTTGAACTTCAGCCATTTTCCGAGTCGAACCGAGATGACAGAAATCTAGGAATCCTACAGGTGTGCCGCAGATCTTTATTTATTTATTAGATTTTATTAACATACATGTTTATGTTGTAACAGAGGTGAATATATTATAATATAACATGATAAATATAAGATACAATTACATTCCAATTAAGTATATACTCGTATTTTATTGTGTTATGGGATGGAGTAGACTCCACCTCTGATGTGTACAGCATTGTCCTGGCTACTTTTCTAGACTGCAGTCTGTGTTAAAGTAGCCAGTTTTTTTCGTGCTGTTGTGGTGTTATTTAATTCAAGAAAGATAAAGATTCGATAGGAATAAAAATAAAAATAGAGAGAAAAAAATATTATTATAATATATAGAGGGAGTGTTGTAGAACTGGTGAATTATTAGTCTAGGCACTGTATAATGATTATGGGAGTTGAATGATTTCCAGTTGGTGCTGAGTGTGTTGTACAGTTTCAGAGCTAAGAACATGTAGAATCTTTGATAAAATGTCGATGTTGCTCTCGGAACTGGCATGTTCGTTGTTTGTCTTGTGTTGTATCCATGATAGAAATATTGGACGAGTCTCAACATATCGATTTATCTTATATCTAGGGCGTTGTACTCTTTAAATATAATATCTGATGGATATGTAAAGGGACGACCATTTATTACCTTAACAATTGTCTTTTGTGCTCTTTTAGTTGATCATCGGGACATCATCTCAATAATTGTGTCAGAGCTCAGGTGTAAAATAACAGCTCAACCGTGAGCTAACTTATTTATAAAAGGGATCTCTCTAGACTTCATGCTCAGGTATTTAATGATAATTATGATAATAATCGACGTGTATTAACATTGACGTGTTAATTAAAAACGTTTCAAAGATGTGAAGCTCTAATTGAGCATAATGAACCGTGTCCATGGATGAGATTCTTAACTCGACTTGCTCGATTGCGCTCCTATGAAATTATTTGGCTTTTTAGTCCACTCAGTCCAATAACCATTCGTGTTCCGTTTGTCAGTTAGGTAAATTTCAATCAGCAGTTAAACTGTAATAAATGTTTATAATTTAATTCCTCGTATACAAAATAAGTAGGTATCAATCTCGAGCTAATCTCTAAGTTTATCTTCAGATCAAAATCTCAATAGGTGTAGTAGGTACATGATAGATGCCCACTAATATTTATCTTACCATGTCTCTCATTCCGTGGATACGTACCATACGACTATGTCATCTGATTTTAGACAAATCGTTCACACCAAGCTTTCTCGGGAGGGTCTCGTCACTCTCCCGGCTTATTAAATCATCTCACATTCCACAGCCTCCCAAACAGGACCCGTTTCCTTCACCGGGCCTCCGACCCGCAGCCCTCTGATAATTACGACCAGCACGAACGCATTTTTATATTGGCCAGGACAGGGCCTTTGGCGATTTCTCACCCTGGTGACCAAGCGACAAAACAATCCTAATTTATTTGAAATTAAAAGTCGTATTTTCAGTAATGAAATATTTTATTAACTTGTCAAAATATTATTTGACGTTATACGAGGGCGAGTCAAAAATCCATCTACACTTTGGCCAAAACACACCTCCAAGGTCGTCATACTGCCTTCTGTGCATGTGTGCTTAGAGTTGGTACAACTGCGGTCACGTGTACGAAATTAGAACCCGATCGCGTCATTTGCCTTTCGGTTCTATGTTAAAGTAGCCAGGTTTTTTCATGCTACTGTGGTGTTATTTAATAAAAATTCGAAAGAAATAAAAATATATATTTAAAAAAAAGAAAAAAAAAAAAATTAAAGAACTAGTGAATTATTAGTGTAAGCACTGTATAATGATTATGTTGGATAGCCATGCTTCTGATTGCTTTCTACGGGATTGGATCATATATTGGGTCCATATTTGTGTAATTTTATTGTAGTTGAACGATTTCCAGTTGGTACTGAGTGTGTTGTACAGTTTCGGAGCTAAGAACATACAGAATCTTTGATAAAATGTTATTGCTCTCGAAACTGGCATATAGATACAATTAGTTAAAACATTAAGGAAGACTGAATATAAAATTATATTATATTGATGTATAAGAACACTATTTTTGTTAGTTTTAAATAGGTTCTGACGAAGCTCGAGCTAAGCGAAACCTGTTAGTGTGTAATAAAATTCGTAGTTTCATACAAAGTGATCGTATTCTACTTAATCTAAAAATAATATTGCAAAGAAACACATGATATAATTTATTTATCACTACCTATTTAAATGATCACCTATTAATGAGACGCTCTTATTATCTCAAAAATTATACTAACGTCTGGCACTTTTAAAAAGTAACGACATACGCGCATAACTCTAGAAATTGAGCACATAAACATGTAGCACACTAAACGATCCAATATGAGAAAATGTATAAAGTGAAGAAGTTTAGATATTTACAAACTTTGTTGGAAAAATTCAAATTGAAAGTAGGTAAAAAAGATATTAAAAAATTTTCTGAAATGTTTTCATTAACATATAAAAATTTATGTTTTAAATACTAATTTAATGTATTAATTATAAATATATACATACAAAATTAATTTTGTCGAAAAATTTTGTTTTTGCGCTACCGGGATTCGAACCTGGATCTCTATTTCCAATCCGGGGAAGTACACTACCAATTGTGTTAAAAACAATATTTTTCTACAAAATTGATTTTATATATATATTTAATACATTAAATTAGTATTTAAAACATCACAGACCGTCTGTTCTGAATAATTACAACTTCACAATAAGAATGTGTTCTCCTTAACAATATAAGAATTAGGTTTCTTTCTTAACCCTGCATTTTAGTCTAAAAATGTATAAAGGTTGAATAATTAAATTATAATTAATCAAAGAAATAAGTACTTACCATCTGAAAATTTTAATTTTAAATAACCTATCAACCCCTAAAAATAACAAGGTTCCATCTGACATTGAGTCACTTTTGAGATAATTTCAACGTGTATTCATGTATATTTTGTTTTGAGTATGCAAATATGATCAGTTTTAAGGTCTTAACTTATTTTCAGTATTATCAATGACCACTGTGATATGAGTGAAATTAAAAATAAAATATAAACATTGTAAATTAACAATAATGGTCCATAAATTGAAAGGAATAACTGATGCAGTTGGAACTTTCAGCTCTTGCTATTTCCTTTAATAGCGTTGCTTTGTATGAAACAAATAAAGAATAATGCATTTGGAACCCTTTTCACGAAATAACTCAAATTAGCCTAAAATGTTAGTTGGAACCTAGTTATTCTAAGGGGTTGATATGCTACTTTTTCTGGTTACATATAATACAAACGAGTTTTCCAAGTTTGAGGTGCGATAATTAATTCCCCGGGCCATCGCTCCGGATAAGACTTATCAGGCATCGCGAGGAGCAATAAAAACTATAAGAAAAAATACTCGCGGTGCCTGAGAAAGTGAAATTATGAAGAGGAGAAGAGAAATGCCGGAGAAATTCAGAGTCTGCCGTCCTCAACTTCGCGGCGAGAAAAATGAACAAAGTTTCGAGATCTCGCCGCCAGGGGGTGGCTGCGCTGGACCGCAGCGGGGCGGCAGGGGGACGGATCCGGCATTGTGATTGGAGGAGATCTCCTGGAGCCTGTAGCGCTCGGGATGTTTTTTGATGTATAATAAATAATGGTCCAGTGGCTGCAAAGAGCACTCTCGTTTCTACTCTCGCTTCCTGCACCACTGGACCTTGATAAGCAAATCTCGTCTTTCATTCATCTCTTCTTTGGACCCCTGCTACTACCCTTTGACTATTGGATCTTCTGGCTTCCTGACTTTGCAACGACTTTGGAATAAATAACGTGTATGAAAACATTAGATACCAACTAGATAACAGAAATTCATGTGCATATCAGAAATGTTTAAGTCATTTTATTTACGTACCATAAAATCATTGTACACAATTTACTCTCGATTATCTGTGATCGTATTAACCGGGTTGTTGATTAATCGGAGAGGTAAAAAAGCATTTAAAAATATTTTCAAAAGTGTAAAAATAGTTTTTCATTCCACAATGTATAACTGAATTTCTAGGATGTATTTAATTTTCAATATATATAACTTATTATTATATCTGTGTATATCACAAGAGATAAAATAGATCACATATCGATATAATAAAATAGTATTTACCAATAAATTATTCAACTAGTTCGTTTTATCTAGTTGCAAAATGAATAGCATTGAATTGAAGTGATGTAGGTACGTGTTGTTATATCTGCAATTAAAAAAATTAAAAAAACAAGAGTTTCCCGATTCCATTATTAAATGAACAGTCACCAGGATTGACAGGTGTTCGGATTATTCATTAGGACTGCCATCTCTGGACTAACATGTTAATTACGTGCAATTATCATCTTACTGTACGCAAACTTGACTCGGTATTTATTTTAATTTGTCTCCTCTTGTATTTTTTGTTGCGCCGTGCAGTGTTCCAGTCTCAGATTGAAAATCAAATCTTTTTCTAAAAATACACCTCTGTATTTTTTATTAAATCCATTTTACGTTTTTTTTTTGGAATGCAGGGATGAAAAACCTTTTTGAATATGTCTGCACTCTTTCGTCGTCCACTTTTACTCACCTCCTCATACACGCTCACCAGTTATTGAAGATATTAACAATATTTCAACACAAACACAAATGACAAATCTTTCTTAGACGCTCTCTTTTCCAGTTGGTTTCAACACTCGTCTCATATGTTTTCCTTACAATCCTCTCATCACTCATACGTTCCACACGACCACACAATCTCAGCGACCATTTCGAAGATTGGAAAAAGGGATAAATATGAAAAATATTTTTCATTTTTATAATTATGTCTACCGTAAGATTCAATTAGTGAATTTTGTGTATATCGTGATTGTGAAATCTGACGAAGATGATAATGATGATGTTTATTCATTCGACTGATGTCGCTGATGCTAGCTGATGTCAACGACATCACAGATGATGAACCCTGCAATGGAGTACGAAATGTCAGTCAGTGAAGTCGATGACACACGACAGAATAACCCAGAAAATTCTGCACAAATTTATGTTACAAATTTATGACGAGTAAATAATAGCTATATGTAATCAACTTGGCGCCTGTTTCATGCTCATTGCCGATTACACAGTGTGAATCAATCTCCGAGTGCTAATTTAATTGAATTGTGGCTCAGAAAGTTCGATAATACCGGTTCAACACTAAATAAGAAGAAAATCGGGCGGCCACGGAGCGGGAGAAGCGATGAGAATGTCGCGCAAGTTAACGAGTCCGTATAAGAATATCCGAGCTTGTTGACTCTCAAGCGTTTTACTGCATGGCGATACCAAGATCAACTTAAGTAATAATAAATAATAAACCAGCCAGAATAACTCAATTTAAAAGTAATATTCGTTAAGGGATAGTCAACATCTACGCGCTTTATATCATGGTGCTTCAAAACCCATGTTGTGCTCTTTCAGTGAAATAAACATTAATAATCATACTATTTTTTTTTTAGAATTTTCTTAAGTGCGAAATATTATGGCCCATCCTGTATTTTTACTTCCAGAAAACTTCTCAAGCTCATTCAAAACGTGTTCAAAGCAAATTGAACAATTCGCCACAGAGCTGAGCTTGGGATGTTCACCAGTATAACGAATTTTAAAATTTTAAGACAGTTAATACATTGGACCGAGAGATGTTTCTTAATTTTTTTATTGTTATGTCTGGCGTTTAAAAAAGCCCTCAAATAATGATGAAATAAATAATAATTTCTTATTCATAATTAATTTTTCTGAGCTGTGTTGGTTTTTGTCGTTCAGCGAATATTTAAGATTTTATAATCGAGACTTAGGAAGTCATTTTTCCTTATTTCTTGCCTTCATCTCTCTCCCCATTTTTAAATTGAGACTTCCTAATTTATACATTCTGAAAACAGACAAACTTACCTTCACGGCTCCCTTATAGCGTGTGTCCACTAATGAGATTTCTCTCAGAGATTCGTCTCGAAAGCGGGTAAAGGTCAACATAGAATTCACCACGAAACGTTTTATGCATCATCATCTCGGATTAGAGTAACGCGTATAGTACATACGTACATTAACTGACTCTCAGAGATCAAAGTCACATTTAATAATATTATTATTAAGAGAAATAAACAAATACTACCAGAATTTTTTTTTTTTGTAAAACCTATTATTCAATGTTCAAAATTATTCGGGATATCTTAAAATGGTTTATGTCTTAGCTAATTTAACTATTACTGTTTAATCGGATGTCTCGAACCACACTCGTAGCATACTCAACGTACAATGTTATCACGTCATTACTCACATTTGTAGGACAATATAATTAAAATAGAGGAGCAATTCGTAGATAATGAAGTATTAGTCTGAACAAAGTTTTTTAATCAGAGCAATAACGTAAACGACTTTCAATATATATATTTATTTATTTTTAATTTTTACAATTTTTTTATAATATGAGTTATTAATAAAGTATTGTGCTTTATTAAAATGACATGTTGTTTATTCACCTAGACTAGCTCATGTGCTTGGAGAGGGAGTTACACTGTAATAATTTTATATAGAGAGTTATACATTTGTAGTCTATAATTATCTATTGTCCATTTGTATGCTTCTGAAGTATTTTATAATATTATTTATTTTCTAATTATGTGCTTCTGAAGTGTTTATTTATATTCTTTCTAAGCTCTTTTGCATCTTTTATTTCTTTAATTTATGTAGGGAGGCTATTAAATTTTTTTATCCCTATTTATATAAAATTTTGCTTCTAGTGTTTAATGTTACATTTAGGGATTTTAAAGTTATTTTTAAACCTTAATAATGTGCTTGTTACAAATTTTACAGTGTTACTTTCTTTAAGTAATTGATCAATTGAGATTATTTTGTAAATATTTTCTATTTTGGGAACTGGGAATTTTGACCTTTTTTTAATATTACTTTGATGATTGTTCTCTTTATTATTTTTACCGAGTTAATATGTTATTGTATGCTCCTCCCCATCCAATTATTTCATACTGGAGTAGTGAGTGAACAATAGCAAAATGTTTCTTAATCTTATGAATATATAAATACATTTTCTTATTCTTTTCACTAATTCGCTAACATGACTGTACTATTCTAGATATCGATCAATAATTAAACCGACATATTTGATTTCCTTTGTTACAGTTGTCGTTATGGATGGTAATTTTTATTATCGCCATATACGAGATATACATTTCTTCTTTACTTTTTCTAAATACTTTTACAGTTTCTACATATTTTTTTATTTTAATTTTAACTTTTATTTATTTTTAGATTTGTATTTTCTATTTACAACACATAAAAAAATATTTGTCTGTAAGAAATGCAGTTATGTAATGGATTATTTACACTATGCTTCTACTTGTTTTTGTTTTTAATATCTTCATATATTTTTTTATAAATAAGCTTTCCAAGGCTTGTTCAATAAACTGTCTATGAGAATATTATTATTTTTATAACATTTTCGTTAATGGTTAATCGTTCTGTATAAATATATTATTAATTTCTGACAATGATAATTTGCAAAATTGGCACAAAAAAAAAACTCAAAAACTGGCTTTTGAAGCAGACAGCTTCAGGATATCTGCATAAAATCATCATCCTGTAATACAACACCACAAAAATGTACACGGTTGCCAATTAAAATTTTAATTTCTGCAATAACTCTGCAATATATAAATTATTTAATTGGTTTATTGCATGATCGGCGCAGGTAGGTGCAAGTCATCTTATTTTCATACATAAAGTACCCTTGAATTGAGTTCGTACGGAGTAGAAAATGAACATAAGTCAAGATAATAATGATACGGGATGTTTGAATTTATCGACCAGCATGTTGGCAAGCATTCTTAGTATTTATTGCGTCAATTAATTCCTGGGGTTAGTTTTTAACCGGCACGCCACTGGTGAGGGATTTCACACCCCTCGAGATAAAAATTATATGAGATATCACGGCTTAATAAAATTAAAACGCTGACTGCAAATCATTGCCCAAATAATTAATTACTTTTTCTCTGTATTTTGTTTTACTTTCGTCATAAGAAATGATAACCTGTCGGTGAATACCTTGCCGCATAGTGCCAAAACAAAATTGGGATATTTGCATTCTCTCGCCAAAAAATAATAAAATAAAAAACTGTTTAATCGTACATAAAAAAACAGGAGACAGAAAAATGGGTAATTATGTATATATCATGAATACCCCTTGATTTTTTATTGAGGCACATCATCACACAACAAACACACTTCTAGGCTTTTATTATTCCTTTCTTCCGTTCCTTTCACGAGATCTACAGAAACTAATTATTTCATTAGTTAAAAAGAAATACTATTAAAATTATCAAGCCCGTTGGGGTAATTAAAATCTTGCCCGGTAATTTACGAATAATGAAATCGACAGTCGTATATAGGTTTATCCTAGGAAAGCTTCCGAAGACATTAGAGTTATGTGAGACTCATGCATTGCATTGTAATCAAGTTAGCATTCTTTGAAGAGTACCTATTAGGAAACTCGATATCTGGAGATTGTTACAATAATTAATCTCGTCGTGTCTATAACTAGAGCTTCCTCCATTCCACGACGATGATTTAAGACTACACCCGTGTAGATTGTTTAAAACTGTAATTAATCAAAAGCACTTAAATTATTTTACAAAGAGATTATTTTTATTATAAAAGTACAACTAGAAATCAAGTTCCGACCTTTTCTAATCTAATGCAACCAAATGCATGCTCTAAAAGTCTAGCCTGCGCAGTGTCAATGTGGTCTAATGTATTATAAATACCTATTATCATTATGAATATTGAATAGGGTGTTTAGTAAAAGTTTATATAGTTTCAATTAATTTTTTTTACATCAATGAGAATACAAATAGCAAAATATTTGAATAGATATACATGAATTATTATTGTACATTTAAAGTATGCAAGTACCTACTTATTCAGTTGATGTTGATTAACGATGTTTTTAATTTAAAGTTATTGTAATATTCGACGTAAAAAGTTGATATATACTACGTCGCCGTTTTATGATATGCTTGTTTCATATTAAATAATATTTTACGATTTTTAAAAGAAAACGATGCCAAAAGGAAAGGCTAATATATTTTTATATTTTTTTTATATTTAACGTAGTGCATACATAAGCACTCTTATATATGCTCTAATGTAAAAGTATTTTCTTTTACTAAAACTTATCTTTTATATATTTGGTCAGTTTCATTTTTAATTTATTTGGTACACTTTTTAGATGTATTATTTATCAATGTATGTCTAACGATCGGACGTATTACTCTTACAAATTAATATTCATTAAGTATCCATTTTCACCTAGTTCATTACTATGAGTGTCGCGTAATATTTCTAATATCAGACAAATGTACCGAGGGTATGCATATAAAGTTTGGCAAAGTAAATACAACATATCAGTTAGAAAGTAAGACATATATTTGGGTACCCTGCCTGCCACACTAGTAATTAACTGTATTATAGCAGACAGTGTTCCTCCGATATAACAGTAAGCAAAGTGCAATGATCAATGTACAAAATATATATATATATATATATCAAGAGATGCAATTAGGTAATTCAATATACTTTTGTAGCA
Organism: Eubasilissa splendida; assembly: GCA_031772225.1. Classification (NCBI taxonomy): domain Eukaryota; kingdom Metazoa; phylum Arthropoda; class Insecta; order Trichoptera; family Phryganeidae; genus Eubasilissa; species Eubasilissa splendida. The sequence goes on along the minus strand of CM062862.1, from coordinate 22,117,013 downwards.
GTTTTATTCTCAGATTTGGACCTTTAAAAGTTCTTGGGCGTAATTTCTCTTATTTTCTTATATTTTCTGGCATTTCATTAAAAAATTTCATCGCATTATACATCATCGATTTCTGAGATTTGGCCTTCTTCACGAATGGCAGTCTCAATCTATCCCTTCCCCTTGTACGATGCTCGTGCTCATGTTAATTTGCATACATTTTTCGTGTGAATTCCGCTGATATTTTCTTTTTTAGGATTTTGTAAATAAATATCATTAATTAATATTAAAATATATTTTCAGTTTAAATGTCTTCATATTTAGATCTTTCACTTACGCGTATAAAAAAAATGTATCTAAACGTTGAGTGATATAAAATTATTTATAAGTAGTTATAATTATTCAGAACATAGGTATGTGATATTTTTTTAAATACAAATTGAATGTATTAATTAGATAGGAGACGCCAACATTATGTTACGAAACTTATTGTTTTTGACATATATTTATGTGTGAATAAATATATTAATTTTTGAACATAAATAATGCACTATGCCTTCCCCCCCTTTAGCCGATTGGTGACCTTGAACCAATGCGGTCATACGTGTACGGAACAGTTTACAATATTATACTAATTGGAAACTTCGCGTCTATACTGTGTCGGAACCTTTGACAAAATAGTGAGTTAAAATATATAGTCCACATCTTTGGACATGTCAGCGGAATCCGGATTGTGGCGAGTGCCAATTTCCTTCTTGTCCTGAGATTCTTCCGGCATCTATGCTTTATACGCAACTCCCATGGTCTGAATAATTACAACTTCGCAATAAGAATGTGTTATTCTTAATAATATATAAGTTGTATCAACGTGTTCAAAATTTAATAAAAATGAATTATTAATTCTTGCGTCTCCTATCGGATTACTCAAAGTTATTTCGTAAAAATAAAGAAGATGGCTTTCAATTAATGTAACGATAGATGTATCAATTTGAAAAGTGTGATATGTATCGTCAATGCACGTTGATGTTGAATAATCGGTTAATGCAATTTTCCCGGATCCAGAATCTGGAGATCCAGGTTCGAATCCCAGTAACAACCACAATTATTTTCGATAAAATTGATTTTATATGTATATATTTCTAATTAATACATTTTATTTGTATTTAAAATTATTTATTTAAATATAAACGGATGAATCAGTGCGGTATCGGTATCTTTCTTTTCAAATCGTATTTCTTTGAACTGACTATTAATATGACATAATGAAAGAAATATAATAATTATTATATTTCTTTGAACTATTAAAATCTTTTAACTGCCTTGAGCGAGTTAAATCTGCAAAATTTGCATGTGCTGAATTGGCTATTGTGTTTTAATGCCAATACTTATGTATGCAAGGGAATCGTATAAACTATAGAGAAAGAATGAAAGCATACTAAACATATGAAATCTATAACAACATGGCTAATAAATTTAGGCACTAAAAATTTGATGATTTTTTTTAAGGACAACATATTTTTGTTATAAAGTTGTAATTTTAGAACAAATTGCTTGAATCAACTAGAAAAATATTTTTATCGAAAAAATATTCAGTTGCTACCGGGATTCAAACCATTTAAACTCTAGCTGTGCGTGAAGTGGCCCCCTGAAATTGTATTCTGTTGTTGAACCCGGGAAACAACTGCAGTTGCGGTACCAAAAACTCGTCAAACATTCAACAATACACGTCAGCAGTGACTATCTCTCGCTGGTTAAATAAATAAGGGCCAATTATCCCTCGGGCAGAAATTGCACACCACACTGTCGTTTTTTGACAATGCAAACGTTTTTTATGGCGTTCATCTCATGTTCTATTTATTAATATAGCCATCGATATGAAAATATGTTACGTCAGTAAACAATATGTTTCCAAGCGTTCGTGCTGTTCCAAAACGTTCCAGCATCGTTCTCGTTAAGGTTTCACGTAAAAAATAGTCATTTTCGTTGAGAAACTGCACGATTTGCACTTTGTATAGGTGAAATTGTAATTTATTTTTCAAAATAACGTGCACTGGTAATTTTTTTATTCCAGTACAGGCTGCAATCTTCCTAATCGATTTATGCGGATTGCGCATAATTTCACGTCGAACTGAGCCACATGTTCCAGCGTCGCTGCTGACGTTGATGGTCCCGGAAGAGTTTGGTTAACCATTTTTCCTTCTTGTCTGAACTTTTCTACTCGTCGAATATTAAAGTGAAAGTACAAAAAGCGTGACGTCACCGTACTTTAAATATTGCTCAATCCCAAACGCGCGGTGCGCTCCCGACCAGTGACTCATTGCGATTGGATGGTTCACGAGCAATTACAATTTAATCTTGAAATATTTCCGCTGGACACCCTTTATGACAAATGATTAACATATTATACTAGAATACGTCTAAAAAGACAATTTTTAATTATATATATTTCTTATTTCGACCAGTATATTATAGTAATTGTAATTATATATACATCATCTAGTGTGAATCAGTACGGCATAAACTCTTTCTGGTCTTTGATAATTCATACTAAATGTATGACTGATATGTGATATCATGCATAAGTTACGTAATTAATTAAATAGATTTGAATATGAATTAAATATATTAATTAGAAAGATATACATATAAAATCAATTCTATCGAAAAATATTATTGTTGCGCCACCGGGATTCGAACCTGGATCTCTTTCATAACCGGGGAAGGTGCATTATCCAACTATGCCACAGCGACAAATTTTCGAACATGTATATTACCTTTTTGATATTAATACATTTAATCGTTCCATTATTTGAAAGATTATTTTTAGAGAATCTCAAATACCTTTGAGTAATCTGATAGCAGACGCCAGAATTATCAATTCATTTTTTTTTTAAATTGGACACATTGATAGATTTGAATAATGAAAAATGTAATTTGTCATTTCGTTATTAGATTATTCGTATTAGACTGTATATCCACATCTACATTGTTTATGACTTAAATTCTTCCAAAAATATATTAATTTGCTTCTCGCAAGATTCCTTTTACCATATTGATGGCCAATAAATAAATATTTTTAAATTAAGACGAAAACACAGTGCATAACTTATTGATATTCTGTCAGCACCCATGTGGACCCCTGCTGACTCCAATTTAATTAAACAAATATTTTTCTTATCCCGTACGTAAGACGGCCAAAAATCCACGAAATATTATATTAATTACGGATATTTATTTAAAAAATCTTTGACAAATGTAATTGTAGATTTAGAAAATTATTTTATGCAGAATTAATACAAAAATCTTCTACATATAGTGGTTATCGAATGTTAGCAATTTTATCTTGAATTATGTTTTTCTGGATGTCTCATGTTATGGTCAAAATATTTCGATGTTTGAGTTTTTGTTATTTTATGGATTTATCTTTTTTTTTATCTATCGTATTCAAATTTCATCAGTGACCCTATCAATCCAGCTTATTTTTAGAAGTTGTCAGTCTTTTTAGACGTTTCAGTCTAAGCATATATATATACTGTATATGATATGAAAAACATATTTTATCGGCAGGTATAAGAATTTCGCCTCACAAAGGTGCGTCTCGAGAGTCTAAATAGAGTCATGTCGACGGTCCCTAGACATTTCATGTTTGCTCTCAAAATGTGAGTTAAAATAGAGGGGTATAGGTAGTCAGGGGAAGTGGGAGGAGGAAAGGGAGAAGTGCATTTTTGCGCAGGCTCTAAAGAATAACGATGTATACAAAAATTATTTTGGTTCTTTGAAGATGAGTGGTGAGAGGTGCAGGGCAGTGCGTAGGAGTTACTATAGGATCCTAGAGTCCAAAAGAGAAAAATTTTAAACGGATGGCATATACAGTATTTTTACGAGTATAAGTGGCACCATTTTCTCAATTTTTTAAGAAAAAAATAAACCTTCGACTTATACACTGCAAGTCTAATTTGGAAGTTATAAAATATTCGCACATTGTTTAGGTACTTGTAAAATATATTTGCTTTATTGTCTTCTATCCTATCTATGATAAACGACTATGGACGGACGTGACACTAGACACTTGTATCGAGCGTGACGATTGGGCATACGTATTACGCATATTGCTGTCGAACTTCATACTTGTGCAAATTTGATCTTTTGAAAAACCTTAATTCTCCAATAATATAATCGATCGGATAGTACTGTATTTGATTAAGCGTTCAAGAAGACCGGAAAATACAATGAGATAATATGTTCCATCAGAAGATGTCTATTTAATTTGGACAGCAACAATAAACAGGTATCATTTGTTTGGATTTCTTCGCATAAGGAAATTCATGGAAATGAATGTGCTGAAAAATTGGCCAAGGAGGCCACTTTTTCTGAAATTTTTCCCCATCAATTCCATGTCCCAATGTATGACAGACTCAATATGATAAAAAAATGTACGAATTCTATCTAAACTGCACAATGGATGGATCCAAATAATCATATGGGTAGTCGGCTTAAAATAATTCACAGATCTATTACTCGCACCCCCTGGTTCTCCAAAAGGAAAGTTTCCAAAATAACAATATCAAATATCTTTAGAATGAGAATTAGGCATTGCCAGATAGCCTCACATTTATTAATATTGAACTTAATAGATTCCTCAATGTGTGAGTGTGGTGTCGGGGAGAAAACCCTTGACCATATTTTTTTTTGGAGTAATCTCGACAATGGTAATTTTAAACTCCCGGTTAATTTATGTCATCTTCTTTCCCTTACCTCGCCACATTTAATCTATATAATAACAATTTTTTAAATGACAATGGTATTGACTTGTAATGGAATATTTTCTATTCTATAATATTATTGTATTTTTTTCTGTAAAATAAAGTTTTAACTTGATTAATGGCACAAATCACTCTTGAAGGGTGGATTGCCTATTTAAAAGAAGAAGAAGACAGAAATATCATGTTGGATGAAGAAAGTCCCAATTCAGACATTGACAATGTTTAGTAATAATATTTTTCAATAAAAACTAATTTTGTCCATAAATTTAGGGTACGACTTACACGTAAAAGTACGGTAATTTTAGTATGGTTCTACAGAGTAACTATTTATAATTTTAATTAGATCGGTCAAAGGGATGAATAAGGATTTTACAGAGAACAGCTAGACTATTTAATATATGATTACATAGATTTTTCTTAAAAATAGGCATTAATTAGTTTGTTGTCTGTTTGTTTGCATCATAAACTTAATTTCAATTAGTCTAATAAAACGTGAGAAAATATTTCAAATTAAGCCGTTGCAAAATCCAATCACCATCAATTTAAACGGAAACGTATTTTTGAGAACTTTCGGGGTGAGTAAGATTACGTGTTATGACAATGCCTCCATAGCTCCTGCCAATAATAGCCCATTCTCTTTTTTTGACATATTGGAAAGTAAATGTTCCACCTGATATGGTCCACGATTGATGAAGACTCTGGATAAATCGCATCGCCCCGCCCGCAGTTGTGGCAGGTATATAATTAGTAGCAATCATTATTTATCGTCTTATATTATATATTTTACACAATAGTAGCTCAATTTCGTAACTCCGATAGAATCATCGGAAGGCTGATCTTTTGTACTATTTCAAACGTGGCGCAGTAAGTCAAAATAGTCAAGTTAAAGCAGACATTGAACATTAATATTTAATTTAATTATTACTAAATATGAATTAAATATATTAATTAGAAATATATACACATAAAATCAATTTTATCGAAAAATACTGTTGTTGCGCCACCGGGATTCGAACCTGGATCTCTTTCCTAACCGGGAAAGGTGCATTATCCAACTATGCTACAGCGACAATATTTTTAGCGACAATTTTCGAACCTATATGTTACCTTATTAATATTAATACATTTAATCGTTCCATTATTTGAAAGAGCCATCTACCTTATTTTAATCTCAAATACCTTTGAGTAAACTGATAGCAGACGCCAGAATTATCAATTCATTTTTATTAAATTAGGTTCGAATCCCGGTGGCGCAACAACAATATTTTTCGATAAAATTGATTTTATATGTATATCTTTCTAATTAATATATTTAATTCATATTTAAAATATCACAAACCTATGTTCTGAATAATTACAACTTCACAATAAGAATGTGTTCTCCTAATAATTATTTCTCACCTTAAAAAAATAGATATTCTCGGATCGATACAATGCTGAAAGATCTTAACGCAGAATATATATTCTAATCTTTTAGTGGATATTTTTAAAATTTTCACTAAAAAATAACGACATAATTTATAAGAAAAATTGAAACAAATCAACATATTATATAACAAAACTGCCATTCAGGAAAAAGGCTAAATCTCAGACATCGGTGATGCACAACGCGATGAAGATTTTCAATGAAATGTCAGATGAATTTACATAGATTTTGTTTTTCTTAATTAAAAATAATTAATAAAAAGATGATTTGTAGTAAATAGGGAAAAATTTATATAAATTAATTGAAATTAGTATTTGGAGAATAGTATTCCATTGCGTTAATTGGTTAAGTTAGATTGTAGGCACCTAGCTTTGATTTTAATAAATATTTTAAACATGTCTTATATTAACTACGCCAGGGTTGTAGTTAACAGTATCTTATAAATGTTTATATTATAGAAATATCATATTTCAAATTAGCACTCATACAGATTATGCTTGCAGGACGTTATTAAAAGTTTGACCGTCGCAAAAACAGCGATAATTATTGTAATGTCGGCGCAGCAATAAAATGCTGAGATAGTTATCAAAATCCTTAATATAAAAAAAAGTTTGAAAAATATGTGCGCTACATCATTCGCACACCATCTGCTGAACGACCGCTGTAACAGTGTACACAATGCGAAAGTTATGACGCAGTTAGCTCTCCTTACCGGCCTGTGGCGCCCTGTTTACACTGCCCACCCCGCAGGGGTCTCGGTCCGGTGATACAGCATCATCAGCTCGGAGTCTGCGCATTAACGATGTCAATTTATGGTCTATAAGTATCCTCAATCTGTGCTTGCATACGATTTGTGGATGGTATATTTACGAATATACTTGTGAAATTGTGTACCTTATTGACCGATTTCAACACCATAGTGATTACGCGTTTTTATACTTCAATAGATAGGCCTGGTATATATTTTGAATATGTGCATTCTATTTATGTCAATTTAAAACAGCAAACAAAAGCAAAACTGCTACTGATGAGAGGCAGTTTCGGAATCGGAACATTTGTGTCTATTATTTTTCGGTTTTTGGTTGTGATAAAGTTTCGGAGGCTGGCCAGCAGAGTTTAGAAGCTTAAGACTGCAAGGAGAGCGACCATCGTCGCTAGTTTCACAAAAGTTGGTGTATTTTAGATTTTCATGGATTGAATGAATGTATTCAACATTACCAATAGAAAACCCAGGACCAGCTATCGAAGGATGCATATGGCAACAAATAGTATACGAAACGTTAATAAATATAGATATATATTTTTTTTTATTGTTAAGTAGCAATGTTAGAACATAGTTCTTTGAAATTATAACAAATTAAATTAAATTCGACGAGAAAGTAAATGGTCGCCGTGGTGTAATTGATAAATCATTACAGAAGGAGAAAGTTCCGGGTTCAAGTCTCGGTGATGACTATACATTTTATCGAAGATAGATTTTTTTCCGGTATGCCCTTCTAAGCGGTTATTTTAATTTGTTTTAATATAAATATTAATTTATTACCTACGTGTTTGTATTTGACACCTGCAATAATATCCACGAGCCAACTTTTATAAATGTTTTAATATTAAATGTATTTTTGGAGACATTACAGGTAAAATATGTCACAAAACTAAGTTTAAAAAAGTGCGTTAAATAATGCGTAACATTTTCAAAATTAAAAAAATTAGGCGAAGAATGTGTTTTGATTAAAACAAAATACAGTGAGCAGCATACGAAGTAGGGGGGGGGGGTGATATAGGCTTAGGAAGTATGGATAATGTTTTTTTTAGTATAGACTATGTGCATTCTCTTCGCGACCAGATAAACCAGATTCTGGAGGATGGTCCTGTTAGAAGCCTCAATAATCGGCGAGCTTGTATGATAAGATGTATAAATGTGAAAACAAAAAACAAATAATATGATCACAACACAAGATCACACAAAACAGTGCTCCACTGCACTGGAGGTAATATTAATCGAGATCAAACAAAAACAATATTGATCAAGTGACGCCTGGTGGAGTCAGGCTTCCAAATCACCCTGATATCAAGCAGTAGGATGGGTCGAGGGTAGGAATTTAGACGCTTGATAACAACATTATGCGTGGCCGATATTAAAAAATACAGAAAATTGTAGCGCTCTATCCTCTCTGCCTACCCCCAAGAATAAACGGCGTGATGCTAAGTTAGTTAGTTAGATTATGTGTTTTCGGAGACTTTCCGTATATGTCACGAAACTGTTTTTTTTAATACAAATATTGATCAAGAATTATTTTTTTTACTTCAGTACCACATTAATTATTGCAATTAAACTGTTCAGTAGCTTGGCAAATATTTAAAATTGTAATATATACATTGTGACATTACAAATTAGGGTCACGTTCGCAATTGCCCCGTCACTTGTTTTATTGCCAAGCACCTCGAAATCACAAATAATTGCCCTTACGTTGGTATTGGTATCGCAATCTGTTTTGAAAGTTATGAAAACGGTCACCATCTATGGTTCTTTTTCAAATCATCGAGGCGGAGCTGTCAGATTTGCGCGGTTCAATTTCCGCGACCAGCGTGACTAATATGTAACTGTGATCGATCCGACATAACCAGAGAGAAAAGAGATGTTTCCTTTTTTCTTCGCCTACGGTTATTCTCACCGTAAGCTACATTTTTTGATGTGATGTGATCTCCTAAATTCCCCTTACGAATCCATCTACGTCGGGCTGGATGTTAAGGATCATCTACGATGATAGGGCTAAGGACATGGGTTACTCGGATGGGCATGGACCGGAGTGATGCCATCTAATGGAACATCTTGTTGTCACCTGCCTGCATCGCGGAATGTCGAACTTGCGCCCATCCCGATGACATGGGGATTGGTTAATAAGGATTGTATCTTTATTTTAATATAATGAATAACATCTTTTTATTTATCACCTCCAGGTAAAACTTATAATTTTTACCAGTTTAGGATAAAGGCAGAATGTGACTAAATAAGATGGCTATATATTTCTGAAGTGAAGAACCCGCAGATCTGTCTTTACTCCCACAACATATATGTATGTAATAAAGTTGTAATAAAAAATAAAAGGAATTTTTATTTTTTTAACAAATATTAATAATAATAAATTGTATTTATAAATTTATCGATTACGGTAACTTCAGATGTAAAGATTCCTTTGTTATTCATTGCAAAAGATTATTTTCTTAATCTGAGAGTGGCGCGGCATTACAGATATATTACTGACAACTCTTATCAGACGTTGTCTGCAAACTGGGTACAAGTACGGTGCTTAGTTACCCAGTTCAATAAATCAGATACTCGATGATTTGAAGATAACTCAGTATCCATAAATACGAAATGAATGGGTTATAATATTATTATATATTTAATCAAAATGTATTATTAAGGAGAACACAATCTTATTGTGAAGCTGTAATTATTCAGAATAATTGTTGTATTGTTCAATAAGAATGTGTTCTCCTTAATAATACAAGTTGTATCAATGTGTCTAAAATTTAATAAAAATGAATTGATAATTCTGGCGTCTGCAGTCGGTTTACTCAAAGGTATTTGAGATTCCGTAAAAACAATGCAGACGGCTTTCAAATAATGGAACGACAGATGTATTAATTTGAAAAAGTGTAATATATAGGTTCGAAAATTTGTCATGAAAAATACTGGCGCTATAACACAATTCTTCCCGGGATTGGAAATAGAGATCCAGGTTTGAATCCCGGTAGCACAAAAACAAAATTGATTTTATATCTATTTATTTATAATTAATACATTAAATTAGTATTCAAAATTGATTGGATAATAATTTATGTTCTTATGTGAAAAATATATCGAATTGACGGTGACTACAGGAAATAAAATGAACGGCGCAATGAATAAAATAATGGAGCTAGCACACAATAGAATCCTGCTATCGACACTGATGTATGGAAGTGAAGCCTGGAGCTGACAGAAGAGGAATGAAAATAGACTGAATGCAGTGTAAATGAGATCAGTTAAGCGTATATGTGGCAAGTCCATTTATGACCGACTAACGAATGAAGAAATTAAGAGAGAATGTAAAGCTGATCTTAGCATAGTGAATAGAACTAAAAAGGTTTATGTGGCTTGGTCATATGGAACGGATAAATAAGGAGAGAATATCATGAAAGATATATGATCCAAGTGTTGATGACACCAGAAAAAGAAGACGTTCGTGAAAGAAACGGATAAACTAGATAGTCATGCTCAAATAATCGACGAGCTTGCATGAGGCGAGAATGGTATGTCGGTGCAAAAGAGTGTGGTGTTTTATCCTCTCTGCCTACCCCCACAGTGAAACGGCGTGATGGTAAGTTATTTAGATAGTTGGTTTCAGGGTCGCATGGTCATGATCGAAGAAAGTGAGACCTTCTACAATTGGTAATACTTCTATGAAAATCTACAACTGCGATACAGAAATATAATAGCTACTGCAATATGTAGTATATCTATTGAAGATAGATAGGGGAAGGTAAACAAGGTGAAGGAGACAGGGGAAGATAGAAGACAATAGAGGCGTAGTATTACTTTGGCCGTATAATATTAGAAAGTTATTCAGTGTCCGAAATATTGTTGATTTTATACAGGATAAATCAACATACTTCAACATGGTCGCTGACCTTCGATAGAAGGTGACATATGATAAAAAGTCTGCGTATGCCCTATGATGCCATATCGTAAGCACGCGCACACCTTAGAGGGAGCATTGCATGCGACCGGCCAGCGGAGAGCGCGCGGCCACATATCCGAATCATGTTCTCGTAAATCACGTGACCAAATCGTCTGTCAAAGTTCTCTGACAAATAAGCGTTCGCTTCATCCACAATCTCGCACGCCTCACAGTATCTCGGAGGCTTGCGTCTCCCAGACCGGTTAAACGGACCGATTCTCGTTTTCTGGAATGTTCCCGACTTCTGCACTCAGATGCCCAGTTTTTGCGGCATTTATCCGTATCGATACATTTTCAATAAAGCGAGTTTTAAAAATCATTTATGAATTGGAAACACGTAGGGCCGCATGCCTTACACACAACTGTGGGAAAATGTTTGACAGTTTTTTAATGTAATTTTATTAAAATAATATTATAATATCTGTAAATAATTTCATTAAATGTTAAATTATTTGAGGAACGGGATTTATTGGTGGAACCTAGAACTCGAATGGAAAATTTATCTAACCGATGTCAGAAGGATTAGATGGGATTGGTAATCCGCCCCCATGTCGGTTTACCATTTTATATTTGTGTAGGTCGCGAAGTCAAACTTGGTTATGTGTGAGTGTAGGCAGGCGTAAGGACAGTAAATGTGATTGGAAAAAAAAACAAATAGTGTGACCGAAGCAAGTCGCCGATGACAGTGATGGGTGACGGAATCGGGAATGAGGGAATGATGAGAGATAAGGGAATCCTTCGATAGCGGACCGGGATGAACTCAGGGAACTAAAAGAGCTCGACTCACCTGGTTGATGACGTCGTCTCTATGATTTTCACTCAATGTGAACTCAACGAAACTGCCACGGCACAAAAAACTCTAATGATGTTCACAAAGCACCAAAATCACAACGGACACTTCCTGGCGATTCTCGACGAGGTTCACCAGTACAAAAATAAGAACCAGTTGATCCGAGGGACAGATGTATATTTTACAAGTGGACTAACAAATAATAACACAAGGACTCTTCATCTCCAAATCTCGGCGAATTTAGCGAATTCAAATCAAACCAGTCGAGCCAAAGGAACAATGTGTACTGAATTTGGATTGGACTAGGTAAGGGAAAAAAACTAAAGTTATGGAAGTATATGAGTTCACCTATTACAAAAAATTACGATTACGGAACAAGTAGGTACACACTATTTACAATGAATTTATTAAAGTAAATTTGAAAAAGATCGGTTAAAACATACTAGGTGTCAGATCTGAAGGACGGGGGCGCTTGCGGCGGCCGTCGATTGCTGCACGACGCATGTCGCCAATGCATTACTCAGTAGTGCGTGCCTCGTTTATGACACGCTATGCCGTCAGCTGTCCGTCACAGGTCTATATTATTTTAGATCGAAAAGTATATTAAACATATTAATTAAAAAGATATACATATAAAATCAATTTTATCAAAAAATATTGTTGTTGCGCCACCGGGATTCGATCCTGGATCTCTTTCTAAACCGGGGAAGATGCATTATCCAACTATGCTACAGCGACAATATTTTTAACGACAAATTTTCGAATCTATATGTTACCTTTTTGATATGAATACATTTAATCGTTCCATTATTCGAAAGAGCCATCTACCTTATTTTTACGGAATACCTTTGAGTAATCTGATAGCAGACGCCAGAATTATCAATTCATTTTTATTAAATTTTCGATACGTTGATACAACTTTAATATATTCCTAACCAAAAGAATATACTTACATTATAATACAACAATATTTTTTTTGACATCACTTATTTTGATAATAATGTTAAATAAATTTTAGTTTTTTATTAAATAGATAAGCTTGACTCGGACGGCGAATTTTTAAAACTTCGGGTAAACATTTATGAAAGTAGCACCTAATGAAAATAAGGTCGCTCAGGCGTAGTGGTTAATCAATTTATAATAAAAGTAAAGAATTACGGGTGAATATGAAGAGTGAGGAAAAGATGAATTGAAAGAATACAAGAGAAGAATATTGAGGACATCCACGAAAGACCTGACACGTCAGATGGTCTTGCTAAAGGCGTCAACAGTCAATTAACAAGTATGAGTAGATGTATGATATGAGAATTTCAGGGCAGAACTTTATAGCGCACTACCCTGTCTACCGACTTCTCCGGGAAAATGGCGTGATGGTTAGTAATGATAGGTTGATAAGGTAAATTTTAGTTTAGGGTAGAAATGTAACTACTTAGTAAATTTTTAAACCATTGAAATTTTTTAAAATCCCAATATTTTGAGTATGCCCAAATATTTGTAGGAACCAATTACTGGGATTTATCCCCTAATGAATTGTCATCAAGATATAGCCACAGCATAGTTCGTAATAAATAATTTTAATATTCCAACATGATGACATATACATATACAACTTCCAAAAATTTGATAGGTGGGTTAATAGGTGAACGTTTCATTGTGTAAAGTGATCACTTAAATCAGCCGATGACAGGTCGTAAGCCCTTTAATGCCCAAGACTTCCATACTTCCCATGTAAATAAAAATAATAGCTTTGTCTCTGTGAGACATCTATATCTTTTTAATAATTCCCTTCGGCACTGACCGCAAAACTCGTAAATTTCATCTATGTGTAAAAGAAAGAAAAAAAATATTTAACAGAATAATTGATTTTTTTTAAATATTCAAATTATATAAACAGCTGCCATTTTGAAACTAGATGGGGAATCAGACTGGAAGTACTTTCTAATTAAGCGCGTCACGCCATCTATTGTAATCAATGTAAAATCTTCTCTTAAGAATGTATTTTTTCTGTGTGGGAGTATGAAACGCCAGCGTATTCATTTCGAAAAATAGTGTCAATTTGCTGTTACTCTTTGAAGCGCCCTTGTAAAATTTAATAAAAAGAAGAATACTTCAGGGTACTAGTTGCAATTCAGCAACCTTCATTTTATACCCAAGTATTTACAAAATGTGACCGTTGGTGGTATCGTTGATTGAGGAGGATATAGACCTCTACAATCTTAATAATGACATGAAAAAGGAACGAAGAAGAAACATTTTCATTTAATTTTAGAAGGCTGCCGTGTTGTAATAATGTGATGAACCAACTCTGTTCATGTGTGACGTTTTAATTTAAATACTATAAATTGTATTGAATATTTTCTCTATCAGCTACACCGGAGAACGCCATTAATCATTGAAAGTTTTACTTTAAAAAGTAATTAATTTGCCCGAGCCATGATAAATAGTCGTGACAAGTTGTTGACACTATTAATGATCCCAGTGCGGATTACATTATTTGTTTATTGATTTTGTATGCAAAGTGATTCTTTTTCACTTATCTTTGTATTTTCGATTAGCCTACATAATTTGCATACTGCAGACGAAATTATTTATGCAAATTGATCCAAAGAACATTTGAAATAAATTAATTGATTATTTATTTATATCGGACCAGTGATTAAGTCAGTGTGAAGAGTCCAAAAGACAGCATGAAGTGAAAAATGATAAAAAATACTGTTGGGTACAGGTGGTTGGAAAAGTGTTTGAAAAAATACTGTATATTCATTTTATTTGTAACAGATATTTTTATATACTTATTTAAACTAACGATAAGACGCCCGCTTAGTGAATAAATCTGGCAAGACTGTCAAAATTATTAATTCTTTTTTTAGATTTGTTTTCCTGAAAGACGATCGTTCAAATTCGGCGTAATTATAAATTGATCGATACATTTCTGGATTTTCTGAACTATTCTATGGTGTATCCCATATCACATGGGTGGCCCAGAAAACTTGAAAACTTGAGAACTTGATGTCTGTTGTTTTTAGATTAGATTAGCAATTTATTTATTTATTTATTAGATGACATACATATTTTTGTTCTAACAGAAGTGAATATATTATACATAATAATACTCATAGTTTATTGTGTGGGATGGAGTAGACTTCACCTCTGATATATACAGCGTTGTCCTGACTACTTTGCCAGACTGAAGTCTGTGTTAAAGTAGCCAGTTTTTTTTTCGTGCTATTGTGGTGTTATTTAAATCATCGACAGGAATAAAAAGAGAATTAAAAATATGTATAAAAAAGTAAAAATAAAATAAAAATATATGTAGTGGGAGTGTTGTAGGACTAGTGAATTATTAGTGTAGATATTGTATAAATTATATTAAAATGTTGGATAGCCATGCTTCTGATTCATCTCCATCTGATTGGATCATATATTGGGTCCATATTTGTGTAATCTTATTGGAATTAAACGATTTCCAGATGGTACTGAGTGTGTTGTATAGTTTCGAAGCTAAGAACATGTAGAATCTTTGATAAAATGTCGTTGTTGCTCTCGGAACTGGTGTGTAGATGTTTGTTGTTTGTCTTGTGTTGTGTCCATGATTTATTGCTTGAGGTTAGCATGGAAATATTGAACGAGTCTCAACATAAAGATTTGTCTTACATCTAGGACATTGTACTCTTTAAATATAAGATCTGATGGATATCTAAAGGGACGACCAATTATTACCTTGGGAATTGTTTTTGGTGCTGCTCCTCCCCAAACTAAAATAGCATAATTAATTAAGGAGTAGCACAGTGCAAAGTACACCGATCTTAAGACTTTGTAATCAACCATACATCGTATTGCTTTAAAAAAGTATATTAGTTTTCTTATGCGTTTAGCATAGCAATACGGCTGCAGGGGCAATGTCTTTTTAATGCATGAAAATATTGCGCTCTCCCGTATAGTGCTTGGTTAAACGACCGGGACTGTGAGAGGCGAGAAGGGCAAAAAGTTTTTAATATCTCTTAGTTAAGATTACTTAAATGTTTTCTCTTATATATATATTCAATAACAGTGCGTAAATATATATATATTCAATTTGAAATGAAGTGTGCATTGTCTTTATTACTAGTAAGAAAAAACTTACATGACCTACGTATTATTAACCTTTATTAGGATTATTATTATTTATTATTTATATTTATTTATTCTATTAGAACGTGCTGTCTATCGATGTTATTGACCTTTCTTATTAAATATTCACGTTTCATTCGATTCCGTCTTTACTTGCACATTATACTGATAAAATAGAATTTTTGTGTTTATTATTATTTATCCGCAATTCTTACATCATCATCTAGATGTCATTTTTGTTCGTTTACACTTATGATTACAACCTCACAATAAGAATGTGTTCTCCTTAATACTATACAAGTCGTATCCAAATGTGTCCAAAATTTAATAAAAACGAATTATTAATTCTGGCGTCTCCTGTCGGATTACTCAAAGGCATTTGAGATTCCGTGGAAATAAAGAAGATGGCTTCCAAATAATGGAACGATAGATGTGTCAATTTATAAAATGTAACATAGAGGTTCGAAAATTTGTCGTCAATGCACTGTGTGACATAATCGGATAATGTAATTTCGCCGGATTGGAAGAGATCCAGGTTCGAATTCCGGTAGCGCAACAACAATATTTTTCGATAAAATTAATTTTATATGTATATCTTTCTAATTAATACATTTAATATGTATTCGTAGAAAGCGATCACTTTGTGGTTTGACATATTATATTAAATAAAATAACAATAACTTTGTATGAAACCACAAAATTTATTATACGTCAACCGGTTATGCTTATCTCAAGTTTCTTCAGGACATATTTAAAACTAATCATAAATATAAAAAGAGTGCACTTATATATATATATATATATACATATAGAGGGAGATAGAATATAAAATTACATGTGAAAGAGAGAGAGACAGATTACATATACATATAAACGGAACATTAAGGAATGGGAAAATACAATTTTATTTCATACATTTAATTTGTATTTAAAAAAGATTAATACTTGATGAGTAGTTATTGATGTAATCCATACCTAACGTTTTGAAAGAAGGCTCTAATAACAGTGACATCCTAATTAGTGATCTTATTTTTACAGCCAGAATTTTGATCCATGATTTGAGCACCCGCTAAAGAATATTCCATGTTGAACTGTATTCGGCAGGAACAGAATTTAGATACGTGCCACCCATACGTTGTCCTGAGTGGAAGGTACTTCTGTATCGCCGACGCAAGACCACGAGTAAGTTTTTAAAGTACTAGATTTGAAAGTATAAACAGGCCTAGATTTAATTAAGAACTAAAGAGATTGCAGCTAAGGGCCCCCACAATGATAGGGCCTCGAGGCTGTATTAAAACTTTTACATATTGATGAAATAATTAGTGATTATGGAGCAAAAATGTATGATGAATATTATATACCTATACGTTTTTTAATTAAATTCCAATAATTGTGTAGAATTCTTTTATTTTTGGGCCCCGAAATATTAATTTCGGCCCCTGAATTCATGGTTATAATTTTTTCATATCCAAAGATGTATTCTGTGTAAGTTAACAAAAATTTTAAATCATTACAGAGAACACATTCTTATTGTGAATAAAATTGATTTTATATATTATATATATCTTTCTAATTAATATATTTAATTTGTATTAAAAATTTAAAATCGTTAATCATAAGTCAATATACTGCTCAGTGGGATATCAAATTAAATGAACTACATATCACATGTAGCACATCACCCCTACGCAAAATATTTTTTTCTGGTTCGGTATGTTTATTTTTCTGTCTGAATTATATTTTATGTTCAGACGGTGTTCTTTTGTTTTGTAAAAAATAAAAACTATTTATAAATGTATTTAATTGTAATAATTACATATTATTTTACAGTAAAGTGATACGCTTTTTTTAAACGCGGTTTCGTGACACAATTTATCCGGAAAGCCTCCGAAAAAGCATATTCTACGTTTAAAAAAAATGGCCATTTAATAAAGTAGTCGTCGCCTCCGGTGGCACTGAAACTGGTTCATACCTTGAACAGTTTCGTGTCTTCAACATATCTCGCATTCTTCGAGACACGAGTACACCTCTGTCTGTTGTTTCCGTGCGACTCGCATATTTATTTAAAAAAAAAAACTCACAATTCTCCACATCGGGCAACCGGTAGAATACAAGATTATCAGAATTCTTAGCGTTATGCTAAATTAATTATTAATTACTAATTAACTAATTAAACATGACCGTTACACATATAAAGGGTTTTTGTAATTAATGTTTGCGAGATTTTGTATCGCAAAATGTTCACGTTTCAAAAATATTTTAGTTATTTATTTTCTTTCTCGTACATCGATATTTATTTGAAATTTTTAGTATTGAGTTTTATCTCAACTAAATCTCTAAGATTATCTCATCGTGTACCCACAGCAACAAAGACTGTTTGAAGTCAGATTGAATCTTGATTGATTAATAAGAATCAAAACGGCGCAAAACAGGGAAATATGGAATCACTTCTTCAATATTAGAAAAATTACTTTGTGACCTCATTTTATATAAATAATTAAAGTAAATACTTTGTTTAAACAACAATTTATTGATTAATCAACATGTTTCGATACCTATGGTATCTTCTTCACGAAACAATGTTCTGGTTCCATGAAATGGAGAGAAATTACGCCCAAGAACTTTTAAAGGTCCAAACCTGAGAATAAAACTGCTACAGCTGTATATTGAATTACCTAATTGCATCTCTTGATTAAATGTTTATATATATATATATATTTTTATTTTTTTGAACATTGATCATTGCACTTTGCTTACTGCTATACCGGAGGAACACTGTCTGCTATAATACAGTAAATTACTAGTGTAGCAGGCAGGGTACCCGAATATACGTCTTACTTTCTTACTGATATGTTGTATTTACTTTGCCAAATTTTATATGCATACCCTCGGTACATTTGTCTGATATTAGAAATATTACGCGACACTCACAGTAATGAACTAGGTGAAAATGTATACTTAATGAATATTAATTTTTAAGAGTAATACGTCAGACCGTTAGACATTATTTTTCAATGTAAGTACATAATACAACCCAATAAATGTATTATTATTATTATTATACTGAAATTAAAATACAAGCATAGATGAAAACAAAACTATAAAGTGGCGAATAACACGAACTAACATAAAAACAAATTGACAATTGGTTATTTATAATATTTAGTGGTATAAATAGTGGTTTAAACAAAACATTTTGACTAATTATTTAATATGGAATCGCCTTGTGGAGACTTTGGGATCTTGTGTCTCCTAGAATGTTCCGTTAATGAAAACCTAATTTTCTCAAAGACATGCATATTTTATATACAATAAGCTACTACAAGAGGTGGCAATAGAATCGATTCCTCAATTCTGTGTGCTTATAAAGGCTTTTAAAAATTGGAAGAAGTCAGCTGGAAGAGTTCCTTAAATGATCAAAGCAACTCATTTTATGCAATTATTTTGTCGTTACATCCTATCTCGTACTTATCACTTATTGTTTATTTATTTCTTTTACTTCTTACATATCTTTAGTTTGTATCAAAAGTTTAATTTGCTTATTATCTCTACTTGTGTCCTTTTGATTTATCTGTTTTTTACCATTTAATTTAATTTGTTACCTCACTTCCGACTTATATTCTAGATTATGGAACCTTATGGCTACCTACCTCAGAACTTTATATGTACCTAGCGAGGTAGGAAGCTGCCAACAGGCTTGCATGTAAATGAAATGAATTATAATATTTGTATTGAGGATTTTTATATTGATACTTACTTACTTACCATCACGCCGTTTCTCCGCGGGGGTAGGCAGAGAGGATAGAGCGCCACACTTTTCTGTCCTGACACACAATTCTCGCCTCATCCACATTCATACATCTTCTCATACAAGCTCGCCGATTGTTGAGGATTCTAACAGAACCATCCTCCATTAATTGGTTTACCTGGTCGTGCCAATTCTTCCGCGGACATCCTTTATTTCTGATGCCATCAACACTTGCGTCATATATCTTTCTTACCATTATCTCCTCATTCATCCGTTCCATATCATTTCTTAATCTTACTCACTATACTAAGATCAGCTTAACATTCTTTCCTTATTTCTTCATTCTTTACTCTGTCATAAATAGATTTGCCACATATACGCCTAAGTGATCTCATTTCCACTGCATTCAATCTACTTTCGTTCCTTTTCTGCCAACTCCAGGCCTCACTTCCATACATCAGTGTCGGTACCAGGATTCCATTGTGCACCGCTATTCTTACCTCAGTTGACAAATTCCTGTTAGATATAATTCCATTCAAAGCGCCGTTCACTTTATTTCCTGCAGTCACCCTCCTTTCGATATCATTCTCAGCCTTTCCGTTTCTATCAAACATACTTCCCAAATACACAAACTCATCTAACATTCATTACCTACAAGTATTTAGCGCGGTGTCTCGCTTTCCTCCTTCTCGAATACCATCACTTTCAACGTGTTAACATTCATCATGAGGTCGCTTTCCTTGCATACATCGTACATTCTACTCACCAGATTCTGTAGTTCTTGTTCATTATTCGCCATATTGATACAAGCTATAAAAATAATATTGTTATAGAAAATAAACGCCGATTTATCGGGTACTGAAATGAAATGCGAATAAGGGGACAAAAACGATAATGATAACTTACGAGAGTAAAAATATAGTTATGCATAACTCAAATTATTTAGGTACATTAAGAAGTACGACAAACGTCAAGTCTGTATCTAGGCACGAATGATTAAATACGACAGTTAACCTGTTCGCTGCATTGAAGCGAGGAGATAGTTAAAAAGACGTGTATTACCATTTGCGGGGAATGTCTGTCGCATGAGATAATAAATCGCATGACGGAAGTTTCTTCGTGAGACTACTGTTGTAGAAATTGTCTCATTGACATTTCTGTCACACACGGAGAGCCGTTAATGTGAAAACCAACGCGGGCAGCAAAACTTCACGGGTCGCGTCAAATGGTATTATTTTAAAGGTGTTGCACTTTTTATGGGAATGTTGTGATACCTTGTCACTATATATAATTTTTCAGAGTTTTTTATTAATTTAACACAAACAAACAAAAAAATATCTCAAAACAAACTTACGACCAATTCTAATAATATTCCAAACAGTTTTAGCTCCCCTCTATCTCCAAAATATGTATGACGAAAAAGTGAAAAAAAAAAAACAAATATGGCATACTCGTTGTCATGGTGACAACATATTTTGTTACATTTTAGAAAATGTTCACATGTTTGAAAGATAATGTTCAAAAACTAAAATATATTCTTTCACGTCCTGGTAGGTAGGTAGGTAAAAAAAAAACGGATCTATAAATTACAGTAGGTTCCTACCTAAAAAAAGGAATTGAAATTATTACACATACATACTTTAAAATTATAAAAATAAATGTAATAACATTTCATACCTTTCTTAATTTCCGAACTGTACACACAAGTACACACACGCGCGCGCACGGTCGATGAGAGTACAAATTACGCTCACTAGTTTTTTTTTCATTACTAGTATAATATAAAAATTCATGAAAGGTTATATAAAATTACACAAAATACTCATCAATCTATTGTGATGTTTGAATTTGCGCGCCGAGGTCTGGGTGGCCTGCTTCACGGATTTATGATGATTGGCTGTCTAAATTGACGAATCAGGGACGAGAATTCGACTCTGGCGGGCAGCTGAGCGAGACGTTACTTTTTTGGAGAGGATGCTGGGAGAGGGAGTAACGGGTCGGTGCGCCGCTCTTGCGAGGGTAAGGCCAGGGGAAGATATTGAAGATTAAGAATAATGTTAACGCGATGGACCCAGAGATATATGGTCCTGGTCCACCCGCGGGTTGAGGAGAAACCCCACTGCAACGAGGAAAGAGGCGGCATGCGAGTGATGGCTGAAAAGATAGACGACTTGGACATGACTTAAAGGAGATGACCTCTGGGCGATCTCCTAGAGCAGGAGATTAATTCTGGCGCGGGCGTGTACCAGCCCACGGTAGCCTTGGTTAAAAACGTGCTAATAATATCGGGATAAATTGTGTTATTCTGGATCAATCACCTCTGCAGACGACCCAGAGTGTGCTAGATCGGTGGCGGCCCCTATGGCTTCCTATCCTCTAGGGCCCGAAGGCCATCCATTCCAAATTTTGCACAATT
Organism: Eubasilissa splendida; assembly: GCA_031772225.1. NCBI lineage: Eukaryota > Metazoa > Arthropoda > Insecta > Trichoptera > Phryganeidae > Eubasilissa > Eubasilissa splendida. The sequence goes on along the minus strand of CM062862.1, from coordinate 22,095,057 downwards.
GCTTTGAGCACCCTGAGTGAAATGCTGTCAGAGCAGTCGCGGTAATGATGACACCACAGCCAAAAAACTATTCGGCGCGTTATAATTGAATTCATTCAGAAAATCTTAAACCAGTAAGTACTTAAAAAATATGTTCGTTAACGATTGTGAATCATCTCTCTTAGATTTTAATAGTAATAAGTCTCTTTATTTGTTTTTTTCAGCAATAACAAGCTTTTATGATAATTTTATTACTAGGTTTATGCACACACTCGTTAAATATAATACAACCATCTGAACGTATAAATATCATCATAAACCAGTACTTACTTGGGCACTATATAATATATCCACGCGAATAACATTGAATTACCATGGCCTTATATATTATATGAACGTTGTCTTATCTATTTTTTTGATTCATGACATCGTCGTAAACCTTACGACTGTTAGCATTATAAAGTAGTTTGTCATGTACGTGATCGCGCGCAGGGATTGAAACACAAACGAGTTTATTAAAAAAAAAAAAATTAAATATCATCCAGATATCGTGAAATGGATGTTATCTTTTGTGTATTAAATGTTTTAAACATTTCTATTTTTATTTTTTTAAGACACACTATTATTGTGATACATAGTTCTGTACTATTTTAATACAAATTAAGAAATATATACAGAAAAAATCAATTTATTGAAAAAATATTTTTGTTACCGCCCAGACTCGAGTCAGGAACCTTTCCTATCTGGGGAAGTGCGCTGACCTATAACATCACGTCAATATAGTTAACAACAAATTTTCGAACTTATATGTTGCACTTTCAAATTGATACATCTGTTATACCGTTATTTGAAAGCAATTTACTTTATATTTACGGATAATATATTTTTAAGAGCACATTATGATTTTGTAGTTGGAGTTTTTCAGAACAGAACATTCTGTAATATTTTAATACAAATTATATACCACATACATCAATAGAATCGAAAAAATATAGAACAGCTCCCTCAAATATCTTAACTTTCGTAGTTATCGAACCTTAACTAGCACTGCTGAGCCATCTATCATTTTCAATTTTCCATCACTGCAAACTCCATATATCCATTCGAGTGCCAGCCAGGTCAACCAGAACTAATCTTACATTTAATCTTCCACATTGCAACACCAATGCCAAACAAAACTCATTTTTCTACCGAGCACTTTATTTCAATTCACACCTAAATGAACTAGACATTTTCAATACTTCAGTTACCTCAATTACATCTAAATTCAATACATAAACTTTAAAGGCTTTTATTTTTATCACACAGACTTCATTCCCTATCTCATTTTCCTTTTCCTTTCCCCTCGAATATTTTCTTACTTTCTTTTTTATAACTTTTTTCTCTATGTTTAAATTTTTATTCTCACATTTTTCTGCTATATATTCCTTCTTAAATTTTAATTGTACTAACTGTATAAAGTATTTTGTATCTTCTGAGAAAACATGTAACTGGTTTAATTATTCTTTAGCTTTTATTGTGATTTTTATATTTACTGATAAACTGTATGTTTTCTGAATAAAATAAAATAAATTAAAAATAAATGTATCAATAAGAAAGATATACATATAGATATAATCAATTTATCGAAAAAATATTTTTGTTAACACCCGGACTCGAACCAGGAACCCTTCCTATCCAGGGAAGTGCGCTGACCTATTACAGTTGATTTTATCTGTATATCTTTCTTATTGATGCATTTTATTTAATTTGTATTAAAATTTATCTTTTCTTTCGCATCCAAACCATAACAGTGTTATTTAGCCTTTCTGATAAGGTGATATATATCTACATAATGTAAGAAATCTTCAGTGTCTCCTTATTCAATTCTAGCTTATTTTTAAAAGTCGTAAATTCTAAAATGTCGTAAAAGCCTTTCTGAGTGATTACGATTGTACCAACACCCTAATCTAAAACCTTATAAAGTAACTTTAATACAAATTAAATTAAACAAATAGAAATATATACAGGAAAAAATATGTTATTTCATATAATTTGTATTAAAGTACTGTGTTCTGAAAATGCAACTTCACAAAACAAATGTGTTCTCCTCGATAGACGGTGAATATTATGTTCCAGGCCGATTTTGTTTCGCTGCCATTTTGGTTTGGCGAATACTTTTCAGTTTATATTTCGTAATCGTAGAGAATAATTAATAACAATTTATTATGAAGCATTTTATGTCTCAATAATGTATTGAAGTCATTAAACCAGTTAGCAGTAACCATTAATGGTGATAGCTGCCGTCACACGTTGGAAAACTTTTTAGTGGCCGAATTGGGTCGATTGAACCTGCAACATATGTAGTTTCAACAGTATGGTGCCACCTCACACACAACTCTTGAAATTTTTATCAGTCGCATAATGTCAAAATGTGGTGATATCTCCTCAATCACCTGATTTGGCGTCTTCCAACTATATTTTAAAAGGAAAGGTCTACACCAAAAAGCCAACAATAATTCCGATGCTACAGGACAATATTCGAAATGAAAATGCCCAAAGTGTGCGAGAATGTTATGAATAATATAGTTAAAAGAGTACGCTTTTGTGCCGCTACCAAAAGCAGCCACTTGGCCAATGTCATATTTTATACATAATTGTAATAAATCAAAAAAAAGGTAAATTAAAATTAAATTAAAAACTGTGTATTCTTCGGCCAGGAACATAATATTCACTCCGTATGTAAGATATGGTAATGTTTCCAAATATAATTCAATGAATTAACTCATTTGATTCTGGCATCTTCTATCGGGCTTTACTCAAAGGTATTTGAGATTTGTTGATTGCTTTTAAAATTCGATTAATATATGTATCACTCGAAAATATTGCAGAATATAATTTCAAATTTGTCTAAAATGGCTTCGATTGCTATAGCGAAAGTGAAAAACGCACTTCCCCGGATAGAAAGAGGTCCAAGATCGAATCCAGTAGCAACTAAATATTTTTTTGATAGATATATTTTGTTATGTATATCTTTACAGTTTTAGAACTATGTTCTGAAATTGCAATTTCCTTAATTAGTATTTTTTTCTAACATTAAATGATATAGGTATAAAGACAATTACAATATATATCAAGAGCTCCAGATTACTTTAAAAAAAAGAATGCATATTTCATGTATTTAAATATTGAAATGCCACGAAGATACGTTCATCGGTTGGGTGCATCTTGCAAGCATTAGTTAAAACAAAATGTTTATAATTGAATGCTTTTATTTATTTCACTTTCCAGAATAAATAGTTGTAGATATATATCAGGGGCGTACACTCTATACAATCAAAAAAGCTGTGCATAACTATAATCTTAGCGAAATAAATATTTATTTGACATATTATGTAGATCTACACAAAAATAATTCAGTTCTCAAGTTAACGTGTTAACTTGAACCACATAACTAGCAGAAGAATTAAAAATTGACAAATAAAGCTGCGCATGTGTTTTTTCGCAAAATCTGTCCCAGACGTATACGAACTAAACGCAAGTGAAGGTGGTCTGATCACGTGTTACAAAACGTCGCAAGTGTGTATTTGAAGCGGACTGAATGCATTTCAATACACTTTAAGCGTGGTATTATTTTATATTAAAACATATTTTAATTCCTTTAGTTAATAACATGAAAAACTACCTTAGTAGTAATAGTACACACTCACACAGGTATACTGACACAAAAACAGGCTTCTGAAAGAGTGGATTATGATTACAACCTCTAATGATAAAACCCATTACTTTTACAGCATCGATATTAGCAGCGTAGTACATGCCTAGTACACGCCACTGGTATCTATGTATATAGATGACGTTTGTGTGCGTGTGTCGAGTCTCGCTATCAAATATAACATTTGTGTCTCTTTCTACCACTATCGACTCGTGAATAAGGTACAGAGATTTATCTCATCCACAAAGAACATAAAATGTTTATTTGATATTTCTGCATCTTTGGATTATTGCACGGCCGTGCGCTATTCCTCACCCCTGAAAAAAGGTTGCCATCTCCGGCAGCAAATCCAGCAGAAAGAATGAGTACAACAACTTTGAAATGAAGATGCTATAAATCTCCCCAGTGAGTACCTACCTAACATCCAGTGTGATGTGTGTACGTATAATGATAATGGTGAACTCAGTTTTATGAAGACGTCTGCTATATAATGAAGCTATTATCTGAGGCTGTTCCGTTCTGATGTCATACGTAAACGGAACACAAATGTTATTAAAACCAATTATAATATTTTTTTTAAATACAAATTAAATGTATTAATAAGAAAGATATATTGTGGGAGTAAAGACTTTCGTTCTACCCTCTTTCACCGGTTAGTCAGTGGTGAACACAAGATCCGCGGGTTCTTCACCTCAGAAACACACACTGCCTTCATCCTAAACTGGGAAAAATTTATAAGTAATATCTGGAAGTGATAAATAAAAAGGTGTTATTCATTATAAAAATGACATCTAATCATAAAAGAAACATTAACAAAGGAAATAATATAAAGATATAATCCACATTAACAAATCCTTTTTTCGTCGGGTTGGGTGCGAGTTCGACGTTCGGCGATGCAGGCGGGTGACAACACGGTGTGCAACTAAATGGCATCACTCCGGTCCATGGCTGTCCGAGCAACTCATCTCCTTAGCCTATCATCGTAGATGTTTTTCAGCATCCAGACCGACGCAATTGGATTCGTATGCGAAATTGTAGAAAATCACATAGCTTGAAGATGTAATGTGAACCGAAGAAGTGAAAAATGAAGTCTACGGTGAGAATAACCAAAAGCGAAGAAATCAAAGGGAAACGTCTCGTTTCACGTAAAGATTATTCACCCTACGATTAGATCAACAAATTATAGTAAACTATGCACGAGTGAATGAATAACATAAAAATATTTACCCTTTGGTAACGCTGGATCGCTCACAGTTATATATTAGAAACGCTGGTCGCAGCAATAGCACCGCGCAAGTTTGACTGCTCTGTTCGATGATTTGAAAACGAACCATAGATGGTGACCGTTTTCATAACCTTGAAAGCGGATTGCGATACCAACGTAAGAGCAATTATTTGTGATTACAGGGTGCTTGGCATTCAGACAAGTGACGGCGCAATTTCGAAGGTGACCCTAATTTGTAAAGTCACAATATAAATATTGTTGTTGCTACTGGGATTTGAACTTGGGTCTCTTCCTGTCCGGGGAACATGCACTAACCGATTATGCTCTACCAAAACAATGCGTTGACAACAAATTTGCGAACTTATATGTAAAACTTTTTTAATTAATACATGTGTGGTTCCATTATTTGAAAGTCATCTTCTTTATTTTTATGGAATCTCAAATCCTTTGATAATCCGATAGGAGACGCCAGAATTAATTATTCATTTTTATTAAATTTTGGGCACATTGATACAACTTGTACAACAACATTTGTCGTCAACGCACTGTGTTGATATAACATAATCGGTTAATAAATTTTATAAAAATCACTCTCGAGATTGAGTGACTTGCAAAACTGGTTCCCTTTGCCACAGTTTATGGCATGGAAACACGACAATTGTATTTTCAATATCTATCAGTTGATAACAAAAGAACAAATTGTTTCTGTAAGTCATTGTGCAAGTGTTCAGTGGTGCGATTTCTGACTTTTGTATTCCCCTTTATATTATATATTCCGTTTTTATTAAATACCAAAATTATTGGGTTTTTTTCATCTCTCATTTGACACAAATACGATTAATATTATTTTATGTATTTTTTATCAGAACGTCTAATTGTTATGACATATACTGTTAATTTTATCATTCTTATTCCTTTTCTTATTCTTCTTCTTCTTTTAAATAGGCAATCCACCTTTCAAGAGTGATTTGTGCCATTAAACAAGTTAACACTTTATTTTATAGAAAAAAGTACAATAATATTATAGAATAGGAAATATTCCATTACAAGTCAATACCATTGTCGTTCAAAAAATTTTCTATTATATAGAATAAATGTGGCGAATTAAGGGAAAGAAGATGACACAAGTTAACCGGGAGATGAAAATTACCATTGACGAGATTACTGTAAAAAAAACATTCGCGATGGACAGACAAAAACGATATGGTCGAGAGTTTCCTCCTCGGCACCACACTCACACATTGGGTAATCTATTAAGTTCAATCTGAATAAATGTGAGGCTACCTGGTAATGCCCAATTCTTAATCTAGAGATATTTGATATTGTTCTTTTGGAAACTTTCCTTTTGGAGAACCAGGGGGTGCGGCGAAATAGATCTTTGAATTATTGTAAGCCGACTACCCATATGATTATTTGGATCCATCCATTGTGCAGTCTAGATAGAATTCGTACATTTTTTTATCATATTGAGTCTGTCATACTTTGAGATATGGAATTGATGGGGGAAAATTTCAGAAAGAGTGGCCTCCTTGGCCAATTTTTCTGCACATTCATTTCCATGAATTCCCGTATGTGAAGGAATCCAAACGAATGATACCTGTTTATTGTTACTGTCCAAATTAAATAGACATCTTCTGATGGAACAGATTATCTCATTATCTAGCCAAACTTTCATATAAACACCTTTTCTTATTCGAGTGCTATCTGTTTATAGATGCTTGCTATCATGTTATTTTTTTATAGCTGCCCGAATAAGAAATTGTGTATACGTGTAGTAAATATAAAAAAATTGCATTAATAATGCAATCTATGTAAACATTAATTAAAAAAATCAACTATATCATTACTTCATACTCATTATTAAACCAAAAAAACCCATGTGCCAGAAACGATGCAACAGTTTTGATTAACAAAGGTATAAAAAAATTATAATTAAACTTTCAATGTCAGATACACGAGACATGATTAATTTGTGTGGTCACAAAAAAATACTATACTGTGAATATATCAGTTACTTAGCAATTTAGTAATTTTTTATTATAATAGTCAGTAAACCTCAAAATCAAAAATCTCTCGACCTAAATAGCAAGGTTATAATGTCATATTGTTTACATTTCTTCATTCTTCTTTTCTCTATTCTCACACAGCATCTTAACAAATGGCGTCTCTGGCATGACTTAATACAAAATAAATAAAAATCTGCTTTAATATCTCGTGGTCGCGCGCTGCAACATTTAACTCTCATTTTTGTATATCTGTTACAGTGGATGTGTATATTACCAGTGAGAATATATTTTCACTGATGTTTCAGTGAAATCATATCCGAATACGTTTCCACCAGTGGAAATATATTTCTACTGGTGGAAATATAATTTCACTAGCAGGTTTTAGCAAATGTATATTCTACCCTAACCTATAATTGAACCTAACTTATGTGTTGAAAAGGAAATAGAAATGGCTGAGATTATAAATACGGTAGTTTATGCAGTAAATAATTTATATACTATAAGCGAATAAAAGTGACAGTTGTAAACGCCACCCACGCCACCAAACTATTTGATGCCATGCCGTAGGGCGACGCATCGGCACTTAATGACTAATATTTCCGTCAACGAATACAAACTCACAAAATGTAACCAGCGAATTTGTATCTTCATTGTTAGATATACATCCACTGACCGGCTTAGCGAAAATATACTTTCACCAATGAAAATGTATTCTCACTGGTAATACAGATTCACTGTAACATATACACAGACTAACTGAAACATTAATTATCTTATATATATTCCTTCTCTATACACGAGTCCTATTCTCATAGAGAAGAAATAAGTGTTAAATGAAATATATATATAAATATCCTACTGATAATTCTAAAATATATTATATTTTTTAATATTAAAATAAACGTGGGTAATATCGTTGAAGCCATTGTTCTTAATGCATTTAATAAATTCCTTTAAATAAAAGATACAAGATATACGACCCCTCTTAAAGGGTAGAGCGATACTTTAAATGTATCTGTGGTGTTCCTGTCAATATACATTTCCAATACAATAAGCTTTGTGACATAATGTGTTCGGCGGGGGTGGAAGCGATCTTCGGCGTCCGACGATAAAAGCCACCTTAAAGCAATTTAGAGTACGTAAAAGCGTCACGACTTCTTAGATATCTTTGAAGTTATTTGCTGACAATTGATTGTGATTTACTTATTGTCAATTTCATCCCAAATAATATTGAGTTTAATAATAGCCCTCATCTGGGACTGATCCAGTAGCTCTGTTATGTATTTATTTTTATATAAAAATACCTATTGGAATAATATTTAATATTAAATAAAATAACAATAACTTTGTATGAAACCACGAACTTTATTATACGTCAACCGATATCGCTTATCTAAAGCTTCATCAGGACGTATTAATGATATAATGGTTTCATACAAAGTTATTGTTATTTTATTTACTATAATATGTCAAACCACAAAGCGATTGCTTTCTACGAAAATACTAATTAAATGTATTAATTAGAAAGATATACATATAAAAAAAAAAACTATCAAAAAATATTGTTGTTCCTACCGGAATTCGAATCTGTATCTCTTCCAATCCGGGAAAATTGCATTATCCGATTATGCTACCGCAACACAGTGCATTGACGACAAATTTTCGAACTTATATGATACACTTTTCATATTGATGCATCTGTCGTTCCATTATTTGAAAGCCATCTTCTTTATTTTTACGGAATCTCAAATACCTTTAAGTAATCTGATAGGAGACGACAGAATTAATATGTCAAACCACAAAGTGATAGCTTTCTATGAAAATATAATATTTAATATTTATATACATATATTTTTTTAATTTAAAAAATAGAGATGTGTACACGAAATATAAAATATGTCACATCAATATTCTTACTATTTTCAAACTAAGCTAAACGCTTGTACTATGAAAATAGGACTAACTTGCTGGTCTCCTAGCGCAAATCACTAGGCCAGCGTCTTAACAACTAAACCAACAAGGTACTCAAGGTACTGGATTAGCATTTAAGAGGGACCAGAATATTAATTTCCAATTTTTTTTTGTTGATTTCAAAATGACTTTGATGACGCCTGGTATCGATCCCGGTACCGGTAAGGGTGAAAATTAAATTCAAGATAAAAGTGAGAGAATATAAAAATATTACAAAACTTTCTAACGCGCTACCACTGAATAAACAACTAAAATTTTACACAATACTTTGTTTAAACCACTATTTATTCATTATTCTACATGTTTCGACACCTATGGTATCATCTTCAGGAAACAATGTATTCTGAAATTAAAAAATACAAGCATAGATAAAAACAAAACTATAAAATGGTGAATAAGTAAGAAGTAATATGAAAAAAATTTAAAAGGTGACTATTTGCAAAGAAAACTAAGTTATTTATAATATTATGTTCCTATTAATACTTTTACTTATTTCTAAAATTTTAAATTTATTTTACTGTATACCCTTAGTATTTGTATGTATAATTTCTAAACCTTTCTTAATATCAAAATAATTGTTTGTTTCCAAAAGCCGATTGGAAAATTCAGAATAGTTATTGTTATTTAGGCATCTCAAATGCTCCTTAATTCTAATATCAAAATTTCTGCAAGTTTTACCTATATAAAAATAATAGCAATCATTGGAAATTAATTTATAGACCCCCGATTTTTTTTATATATCGTCCTCATCCTTGTTATATAATATATAATCCTTTAATTTGTTATCAGTTATGTGTAAAAAGCTAATTGTACAGAATTTGAGATATTTTTTATAATTGTATTTGAAGTAAGATTATTTAAAAACACTATTTTTCTCCACTGCTTCCCACTAAACATATGATCTGATAAACTTTTTGTTTAACAAATTATCTATTAATTTAATATAATATAATATTTTGTGTAATTATTAACACAAAATGAGGCCACAAAGTAATTTTTCAAATATTGAAGAAGAAATTTAAAATTGTATTTGGTCATGCTAGTTGTTCTACTATTCGCATATATTCTGCAGCATAGTAATTTTAATCCCATAAAAAAGTTTATGTTTATTTATCGAGTACCCCAGCAAAATGTATAAACAAAATAAAAATTATCGACCGCTCTTGGATCAGCCAGAAAGCTCATCGCAATCTTGTTCTCATATTTATTTTGTATATTTTCGTGACTAGACATTAGGCACATAAGGCAATTACCATTAAAAGTCTGGCAGCATTTAAAATGTGGCAGTATCAACATCTTATGACGCATGTATAAGTCAAGAGAACCAACAATAACCGACCAAAAGAAAGTTACATACTTCGTAAATATGATCAGTATGCAGGAGAATTCAAAGGGCAGCAGTAGGTCGAAAATGGCTTAATGATAAACCAGCATCCTGCAACTTGGTTGCCAACTTTCGATAGAAGACACAAGAAGGAGAAGTTTGTTTTACTTTTAGTTTAATTTATAATCTTGTATTGAACGACAGATATTATTAAGTACGAACATTAGCCTACGTTGGCTTATAAGCCAACTGCTACCAGTGGCGGTTTGTGACTTATTGGGGCAAGGATGCTGGATAATAAGTGTATACCTATTTTAAAACATATACTAATACTTACACAATTCCCTATTTTCTTTTACAACGTTAGAACACGTTAGTGAAGTATCCATGTAATTTTTCATTTAAATAATGAATTAAATAGATAATCGAAGGATGTTTCAATAATTCAGCTTCAAGTGTTCAAGACAAACTGCTCACACAAACTAATTCCTCAAAACAATCCGCTCGCTTCGTAATATGTATGCATTTTTTGTACGTTGGGTGCTATTAACAAATGCGTATACAGTACTCAAAGACCTTGAAAGTCGAATATCAAACTATACACTGTGGATATGGAACGAATAATAGAATCCACTGTTACGGGTGTGTTTACGCGATTCATAGATGTTCGAAAGTTGAGAATGTATATGTATTTGGACTAGCTCCGTGCGCGTGTAGTAGTCAGGCCTATTCTCAAAATTGCAATATTGAAATGAAGGTGATTGTTACACCAACCCTCAAAAATAGATAGATAGTTTTGACAGATTATGGTACGTTTATCTCCCTCACTCCTTCACTCTCTCATTCAAATATAACACTATTTTTGAGGGTTGGTGTAACAATCACCTTCATTTCAATATTGCAATTTTGAGAATAGGCCTGAGTATGTGTTATGACTGTCTCTAAGGGATAGGAAAAATTATTTGCAGCAGTGTTTTTTTCGGCTAGGAACAAACAGTCCAAAGTTTTCTGACTCAAAAACACAAAAAATGCGGAGTATCGAAAGCATGTATGCAACGACCGCGTCTGCTACATACCCGAATCATTTTAGGAAACCTCTTTCCATCTTCACTCATACAACTCTCCTTTTCATAAATACCTAACACTTTCACTACTCTTTCCATAGAAGACAATATTGTGAAATGATAATTGAATCCCTGCGCCACACCGCACAGTGACACGTCAGATAGTTTAACTGGACAATAAAATTAAGATATAACGACCGCAGATCGAAACATGTGGTGTTCATTTTTTACGGCTCACCCGCGATGAGATGTTTACAGCCCTATTCATAGATCAGGGCGATAAGGCTCGACGGAATTTTACACACAATCGGCGGCAGAACCGTAGCGACTTCCCAGAGCCTTTGATGCAACAGGAAGGAATCTTTTGTTCGATACCTTATTGTTATAATGTGTGATGTTGTCTGTGAAGAAAAGTATCATACATATAATATTGCATGTTTGTCAGATCTAAATTAAATTATGCATAGTTACTCTTTAGAACTCTTTATAGGAACTCTTTTTCCTCCATCTGGCCGCACTACCAACAACCTCTAACATTAATTATATTATATTAAATACCCAATTTTTCTCAGCTGCACTCTTGGACCTGAAAACAATATAATCACCTCAATCCACCTCCAGCCTGGACCAAATTTTACATACATTGTTACCAGTGGCATGCAGTAGGTATAGATTTAGAATATGCTATTACCAATTACATTATACAATCATATATGTACTATAATGTATGTTGTACATAGGATTATGAACTTTCCTTTAGACAAAATGAATCCGTCGTTTATACGACCCTACTATGTATTTATTTGTTATTTTAGAGTACCTACTATTAATAGTGTTTTTAAAGTTTAAGTTTTAACGTAAAATAATACATTCTTACCCATATAAATACCAATATAAAAAATATATGGACTTTTTTAACAACACTTTTTATGACTGAACATTATTATTTTATTGTTTGAAAATCCTTCACGTAATAACTAAAAGAAATAATTATTTTTATTAAAGGTTAACGTAGGAAATAGTTCTGCCAATTGCTTTTTGTTTTTCCCATTCATGTACTAAATGCACATCGAACGCAAAGAACGACCATGAAATCAACACGTTAAAAACAGTAAGATAGTAAAATTCGCGAATTAGTAAAATAGGATGTAGACACTTCAATAATTTGCACGCAGTTTTGATGTTAAGTCAAAAAACAGCATAGGTAACGACTCTATACAAAACTGATCAACCGAAAGGAATTTTCTATTCAGTAAATAGCCAATTGTATGACTTGAGTAATTCACTAACTTGAAAATAGAACAGAGTTATGTGAATAGCTACAATCGACGCATTGTAGCATGTCGATAATAGCCCTATGGCTGCAGCGGTGGATTGTCGTGATAGTTTTTAGAACTAAGCAATTAAAGTTTCTACTGGTATACATATGGCGTTAATTATAATAAATCGGTATATAATGTATCCATTCATGTCTATATTATAGATTATTTCATTTATATTTGTTTACCTGAATTTTTAGTGATGCCCAGCTTTTTTGCTTTTACGCAAAATATAGGCACACCGCTCTTCCCGCCCTCAATCCCCTCCCACGCCGCCTTTATGTAAATCAATTTTAAACTATAACAACGTCTAAATACTAAGCTACATCAGCCACGGACTGTTAGTTTTTAACATGTCACGTTTAGGAATAATTAATCAGAGTAAGTAAAATAATATATGTTTATATTATACGACATTTCGGCAACTCGACTGTGGGAGATTTATATTTCTTGCGAAAAAGTACAGTTATACCGTAATTTATTTACGCAACGCCTTGACAATGACACGTGTTACTAAACACGATTTAACCTAGAAGAAATGCCAGTGCCAAACGCTAGTACTCGTGGGAACCTTAAATCAAGCATGCAAGTATATGATTTTATATTCAGAAATGATTTTTAAAAATATGTAATATATATAAATATCTACACAATGTTGACGTAGAGGTGTTAATTAAATTACTAGTGTATCCCAGTGAAACGATGAGTCATGTTTGAATTGAGTGATTAGATTAAATGGGAAATAATTTTTTAACATAATTCATTAGACTCCATGTCTATACTAAAACTACAACATAATATGACGCCCTTTTTATCTCTGTAAATTGGTAAGTTAACAGTAATAATAAAATATGTTGCCCATATGCAGTGGTACATACGACAAACATACTTAGATAAGTTTTGAGACGAAGGCGATTAGCTCAACGCAGATGATAGAGCAGCACCACACACGTCATGTGTATTGTTATTTTTGACAAAAACGAAGTTTATTTTAAGTAATACAAAATAGGGATGGTAAACCGTTATTATGACTCTAATTGTATATGATTGGCAACTAAAATTCAACTATTGGAAGCTTTAGATTCAAGTATACCAGTGATTTCTCGTATATGATTCAGTGATTCAAGTATAACGAATAATTTGTTAGCAATCATTATTACAATTGAATACAATCAAACAAATAACAGAGACGAAGCTATTTTTTATTAATATATAATATAAATATGGAAGTATGGATAATAACAGGGCTTACGTGATCACTTTACACAATGTAACGTTCACCATGCCACCCAATCAACCTCCATATGCATCAAATTTTATAAAGTTGTATATATGTTAATATGTGGAAACACTTCGAATACCCTTATACTATCACCATCAATGGACTAAATTTGATATTCATTTCCCTGAAACAACAACACATATGTTAGTGATGGTAAACCGTTACGTGACTGTGATTATGTCGATGATTGGTAACTAAGAGTTAACGATGGTTAGTAACTAAGATTTAACTGTTGGAGGTATACGTTTTAGTGTACCAGTCATTCCTCGAAGAATTACGTTAATCAGTTATCAATTATCGTTACAATCAAACATAATCATAGCCATAATAACAGTTAAAATAACGATTTTACCATCACTAATAAATGTCACAACAAGAATCTAGTTACTAGTTATCTAGTTATCTAGTTAGTTAGAATCTGACCAGTATATAATTTGACAATATTTGAATATGTTCGCACACAATTACTGGATTTTCACCTACAAAAGCACAGTTATTAAACAAATAATAGATATTTTTATTTATTATCTTTGTTTTATTAACCACTAAAATGAGTATAAATACATCTACCGGTTTCGAAAAATACCATTTTCTTCTTCAGGATGTCATAACTAACTAAAACATATATTGTTTCTTTGACAGAATCTATTTTTAAAAAATCTATTTTTAAAAAAAAAAAAAAAATATTTTTTTTTAGTACCTAACTCAAATCATTACTTAATACAAATTTACTCGAATAATTTTTAAGAAAAAATTTTAGAATGGGACTCGTAGTTAAATTTAGTTGGTTGTTTATAATTTTTTGATTAGTTTTACACGCTTTATTTATCTCCAACGATTCCAAATTATTTAATTTGTGATCAACACCGTTTATATGCAAAATTGACAATCCCAATTTTTTATCAAAATCATGACCATCTTCTATCAAATGATTAGAAAATCCTGAAAACTCACTACTGTTCAAACATTAAAAAAAATAGCAGTTAATAACGGGCATAATACAGATTTGATAGACACTATTTTAAAAAATAAATTAAATGAATATAATAATCAATTTTTATATAAATCACAGACAAAACAAAGATAATAAATAAAAATATGAATCTTAACCACAAAGATAATATTGCTGATTTTAAAAGTATAAAAATAATAGATATCTCATAGAGACAAAGCTGTTTTTTATTTTATTTTTTTACTATCACATTACAGTAAAAGTTTTAATAAGGTATTAACCATCACTAAAACAAACATCTTAAGTATGTTAAAAACATATTTTTTTTTTTAAATAAAATCCATAATTTATACTGCGAGACTCAAAAATAACAAAATATTTTTTATTTTTACATTCTAAAGTACAAACATTCGATAGAATAGTTCCCGGAGATAGGATGCTACCTCGAATCTGGAGAAAAGTTCAAGCTTTCATTAACCTACAAAATAACTTATTTATGTTGACGGTGAATTTAGAGAGCCACCCTTTAAAATCTAAATTTAAATACATAGTTGTTAAGGAAAATGAAATAGTATTAATAGTTATTAATTATCACGACTCACGACCAATATATCATTAATTAATCACATAAAAACTAGTCATAACACAATATTTATGTGATAAATTTTAGATAGATATATTTTAATTTTAGATAAATATACCTTGGTAAAATTTAATAAATTTAAATGACTTTAAGGCCCTGCTTAATTTTAAGGCTTAACTTCTAGGCCCTGCGTGATATATAAAATACCATAGATCTATGTTCTGAATAATTTACATGATTATTGTTTAACTATGTAAAATGTTTTTCTCAGCACATCAAAGCATCATATTAAGGAAATAAATAAATCATAGAAAGATCTTATTTAAGGTGACTTGGACATATATGTGTATGAGTGTATGTGACTGGGATAAAAGGGTGACGCGCGCGAGGCGCGATCTCTTTTCATTACAGTTTGGCTCCGAGACTAGTTATGTACCTTATACTTTTAACTGTATTATTCATGTAATAAAGATTATAATTGTCACATAAGCGTTTCTCTTGGACCACCGACAATTTACTACGAGGTGCACAACTTGAGACGTACTTCTTACGCAAATACGTAATAATTAAATTTTACACTCGCTTTCAAAACAAAAATCATCTTGTATATCGGTAATAATGCTTTCTGTGAGTTTCTCCATTAAACGGGAAAATTATTCAAAACGATTCATTATAAATAACTCTGATACTCTTTGACACGGAAATGTTAAACAGTTCATTATTTTAAATACTAAAAACAAAAGGCCTGAAGGTGTTTGTGTAAATAATCATTTGAAGAAAACCAACAACACTGGTTGGCTGAGAACTGGGAACTGGGAACACCGGTACGTGAGCAAACTAAAATAACGCAGTCCGGACAAACATTAATACAACACGTTTTTATAATATAAATAATATTTGTATTGCAAATCGTGTACATATACCTTTACGTTTCATCAATGAACTGGCGAAATATATTTTTTATCTCTTTAATTTGTAATCTTAACCAAACTTGTCTTTTTGTGTGTGGTAATTCGGGTAGTCAAGAACCGATGTACAATAATACAGTTTATTACGGATCTCACAATTAGGAATACAATATAAGAGATGTGTTCTGATCTATGATTTCTGAGAGAGAGAGAGCGCAACGCTCTTTTATCCCTTCCACGCTGTCATTCTTGCCAACTTGTGCGCGTCATATAATCGCTACATAATGATACATTATAAATAAATAAATGCTGGATTCCCGATGATTTAGCTGTAAATTATCCTAGATATCCGTGTATCTAGGATAATATACGGAACATTGAAATTCTCGCGCATAACATCGATTCCTGGAAAAACATTATTAAGGATTCCACGGATTACATGTTATTATCGGAACTTTATTTTTACTGACTTGCCTAATACGACACTTAAATTATCATTTCTCTAACAACCACCACTTCGGATTAGAAAATTGTATTGGCACATTTACAATGAAACGCATAACACGATCTTTTATATGGTGGCCTATAATTCAGCTGCAGGAAGGGTTGTAAAATTTATCAGTCATTTTTATACGACTCAGTGTTCAGAAAGTTTGTGAACATTTGCTGTTACAGGTCCGAAAACGAATAATCTCTCCTCTTCGTAATGAGACAACCTTTATACGAAATCTTATGCGTAAAATATGGTATTCCCGCATTATGCCAAACAGACAAAAATGCCAGATGGGAAAGTAAACGAACACAATTGACGAGCTTGTTGATGTAGTGGTTAAGACACTCGTCTAGTGATCTAGTGGTCGGGAGTACGAGCCTCATTCAAGGATACCAGCAAGTTATGTTAATAGCACAAGCGTTTAACTTAGTTTAAAATAGTAAGAATATTGATGTGGCACGTGTTCCGTGTATATATATAGATATATACTCGTATATTAACTTGCACGTTCAGAAAGGTGGAGGATTCTAACATCTTACATGCAGCATAGAAAGCCCCTAGCAATCTTAGAAAGCTCTCTAAGTGTTAAAAAAACAGCCTGAACTCAGCGTCCCAAGAACGAAGCTCAAAGAGGAAAAAACTAACCTCTTTAAGAAGAGAAATCAAAACATGACAAAATTACATGTAGCGCCTACAATTTATAGAATCGCGACAAATTGAAGCTGGAAATTTTCTTCGTACGCCTTCTTTTGAAATACAAGATTTACATATAATACTTATTATATACAGAACCAGGAAATATTAACGCGAGAAATTAAATTTTCTCTTTACGTAGTGAATTGTGCAATCTCCGGATCACACGTCCCGCGGAATAGATTACGACAATTTCGGTCGTAAATCGGAATTATCGCAAGGTGTGGGGGGAATAGGGAAACGTGGTACAGGGAGAGGTCGGTGAGGGGATAGAGGTTTAGAAGAAGGATCAGTGATCGCAGGATACCGGGATTCGGAAGGACTGCTCGCCTTACCTTGAATATGAAACCTCCGCAATCGCCGTGGTCGCCGCCGAAATCACACAATAATGGGACGTGGATGAGCCAATCTCCGCTCCCGACTAAAGACGGCGATGTCAATGTGCATCCACGGCACACACTAACAATAGATACTGTGCACACAAATCACAGGATTACAAAATACAGTGCTGGTGCACTGGAGTTGAACGCCCACCACGCGAATGGTATCGCGATGTCGAGATCGAACACAATATCGCTCAAGTTGACGTCTGCTGGCAACAAGGTGGGAAAACATTAGGATAGGTCATGGATTATAAAATTGGACGCGGGCACGTGACAACAATAATTTTCGCGCCTGATATTACAAACGTGCTAAAGTGTGTTTCGTAAATACGGAACACTAGAGTCAAAAATACCCCAAACAATTGGAATTGGAGCTAGAATCAAAATTAGAAAGAATGCGGTGTGTGAAGCAGGCACAAAAATACTGATGTCTTTCGATTAATAATATTTCACTATGAAACGGCCATCGTACATCGGAAAGACATTTAAAAATTGGTATTTAAATTCTCGCGGTGGACACAAAATGTCGCACGTACTAACCGCAAAAGATGTGCTTCTGACGTCATACCTGTCTGATCGTTAGCACAACGCCTTGGAAGACGATTGACGTGAAAAAGCTCGTTAGAAAATGTATTTTTATTATTAAGCTCTCACTTGAGGAATTTTTTAATAATTTTTTACAACATTGTAAACTTTTCTCGCTCGTAAAAATGATCATTTTAATTTTACGTATGAGAATTGAATGAAAATTGGTTGCAGCGGGGCGTGTCGCTTGGGCCATTATTCATTTATTTTTCGCTACATTTGACAACTGAATGTGATTGGATAATTATATGGAATGCATTATTTGAAAGGAGCCAATCCCAGACACGCTGATGTTAATTCCGTGTTCAAACATATTGTTACCGGTATTAGAAAAACGTAAATTTATTGCCTGCATTTATTTGTCGGATTAAAAAATTTAGTCATTCTTGTTTCCGCTTTGTTACCTTCGTAGCCTGAGGTGCAAAAATAATATACATTTTTATAACAAAGCTAATGAAACTATGCAAACAGGCGTTCTCTATCTATATACTCGTACTTACATTTCTTCTTCTTTTAAACAGGCAATCCACCCTTCAAGAGTGATTTGTGCCATTAAACAAGTTAAAACATTATTTCATAGAAATCAGTACAACATTATTATAGAATAGGGAATATTGCGTTACAAGTTAATACCATTGACGTTCAAGAAATTTGCTATTACATAGCTTAAATGTGGCGAGTTAAGGGAAAGAAGATGACACAAGTTAACCGGGAGTTGAAAATTACCATTGACAAGATTATTGTAAAAAAAACCTGTGAACCGCAATGAACAGGCAAAAAAGACATGGTCAAGGGTTTCTTCCTCGGCACCACACTCACACATTGGGGAGTCTATCGTACTTACATAAAATGAAATATAAAGTACAAAAGTATTAAAGTATTTTCTTAGAAATCAATTACTTTGTAGTTTGACATATTATATTAAATAAAATAACATTAATTTTGTATGAAACCATGAAATTTATTATACGTCAACCAGTTTCGCTTAACTCAAACTTAACAGTGATGGTTTCTCAGAATTTTACAATCATATTATTGAAATAGACCATTCTTTTAATAATACCACAGGGGTCAATATCCGCCATGAAAACGGGTTTGACCTCCGATTGGACAATTTAGAAGCCCTTGAAATAAAAAAAGGCTATAAATAGTGGTACGCCAACTCTTAATAATCAAATTAATTTATCCATTAGCCCCATATTGGGTATGTTTCCTTTAAAATCAATTTAATATCCATCAATACTGTATTTTCCCATCCCTTACTGTTCCATTTATCTGTATATGTATTCTGTCTCTCTCTTTATGTATATACAAATGCACTCTTTTTTATTTATGATCAGTTTTAAATACGTGCTGATGAAGCTTGAGATAAGCGAAAACGGTTGACGTATAACAAATTTCGTGGTTTCATACAAAGTAATTGTTATTTATTTAATATAAAAATATAATGTTTGTCTGTCTGCTTTCTATATTCTACATTTGACTTATAGCATAGCATAGTATATCTCAATTTTTCGTCAAATTAAGTGTGATATCCCTGTGATTGTATAGTTGTTTTCCATAAAATAAAATAAAAATAACTTTATCTCTATGAGATATCTGATATTTTTAAAGTGTATTTATTTATGATCTATTATCGTTTGGTCCATTTCAACAACTGCTACAAGACAGTGTTAAAAATACTATATCATAATAAATGCGAGTTAGGATGTATTAGCAAAATATTCAAATCCAGATGTTTTATATTGTGTCTTTTTATAGCTCAAACAATATAATAGTGATTTATTTACGACAGTAAACTGCTAATACATTCTAACTCGCATTTATTATGGTGTAGTATTTTTAACAGCTGTTGAAATGGACCAAATGACAATAGTTTAGTAATCCGTACGAAATGTATATAGATTTTAATTTGTAAAACGTACAGGTATGCATAATATATTTTACCCACTAACCGACATATTTCCTCGTAATACCTCACCGCCGCGAATGACAATGGCGTCGTAAATATATTATATTCCACGACCTCGTGGGAATCGCTCTGGATGTCATTTGTTTGGAAACCACAAAAATCTCAACACTCTGCCCCGGTCTTGAGAAGGTCCATCAACACATTAAAATATATTTATCATACATTTTTTTCAATTCTGGAAATGTACTATTGCGGCGATGATACGACATACAACTATAATATTATATTATAATTATTAACGTATGTTTATTAATATTTTTAAATGTGTATACTCTTAGACACACACACAGCGTTTAATCACTTTATATGAAATCACGAAATTTATTATACGTCAACCGGTTTCGCTTATCTTAAACTTCATTAGAACGTATTTAAAACTAATCATAAATACAAAAAGAGTGCACTTATATGTACGTAAAGAGAGAGAGAGAGAGAGAGAGAGAGAGAGAGAGAATACATATACAGATAGACGGAACATTAAGAAAGGGGAAAATATAGTGTTGATGGATATTAAATTGATTTTAATGTAAACATACCTAATACCGAATATAATAAATTTATCCATCAGCCCAATATTACGTACTAAAAAAGTAAATCAATTTAACCATTGTTTTTCGAATAATCCAATGACATCTGTTTTAAAACTTTTCTATTGTATAAAAATGCTTCCTTTTCACTTTCTATCTTTTATATTTTAGTAATGATTGAGTATCATTGTAATTAAGCACCCACAATATTCTCCCGGCCTTGCGTTCTCTAACTTGTATCTACTCAAGTTGTTTTTAAATGATAAAAAATTAAAACTATATATTATAAGCTTATGGAGAGGTGGGAGACATTGTATAATTGATTAATTAAATAATATCTACTTTGGATAAAATACTTTTTAACCAACCTTATATATTCATTTATTTGTTTGATTTGAAATTAAATGAATCAATTAATTAAATTACAAATGTTATTATAAACAGATTTACAACATAAATAATTAATGTGTTAGATCCCAAGAGGCGCTCGGGAGAACTTCTTTCGCAAACATGTCAGCTTTGAGATGTTAATTATTGTGTGGAAACATTTCTCAAAGTGAATTTCGACCGCTAATTATATTATATATTCATATATTTTATTTTATTACAAAGTTATTTAATTATACTTTGTTTTAGTTTAAAAAAATATTATATCTTGACTATTTGTTTTTAAACAATTTTAGTACAAACCTCGTTAATATTAATAATTTACTGTTTTTTTTACTTACTATTATTTTTGCTTAATTGCTAGTGGTACTGTGTACCTCATAAACAAATACAAACATAATGAAGGATATTGCCGTACTAGCGTGATATATTTTAATCTTATTTTACTTTGGAGTTACAATTGTACATAAAAACGTGTGCATCTATATGTATATTGATTACACAAATAAAAAAAAAAGCATTATTGTGAAACTTCTCTTTTCCCGATGTTTCCAATTCAAAAAAGTGTCCGCCCCTGCCCTTAACCCAACTCAAAATATATTAAATAATAATTTTGTCGAAACAAGACATCATTTTTTAAATTGATGTTTTTAAAAATATATATACCTACCTACATTACAGTGGGTCACTAAATCATATTTATTTTTAATCGATCTATATGTATAAATAACTGGACCACTGACTAAGCAAAGTAAACACATGGACACGATCACTCGTCGACATGTTTTGTATCATTTAAATACTCGCCCCTACAACTCATTTAAATCTCTCAGGTAGAAGCGATCCGGCTCACATGGTTCGAGATTCTGTTCGATTATTGATAACGAATCTATTCAATTTAATTTTAAAATACCCGACAGCATGAGCTATGGGAACGCCAACATTCGAAACGGCCATTGAAAAATTTAACAAATAATTTACAATCCAGCTTTATTTGGGGGAGGGCAACTCCGGAGATAAAAGATTCCTACCCTCTTTAAATTCTACACGAACACACCCTTTCGTATTATTTGTTGTTATAAATAAACCTATCTTCTTGCGTGCATTCATAAAGCACCTTAAAGCCTTTAAACATCATAATTTATTGTGTTCGGAAACTTAATATAAGATTGGATAAGGTTGTAATAATGAATTTTGAAATCCGAGTAAAATACTCCATTCATTTACATTGGATAGGATGGGTTTTGAATGTACCTACCATTCTTTTTTTTGTTTTCTACATAAATAATATAATTTTCTTAAGACCGTCCGCGCGTCTGCATTTTGGGTTAAATAATACATTATAATATAAATAAATAATGTTAAATGAAAGTATATTTCTAATTTACCACAATAATTTTGAATGTAGAATATCGATTATCGATATCACAATAAATAAGTAGGTTTAACTCGTACATACTCCTAAACGTACTTTTTGAAATAAAATTTTTCAGTATATTATTTTATAATTCTTGAGAAAACTATTAATAAATGTAAATCACGGTCTCAGGAACAACATATCAGATTGGCAATATTTGAATATGTCCAAGAACACACAATTACTGGATTTTTACCTACAAAGGCACTGTTATTAAACAAATGTCAGATATCTCATAAAGACAAAGTTATTTTTTATTATATTTAATGAAAAATATAATTAAAAAATGGCTTTGTGTCTATGAGATATCTGATATTTGTTTAATAACATCTCAGATGTTTATTAAGTTATTTTAGTATATTTAATTATAATTAAGAGTATTTTAGTGTATTCGTGTATGTATTCAATATTGAAGAAATTAATGAGAAAATTTATGAAACTAGTTTTTTTATTGATTATTATATCTCCAGACCGCTGCAATTCATTACTGTGCCGCTTACCCAGGAACGTTTATACGCAAAAGCTCCTATATGGTCCTACTCATTCGCCGCCTCGTTGGCATTTTTTAAATGCTAACAGGCAGTTGTGCAACTTCGTCTCGCACAATGTGACGAGACGGAGCCGAACAGCTGCCATCTCAAAAATCCTCACAGTCCCCGACCATTATTTATTAAGATTCACAATTACATTCATGAAAGTAACAGTGTAAAAATATTTCAGAAATAAACATTAATAAGATGAGAAAATAACAACCAAAGTAAGAAACGTAATAATATAAGATTGCAGTATTTTACATTGGTCAGGGAGCCGAGGGGGAGAAGGAACACGCCCCCAGAAGTGTAAAAAGATAAAACAAAATATAAACGATCTGACCGGTCTCCGGAGCACCCCTGCCGGCAGTTCTCATCCCAATGACAAGACAAAAGCAAAGAGTAATTCATATCTGCAAATTCAAATCTGACATAATATTAGTTATGTTGAATAAAAAAAAGGCTCACCTGATGACGTAGCCGAACGTGACGGCCGCCAGTAGCGCCAGGCAGGGGGGAGGCCCCCGCCGGCCCAGCAAGCTCACCCCCATAGCGCATCACACCCCCACCGCGGGGGAGACGCCCAGGGGTGGGAACATGACATAAGGTCAACCCCTGACCCACTCATCGACGATGATTCACCGGCACGGCGGATCCATCAACTATAATTATTGATCACATTACTTTCACTGAATAATCACCAAAAAAAAATGTAAAAAATATTATATTTACATTAAAATAAAACTTATTATTTGACACAATTCACTTAATTCCAAAAATGGCGCGATTTCTGAAACAAAACAAAAAATTTGATTAAATTTGTGAATAAAATAAATGATTTATTTTTAATACTGTTGGTATTGGCTTTATTAGAAAGATAATTTTATGCCATTAGTTTAAATATGATTTCGTGCATGTGGGAGCCATCAGCTGGCTCGAATAAGGCGCAATCTGGAAATCCAATTTTGCACCACTTTTTGGAGCAGCTGGGAATATATATCGGCAATAACGCGACGAATGTTGACTTCCAAGTCATCTATCGTCTCCTGTTTATTGGCGTAGACTAGCGTATTCACATATCTCCACAGGTGCTAAATCACACGATCTTGGAGGCCAATTCATAGGTCCATTACGCGAAATTATACGCTCATCGAATGTTTCCTTCAATAAATTGATTGTGGCCCGCACTGTGTGGCATGTTGCGCCGTCTTGTTGATATCGTTGCTCTTCCACATTAATGACATTCAATTGGGGAACGAAAAAGTCAGTAATCCTGGATCTATTGCTGTGCACGATGGCGAATCGACTCATTCGAGTCCTTCTCGATACTACACACCACCGCAGCAACAGCTTCTTCGGTGTGCACTGTACGACGTCTCTGCGGATGCGTATTATCAATTAGAGTATGCGTAGTCCGAAAACAATCCATAGTTATTCGAATTACTTTCTCAGACGGACGACTATATCGACCGTAAAATGGACGTAGCGCGCCGTAAGTTTCGATAACTGAACCATGATTTTCTAAATAAATTTTCAAGAGTTATTCTGGCGTAAGTCTATTCATGGTGAAATGGCAAACCAGCTGTCAGCTGCCAAAGGAGTATCAAAACTGGATAGAGTTCGGAAAGATTACGATTTAAGTTAGCACTTATCACCTATATGATGGATGCTTCTCTCATCATATATCTGATCGTGTGTTCACATCGTACCTTCTCACGCACGCTCTTCGTTGTTAAATCTTTTAACAGGGCCATCCTCAAATACATGGTGAATATTATGTTCCAGGCCGATGTTGTTTCATTCATCAAAATTTCAAGCGTAACTCGGGCTGTGTATGAGGTAGCACCGTCCTGTTGAAACTACATGTGTTGCAGGCCCAATCGACCTAATTTAGCCATCAAGAAATTTTTACTACATGCCTCTTGCATCCTGAAATAAATAGAGCCCAATGATTCCGCTGTTCCACATGGCGCAACCATACAGTAACTCTGCGTAGGTATATCAATTGAGGATTTTCAGTGCCCCAATAATGACTGTCACTCATGATGATGTTTTTTCAAAAGTCGGGGTCATCAATATTTAATGACTTTAACGCATTGTTGAGGCATTATATGCTGCCCAATAAATTGTAATCAACTACTCTCTATGATTACTAAATTCAAACTGATAAATGTTTACCAAAATAAAATTGCGATCCAACAAAATCGGCCTGAAACATAATATTCACCCTATACCAGGTTTTTCGCACGCGACGCCCTTTGTTCGTGTTGCCTTCAATACTCGCCTCATATATTTTCTTTACCATCTTCTCCTTGCTCATACGTTCCAAATTTGTTCTTTCTTCAGTCTATTATACACAGATTTTCCTCACTTGTACTTGAGTAACCACATTTATATTTAATTTAGATTAATTTCGTTTTTATTACCAGGCTTCACATCCATATAGTGGTGTTGGCATTAGAATTCCACTATGCACCGCTAGTTTCACTTCGTGTGTCTTAATTGTACTCAAAGCACATTATTTTCGGCAGTCACCCTCCTTTTTTTAACTTTGCCGTCTCTAGTATGTACATATATACATTTCAAATACATAACTCGTTTACGTATTATATATTTCTCACTTAATCACACTTTCATCTCCCTCGAACACCATCACTTTCGAATCGCTAACATTCGTTACAAGAAATTGCAGATCAGTTTCACTATTAGCTACTACAGCATCATTGCATTATCTAAATGGCAGACCATAATCAAAATGGCCTATATTAAATACAGGCAGAAGACAATAACGAAACAATCCGGTGGTCAAACATCGAGATGTCTTCACGCCTTTCTCATATAAACTTGTGGGCTATCACCTCCGCACATCATACAGAGACAGCAGAACCAATCTGAATTCGCCCTACTACCTAACTTCCACCACCCATAAAAACGCAAGGTACCTGAAAGCATTTAAATTGAGGCATAATCTAAAATTGTTATATTCTTCAGTAAACGTTCTTCCTGTACAAGGGCTGTTACTGTTCCTTATAGTAAAATACAATTATAACAACGATGCTCTAAATAGGGTGGCTTCACACGGAATAAATACAAGAGGTGTAGCTAATCTGAATTTAACAATTCCCAAGATCGAGGACATTAGAATTTGTTATTTCTACAATAAAAAATAAGCTACCTGGGTTTTAACAAAAGAGTACGCTTTCTCCCAATTTGGAAGAAATGATAAAAAATGTCTAATCGAAAATTACCTGTCTTACGTGTAAGCATGAATTGAATTGTTTTAGCTATGACTGATTAGTTGTCATGTTTTGATTATATTAAATGTAATAAAATGGATTTAAATGTGCCTCCAGACAAACGTTTGTGGGTCTAGTTTTAATTAAAAAATAATAATATAAAAAATAATAAAAACCTACTGGCGGCATGCTATAATATACACGCATCAGCCTGCGCTCGGACGGGCCGAACCAAAACTCGCGGTACACAACTTCATTCTAAGATTAATGTTAAGTTAAAGTTAAACTTAAAATTAAGTCATCAAAAATAGCCAATTGGATAAAATTATTTGTGTCTTATTTAGGAGAACACATGTGATGTGATATATCACATACCTATGTTCTGAATAATTACAACTTCACAATAAGAATGTGTTCTCCTAAATAATAAAGTTGTATCAATGTGTCCAAAATTTAATAAAAATGAATTGTAAATTCTGGCGTCTGCTATCAGTTTACTCAAAGGTATTTGAGATTCTGTAAAAATAAGGTAGATGGCTCTGTCAAATGATGGAACGATTAAATGTATTAATATCAAAAAAAGGTAACATATAGGGTCGAAAATTGTCGCTAAAATTAATGTCGCTGTAGCTTAGTTGGATAAAGCACAGAAGCAAGCAGAAAGAGATCCAGGTTCGAATCCCGGTGGCGCAACAACAATATTTTTCGATAAAATTGATTTTATATGTATATCTTTATAATTAATATATTAAAATTATTTGTGTCACTTGAGAATTTTGGTTTTCAAGTCTACATACACATTTTCAATCCATAAAATTAATTCTACTAAATTTTTAACTTAATATTTAAATTCTAACATCAGACACAAAGATGCAGGGTACTAGCTACGTGCGACAATACACACGCGTCAGCCGAGCTATTACTCGTCACTCTACCTACCGACGTCTCTCGAGCGGCAGCCCCAGAAGCCGCCTCTCATGATAGTTCACATACCTAGTACTCGCCTCAAATTGAGACAGCCGTACCGTCACACAATCTTAAAATCTTCTTATCACTCCATATTCCCCAAAAACTCTCTACCCTCTAGGCTCGCCTTCAAACTTACCCAGCTATAATTAAATATATACTCCGCATACACAAAAAGAAAACTGTCGTACATTTATTTATCCTCAGTCGTATTCAGTACTAAGTACTAGTACAGTAGACAGTACAAAGATCCCTTACGGAACGCTTCGATAACTATCGAAAGGAAAACGTTAATACCATGAATAATTGATTACCGACTTGTCAATTCAGACAGGTTCTCAGAATATGTACCGACACATATCTTCATATCAAAGCTTGGCCACCTGTTTAGGTGAAAACATTTTACTACGATCTACATCCAACTAGATCGTATCAGTTATTTGATTGTAAACAATTTCTCTAATCCGTTTCAATGTCTAAATCACATTAAGTTTATCTCCGATATCTCCACAAGACGCCAACGTCTGCATCCTAATGCATCATCAGAAATGTATTATTGTAATCGATGGTATCAATAACGATTTAGATTAATATAAGCTATCTGACAGATCTTCAACGACCTTTATCTTAATGTTCAGTGACGCGTATGTCTTCTTATCTTGGGGTGCAGCAATTTTATAGTCCTCTTTCATTTCAGTTTTCTGTACAACAATTATTATCCGTACAGACATAAAAATTAATTAAATGTCATAAACATTATATTAAATTATTCGCTAAATTCAGCGTAATAAAAAATCATATTTTAAAAATAAAATTACATTTTTATTGCTTTATATACTTATTTTTCTGTATTTGTAACAACTTTATTCATAATTTATTGATATAAACACCTGTAATTAACAATATTTGAATATGTCCAAGAACACACAAAGGCATTGTTATGAAACAAATATCAGATATCTCATAGAGACAAATCTATTTTTTATTATTTATATTATAAATGAGGGGTGAGAATTGGTGTACGTTATATATATATAAAGTGATTACTTAAGCCAGCCAAAGACAGGTCGTAAGCCTTGTAATTACCGCATACTCCCATTAAATATAATAAAAAAATAGCTTTGTCTCAATGAGATATCTGATATTTGTTTAATAAGAATGCCTTTGTAGGTAAAAATCCAGTAATTGTGTGTTCTTGGACATATTCAAATATTTCTTATATAATAGAATGTTATAAATCAATACTACAATTCTACAACAAAAAATCAACATAATATCGTTAAAGACTATACAATGCTACAGTTTATTATTTATTATTAGGGGAACACATTCTTATTGTGAAGTTGTAATTATTTCTTTCAAATAATGGAACGATTAAATGTATTAATATCAAAAAAGTAACATATAGGTTCGAAAATTGTCGCTAAAAATATCTTCGCAAAGTAGGATAATGCATCTTCCCCGGTTTAGAAAGAGATCCAGGTTCGAATCCCGGTGGCGCAACAACAATATTTTTCGATAAAATTGATTATATATGTATATCTTTCTAATTAATATATTTAATTCATATTCATTATTTATTAAGTTGATAGAGGACTAGTTGAGCATGCGAGATTCAAAAAGGCGGTATATTTAAAGTAAAAACTAATTTTACTGAAGGACCCACCGCTGAACATACATTCTATGTTAAAAGATATAATATTTCTGTCATTTAAACGGGTTTTATAAATAGTATTTCGTAGAGCGTCGCAGTTTCCTGATTACAAAAGTTAACTACATGAATAAACATAGATTATTTTGCATATCGAGTGAACGGAGGTTACGTAGATGCTTGCTGATAGGTTAATTGGTTAATACGATCTAATCGTCGGAGGATATTTTATACAAAGTGGTGTTAAATATAAACTGTACGACAGAAATACGCGAAGTTACTTAGTGCTAATTACGTACTAATATCAGATTAACTTATAAGATTTCATTAATTTATAGCGGTTCGTTTAATTTTTATTTATCAGAAATTTGTTGACAACACGAAAAATACATACAGAACATTTTAATTTAAAAATAAAACACTAATACCTACTAGTGTATACACGCAGAATTTTGGTAGTTTTTCGCTTCATGATGTATAACATAATCCATAAGCAATTACACTTTTGTAAATAATTATTAGTAAAAGCTTTAATTATAAACTTTATGTTTTTTGGCCATGGCTGACGTTGTATTTGTCAAAAAGTATAAATAATAACGAAAATGTTGATAAGTACAACACATCAAAACTGCTAAGTACAACAGAGAAATAATATATAAATAAATAAATACAACTTGAAATACGTCATGAGAAATGTCAGAAATCAATATAAATCTGGAGCATTCAATTGTCTAATAAAATGTTCATCCAAAATATATTTTTACGGAATCTCAAATACGCCAGAATTAACAATTCATTTTTAGGAGAACACATTCTTATTGTGAAATTGTAATTATTCTAAAATAGGTCTGTGATATTTTAAATATGAATTTATTAATAAAGTTGTATCAATGTGTCCAAAATGTAATAAAAATGAGTTGATAATTCTGGCGTCTGCTATCAGATTACTCAAAGGTATTTGAGATTCCGTAAAAATAAGGTAGGTGGCTCTTTCAAATAATGTAACGATTAAATGTATTAATATCAAAAAGGTAACATATAGGTTCGAAAATTTTTCGAAAATTGTTGAAAGCACCTACCCCGGTTTAGAAAAAGATGCAGGTTTGAATCCCGGTTTGCTCAACAACAATATTTTTCAATAAAATTGATTTTATATGTATATTTTTCTAATTTATATATTTAATTCAAATTCATTGTTATTAATTCCGTAAAAACAATATAGATAGCTTTCAAATAATGGAAAGATAGATGTATTAATTTGAAAAAGTGTAACATATAGTTTCAAAAATAATTTCACTGTAGCATAGTTCGAATTCCGGTATCGCAACAACAATATTTTTCGATAAAATTGATTTTGTATATATATATATCTTTCTAATTAATACATTAAATTAGTGTTTAAAATATCATAGACCTATGTTCTGAATAATTACAACTTCACAATAAGAATGAAAATATTTTATTCATATGTTATTTTTTCTTAAAATAAACCATTTTTATATATAAATTAACACTAAGAAATATGTATATATTTTTAAACAATACATAATCGTAAATTAAAATTACATTAAAAGCAGGATAACAAATTTATAATACTATAATGTAATATATTTACCAAATATGCAGATATATTATGATTTAAATGCAAATATTTATATCTTCAGCCAATAAACGTCACCTATTTAGTAGGTATTATGACAGTGTCAGCACGTACACACGAACTTACATCTTTCATGTAAATATACAGCTTTAGATGAGTTTACAAAACCGCATTCAACGCTCTTTTTAATGTGCAAATTTGTATTTTGGATCGACACTAGAAATATTATAAAATAGTAATTTGAATAATTTATATAAGTAAGTCACAGTTAAAGCATGAAACGCGCTATTTCAGTATATAACTGATAATTGTACAGATCGTAAAATATTTAATTTATCAGGCGTGAGCCATCAAATAAGCTGTGAGGAATTTAAATTTGTATAAAATAAATTTTAATTAAATATTTTTCTGATATTAAAGTACAAGATATAAAAAATAATAAAATTTTATAATAATGTGGGACAGATTATAGCGTGAAAAATTACGCGAGTAATTTTATCACATAAATATTTTATTGTTTGCTGGAATATCAACATTTTTTTAAAATTTTAATTTGATTACATATGTACATATATACATTATTTATTTTTTATTTTTTCTAAACTGTATAACAGTTTTACGACAGAGTTAATTTGAATATACCCCTGAACGCACCTACACTGATACCTGGGCATAAAACAGAGCTCCTGACATCCTCAAAAACACGTCCGGTACCGACAACATATGTCAGTAACACGCGTCGGCAGCCGTCCGGAAGGCCGGCAATTGAGCATCAATCCACAAGCTCCGCTAACTACTTGTGCGTAATTTTATCGTTGTATCTAATTTCTCTACATTTCTGTAATCTGTGCTCAATAAACTTCTATCAACTGTAGTAGTCTTTCTCGTCTCCAACCTGCTCTAGTCAGGCCACACACACTCCGCAATCAGAATATAAAAATATCAAGAATGGGTGGTTATTGGAGTTACTCATTCGCTCACGCTATAGTACATCCTTCAGATTTTTCGGACACATTTTCACAACCTGTAACTTATTTTAACATAATTGAGCGCTGTGCCATAAATAATCAAGCTATCGTATTCAAAATTGGCATACATATAGATATTGTGAAAATGTAACTACCACATAGCTACCAAATTTTTGGCTGAAAATTATAATTTAAGATATCCCTATTTGACGCTAAATGTCTAATTTTAGGCTTTATTTGGACTACTATATATTATACGCTGAAACGTTTCAAAATACATAACAAAGTATTCTGCGAAATATCTGACTTGACACTTTTATAGTAACTGGAGTGTATTATATAAATAGCCACACGATTATCGCTATTCTCCGTATACATTATCCATCGCTATTGCTTTCAGAGTCGTTTAATTGGATTTCGATGGTTTACTTGTAACTGCGGTTTGGTCAGAAGCAATGGGGCGCCGGGTATAGTAATTGGCTACACCTGTGCCCCTCGAATCGCACAAACACCTATACAAATATCCTCAACCTGCCAACGCACGATAAACCAGTAATGTAATTTTTGATATTATAACGTCGTTGGCAACAGTCGCAATTTTTATAAAACGAAAATAATAATTTAGCAATTTGATGCTGATTTCAGATGCTTAAGAAAGCATTCATGTCCCGACTAATCTCTATCTTTGATCTGGCATTTTATAATTAAGGTTATTTTGCAGTTAATACAAATTAACGTGTTTAACTATATAGAGAACGAAATATACGATTGTGTTGTGCAAATGATGTGTTGATTTTTGAGCATTAAGGTACAAATTTTAAACCTTGTGTGATTTTCAGTAATAAAATGATTTTGTCAAATAATCTTTTGGTTTTTTTAATATTACTTTTATGATAAGTTTTTATACATTTTTTACTGGAATCAGACTAGTATCATAAGCTGATCTCCAACTAACGATGGCATATTGTAATATGGATTGAATAAATAAATCAATTCTGAGACATCGAGTTGCTGGCGTAAAGCTGCGGCTGGAGCTCAGCACTCAGCACCAACTCTCTGGTGCAAGCGGCGCTCTCATGGAAAGCTGGTTCCCTGACCAGAGAATGACAACGCCTACAGAATAGCTACATATACAATGGCCGTGACTGAAGTAGTTATATATATAATATTTATATTTTGTGTGTGTGAACTTTTTACTTTTTATTAAAAAAAAATTATTTATTAAAATTTTCCTTGATTTTATTTTTCATAGCATTATATTTGTTTCATAACCTTAATGTATAACATAATATGTATTATCTCTATGGCGAATCGGGTTAAAAAAAACCTGATCACAATAAACACATTATTATTATTATAGTATACTAAGTACAATTTTTTTATCGATAAAAATGTTCTGATTCTTATATAAATAATGATTTAAATCAATTTTATCGAAAAACATTGTTATTGCTACCGGGATTCGAAACAGGATATTTTCCAAACCGAGGTACGTGCATTAACTGATTATCCTACAGCACACAGTACATTGACGACAAATTTTCGAACCGTTACACATTTCAAATTAATACATCTGTCGTTCCATTATTTGAAAACCATCTAATTTATTGCACATTCCCCGGATTGGAAGAGATCCAGGTTCGAATCCCGGTAGTAACAACAATATTTTACGATAAAATGGATTTTATATGTATATCTTTCTAATTAATACATTTAATTAGTATTTAAAATATCACAGACCTATGTTCTGAATAATTACAGTTTCACAAGAAGATCGTGTTCTCCTTAATAATTAAAAATATGTATATTAATTTTTTAATATTTTTAACAACTTGACAAATTTAATTTTTCTATCTTTTTCTTTTCCTTTTATTTGATTATATTTATTGTTTTTAAAATTGAGCAGTTAGAGAGATAATAATTTTGATTTTGAGTTGTATTTTGTGTGGAGTGTTCATGAGTTATGATTTTTGTCGGAAAATCATTTGATTTTATTGCAAACGGAATAACGAAAGTTTTTTACTATTTAATGACAGTAAATTAATATTGAGAAAGTTCTTAATTATGTTTATATCTTTGGTGGCCTTTTATTTTACAATTTCTCAATTAATTTTACTTATTATTAGGACAGTATCGTTAGCATATGATGTAATTTGACCGTGTTTAGATTTTTTTTTAAAAGTCGTTTACATATATATAATAAACAGCAATGGTCCTAATACGGTCCCTGACGTTTCTTGACCACTGTAGGTATTATTAATTTTTACGATTTTGAGGCGATTTTTTTAAAATTAATACGTACCTATCATCACCGCCCAGACGGCGCATTAGCAAAATTCCATCTGCAAAGTTACGTGCACTAGAGGGCGCGAGTGATGGCGAGTTAACCCTTCCCAAACCATGCAGTAACACAGGTCTACCGCTCTAATTAAATCTCGTAATATTTCGGTAAATATATGCAACATACACTTAATATTTTAGTTAATTCGAAGGAAAATATTTACGCTTAGAAATGACCAGTGAAAAATCAATTATGTAAGTCGAATCCTACAAAATTAATTATTTTTATTTTATTCCGTTGAAAAATTAATACGTTGACAAAAATACCATTTGTGGCAAGGCAGAAATAAATCACACATTAATTTCACAGCGAAAACAATAAAAAAACATCGAATATAATGGTATCTCTTACTAATTTGTTATAGAAGGTTGTATTATACAATGCAACCTTCTATACAGAACTTCATGAATACTCCGTATTATAATAATACATATTATGTTTATATTTAATGCTCAATACTGAAAGTAAATTTATGGCATTAACCATTTTTTCACATGTTAAAAGCTAATAGAACTCTAATTTCTTACGGTAACACGAGTTGACAGCACGGCAGCGTACGAGTATTTTACATCACGGTATGGTAAAGGTTAAACAAAGTTTTGCGAAATTTTCTGCCTTTATCAAACCAGCCAATCTCCCGAGAGCGGAGTTTATTCATTGATTTGATAAAAAAAATGCGCGGGTTTATGACTCCGGCGGGCGCATATTTCATATAAATTTATTCTCGCAAAACTCGATAATGTCCGGCGAAATGTGCTCGCTACGACCTGATAGGACGATATACTGAAATTCTCACATTTGCATAACAGTCCTCGCTGTATTTGGTAAGTATTTTTTGATACCGGGAGCCAAATTCTGAAACTCTTCAATTCTCAAACACTCGCCGAATGTTTAATTTCCTTCAAATCGGAGATGGTTGATTATTCAAATTTGTACTATATATTTATTGGAAATGT
This sequence comes from Eubasilissa splendida, assembly GCA_031772225.1. Lineage (NCBI taxonomy): Eukaryota > Metazoa > Arthropoda > Insecta > Trichoptera > Phryganeidae > Eubasilissa > Eubasilissa splendida. The sequence goes on along the minus strand of CM062862.1, from coordinate 22,060,045 downwards.
CAAATCAATTATTTTATCTAGTGTTATTTTATGGTGCATTAAATTTACATTACATGTTTACGAAGTTTACGAGTTCAATGATGAGCCTGATATCAAATTTATTACTTCCTCTATAGGTCTGGTAGGTCTGGGGTAGAGGGACGACGGATTATTGGTGGATCATGACTTCTTAAACTAGATAGACAAAGAATATTTGAAGGACTTGCTATCTGTCACTACATGTAGAGTTAGTAGAGTTAATGCGTGTATGTATGATGCTGTTAAAAGGATTATAATGAGAATGGTAATCCGCCTACAAGTCAATTTATTATTCTGTGTTCGTTTAAATATCGCGATGTCTATCTGAGTGGGTTATGTAGCAGGATGGCAGACAGTAATGGAAGAAAATATAAATAGAACAAGAAACACGATTTCACACTGAATTTATTTAAAGTTAAATTACAAAGGTTTGAAATATAATGATTGCTCGAACTCGATTGACACGGAGTGAGTGATAAAAGCTGTTAACGAGTTTTAAGCCGGATAGAAAGTTAAGAAGTGAAGTTAAGACGTTGGTGATGACGTATATGGCCAGTGTATTGTGGTGTGCGTCTCTACTATGGTGCACTTTGCTAGACAATTCACAGATAGCGGCAGGCGCCTGCCATTACCTATGCTTTCGAGATAGACAAACCAGGATTCAGAGTAGAGAGAAGAGATTTCCTTGAGGCAACCAAAGCTCACCACATGATGTAATACCATGACAAATAAATGAATATATGATAATATTTTATATAAAAAAGCTCAATTGGAATTGTTAAAACAAACAAAAACAAAAAATCTTTTTAAAGATTTTTTTGCGAACCTCTCTCTCTGGATGGTGGAATTGGCCTCCGCACATGACGAGTCAGATTTTGATCTCGTGAATATTTCGCGTTTTTATGGACAAGAATGCACATCTTTTTGGATACGAATTAATTGGTGTTTTACAAAAGGTAGCTCGTTTATAAAATAAGGTTCACAAGGAAAAAGTATAACGTGGAATTTAAAAAATGTAACATTTATTGTATTCTTGCATCATTGCGTACAAAAAAGTACAATGTTAATAAATGGAATTGGAGATGACTTTTTAAAATTATATAATTCCATTTCTTGCTGTGGTGGATTTTAATAATTATTAGTTCATATTAACGTTGGAAAAGTATTAATACTCGCAAACGTATCAATGGATATAAATTTCTTAAACCTTGTAAGTCCATTAATTAAAAATTACTGAAAAAATATAATGTTCAGAGTGAATATTATGTTCCAGGCCGATATTATTTGACCACCATTTTGGTTTGGCTGTTATTTGTTAATTTGAATTCAGTAGTCGTAAAGAATAGTTAATTACAATTTATTATGGCGTATTTAACGCCTCAATAACATGTTTAAATTATTAAAACATTTTATCTAAATCATTATTTGAACTATTGGGAAAAATCATCATGAGCGACGAACTTCGACTTTGTTTTTCGCGGGTTTTGTTAAAATACAAAACAGCCCTTATTGGGGCACTGAAAATCGTCAATTGATACACTAGCTATACTATGATATACGAGTCAATTGATGCGTGGGTTACTGTATGGTGCGCCATGTGAGCCGGCGGTACCATTGGGCCCTTTTTTTTCAGGATACGAGAGACAATGCTATAACCATTAATAATGATCACTATCATTACATGTTGGAAAACTTTTTCTAACCCAATTGGGTCGATTGGGCTTGTAACGCATGTGGTTTTAACAGGACGGTGCCATATCACACACAGCTCGAGCTACGCTTGAAACTCTTTTTCCCGGTCGAATAATGTTAAAAAGTGGTGATATTTACTGGCCTCTTCGATCACCTGATTTGACGGTTCCCGACAATTTTTCGTGGAGGTACTCGAAAGGTCTACGTCAATGAGCCAAAAATAATTCCGATACTATAAGATAATATTCGAAATGAAATTGCTGAAATAACACGCGAAGTGTGCGAAAATATTATGAAAAATATGGTTAAAAGAGCATCCATTTGTGTCGCTGTCAAAGGCGGCCTTTGACCGATGTCATATTTCATACATAATTGCAATAAACCAAATAATCGATATATGAAAACCAAATTAAAAAAATATTTTTAATTTCTTAGTTATTGAAAAACAATATTGGCCTGGAACATAATATTCACCCTGTATTTAAATAAAAATAAATATACAATATGTTTCTAAATACTGTACATATTTACTTCAAGTTTTCGATTGTATTTACGCACCAGTGTACGCAGATACCTACACACATCATATTTGTTTTTGTGAGAAATTGCGCAACATTTCGTTAATCATTTTTAGATTCCGCTTTCCCCCACAGATGGCATTAGTAGCAATTAACACGGGCAAGATGGCGTCGCTAATCCTTTGATTGCTAACGTGTCAATTGGACGAGAGCAAACAGAAATGTGTCGCGCTGTTTGCGGTCGCCATTAGAGTATAAAGTGACAAATGTTTGATCTTCTACGACAATATATGTCACCAGACATCGCCGCAAACCGCTTTTATGCCAGATGTGTGGTTAGCGGGAGATCCGTGGATTTGTGAACTCGGATAATAAAAAAATATGGGATTTAAAAAAAAACATTTTTTAAACCCCGAAGATTGACTCTGATTACGATTGCTTTTAAATCATAAAATATATATTCTGCTCTACTCTAGTACGAATACTGTGACATAAAATATATTTTTTCCTTTACTTTAATAAAATTTGGTAATAATGCCGAAATGAAGCAAGAAATTAGCATATCTACCATGAATCTAACTTTGAAATATATTATGCCGTCATAGTAAAAACTCTGTAAGAAACTAGGTAGGCTCCTATTAGGTAATCGCATTATTAAATTTAAAAATATTTTTTTTCGGCATTTGAGATGATTATGGACGCAAGCTAATGTTCTACCGGGTTGAGCAATAAAGAGGCACTAAGACGCACGAATAAGTCGAGAGAATTAATAAAAACTATCAAATTAAAGAACGCTGCACATTTTAAACACATTCCCCGTAGTAAGAAATATGGTGACCCTACTCGCGCCCGTAGACATGGCCGGGTAAGGGCTCACCTATCTACCATTAGGGTCCGAACCAGAGCGACCGATGCACCAGAGACGGGTACTGCCAAGCAACTAGCGATCACTTCTCTGCAGGCCGTCCTAACACCAGCATCGTTACTCAATAGCTTATCCAGCGAGCCGCTCCAGAGATTTACCGCGCATTTCAATTGTATTAATTTATCATCTCAATAAACTAAGCATTGTAAGTGCTCTTTCATGTATATATCCTGCTCTAGTTACAACAGACACCCTACACTGCGACACACAACCAACACGCGTGAGACAAGAAGAAGTTAGGAGCTTCTGTTTCACAGCGTCTTAACCTTCTGACACAATCTCGAGTCAATTATAGTTTAAACAACTTCAACACACACATTTCAACTCCTACAGAAATATGATATCTTACAAATATGAAAGTTATATGTAACACATGGTACCAGGTAACCAGCATACTGTAACATGATCGCCAATCTTTAGACTTTCATGGAGCTGAACATCAAAGACAGACTGTCAACCATTTGCTTACGATAACCATTAATTTTTTTGACATCTTGCGAAAAGAGAAGATATATTGGAGAAGCTTATTGAGCATTTACAAAAAACATTTACAAAAAAACTCAATTAATAATTACTGAAAAAAAATAATACTGTAAAATTTGAAACAAGTATATCATTAAGATTTTAAATAAATTTTAAAATCCCTAAATATAACACCAATCACTATCAGTAAAATTTTATATACTTGGGGATAAAAAACTTTAATAGCCTTGCTACACAAATTAAAGAGATAAAGGATACAAAAGAACTAAAAAATAATTTAAATGAACGCTTCAGAAGCGCACAATCAGATAATATATAATATTATAGATTACAAATGTATAACTTCTAACTCTATATAAATTATTACAGTGTAAGTCTCTCTCCAAGCACAAGAACTAGTCTCTTTTTTGGAGATGGATGAATGATGAGATTCTCATTTCGAATAATTTTTTTACGATACCAAAATTTATAACTTTAGCCCATCCTAAATTGCTCATAGTTCACAAGATGAAATTTATATATTTCAAAAAATATATATTTTGGTTGTATTTTATTGGCAGCCCTACCATCGTGGAAAACTAGCGCCGCTAACATTAAAGTCAAGGTCTATCCATTGTAATCCTCCTACTGTACATGCATTGGTCTCTACACGCTGCGATCCACTGAAAACGGTACGTCATACTCACGAGTATATTTACACTAGTTGATGTATAGATCTACTGTACGTCTAAGGATGACAGCGAGAGGATTTACACAATTTGGTGTATAGAAGGAGTGTACCTAAAGGAGCATATACATATAAAATCTTTTAAATACAAATTAAATGAATTAATTAGAAAGATATACAGATAAAATCAATTTTATCGAAAAATATTGTTGTTGCTACCGAGATTCAAACCTGGATCACTTCCAATCTGGGGAACGTGTATTAACCGATTATGCTACAGCACATAGTGCATTGACGACTAATTTTCTAAATTATATATTACACTTTACAAATTGATACATAATTTGTATTTAAAATATCGCAGACCGTCTGTTCTGAATAATTACAACTTCGCAATAAGAATGTGTTCTCCTTAATAATAAAATCTTTTGCCTTTTTTACAAAGATCACAGTCTTCGCTGTTGCATTAATTTCAACAATGGTTTTGAAATGTCTCCATGGGGAAGCTTAATTAAAACAGAAAATAAGGATTACAAATTTATGTAACCTTCTAAATAATACCTATCTTGTACCAGATTAGTACTAGTGTAATTTACACAGTATCTTTATAATGGCGAGGATACACAGATGAGAATTGTCTTGGAGACTAGTCTCGAAAGCGCGTATAGGACAGTATAAAGTTGAGCACGTAGCGAACTAAGATTCATTGCTGTATGCATTTTGCAGGCAAAGTAGAATGACGCAGTTGGTACACAGCGACGTTTACCGATTCTGAGACGAAAGATCAAAGTTTCATATGTGTAATATTTATATATGTAAAGAAGAATCTATTTACTATCTAAGAGAGTACATGATATATTATTTATATGTATATGTATATGTAGGCAGACAGAATTAACACAGTATCTATCCAAGACAGAAATGATTTACTCAGAGAGGGGTACTGTCCAGGAAGAATCAGAGATATATATATTATTTAACATCACATTTACTTCAGATTAGGTACAGAAAATTTTAATTATTGATGTTCTCAGGTGTATAACATAACTATTTTTCTAAATGGACTTAGTCATGACTTCATTTCTGATCCTTTTTAAAAAATTGCTAATTTAATAAGGCAATTTGTCAACTATTTATGATGTTATCGTAACAACTATTTGAAATCAAAATGATTAAATGAACTCACAAACAAAAACTCATTTTTGAAATAATATTAATTATAAGTATTGATTATCTCAGAAAGAAACATTCTAAATTATAATTATTTAGTTTAATTAATTAATTGATACAATTTTGATATGTATGTATATAATTTATAAGAATTGGAAGAATTTACACTCAAACAGTAAAATATTTTTAACTCTAATTAAATTGCTTTTTGCAACCGGGGAAATGCATTAATATTTTTCCATATCGACCGATTACGTTTTCGACAAATTTTCAACTTATATTCTGTAATACAAATTAAATTAATCAATTAGAAAGATATACATAAAAAATCTGTCAATTGAAAAATTATTTAGTTGCTACCGGAATTCGAACCTGGACTTCTTCCTATCCGGAGAAATGCATTCTCCTATTTTGCTATAGCAACCGAATACATTATCGACAAATTTTTGAACCTAATTATAACTATGTTCTGAAAATGCAACTTCACGGGATAAAAATGTATTTTCTTTAATTAGATTCTCTAGTTTTTTTTATTATCGATACATCTATTATTAAATTTTTAAAAGTAATCAACTTTATATTGCAATGAATCCAAAATACTTTTAAGCTAGGAGATGCCGGAATTAATTTGATCATTAATCATATTTAAAAAAATAGTATTAATTATTAATTTTAATCCGATTGCTGGTAAGTTTTGTGTATTTAGTGGAATGTTTTTTAATTGATAATGATTAGTTATCGTGTTAGGGTAAAATACTAATACATGTTTAGTTTGCTCCAAATTTGTCGCGATTTTCTCATTTTTATTCTTCCAATTTAATGTCGTTTTTTTTTGTATTTAGTGTAATGGTGTATTAAAAAATATCACAAAAATTGCAACTTTGCAACAAAAATGTAATTTTTTTTTTTTAAATATTCTTTAGCTTCAATGCTAAAAATATACCTCACATATTATTAGGTTCCATCCCAGCAGAGAGTCTGAGAAAATGTAAAAGAAACAAAAAAGTAGATAGAGTGAACGCGGGAGACGACAATGTTTCAGTGATAGTATGAGAAAAGAATCCATTAGTGATATTTTGAAAAAAAATCGTTCAAAAACAAAATATGCAGAATTTTATTTATCTTATAAACAAAATCATCAAGTACTCTTGGTGTATGTTCCTCACAAATGTAAATTGTATGGAAAATTTATACATTGAAAAAATATGAAACATTTTAATGCTGTTATAAGGTGGTTAAAATTAATATGGATTTATAATTATTTTTAAAATTTTAACGTTAAGTTTTTTTTTTTTGACGTTTCATTAGTTTCATTTGACGTTGAATATTAAAAAAACGTTTGAGTTATTTCATTTACATGGAAGACGATCTAGTTCAGAAATAGATGGAGTGATGTTAAAAGAAAGACAGCAATACATACTACGCTATCTCACCTATGTACGTTTTTGACGCCCGTCTTAGGACGGGGTTTATGTTCTAGCTGTTAACCTTTAACTTCCAACCGTATTTGAAATGAAAGATACCATATAGGGTAAAAATAGGCCTTAAGGGTCATGACTTTGATAGAATATCTATCAAATGCTGGAAACTGTCGAACACAGATGGCAGAATGGTTCAACAAATAGGATTTTAATACCTGCAAGGTCAAAAAGTGCGTGGCATGACATGCAAAATTTGGCGTGTTAATGCCTTTATGGCATTTATAATGTTAAAAGAATATAAAAATAATAAATAAACTTATTTATAGTTTTAAGCACCCATTTTAATTTAACTACAGAATTATATTTTACCACGTGTCGATTAACAAAACGTTTAACTATCGAAATAAATAAATATATGTTTCCAAGGATAATCTGAAAAGATTATTATTTAAATTAAATATCAATGCCCATATAAATAGATATTAAGGAACTTTAATTACTAAAAACAACATGGCTTATATGGGATTGATTAATATTCTTATTTTATATTCGTCTGGGATCCCACAATTTCATTAGATTAATTAATTATAGCAATCAATGCATGCAAATTTATAGATAATAAATATGGCGTTTCGTTTTGGAGTAGGCAAGGGGCGGAGCTAGACCTTCCATAGCCCCGGGTGGCCCGCATTTTTTTGACGTTTTTCCTGACAGTACTGCTTGACATAGTTATTTTGATATTCAAATATGGAAACTCTCAGTTTCATTAAGATTTTTTTTAAGCTCAACTTTTTATGTTGCTCGTTATAAGAATCAATTTTCTATAAATCTACATACACATTTGGCGTGTTTGTTAAGAGTGTCTTAATGTGCCATAAATATTCACACTGACATTGCAGACGGTGATTAAAAAGTGAAAATTGAAATCAACTAACTATTCACAGTAATTAATGGTCTACGGGAGAACGTACACGTGCATTGATTAATATTACAATAAATATTAAATATAAGAAACCCATATTTGAGCGCGTCTTATACTTTGTCACGCAAGTCGCCGGTCACCAAAGTAGTGGATGGTGATGGAGTCGGAAGGGTGGGACAGATAGGAAGTAAGGAATTCGAATAAAAGATGAGGTTTTGGAGTGATGTAGGGGGGACGAGGGATCCTTTGATAACGGACCAGGAAATGATTTTTCTAGGCGTCACTTTTAGACGAACGGAGGGGTCCTTGATAGATTTGGTTCTAAGAATGAGGCAGTTAACGCTTGGAAAGTGGCAAGAGAGGTGAGATACGACAACGTAGGGAAGATGAACTTATTCCTTTCTTACTAACGCCGCCGTTTTCAGAGTAAACGGTTTGAGTTTAGATGTGGGAGAGTGGAACAGACGCCTGTGCATATTTTGTGGACTTATGAAATACTTGGAAATGCACGTGAACGTATGATTGATGGTTTGACTGGACTTAGACACCACCTACACAGGAATATAGACCTGATTAGTAATGGAACGAATCTTGTTTTATATAAGAAATTTATTCGGGTATGGGTGACTCGTTGGACCTCCTTAGGTGGGTAGTTAGGCCGGCCTGCGTGGGTGGGACTTCACCTCCGCGCCTAGCTCTTAATCACCATACCTCGTGTTTTACAACTCCGTTAGTCTGTCCATGTCAGTGTGACTCAATCCATTTTGTGTCTCGTCTACTGTCTCTCTTTTAGGAGTGTTTTTTGATGAATGAATCCCTGAGTGTCTGCCTTGAACTACTGCACCTTAATTTTCCATCTGTATGTAAAACTATGTTCTATGGATTACTGTTACATGATTTTTATGAATAATGACAGCACTTAAGGGACGCTGGAGGATCAAAATTTTAAAATCTTTGTGATTATTGCTAATAATCACATTGAATTTCTTCTCTTTTGTCGTTTTGTATGTACTAAAATATGTTATTGAATTAAAGTCGCGTATTTTTATTAGCTTTGATGAGTGGGACCGACAAGGAAACCCCAGCTTCTAAACCGGTCCCGGGAAAGGGTGGGTACTTTCCCCCCCCCAGCTGTCCTTTTGAGCGGACCAGAATGGACTCACGACACCATAGAACAGTTCGACTCTAAAAGACTACTTACAATATATCTATGTTTATTAATGCTTTAATTACAGTTATGGATACAAATATAAGTAGAATATTATATAAATACATATGTTTTTTCGTACATAATTTAAGTATACAATTTTATACACAATAATATATAAATTAAATGAACAAGATAAATACAACGCCTAATACCAACCTCCAACAGACGACAATACAACGCGCCGCAGCCGTTCGGAGACCGGCTCATGAGCGCCACTTCTCACGCGGCAGCCTTTCATTAACCAACACTTCACGTTGTAGTAAGTAATTTAATTAAAATAGGTCATATATCAAATAATTACATCTGAATGCCCTCTGACCTATTTTAACAAAATTTTGCACAATTGCTCTTTAGGATCATGCGCTAAACATAGGCATCATCCTAGCTGTTCCGTACAGGAAACAAGAATGTAGACAAGGGTGGTTCGCCGATCTCAGCTTCTCTCAACCGGCGATGATGATGATGATTATGAGGTCGAAAGAAATGAAACACAAAAGATGTTCAATGTCGGTACACTACGGCGACACGACATAATCTAGAATGGCTTCCCGCCCACAGAATACCCTGTTTTTATTCAGATTTATAACTATACGTATAGTCACATTTGCAAGTACCTACACGGCGACAGGCCGCCGCTGTAATATTTTACTAAGACGTTTTTATTTTCCTGAAATCTATCGCACGGATTTTTTAGCGCCACGCCGATGATTGCACCTTTAAATTTCTGACACGTGTCTTATCGTGTCAATTAATTAGCGCCTCTTCGGCGAGTAATTCTGTGCGATAAACTACATTTAGCCATTTCATCCCCTCGCCCGATATAAATTGAGTGCCATCCATTGAAATTTGCATAGTTACACAATAGGACCCTGCACAAAATATCGGCATTCTCCCCCTGGCTATTTCATTCCACCCACTTCATCAGCGATATACATATTTATTTTATTAAACACAATTCAAGTAGAATCATAAATAAAATATAGTCACCTCACCCCACTCTCCCGAAAATTTCACCCTCCCCTACCTGGGCCAAATATTGCATACGTCGTTTTTAGAAATTTAGATCCTTTAAATTAAAACTATTTGGAACTATAACGAAAATGTTGACACTTAAATGACAGTTTCAAGTTTCAACCATAGACTATAAATGTTTTACGATTTTACTTTTGAGTGTAATTTTTAGTGCGTTCGGTTAGATTAAAAAAATGTAATATTTATAATTATCTTGAATCACTTTAGTCTTCGACTTCCAGGACACCAGCAAATTAGTCCTATTTTCATAGTGCAAACGTTCAGCTTAGTTTGAAAATAATAATAATATTGATGTGACATGTATTCCGTGTACTATTATGATTAGTTATATATATACTTGCTACAATTACAAATTTGCAAAAATAGCATAAAATATATCCCGCTAAGTAACATAGCATCACAATATTAGAAACCAGACTTGAATCTCATGTAAACTGCGTGGAATGCATCTAACCGCAGTCACTGACAATATCATTTTCTAACTGGCCAAATATGTTATCATATAAATAATATTCAACCGAATTTGATAACACATTTGTAATTATTTTTTTACAACTCCTCCAATACGGTTGTTAATCATTTCCATGTACCGTAACATGTAAAATGAGGCGAAACCGCGTCAGTGGCGCGCGCACTAATACCAAAGAGACGGCGGCACCGTTTAGCCCGGCCCTGACCAAATTGAATAAATTTTTTCGTACGCAAACACATTCGATATCTCTGATTCAGAATCTTGTTAGGAAGATGGTTTATGACAGTTTAGAACGCGTCGGATTTTTCTGTGAATATTATTCATAACATAACTCGTTCCGTAGCCTTTCAAATCTGGTGTGAACATCGGATGAATATTCATAGCGGTGAATTTTTAAATAATTACAGCTTTTTTTCTAAACATGTCGATTTGTGTACACGAGAACACGAGCCAATACTTGGCTACAATAGATAAGTGAACAACTTCTGCCTGACTACTATATGAAACATAATTTTTAATGCGTGATGTGTGTATATGTTACAGTGAATGTATACATTCACTAGTATAAAAATAATTTCACTATCCCAACCAGTTAAAATGTATCAAACAATTGATTTACAATTTATAAATAATTAGACAACATACTCTGTTTAAACCACTATTTATTGATTATTCAACATGTGGAAGCAGTGGAGAAAAATCGTGTTTTTAAATAATCATACTTCAAATTCAATTACTATTATTACTAATAACAAATTAAAGAATTATATATTAAATAACAAGAATAAGGACGATATTTAAAACAAACCGGGGGTCTACAAATTAATTTGCAATGATTGCAATTATTTTTATGTACAGGCCACCCTGAAAAAAAGTGAAAACATCTCGTAACGTATGAGTTATTTCAAAACACAATATAATTAATAATAATTCGTAATGTAATTTTTTTTCACAATATTTAGCTAATCACAAATCATCAAAACACCCCACATTGCATAATCTACTGGGCTGTTCGGTGGCCACATGCCTGGCTCGATGAAATTAACATTCTCACGACGAAAAAATATGATTGTATTTCTGGCTGTGTGAGATGGAGCTCCGTCCTGCTATAATGTTCAGCTATGCTGTAATGCCTAGCTGATTTACATATTATATTTGATATTTAATTTTACTTGAACAACTATATAGATTTTGTTTTTTATTTACAATCACTTAATGTTTAAATATGAATTAAATATATTAATTAAAAAGATATACATATAAAATCAATTTTATCGAAAAATATTGGTGTTGCGCCACCGGGATTCGAACCTGGATCTCTTTCCTAACCGGGGAAGGTGCATTATCCAACTATGCTACAGCGACAATATTTTTAGCGACAATTGTCGAACCTATATGTTACCTTTTTGATATTAATACATTTAATCGTTCCATTATTTGAAAGAGCCATCTACCTTATTTTTAGAGAAACTCAAATACCTTAATTTTTCTTATTCTGCCTGTCAAGAACCCCTGATCCGTCTGGAAATAGTGCACAACACGTCTCCATTACCTACTCTAAGAATTGAATAAAGTTGATCGCAACATTTAAAGAAACGGCTATTAACTCTTTTATTTGATCTAACAACTTTGAAGAAAACCCTCCCCATCCTCGACTCGCTTTGATCACGAGCTTTTCGAGACTTTCAAACCTTTCAGGCTTCATCCAAATTCACCCTTTTGCAAATCAAATTTAAACATTTTTTATTATTTTGATTATTTCAATAATTGAAAGAAGATCATATTGAGGAATTGTAATTAATTTTAGACAATGTATGCCTCCATAAGATGCAGAAAGTGCGTGATCTTGCTGGTCAGACTAGGCATACTCTAGTTTTTATGAACCCCCAAAAAGTTTCAGATCAAAAAAATATATAATACAAATTAAATGTATCAATTAGAAAGATATACAGAAAAAATCAATTTATTGAGAAAATACTTTGCTATCACCTTTTTACTGCGACAAATCTCAAATACATTTGAGTAATTTACGCTAGGAGACGCCAGAGATTAAATTGAAACATTTAGTTTGTATTCAAATACGACAGAGCTGTGTTCTGAAAAAACTGCAACTTCACAATAATAATGTGCTCTCTTTAAAAAATATATGCAAAGTTTATGCTAGCTGATCCTGCAAATCATGTATGCTGCAACTTTTCCCCATAGATTTTAACAATTAGTATTATATTACAATTATATGTACATGAAATTGAATCAATTATGAATTAAGTTTACATTACGACAGTTTTTGAATAATTAGAATTAAAGGTGAATTGTTATTACTATTGAATGAGTATTTTTTATGACGTTTTAAAAATAAATTAAATATATTAATTAGAAAGATATACATATAAAATTAATTTCATCGAAAAATATTGTTGTTGCGCCACCGGGATTCGAGCCTGGAACTCTTTCCAAACCGAATAAGATGCATTATCCAACTATGCTAAAGTGACTATTTAAAAATTTCATATTAAATTAAAATAAAGAATCGAATAAATATTATATTTTACGTATTCAAAACACACCACGTTCCGTCGTACCAAAATACAAATTCAAAATATGCAATTTCATGTTTTTCCTTTATCACGGATTACCCCTTCTGGGAATGAAACGTGATGTTGAAAAATACTCGGAAATGTCACAACGAACTGGGTTTATTTCACATTATACAAGTCATTAATAAATCGTTGAAATCACCATAAATTATATATTTATACTCGTACAATATCAGTCAATCACTACAAATGAAAAAATATGATTCATTTAATTTCTAGAAAAATATTACATCATCTGATTTAACTAATGAGAAGTTATGAGTGGGTTTGAAATATCATCTAAATCACTACTTGTGTTCAAGTAATTGGTTCCTGGTATTAATTTAAATACACATTGGCTTAGTTCTGGAGGCAAAAATCCCTAAAGGGACGGAGAATCTGTTGGACTCAAGTGAAAATGTTTGTTTGTATAATAATTTATGAATAGTAAACTTTAAGCGTAATAAATATGAACTATTCAATAGTATGCAGTGACGCCCAACCATTCATGAAAGATATATCAATTTTTTTAAATGCAGCATGTACCTGGTAATAAAGTATATTGAGGCAAAAATATTCAGTAACATTTCTATTCAAAATAATGCAAACCTAATTAACCTAGTTCTATAAAACTATAGTATCGGCTAGCAGCATTCTACGTTCATTGTATTTGTTGCGTATAAAGCATTGATGCCGAAAGAATTCAGGATACGGAAGGAATAGGCACGCACTATAATCCGGATTCTACTGGAATCTCCAAGGATGTGAACTGTATACTGTTTAAATTCACTATTTCCTCAACGGTTCCGATACAGTATAGAATATTGTAATCTGTACCGTACACGTAAAGTATGTCCAGCAGAAAATTTTCATGTTTAATTTTAAATAAATAAAAAACTACAATGTTATTTTCATGTTTTATTTATACAAAATAGAGTTTAACGATGCTAATTTAACGTTTTATAAACAATATCATCTAAATGCCGTCCATTTCTCTCAATACACTCTTGTAATCGGACTCTTAAATTTGCGAACACACGAGATCAAAGCGTTGGTTCAATGGCAGTAACTTCAACATATGTTAAAGTGAGTACAAAAAGCGCGACGCGCACGAACCAATGAATCACCGTACTTTAAATATTGCTCAACGGCGAACGTGCGGTGCGCTCTCGACCAGTGACTTATTGCGACTGGCAAATCCGAAAATCACCCGCGTCGAACAGTACCCCTCCCACTTACCTCACCTTGATGGTTTACGAGCAATTACAATTTATTCTTGAATTTTTTCCGCTGAACATCCTATATAACCGCACTGGTTTAAGGTCTCCAATCGACTGATCGAAGAGAGGGGGAAGGCACAGTCTATTATTTTCGTTCAATAATTAATATATATGTCCTAAACAGTATTGCTCAGTAATATGAAAAGCAGAACTCAAAAATAAATCAAAACTGCCGATTTTTAAGTCAGTTTACGCCCCCATCCTGACCTATGGCCATCAATTTTGGATACTGATGAAGAGGACTAAAAAAACAAATAAAAAAATCATAGCTAAGTTGGCTTGGTCGATTTTTTCGTCAGTGCCAGAGGGAAGAATACCTATAAGATAACTCAGAAAAACATGTAAAAGACAAATGCAGAGACTCTACGAAGAAAGATGGAACTATCAGTGGCCCCAAGTAATCGACATAGCGCAGGACAAAGAGCGATGGAAGAGTGCTGTCCAAGCGTTAGGCCCCCGACCCGATTAGTATTAAGAGGATGAAAAAAATAAAAATTAAATACTACCATAATAAAAATTTTCATCCTCTTATCCGAGAAGGGTCAGTGGTCCAAAGTCTCGACACGGCTCTTCCATCTTCCCTAATTTTGTGCTGTTTCAGTACTTGATAACCGAACAAGTTCTAATATTTCTTTATAAATTACCACTAGCTGCCTTCCCCCTAGAATTAACAAGACCTCACAACGTTAACGTTGACATTAAAAACTCACTGAAAATTAAATTTACAATCAATTTTCAACGTTCTCGACCACTGACGCGGGGCATAACAAGCAAAACGGTAGACACGGCCCTTGTGTCTCCTGATTTATATCGGTCCACATAGAACCTACTCCCTTGCATTATTAAGGGCAGTGCCGGTGCGTGGTGATATATTTATTACATCCAACGATGGTATACAATAGATTTTTTCAAGAATCGAAAACAGGTGCTTAAAAATCAACATCATTCATGTATTATTTTTATAAAAGGATAGTTCATACGCAGGGTTCGGAAATACAAGAAACTAACTATCTCAGTGTATGGTTTTAATATTTTCTATACCTTATATTTCAGGAGATAATTTTAAAATTTGCTGAATCCTTTTTAATAAAGTGAGGAAATAGCATATTTAATGATTTTAAGATAAATTCACTAATTTTTGATTGCGAATGACAAACGCATGGTCTCTTCGATCAACCTTCACAATATATGGGATTCACCAAGATAGCGTCGTCGGCCTTTGCGAATACGTGATTGGTTGAAATGGATTTGACGCTTTTTGAACATATACATGTCTATACTTGTCCACAAATGAAAATTTGTCTAATATTATAAAGATTTTTTAATCGTTTTGACGTTGAATTTGACTAGATTTGAAAAATCAAGCAATCTCAAAAGAATGTTCTAGCATTACAACTACAGTATATACTGTCTCTCGTATGGCTTGGTATAACACGTAAATTTTGGCGTGTTGACGCGCTCATGGCATTTAAAACGTTAAGAAGTATGCAAGCACCTACTACTCTGTGTGGTAAGTAGGTACATTAATTATAATACTTTAATTTTCCTGATTTCGATCAACATGTTCAAAATTATTGTGACAGATTCGAAGCCTTCTTTTTTTTAAATTATTTATTGAAATATTGTTCTACGATACGTAAGTATTCTTCACCGCGCCGCGAAAATTGTATTATCTGAATAATGTGCCGCGATGGTTAGAATATTGGAAACCACTATAGTATTATAGGGTGCAGTCAATTTATAGCTTTCTTTTGCACATAAATTATATTTGTAACGATTTGCTTACGTAGAGATGAATAAAAGTTTGCTAAAGTAAAAATAAGTAAAGACATGCTAAAATTAAGATGAGTAGAGATTTACAAAAACAGAAAGAATCAAAAATTCCCGCCACTGCGACTGAAACGTGAAAGTCTGCATTATTCCTTTACCGTCTTAATACGGACCAGTACTGACAATACGTGTGCGATAAATCTCTGCAGATATTGAGGCCCATCCTGGCAACATCCACAATCCGGATTGCAACATTGGTACCCACATCTAACAAGATCTTGGTGATACAGGTCATACGGCGTACCCTGTTACGAAATCCATCGATTTAATACTGCATTTACTTTCTCCGCACAGGGTGAACTTAAACCGAACAACATGAAACAGATTAATTTTGTAGAAGTTTAACGGACACATTAGTGGCCGTTCTGCGTTTAAAATTATTATCAAACTGTTTATGAATATACATATCTTTATATTTGTCAACCCCCATATTCGTAATATTTTGATGACAATTTTTCTCCCCATATTCGTTAGTACTTTTTCCGTAATCGTCCTCATTCCCACCGCCGGCACTAGCGCTGCAATCGCACGCCAATCAGCTAAACGTGTTAGGAAACTGTAGTTAGTCTGCATTGTGCGTGTATTTTGCTCTAATTTCTCACGTAATTATATTCGTATCTAATTGGGCTAAAGTGCAGAATATGGTCGAAAAATGGCACCCAAATTTTGCTATAGTCAATAAAAATATAAATACATTAACGATAATGTGCTTGACTACTTCAGAAAGGTTTTACAGAGCAGACAAAAACAAACAACATTGGATAAGTTCCTTGTTGAATCGAGTGCTACTGAATCATCGCCAAAATGGATTCCATGATCAAAATTGGAATTACTACTGACTCTATTGTTCTTAACATTAACCTTCCTTCTCTTCCACTTCTACCATTATGTATATCTATTTAGTACAATAAAGTTATAAATACTAATAAATGTATTAATTAGAAAGATACATAGAAAAATATTGTTGTTGCGCAACCAGGATTCAAACCTGGATGTCTTTCTAAACCGGAGAAAGTGCATTATCCAACTATGCTACAGCGACAAATTTTCGAACCCATATGTTACACTTTTTCAAATGAATACATCTATCATTCCATTATTTGAAAGCCATCTACTTTGTTTTTACGGAATCTCGAATTACTGTCGCTGGATAATGCACCTTCCCCGATTTGGAAAGAGATCCAGGTTCGAATCCCGGTAGCGCAACAACAATGTATATTTTATATGTATATCTTTCTAATTAATATATTTAATTAGTATTTAAAATATCACAGACCTATGTTCTGAATAATTGCAACTGAGTAAGAATGTGTTCTCCTTAATAATAAAGTTATAATTTAAATAACATTTTTGTACCATTGGAAGAAATTAATTGAATTTCAATTATTTCTTATGGGAAAAATTGTTTCTATATTCACATCACGTCGGGGTCACCGGTTTTACGAGGTTGGCGGTGGAATAAAACGCGGGTTTGCATATGGTCGTTTGTCATATGTTAAGGCATACAAAGATGGTGAAGACGGAAGAAGTACGAAGCGTCAGCGGAGCAGGTCGAGCGATACTCTTCGTGACGAGCAACGTTCACATGTTCGTTTGGCTTAATAACGCAGAGTGTGTGCATGTGTGTGGCCAAAGCAGGTTGAACAATAAAGAGTACTTACAGCTGTCGCGAGTTTATTTGATGCTTGGAACACAGTTACAGGGTGAATATTATGTTCAAGGCCGATGTTATTTTTGAATAACTAGAAAATGAAATGTATTTTTGTAATTTAATTTTTATTTATCAATTATTTAGTTTATTACAATTATTTACAATATATGGTATCGGCCAAGTAGCCGCCTCTGGCAGCGACACAAATGCGTGCTCTTTAACCATATTTTTCGTAACATTCTCGCACATTTCGCGTGTTATTTCAGTAATTTCATTTCGAATATTGTTCTATAGCATCGGAATTGTTGTTGGCTTATTGGCGTAGACCTGTTTTTTCAAGTACCCTCACAGAAAATAGTCGGGAGCCGTCAAATCAGGTGATCGAGGAGGCCAGTTGATATCACCACTTTTTGACATTATGCGACCGAGAAAAATTTCTCGCAAAATTTCAAGCGTAACTCGGGCTGTGTGAGAGATAGCACCATAAAAACCACATATGTTGCAGGTCCAATCAACCCAATTTGGCTACTAAAAAGTTTTCTAACGTGTGACGATAGCGATCACCATTAACAATTTAGAAAAAATGTTTTAATGACTTCAACACGTTGTTGAGGCGTTAGATGCTCCGTAATAAATTATAATCAACTACTCTCTACGACTACCAAACGCGAAGTGACAAATATTTGCCAACCCAAAATGGCGGTCAAACAAAATCGACCTGGAACGCAATATTCACCCTGTAAAAGGTCTACAATGAGAAGCGTTGCTAGTGAACTTATCAAAGAGACAACTGCGTGAGAAGTGGCGTGCATGGCACAGTCCCCAGATGGCTGCCGGCGCATATTATTGTTGTCTATTGGAGTCGATACTAGGCGTGGTTTAGAAGCCGGTAAGAGCCCCGATTTACAGCCATGTATATTCAGGATACGTTTAGGGGTCGTCGGCAGTGTTGTTGATTATGAAAGATGAAAGACGAAGAGTTGAAGTACCAACTTGTTCTGTAGAAATGACATGGTGATTTGGTGACCGACTCCGATTCTTGAGTTGTTTGATTTCATAATACCGAATATTTCGATGGATTCTTTACTGAGTCCTTTCAGCCGATACCTTTCCGAACTTTAATCCTTCTGATTACCCCTGTAGGTAAGGCGTCATGGTGTATGTGTACGTTCTTATTCATAACTTCATTGATTCATATCTTGAACCTCAAGGATTTCCGATTGGCCGACTATAAATCAGGCACCAGTATTTTGAGTCACCATGAATAACCTTATTACAACGACTTATCGATGCCAACATCGAATATTCGGCCGTTTAACAAAAGCAATGCTGTGTGCATTATGCATTCAAAAGATTTCCACACATCTCAATATCAACAAGCTATTGTGAACGATACCTTTGCAATATGTCGGCCATCGATATGTGAAAGTAGGTACCTACCTCCCCAAGCATAATATTTTCTTAATTTATAAAATTAATTCCAACCAATATTTGTATCTGCAATATACAATATACAGGGTGGCCTAAAAAAAGTGAAAACAACTCGTAACGCATGAGTTATTTCAAAATATAATATAATTAACTATAATTCTTTATGTATTTTTTTTTTGCACAATATTTAGCTAATCATAAATCATCAAAACACCCCCATATTGCATAATCTGGGCTGTTTGGTAGTCACATGCCTGGCCTGGCTCTATGAAATTATCATTCTCACGACGAAGAAAGTTGATTGTATTTCTGGCTGTGTGAGATGGAGCTCCGTCTTGCTGTAATGTCCAGTTATGCTGTAATTTCTAGCTATACTCCAGACTTTGTTTTGAAACTCTTTGATCATTTTCCTAGCACTCCAACGTTTTTCAATTCATAAATTTTTGATCAGAATACGGTCTTCTGCACTGATTTTTGTCATTTTGGGCAACAATTTAATAAAACAAAACAGTGGGAAAATTAACAATCAAATATGACGACCAGAAATTGTCGAAATAAAACGTAGTATAGCTAAATAGGTAAGTAAGTAAATTAGTAAATTATTTAAATTATTGTTGATATAGTTAAACTAATTTTGATGTAATTATATCACATTTTACGAAATGTTCTCACTTTTTTTGGGGCACCCCGTATAAGTGTTTAAACAAATCGACGTTTTAATTTTTTTAATAAGTTACACTTTGTACTACAAACGCGTTGAGTTATATTATTGTCACGTCTATTGTTTTGAGATGTGCAGTCCCTTGTATAAATGACTTTAACGAGGTTTAACATTCATCGAAATAATCACGAACGTATTGATCCATAATTTTTGACACAAAATATATATTGGTTGATTAAAGCAAATTAAAAAATAAGTTACTGATTTATTTTCTTATTTTTTTGGTATTAAAACTAGACCAACAAAACAGTTTTGTAAACATTTGTCTGAAGGTACATTTATATCAATTTTATTACATTTCATATAATCAAAACACAGTAACAGATATTAATTTCACTAAGTCACTTTTTTATCATTTCTTTCAAATTGAGAGAAAGAGTACTATTTTGTAAAGATCTAGGTAGTTTATTTTTTAGTGTAGGAACAGCAAATTCTATAGTCCTAGATGCATACTTATTGGTGATTTTTAAAAATTGTTAAATTCAAATTGGCTACACCTCTTGTATTTTTTTCGTATGAAGACACCCTATTTAGAGCATCGATGTATGATATTTATCACACCTTTGTCCCTGACAAATAACCATCGCCCCGTTTACATTCACACATCGTCGATCATTCAGGTTTCTAATGGGGCCATCTTTCAATATCCGGTTACCTGAATGTGACAGTTATTTAAAGGATATCCTATACTTCTGTTATCTTTAACATTTGCATCATATATTCTCTTCCATCCTATCCTCACTCGTGAATTCTACATGCCCAAACATCCTCAGCGACCCTTACTTAATCATGTTAACTTGTTTGTATTTATAATAAAATATTCCAGCGCCAAGATATAATATAATAAGTCAAATGATTAAAACAAAAAAAATCGTGCGTAACTCCGTTGGTCTGCACCGTGTATGGTGTGACTCACACATCATTGCGTTTCATCCTAGTCCCTTCACGGGAGAGTGTATTTAATAGTTAGCTCTTTAATGACTATCGTGTACCCACTAGTTTCTTTTCTTCCGTACATAACAATTGATTATCAATTTTTTTGTAATGTTGTTATATACCCGTATCTAAGAATAAATAAAGATAGCACTTAAAAGGGCGCAGGAAAGTCTAAATTAAAATCTCTGTTCGTTTTGCAATTTCTTATATTAGCTATTGTTTTTTTTTTTTTGTTTATCAATTGTAGATTTCGCGTTTCTGTAGCATTGTGTGTGGAACCGATAAAAGAAATTGCATACTTCTATAACGATTCCGGGAAAGGAATCTCACTCCATGCATCCGATGTAAATGTGTATTTCAGTGAATGCCATCTATACCAAATTTTACTCAATTGCACTCAAGGAACCTGAACAAAATTTAACCTTACCACTCCAATCTCACGGATATCTTGCCATTCCCCTGTTTAGATCAAATATTGTATACATTACTCTTTAGGGTCAACGGAAAAACAAAGACACCCCTCTCTACCCTCCACCAAAATTCATATTTTAAAGAATAACTAAATCTGAATGCCGAGTACAGACAGTTCGTCTTAAATAAATGCACGTGTCACGTGTCGGGACAGAAAAAAACACTTTAATTTATACAATATTTCTACTTTTTTATATTTCTATTTTAATTACCTATTGTTGTTACACTTGTGTACACTTAAACGCAGCTATATAATGTCTAAATTTAGAATGTAATAAAACTAAAAACTAATGTATAGAAAACACTCAATATTATTTTATATAGTATAGCAATGCTATCGAAAGGAGCGTGACTATAGGGACATATACAAATGTACATTTTCCTTCTACGATGATATCTCAATGAGATATAATTAATATCCGAGATTCTGTATACTGCATACGTCATCCGAATCCGCCAGCAAAACATATCAGGTATTTATTATTCATTGAACGCTTCGTCTTTAGGGACAACCGAGTCGAATCTCGGAGAGAAAACTCATCTACATCATCAGCTCTTTGATAAAATTATCCACCGTGATATTTTGCAGCCCTGTTTGATATATTTTATAAATCAAACTGTGAATTAATTTATAATCCATTAATTCGCACACTTCCCCATAAAGGTATGCAATTGCCTGTACAACTTTACCATTCACCCCGCATCCATTCAGGTAGTATTTTCAATAACTTTCCTTTCACCTATAAACAGCCCAATTTTTTTTTCAACATCATTTTCTCTCTTTCTATTAAAACTCCCCCGTATATTTAATTTTTTATCATATTGATAGCTCGTTAGTTCTTGCACGTTATATACGACATGTTACGAATGAATAGAAAATGTTATGGTTTGTATGAATATAGAAAAATAAGTATTTAAAATAATAAAAATCTGAAAACGTCAATATCTCGGACATGCAGTAAGATATCCGAAGAAGCACGCGATCTTGAACCTTATAATGCAGAAAAAGATTGCTGAAAGTCGGGGCCCTGGAAAAAGCAGTACATCATGGCTGAAAAACCTAAGGCAATGGTGTGGCCAGTCAATAGTGATGATAGCCAATATCCGTTGAACGTTGAACATGAAGAAGAATCTTCTCCAATCCATTGCAGAGTGAACATTGGTCGAAATGTATGACAGTAACAATTTTGTAGCCCACAGTCTAGCCATTCCTCACGAGAATTTGCTCAAAAGACATTTATATTGATAAAGATGTCTCACAGAGACGAAGCTATTATTTTTACATGGAATATATGTAAATCTTGGGCATCACTTAAAATACTGCCCTTTCAGACGTATTCTAGTATATATATATTAATAATTCGAATGAATTTCATATATACACATAAAGGATATAGTCCCATTCTTCAGACAAAAGAGTATCAGCTTCATCGTCATCTATATTGGTAAAAATCCATAGATGGTGACAGCATAGTTGGTAATAAATAATTGAAATGTCCCAACAAGATAACATATATACAACTTACAAAAATTTGATAGATGTGGTAGCATGGGTAAATAGGTGAACGTTACACTGTGTAAAGTGATCACTTAAGCCAGCCGATGACACAAGACGACTTCCATACTTCCCATGTAAAAATAATAGGTTCGTATCTGTGAGATATCTATCAGGGAATAAATCCCAGTAATTGGTTCCTACAAAGATTTTGACATACTCAAAATATTGTGACATTTATTATGTATTTATACTAGCATACCTTGCAACTAAAAATACACTCTTAGGCGTATTTTTTGGCAAATCTATTTATAAATAATTAAATAAATTGAGTAAATATTAAACAAATTATTAAAATAAATAAACACTCGTTTCCAAGAATTAGATTCGAATCGTCAATCCGTATTGGTTGGTACAATATTCTCTCTATGCAAAATGCAAAATCTGCGCTTAATGAAATGACAGCCCTTCGTAGGTAGTGAAACGATAAGTGCGACACTGTTTTAAAGTTAATTAAAAAATATCAATAATTCTCACATCCTACAATCCTTATAGATCTTAGTGGACCACACTTCCTCATACGTAAATAGCATGATTTTCATCTTGACACAGTCTTATTTAATAAGATATTTTAATACTTTACAACATTAGCACCTACGTGTTATTTTTAAACGTCGGAATATTTAAAAGATTATTAATTTACATGTCAAATCTAAAATTTAACGATGCCAGGTTAATTAATACAAAAATATAATAAATATCCAACAACGTTGTAATCTTGTGTTTTGCGCAGATTAATTTTTATTTTACATTTTATTTCAAACTTTTACGACTGTATTTTATACATAATAAATGGTAATGATTTCATTTATAACTGGTGAAAAATAAAAAATATTTACATCTCTATCCATCATACGTGGGGTGACCAGATTGTGGGATTTGTAAATTGTGACACTCGCCGTAAAAAAATGTCAACCGGGTCGATAACGAGTACATCTCGAATTTTTTTTTTTAATACAAATTTTCTAAAAGACAGGTGCCACTAAAAACATCGTATATATCAAAATAAAAGAGGAATTAAATCACAAAATTTTAGTATTTGTAAAGTATGTGTGTCTAAAGGTGTTTTTTTAGAGGTTACTTTTTCGAAATGGCAACACTTTTTCCGGCGACAGCTGATTTGTACTCAGTTTGATTTGCCATTTTATCATTAATAGACTTACACCAGAACAACGCTTGCAAAATATGCAAGTTTATTTCGAAAATCGTAGTTCAGTTCGCAAAACTCACCGAGCGCTACGTTCGTTTTACGGTCGACATAATCGTCCACCCGAGCAAGTAATTCGAATAATCATGGATCGTTTTCGCACCACGCATTCTCTAATTAATAATACACATCTGTAGAGACGTCATACAGGGCGCACCGAAGAAACTGTTGCTGCAGTGGAGCGTAGTATTGAGGAGGACCCGAATGAGTCGATTCGCCATCGTGCACAGCAATAGATCCAGGATTACTGACTTTTTCGTTCCCCAATTGAATGTCATTAATGTGGAAGAGTTGCGGTTTCAACAAGACGGCGCAACATGCCACACAACGCGCGCCACAATCAATTTATTGAAAGAAACATTCGATGAGCGCATAATTTCGCGTAATGGGCCAGTGAATTAACCTCCAATATCGTGTGATTTAACACCTTTGAATTATTTTCTGTAGAGATATGTGAAGTCACTAGTCTACACCGATAAATCATTAACGATAGGCGACTTGAAAGCCAACATTCGTCGCGTTATTGCCGATATACGTCCCCAGCTGCTTCAAAAATGGTCGAAAATTGGACAGATTGTGCTTTACTTAACACTAATGGCAAAAAATTATCTTTCCAATGAAGACAATACCATGACCATTACCACGATTTCTATGTGTTTCATTTCATTTTAAAGTTCTAAACCTCTAAAATAAACAACCTTTATATGCACACAAAACTTAGCAAATGGCGACTAGCGTTTAATAATGGCACAATGCTGATAAATCAAATATTCTGAGGGAGTGGCGATGAAGGTATGTACTAGTTGACGAAACGTACAACTTTGGAGAGGCAGATAAAGTATTTTCGTGTATTTATCTAAAAAAAATTTAGATAAACGTCTGTCGCGTGTTTCAAATGTCTAGATTATTTTTCCATACATTTTTTAGACACGCGAGCGGTTAATTTTAGTGCGATATATTTTCTGAGAACTACTACAATATATAATTACGATACCTGGTCACCCTGAAAATTAAAAATTCATGTGCACCTATGTCAACAACATAAATAAATCATTCATTTAAATTAGTAAAACCAAAAATCTTAAATATCTGATAAATAATTTATAATCTGATTGTTCGTCTGACAAAGTTCGTTTGATGACGAGATTTCCGAGTTTCAATATTCGTCTGGAAGTAAAACATTGGCTGACCAGTCCAAGAATCGTGGATTAAATTCTTGATAGATGGAAATAATGTACACAATTTTTTTCGAATGATTATTTGCTATCGATTTACTCAAAGGTATTTGAGATTCCGTAAAAACAAAGTGGATGGCTTTCAAATAATGGAACGGTAGGTATATTAATTTGAAAAATGTATATGTCTGCTGTAGTATAGTTGAATAATGCACCTCCCTCGGATTGGAAATAGATCCAGGTTTGAATCCCGGTAGCAACAACAATATATTTATCGATAAAATTGATTGTTTATCTTTTAATATTTAAAAAAAAATGTTTTTAATTTAAATTAAAATATATGTAGTACAAATCTGTATATTTATACTAATTTACCAATCAAGTTAGTTAAATAAATAATTATCGAAGTCTCCGTCTACAACGGAGGTTATTTAAGCGTTCAGGGAACGCCTCATTTTATAGCTGGATAATTACACCAATAAAAAGTCCACAAGACGTTTTTATATGTCCGCTTCATTAGACATTACACAATCTGAATCCGGACCTCTGAGGTAGTACTGCCTACTTGCCCGCCAACATATTAGATATCTGAATCCTTAAGATAATCAAGGTCTGTTTTACAATAAATATAATTTGATAAATAATACATAATCAGGGATTACAATTAACAATCATTGGAGGCTAGTTATTTATATATCTAATTAAATACATCTGCAGCAATGCTACTAATGAAGAGGAAAATCGTATAACCTAACCACATCTGACTTAACCTTTTTGTTACTGATCAATTTCATAATCCCGCAGACCAAGAAATAACTTCATTTCACGACTATTTATTTTTTAATACGCATAAATATGAATCTGACTAAATATGTGCTTGTTTGCTAACCACGAATTGAGCCAGCATACAAAAACATAATATGATGTCCATAATGATTTAATAGCTATATTTGAACATGTCCAAGAACACACAATAACTGGAGTTTCACCTACAAATGCACTGTTATTAAACATATAATAGATATTTCATAGAGACGAAACTATTTTTTATTATGTTTTAATGGAAATATATGGAAGTATGGGTAATTGCAGGGCTTACGACCTTTATTCGGCTGGCTTAAGTGATCACTTTATATAAATATAACGTTCACTATTCTCACACATTAATCAATCTCCATATCTATCATTTTTTGTATATATGTTAATATGTGGAAACACTTAGAATACCACTACATTGTCGCCATCTAGATAGATATTAACATATATACAACTTTTAAAAATTTGATGTATATGGAGGTTATATGGAATGGTGAACGTTATATTGTGTAAAATGATCACTTAAGCCAGCCGAAGACAGGTCGTAAGCCCTGTAATTATCCATCTATTATTTGTTTGATTTAATAGCAGTTTTTTCTTGCTAACCCAATATTTAAATGGCGAATTATTTAATCACTTCTCTTGTATAATAATTACAATACATAACGTTCAGTTATAACAAATAAATTGGATCAACATGAATCTTTCACCATCGTAGTATGCGTAATACAAAATAAAGACTTAATTTTGAAGGTTTTGCTATTACAAACAAAAATGGTATTTGCGCCACATAAATTCCGGTATTGAAGAATGCACGAAATAGACCAGTATTCTGGAATTTCGTTACCGATGCCCTACTCACGACCAGTTGGTCTGGTCTGGTGATAATATGCTCGCGCACTGATTGAAAGGTCGGGGGACCTCATCACAGGAGACCAGAAAAAAACAGAAAATTTTGAATGATAAGAATAAACACTTTGTTTAAAACCACTATTTATTGACACATCAACATGTTTCGATACCTTTGGTATCTTCTTCAGGAAATAATGTATACTAAAATTAAAAATGCTAATTAATTCATTTAATTTAGAATTAATGAGCACATGAGATGTCTAAATAGCAACAACTATTCCGAATTCGCCAATCATATTTTGGAAACTAACCATTGTTTTGACATTAACATGGGTTTAGATATTTTACATACAATTACTAGTTTGACAAATTGGAAATTTTAGAAATAAGATAAAGTGTTAATAGCAAATTAAATATTGTAAACAGCCAAGTTCTTTTAGCAAATAGATACCTTTTAAAATTGTTTTCTCAGCAGTTCTTAATTAGTCACCCACCGCTTATACTTTTATTGTTTTTTTTTATCTATGCTCGCATTTTACATTGTTTCCTGAAGAAGATACCATAGGTATCGAAACATGTTAATGTATCAATAAATAATAGTTAAAAATAAAGTATTTTTTCATATTATTTATGTAATATGTTTGCCACAAAGTAATTTTACAAATATTAAAGAAATAAAATTTTGACTTGTAAGCATTTTAACTCACCCCTCTTCAAACTACTACCTGCCTACCTAACAAATAACGTGTTTGTTAGCCTAGTGGTTAAGGCACTCGCCAAGTGATCCAGTGGTCGGGGGTTTAAGCCTCACTCCAGGAGACCATCAAGTTAGTCCTATTTTTATAGCACATGTTAGAAATTAATAAGAATATTGATGCAACACGTATTTGTTTGACTGCATATATTACTCAGTACCCATAACCCTCAAACTTACGGTTTGACACATTATAGAATTTTTTTAAATATATTAATTAGAAAGATATACATATAAAATCAACTTCATCGAAAAATATTGTTGTTGCGCCACCGGGATTCTTTCCTAACCGGGGAAGGTGCATTATCCAACTATGCTACAGCGACAATATTTTTAGCGACAAATTTTCGAACCTATATGTTACCTTTTTGATATTAATACATTTAATCGTTCCATTTTTAATGTGTTCTCCTAAGAAATTTTTTTGTTCGTAAAACCACAACGCTGTTCAAAAAATTTAAATTCACTTGTTCTTTCACGTTCCGATACATAGGTAAAGAACACGGTATCTACAGAAAAAATAATTAAATAATAATTCGTTCCTACTACCTATTTACTTACACAATGTATTAATCATATTTAAAAATGTCAAAAATAAAATAAATACAATAAAATTTAATTCCTTCGAACTGCAGGCGCGATGTCTACATACCACGGCACTAATTGTACTCCTCACTAGATTTTTTATTATTAAATCAATTAAAGTTATAAACGCTATTAATTTCCCGTTATTATTGACGGATTACATCTAGTTTTTAATATAATAGAACAAGCAACAGTGAAATTCTTGAAATAACATTTGATAAAGATTATTAATTTGTGATTTCCAGGCTGCGTATGGTACGGTCCACCGATGTGAATGATGGACCAATTTAAAACGCAATTACAAACTCTATTGAAAACTAATTTCAAACTACAGCATGTCATAAATAAATATAAATGCACCTACCTACTACAAATACTGCGTATTGTTCACCGGGCTGGGCGGCAAGTTTCCGCGGTACCTCAATTCCATTGAAATAATTGGACACGATCATTTTAATCATTGCGTCTATAACCACAACACCACACTTGAATTGGGGCAATTTTAAATGTAATTTTGTTTTGATTAAACTACAAACTACAACGATGCAGAAAAACATTGAGGAATATACAATAAGAGGTCTTTATAAATTACTGTCAAATAATGTCACACGGTTGCACTATGCGGGAAACTAAAAAAAGATTGAATTGGATCATTTTGTTAACATGCATTACAATATTTTTTGTTCTAATATATAAAATATGCCACTCATTCGTCGGACAAATGTCACACGTGTGACAGTTTAAAATGCGCCGTCCCGCGATTGGCTGTGAACGCGGCTCCAGCTGATATGAAAATAGGGATGCGCGCGCGCGTAACAATACATAGGTATTGAAAAAAAAACTCTTCCGTCACTGGCAAAAGAATCGGGTAGATTACGTCTGTGTGTAGACGTGTTTTTTTTACTTCTTTCTCTGTGTCCAATATTTAGAGTTTTCAATATTTTTTTTTAATTTTTAAACAAGATTCCAGATTACGCTGGCTAATGAATTTTGCCGAGATCAATTTTTTTATTGACATCTGACAGGAATCTACAGAAGTTATCGTATCCAAAAATCCAATATATCTCAATACACTGTAATATAATATATGGGATGTAACGGATTGTATGTACAAATTTTTTTTTAACGGAGGGTGGTATCGAGGTCTCCTGGTCATGATGGTAGTATTTCTATCGAAATATACCTAAAAATACTGTCTTGCTGGTGGTGACATCCCAGGGCGACGCTCGAACCCCGATCGTTAGTGTCTTACCGCTAAACCAAGCAAGCACATCAAATCGTAAGTATTTAATCCATTTTTAATCCTTAGTCGTGTATGTTTATTTATATCTAGTATTATATTGTTGTATAAACACCCGTGGCACCCGTGGTAAAAGTCGCTAGACAGACGAAATCATCCAACTCTATAGAAACACTCAGCAGCGGGTAACAATGGATAGAGAAAAGTGGAAGACTCCAACAGCGAATAAAGAACAGCTTATAATGATGTATCACTATGAATATGTTTTATTATCAGATATCATATTATATTATATTAGCTGTATTATAGAAATATTGTAGAGTTGTATATTTTTTCGGCACTATATTTTGCACTGCACTTTTTAAAATTATAAAACTCCTGCACATAAATTAATGACTATGTATATCCGAATCTAAAAAAAGACATGTATGTCAACCATGTAAAAAAAAACATCTCTATAATGTATCTAATGTAATTGTAATTTTTAAAAAATCTAATATATACTCTATATGAGCTATAAACAAGTATTATCTACCAATTGAATTAATAATTAACTGGTATTTCATCTAACGAAAAATATAAACTATCTTTTATGAGACTACAATGTCCATGAAATAATTATAAAAGCTAATGATCCCTATCTATCTCTTCTATTTTAACCTTCACTGAACACTTTTTTTTAATTCTATGAATGTGTATAAATACCATGAATTTTATATAATATACGTATTAAAATATTTTCATCGGAATTAATATTCTAGCATTCAATTTCTTTTAAATGTTAATACTACTTTTAAATGTCAATAATGACTCGAATAAAAAAATTTACAACCTTTATTATTTTATTTAAAGACTCATTTAAAATACAATCATTAAGTAATATAATAATTTACTATGTTTGATGCGGTGACCACATTTTCGCGTGATAGTATCGCTGGAAGATCTTTTTTGTTATATGTTTTTATTTAATATATAATATATTATTTAGGAGAACACATTCTTATTGTGAAGTTGTAATTATTCAGAACATAGGTCTGCGATATTTTAAATATGAAATAAATATATTAATTATAAAGATATACATATAAAATCAATTTTATCGAAAAATATTGTTGTTGCGCCACCGGGATTCGAACCTGGATCTCTTTCCTAACCGGGGAAGGTGCTTTATCTAACTAAGCTACAGCGAATAAGGTAATAATAAAATAATAATCGTAAAAATAAGGTAGATGGCTCTGTCAAATGATGGAACGATTAAATGTATTAATATCAAAAAAGGTAACATATAGGGTCGAAAATTGTCGCTAAAAATAATGTCGCTGTAGCTTAGTTGGATAAAGCACCTTCCCCGGTTAGGAAAGAGATCCAGGTTCGAATCCCGGTGGCGCAACAACAATATTTTTCGATAAAATTGATTTTATATGTATATCTTTATAATTAATGTATTTAATTCATATTTATAATATATTATATCTATATGTAGGATAATATTAGAAATTGTTTAAAATGTTTTGCTAAACTTCAACATCATGTACGTCCTTGTATGGGAAACCAAAAAATGCCCTAGAATATTCTAAATATGTCAGCTGAACGATTTAAATGTAATTTTTTTGTTATAGAAGACGAAGTGATGGCTTTGAGATGTGGAGCTGGAGATATTTGCTGCTCGTACCGTGGACGGCGAGACCCAGGAATGTATTTATTCTACAGGAAATACACGTAAAGGATAAACTCTCATTTTTCCTAAGAAAAGATAGATGCAAAATATCGAGAAGTAATAGTCAAGAGATCAGGTCCTCAGATTGATGTGAATTATGTGAAATTAGTCTTTGCCTGATAGAATCCCTTTAAAAATCATCAAAGTTAACCTTAAAATAATTCCAAGAGCTTCTTCTGGATGCAGAATTTTTCCTTACGATGACTCTTCTAAATGTTCATACAAGAACATGGAACTCATTGATTCAACCATGCCAAGCCAACTAAATTGAGTCATCTTCTCGAGAGATGATTAATTGTTGGAACTTATAAAAAATCTGCACGAGACGTGTTGAAACTCACCTGTAGAGTAAGTCTGAGTCATTCGACAACTCTCAATTATCGTTACGTAATAATTGTAATTTTTTGTTTGGCCTCGATGATGGTGATTGTTTTGTACGAATTATAACTATAAACCTTTCGCAATTTATCCGTAAAACTACCACAATTGTGTGTTATTTGATTTCCTTTACTTTGATAGTAAATCGAGAAAAATACGAAAAAAACAACATAAAAAATTAGCCCACATCCTTTAGAGACCACCCTTGTTGTGAAGGTGATAAAATGGAAAAAAAGACTACAGAATCACGATCAGCAGGACAACTAATTTTATCACTAACATTTGGGTGGTCAACGCGTTGAAATTTTCCATTCATCCGTTCAAAAAAGGCGAAATGTTTCTTCATTATCTAAAACAGAACAAATCTACTTTTCATAAGAATCAATATGTATACTAAGGACATTTATTATTATATATCATACACAGGATGGCCCAAAATAAACACCAAACCTGGCATTCGGGAGTTGAAAAATAAATCTAAAATTTTAGTTAATTTGTTTAGATTTATTGTACAAAGATCTAAACTTGATAAATATAATTTTACATAAGATGACAAGCGAATAGAACGTTTAACCTTCTTGTTATAAGTTGAATTGTTTTTTTTTAAGGAGAACACATTTTTAATGTGAAGTTACAATTTTTCAGAACATAAATCTGTGATACTTTTAATACAAATTAAATGTATTAAATAAAAAGATAATATATACACGGTGGCCCAAAAAAAGTGAAAACATCTCGTAACACATGAGTTATTTCAAAACATAATATAATTAATTATAATTCTTAATGTAATTTTTTTTGCACAATATTTAACTAATCAGAAATTATAACAACACCTCATATTGCATAATCTACTGGATTTAAATCTGAGTTGTTCGGTGGCCACAAGCCTGGCTCGATGAAATTAACATAGAGAAAGACGAAGAAAGTATATTGTATTTCTGGATATGTGAGATGGAGCTCCGTCCTGCTGTAATGTCCAGTTATGCTGTAATGTCTAGCTATACTCCAGACTTTGTTTTGAAACTCTTTAATCATTTTCCTAGCACCCCAACGTTTTATAATTCATAAATTTTTGATCAGAATACGGTCTTCTGCAATGATTTTTATTTTAAACTAATTTTGATTTGGGTCACCTGTACATGCAATTAAAGGCGATTAGTTAAAAATACAAAACTTTATATTTAAAAAATTTAAAAAACCATGATTTGTCATTTTGCATTGGTGCCCAATTTTTTTTTGGTTACTCCACTAGATGAAGCAATTTAAAATGTTTAAATAATTAGTTTTCTGTGGTCATCTATTTTCACTTAAACTAACGTATCTCTGAAATGTTGATAATAGTTTAAGAAAAACTAGTAGAAGAACTTTTTTTTTTAAATAGAGATGCGTATACGTAATACTACTATCTAACCAAGCAATTGTTTTTACTATGAACATAGGACTAACTTGCTGCACCTCTGGGGCGCAACTCGAACCCCCGACCACTTGATCACTAGGCGAGTGTTTTACTCCTAGACCACAACAAACACGTCGTTATCGAAATACTATATAAGATAGGAAAGGTTCCTGGTTCGAATCCAGGTGGCACCAAAATCAATAAATTGTTTTTATCTGTACCTATATACCTTTCTAATTGATACATTTAATTTGTATTATTCAAAATATATAAGTTGTATTAATGTTTCCAAATTTATTAAATGGATTAATTATTAGTGGATTGATTATTAAAATGGATTAACACATGTATCAATTTGAAAATTTAACATATAGGTACGAAAATTTATCGTTAACTTACTATGCTGATACGATGTAATGGTCAGCGCATTTCCCCGGATAGGAAAAGTTCCTGGTTCAAATCCTGATGGCAACAAAATATTTTTTCGATAAATTGATTTTATCTGTATGTAATCTGTTTGTATTAATTATGTTTTTACACACAATTTAAATTGTTTTCCACAAAATTATTAATTAGCACACTTACAGAAATTATAGGTCTAACACATACATACGCAGGTGTTTTTATGTATAATAGATACTGCATAGTACTTTCTGCTTGGTTTAATGTGAATGGTGAATGGTTCACAGATACAATACGCGGTTCTTCCTTTTAGCCAAAATCAACCATAGGTCGCTTTGTCCTTGCATAATTACACCATTAATTGGACAAATATATTAAAACATGACATGCAGTGATTCATGGAAACATGATGCCATTCTGATGATCGCGGTGATTATGACGAGACGGTAATAATTGGTTATTACGGATATGGTTCGCGGTTCGTATCCGCTTTGCCGCCATTCAGGTACAATTGTTTCCGGTCCCCATTGTTGCTGACAATTGCATTGTGCCGCGGAATCTGTGGAATCGTCTAGCCAAGCACGTCTATACAACCATTGTCCATGTTCAGCTAACTTTTTTACTTAATCTCTATAGAAAAGTTATGAAAAATCACAAATTAATAAATTATGTACTCTCATTTCAAAACACGTGAGGCAGATAAAGCAGAAGCAAAATCCGAAGATGATTTGTAATGGCAAAATCAACGATGACCAGTCTAATGAAGATATGGAGAAATCGGTCTATCCTAAAAAGAACCAAAATCCGTCTGATGACATCTTTGGTATTTTCATACAAGCAAAAAAGCTGTGCATAACTAAAAATTCTGAAATAAATTTAAAAATTGGATTAACAAAAACATTATTTTGCAATCAGTGCCATCTGTGTACCAGTAGAAACTTAATTGCTTAGTTGTAAAAACTCACCGCTGTACTTATCACGCTCTTTTTTTATTCGCCGCATCGAGCTATTTACATTACTCAATTCTGTCTTTGTACCAGCTAGTGAATTACTCAAGTCATATAAATGACTATTTACTGAATTGAAAATTCCTTTCGGTTGATCTGTTTTGTATGGAGTCATTATCTATGCTGTTTTTTAACAGAATAACATTAGAAAGGGTTACAACTGCGTGCAAATCATTGAAGTGTCTACTTCCTATTTTACTTATTCACGAATATTACTATCTTACAGTTTTTAACGTGTTGATTTCATGATTGTTCTTTAAATTTAGTGCATGGATTTGGATTGGCAGTTGGCAGAACTATTTCTTGCGTTAACCTTTAATATAAATAATTATTTCCTTTAGTAATTACGTGAAGGATTTTCAAACAATAAATAAATAGAATGTGTTCTTAAAAACCTTCATACATTTTTTGTATGGGTAAGAAGGTATTATTTTACGTTAAAACTTAAACTTTAAAAACACTATTAACAGTACTCTAAAATTACAAATAAATACATGGCGGGGTCGCATAAACGACGGATTTATTTTGTCTAAAGACGTTGGTTAAACGAAAGTACATATATTGTATTATATATAATTGTATAATGTCATTGGTAACAGCATAACCTAAATCTTCGTACCTACTGCACGCCATAGCAGTTTACGGAATGGAAACATGGATATCAAGAAAGATGGAAAGGAATATGTTTGATGTCTTCGAGATATGGTGCTGGAGGTGAATGCTGCGCATATTTCTATCCTCGACAACATGTAGGAGAAAGATTCTTGGATACTTTGATATCTCGAGAAGCTCATGATCACAGAAATAGTTGAGGGAAAGCGACTAGACCAAATAAAAGAGTTAACAGGGTCCTATTTAAACTCTGCGATCAACATGGCTCAAGACCGGGAGGAATAGAAACGTGTTATGCACCAAGTTTCAGATATTTCAGTGGACCACGACCCTCAGTATTGATCACAACAGGAAGAAAAAGAAGAAAGCCTTTCACTAATAGACTCGCCCAATGAGCCATGCATTAAAAATCTGCAACAATGTGTTAACCCGCAATATAAATATAAATTAGTTACCATCAAATTCTTGTACGAAACGTCATATTATTTATCAGATATCTGAAGTATGGGGTAATTATAGGGCTCATGATCTGTCTTCGGCTGGCTCACCCCTCAATCTCCACATTTATCAAATTTTTGAAAGTTGTGTATATGTCAGTATGTCCACTCGCTTCAAGTACCACTACACCATCGCCATCTTTGGACCAAATTTGATAATCCATTTTTCCCTTTAGCTTTGTCTCTATGAGATATTTGATTAATAACCGTGCCTTTGTAGGTAAAAATCCAGTAATTGGACGTATTCAAATATTATCCATATTATTTATTTGTAAAAATTGTTTTAGCAGACATTTGCAAAGTATTATAATTTTAATTGCACAATAAGTTAACTAATAATCGTCGAAAGGGACATAAAACTATATAATATTAGTTTAGTTTAATTTAAATTTAGATTAATGTGTTTTCATAATATATCATCTTGTTTAATAGCACAACTATACAACACTGTACAGTGAAGCACGCATTCATATGTCGAATGTCTCAGTTTTACTTTAATTGTTGCGTAATACCACCATGTGGTATAGCCAAGCTTACATTATTTATATTTCGAACGCCGTACACTATTGCGCATCACGTGTTCAGACATGGAATCCATGCGCTTTGTACCTATAGGTCAGATTTAAAATCTTGTTCAGTCAGATTTAGTATTTTGTTCGCTTGTAAAATCTTGTCAACCGAAGCAAGACTAGCGGTACACAACGGGCACTAATGTATGGAAGTGAGGCCTGGAGCTGGCGGAAGATGCGTACATATGGCAAATAAGGAAAGAATATAAGGCTAATGTTAGTGTAATGAGTAAAATTAAGAAATGATCACTTAGGTGGTTTGATCATGTGGAACGGATGAATAAGGAGAGAATGGTAAGAAAGATGTATGACGCAAGTGTTGATGGCATCAGAAATAGAGGATGTCCGCGCAAGACTTGACACGACCAGGTAAACCAGATACTGGAGAATGAATCTATCAGAAGCCTCAACAATTGGCGAGGTTGTATGAATGTGGATGAGGCGAGAATTGTGTGTCAGGACAGAGGAGTGTGGCGCTCTATCCTCTCTGCCTACCACCGCGGGGAAACGGCGTGACAGTAAATTAGTTAGTAAAATCTTATTGTTTTAACGGCGTTTCTAACTTTTATTAACGTCAAAAATAAGTCGTAATATAATACCAATTTTAACACATCTTCCCTCTCATTGTACTCACTTCATATGTCTTTGTAGAACTGTCTATTAGAATCATAAACGACCTGTTGACAATCTGTCTCCTTAATTTAAAATGAAATAATTAAATACCTCTGGCCGGTTAGCGTACAAGATCAGACCTGCGTGTAAACATTCAGTGTTAAGTCATTCAAAATAAATCAATCCGTGTCTTTTATAAATTAAATTTTCAATTTTAATTATTTTAGCGGAGGGCTGATAATTTTAATAATTTGTTTAATTCTCGGAATTCTGAATTATATCTAGATTAGAAAAAATTGCTTACAAATCACTCATACAAATTAAGTTATAAATACCATATATTAATGAACTGCGTTAGCCTTGTACCTTACCCACTGAACTACGACCCTCTTAGTTCAGTTGGTAAGGCTTCCGCGTCGATCCCCCAGGGCTGAGGATCGTGATCTCCGTGAACTCCGTGACTTAGTCAAACGAGGAAGGAGGTCCTGCCTCTTCCTCTCCGTCCTTCGACGTGACCCACCACAACAGACTTCGCCAAGCTATCTTCCCTTTTCGCCAGAGGCCGACAAATTGGTTCGTCTCAGACAAATGGTTGAGAGTTTGTTCTTGATTTACAGCTCCTGAAGAATGGAGACATTCGTACTAGTGATGAGAAAAAATGCTACTCTTGACTCACTAGTGTGATTTTGATTAATATTCGATAATATCAGTGATTTAAAACTGCGACTGTGATCACAGTTTCATTACTAATACGTGTGCACCGCACGATATCACAATACATGAAATAAATAAATAAAAAAACATAAATTTGAGCGTATTTCTTTATATTTTTTTTATTTCATTTGCGTTAAAAACGTATTCTAGCATATATAATTAAATATTTTGTCAAATCTGGACATAGAACTTCATGTCATCGCGTCGTTTAATTTCTGGCTGGCAGCTACCAATAAAGATAAGGCAAGAAGTGTGTGATTTTCTCAAGTCTGGGTTTTTCACTATTGTCGTAATGTAAAAAAAATTTGTCTATATAGATCTACAAGATATAGAGATCAAATTGATATCCCAAAACTAAAATATACCGCAACTCAAAATCAATATATTTATAAAGGTATCAAATTTTATAACAATCTCCCCATCACAATTAGAAAAATTACGGACTATCATAAATTTGTAACTGAAGTTAAAAAAATATGTACACAGACTAACTGAAACATAAATTAACTCGAATATACTCCTCTATATACGAGTCTTACTCTCATAGAGAAGAAACAAGTGTTAAAATATATATATATATATCCACTGATTATTTAAATTGTATTATATTTTTAATATTAATAAAAAAATAATAAAAATAGATTCCTCGTTGCGTATTTCAAGTCAATGTAACATGGCATTAATCACTTGCCATTATTTATGTAACTAGTATTTCTTTGATATAACTCTTTCATAATGTTTATCTTTTCACGAGGATGGAGTATCAGCCCTACGCTAACCTAATCACACAAAAAAATATTTTTATGTGTTTCATCAACATTTCGACGATAAATAGAGTTTTATGATGTTAAATTAGCGCGACGTTATGTTAGTCATTGATGAGGTTTTTTTATCCTATACTACCGTAAAATTATACATATAAAATATGATAGAACCCAGTGAATACTTTTTCCATGTTTTTGTTTTTGTGTTCATAACTTTTTATACGTTGTTCGTACCGTTTTCTTGTACATGTGAATGTGTCCATATTAAGATGCAACTAAATTGTAATTATTAAGGAGAACACATTCTTATTGTGAAGTTGTAATTATTCAGAACACAGGTCTGTGATGTTTTAAATACTAATTAAATGTAATAATTAGAAAGATATACATATAAAAACAAAGTAGATGGCTTTTAAATAATGGATCTAACATGTGGGTTCGAAAATTTGTCGTCGAAAGTATTATCGCTGTACCATAGTTGGATAATGTTCCCCGGTTTGGAAAGATATCCAAGTTCGAATCCCGATAGCGCAAAAAAAAATATTTTTCGATAAAATTGATTTTATATGTATATCTTACAAATTAATACACTTAATTAGTATTTTAATTGTAATTATTTAGATTTCACTATGTCCAATGACCTTGTAAAAAAATCCCAAAAAATAAATAAAAAATAGATGATAGAAATAAAATTATCATAAGTATGTTAACTTGTTGGTGTAGCGGTTAAGACGCTGGCCTAGTGATCTAGTGGTCGGGGGTTCGCGCCTCGTTCCAGGACAACAGAAAGTTAGTCCTATTTTCATAATACAAGCGTTTAGCTTAGTTTTAAAATAGTAAGAATATTGATGTGACATGTATTCCGTGTACGCATCTCTATTTTTTTTTTAAATGGAGAAAAAAGGCTTATGAAATACTAACATAGGAAGTGCAAGCCTTAAAAACTAACTATGTTCGGAGGGTTCAATGACTATATTTTCTCCAAGGTACTAGAGTGCAACTGAAAAAAATTTGAAACGGATGCAATCCAATATAATATACATTTATATCCAGGGAAGGAGAGTTTGCGTTTTGAGTTACGTTTTGCGCAGAGTCCTAAAAAGTAAGTACGCAAAATTTGATTTAAATCAGCCAAAGGGCGTAGAATTAAGATAAACAGACAAATAAACATACATTCGATTATATAGATACTAGGCGGCGGATATACGCCATTATAAGAAACAATGTATTGACCCATATTATTGAATGACTGGTGGATATAGTTTAACATCGTGCATGTACATTTTTATAGTTCAAGTTATTGTAACTAATATATCTATGAATTTACTCTTTATATACCATGGTATATACCATTTATTTACAGCCTTAATGATCCAGTAATTATAACTGTATTCTAATTGATTTTTTTTATTTATCATATTCAATAGTGTATATATCTATATCCACATTTCTTGAGCCACTGAAGCCACTGCAACTAACCTGAAGACACTGTAACTAACCAAATAAGTAGCAAATGATACAAAAGAATAAATGTAAATGACACATATAAAACACTCTCTATCTCGATACGGACTCTACTCTAGTGAGGTATGCAAGGAATACATGTAAGGTATAGAATCAATATCAGACATATCTATTTTTTATGATTTTTATGTTAGGTATGTACAAATATAAAGCAAATTAATGTCTACAAGACCAGCCTATCGAAATTTGACAATTATTACCAAATTTCGTATAAAAATGCAATTAAAATTTAACGGTTACATCAGTCGCAGACATGTTCAATAGATAATTAATTCAAACCCAAATAAAAATGTTTTAACTCAATAAGACGACAGCATTTTGGTCGTGTGACCTGTGGTTGCAGGTCATTTTCAATATGATTCCAAATATGACAATTGTCGTACAATGACTTTTTGCATTTTATTCGAAAATAGGTAAAGTGGACATGTCTGCTTTTGATTCTAAATCTTACACATTAAATATTGAAATTTTAAATAAATAAATAAGGGGCTTTTAGTTAAAACATCTGCAAAAAGTCCGTGAAAGTAAATATCACAGCGCGCATATACGCGCTTTAGAATATAAATGGTTTGTGAAAAGCAAAATCGGGATTTCTGCTAATTATTGTATATATCATACATACATGTTTATAAGCCATGTTAATATTTGAAAATTATTTTGTTATTTTATTTTATAGTTGGTAATTATTACTAGAATGTAGTTATTTTATTTTTCTAAATAATTAATTTATTATGAAAAGAAGTTATAATTTTTTATTGAATTAGATAGCGAGTCATGTTAAGGTCACGTGTTCGGGTTTTTTCATAAATTATGGTAGTGTCAAAAAGAGACAAAAAAAGTTCGCGACATTTTTAAGAAATGTCACGTCCTCATTATTTGTGGACCTTATCTTTTATCTTCCTAATTTTCTGACCACTTTACGGCACAGTGCACGAAGTCGGGATGTGGACCGTCCCGTCCATTCAGGAATGTATGGTCATTTTAATTTAACTATGTCGTGAAAATAAATGTATTGCGCATAATAAAAATATTAATAATATGACCAACTTGAAATGTAATATGACCTGAAATTAAATGTTGTTCAGCTATCGTCATCCAGCCGTGAGACAAAAACTTCTAATGAGATTAAAAACAATTTTGAGATCGCCCAAAATCGCCGAAATTATCGGAGCATCGGTAACGACATGGCAATGATTGGCGGAAGATAAAAGTGAAAGTCATAGGGAGGCCTTCATCCAGTAGTGATAAATACTGATGATTATGATGATAATGACCTATTAGTATTGTCACTATTTTTCAAATTGGGTTTGTGGTAAAGCAATATGGTTTGAATGGACACCTGTCATAAGTAAGAATTTGTACTAAGTTTGTAAGAAGAAGATTTTCAGAATTTATTCTAAAATAGAGCTAAATTTATTAAAAAAGCGATTTAATAGCAACATAGTGTCAAATGACGACTGTCATACTCGTGAGTTAGAATTTGTACACTCATACGTTTATATAATATACAGTTTTTATTATAAAGTCTACTAAGTATGAATAGGTCAGTAATGTAATTCAAATTCATGTATAATTCGAATTCATGAATATTTTTTTTTTTTTATAGAATTAACAGACTAAATATCTACACTACAAAAATAAAAAGAATAAACGTCCTGGGAACAGGATTCAAAGATCCTTTTACAATCAATCATACGATATTCTCAGGAAATCCCCACAGGCTGCATTTAAATATTATACATTAATGCGTGATAGATTTTCCCCTTTTTTTAAAAAAAACACTCCCTTATTACTACAGCTATCTCTGTCGATCTCTATCAATAGGTTTAATCCTTCTTAACATTTTTTGCCTCTGAGACCGTTGTATTATACTAACGTTATAAAGTTAATTTTAAAACATAGGTTTATTAAATAAAAAATCAAATGAATACAATTAGTATTATTTTTAAATATTTTTTTATCTAAATATTAATTAGAAAGATATACATATAAAATAAATTTTATCAAAAAATTGATTTTATATGTATATCTTTCTAATTCATACATTTAATTAATATTTCAAATATCATAGACCTATGTTCTGAATAATTACAACTTCACAATAAGAATGTGCTCTCAATAAAAAAAAATCTAATTTATTTATTGTATTAAATTTTAAATATTGTTGATTTAAATACAAATAAAATGTATGCGTTTTATATGTATATATACATGCAACAACAATAGATTTATGCACTACCAAATAAGAATAATCTTGAATTATGAGGTTAACATTTATACAAAAACATAATCAAGTTCTATAATAGTACAATGTGAAATTTAATAACAAAATAATATTTTATGAAAAATGTTGAGAAATTGATCAAATTAGATTTTGGGAATAAGAAAGATCTTCAATACATAATAATATTATCTTTGTTATATATAAAAATTGCGCGCGCGCGAGTTTGTGTGTGTGTATATGTTATTACATGTGAACAGTTCAATAGGACGGAGGCCAGGAATTAATGAATTAGGTATATATTAAAAAATATATTTTAAAAAGTGTAAGGTTGACGTTTATGGGTATTGAATAAAATATATTGTCAACAAGTTTGACGTATTTGTTTTGTCCCCTTTTCTTCTTCGTATTTTTTTGAGATTACTCTAGTACGTCGTTTATATTATTATAAGCGTAGAAATTTTGTTGAAACTTTATAGCATAAAGTTATATAATTTAAAAAACTAAAAATAGGTTCAACCGAATTGGTTGAAATGAACAAATTTGTCTGAAAAGATGAACGAGTAGAACACAACAAGCAGGTCCAGTTGAACGAATTGGTTCAATAAAAATAATGAAACAAACGTTTGGCAAATATTTATGACATAGTTTTAATCACCTATTTTAATTATCTTTTAGAAAAAATATGATTATGATATGTGATAATAATATAATTAAAATTTGAGTTAAGTACCAACCTTTAAAATATAATTTTGGATGAGTGGAGTGATGATTACCAAGTTGGCGGAAGTAAAGCGCTCTTCTGAACGTGTTCAATCATGAGCACTTTAATTAATTTTAAATATCTAAAAATATTTCCAAAGCATCCACAGTCGACACCATTCATTTAAAGTGTTCACAAATGCAGTTTGTAAAACACGTTTGTATCACAAATTTCAATAATTTTGTATTTTTTTTTCAACAGACACTAATAATTAATTAATGCGACATATTTTTATTTAAATACCGGCCGTTATACGTACATTATTAGCTCGTAAAAATTCTTAATACTTTTCCATAATTTTTTTTAACAAATTATTTTTAACACACATCTGGTATAAAATGTTTTATTAAATAGTCGCAGAAATGTGGACAACGTCATATTTTGCTAAACTGATTTATAAAATTCTCTTAAATTTGTCATTTAGTATTTTAAATGTAACATCTGATAAATACGTATATAACAAATTGTTTGTAATCGTTAACAAATCACAATTACACTTTTTAACACATTTTTCACATAATTAATTCAATTAAAGTTAGCATTAACTTTCGGTAAAAAAAAATTGACAGTGAAAGAAAATTTTCAAATCAAAATACGAATTTTGAATTCGCGCGTGTCGAAGCGCGTGCTCGAACCTCTCGCATGGGAGTTGTATGGCGTTCGACAGTCGGATAAATACTGGCAGCATCCCGGAGATCACAACGTGCTGCAGGTAACTCGTTACCGTCCAGGTGAACTCAACCATTACGGAAATTTCATCTTAGAATTCATCTCAACTGAATTGCTGACTTCGTTCGAATCAGATAGTTCATAGAAATATAATACAACCGTTGTATTATTTATTACACGCTAAATAATGAATGGATGCATTCTTGTGCATTTCTAAGTATTTCTCTGTTTCATTATAATCTAGAATCTCAAGATTATATAGATCTTATTCGTTCCGAGTAGTATGAAACACGTTAACAATAAACAATTAAAGTAGGAAGATAATTGATCAGAACCCACAATGAAATAATTGCGTCGCCCGATAAATGACATTGCAATTTGCGACGTTTCGCTAGAATCGTCGCTCTTGTAAGTTATGCGATTGCGTTGAATTAAAATTAATAAAACCACTCAATTTTATAGCCATTAGTCATTATTGCCATACCAAAAATACTTAGATTCACGTAGGTAAGGTATGATGATAAAAACAATTTTATTGTCACAGGTCTGGCGTCAGTACGAATAATTAATACAACACGAATTATAATAATTCAATATTAGTGATAGTATTTTATATTTCGACAATAATGTTGATCGTGTGTTCTTCGTAATCCACGAGATTCTTAGGGTCGTGACGTCCCCGGGATATTTCTTTAAACAAGTTTCTTCGAGATTCTCGATATACAGCAAGGTGATTGCTTTATAATTATATTATAAATTATTATTTTTTTAATTATATTTAATAATAATAACGTATACATACATATAAACATAAATATCACTTCATTACATCACTCACGCACAAAGGAGTACAGGCAAAATGAAAAGAATGCTCCAAATTGTTGTCTTTATACACATATTTCACTTCGTTTCACACCCTCCTTTAAAATGCATTGTTTATTATGGGCCTCTGTCATTCTATACATCTTAGATTATGTAAGTATGTAACTGTAACAACACTGAAGTATTTGATTAATAGTTGCTATTTTGATTGTTAAAATTTTATATTAATTATTTTAAAGTAATATTTTACTTAATAATTTAAGGGAAATATGAATACGTACATTAAAGCAAATAATATACTTGTTCCTTAGAACGAATTGTTTGTGCAATAAAATAATACAAATTTAGCAAGGTTAGGTTAGGTTAGATATTTTTTATTAAACAAAGATATATTTTCTTCAATATTTGCAAAATTACTCTTCGTTCTCATTTTATATTAA
Source organism: Eubasilissa splendida (assembly GCA_031772225.1). Classification (NCBI taxonomy): domain Eukaryota; kingdom Metazoa; phylum Arthropoda; class Insecta; order Trichoptera; family Phryganeidae; genus Eubasilissa; species Eubasilissa splendida. Next base: position 22,015,325 of record CM062862.1, on the reverse strand, counting down.
CCACTATTTATTAATTATTCTACACGTTTCGATACCTATGGTATCATCTTCAGGAAACAATGTATACAGAAATTAAAAATACAAGCATAGATAAAAACAAAACTATAAAATGGTGAATAAGTAAGAACTAATATGAAAACAAATTTAAAAGGTGACTATTTGCAAAGAGGATTTGGTTATTTATAATATTAACACTTTTTCTTATTTATAAAATTTCATATTAGTTTTTACTTGTTCACCATTATATAGTTTTGTTTTTATCTATGCTGGTATATTTAATTTCAGTATACATTGTTTCCTGAAGATGATACCATGGGTATCGAAACATGTAGAATAATTAATAAATAGAGGTTTAAAAAAAAGTATTTTGTATAAATTATTAAAGATATATTTATTTCATTTTCATTTTTTATTACTGTAATGCACAAACAAATTTGTATTAATACACATATCTCTTTAAATAATGCCTTGTTCAATCGTAAGTACCCATAATTTAATTTAATAAATCCACGTAGCTTTTTAATTGGAACATTCGTGTAGCGTTGTTAATTTTTTATTATTTTTATTAATTTATTTAACGATTATCATTGTGTTTATTTTATTATTACAAGTACAAAATAATACTTTTATTACAGCATATATAAATTCATTCGGATAAATTTCGCATGTTAGTAAACTTCAAACTGCGAAAATAACTGGACCAGTGGCTGCTCGTATGGAGCCTACAAAAATGTACCTATTTAAAAATACTTCACCGACTTTTTATGTATATCTTATTATCTTGCAAAATTTACTTTACATGGTAAACATTATGTTCCAGGCCGATGTTGTTTCTGAATAACAAAAAAATGAAAGAAAATTTCTTAATTTGGTTATTATTTCAGCAATTTCATCGGAATTGTTGGACTTATTGGCGTAGACCTTTCAAGTGCTCCTACAGAAAATAATCAGGAGCCGTCAAATCAAGTGATCGAGGAGGTCAGTGGATATCACTACTTTTTGACATTATGCGGCCGGGTTAAATTTCTCGCAAAATTTCAAGCGTGGCTCGGGCTGTGTATGAGGTGGCACCGTCCTGTTGAATCTACATATGTTGCAGGCTCAATCGACTCAATTCGGCCACCAAAAAGTTTTACAACATGTGACAATAGCGATCACCATTAATAGTTACAGATTTCCAATATTATTTAGTTCAATTTTTTAAATATTTTTAACACATTTTTGAGGCGTTAAATGCTTTATAATAAATTGTAATCAAGTTTTATTTATGATTACTAAATATAAACTGACAAATATTTGTTAAACCAAAATGGTAGCTAAACAAAATTGGCCTGGAACATAATATTCACCTTGATTAAATAAATTTATTAACTAATAATTCTAGTCGCAATGACAAATACGTTGCTCATCATTCATTAATTTGTAATAACAAAAACTATGCCATGGTGAACGAATAAAATACCGGGATGCTTATTTATTATTTTTTGTCTTGATACATTATAATAAAATAAATTGAATGTATTACTTAGAAAGATATAAAAGAAAAAATCTGTTTCGAAAAAATATACTTGTTACCGAGCCGTTTGAATTGCTTTACCAATTAGGTTATGGCAACATAAATTAAACTCTTCAAATTTAATCTTTATATGCTACTTTTTTCGTGAGACATCTTTTTTTTCAGTTGGAAGCAAGAAGGAAGACATCATTTAAAAATAATTAGATGGTTGATATATTTAATTTCCTTTATCAAAATTCAAATACGCGAATAATTTGACATTTTTCGAGTACCTATATGACAACCAATTTTATTAATTGTTTTATTTATTTTAATTCTTAATAAAAATACCCACAAAATTATGTTAAATCTAAATTAGAATTATTTAATTTACGACAGCTGCTGAAACCGCACAAAACGCAGCACATTGCATTTTGCATGGACTATTTCCCAACACCGCCTGAAGCCGGGCCCAGCCATTATATATCTATTTTATGTGATCTTACATATATAATAAATCGTCTTACATCCTTCCGTCCGCGTCCGCGATTCCTCTCTTCGAAGCAATGAAATTAATTTACAAAAAAAATTCAAGAAATAATTTTAAACGAAAGCAAATTTTGAATCTGTCACAATAATTTTGAATCTGAAATAACGTTGATCTGCACAATAAATACGCGTAAGTAGGTACTTGCATATTGTATAGCTATGAAAATTCATAAGCGGAAGAAAAAACACGTAATTTATGGAGAAGTAAAAAAAATATATATCTTTTTTTTAAATTTAATTCTTAACATAGTGCATACATAGGCACTCCTATTATATACGTGCTTTAATATAAACAAGATTAAAGTCTTTTCTTTTACTAAAACTTATCTTTTACATATCTGGTCAGTTTCACTTTAAATCTATTCAATTTCTCCTCCTTTTTTATGTTTTCTGATATTTCATTTAAAATCTTTTGTCCTTCTTCCTGAATGGCAGTCTCAGTCTATCCCTTCCTCTTATACGATGCTCGTGCTCATGTTGATTTGCATCAATTTTTCGTATAAATTCCATCGATATTTTCTTATTGAGGATTTTATGAATATAATTTCTGCTTAAAGGTCATCATATCATAGATCATAGATCTTACAGTACAGCACTGATCCGAATATATCTATATTTTCTGAGTATTATTCTCATAGCTTTATTTTTCAACACTGGCAATTGTTGTATTTCTTCTTCGATAGCCAAAAACTAAATGCTCCTGCAGTAGTTGATGTGAGAAATAATAGAAGAGTTATATACTATTTTACAAGACGCAGTACTAATAAATCTTCTGATCCTTCTCAGAAGTGAGATATTCTTAACAATCTTTTTAGTCACATATTTTGCGATAAATTCAATTTCGAATCTATTATGACTCCCAAATATTTTATTTCAGTCACTTATGAGTAGGCATATCAAGTTAAATGTGAAAATTATTTTGTGATTTTCATGTCAATTGGCTCTATAAGGTCTGGTGGGCTTAGTCTCCTCATTTTTTTTCTTCCATCGATTAACTAACTTACCATCACGCCGTTTCCCCGCGAGGGTAGGTAGAGAGGATAGAGCGCCATACTCTTCTGTCCTGACATACAATTCTCGCCTTATCTACATTTATACATTGTTATGTATTCGCAAAATGCGCGCATAATGTTGTTATCACATGTCCGCGTCTAAATTCTAACCCTCAACCCATCCTACTGCTTACTCTCAGAATGATTTGAAACCCTAACTCCACCTGGCGTCAATATTGTTTTTGTTTGATCTCGACATCGTGATATCATTCGCTGTGTGGACTATTACCTCCAGTGCAGTGGAGTACTGTTGTTGTGTGATCTTGTATTGTGATCATATTGTTTGTTTTTTGTGTGGTGAACTGTAGCATCGCCGTCTTCAGTCGGGAGCGGAGATCGTCGACTAACCTCGTGCATGTAGTGTGATCGATCATAGTTCGATGGCGCAACCAAAGATTTCGGAGGTGTCATACTTGAGGTAAGGCGAGCATGCCTTCTAAATTCCGGTCCCCGAGATCGCTGGTCGACTTACAACCGGAATAATCGTAATCCATTCCACGGGACGTGCGACCCGGAGATCGCACATACGTCTTCTCATACAAACTCGCCGATTATTGAGGCTTCTAACAGGTCCATTTTCCAGTATCTGGTTTACCTGGTTGTTCCAAGTCTTCCGCGGACGTCCTCTACTTCTGGTACCATCAACACTTGCATCATATATCATTTTTACCATTCTCACCTCATTCATCCATTCCATATGACCAAACCATCCCTCCATTGATCCCTATCACAAACTATTTCTGTCCAGTACTGAATTTCTGAGACAAGCAATTTCCCAAGCTCTTACTAGGTTCTCGGTCTATTTAAGCAACGACTTCGATGATTCGGACCAATCAGTCATTTTAATAAACCTTGAGATGCTCATCTCATTATAATAAATAAACTCTTTAATATTATAAAAACTTTTAATTTCCCTTCATTATCGATGGGTATTTCTAATATAAATAATAATATTCATACAACACTTAATATTAATTTTCTTAGAATTGCCCCTATAATTTGATACCGTGTAATATTGACAAGGAAAATGAAAAATATACACCTAGTATTATGATACAATATTTTTAAGATTTCCTTAAACGAGTTCACGTTCAAGGCAGTAATTGATTTGACATTGTCTGAAAATCCATTAACTACTTAATAGTCAACACGCTATTTAATTCCTTAATACTATAATATGCCACTATTAACTTAATTACAAATTTACCTTTAATACGTATTTATTATAATACTGAAAACTAAAAAATTTTAATAATTAATAATTCTGCGCACATAATTTCTGTATTGGTACTCTTCGTATATGAGTATATTGAGTCTCATGATCAATATCTGCTGTCACTTACATAATGTAAAAGTGTACGGTTATCACGTCAGAGCAACTTATTTCGCTGTTGTATTTTCATAGTTTAATAGATAATTGTATGAATGTTATTAATTTCCCGTAATTACTGACATATTAAACAACGAATAAAAAATATCATATTTTACACAACATTAACTTATATACTAACCATATTTTTCAGGGACAGGCAGAGGAGTAAAATGCCACATTTTTCTATCCTGACTTTCACTTCATTCATTTTCGTACATTTTCTCTTGCACACTGTCGATCATCGAAGTTTTTAAGAGGGCCGTTCTCCAATATCTGATTTACCTGATCATTTCATGTATTTTATGGACGCCCTATTTTTCTATTACGTCCTCTCTTCACTCAAATGTTCCACAAGTCTAAGCCATCTCAGCGAGTCTTTCTTAATTCTACCAACTATGCTACAAAAAAATACTATTTTTTCCAGTTTATTAATTTATAAAAACACTTCGACATACCTTCAACACTATTTTTTTTAAATTTTAAGATAATATCGCATATTTTATATATTATGTCTTACTTTGGAGTAAATAAATAAATTTAAAGGAATACATCGGGCTCATCCTTAGATACCGTTCTTTGACTTCTTTTTTAACTCTTTCTAATTTCTCTCCTTAAAATTTAAAGATATTATTATTATTATTATAAATTAATTAATTATATTAGAAATTATTATAAATTACCGCAAATTAACAAAATTCAAAACCATGCACACGCCTTCTCAGTTTCTATATTTGAAGTGTTAGACTCTTATGGTGCATGTCTTATATTTTGTATCTCATGGCTTATAGAGTACCGGAGCCTACGAGCTCCCTTGTACACGAATGAGACTTGTATCGAGATTCATCTCAAACGTCGCTCAAGGGACTGTACAGAATTGAGTGCGGAAAGAGCTGCCATTCGTTGTATATTGTATTCTGTATACCGACTTTACCGCCAAATCTTCGATAAGAGATATCCCCGTACACATACCAGTAAAGTGCGGGATTAAAAATAAAGATCGATTCTAAAATCTTTAAAATAATGATACAGCCCCATTAACTATATCGAATAATAAAACTAAAAATATTCTAATATTTTCTAAAGTATGACAACAGTGTAAAATTAATTTTAAATATTTCAAATAAATCGTATTATATGGTATGTAAATATGAATCCGAAATTTGCCCATAGATGGACCTACCTGTCAATGTAGTTACCGCGTTATTGGCGCCATTTTTTTGTGTTGAAATCTGACAAAGCTGTTCAACTCATAACAATACAAGTTTCATACAACAGCATAGTTTTAATAGCTTTGAACATGTCGAATTTTGTGCTTGGAAACTACGGTTTGCGGACAGCATTGATTTTCTGTTACCAATTGAAGAAAACTGCTGCAGAATCACATTGAATGCTTGTAGAAGCTTACGGTGAGTATGCTCTTGGTAAATCACAGTGCTTTGAAAAATTCAAAAGTGGCGATTTTGACGTGAAAAACAATGCTCTGTGTTTGGTGGGATCAGAAGGGTGTGATCTATTATGAGCTGCTAAAACCTGGCGAAACCGTTAATACTGAACGCTACCGACAACAAATGATCAATTTCAATCACGCTTTGCGTGAAAAACGAACAGAATATCAAAAAAGGCAACACAAAGTGATTTTGCTTCATGATAATGCACCATCACACAGCAAAACCGTTTAAGGAAACGATTGCGGCGTTTAGTTGGAAAATACTTTCGCATGCGGTTTACTCACCAGACTTGGCTCCCTCAGATTATTACGTATTTGCATCGATGGGACACGCACTTGCTGAGTAGAGCTTCACTTCTTACGAAAATGTACGAAAATGGCTCGATGATTGGTTTGCCTCAAAAGAGCAACAGTTTTTGGCATGACATCCACAAATTGACAGAGGGATGGGAAAAATGTATAGCTAGCGATGGGCAATATTTCTTATAAAATATTTTGTTTCATTTTCATACAATAAACGTGTATTTTCTATACAAAAATTCCGGTTTCATATTTACATACCCAAGTAAGTACATCAAAATGTATAATTAAACGAGTTAATTTATTGCAGTTTTAAAAATATATATTTTAAAAGTAACAACGCATTGAACGTTTCGTATTTTAAATTTGTTCTTAATTTTGTTTTTATCGTCGCTGCAGTTGAAAATACCCGGTAGCGGTATACGTTGGCTTAACTGTTAAAAGTGTAGATCTAACGTTTCTGTCCTTTTTTTTAAATTGTCCAAATATCTCAAATCTTTTTTTACATTTGTCGTTTCTACGAAGGATAAAATGATGCTTCTTAATTCAGTCTGCAATTTGGACGTCGATAAACTGGTCGAACAAGCAGCAGGCATCTCTTCCACGTCCGAATCAGAATCCTGAGAATTGTTTAATATTCCATCCTGAGAAATTAGTACGATTATTATTCGAATAGCTGCACAAATATTTGAGTATCGAATAGTAAAAAAATTCGAATATATTCGAATATCGAATATTCGAATCTTTACTCTAGACGTTTGTAAACATTAAAGAATGAACTTGCACATGGCGTAGAGATGTTAAAGCTAATATAATAATAGAAAAAAAATTAAATCTTTCAATAATTAATTTTTATTTTAACTTTGTTAATAACTATTTTGATGTGTTTTTGTATTATGTAATTCGATTGTTAAAAACATCTAAATAATTATAAAAATATTTTTTAAAGGTTTTTCCCATAATAATTATCTCAATTTACAAATGACAGCGAAATCTCTAATACTGAGTAAAATGTGTAAACATCGCGCACGCGTTTGTATGTGTGTTTCGTGTACAATTCACTGGGAAGAAGGGAAGGAATGAAATTTTATTATATATTTTTTTAATGTTTTTAAAAATAATTTTATAGAAAATATTACCTCGGCATTGTACATTTTGTAGATATGTAACAATTTTTAGGTGACTATCGTAAAGGCACCGAATTCACAAAAAAAAATTTACCTACCTATCGTGATGCAAAGTGACGTATTAAAATTTTTATGCGTGTAAATTTGTCAAAATGTAAGTTTGATATATATTGATACTTAATAAAATATGTAGTTACCGTGTAACTTTTTCGTCACATATTTTTCTGGTACGAATTTTTCTAGACGCGAGCTAGAATGTTTACAAATCAAATAAAACCTTTATTATTATTCAATTAGATATTTGGATAATAACAGGCTATTTTGAAGTAGTGCATACTGTGTATTTATATAAACATAGTGAAAGAACGGAATATTTTTTTGATGAATCTTCGATAATAATTCGGTATACAGGACAATGGAGCCTGGTGGACAATATAACCACAAGATATTTGAATTATTTGAAGTCTCCAATCACGACTCGGCTGGGCTGACCACGGAGCAAGTATGGACGACAATCGACCAATTAAAAGGTTCCTTGACGATAAGCCTGCAGGACGAATGAGCGTCGAGAGGCCCAAAATATCGCAGTCTTGAGCGTGAGTAACAGGAGACAGGCTGCAGGGTTTAAACAACAACAAAAACACGACAAAAGCTCCACGAACTTTTAGCCCAACGATTATACGTCCACAACAAACGATCCAGCGGACAAAAGATTAAGGCTGCGTTAAATCCAACGACGTGACGGGCGCAAACAAAATTTTAAAATGATGAAATAAAGAAAATTCTATATGTTGAAATGCTACAGAATGATCCCGATCGTTTTCTCTATATGTACATCGAATATTTACGTAACATTTTTTTTGAATCTGAACGAATCAAAGAAATCCAAAATTCTTGTAATTTAGTATGTTTTGTTGTGTAAATGTACCTAAAATCGGAGACATTTCGTCTTAGGCAGTCTACTCGACACCATGAAACCAACCGCATTATTAGGACCTAACCTAACCTAGCCTAATCTAAAAGCTCTTTCTTAAAACAATAAATTTGTATTTTGTTTTTCTGGTCGACTGGAGCTTTAGTCAACTACATATTTCGTCGACTGAATCTTTTCTCGTGAATGTATAATCGTTATGCCAAAAGTTTGTGGAGCTTTTGTCGTGACACGGGACAATTGTGTGTTGCGCCGACGATGAATGGTGCTGTATATATTTCTTGTTGATTTGTTTTTGATTAGCATTTTAAATCTGATCGGTCCATGGTGTTGGAGATAACCGTCTTCCTCTCTGATCTTCCACCTCTTCAGTCACTTATAGCTTCTCCGGGTTATCGTCCTCTCTGCGAGCGACGAGTCCGAATAATTGGAGGACGCATCTCAAACAAATCGTGAACAATCTATCTCGATATCTGCAACAGGTATTATTTAAAATGTATAAGAGAGTAGAATTAATGACGAGGAGAATATTATAAGAATGCAGAGAGAAGTAGTGATGATAAAAGGTGTCCAGCGGAAAAATTTCAAGTTTAATATTAAACACTAAAAAAAACTTTATTAGTATTTTCATATTTTATTTATACAAAATGGAGTTTAACGATGCTGATTTTACGTTTTATAAACAATATCATCTAAATTCCATCCATTTCTTTCAAGACACTCTTGCAATCGGACTCTTAAATCTGCGAACGTAAACTTAAAGGAGTTCGATTTCGATACAATTTCATTCATTATTTTATTTCCAGTGAACTGTACACATAACTACATAAACTCGCACACACACACGCGCGCGATGTTCACATATAATTAATAATAATTGTTTTCGGTCGATTTTTATTTTCAACGAATTGATTTAGACCCGAAGGTTGGCCTTCCCTGCACAAAGACGCACGAACAGGTGTATTAAAAAAAACAATCGGAGAAGCAAAATATTTAATGAAGCTTATTTGATAATATCGGTTGGGTGATTAAAAAGTCATTATTATTTTATTTGAATGTAAGTATCGGCATAATTTTAACATTCGCAACGCGTTATGAGATTTTTTATCTCCGAGAATGTACCGGTGAGCCGAGGCGCTCTGGCGGCGAGCGCGGAAGGTTAAATTGATTAAATATTTTTCTAACGGTGTGAAACTTTGAAAAATACGTTTATTAAATAATGTGAATGTATTAGCACATGGAAAATATTAGTCTGTCACGACAGCGGTGTAAATATTGATATAATGCATTTCGGTAAAGCTTATGATTATACTGAGTCAAGTAAAAATGATTTAGATTAAATTAAATACAATCAATTTGTATGAAACCACGAATTTTATTACACGCCAACTGGTTTCGCTTAGTTCAAGCTTCGTATGTATTTAAAACTAACAATAAATACAAAAAGAGTGCATTTATATAAACATAAAGAGATCTCTCTCTTTCACATGTAATTTTATATTCTATTTCCCTTTTATGTTTATATAAGTGCACTCTTTTTAAATTTATTATTAGTTTTAAATACATCTTGATGATGCTTGAACTAAGCGAAACCAGTTGGCGTGTAATAAAATTCGTAGTTTCATACAAATTTATTTTATTTTATTTAATTTAAATCATTTTTACTTTCATACATATACAGATAGATAGAACATCAAGAGAAACATAATAAAAAATTATATACAGAATACTTATACAGTTACATATACATATACAAACATTGCTCGTAATGTCAATATTCGTGTCAAAGAATATCTTATATGTTTAATCAGTAATGGTTTCTCAGAATGTGCCAACCATATAATTGAAAAAAACATTATTTTAATAATAGCACCTCCATAAAAACGGGTGTGGCCTCCGGTTGGACAATTTAGAACCCCTCGAAATAAAAAAAGCTGCGCCAATTCTTAACAATCATATTAATTTATCCATTAGCCCCATATTAGGTATGATTCCATTAAAATCAATTTAATATTCATCAACACTGTATTTTCCCCTCCCTTAATGTTCCGTCTAACTGTATATGTATTCTGTCTCTCTCTCTCTTTCACGTGTAATTGTATATTCTATCTCTCTCTTTATATATATAAATGCACTCTTTTTGTATTTATTGTTAGTTGAAAATAAGTCCTGACGAAGCTTGAGCTAAGTTAAACCGGTTGGCGTGTAATAAAATTTGTGGTTTCATACAAAGTGATTGTATTTGAATAGAGTTGATGTTACGTTAAAATTTTCGTAATAAATTAGATTTTATACTATGAAAAGTATAATAAGATGATATAAGCTTTATTGGCATATTTATATTTTCTGTTTCCGAGATAAGTTTATAAACTCAATCAAAAATCACATAATATGTGAAAAATAACACTTATTTTTTTTAATATTCCCAAAAATTAATAATGCCATTACAAGGCGAAACTCATGTCAAGTAAATTGAACGAGTAGAATAAAAAAAAGTTTTATTTTCGCATATGTGACATATTTATACATTTTTTACATCAGTCAATAATTAAATAATAATATTCACTTGTTATAAATAAATTGCTATTAGGTTAAAAAAAAATCATTTTTTCTACTGTTCTTCAACTAGCAGCGGATAGAAAAATTATTTTACTGACACAATCTGAATGTAGATAATACAAAAAATCAGGAACGATTTTGTAAGGTATCTCATTTACAATCTGATTTAATGAATTTTATAATGTCATCGTGATATATAATCCAGTATTAATTGGACTTGTATGTATTTACGAGATGTGAATACCTCAAAAAACGACCAGTGTTATATTAAAAGCAATTATATTTCTGAACCCGTGAAGAATCAGGAAATATTTTGTGGGCTGTCGATTAAAAAAATATCTTTTCAATTTTTGCAATAGCATATTACGGCTGTTATCTATATGAAAAATAATAATCATCAAATATGTAATAGAATTGTGATAGGCGAATTTGGAATGTAAGGGGTGAAATGAATGGAAAAAAGGGGTATGCCAGAGATTTTAACGTTCCCTTTATTTTAGCTGTGTACAGAACCACTTTATTAAATGGTCACCAAATATTAATTCTCGTGGAGGGAGTGAGATTAAGAGTCTAGACTGCCGAATTGTGGTACCTAACTAAAGGACGCAGCAGGTGTAACATTGATGGATGGAAAGAGATGTATCGAGACAATGGAAGCCCCTACGGAACCCCCACTTCTACACATATATAGAAAAATCTTAATGAAGGTGGCTTGGACACGTCTTGCGAATACAAGAAAAATGACCACCAAGATGTAATAAAAACTTTATGAAGACAAATTGGGCCTTGAATGTCGAGAGTTTGCCTCCGACCGTAGTGTAGCGGGATAGAAGGATGAAAAGATGATGATGATAATAATGATGTGATCTAATAAGGTTAAATCACTCGATATTGGCCCACCTACGTCAAAAAATAAATAAAATATACTTGAAGAAAAATATTTATTATTTACATTCAACATTAAAAGCTGTGATGCAATAAAAAAATATAACCTTTTGGTCACCAGAAAAGAAAGTTCTGTCTTTAAACCCCTGCCTATTAAAGTGTCACATTCACATAAAATATTTAAATTACGTTTGCGAATTAGTTCTTCCACTTCCTTAATTTTTTTTTTAAATATAAAATTTTTTTTTTACTTTTTTAAAGTATTTATGTTATTACCAGTTTTTTAATTATATGTTACTTACAACAATAACATATAAGCAGAAAAGCTGTGCATTACTAAAAATTTTGGGAAGCAATTGTAAATGAAATAATTGGATTAACATAAACAGAAACATTATTTTACAATTAGCGCCATCTATGTACCAGTAGAGACTTTTATTGTTTAGTTCTAAAAACTACCACCACAACTCACCGCTGTGCCCATGGCGCTCTCGTGCATTCGCCGCATTGAGCTATTCACATTACTCTGTTCTATCTTTAAGCTAGTGAATTACTCAAGTCATATAATTGGCTATTTACTGAATTGAAAATTCCTTTCGGTTAACCCGTTTTTTATGGAGTCGTCACCTATGCTGTTTTTTTAACAGAATAACATTAGAAAGGCTTACAACTGCGTGCAAATCATTGAAGTGTCTACTTCCTCTTTTACTATCTTACTATTTTTAACGTGTTGATTTCATGGACATTTTTTGCATTAGAGGCACATTTGTTTTTGATTTGGAAAAAAATAAGCAATTGGCAGAACTATTTCCTACGTTAAACTTTAATAAAAATAATTATTTCTTAGTTATTACGTGAAGGATTTTCAAACAATACAAAAATTATGTTGTCATAAAAAGTGTTCTTATAAACGTCTACATTTTTTATATTGATTTTTATATTACGTTAAAACTAAAACTTTCAAAAAACACTATTAATAGTACTCTAAAATTACAAATAAATACATGGTTGGGTCGTATAGACGACGGATTTATTTTATCTAAAGACGTTGGTTAAACAAAAATTCATAATCCTATGTACAACATACATATATTATATATGATTGTATAATATCATTGGTAACAACATAACCTAAATCTATACCTACGGCACGCCACTGCTTACATATTATGTATTAATTATATATCCAGTCTTACTGTGACAAAATATCTTTGGGATTCATTCAACGATGGGTGTTCTTTCCACGAAATATTATATTCATTAGAATATTAGTATTTCTTTGAAGTCTTAATATTTAATAATGTTATTAACTGAATGAATGTAACCCGCCAATAATGACTAAAAATTTAGTTTTCTAAAACCTTAATTTAATTAAAAATACCAATAGCTAAATAATTTTAATAGTTAAATTGACATGTGTGCTTACTCATATTATCAAGTATCAAATTTTATATAAATTGCAAATTTTTTCTTCCGTGTTTGAATGTTGATAGTTAAAAATTAATTACATTTGAAACGTGCATACAAATCTCTTTCAAAACCACCATAAATCTGTACATCTATCTATTCTGAGAGTTAGCATAAGTCAGTTCAGTATTAACTGCTGCTGGGGATATACAAAATTACTCAACTGATGAACGACAATGACATTAGTACGTGACGAGCGTTAGTGAAAGCGCGAGATGATAAATCTCTGAGACATAAAGCTGAGAGCTGTATCCAAATTATTTCATGAGAGTAAAATCAGTATCTTAGAGATTGTTTAGAGTCAAAAAATCTCTTAAAAATCTCATTCGTAAACACGGGTCATTAGATGCGTAGAATAGCACCTCGTACGACATTGGATCTCATCTTCGAGGCAGTAGTACAAGATCTGTATTTAATATGACTTACGATGGTAATTTACAATTAATTTCAAGAATGGGCTTCTTGCCGACGAGAAATGTATTTGCATATGTCAACGTCGACAAGTGGTTTATTTATGAGAGAAATTTATGGACATTCAGACAGCGCTAAGATATTTTATGTACAAAGTAATATAATAATTATTATTGAAAAGTAATTTTTAAGATTTTTATTATGAATAAATGTATTATACCTTTCATCATTATTTAGCTTATACCCAGGCATTCACTAATTTCTATATTTTATGTACAACTTTTAATCTTCTTATTTTAATTCTTATACACGCCAATCTGTTACCTCATCTTGGCTCATTCTTGGGATGCTGAGCTCCAACTGTCCATCCAGCGTTTTCATTCTACTCTGTAATACAAAGTATATCCTAAGATCTTGCTGTTAAAGAGAACACATTTTATTTTGAAGTAGTAATTATTCAGAACAAAGGTCTGTGATATTTTAAACACTGATTAAGTGTATTAATTAGAAAGATATACATATAAAATCAATTTCATGTAAAAATATTATTTTTTCTATCGAGATTCGAACCTGAATCTATTTCCAATCCGGGAATGATGCACTAACCGATTATGCTACATCACACAGTACATTGACGACAAATTTAAATAAATTAAAAATAAAATAAATGGCTTTCAAATAATGGAACGATAGATGTATCAATTTGAAAAGTGTAACATATAGGTTCGAAAATTTGTCGTCAATGTACTAATAATAATAATAATAATAATAATACTGCGTTTATTCCAGCGTGATCGGTTTTTTTTATAAAGACCCGATTTGCCATAAAGACTATACATATTATATAATTTATTTAAGTTACGAAATATTATTTATGTTATTAAAAGAAAAGCAAAAAAAATATAAATAAAAAAAATGTTTCAATTACTACATTCTAGTCATGGCCAACATTGTATTTGTAGCTATTCTGTAGTCGTTGCCATTCTCTGGTCAGGGAACCTGCTTTCTATGAGAACAGCGCTTGCACTAGAGAGTTGGTGCTGAGCTCCAGCCGCAGCATTACGCCAGCAACTCGACGTCTCAGAAGCGAAACGAATCCATGTATCCGGCAAACATTGTAGATGCGCTGCAATAATGTGCCAATCCGAACATTATTCTGTATGAGTTGTTGTGCTGAATTCGGAGACGGTTGTACGTCACTTGCTTGTATTTCGAAATACACGCTGGTAAAGAACGATTTAAACAGGATCCTCTTCACCTCCTTACTGCATCGGTAGAAACGCACGTTTCTCGGATTGGATGAGATTCAGGTTCGAATCCCGCTAGCAACATCAATATTTTTCGACAAAATTGATTTTATATGTATATCTTTTTAATTAATACATTTAAGAACTTGTCATCTCTTACACATAATCTTAACAGATTTAATAAATACCGTCGTAACATAGGATCCTATGTGAATTTATTTCAAAATAATTAAAAATCTACTAAATTTATTTATCTATGAAGTACTGAAGCCCCCATAGCAAAGTTCTAAACAAAGATTTTTGACAAACACTGTAATTAAAAACATATAAACTATTTATATGCCACCCGGATCACTAAACTTATGTTTTATTTTACATATTTATGTATTGGGTTGTCTAATAAGTCCGCGGTTTTGTTCAATTATTTATTATAAAATCAAATTTTTAAACAAAAATTACAACTTCTTCAATATTACCCAAATTACTTTGTAGCCACTTATTATATAAATAAAAAGACAAAATGATTTGTTTAAACCACTATATATTAATAAATCAACATGTTTCCTGATGAAGATATCATAGGTATCGAAATATGTTGAATAATTAATAAATAGTGGTATAAACAAAGTATTTTGTCTTATTATTTATAAAAATTACAACATTTCAATTAATGATATATTCAGGACCATCTTTCAATCAATTTGTCGATGCCTTTTCTACAATATAAAAATTTACTGGTTTAGTATCTATAGTTACAGCTAATAGTTATTGTATATGTTTAATGTTTTACGGAAATTTTAGTATAATGATTTAAACTCTTCAATTATTTTCCGAAGTACTTTCTTATTTTATTGCATAAAATTTAATTTACTCTTTGACGAAATAACGAATTTCCGTGGTTATAAGCGATGGTTTGAGTCCAGTGACAGTTATTTGTCAGTTCGATCAGCTGTTTTTTTCTGTGCGGTGCCATGTTTTTATTTCTCCATATATACGATATAATATATTGAGAAAGTATTACTCTTTTGTTAAATTTTTTTGTAGGTACTAGCGAAACTCAATCAACTAACACTAGGTCCTACACTACGTTGTGACTCCTGCTAGGCCAAACGGTATTTATAAACATAAACCAATATTTTTTGTGATAATGCCATTTTTTCCAGTCACAATTATTATTATTAGGTATTTACTGAAGTGGAAAAGGTATTAATATCTATTAAAAAATTATTTTTTTTAAATGCATGTTTTTTCGAATATCACATTACTAAACTTGTAACTATTGGCTGAGTGAATGAGAAACAAAATTAGTATTTATAGTTTTAATTTATATTTTTGGAGAACACATTTTTATTGTGAAGTTGTAATTATATAAATCAATCAATCAAAATTTAATAAAAATGAATTGATAATTCTGGCGCCTGCTATCAGTTTACTCAAAGGTATTTGAGATTCTGTAAAAATAAGGTAGATGACTCTTTCAATTAATGGAACGATTAAATGTATTAATATCAAAAAGGTAACATATAGGTTCGAAAATTGTCGCTGTAGCATAGTTGGATAATGCACCTTCCACGGTTAGGAAAGAGATCCAGGTTCGAATCCCGGTGGCGCAACAACAATATTTTTCGATAAAATTGATTTTATATGTATATCTTTCTAATTAATATATTTAATTCATATTTAATTTATATTTATTTTAATATCATGAATATCAAATGAAAATAATAATACGAATTAAATGTAATTAAATTAAATCAATTTTATCGAAAAATATTATTTTTGCGCTACCGGGATTCGAACCTTGATCTCTTTTCCAATCCGGGGAAGGTGCATTACCAACTATGCTACAGCGACAGTATTTTTGACGACAAATATGCTACACTTTTTCAAATTGATTTCATATGTATATTTTTATAATTAATACATTTAATTAGTATTTAAAACATCACAGACCTATGATTCCAGATTTTTCTGTAAAAATATTATTACTAAGGGTTGAGGGGGAACATCGCTTGTACAAATATATAAACAAACATTCTTATTACACATGAGATTTACATAATCATTGACCCACCTAGGTCCATTTGGAATTCATCATTTGAAGTAAGGTATTTATGACCTTGAATATAGAATAAAACAAAAAAAATAAAAAAATTAGAATCTACATAATACAAACAGAAAATAAAATGACTGATTTTTTACCATTGTTTCGTATTTATTGAATACAGAGGGCTGAAACTACGATAAAGGTAATCGTCAAGTTTGCTAGTATTACGGGTTTCGTTCATTTCGATCGTTAAGTTCTATAGTACCAAAATAAAGTAAAAAAAGTATGTACTAACTGTTCATGAAGTAATAAGTAATAGCTAATAACAAGGTACTTGTGCTACCAATCTACGATTATAGACTGAATGCAATGGTAACGCGGTCGCTACTAGGCCTCATGCATCGAAAATCTACGAGTAAGAAATAAACAAATTAGAGCGAATTTAGATCTGCTTGCAGCATAGCCCATAGTATCAAACAATGGTTTGGTCATGTGGAACGTGGAGAACGTGGATCGAGGAGAAGATGGTATAGAAAATATGCGACGTGAGTATTGAAGGTAACAGTATTAGAGGGCTTTGACGAAAAACATGGTATTGTAACCGACCCTGTTAAAAGCTTCAACAACTGAAGAGCATCCATCAGAAGATGTACGCAAGTAAATGAGGCAAGCGTGGTGTGTCAGAACAGGAGAGTGTGGCATTATATCCACATTAGCGTTAATTCTTCCTAATAACTATAATATATTGGTCTAAGAAACAAACAGTTTAAATGTTATTAAATGCCATTAAAAATATAATATCTTGATTTGCTTTTTTGAATAACATAATTTAAAAACCTATTTTCTTTAAGCCTTTGCTGTGCAAACCTCACAGATTTTTTTCAAAATATTTAACTACTCAAGGATTATTCATGACTTTTGAATTAAAATAGCTCTCAGATAAATTTTATTTCTATGGTTAAATGATTTATTATATATTAGGAGAACACATTCTTATTGTGAAGTTGTAATTATTCAGAACATAGGTCTGTGATATTTTAAATATGAATTAAATATATTAATTAGAAAGATATACATATAAAATCAATTTTATAGAAAAATATTGTTGTTGCGCCATCGGGATTCGAACCTGGATCTCTTTCCAATGTGTCCAAAATTTAATAAAAATGAATTGATAATTCTCGCGTCTGCCATCAGATTACTCAAAGGTATTTGAGATTCCGTAAAAATAAGGTAGATGGCTCTTTCAAATAATGGAATGATTAAATGTATTAATATCAAAAAGGTAACATATAGGTTCGAAAATTTGTCGCTAAAAATATCGTCGCTGAAGCATAGTTGGATAATGCACCTTCCCCGGTTTGGGAAGAGATCCATGTTCGAATCCCGGTGGCGCAACAACAATATTTTTCGATAAAATTTATTTTATGTGTATACTTTTCTAATTAATATATTTAATTCATATTTAGATTATTATATAATTTGTCGATAATCATTACATTATTCACGGACCAGCAGTTCTGAAACACATTATTAATTTATCCGTATAGTTACAGAATTTAACCAGATGTAGAGAATGCTTCTTTTGTTAGTTATTTTTACTGTCTTAGTTTTTATGTCTTAATAGGCAGTACAATATCCTTATCTAGAAGTCTACAAATACAATTTTTAATATCTTTAGAACAACACGACCTCACCATAACATGGTTACCCATAACTTTCACGACAAGAGTTTTAAATAAATAAAAATTTGGTAATAAAACCAATATATACATCACAAACTACAACTCAAAATCAAGGTACTTACCTGATACCATCGCCCTGGCATTTAGGCAGTTTAGCTAGATTTTTCATATTGTTAAAACTTTTTCTTGTAACCATGTTTGTACAGAAGTTCATTGAAGTACTTCGTACAGTGTGGACCCATCACTAGTAGTATCTACAGGCTGCGGTGGGTACAGGTCGATTTTTTGGTCATGACAGTTCAAGAATGTGTTGTGTACCGATACACGTCAACGTGTGCGTGAGCGCTATGTAAGCGAGAAAGAGACAAAGTTATATGACCGCTTCACGCTAGACAGTAATGCAACAACGCACTTGACGTCAGTTGACGCATAATCAAGCCTATTCTCAAAATTGCAATATTGAAATGAAGGTGATTGTTACACCAAACCTCAAAAATAGACAGATAGTTTTGACAGATTATGGTACGTTTATCTCCCTCACTCCCTCACTCTCTCTCCCTCTCTCTCATTCAAAAAGAGACAGATAATTTTGACAGATTATGGTACGTTTATCTCCCGCACTCTCTCTCCCTCTCTCTCTCATTCAAATATAACACTATTTTTGATGGTTGGTGTAACAATCACCTTCATTTCAATATTGCAATTTTGAGAATAGGCCTGACTATCGGTTATGTACACCGCGCGCAATGAATATAATCTAATATATATATATATGGAATAAAAATAAATTTGCCATAAAATATATTGTTCACTTTTAACCAAAATGTACCTACTAATAGGTGAATAAAATAAATTTAAACTTGTTTCAGCTGATGAAAGGCATCATTATTATTATTTAGATGTGATTAATATTATTTCAATCCCTGACCATAAAATAATTGAACATTAAACAAATATATGTACTATAGTAGTATGTATAGTTAGTCAAGTTCCCGCAGCTACTAAAACCTTATGGCCTTCCTTCATATTAAATTATTTTTTCCTTTTCTTTATTATTACAATTAATCAATATTACTTCTTTTTTTTATTACATTCAGTTATTAACATCTTAATACCACCATAGGTTGGCTCCGGTATCATCGTACCACAGCCACACCTGTACAATTTGACGTGAGATTCGTTATTATCATATTAAATTCAGAAGGCGGTCAGAGTAAAGCTATTGAAATCATATACCCCCAAAGAGGAGGGTAGACGTCACATTTATGTGTTGCAGTCGCAGAACGGTCCGGCAGAAATTCACCCTGTCTAGGTCGCAAGAGGTGCGAGGGAGAACCAGTCGCTTTGAATAAAAAATCGACGTATAGTTGCATCATAGTGGTAGGTTTATTTTGACTATATTTATTTTATAATAACAATAATATTAACTATACTTTTTTATGTTATGTTATTGAACTATTAATGCTTTGTAAATAATAAAATAAAAATAAAACTAATGAATAATTATCGCACGTATTTAAAAAACGCAATCGTTACCGTGACAATATTACGTAGAAAGTCGTGCCCTGGCAACATCAGACATTTCTTAACCGGAGTAGTAAATACAGAGCAGCCTATTTCAGTCGGAAGGCGTTGACTTGATGCAGATGGCTAAGGCTCCGCGAGTAGGTATAATATAACAGGATCTGTGTGAAATAACTCTCCGGGTCCGGGGCCCGGTAAATTATATTGGCCCGGCCACAACAGTTATCTTAGAAGGAGACATAAATTAAGGATCATCGCTCGGAGATTACTACAGGCCGTAAACACTACATCGGCTGTAGCGTCATAATTTATCGGCAGTCACGGAATCGGCCGAACGTTTCGGGTAGGTACCTAGGTACCTGCGCACGTTTTAAAAGCGAGAAAGAAAGATAGCCGGTCAGCTGATCTTGTAATTTTTAATTTTAGATTAATCAAACAATTCTTCTTTTCCCTTAATAAGTGATGCTCGTCTTAGGGCAATGGGCCTATGTATTTTTAAGGTAAACATATTTTTTATTTAGAAGAACACATTCTTATTGTGAAGTTGTAATTATTCAGAACATAGGTCTGTGATATTTTAAATATGAATTAAATATATTAATTATAAAGATATAGATATAAAATCAATTTTATCGAAAAATATTGTTGTTGCGCCACCGGGATTCGAACCTGGATCTCTTTCCTAACCGGGGAAGGTGCTTTATCCAACTAAGCTACTAAGCATTTATAGCGACAATTTTCGAACCTATATGTTACCTTTTTTGATATTAATACATTTAATCGTTCCATCATTTGACAGAGCCATCTACCTTATTTTTACAGAATCTCAAAATTTAATAAAAATGAATTGATAATTCTGGCGTCTGCTATCAGTTTACTCAAAGGTATTTGAGATTCTGTAAAAATAAGGTAGATGGCTCTGTCAAATGATGGAACGATTAAATGTATTAATATCAAAAAAGGTAACATATAGGGTCGAAAATTGTCGCTAAAAATAATGTCGCTGTAGCTTAGTTGGATAAAGCACCTTCCCCGGTTAGGAAAGAGATCCAGGTACGAATCCCGGTGGCGCAACAACAATATTTTTCGATAAAATTGATTTTATATATATATCTTTATAATTAATATATTTAAAACATATTTTTGTTGTGAAGTTGCATTTTCAGAACATAGTTATACGCTAATTTTAATATTAATTAAATTAATCAACTAGAATTTATAAAAAAATATTTTAGTCGCTGTCGGCAAATACAATTAACCGATTCCGCCATTCAAACGAGTGCAATCAATTTTTAAATTTGATACGTGTATTATTTCATTTTTAAAATCAATTAACACACGCTAGGAGAAACCAAAATTAAATCAATCCATTTTATTAAATTTGAATAAACTTTGATACAATGATATGGTGGAATCTGTTAACTCATTTTCCTAGATAGGAAAGGATCCAGGGTTCGAATCCCGGTAGCTAAAATATTTTTTGGATAAATAGATTTTTTCTATATATCCTTCTGATTAATTAATTAAATTTGTATTCGCTTATACATAACTACATTATCAAATTACACATAGTAAACTAACTAGCAGCAATCGCTATAACTGATTGCTTGTTTATGAACAGTTCTGGGTAAGCGGCGGGTCCTATACCCAATGGCGTGCAGTAGGTATAGATTTAGGTTATGCTATTACCAATATAATATATATACTTTCGTTTAACCAACGTCTCTAAACAAAATAATTCCGTCGTTTATACGACCCTACCATGTATTTATTTATTATTTTAGAGTACTATTAATAGTGTTTTTAAACTTTAAGCTTTAACGTAAAATAATACTTTCTTACCTATATAAAAAATGTATGGACGTTATTAAAAACACTTTCTATGACTGTACATGATTAATTTATTGTTTGAAAATACTTCACGTAATAACTTAAGGAAATAATTATTTTCATTAACGGTTAACGTAGGAAATAGTTCTGCCAATTGCTTTTTGTTTTTCTCAAATCAAAAACCAATCCATGCACCAAATTTAAATAACAATCATGAAACAGGTTAAAAACAGTAAGATAATAAAATTCGCGAATTAGTAAAAGAGGTAGTAGACACTTCAATGATTTGCACGCAGTTGCAACCCTTTCTAATGTTATTCTGTTAAAAGCAGCATAGGTAACGACTCCATACGAAACGGATCAACCGAAAGGAATTTTCGGAATTTTGCTTAAAGACAGAATTGAGTAATGTAAATAGCACGATGCGGCGAAAAAAAAAAGCACCATGAGTACAGCGGTGAGTTGTGATAGTTTTTAGAAGTAAGCAATTAGAGTCTCTACTGGTACACGGAAGGTGTTAATTGCAAAATAATGTTTTCGTTTAAGTTAATCCAATTTTAAAATTTATATTTGTTTCAGAGAATTTGTATTTATGCTCAGTTTTTTTTGCTTGTACCCCCCTGACTATACCAATAAAAGGATCTAGAACTAATCTTTGCAGTCTGTCTAATACATTTAAAAAAGCATCCGATGTATCCTCGACTTCTTAGTGTTATTTAATATCTATTGTTTTAACACTGTTGTGATGAGAATACGACGAGACATGTTCGTACGCAATCAGCAATCAGAATAATTTAATAGCTGTTCGGAATAGTTTATGTAGCATGTGTATCTATATTTCGAGCAACATGATTGAGTAGCTGCTGGTGTAAAATACGTACAAAAAATAAGTGTTCAAAACGTGTTACAATAATTATACGAATGCGACCGAAATGTACGATTCTTACATTGGAAAGCCAGAAAGCAAATTCACGACATTGTAATAAGCACGTTTTTATTAGTTTGCTTTGTTTCACATCCAGACACAAATATTATTAAAATGTTTTCATGTAAGTGATAAAAAAAACTTGATTTCATCGTGGATAAAACGCTCGCCTGTGAGGCGCTATCTAAACGCCGGACCCGACAAATCTATAATTTTATTTATTTTGTTTATGGTTAAAATGGATTTAAATGTACATTTCTAAAAAGTTGTTTTCTCCATCACATAATACGTTATTACTCGTATGTTTATATTATAAAATAAACAAAAAACAATGTAATAAAAAATTGTAACATCTTAACAATACTTGAGTGTGTCCAAGAACACACAATTATTGGATTTTTACCTGCAAAGGCAATGTTATTAAGACATATTATAGATATCTCAAAGAGACGAAGTTATTTATATAACATTATAATACGTTATCATTCGTTATATGTACAGTTAAAGAATATTTATAATATATAAGATTCTCATTAATGACATCTATGCTGTTTCAGGGGAATGATTATGAAACTTTTAAAAAACCATAGATGGCGTTAGCGAAGTTGTACTTGAGATGTTTCTACATGATAACATATATACAACTTCCAAAAATTTGATAGATGTGGAGGTTAATTATAGGTAGAATTGGTGAACGTCACTTAGTGTAAAGTGATCACTTAAGCCAGCCGAATACAGGTCGTAAGTCCTGTAATACCCATACTTCTCATATAATATAATATAAATAGTTTCATCTCTATCAGATATCTATAATTTGTCTAATAACATTTTTTTTTTTTGCTTTTATGATATACAATTCAACTGTAAGTATAATATAAAAAATAATATTCACAATTTACCCGTATACTTTTATGTTATATATAGAATCTAACACCTTTCGACCGATCTAACCAAATCTTGCATAACTCTTTAAGATTCTTAGGAGAACACATT
Source organism: Eubasilissa splendida (assembly GCA_031772225.1). Classification (NCBI taxonomy): domain Eukaryota; kingdom Metazoa; phylum Arthropoda; class Insecta; order Trichoptera; family Phryganeidae; genus Eubasilissa; species Eubasilissa splendida. The sequence continues at coordinate 21,991,479 of CM062862.1, read as the reverse complement.
CTTATTGTGAAGTTGTAATTATTCAAAACATAGGTCTGTGATATTTTAAATATAAATTAAATATATTAATTAGAAAGATAAGATAAGAATGTGTTCTCCTAATAATAAAGTTGTATCAATGTGTCCAAAATTTAACAAAAATGAATTGATAATTCTGGCATCTGCTAACAGATTACTTAAAGGTATTTGAGATACCGTAAAAATAAGGTAGATGGCTCTTTCAAATAATGGAACGATTAAATGTATTAATATCGAAAAGGTAACATAAAGGTTCGAAAATTTGTCGATAAAAATATCGTCGCTGTAGAATAGTTGGATAATGCACCTTCCCCGGTTTGAAAAGAAATCCAGGTTCGAATACCGGTGGCGCAACAACAATATTATTCGATAAAATTGATTTTATATGTATATCTTTATAATTAATATATTTAATTCATATTTAAAAACTCTTTAAGACCCTAAGCAAAACATAGATTTCTTCCGCCTGGCCATGCTAATCATTTAAAACTTTTCTCATTTGCACTCTAGGAACCTAAATACAATATAGACACCCCAGCCTTTATTTTGCTGAAAAAAATATACAATTTTTACAGGGTGTAACAGACCTAGTCCACAGTATATAACAACGAAACAAAAAAATAGATAAGAATATGTTCTTTTACTTTGTATTTTAAAGTTTAAGGCTGGGGTTCATCATTTTTTTGAATATTTAATAAGTCTATTGATTTTGTTAATTATTCTTGGCACAACACATTCTCTCGTCCTCTCACCGTACACACTGTTCGCAATCGGTACTCTCACGGTTCGATCCGACGATCTGGTTGAATAGCTACGGAGAGGATGATCAACTATTCGAATCTAGCATATTATTTTTTTGTCAACTGGTAAGATTTTACATATAGTAAACAATTTACTATAAACATCTTTATACAAACACTTAATTTTTTTTTATCAAATACAAACTATTATTCTATAAAAATTACTTATTACTGTCATTTGTAAGAATGGCACATTGAAAAAAGAGTGGCTACGTCAAAATGTTTTAATGTAATATTATTCATTGGAATAAAATTCAGGTATGCCTTCTTGGGTGGTTTATAGGCATGTGTTAGAGCGATGTAAGACCGGTCATAGCTCCATTTAAACGAAAAACTAGTTACGCTTTTTTGAAAGATGGACGACGAAATATGAGTAGGAACAAAATATGTGAAATGTAGGTACGTAAATATTCTTCAGTGTTCCTATTTTTGCCATATCGTGAAAAAGGTTGGGAACCACCGCTTTAGAGGAATATCACCGGTATGTATGTAATAAGACAAGACAAAAATTAAATTTGTTCACAAATTATTTTTAAATTTCAAAAGATAATAATAATATACTTTTGGATGTTTCCTAATATTTTATTATTTGGATGCCCTGTTTAGATAGACGTTTGATTCACGAATAAAAAATATTAATAACGCGATCATGTTCTGATATTAATAACTGAGACTGCTATTGGCATCCGCGTCGGACTTACACAGAAATATTTTCGTTTTTGTACGTACCTACACGTAATATCTAGGTTCGAGCCATTATACGACCGCGCTATACATACATACAACATAATTTATTTTTTACATGACTAAGCGGCCAATAACACGAGACCTCCTGAGTGTAACAAGTGGGATTTTTTACCTTTACACTACGTGATAGAAGAATAAACATTTTTTTTTAAATGTACACAATTGACTTTATAGTTAACCACTTGGTTTTTAATATAAAGCTCATGTGGTTAATCTTCAACAGTGGCGTTACTAAAATAATTGGACCCTAATGCAAAATGCTGAAGACACAATGTCGCGCATACCATGGATGTCTCAATTCTGCAGGAACTGAACATCAAGGATAGACTCTCAACCTTCAATTTCTTAGGCATCTTGCGAGAAGGGAAGATAGCTTGGAGAAGAAGAGAAAGAATATAATCCCCCACACATTGGACCGACCGAGTAAAAGGCAACAGGCTTCTGATCTGACAGCCTTAAGATCTGTACTATGTCGAGAAAAGTGGATGAGAATAGTCGAGTAAGCGGGAGTATACTGCTATCAGTTTACTCAAAGGTATTTGAGATTCTGTAAAAATAAGGTAGATGGCTCTTTCAAAAATGTATTAATATCATAAAGATAACAAATAGGTTCGAAAATTGTCGCTAAAAATATTGTCGCTGTAGCATAGTTGGATAATGCACCTTCCCCGGTTAGGAAAGAGATCCAGGTTCGAATTCCGGTGGCGCAACAACAATTGTTTTCGATAAAATTGATTTTATATGTATATCTTTCTAATTAATATATTTAATTCATATTTAAGAAATTAAATTAATCAACTAGAAAGATATACAGAAAAAAAACTATGTTCTTAAAGTGCAACTTCACAACAAAAATATGTTTTCCAATATAGTATAAAAAAAGCGTACCAATGTTGTTTTTGCAGTAAAAATTAAAAATATTAATATATAAAACTATTTTGATATAAACACGTTTAAAATAATTGAGGATATTAGCTTTCTTGGAACTGAACCCGGAGGTTTCTTCAATTGCACCATTCTTGATTCTTAGAAATTTTCAACGATTATTTTTAACCGCTTTTAACCTGGAAATAACTAGCAGTTGCTGGCGGGTCGCTTCGCGGCCAATGGTGAACGCTACGAAGCCACGGCCGTAAAATCTATTATTCATTGTTGAAAACGTAATTTATCAAAAAAGGAAAATGTTTTTAATGAAATCAAATTTTTGTTGTAAAGTTCCAATATCAGATCATAATTTAATATAAATTAAATTAATTAACCAAAAAAATATACAGAAAAAATCAATATATCCGTTTCATCCAAGTCGGTCCCTCATGACTGACGATCGCGATCTCCATCAACTCACAATTTCGTGACTATGCTCCTCCGCTTTTCTCGGCATCCTGTAGATCTCAGGGCCGACACCAGAGAAGTGCCTGTTACCTTTTCCACTCGGTCAGTCCAACGGGTGAGGGATCTTCCTTTTCGCCCTTCGATGTGACCCACCATCGCAGGCAAATAGTTGGGAGTCTGTCCATGATATTTAATTCCTGCAGAGTGGAGAAATTCGTGCGTCTCGCCCTCCATGGTATGCGCAACATGTGTCTCCAGCACCACATCTCAAAGGCATCTCTTTCCCATGATCCACACCATATAAAAATATCGAATGCACCAGAGACTGTACAAGCCTGACCTTCGTTGCCTTGGATATACCGCGGTATTTCTATATTTTGCCAAGTCTGAACATAGAACATTTCGCCATACCTATCTGCCGTTTAATTTCTGGGTCGCAGCTACCGTCGTCAGTAATTATGGACCCGAGATAATTGAAATCCTTAACAATTTGAAGGTCTGGAAGGGCATCATCTGTTCGTGAAGGCTGGTCATGTCGATCAACGATCTTTAGCTTTATTTTTTCCTTGTTAATCTCAAGGCTCAATTTTCTTACTTTCTTCTTGAATGCGACAGAGTAGTGTAGCAATTTTTCCTTCTGATGTAGCGATCAAAGTTGTATCGTCCGCGTACCTGAGATTGGAAATCTTTCTGCTTCCAACGTTTACTCCACCATTCCAGTTTTCAATGCCGTATGTATTCGTTGTCTTAAATATTAATTTATTGGGCTCATCACACTCACACGTCGGGTGTCATAAATGACGTAATCGAATAAACTGTGAATTTATTCTCGACGTGCTTGTTGGTCTAGCGGCTAGTGGTAGTCTCGTTCCAGGAGACCATCAAGTCGTATTTTCATAGCACAAGTGTGTAGCTTAATTTGAATACAATGGAACCTCTATATTCATCATTAATCCGTTCCTGAGAGCCTGACGAATATAGAAACAGTTTTTTCAATAACAAATAACTAAATTTCAATTTAGCCCCCAAAAATAGTACACAATATGTCTAAACTTTACGTTTATTATACTGAGGAGACATGATGGTAGAAGCGGAAGAGGAGGAAAGTTACTAATATTTAGAAGGAGACAATTTAAACATCAGATAACTCTAATTCTGGTGGTGGTTTTCGTTTGCCGATGATTCAGTAGCTCTCCATTTAACAAAGAACTTGTCCAATGTAGCCTGTTTCTGTCTATTTTTTAAAACCTTCCTTAGGTAGTCAATCACGTTACCATTGAATCCATTTATGTTTTGGTTGACTATGGCAACATTTGGGTGCCACTTTGCCACCATATTCTGCATTTTGGCCCAGCTAGACAGCATTGCCGGGCGGTGGAAGTGACAAATGTAGAAAATATTAACGAATATAGAAACATTTGTTTGTTATCAAAATGTGACGAATACAAAGATTCCACTGTTTGATATAAAACGTATTCCGTGTACGCGTCTTTTTTTATTCAAAATCTCTTCTTTAGTGCTACTATTTTTGTACTTTTAAAATTAGCAATATTAACTTTGTGATTAAAATTCATATTTTTATTTATTATCTTTGTTTTATTAACCACTAAATTGAGTTTAAATACATCTACCGGTTTCGAAAAATACCATTTTCTTCTTCAGGGTGTCATAACTAACTAAAACATATATTATTGTTTATTTGCACGAATCTATTTTTAAAAAATATATTTAAAAAAAAAAAATTTTTTAGTACCTAACTCAAATCATTACTTAATACAAATTTACTCGAATATTTTTTTCCTAATGAAGAAGAAAATGGTATTTTTCGAAACCGGTAGATGTATTTAAACTCAATTTAGTGGTTAATAAAACAAAGATAATAAATAAAAATACTATTTTTGTGTTGAATAAATATTTGATTAGATATAAATAAGATAAGATGCTGAAATCTCTGCTACGTTAGGGTTTTATTTTTTATCAAATTGTAAGCTATAATAATTTATTTAATCGTAATCCATTTAACTCTGTAGTTAATTAGTAAAAAGACGTGCCCGGCTGTATCGAAAGCTCTATCTACACAATGTGTGTAATTCGTGTTAAAAATTGTATCGCTAATTACCTGCATGCTTCTGCCTAGGTACCACCGCCTTTCCCCATTTCACTAACGATCCGTATCTACTGATGAGATTTTCGGCTCGAGACAACCTCGTAGTTCATCACACATGCACGCACCAAGTCTCAGAGATTCGCCGTCTCGCACCTCACTTCATTCCACTGATCGTGACCATTGATCTTTCGTCTGTCAGTTGAGTGAATTTGAATCTCCCCAGTTAAATGAGTGTTTTTGTGTTAACTAAATATCTTAAATCGGCGATTTGATATTAAAAAAACACACATTAATAGAATCGACATAAATATTATTTAGTGAGAAATAATTGTGTTTTTGATGTAAAACTTGAATAAATAATTTTAAATAGTAGCTGAAGCCTCAAAGCATGTAATTAAATATAATATATTATATAAAATAGTTTGTTTTCACTATCACAAAGTGTGTGTCGAAAATTGATCGTATGTACTGCAAATTTAATGGTTTATAACTCTATTCATTTTTAACATTTTGCTAATTTGGTTCAATGCAAGTAATGTCCATAATCTTGGCTTCAAGATTATAAGAAAATATATTTCATATATGCAAAAACTTTCTATATTAAGGCAATTTTGTGGCACGCGGAAAATAAATGTAATGGTCGCAGTATTTCTTATAATGCTTGTATTTTCTTAATTATGGAAAATAACATTCAGTTTATTTGTTTTACATTAGTGTAAAGGTCTTATCTAAGTAATAGTCAAATCTAGTGTATAATTTTTGATATAAATGAATAATAAAAACACACATTTTCGTAAAAAAAAAAAACGCGAAAATATTCATTGTTTATGAAAGCGCGCCCTTAAACCTGGGAAAGGAATCGATACCAATCACTAAAATATTAACGCAAATGTATTGTAGGACGAGAACTTTTTGATACCCTACCTAATGTAGGTCACTGCCCGGCATGTCTTGAGGTAGTTAAAGGATTACAACCCAAGTTTCATCTTTAAATGATGAAATAGCTGAATAAATTCTCGACCAAAGAGTTTTTACAAAAATGTTCTTGACGTCACTGTATAATACCCACTCACATCTCATATTCAATTATAACCTACCTGTGTTCAACGTGGTTCAATTATTTATAATAAACATTACTGTGGCGGCTTCTTATTAGCATAATTCATAATATGTAGGTACATTATAATACAATTATTAACATCAACATTTATCGTCCGTCATCTCTGTCGTGTTTATAATTTGTCGGGAGTTGATGGACACATGTCTAATGAAAAAATACTGTAAGTCAATTAGTCCCAGCTGGAGGAATGTTAGTAATTAGTTAGTGGTATTTCTTATCATGAGAAAAATATTCGCCCGGTAGACCTGTCTTGAAAATTTCACGTCGATTAATAACTACGCAGAATAATACAAGTAAAAAACAAATTAATATATCCTGATGTAAATATATACAGGATGTAACATACCAAGTCAATAATAATTTACGGGTGGATACCTGACTAAATTTGAGTCGAAAATGTTCAATCATATCAGAGATAGAAGCAATTCAAAAAAATTATAATTATGCAATTGTTCCGTATACGTAATTAATTATATTTTTTTTATATAGGAGAACATTGAGGGCGGATCCACCGCTTACCCAGGACCTCCTATCTCGGTCCTACTCATTATTTTTAATGCTACTAGGCAGCTGTTCGATAGCGCCCCGCATATTGACAGGGCGATACCGCACAGCTGCCAAAACAAGATTTGCCCTCATTGTCACCGGTTGACTCACTTTATTATTAAATAAATAAATAATATTTACAATACATAACATAATAATGAAATAATACAATTAACAAGGCCGGGGAGCAGAGGGGAAGTGAAGAGGCACTCCCTTCCGGGAAACGAGACAGCACAAAAGAAAAACATATAAAAGACATACACTTCAGGCACCACTGCCGACAGATTTAACACACAAGAACAGTACATCGCAGATCATATTTGGACAGAAGGTAGAAAAAAAAAAATAATGAATCTGGAGTTGTTTAGGGCATTGTTAAATGTAGTAGTCACCAGTTTTTAATTTACTCCTACCCCTTAACCTATTCCCAAACCAGTTCACTTAGGTCCTTTGGCTCGACTGGTTAATTTTGCATTCGAGGAGAGGAAGTGTTCTCGTGTGATTATTTGTGTTGGATCACTACTTCGCACACACTGCTGTGTTTTCGTTGTATTGAGAATGTAAAAGTCATCCGAGTTTGAGACGGCGTCATCAACCAGTCCTTTGGTTTCGAGAGTCCATCCTTGGCCCGCTATCGAAGGTACCCCTCCTCCCTCCTCATCAATCCCTATTTCCTATCTAACCCATCCCTTCCAATTCCATCATCATCACCCATCACTTGTGACCGGCAATTTGCGCCAGTCACAGCAATTATTTTGATTAATTTCAAATTATTTATTGAATAGGTACAAACAATTAAAGGTCATCAAATTTCTTATTGTGGTTTTATTCATATTATTTTCAGCTAAGTTCATCTACACGTTTTAAATGTCATTTGAAAAAGTGCAATTTTTGTAAAATTCAAAAAAAATCTTAAGGCATCATCTTACTATATTGTAGGACTCTCCCTACTTATTTTAAGCGACAATATTTTTTATTAAGGAGAACACATTCTTATTGTGAAGTTGTAATTATTCAGAACATAGATCTGTGATATTTTAAATACTAATAAAATGTGTTAATTATAAAGATATACATATAAAATCAATTTTATATAATATATTTTATTAAACGAATTTTATCGAGGTTCGAATCCTGGTAGCAACAACAATATTTTTCGATAAATTGATTTTATATGTATATATTTCTGATTAATGTGTTTAATTTGTATTAAAAACATCACAGACCTATGTTCTGAATAATTACAACCCCACAATAAGAATGTGTTCTCCTTAATAATATATAAGTTGTAATTTAATAAAAATGAATGGTTAATTCTGGTGTCTCCTATCGGATTACTCAAAGGTATTTGAGATTTCGTAAAAACAATGTAGATGGCTTTCGAATAATGGAACGATAGATATATTAATTTGAAAAAGTGTAACATATAGGTTTGATTTGTTATCAAAAGTACTGTCACTTTAGCATAGTATAATAATGCACCTTCCCCAGTTTAGAAAGAGATCCAGGTTCGAATCCCGGTAGCGCAACAATATTTTTCGATAAAATTTATTTTATATGTATATATTTCTAATTAATTCATTTAATTTGTATTAAAAATATCACAGACCAATGTTCTGAATAAATTACAACTTCACAATAAGAATGTGTTCTCCTTAATAATATATAAGTTGTATCAATGTGTACAAAATTTAATAAAAATGAATTGATAATTCTGGCGTCTCCTATCGGATTACTCAAAGGTATTTGAGATTCCGTAAAAATAAAGAAGATGGCTTTCAAATAATCAAACAATAGATGTATTAATTTGAAAAGTGTGATATATAGGTTCGAAAATTCGTCATCAATCCACCGTGTTGGTATAGCATAATCGATTAATGCATATTCCCCAGATTGGAAGAGATCCAGGTTTGAATCCCAGTAGAAACAACAATATTATTCAATGTATATTCCTCTAATTAATACATTTAATTTGTAAAATAAAAATATTTATCTAATATTCAGTGATGCCCAAGGGGTTGATTCTCATTAGCGGAAAGAAAATATATTTGTGCATAAAATTGTCTTTATTATGGTAAAAATTTTGATTACAATGTTTGATGTTGCAAAAATGTTGCGTACTCAGCAATTTTGTTAAATAGGATTACATTGCAAAAGATTTTGATTACCATATGTCTGTTTTTCCACCTTCTATTATACATTCTTATCCCGTAATTGGATGTAATAAAAGTTTTGAAGAAACTGAAATTTAAACGGGCATATCATATCGTCACTAAGGTCACCGAGGAACATTGTCAAGATGAAATAGTATCCAAGGAGGACAAAAAACATGCTGCATGTGGATGAAATTCTTCATCAAGCAGGGAACATGCGACAGCAAGGCATAAATGACTGCATAAATTAAAGCAACGCTAGGAAACCTTCATCCTGCAGTGGCTCAATGTGGACTGATGTTGATGACGACGGTGCTATAATTTATTATTTTCAATCCTCAATAATCTGACATGACTATCCTTGTGTCTGCAAGAGATTTACAGGTAAAAAAAGTCTTGATAAAGATGTATCGAATTGTTAACCATTTTGGAACTAACTAACTAATTTACCATCACGCCATTTCCCAACAGGGGTTGGCAGAGAAGATAGAGTGCCACACTCTTCTGACCTGACACAATTCTCGCCTCATCCACATTCATGCATCTTCTCGTACAAGCTCTCATCAAGACCATCTGATTTACCTGGTCGTGCCAAGTCTTCCGCAGACGTCCACTATTTCTGGTGCCATCAACATTTACGTCATATATCTTTCTTACCATTCTCTCCTCATTTCATCTGTTCCATATGACCAAAGTAATCCTTTCTTAATTTTACTCATTATACTAACATCAGCTTTACATTATTTCCTTATTTCATCTTTCTTTATACTCTGTCATAAATATTTTTACCACATATACACCTAAGTGATCTCATTTCCACTGCATTCAGTCTATTTTCGTTCCTCTTCTGCCAGCTCCAGGTCTCACTTCTATACATCAGTGTCGGTACCAGGACTCTATTGTGCACCGCTAGTCTTGCCTCAGTTGACATTTTGGAGATTATAAAAAAAAAATAGTACAGTATGTCCCAAAAGTCTTTTTCATTTCGGTTCATTCGTTGCACCAACGCAACGAGCGAGAAAAGGGCGGGGGGTATGCCGATCACTAGCCGCGTCCTTGGGAATTCAGTCACTATGGAGCGTGTTTGTGAAAATTGATATCCTGACTAGGTGACATAAACTTGCCTCCTTTAAGAATAAGGGGGAATCATGATGATGATTACTCCATAATGGTTGACGATTTAATACAATTTTACTCGGACTTTGCTTGCAAATTTCAATTTTATCACATTCAATAGTTACCAATAAATATCAATACTGTACGTATATGGGATCTTCAACTCTCCGGGAACAGAATAAAAATTAAATAAATAAATCAGATGTACAGTTAAAGCGCAGTCTATTTCATAAGTGGCACAATCTTAATGGAATTATTATCCGCATCGGTGTGAAGCGTGAGCCCCATCTCAGTAAGAACCTCATTGTCCACCGGTTCCTGGAGTGTCAGGGACGCTATTACAGCCTGTAATCATAAAACAAAACAAATATTATTGATACATTTAATTTGTTTTGTAAATTGAGTTAAAACACTGTTTTATTCCACTATATTTTTTATTTTGTTAAACGTTCGAACGTTTTCGTGCTCAGAGCACGCAAGAATGAAGGGCCATTTAATTTGATAATATTAATTTACAACTTATACATAGTTGAGCCAAAAGACAAATGTTAGACATTTTAAAAAAATTTTAAATATTTAATAATAAAAATAATAAAAACATAATAAATATTTAAATACCGCCTATTACATCCCTTCTCTTATCCATTTTAACTCCACTCCCACCCCCACGTCCATTAATTCCAAACACACCATATATTACTGTCTAAAAGTGCTCTTAAATTTAGTTGAAATATAATATTTATAATGGGAAAATGTTCCCGAAAACGTTCTACCGTTTTAACCGTGGAATAAGACAGTGTTTTAACTCAATTTAAAAAATACCCTTGAACGGTTATTTAATTTGTATTATAAGCAAATGCAACAGGCGCTTGAGTATACCAAAAATTGCATCCCAAATAAATATGGACCGGCCCAAACCTAAAAGTCTTACAGTGAAACGGAGGCTTCAGAGTGCAGGCCTGCACGGGCGTATAGCTGTTAAGAAATCACTTCTTCGGCCCGCAAATAAGAAGATACTACAATGGTTACAACAGTATAAAAAATGGACATTGGATGAGTGAAATAAAGTGTTGTGGAGTGATGAATTCAAATTTGAAGTATTTGATTTTGTTTACGCGCCTTGTTATTTCAATTGGCACCACTGGATTACCTGGTTTATAATAATGTACATGTGTGAACACATTGGAAATTACATTGCACTGCAAAGCAACTGGCATTTCAATGTATAATGTAAAGTATTTGTAGCAATATTTGAATATGTCCAAGAACACACCTGAATTTTCATCTACAAAGGCACTGTTATTAAACAAATAATAGATATCCCATAGAGACTAAGCTATTTTCTATATATATATATATTGATTTTTCAGACATATTCTAGTATAATGTGTTAAAAACATTTTACAGATAAAGAATATTGCTTTAAATAATTCCAAAAAATAATTAGATTCTCATTGTGACATATATGTTGTTTCAGGGAAATATATAGATGGCGATAGTGTGGTGGCACTCAAAGTGATTCCATATAATAATATATGTACATATAACTTCCTAAAACTTGATAGATATAGAGATTGATTAATGGGTGATAATGGTGAACGTTATATTTGTATAAAGTGATCACTTAAGCCAGCCAAAGACAGGTCGTAAGCCCTGCTTCCATACTTCCATATTTTTCCATTAAATATAATAAAAATAGCTTCGTCTCTATGAGGTATCAATTATTTGTTTAATGAAGTATTTATGTTAAAACCACCATTTTCTAAATATTTTTTCTCTCTCTGATCTCTATATCTGTTATAGGTGAGTAGAACTGTACATAATTAAATAAAATGAAATTCAACAAACCTGATTTTCAGGACAATTTTCACAAAGATTTCTCACTGCGAGGATCACCCACTGCATTATCACTGTTTATTATGGTTAAGAAATAATGTTTCGGAAACAAACCATTCCTTGGATATTAAGAAGGGTTTAGAAATTATACATACAGATACTAGGGGTTTACAGTTAGATAAATTTGAAATTTTATAAATAAGAAAGTGTCAATAGCAAGCTTAATATTATAAATAACCAAACCCTCTTTGCAAATAGTCACCTTTTAAATTTGTTTTTACTTATTAACCATTTTATAGTTTTGTTTTTATCGATGCTTGTATTTTTTAATTTCAGTAGTATTATTGAAACATGTAGAATAATTAATAAATAATGGTTTAAACAAAGTATTTTGTATAATTATTAATATAAAATGAGGCCGCAAAATAATTTTGCAAATATTGAAGAAGTAATTACATATGTATACGTTTTCTCTGAATTAACAATAGACTAAATACAGTGTATGACAATAATTTTAATAAGATTCATTAAATTAATACAATAGCTTATTAAGACTTTAGTATGTAATAGGAAATAAATTTTACACTGCATAGAAAACAATAAAAATAGTGAGAACTTTCTTTTCTATTACAAGAATAGAAAAAATCAGTAAAAATAAGAGAAAAAAAAAATTATAAAGAGATAAAAGTTAAAAAGAAGAAAATTTTCCAAGGGGGACGGAAGGGTGAAGAGGAAGAAAAATGGGAAAGAAAATAAAATCTGTGTAATAAAAAATAATGAAGGTCATTAAGGTTTATATATTGTATTTTGATCTAATCGATATTGAATATACTATATATTGAAAATGTTTAATACATTGAAGTGTGAGTTAAAATAAAGCTATCAATGAGTGTGTGGAGGTCTATCGCCTCTGGTGATACTGAACGCACCCTGCAAATACTGGTGCGTGAACCATACTCTTAAACACAGCCATTACCGATATCATGCAACAACACAACCACGGCCATCGGCGATCGGGAAGGCCGTCTCTCGAACACCACTCTTCTGACCACCACCTTGTCACGAGAGTGGTGTATGAATATTGAGCCATCTACCACTCTTACAGTAAGCACATATCATTAATCAAAAGAACACCTGCATAATCCTTCTGACACAACATATACCCGCACTCCTAGATCGTCTATTCAATATCGCCAAAATTCTTCTCGTACCAGTGAACCAATCATACCCCAATATTGATATCCCCATAAATACATTAAAATTAAAATACATAAATAAAGTTCATCCTAGATTATTAATCTTCTTGTGAAGTCTTCACAATAAGAATGTGTTCTCCATAATAATATATAAGTAGTATCAATTTGAAAATACCTTTCGGTTTTGTATAGAGTTGTTACTTATGATGTTTGTATCTATTATCTTTCTTACAAAAATCAGTCCACAAACTTTCCCGCCAAATAAAATTACATTCTTCGGTCCCGAAAAAGACCCTTACAAATTACACCTTTATTTTAGGCTTAATACGTTGTGTCCAAAATTTAAAAAAAATGAATTACCGGTTTACTCAAAGGTATTTGAGATTCTTTAAAAATAAGGTAGATGGCTCTTTCAAATAATGGAACGATTAAATGTATTAATATCAGAAAGATAACATATAGATTCGCAAATTGTCACTAAAAATATTGTCGCTGTAGCATAGTTGGATAATGCACCTTCCCCGGTTAGGAAAGAGATCCAGGTTCGAATCCCGGTGGCGCAACAACAAGATTTTTCGATAAAATTGATTTTATATGTATATCTTTCTAATTAATATTTGATATATGTATTCATTTGAAAAGCGTAACATATAGGTTCGAAAATTTGTCATTAAATCATTTGATTTGTATTAAAAATTGCATCCAAGATAAATATTATTTTGAATCCTGGAAAATATGTGATGCAATCTGAAAATACGCGCAATTAATCTCAATTGTTACAATACAAAAAGGATACATGGATTTCTCGCATCAATATTACAGCAATCAAGCAGAATTGGGATGATTTCTAGTTCTCGAATCTGGAAACACAAAAAAAATTAGAAAAGATATTTGGATGCTGCATAAATTTGCCATTTTTAATTATTTAAATTTTATTTATTTAAATTTGCTGCATAAAATGCACTATAAATTTTTTTTTTAAGAAATATTAATAATGTACAGAGTAATTATACATATCTAGATCATTAATCCAAAGAACGGGCCTTCTTGAATACTTGCGACGGAGAAATAGACAGAGTGATAAATGTCGTTGGCTATCCTTATTCTATGGCAAACAACCCCGTGACAGTGTGCGCCATCGCTGAATAACGGTTGATACCATAGGCACCGCGTATCGGATTTTAAACCAAATTATTCTTTCCAGTAGTGATATCATACAGTGACTCATAGAAATATTATTTAACTCAAGAACACCACGAATTACGTCTGAAATCGAGTGTAAAAATCATAATTTTTCCTCCCTACTAAATTGACAGTTGACGCTCACTTTTGTGTTGCCAGATTTATTTTATACCACAGATAAAAGTGATTTATACAAAAATGATTGCAATTTCAATTATATTTGAAAATCTAGCACACACACTTCATATCGACGTCAAAGTGCTGATATTTTTTTGTTTTACAGTTATTGAATTTTCGAAAACTTTTTTGATTTTATTTTTTCTTTTACAAAATGGCGGAGGGTGACTTTTTCGTTAGTGGAAATATTGACAACTTTTTAGACATTCCCGATATGCTCGTTAATACCACAGAGTCTGATGATGAGAGTGACACAATAAGTTGGAAAGTTTGAGTATTTTGGGAGTTAGATTTTGACGTACGCTCGCGATATTTCTCATTTTTGTTGTAATTCAACTTAATAAGATATTATATTTTAGTTATTAACCTTTTAACTGCCAACTATATTTGAAATGGAAGACATCATTTAAGGTAAGACTAGGCTTTAAGGATCTTGACATATCTATCAAAAGCTGGGACCCGTCGTTCACAGATGACAAAATGATTTAAAAATATGACTTTAATCCCTGCAAGTTTGCAAGGTCCAAAAGTGTGTGTTAACACACTTATAGCTTGGCATGACATACAAAGTAATTATTTCAACGTTTTCATAGTTTTTTCGTAAAAATAAAATTTGGAAAAAGCTAAGCTTTTGGGCATCTAACAGGTTAACAAGTCATATTCGATTTAAAATTTGAAACAAAATCCATAATTACACATTTCTTTAAAAAGAAAAATATTTTCTAACATAATAATACAGTAAAACCCCGATAATTTGAACCGTTTATTCGAATTTTTTCTAACACACAAGTCCAAAGTGTCAATTTTATAGTTGATTAACTTCAAAAACCCCTGTAATTCGTAGTATTATGTCACATATTTCAAATTATTTAAGTTGTAAGAAATTGACATGATTGCGCATGGATTTTTACTTCCCCCCTGTTTGCTGTGGTTACTTACCGAAATACTCTGCATCTGCTTGTATTGAACCTCCTTTATATGTATCGGTCCCCGCCATCACTGCATGCTGACAATTTTCAAATAGATTGATACTAATCGCTGCCGCACCCAGTAATTGTCATATAAATAGATATGCACGCCGATAGTTGTTAAATAGATCAATTTTAGCAACCCCCGCATGCTGCTGATTTTCAAATAGACAGAAACTAATCGCTGCCGCAAGCCAATAATAATCAAAAAGATCGATACGCACGCCGGTAGTTGTCAAATAGTTCAATTTAGCAGCCGCTGCATTATTACATTACAAATACATCAAAACTAGAAGTTTTCACCTTAACCCGGATAGTTTGCACTAATTATTAATACTAATATAGCATTTTCGAGATGTTTCCTCGGAATAAGCAAAAATATATTATTTTGAATGAAATTTGTGCCTTTATTTGTAATTTTTTACTAATTTCTCAATTTTCAAATCCATAAACCTTTTAAATGCTATGAGCGCGTTAACACGCCAAACTTTGTATGTCACTCCAAGTTATAAGAGTGTTAACACACACTTTTAGACCTTGCTAATGTGCAGAGATTAAAGTCATATTTTTAAATCATTTCTCCATTTGTGGATGACAGGTTTCAGCTTTTGATAGATAAGTAAAGACCCTTTAAGCATAGTCTTACCCTAAGTGGTGTCTTCCATTTCAAAAAAAGTTAATTTGTTTAACTCGATCAATTCTGCGCAATAATTTTTTTTTTGGTCCCTTAAATTTGGAGCATAATCTAATTTTATTCTTTTGATTCCTTGAATTTTAAATTAACAAAATTTTATTGTAATAACAAAAAAATAATAATAATAATAATTCCAAACCTGTAGTTTGTTAGGTTGATTTTTCCAACAAAGATTACCCAATGTTCTAATTACGGTCCCTTTAAACCCAAAAGCAACGTGCTGTTCAACAGTTTCCGTTACTGAAGCCAACTTTTTAGGTCCAGTATGCTCAAAATTTCCCAATTTCGCCTTTAAGTTATTCTCCGGCGAATCTATTTTCACATTTGGCACTTTAATCTTGGGTTTTTGAACTAAGGGTTCCGTTAATTGAGTAGGAACTGGTGGTAAATTAACAGACTGCGATAAGGGTTGTGGTATTTCAGGTTTAGTAATACTCGTTTGTACATTGTGAGTGTCTTTCGATAAGTCCAAACTGTCAGATCTCAAATTGGCCTTGTCTGCTGATATTCCTAGTATCTTCTGAAGTTGTTCACTCAAATCAAACTCTGTTGAGAGATTTTGGCTTTTTTTAACGGGGATGGGTTCTGATGCAACTTTGGGTTGCGTAATGATTGTGTTGGTTGGCACTTCGATTTCAACATTGTTTGGATTAAAAACTAAAGGCTCTGTATAAGAGGTTACGTGGTTTGCTTCCACCTTTTGAATATCCGCTCCTTGCGGGTTAACATTTTGATTTGATTCAGTTGTTTGTTCCGAGTAATTGCAATCGATTGCCATCTCTCTGATGACGGTTTCTGATGCTTCAATACCGGGTTCAACACTTTGTTGTCGACTCATATTAAATGGAGTGGAAGGATTGCTTTGTGACTTTGTATTATAATTGTTGCCATCTACACTGATACTGTCTTTTCTCTCACGCACTGTTTCCACACTGCTGCCTCTGCTCAAGTTAGGCGTATTTGCTTTCAATGAAACTACGGTAGATTCTTCTGGAGAATCAGTTATCAAAGGTGGTTCCATTTCATCTAAAATATCAATTTTATGATCTAAGCTAATTTTTCTATCAAGATGTTTGTCCATTAGTGGCGTTGGCTCAATACTTCCGCTCAAAAAGGAAGTATTTGATCCTAAATTATTAGCATCTCCAGTTGCACTATCTGGTATAATATTCTTTGAAAAGGCGACCTTTATAAGATTCTCATCAAGTTTTGATACATCAGATATTTTCCTATCGGTGCTTCCTTGTCTCGGAAAATTAAAACCGCCAACCGGCTCGGGCAAAATAACGGGCGGTATAATTGGTTCCACATCATTTAGTTTGTTTTCTATAAATATCATTTGTGTTTGAAGATTTTCAGAAATAATTTGGGGTTCCATTTTGTCCATGAAAGGTGACTGGTCAGTACATTCAAAATATTGTTCGCTACATTCCGATTCTGTGCATTCTGAAACAGTTTCAGTACCCAGGAGCATGTCTGAGGAGTCACATTTCTTCACAGCTGCTGAAATAAATAAATTTCGTGAATAGGAATGAGAATTTAAAATGAGAAATAATTTAATTTTTCAAAAATGCAATACAAATCAGGATCATCAATGGTATGATAGACTGCCCCCAGATTGTTGGTCTGCTTGACTTTCACGCATTATTGAGGTCATCGAGACACAATTCATTGTTCTACTACAGGGTAATGTCAGAACATATTCATTAGCTAACTCCGCAGTCCCCAGAATGCATTCTTTGAGGAATGAATATGAGGAGGTAGTCGACATTTTTGATGTAAATTTAACTCTTTATAGGACTGCATTATTACAATTTTTTGTGTCTCAACTCAATGGTGACGGATAGATTGCTTCCTTCACATTTTGTATTTATTTATAATTTTGATTGTGAAAGGACATGCTGACAAATAAAAAAAAAATTTGTCCTTTCTTTCCTTTACTTTTTCTGATTAAATATTCAGTTATTTCTGGATCGGAAACAATTAGTGTAAGAAAAATGTAATGTTGCTACACCCTCAATTAAAATTAAAATATATTATTCAAGGTCTTGCTAAGCTATCAAATTGAGTTTTCACAATATTCAAAAACGTGATACATGACAACACTCGAGACAAAATTCAAAATGTAATGTAAAGATACCATGTTCTTCCACAGATCCCTTCTCTGGTGTGTTGGGTACATCGTCAGTTTTTTTTGGCTCATCTTTTTTTCCAGTTGTTTGATAAAGTTTTTTGATTGAAGTGAAGAAATTATCCTCGTATTTGCCCAACTCGTGAATGCTGCGCAATAAGACTGCAACCATTCAAAAATACATTAACAAAATTAAAATAATGAACTAATACAGGGTGTCTCAATAAAATGTATACACCTGAGACAGGAGTTCCAAAATCAAGCGTCGTAGCGAATTAGAAATTTTTTACTAGTAAATGAGGAGTTTTATTTCCAGCACATTCCCACTACTATCGTGACATGAGGACCTATTTTGATGACTATCTTGCCCAACAGATGAATTGATCGAAGAGATAAAATTCAATATTCTCACATTCTCATTCTCCGGACCTTGTGTCGTCACACTTTTTTTATGGAAACACATAAAAGATAAGATTGATGGTGCAAAACTGACATAAATTAAAGAGTTAAAAGCAGCTGATATAAGCAGATGCAATACACCCAAATACTAAATATTTGTCATTCGGGTTATCAAAAATGCTTAGTACAGAATCGAAAGGTCAAATATTTGTGATAATTTAAAAAATCTATGTTAATCTTCTTTGATTTGAAACAAAAAATAAAAAAATAGCACCTTAAAGTAAACCTTCCATTCTGTTTTAAAATGTCAAAATATATTTTTTTTTAAATAACTTTTTTTTCTTGTTTTTTTAATAAAGTAAGATGTAAAGATCAAATTAAATTCAATAAGGTTGCCATGGTTTAATTAATTGGGAAAGCACTCTTAAATAATGGAAAAGTCTCATTTCCAGCTATAGAAGTCCCTGAAGGATAGATTTGTTCTTCGCGTCTTGCTAAGTAATACATCTGATTTGTTTTACTGGTTTTTATGTTTTAACTATAAGTGGTGGAAGGGACCAATGGTTTCACAAACAGAAAGTGTTAATTAAACAAAATAATGATTTAGTTTTAAAATAAGTTTTTTTAGTAAATTTGAATCAGCTTTTGTCTTTTTCTACCATTCTCACCTACAAGTTTATCTTCAGATTAAAATCTCAACATATATACATGGTACTGAGATTTATCTCAACTAAATTACTTAATACTTCAAATTTGGTGTAAGAACTTCAGTATAAACTCAGAGATGGCAGACCATGCAAGATCAGAGGGTCATCGTTCTATAAATCTATCCAATAGTCCGATATTAAAATTGTTCCCATGTAATCCCCACCCTTCTCTTCCACCCCCTACCTGATATTCTGTCCCACTATGATATACTGTTGCTCTCTCTTCTTTACCTCATATTTAAATATCTGTACTTAGGTTAGTTTATATACTATATTGTCCTGAAGAAGGTTGGATCCAACTGAAACTAGTTGACTTTAGTGTATCTGCATAATGAAGTGGTTTAAAACTAAATCATTATTTTATTTAACTATAATGTCAAGCCACGTGGTTGCTTTCTTTCAAAAAAGAAAATGTCAACTTCACAAACCCTTCAGAACCATCTAAAAATAACCTCCACAGTCCCTTCACGCCGCACCCCCACCGCATCCACGCAAGCAACCTTCTTCCTGATAGGCTTATATTAACCCCCATAAAAAATACCCCTAATAAGTCCTTTACTGTGCCCTTAGAATTATACAACTTGCAGGCATTGCATGCATGTTTATAAATATACAAACATAATTGAATAATACTTACAGGCACAATTAATGAACAGTGAAACGTCACTCTGCAAACAATCCATGTAGACTTCCATACTAGATGCTGTGGCGATAATGTCCAACAGAAACACCACTTCTTGTGGTTCAATTGAATTTACATACTTATCCACCGTCTTCAGAATACAATCAGACTTCATTTTGAATTCATGAGCGATGAATTTAATAAAATTCACCGACACATTTATGTCTTGCGTTTCGAGAGACATCAGAATATTATACGCAAGGTTTAAAATCAATAATTTGGTATCAGGTTCCAATCTGTTATATAATTTTTCAATATAACTATTTTCAACGCCGATTAAATATTCAATAATCAAGTGAGGAAATTCAGAATTTCCTTCGCTGTACATGTAAGCGAGAGCATTTAAAAGCAGAACGTCATCCGGCAGAACATTTGGTTGTCCGAGTAAAATATTATAAACTATCATAGCAGCACAAGACGCTATCTTTTCATTATGGCCCAATAAGGCATTTAATATATTAGAACCAAATTTTTCCCAAATTATTGTTTGATTAAACGGATTATTCACTACAAGATTGCCGAGTGTTTGAGTCAACGCCACCATACACGACTCAAATTTTTTTGACAATTCTTCATTCACTACTTCTTCGCTGGGCTGTTGATACTCCGTGAAGATGGTCAGCATGTCGTCTAATATGCTGAGATCTTTGGAAATATATGTTTGTATCTTCATTCCAGATGCAGCACAACTTCTGATCAAACGGAGACATTGTTCCGCAACAGCTAGGGTAGATATATTATACGACCCCTGCCCTACATCCAGTCTCATTATATGTAAAACTTCAGCAATCAGACGAAGAGTGTATTCGGATGCTTTTTTTCTATGTAAAAATAAACAATCTGATTAGTGAGAAATAAAATTGAATAATGCAAAACCATAGGTACCTGGTATTTTTTATTTACAGTGGAACCTCAGGTTACGAACGACTTTGGTTACAAACGATTCGGGTTATGAATAAAATCTTCACTGAAAAAATGCCTCGGTTTGCGAACACAATTTCAGGTTACGAACAGGCAGTCACGCCGCCGCAGCAACGAGAGAGCATTATTTTCACAGTAGCGTTCACTCAGAGCAGACTGTTGTCCGAGTGCATATTTTATTGTTCTCGTACACGTATTTGTTATTGTTTCAAAATTTAATTAAATTGTTTTCTTATTTGTAAGATAAGTTGAAATAAAGTTTGTTTATTCTCTTTTTATTTTTTATTATTATTATTGTTTATTACTTACAATTTCTTTTTAGACTATAAATTTTTATTGTTTTGTATAGAATTTTAAGCATGAAGTAGATAATAAAGAGCTATTTTTGGGAGGTCTGTAATGAATTAATCAATTTTACATTGATTATTATGAGAATAATTGAGAACAAATTAAATTCGTAACCCGAGGTTCTACTGCACTAAATACGACCAGGTCTTTTTATAATACAAAACTGCTCTAATACGCTGTGTACTTCTTTTTATAGTATTGTACTTTTATGTACTGTAATACAAATACATGTGACAAAAGTTTTGCCTGTTTTTTGTTTTTTTTTTAACTTTAAAATCCCTAAATGTAACTCCAAACACTAACAGCAAAATTTTATATACTTAAGGCCTCAATAGCCTCCCTACACAAATTAAAGAAATAAAAGATATAAAAGAGCTTAGAAAGAAATTAAATGAACACTTCAGATGCACATAATTAGAAAACAAATAATATTATAGAACACTTCAGAAGCACACAAATAGGCAATAAATAATTATAGACTACACATGTATAACTCTCTCTATAAAATGATTAGAGTGTAACTCCCTCTCCAAGCACAAGAGGTAAGCGAATAAAAAACATGTAATTTTAATAATGTACAATACTTAATTAATAACTCATATTATAATAAAATTGTAAAAATTTAAAATAAATGTAACAATGTAAAAAATTTAAAATTTAAAAAAATTGTAAAATTGAAAATAAATGTAACAAACAATGTAAAAAATTTAAAATAAATGTAAAGGCAACAATGCAAATATCTATGTAAAAAATAAGTATGTTATCTATGATTTAGTATGGATATGATCCACAAATGCCTCGCAGCTGCAACAAGTCCATCCGTGACAAGCTCTATCTACGAAAATACACAAAAGATTCTTCCAATTTTATAGCCACATTATGATAGTTAATATGACAACCATGAAAAGAAAATTATCTTGAGGACAACTTTAGGAAGATCTCCCGACCATTTGATCACTAAGCATCTTACAGCGAGACAAAACAAGCACAATTAGTATGATAAACTTAATTTAAAAGGAACAGTACAGGTAGTATCTAATAGCTCTGTAACGTAATCTTTTATAGTTATTCGTTTAACACACAAAAAAGACAAAGCATTGGCCAGTATAATAAAAAAAATATTACAATTCATTAAGTATTGAAGCAAAAATTACTTGTACTGATGCAGATACAGAATCTAGATGCACCTACCAAAAAGACAGATTATTCTGAGTTGACAATTAAAAAATGTTCATATCGGCGTTTAAATAAAGAAAAATTAATAATATAAGTATTTATCTTACGGGCGAAGTCGGCCAGTTTCTGAATCTCTTGACAACTGCGCTTCGGCACGCAACATTTCCTCGACCGCGCTCCATTCTCCAGTCTCTAATTGAAAATTTATTAATTTTGCATCCAGCAATATCTCTTCCGCAAACCAAACGCTTTTTTCTCTAGACATTTTCAATTCATAACGCAAGAAAATATTATATACAAAACAGTCAAAAAAATATTGACCGAAACGTCAAATGTCAAACCGAACGAAACGAGATGCTAGGACCATCGAGGAGGATCATCCAAAATACAATCTGTCAATATTTTGAGGTTATTGAAAGCACAGGCTAACAATGCTAGTGTTCATATTTTTGATATAAGGCTTTTCCTTTGAACGCTCTATTTTATTGGTTGCGTTCATATATTTAATTATCATATGACAACAGAGTGATATATTCCTCAAATACCTTATTTCATCGATATTTCACAACGCGTTTACAATTCTATGCATCGAGCGCTATTTTTTCCGTCGCAACGTAATAATAAGAATAAAATAGGTATAACATTATTCCCTAACCGACATTTCGGCTTTAGTTTTTGAAATGAGTGGATCCGTGGAAAGATCCGAGTGGCTGATATTAAGACAACATAATATGATAATAGGAAGACAATAATAGATGATGGCAAAAAATGATTATATGGAGATCATGGATGGGGAAAAATAATCGAGAATGCTAAATAAAATGATAATCCTGTGAAAATAGCGGGGCAGCACTAAATACGAAAGATATACTCTCGCAGCAGGATATAAAATGGATCGAACGCTATTGTTCAAGATAGTTGATCTCAGAATGTTCAAAACTGTTGATCTCAGAATTCGGAAAAAATTGTGCGAATGGTTCTCTGCGTTAAACTTGTCAGTTAACCTCAGACCGCAGTCTATTGTTTGGACTCAAAAAGATAGTCGGCCAGTCAACCCAGTTCGCTTCAGCCAGTCAACACGGTCCGCTTAAAAAAATTAACAGTTTGCCACAGAATTAGGAGAGCCCAGGAGGATTCGTCAGGATAATTGTCAGAAGAGAGCCTGTCAGCTAGCCTCAGAGATAGTTCATCTCGGAACTCAGTAGCCCAGTAGAATCCCTCGAGAATAGTTCATCAGAAGTAATTCAGACCTCAGCACGGAAGAATCAGGCACGACCCGACTTGCTAGTCTAGTCTAGTGGAGACTAGCCACGAGCAACCAACGGTCAAACAGCCGCCCAAATTAACCCGGAAGCAGTCGTTGACAACGTTACTTCGCCCGGCCAAAGACCGGGTTCTTGGAGAAGACTCCATAGCAGCGTCGCGGACTAACATAAGGTAGAATAATTTAGAATTAAGTTAGTATAAAAATGTACACCAGCCCATTTGTGACAGGTGTTTTATATAGTCCACCTATTTAATTGCATAACCATAGTGTTATAAAATGTGTTAATTGGAAATGAATCGCGAATCGAATTATTTATATTATTTATTTCGGAGTGTCGCTCTAATGAAATGACATAGAGCTCCCTCTTTTTTTTAAAAAACCCCTTAACATGTTTGTCTAATAAAGTAATATATAGTAGCATAAATTATATATGTACCAATATATCACACATCAAAAATAAAAATGACATAATACGAACTTTTTTATTTTTCTGCTATGAATCACATCTAGGGTGAACTTATAAATTACTCTTAATGCAAAAAATTCTTACTGCTATAATATATAATCTCATTTTATGTTATTGAAAATATGATCGAGCTAACAGAATTTTTTTCAGATATTAGGCAGGTACTAATAAAATTGTATTTTTTGGTGTCTATGGAAAAATTGAAAATATACTTTAATTGTTGACAACACTTGAAAGCGTAATTCAAGATGTCCGACAAGTGAGTACATGTTTTATTTCTGTTTTTAATGTTATTTCTCAGGTTTTTAATGCATTGTAGGCTCGAATGTTCGTATTTCTTCACGAGCTTATTGTGTTCTATTTTCTTATGTGTACAGCGAACGATAAGTTTATTGGATTAAAGACTTATCTGTTTTTTTTTTATCATGAGCCTATTATGGCATTATCAACATTTTTGATAACCATTCGTTAGTACTCATTTAGAAACAATTATTTTTTAGTGAGGACTTTTTAACCGAAGATTACGCAGGAACCGCCGACGATACTTACAACCTCGGTGTAGAGGAAGAAGACATTCTGTTGGCTGACGATGATCATATACACCACGATAATCACAAACAACTTCCTCGAGAAAATGGTGCTGTCTTTGTTGACAAACCATTGGTAGTCAACGGACCAGCATTTGCTCAAGAGATTCACAAAAAGTTAGATGTACAGCATGTCCATGAACCGATACACAGGAAACATGGACCAATACTCGAATCCACACATTTACAAATTGCTCAGGTAATTTTTTTTCAATAAGTAGGGATAGTAAATATTTTTTTAAGTGTTTAATTATAAATTTAAAGTGCTTTCCTTAACTTTTATATTTTGAAATTTGAGTTTTTCTATGCATATTTCATACACCAACATTTGATTTATTAACATCACCCAAATATTAAAGTGTGTTATTTTTTATGTAAATGTTGCTTGATAGAGAGACACAAGACTAAAATGACAGATTTTCTCACTAAAACAGAAAATACCTATTTCTTGAGTTTTTATCATAATGACAGTATGTGGAACGATTTAATATTTGTTGTCATTCTAATTAATCAATCAAAATTTTAATGATTTATTGAAGTATCTTCATATTATAGTGTTTAAATTAGTAGACAATTTTTTTTTATCTGGTATTTATTAAAATCAGCTGTTTCGTACCAATATTTTAAAACACCGATAAATTAAATAATGCCATGCAAATTTAAAGATTTATGACTCAATTGATTTTGAAAATTTAATCAATACTTGGATACAATTTTATCATTGAATGTATAAAGGAATATATTCAGTAATTACTAATGTTCATCATTGAGAGTTTTCCGACACATTGAAAACTAATTTAATGCTCGTGATTTTTCAAAAGATTTTGTGTTTATTAATTTTGTGGAGTTTATTATGTGAGTGTTGGTGCAGTTTTAATTATTTGTATTTTTAAGAAAACATGTTTACGTAAAAAAAAAATCAAAAACATGAATTATATGAATATTGAAAGCAGGCTCTTCATGAGATTGTAAAAAAACCCATGTGATTTTTTTTAGGCCACCAATGAAGCTCCTACACCAGTCCTTCACCGGGCACCAGAACTTGTTCATCATCAACTTCCAGAGCCTGTACATGTCCAAGAACATTTTATTCCACCAGGTCAGTCAATATTTTTTTTAGGATAACACATTCTTATTGTGAAGTTGTAATTATTCAGAACATTGATCTGTGATATTTTAAATATGAATTAAATATATTAATTGGAAAGATATATTAGGGGTACCTATATGTATTGACGCATTCTCGAAAAGCGTGGTTTTAGGTTAGTTGCATTCAGTCCTTTGACTAAGAAAGACGTATCCGAATATTTGATGTGTTGTGAAAGGTCTTTATCTTCATTTTGCGGAAAAAAAAAAATTGTTATGTGTCCCCTTTAATAATGACAGAGACATGTCCTTCTGAAGAAAATTTGCGAAGCTGCATGCTGTTTCACGTAAAAAAAAAACGCATCGGAGGTAACAAGAAACATTTGTGAGGTTTACGAAGGCCTATTAACCACCCAGAAATGCCAAAAATGGTTTAATAAATTTAAATCTGGAAATTTTGATTTAAAAAATAAGCTGAAAAGTGGACGACCCCGTGAAGTGGATGAAGCAGCCCTAAGAGAAGAAATCAAGAAAAATCTGAGTCTCACCATCGAAGAATTATCGAGTCAAGTCCGTACTTCATGGTCAACAACTCAAAGGTGCTTAAAAAAAATGGGGAAGATTCGAAGACCAGCTTTAGTGAACAGAAACAAAAAACTAATCCTCCAGCATGACAACGCTCGCCCGCACGTAGCTAATTTGACCAAAAAAAAATGGACAAATTGAATTTGAAGGCTTTATTGCATCCGGCCTATTCTCCAGATCTGGCTCCAACTGATTACCATCTTTTTCACTTATTGGAACATTTAAAAGAAAAAAAAAGAACGAAATAAAATTGGCCCTTTTGTCCTTTTTCGACTCTAAACTTCAAAGTCATCGAAAATCATGGGAATTATTTTGTATAAATAAATAATTAAAAAATAAATTTGAGTTTCATTAAAATATGCGTCAATACATATGGGTACCCTTAATACATATAAAATCAATTTTATCAAAATTTTCTTTTACATTTATTGTTTGGATGATGAGATCTTATACTTATCATTATATAGAGCTTTATCGATCACCGGTAGTTAAAAACTAGTGAGAGTTTCACATTTAAAACATGTCACATCATCATTATTTGTGCTTGAGTATGCATGTCATACAGTAAACCCTCGATTTAATACATTCTGAAATAACAGATTTCAGATTTAACAGACAGGACAAGTGACAAAGTCACACATGGGTTAAATAGTGTTATCTCTTGTGTAGCGTTGGTCTCTGTTTGCCTCAAACTATCATGCGATCATGTTTGCAGAGTGTTCCGTGGTTTCTTTATAAATTGTTAATTTTGCTCTCGGCATTTGTAGAATCCGTATACACACCATGTTTCAAAGATTCACAGCCTCACTTCACTTTTTGTGCATCGAACGTCATATGCCATTGTTAGTAAAAAGTTACTAATAATCGCACAACCGGTCCTTAGTGTCCATTGCCAGTAAGAAAAAATATTAAAGTAGTGAATATGTCAAATGTAAATACAGTGTGTAACACCTAGTCCACAATATTTTATAGGTGGACACCTGACTAAATTACAAGTCGAATATGAACAAATTCTGGACTGTTACGGAAAATATTATTTAAAAATTTTACAAAATCATATTAAGCTTGATTATATCATAATTATGTGATTATTTCGATTAATTAAAATATTTTATTGATTCAAAATTATATATTATATACAAAAAATTAGAGGTCATCAAATTTCGAGTAGTTGGACTATTTTTTGTTAAGATCTGAAATAAATAATATAGATAAATATTTATTTTGAAGTATTGCGATTTTGTAAAATTTTTAAATATTCTCCGCCTCCGTAACAGTCCAGAATTTGCATATTTTCTTTGAACACTTTCGACTCGTAATTTAGTCAGGTATCCACCCATAAAGCATTGAGACTAGGTGTGTTACACCCTGTATATATTAGTTGATACAAAAGTTTTTTTTTTTTTTTTACAAGAAATAAAATTATTTTTTTGGTCATTAGAGTAAAATTACTGTGATTTTGAGGTTTTTTTGAAGTTTTTGCATGTGCCTACCGAATCAAATTTTTTGCCATTAATTTTTTTTTACAACCTGAATAAATGATTGTCAAAAAGAGTAAGGTCAGTGGAATATTATGGGTGGCTTAACAACATCCCAATTCAATTCCTTTAGCAATATTTGAATATGTCCAAGAACACACAAGTATGTACTAGATTTTCACCTACAAAGGCACTGTTAATAATAGATATCTCATGGAAATGAAGCTAGTATTTATTATATTTTTTGGAAATATTAACATATATACAACTTCCAAAAATTTGATAGATATGAAGATTGATTAATGTGTGAGAATTGGTGAACGTTATATCTATATAAAATGATCACTTAAGCCAGCCGAAGACAGGTTGTAAGCCCTGTAATTACCCATACTTCCATATTTTTCCATTAAAAATATAATAAAAAATAGCTTTGTCTCTTTGAGATATCTATTATTGGTTTAAAATAATGAATGCTAACATTATTACTAATTTTCGCTAGATGAAGAATGTGAGTGACTTATCTGAAGCTCCGTTAATTATGCAAACAAAACTGGCAGAATTGCACACATGTCATCGAACTGAAGTCACGTCGCGTCACAATATATGCCTATATGCCTGTGATATCGAAAATGATTCATTGTTATTTGGAGGCCGGGGCTGATCTTGACCGCATTTATTCAACATTAAATTTTGAAGTAAAGTGAGCACGTGCATTGAGCTCAGTTGTTTTAGCTCATGTTGAAAGCTCTCTTGATTACTCGAAGCAACAGAAAGTATCCATTCTGATTAGCTAATGTTGTGAAATATGCATAGCACCAAAATGGGACTAACCTGGTGAGACCTAAACTATTGGAACCTAGATGAATAACCAAGCAGGTCAAATACAGGTGAATATTATGTTCCGAGCCGATGTTGTTTTTGAATAACTAGGAAATGAAACACAATTTTTTAATTTGATTTTTATTTATCGATTATTTGATTTATGTATGGAATATGACATTGGCCAAGTGGCCACCTCTGGTAGCGGTACAAATGCGTGCTCTTTTAACCATATTTTTCATAACATTGTTGCACACTTCGCGTGTTATTTCAGCAATTTCATGTCAAATATTGTCATGTAGCATCGAAATTGTTGTTGACTTATTGGCGTAGACCTTTCCTTTCAAGTACCCTCACAGAAAATAGTCGGGAGCTGTCAAATCGAGCACTTTTTGACATTTTGCAGCCACTAAAAATTTCAAGCATAACTCGGGCTGTGCGAGGATAGATAGATATCTCATAGAGACGAAGCTATTTTTTTTATTATATTTAATGGAAAGATATGGAAGTATGGGTAATTGCAGGGCTTACGGCCTGTCTTCGGCTGGCTTAAGTGATAACTTTATACAAATATAATGTTCACCATTCTCACCCATTAATCAATCTCCATATCTATCAATCCACACATTTTTTCCATTAAATATAATAATAAAAATGGTTTCGTCTCTATGACATATCTATTATTTGTTCAATTCCTTTAGTTTGAGACTAAAAAGACTACCCCTTTTCTATTTGAGGTCAATCCTTTTCAAAGGCAGTGTTCAGTTTTATCAATTGTTCACAATAACATTTTGCTGCAACTGTTTAGTTGCGATCTCGAAATTCATAATGGATAATACAAAGCAATACTTTTTTTTTAATATGCTTCAGATTTTAAAGTAGTTAACGTGGCTTGTTTATGTGTAGACCAATATCTTTTTCGTACCACATTATTATACGGAACCCATTTTTCATCTCATGTCACCAGTAGATGCAAAAAAAATCTCAAAACCATTGTTATGCAATGTAAATGCTTCACCACAGTCGATTGGTCAACTCCCATCTTCAGCTCGATTTCTCTGGTATTTTAACATGGATCCGTGTCAATTTATCACCACCAGGCTTGGAAGGCCGCCTGTTTTGTGGTTTGTAGCCAATGAACATTAATGGCATGATTTATTAAAATACTTTTTTCCACTATTTATTATTTAATGACCATTATCGGTATCCGCCTGTCACGGCCATCTTTAGACTGATACATTTTTCTCTTAAGCTAGGATATTTATACAATTCAATACATGGGTGTTTTTCATTGAGTTTATAATTTGAAAGTTGGTGCTAATTTGACTCTAATGTTGGGATTTTAAAGGGAAAAGTTAAAAAATGTTCTAATAAATCATTAAAATTGAATTCCACCATGAATTAACAGTATCAAAATTAGAAATAATTAATAGTATTGGTGGGATAAGATACCGTGGACTGTATCGATTACAATAATGATTAGTTGACGCAATTCAAATTGGATTCAAGAGAGGAATATTGGCAAATGGATCTGGCCTACCTTGATTTCGATCCTGAATTGGATGTCATTTTCACCTCCAGTTGACTCGCACCTTTTTTAGTGAAAAACCGAGATATCACTGCACTTCTGGAGCTGTTTAGAACACCGTCTCTTTGTGATCCTAGCGTTACGCACGGCACTGCTTTCAGACGGTAAAAAAAGAACACAGATGTTGACAGTTCGATGTAAGAAGGCAATCTGTCCCCCCGTCGGTGAAATCCCTAAGTAATTAATTGGTTAGAGCGGGACAGGTATATATTAAGGTTTATATTGGAAGGACAAAATGCACAGCGAGTTGGTACTCGATTTGTGTCAACAGGCATATTTTCTGTAAAAGTTTTTTTTATTGCCACAGAAGTGTTGTCTTACGAAATTCATTGTAATTAGTAAATTACTGGCGAATAATGAACAAGAATTACAGTCTAGTGAGTGAGTAGAATGTACGATGTATTCAAGGAAAGTGACCTTCAAGTGAATGTCAACAATTCTTAAAGTTATGGTATTCAAGAAATAGGAAACCATGACAACATGCAAAATATTTGTAGATAATTAATGTTTGGAGCAAGCAGATGAGTTTTGTGTATTTGGGGAGTATGTTTGATGGAAACGGAATGGCTGAGCAAGATATCGAAAGGAGGGTGACTGCAGGAAACAAAGTGAACGGCTCTTTGAATGGAATTATAGCTAATAGGAACTTGTCAACCGAAGCAAAACTAGCGGTATGCAATAGAGTCATGGTACCGACATTGATGTATGGAAGTGAAGCCTGGAGCTGGCAGAAGAGGAACGAAAGTAGACTGAATGCAGTGGAAATAAGGATAGAATGTAAAGCTGATCTTAGTATAGTGAGTGAGATTAAGAAAGGATCACATAGGTGGTTTGGTCATATGGAACGGATGAATGAGGAGAGAATGGTAAGAAAGATATATGATGCAAGTGTTGATGGCACCATAAATAGAGGACGTCCGTGGAAGACTTGACATGGCAAGGTAAACCAGATACTGGAAGATGGTCCTGTTAGAAGCCTCAATAATCAGTGAGCTTGTATGAATGTGGATGAGGCGAGAACTGTGTGTCAGGACAGAAGAGTGTGGCGCTCTATCCTCTCTGCCTACCCCTGCGGGAAACAGCATGATGTAAGTTAGTAAGTAAATGCAGTCAACGAACCTCTGCTTTGTGGTCTCGACTGATCGCTGGTTGTGCCAAAACTGAACGAAAAGTGAAAAGGAGCATCTTTATACAATAATATAGTTAGAAATCAAAGATTATTTATCAGTATGAAGAAAAACATTATTTTGTGGGTGTTATAAAATAATGACAAAACTTTTACAACCTAATGAGAACTACCGTCACCTTAAACTAAGAATTATAGTAAATTTGTTATTTACTTGAATTAAAATTAAATAACATTTTTGTATTATGTTTTCAGAGGTGATCACTTCTGATGATCGCCGCCCACCTTCAGAAGGGGTGGTGAAGGAGAGCTCCAGGTATCGTGCTGGACAGAGGGATCGCTTCCCAACCGAGAGGGAGGCGGCTCACACATCCCCCCACGCAATACCTGATACACTTGGTAAGTCATCAAATACTATGCTTGCTTGTAATTGTACCGATTGTTCTGCACTGGCCTGGTCACATGTAATTTCATATTCTATCTCCCTCTTTATGCATATATAAGATCACTCTTTTTGTATTTATTATTAGTTTTAAATACGTCCTGACGAAGCTTGAGCTAAGCGAAACCAGTTGGCGTGTAATAAAATTTGTGGTTTCATACAAAGTGATTGTATATAATCTAGAATTTTATTATATAGTTTCCGAGGAGGTAAGTAAAATGACTCGGGGTCAGTCAGTTTAAAACTTTTCACAAAATTAATATTAGCAAATATGTTTTTAAGTGTCTCGTTAATATTTATTATTTTTTCCAGATTCGGTAGTGACAAACGAAGCTCCCCACCAGAACAATCGAGGTCGTCGACCATTCAGGAGTAAGCAGAGAGGTCGAAATGACCGAAGACCCACATCCAGAGATGTAAGGGACCGAGAATTCATGAGACCCGGAGAATTTCGCCCTCCGCACTTTTTCGATGGACCGCCCATGGATGGAGACTTCAGACCTGATGATTTTGGACCGCCCATTGAAGAATTTCACAGAAATCGTGACTTCAGATCCTTCCCCGATGACAGAGGTCCCATACTGAACGAATTCAGACCTCATTTTGATGGCAGGCCACCTTTGAATATGTTGGGACCTTCGGGTGAATTCAGACCACCCCAGGGTGATTTCAGACCTCCTGGCGACTTTAGGCCACCTCAAGGTGAATTTAGATCATCCCAAGGAGATTTTAGACCACCTCCAGGTGAATTTAGACCATCTCAAGGAGAGTTTAGACCACCTCAAGGAGAGTTTAGACCGCCTCAAGGAGAGTTTAGACCGCCTCATGGAGAGTTTAGACCGCCCCAAGGAGAGTTCAGACCGTCTCAAGGAGAATTCAGACCGCCTCAAGGAGAGTTTAGATTGTCTCAAGGAGAGTTCAGACCGCCGCAAGGAGAGTTCAGACCGCCTCAAGGAGAGTTCAGACTATCTCAGGGAGACATAAGACCTCCGCGAGGAGAATTTAGACCACCTCAAGGAGAGTTTAGGTCAACCCAGGATGATTTTAGACCACCTTCTGGAGGCTTTGGACCGTCTCGAGGTGACTTTGGACCACCAGGAGAATTTCGACCACAGCATGGCGAATTTATGCCGGCACCTAACAATATAAGGCCCCAGGGAAACTTCAGGCCACATCTAAATGGCCCTCCTGGCAACTTCAGACCCCAGGTCGAATTTAGACCGAGAGGATTAAATCCTCATGTGCCCGAGTTCAGGCCCAGAGGTTTCCTTTCACAGAATGAAATGAGATTCCCCGATAACTTCCCGCAAGACAGGAGGCTGCCAGATTTCAGACCCCACCCAAATAATAATTTAAACAAGAACTTTCCACTAAATGAGGTGGATCCGCACCTCAGACTTATCAACGATAATCATCCAGATGAGTTTAGACGTCACGACAGTGGGGTGTTTGTGAGAGAGAGTGATCTCCGAAATAGAGATCTGAGGCCACCGCTGAGTGATGTTATGAACCAGCCAAATGATGGAAGGGGTCCTGTTGTGCTAGGGCCGCCAATCGGTGTCGCCATTCCACCGAGGACCGAAGGGACAAAGGTGCTAATTAATCCACATTTCAAAGGAACTGTGCAAACTGGGCCAGGTAAGATTCTCAATAATGAAATGAATAATAATCAGATTCATTGGTGTTATTTTTTTAAAACTTTTTTACACATAACACTAAGATTATGTATTATACAGGTGAATATTATATTCCAGGCCGATGTTGGTTCATTCATTAAAATTTCAAGCGTAGCTCGGGCTGTGTGTGAAATGGAACCATTCGGTTGAAACCACTTGTGTTGCAGGCCCAATTGACCCAATTCTGCTGAAAGATCTGAATATGATGACCTTTAAGCAGAAAATATATTTCAATGTAATGGTATTTATTTATAAAATCCTCACTAGGAAAATATTGGCAGAATTTATATGAAATTGATGAAAATCAACATGAGCACGAACATCATACAAGAGGAAAGGATAGACTGAAACTACCATTCAGGAAGAAGGCTAAATCTCTGAAATCGATGATGTACAGCGCGATGATATTTTTAATGAAATGCCAGAAGACATAAGAAAAGAGGAGAAACTTTGTGGTTTCAAAGATATGTGAAAGATGAGTTCTAGTAAAAAGAAACGATTTTAATTTTGTTTATACTAGAGCATCATATAAATACTTTTATATGCACTATATCAAGAATAAATAATAATAATTCAACCACCGATAAGTTTTTACAGCATTGCCTCTTGCATCCTGAAAGAAATAGGGCCCAATGATTCCGCTGGCCCATATAACGCACCATACGGTAACTCTGCGTTGGTGGATCAATTGAAGATTTTCAATGCTCCAATAACGACTGTTTTGTTTATTAACAAAACCTGCCAAGTCGAAATGAACTTCGTCGCTCATGATGTTTTTTTTTCCAAAGTTGGGTTTTGTGTTTGGTTTAATGTTTTAATGACTTCGACACGTTTTTGAGGCATTAGATGCTCCATAATAAATTGTAATCAACTACTCTCTACGACTACCAAATGCGAACTGACAAATGTTTGCCAAACCAAAATGGCGGCCAAACAAAATCGGCCTGGAACAAAATATTCACCCCGTATATGAAATATTTTAGAAATCAAATCATTAATTATCATTTTTGTGACAATCAAATAACCTAATACACTATTTATTCACAAACAGATATGGTCCTGCAACCACCGCCTCTGGTTGGAGACAGGATGGTGCCATTGCAGTGTCCCGCACTGCCCTATATCCCGGGTCGCGAACCTCCTTTCATAGCCCTTGGAGGGCCTCCAACATTTGGTCTCAGTGAACCCCCTAATGTGAGTATTTTCCTCCAAAAAACTTATCAAATATGGTTAATCTTTTACATTGTTATTAACCTTCTAACTGCTAACTCTATTTGAAATGGAAGACACCACATAGGGTAAGATTCGGCTTTAGGGGTCTTGACTTATCTTTCACAGGTTGTCATTCATATATAGCAAAATTATTTAAAAATATGACTTTAATTCCAACAAGTTTGCAAGGTCCAAAAGTCATCGGAAATCGGCAGATTCCGATTCCATTTTTAAAAAAATACATTCTATTTTAATTCATTGATAATGTATGCTTGATGAGTATTAATTAACCTTTTAATATTTCAGAGATTATATTGACGTCTACCCTCCCCTTTTGGGGGTGTATGATTTATATAGCTTCTTTCTGGCTGCTTTTCAGAATTTAATGTGATAACGAGTCTCATGTCTAATTATACAGATATGGTATTATGATAATAATGTAATCAAATAAAATAAATATGTAATTATGACAAATCGAAACGAGAGTAAACAACTCTCAAAACGATTCGGGATT
The DNA here is from genome assembly GCA_031772225.1 of Eubasilissa splendida. Classification (NCBI taxonomy): domain Eukaryota; kingdom Metazoa; phylum Arthropoda; class Insecta; order Trichoptera; family Phryganeidae; genus Eubasilissa; species Eubasilissa splendida. The sequence goes on along the minus strand of CM062862.1, from coordinate 21,956,277 downwards.
GGGTGGAAATAAATAAAAAATATAAATATTTCAGAGACCTTCAGAAAGCGGCTACCTCGGCCCCAAGTTTGACCTTGACAAGCACGGTCCGGTCAGTGAAGCAGAATTGGAACGTCTGGCTGAGCAATTTATCAATGAACAAAAGAGATGTTTGGAAAGAGCACAGGTTGCCAAGAAAGATGACTTCTTTGAGAAGACGCAGAGGTAAATTGTGCATTTTTTTCTTCATAAAATTGCGAGGAAGTATTATGTAGGTTCTCTTTGGTTCTCATCTTAGTTGTAGAGAATTTCGATCCTATATTTTAATTACGTTTTGAAACTTGTCGGTTTGTCTGTGGTTATATTTTATTTGTGAATTTGTCGGTATGTCAACTATTACGGTGTGATGTAAGTGTTATAGGCTTGACTGAAGTGATCAGAAGGTTTCAAGATTATGTTAGGGGAGTGATGGCGAACCTATGACACGCCAGCTTTCACTAATATCAGATTTATCAAAGAGCACGTGTCCCGCCACCAGACATCTACCCGACAACAACGTTCGAATTTATCACAACATTACATTTGTATTAATCTCTTCTGTATCTCAATTTGTGAAATAAGCAATTAATTAATTTTTAACAACTGGTTTTGGAAAATACCATTTCCTTCATTGAGCTGTCAAATTAACTAACTAAAACCATATATGTCACATTTTTCTAATCTATAAATTGCTTCAATATTAACCAATAGCCACACTTTATTTTGTATCATGTCTGGAATATATGTGATTATGAATTTGTGACTGGCGGCAAGTTATCTGAACAGAAACTTCTGTCAGTTATATTGAATTTGTTGGAGCTAAATTATTCAACGGTTGAGACTAACAATAGGTGCGTGAATTAGGATCAGAGGCGTCTTCTGAAACTGCCACTTGATAGATAGAGTGACGAGTAGTGACTCGACTTGTCTGGGATCGCAGGTTGACGCGTGTATATTGTCGCACACAGCCAGTACTCTGCGTCTTTATAGGTGGTGTTGGGTTGTAGTTATCTATCGCCTTACTAGTAAAGTTTGCTTTAAAATTTTGCAATATTTATGGATTGAAAATGTATATGTGGACTTGAAAACCAAAATTCTTAAATGCAACAAATAATTTTGGTCTATTGACCATTTTCGATGACTTAATTTGTTAAAATTATTCTTAGAAGAATGACCATGAATTTAAATCCTCTAGGTTCATTGAGAATACTACCATCGAGCCCCGTCCAGAAGTGATTGATCGGGATAAAGACCGAGAGCGTGAACGTGAGAGGGAAAGACACAAGCAGCGTGAAGTGGAACGACTCCGGCGGGCCCAGGAGCAGTTCATCCAGGAGAACCAGACACAGCTCAACCTCAAGCGTAGGAGGGATGCATCTCCAGCTTCCACTTCGCCACACAAGAGGCAGAGAACTCCGTCACCCAACTCTCCACATCAGGTAATAAAGATCAAAGTGTTTGTCAAAGTCAATTGTACCAATGACTGCTTTGAAAATATTGTACAGTAAAATCCCTTTTATTTAGAAATTGCCACAAGTCAAAAGTTTTTGAGCAGAATATGGTCAGAAGTTTTCACCTATAAACCGAATATTGTTATTCAAAGCTATTTTTGGACTCGCGTCAAATGAATTTGTCGATTTATTTTTCGCCTAATTTATATATTTTTTTGTCGAATAATAAATATCCATAATTTGAGAAATACCCATTATAAATTAACAAAAAAATATTAGCAGCTGGCTGGCGAGAGCACGTACTCGTGCACTACGGCGTACCCATTCAAAGTTCATCCAAATATGTAGTATCCGCCCCTAAATAAAATTCACGAAACATAAAGTTAATTTGAATTGTTTGTTTTCTCACTCATTTTCAGTATATTTAAAATCAAAATAGGTTAGAATGACACCTTTCCAACGCTCTCGAGCATACACATGTTTGCGCCTCTAAAAACATATTGTATCTAGGCCAGCTGGAGAAAATAAAATAAGAGGAAACCCTCAAAATCGCGACTGGCGTGTCACACTCGGGGCACGCACGCGTCAACTTTGTGTATTTGTATGTATCAAACGCCTACAATTCTTATTATTATCAATTTCCACATTTTGTCTTCATTATCATCGTCAACTTCCATCATAACTGAACATTTGCATCAATTCCAATGAACGGTAATATTGCGCATGACATTTTCGTTATTGTGTTTATTTGACAATTATTTTTGTGTGTTCGTTTACTGACATTTATCCTACCAATAGCCTTTCATAATTTATTCTATAAAGTACATTTTTGAATATTTTGTGGAACCCTAAAATGGCTTCAGGTCATGATAACTCTCACATAAGAGTTCTCAAACACACCATGTGTTGACATGTACCGTAGCATACAAAGGAGGCTCCACACAGGCGGGTATGGAAAAAAAACTGCGCGTATTGTAAATTTTTTATAATGTAAAAAGAAAAATACGTGACACAAATAGATATTGATATATAGCGCAAGGGTCTTAAAATTATCTCGAACTATGAATTAACGGGGTTAATCAAGTATAAAATTAATATATTGGGTCTCGTGTGCTTGAAAATTTTAAATAACATGGGGTTTTACTGTAACACACTACAGTAAAATCCCGTTTATTTGAAGTTGAGGGGACCGAAAATCAAGAAAAAAGTTTAAATAACGATTTAGGATAATGAATATAAAAATTTCAAAAATTCGATTCTTTTTTACATACTAACTTTTTTCATAGCAAATCAAAGTAATTATATACACCTATATCAACACATTAAAATTAACAAACAAGTTGTCAAAATACAGTGTAAACAAATCACAATATTTTTTTTTTTTAAAAACACTTATAATGTACTATCTTTTTGCGCCATTTTTAATAACGAATGGAATTTTGTGGAATTATGGACTTAAGGCTAGCGGGAATTCGATTCATTAGTTCGGCACTATTCGACACCCATTTGACGAGATTAAAGCCACCAGATTCGAACAGCTGTAGAAGATCGCGATGAAGTTGGTAAGCTTCATCAATCGAATCAACAGATGAGACGTAGTCATCCATATAAAAATGACGTTCAGCAGCCCAGGCCGCTGCGGGCCAGCGTGACCGTTCGTCTTCTGCGAGTTGTCTAACTACACGCATTGCCAGATAGGGCGAACTTGAAATACCAAAGCAAACGCGATTGAACTCGTAAGTTGTAATCGAATCATTAGAGTCAAATCTGAATAAAATGCGTTGAAAACGGTGATGTTCAGGTATCAATTTAACCTGAAAATACATTTTTTCAATGTCTGCTGAAAGAGCAATTGGAAATAGTCTAATATTAATCAAAAGTTCAAAAATGTTAGCTTGAAGATTCGGTCCAACGTATAAAATATCGTTAAGCGACTTGTTAGAACTTGTTTTGCAACTAGCGTTAACAACAACTCTGATTGGTGAAGTTACTTTCTCAGGCCTATAAACAGCGCGATGCGGCATATAATAGCATGGACCTGGAGCAGGGTCTTCAATCGGATTGAGATACCCTTTATCAATATAACTTTTTATAGTGTCATTGTACTGTTTCCATAATTCTGGAGTAGAATCTAACTTCTTTTCTAACTGGAGTAAGCGTGCCTTGGCTCGTGTTTCTGAATGGCCAAGTTCAGTTGGATCAGATTTGAAAGGAAGCGTTACGGTGTAACGTCCGGTTGCGTCGCGTGCAAAAGTCTCTTCAAAAATGCGTTCAGATGCTGCGTCATCAGGACTTAAATGTTTTCTAATTGGAACGTTCTCTAACTCCCAGAAGCGTTGCGTTAGACTTTCTAAAGAAGGATTTTCAATCATAGCGTGAAGTGAGCGGTCATTGAAAATAGGCTGAGCATTGCATGCGGCTCTTCCCATAATGACATAACCTAATGAAGTCTCTACACCGACTACTGACGAGGTTGGTGACATAACTTTGCCATTTCCTAACAAGAATGGCAATAATTCGCTACTGATTAATAAATCGATATCAGCAGGCATATGGTACTCATCATCAGCTAAAGGTAAGCCGAGCAAGTGTTGTAATTTGTCAGTATTTATAATAGCGTTCGGTATTTTATTCGAAATTGTATCAATAACTCTTGCATTCATCGTATACCTACAGCGTGCGTCAAAGCGGGATAATAAATTGTATAACAATTGTATAAATTGTATAACAAATAAATTGTAAATTTAGCGAAGCCCAGCAGACTTTTCTGTGTTTCCAATACCTCGTATTGTTGTAGGCGCGTCTACAATATTAACTTTGAGGCGATTACAACATGCTTTTGTAATAAAATGACTCGTTGAGCCACTGTCTAAGAACGCTCTAATTTTTAAACGCTCACCAGCGTCGTTATACGCGTAAACAATAGCACTTGATAATAGAACAATTGAATTGTTATAAATGTGCAGACGCGTAGCAGTAAAAGCAACATTGTTTTGCGTTGAAGGCGGGGAGTTAGAATTCACCGGTTTCAAAGCAGGTGATTGGCGCGGCAGCATTGCCGAGGGGTGAGGCGATGAGTTAACGTTGTCAGATAAGACGCATGCCTGTGTACTAGAAAGATCGGGTTCGATTCTCGGTGAATCCAAATGCAACTTTGTATGATGCATGCGTTGGCAAATTGCACATCTATTTTGAGACTTACAGGTTTTTATATTATGAAAGCCCAGGCAGTTGGTGCATAGGTTATGATTTCTCACAAAATTGTTCCTATGATAAGGATTCAAAAGAAGAAACGAATCGCATTTGTACAGGGGGTGAACGCTATCATTTTTGCAAAACGCACATTTTGGAAAATTATTATTGTTGTTGACAAAAAAAGATTGCGCTGTAAATTTTGGATTTTTATTTTGAGACTTATAAGAGGTATTATTTTGTGAAGCGTTGGACTGATTATAAGTTTGATTTTTATTGTAGTTTGAAGTATTAGCTTGTTGTTTAATTTGAGAAGACCCAGCATTACGAAGCGTGTAGATTTTATTTTGTTCCTTTACGAATTTAATCAAGGATCCAAAAGTAGGTATCTTCTCATTGCGTTGTGATTGTTCGAAAAGCGCTACGGTTTCTTTATCTAGTTTTGATAAGGCGAGATGAGTAAACATGAAATCAGCCAAGTCATCTATCTTGAGTTGATTCAAAGCGGCGTATGCAGTGTAGAACTGTTAGAGGAACGTATCTAAAGCGTTGAGCGTGGGAGATTGACTGCACTTAAAATTAAGAATTTGTTCTATGTATAAAGTAGCGAGGGTACGTAAGCATTCCAAAGTATCTCGTAGTTGTTTGCAATTGGCGGTATGCCGGCGCATACTGAAAGTGCTTTTCCAGAAAGTTTACCAATTAAATACTGCACTTTTTCAGCATCCGACAGATGACGGTTTTTATGGATTAGGGTATTAAAATTTTCGTAGAATAAAACCCATTTATTAGGCGAACCATCAAAACTCATCAACTCGAGAGCAGGCAGTTTACGGTTAAAAGTATCAAAATGACCAGTTTGTGGTTTTTGAATCGCGGCAGCTGTGAACCCTGTTTGGACGGCCTTTATATGACAGTATAATTCGTCAAAAGCTATAAGAGACTTAAATTCTGGCTGCGCACTAGGGTCACAGTCTAATATGGCAATATTTAAAACCTCTGTCACCTCGTTGAATTCTTTGCGAACATTTTCTAATGATTGTATGCGTATGAGAAATTGGTTTCTTTTCACTTCATCCTCTACTTGATTTTTAGCAACTGTCGGCGTTTTGTACGAGTTTCACATTAATGCTATTATCGAAAATATAAAATTATCAGTCAAAATTATAAAAATGTTTTGATTTAAATTTAATGAAATACTGAAAAGTCTAAGGAACGCAAACCACGCATTCGCGAATTTCAAAATGTCTAACACGTAAATATTAGAGAAAAGCAAATAATGTTCTTTACATATAAAACAATGGCAATAAAATATTAGGTAAAACGGAAAGAAATGACATTTTTTCTGGCGCGTCACTTTAAAATTAGTTTGTCAACGGTTGCCGTTGAGTTAGCACGTCGTGGTTGGTATCATTTTAAAGCTCTGTGTGTACTCTTTCCATTTCAAGATATTTTTTATTTTTTTTGCCGTTGTAGAAAAATGGAGAAGCCCGAGATTGAAGAAACACATTTGCGCTATTTTATGCTGTTTTTATTCGATAAAGGTTTAAAACCAAAAGAAGCTACGCAGACCATTTGTGAGATTTACGGTGACGTCTTGAAACTTCGAAAGTGCTTTAGATGGTTTCAAAAGTTCAAAAGTGGTGATAGGGAGTTAAAGGACAAACCAAAAACAGGAAGACCCCTCAAAATCGATGATGACGTCCTAAAATCATTGGTGGAAGCTGATCCTCGTAAAACAGTGAAGGAATTGTCACACGACCTTGGCTGTCCAATAACAACTGTGCAAGATCATCTGAAAAGGTTGGGAAAAAAACACAGGCAAGGAATTTGGGTGCCGCATGATCTCTCTCAAACGGCCTTGGAGCAACGCGTCACCATCTGTGCTTCCCTATTGTCCAGGCATGAAACGGATCCATTTCTCAGAAGGATAATTACCGGGGACGAGAAATGGGTCCTTTACAGTAATACCAGGAGAAAAAAACAATGGATATCACCAAATCAAGTACCTGTGCCTACCCCTCGGCCAACATTGACGTTAAAAAAAGTTTTGTTGTGTATTTGGTGGGATGTTTCGGGGATAATACATTTTGAATTGTTAAAATCTGGTCAAACAGTTACGGCAGAGCTATACTGTGCCCAACTAGAACGATTAAAAGCAGAGTTATTAAAAAAACGATCTGTTTTAGTCAATAACAATAGGCGGATTTTACAACATAATAATGCAAGACCTCATGCGGCAAAAATTACTCAGCAAAAAATAAGAGAACTTGATTTAGAACTTCTGCCACATCCTCCATATTCACCAGACATAGCACCTTCGGATTATTATCTCTTTAAGTCGATGGAGCATTCACTACGTGACAAAAAATTTACAAACGCTGACCAGGTAAAAAATCACCTGGATTCGTATTTTGCCAGTAAGTCACCAGAGTTTTACGAAAAGGGTATCAAAAAGTTGCCTCTTTTATGGAGGAAGATAATAGACAACGAGGGAAATTATTTAACAGAATGATATTGTATAGTTTTTTTTTTAAATAAATTTTTTGGTACAGTAAAAAAAATGTAATTTCTTTCCGTTTTACCTAATATTTAACAAGATACGAGAAAATCTGAGAAACGCTAACTACACATTCTTTAAAATGCTTCGACACTAAACTTAAATAGAAAGAGAAATGTCTGTATTAAAATTAATGCAAATTAAATAATTTAAAAGATAATGATGGTAATAATACGAAACAGAAGATTGGCAAGCACTGACAGCTAGGATAACTAGAGAACTGCGTTACCTATAAGGGCACAAAGATAATATTTGCTATCTTTTTCTAATGTAAAGAAAACGTGCGAGAGAAAAAGCATGCGACCTTAAGTTAAAGCGTCGCGGTAAAAAAGAAATATTTCAAATCGAGGACGCGCAAGATATATTTGTCATCTTTTCTAGTGTACTGAGAGTGAGTGAGAAAACAAACAATGAGAATTAACTTTATGCGTCGTGAATTGGTATGGGGGCGGAACTACCCATTTTGATGGTCTTGGACTTTGGACAGGCACATCGCGTAGCGCATGTGTATTTTCCAGATTGCTGACATCTGACAAAAATAATTGAATTAGGCGAAAAATAAATCGACAAATTCATCTGATAGGGTCCAAAAATAGCTTCGAATAACGATATTCGATTTATAAGTACAATTTAGTATGAAAACTTTCCAGAGGGACCACATTCTCCTATAAAAATTCGACTTGTGGCGAATTTCGAATAAACAGGGTTTTACTGTATTTCACATAATACCTGAATCTATTCATAAAATCTCTTATATTTGCATAAACTTTACATTGTAATGATCAGGAAAATGTAACAAATTTTCAGAATCAAGATCCAGAGGAACGAGAGTATCGGGTCAGACTGCGCGAGCAGGCGGAAATGAGAGCTCGAGTGCTCCAAGCGAAGGAGAGGCGGAGAAGGCGGGATGCTGCCACCAGAATACAGACTCAGGCCGACAGCAGGTAATATTTTAGTCTCAATATTTATAATACCTTATTTTGCAATATTAATAATACTTTTGTAAAAGTATCCCTAATTTTGATATAAATTATAAATTATTTTGTTGTGAAAAACAAACAAACATATGTAGAAAGCCTAAAGGTTTATATTCACGAGTTTTTTTTTGCAGTGTTGAAACCATTGATTCTGTCCGTCCTATTTCTCCGAAACCACATACAGAAAAAGATGTCAGAAGCGGTGAAGTTTCAATCAGAGCCGACTCCTATAGAGATTCTTTTTCGAGGCAACCAATCGATACCAGGACTGATGGTACTACACGTAGAAATCAAGATATCCGGAGGGATAATAGAGTTGATGACAGAAGAGACATTTCTCAAAGAAGTGAAGCTCCTAGGAGAGACCAAGCCTATCAAGATGAATACAGAAGAGATCATTACAGAGCGGAAGATGTGAGAGATCGCACTACTTACAGGCAAGAAGAGAGAAAAGAACAAACAACTACAACTTATAGGGCTGAAGATAGAAGGGATTACAGATTAGATGATAGAAAGGACACTTCATACAAGACAGACGAAAGGAAAGAACTAGTCTACAGGACCGACCAACCTAATTATAGAGCAGATGAAAGAAGGGAATATGAACACGCTTACCGACCGGACGATAGGAGGGAGCAAGTCTATAGAACAGATGGCAAGAAGGAACAGCCTTACAGACAAGACCAGAACTATGCACTAGATGATAGGAGGGATCAAACAGTATACAAGGTAGATGAAGTAAGAGATGAACAATCATACAGGAAGGATGACAGAAGAGAACAGGTTTATAGAGCTGAAGATAACAGAGATGCAACATACAGAACAGAAGATAGAAGAGACCCAGTCAGTTATGATAGAAAAGACCAAGCACCATATAGGTCTGATGACAGAAGAGATCAACAAGTGTACAGGCCAGATGAAAGGAGGGAACCGACATATAGGACGGAAGATAGGAAAGAACCGTACAGAGAGGAAAGGAGAGAACAGCAATTATACAGAACGGAAGATAAAAAGGATCAGACGATTTATAATAGTAAGGATGAAAATAAGAAAGATACTTATCAAAAACCAGAAGAAAATACAAGTGACCGGAGGTCTGATGATTGTAGGAAAGACGTACCAAGTAAAACTGATGAAGTGAGAAAGGAACAGGCTGGAAATAGAATTGAAGAGAGTAGGAAAGAACAGCCGACCCAAAAGGTGGAAGTCAGAAAAGAACCGACCCCGAGACAACAGGCGGAAATCAAACCTTTAACCAAGCAAACAGAAATAAAAGCTAAACCCGAACCTGTCAAAATAATTATTAAACCGGTGAAAACTGAAGAAGATATATTGTTAGATGAAGAGCTCAAAAGGGAACCGACACTGGACGAGATGCTCGAAGATGACACGCTACGTCTCAGTCCGGAGGAGGAAGATCTCCTACTGAGTGATGGAGAGTCGCACACGCCTCCGCCCATCAATAGGGCCAAGGCATCGACGGTCGCCAGGATGCTGAAAGTGAAGGAGCCCGCCAAGAAAGTGTTGCCGGTGAATACAAAACCCGCCGAAACAAAGACCGGATCGAAAAATAACAGCAGTGTCAACTCCACACCGCGATCACTGACACCACCAAAGACAGCTGGGTGAGTAATAGCTTGATTTTATAATGCTAAACAATTATCAAGATGTTAAATATATCCGCATTATTTTGGGGGATAGATTCTTATCTTTCAAACATTTGGATTGAAAATTTTTAAGCCATTAACAAAATCTCAACTGTTTCAAGTAAGCATTTTATTAAAGTTATGGACATTCAACAATTGTTTTCAAAAGATAAACCATATTTTTTGGACCATAAGACAAAAGTCAACTTAAAATTGGGGTGTCTTGTCAGAAAAATATAATACATACTGATGCATGAAAATATACTAAATCCATGAAGGTAACTATTAAATATGGATTGTGATATAAATTCTATTGGGACTTATATCTAGATATTATTCATATTACGATCATAAGACACCACTTACAGTTCTTTCAGTGCCACCAACAGAAAAATGCTTTGATTCTAAAATTATATCTAATAAATATTTTTACTACATATAATATAATTCAATGTGCTCAAACAATAGTATTTCATACTTTGAGGCGGGGGTTTGTGTGTAATGACATGTAAAGCACAAGAAAATTCAAATTGATTTTAAGAGGCAATTTTCATTTTTCCAGTTTGAATTTTGAGATATTTTTGCATTTTGCATACCCTTTCAAGATGAGACTAATAGTTAATTCTTTTACAATATCAAGTAAACATAAAAGTATGTTATTTTTAACGTAAATATTGCTAGAGTGAAAGGTATCAATAGAAAAGGACAAGTATACAATTGTTGGTTCTCTTAAATTCCTAGGTATATAATCTAAATAAAAAATCTGTAAATAATCTATCAGAAATACATGTGTTGCCATTTGAAATTATCAAGCGAAAATGAAATAATTTGTTAAAGTTTTCACCTAATAATTGTTATGTTTATACTATGAAGAATTATTATGTTTATGATAAAAACCATTGTTTGCGTCGATAAACATATAATTATAAAATAGCATTATGTTGTATAAGGAATGGATGTTTCTTTTATGAAGATTAAGTCATTTTTGTTGAATGAATTTAAAATGCGGGTATGTTGATTGCGATGAAATTATATATATGACAGACTGTTACATTTCGTATTACAAATATTAGTGTGATATTCCTCAGTAATAATATGTATTTCTCTTTAATAAGTATTATGCACTTTCAGTTTGAAGAGAACTGTACCAGCAGACACCAAACAAGACCTGCGCACTAAACTAGCCAGGGGTGGCGCTGAACCAACCTCCACCTCTTCCACCGGTATGCGTGCCCCTGTTGTACAAAGGAAAAAGATTGTCTATTCAGGAGATGGAGACAAGAAAACAGAGAAGAACGATAAAGGTACAAAAAGATCTAGTCTTCTCTTTACTTGACTAATTTGAACTCTCACGATTTATAAATTATTATTATTATTATTATATGTATATTGTTATTGGTTCTTATTCTTGTTTTTATTCCATAGAGAAATCAAGGGAGGAGTCTCCTAACAAATGGCGGTCAACATTTACCGAGCAAAAGGTATTTTTATATTTTTTAAATTACGGCATTAGGATTAAAAGTTGTAATAAGTAATTTAGTAGAAGTACTTTTATTAAAACAATATTTTGATTAATCTTAGCTTTGTAATCAATACTCACTTGCTAAATGTGCCAATTTTTCATAGTAAATTTAGTAATTTTTTTACCTAAATGTTTTCTGTCTTTAGAAATGATTAAATTCTTAAGCATTTTTTCATAATATGTGTGTTGCCATTCGAGTTAATCAAACTAATACAATAAAACTCTGTTAATTCGTAACTCATGGGACCGAAATTTAAAAGAAAAAATCCAAATTACGAATAATGAGAACAATTTTTTTGAACCCAACATTAGAAAGAGAAAAAAATGCGTCCGCATTTTGTGCACGCCACCGCTGTCAATATCGTGATTTTCATACTGAAAAACATTATTTCAGCTTTTTGTGTCGAAATTTCTCCTGAATAATAAAGTTGTGTGGGCGTAATGGCGAATCAAATATTAAAAATAGACTTCTCCAAATGATTCACCAGTGCTTGATGCAACAAAATTACGGATATTTTAATTTGATTAACGGTCGAACTCGCCTTTTCCATCAAAATTGGGCAAGAAATTGGAATATTAAAAAGTCCGAGAAAAATAATGAAAAACTTTTAAATCCATACTTCATTGAAGCTTATTATTTTCCTGCGATTATTCAAGATTTGACTCGAAAGAGGTATTCAGGATTACAATTTACACGCTGACATAAATTTTTGTCTGTTTTTAAAATAAGTTCCATATTTCAAACGGTCAAGGATATACACGAATTACAAGATGTTCGTGCAATATTAGAAAACGAAACACGAAAAAAAAGTATGAAATTGGTTATGTATTTAAATATAAAGAATTCAGTTTCTTTTCTTTATCACATTAAACAAATCACAACATTTCATAAACAAAAAATCTGGATGTAAAATCAATAGAATTAATTTAACACAATTAATTTATAAATTACGAGATTCAACAAACGTTCTTTGAATTATTTTAATTAGGGGTTACAAGGTTGAATAGAAATATATAATTCGCAGCGTGCTGATAATCGTTATCGAAATAACAACAAATCTTATAAAATACACTGCAGAATTTGATAAACATAATATGGTATCACTCAGTTCGGCTGCGGTCTTGCGAGCTCTAAGTGTGCCGATCTATGCGATAAGGAACAGCACCGTTATTGGCTAGGCGGTGGAGCTAGCTACAGATGTTCACAAAGAGATGATGAATGCGTAATTGCTCGAGTTTGGATTTAAAAACACCTAAATATGCAAATTACGCAAACAAATTATTTACTTTTTGTATAAAAAATGCATACGAATAATAAGGTTTTACAAATTATCAGTAGAAATTAATATGAAATGTTATTTTCGGGGCTAAAATTTAAATAATTTATTTAATTTGAAAGTACCCACCCCACTAACAGCAAGTGCAAGGCAGTTTAATTTTGATGGATGGATTTTTAATCTCTTACGAGATTGTGAGAGATCGATTGAACTGTGTCCAGTGCAGACACTGCAAATAATATTTTAAAAATAATTTAATTATGCGGCTACAAACATTTAGCAGTTCTCAGTTAAAAACTTATCTTTCTATTAAAACTTTCCTTTCTCGCAAGATTTACGTAACAAATAACGTTGTTGCGTACTACAGTCACAAGAAATTAAGGGTGGTTTGCCAATATTTACTTTTTTCGACAGGTAAATATGAGAATCAAGAATGGATTCCCGCTTGCAGTGTACTTTATTTTATTTAATCACAAAATAATCCTTTTTTTTTAGGAGAACACATTCTTATTGTGAAGTTGTAATTATTCAGAACATAGGTCTGTGATGTATATGGTAGATGGCTCTGTCAAATGATGGATCGATTAAATGTATTAATATCAAAAAGGTAACATATAGGGTCGAAAAATTGTCGCTAAAAATAATGTCGCTGTAGCTTAGTTGGATAAAGCACCTCCCCCGGTTAGGGAAGAGATCCAGGTTCGAATCCCGGTGGCGCAACAACAATATTTTTCGATAAAATTGATTTTATATGTATATCTTTATAATTAATATATTTAATTCATATTTACAAAATAATACGTTCAATTCATTTATAGTTTTCAATAAGGCATTAAATTGTGCAATCTCTGGGTCGCATGTCCTGCGGAATGGTCCTGGAATGGTAATAAATCGGAATCACCGCAGGGTATAGGGAAGGGAAGTAGGAAAACATAGTACAGAATGAGGTCGGTGAGGGGATAGGGGTTCTAATCGAACCGGGATTCGGAAGGACTGCTCGCCTTACCTTGTATATGACGCCTCTGTAATCCCTGCAGTCGCTGCCGAGATCGCACAAATGGCATGCAGATGAGCCGATCTCCGATCCCAATTAAATACAGCAATTTCACTAGTTCACCCACGGCACAAACAAACAATATTACTGCATACAAATCACAGGATCACAAATAATACAGTGCTTGCGCACTGGAGCTGAATGGTCCACACTGCGAATGCTATCGCGATATCGAGCAAATATCAGTCAAGTTGATATCTACTGTCGCCAAGGTCACATTTCACACCGAAAAGACGAGCATGAGGAAATGTATGGATGGGAATATGGACGCAGAAATGTATCAATAACAATGGTCGCATTTGATTCAAAAAGACGTGCGAAAAGTGTGTTTACGATTTCGAAACAGGCATTATTATATACTTTCTTTTCCCACTATTTCGGTGAGGTGCTAAACAGGCTCCAGCAAGACGTATTTCATCACAAAATGATAGTCTTTGATTACCGAAATCTATCACACGTTTTTCTGGCACCCCGCCGATGTTTATATTTTTGAATTACTACCTCGTGTCCTAACCTTTTCGTCGATAATTGGTACACTAGCCCTCGTTTATTTGATTTTCTGCACGAGAAAAAGACTAATGCGTGCGGTACGGTGCGGAAAACACGGAAAGGTATGGCCACATTTCGTAAATTAAAAAAAGGTGAAATGGACGCCAAACATCGTGGACCTCTTTTAGCATTGAAATGGCGCGATAAAAGAGAAGTCCACATGCTAACAACCTTGCATGACGATTCCATGTGTACGACAGGCAAAATACATTGGAAAACGGGTCAACCTATAATTAAACCGAAATGTGTCAATGACTATAATAAGTGTATGGGTTCTGTTGATAAAGTGGACATGATGTTGAGTAGTGTAAGTTGCTTACGAAAAACAATAAAATGGTACAAGAAAGTGGCTTTTCATATAATTGATTTATTTTTATTAAACTCACAAATAATTTACAAAATGATAACGAAAAAAAATGTTAGTTTAGCAGACTTTCAATTAGCCTTAATAAGACAATTATTAGAAAAATATCACATTACGCACAAATCACCAGCACCCCATCCCCGTACGTTACATGATTCGCCCCTAAGACTAACTGCTAGGGCATTAGCAAAGCATATGCCTGAGCCAATAACGGGAAACAAATCCCAAAGACTTCAGAGAGCCTGTCGAGTTTGCGCCGCGTCCAAAACTAGAAAAATGTCACAATATAAATGCTCGCAGTGTAATGTGACATTGTGCGTGTGGCCGTGTTTTAGGACCTATCACGAAAAACAAACATTTTGATAATACTTTAATATAATTTTTTCTCCAAACCACTTTAAAACTTTTTTAAATAACTGTTACGTATGAGTGTTGTTATATTGAAGATAACGGCGCAGTTCTCGAAGGAGCGGGTAAGTACCGCTGTTATTATATTATTTATCGTGTGAGCGGACATCTCTGATGCGACACTTGACTTGATGTGATATATTAATGTTTACATATTCTAGTCATCTGTGCTCTTTTGTTTATTTATGTATTCCAAGGGTTAACACATCTATCAATTGGCATCACTCAATCTTGTGCGATATAAACGTTATTTTTTGTATTTATAAGAAGTTTGACTATTGCCCTCATCTTGAAAGAGTATTTAATTCTTGTAGAATTTCTTGAATTAGGAAAAATTATGTACACCCTTAAATATAATTTTTATACTGGAATAAATAAAATTCTTGGTATAGTACACTTCATAATAAAACAAATGAAATTATTTGACAAGAAAGATATATGTATAACAAAATATTAATTCATTTGAGGTGCCCTCTCAATTTTGCTGGTCACTGTGTACATACATGTTTACATGGGCATATTTCTAATTTTTTGATCATAAAATATCAGTAAGGAAATGCTTATCATTCATAAAATACAGATAGTGATGTATGTAATGCTGGACAATAAATTGGCATAGTTTTAACCCCTCTATGGCCCAGCGTTACAAATATTAAGGGGACCGAAAAGTAATCAGAAATTTTTTTTGCTGGTGAAAAATATTTATTTATCACAAAAATCTTAAATACTAATCAACAAAATAATTTCCATCATTTTCTATCACTTTTTGCCAACGTAAAGGCAATTGGTCAATGCCCTTTGATTTTTCAGCGAAAAACTTTTCTAAGTGAGTTTTCACTTGTCCAACATTATTAAATTTTTTACGTCTCATAGTATGCTCTAACGATCTAAAAAGGTGGCAATCAGACGGCGCGAGATCCGGTGAATAGGGTGAATGAGTTAAAAGTTATTTTTTCCCGTGTTATTTTTGCAGCATGAGGCCTCGCGTTATCGTGTTGCAGAATCCTTTTTTGGTTATTTACCAAAACAGATCGCTTTTTTACAAGCTCTTTTTTCATTCGCTCGAGTTGCTCATAATACACTATCGCTGTAATGGTCTGACCGAGTTCAAGCAATTCATAATGAATAATTCCAGAAATATCCCACCATACACAAAGAAGGACCTTCTTTATTGTTCAAGGTCATGATGGTCAAGGGGTCGGAACAGGTTGTCTGGAAGAAACCCATTGTTTTTTTCATACAGGATTATTGTATAGCACTCACTTTCATCTCCAGTTACAATTCGCCGCAAAAAAGGATTGGCTTCATACCGAGAGAGAAGAGATGCACAGATGGTACTCCATTGATCAAACGCCGTCTGCGTTAATTGAGTGACGTCCTTGAGATCCCTATTTCCATTTTTAAACTGTTTAAACCACCGATGACACTTGTTTAGTTTTAGAATATCCCCATAAATGTCTGATTTTTTTCACTGCTTCGTTTGCCTTTATTCCTCGGTCGAACAAAAACAGCATACAATGTGACGCAAATGCTCTTCTTCTATTGTTGGTCTTGACATCCTTCACTTGGTAGAAAAAAAAAATTTAACACAGAAACAATAAATTTACAACTGTAGCTTTAACATAATAACAAAACTTACATATTTATTTAACAACACAAACACAGTTATATAATATAAATAATCAAACGGTGAATGTAGAATAGGCGAAAAACAATCTTAAACGCATCTAAGTACAAGTAACTAGCGCAAATTATCCGCACAAATCAAAACAGTCAACTGAAGAAAGCGTACACAGAATTCCCCAATTTCTGGGATTGCGACATAATTATATATAAAGGAGGGTTCCACACTAAATAGACTTAGGTGCGCATTGTGTCTGCAGGTATCTCGAAATACATATAGATCGCTCCATATGCAGAGTCGCACGCATTGTTAATTTTTTATAACATACTAAAAAAAAAAAATTTGACATTGTGGTGTAAAAATGTATTGACTTATAACACGAGGGTCTGAAAATTATTTCATACTATTAATTACCGAGGTTCATATTTGAAAAATTTGGAATTATGTCTAATATTAAATAAAAGGGGTTTGAATTAACGTGGTTTTACTGTATCGTGTTGCCAGTTCTTTATACTAGATTGTGCCTGAAAGGAAATGACTCACCATTGCAGGCATGGCAAGAAAGCTTTATATGTACAGAGTGATGTAAATTTCTGTTTATTTCACATTGGCTTAAATTTTAATTTCTCTTTTTTAGTTAGAGCGTACAGCTCCGATTGCTGCTCGCGCCATATCGGCTGTGATCAGGGACTCAAACACCAACAAAAGGAAGGTGTTGGCCCCCCAGAGTCAGAAGTCTTCCGAGCCAGCCGATAGGCAAATCGAAGAACCGACCGAGAGCAAGGGCATCTTCAGCGGTCGGAGAGTAGTGGTAGGTCGTTCCGCCGCCACGACCGTCACCAACCGAGTTGTGCTTCCGCGAAAGCAACAACAACAGCCACTAGTCATTGTCGAGAAGGAAGATAATGAAATGGAACCGTACTATGATGAACCGAAAGGGGACACAAAGAATAAAGATCTCACGAAGGATGACAAAAATTGCATGGCAATCGTGAGCGGATTACCACCGGGAATGACCGAAGCCAGGCTTCTTTCCCTCTGCGGACCTGAAGTGGAGGTATCTACCAAATATCAAAGATTTTTTCATAAAATTAAAGCAGAAAATAGTCTTAAGGCACCCACCCCGCCCCATTCAATCTCTGATGGCATTTATCAATATTTAATTTCCCCCTTTCGTCCATATGTTAATGGTTTTATTTATGGTAGTGTATAATATCTATCTAATGATAAATATAATAACATGTGTGTTAAATAAGGAGATTATATTTTCTGGTTTCTTAGTATCATGGACTGTATGGAATCATCACGAATATTAAAAATACTATTAACTTGTAGATATAAAATGCAGGGCTATATAAATTATTTCATATTTCCAGCATTTATGCCGTTGCAACTTGGTCATATATTTTCATTGAGATGATCAAGTTTTTGATTATTTACAATCGACAATGGTTGAATATATTTGTATTTTTTGGATATCAGCTGTAGAATTGTTTAAAATGCATTATTAAAGATGTCTAATATTTATCTGACAATGGTTATACTCTTGTATTCAATAGAATATTTATTAAAAACATTACCGTCATTTAAAATATTAATCAAATATATGTTAAATAATAAAACAACAAAAAATTATTCAAACAAATACCAGATATCTCATAGAGACCAAAGCTATTTTTTATTATATTTAATGGAAAATATATGGAAGTATGGGGTAATTACAGGGCTTACAACCTGTCTTCGACTGCCTTAAATGATATAAATATAACGTTTACCATTCTCACCCCCCAATCTTCATATTTATCAAATTTTTGAAAGTTCTATATATGTTAGTATGTGGACTCACTTCGAGTACCACTACACCGTCACCATCTATGGACCAAATTTGATAATTTATTTTTCCCTTTTTTTTTTAAACAGCATATATGTTATCACTATGAGAATCTGATTATATGTATATGATATATTTTCCATTAAATATAATAGCTTTGTCTCTATGAGATATCTGAAATTTGTTTAATAACAGCGCCTTTGTAGGTAAAGATCCAGTAATTGTGTTTTCTTGGACATATTCAAATATTGCTAAAAATTATTTAGTTAATTACAATACTTTACATACAATATTTATGCCCAAGAGTTAATTCAATTTTTAGTGCTTTATGAAATGCCTGCTGGTGGCACCAAATAAGTTCGATTCCAGAATACTTTTTTGACTGATTTCATATTTAGGATGATCTTTGATTTAATAACTACAGACTTTGTAGAATTTAAGTATGTGAAAAGTTATTTATTGTTCATTTTTATACAAGCAGATAAATTTATAATTTTTTATTCATAGGAAACAGTTTGATAAATCTATTTTACTGAGGCTTGCATTTTAGATGTATAAAATTATATGTGTGTCCATTTTTAATGTAACATACTACATATTTTTTTAACTTATAAGTTATATGAACAAGTGTTGAAAATCAGATTGGACCTATGTAACAAACAAAAGTTTGCTTGAAATTTGTTCTCAAATAATTGCGGTCAAATTTGTTCTCAAATAATGGTATATACGCATCTTTATTTACAAATCAGTGATTTTAAATGATATATAAATGTAAACTATTACATTTATATATCATTTAATTAACTTGATGCTGATATTTAAAAATCACTTTCACAAATTTCACAGTAGCTTGCTTCAATTAAAAGTTTTACCGTGTGGTACATTCTTAGAGTGACAATAAAAATAATAATCCATTGTTACATTTGGAGTCTTTTCCTTGTTAGTCAAATAGATAATGACAGATGAATCCCCTATTTTCTGTATATTAGTTTGTTTAACTTTTTTTTTAATTTGAAAGAAAATGATGTTCTTCAGGCTATCATTTTAATATTTTAAATTATAAATGAAAACATATTTTATACAAATTCTTAATCATGAATTAACATAATTAAAGTTATAAATGCATCTATTTTTAAGTGCAATTACCCCACTGTGCAATTACCCCAAGTGTGTTGTTCATAAAAAATATAAATACAAAAGGTGAAAGTTACATGAAACGGAACATTATATAATTACTCTGGTGTTACATGGCACAACATCATTTATATTACACATAAATATGTGAATAATGCATTTATCATTTTCACACTAAAAAAGTCTGTAGGACTTTGTTTTTTTGATGCCGACTGTTCCCAAGTGACCGCATCTTCATAAGGACAGAAAAGATTTAATTTATTCTTTCCTGGTGAAGGACCGGTTTCCCTGAAAATGTTCAATATCAAAATAAATATCTAATCTTGATATTTTTAACAATTCACACTTAATATTCTTCTAGAGACTGGAATGGATCAGGTTGCATTGTGTGTACTCATTTTAGAGACCAAAGAATATTATTTTATTATAATAGGTGGCACAGAAAAATAATGTTTCTTATTTTATCAATTTTATTTTACACTTCTCTACTTTATGTAAATATCTGTGTTCTGTATTGCAATTCTCCTAGGATTAATTAGGGACACTAGAAGCGTTAGCAAGAGATTATTTAGCAAACCCTAAGGAACACTGCTTGTCGAGTTCCCAGTCTTCATGGATGATCGCACAAGCAAGATAAACAGATATGATTGAACCATTGTGGTGTATTCTTATTTACACAATTTTACTATAAGCTTGGAGCCTATAAGAAAATGTTAATATTATGTTGTGTTATGTAATTTATAAATTGTACCTGACTCGAATGAGACTGCATTCATAATATCTAAATAATATTAGATTGGACTTGCATAATATTTAGGTAAAACCAGAGGGAATAGTACCCAGCACTCATCCGAAGAAGACACCATAAGAAGAATTATTTTTAATATTTTGTGTGCTTTAATTTCAATAATTTGGTTGAATTTTATCAGTGTCACAGTTAACAAATTTGTTATAAATTAATGTTCAAAACAAACTCTATAGTTGCCAAACATTATATTCTAGACACCGTCAGCTTTGAATCTTATTATAATTGAATTTGTCATGTTTTTATATTTTTGATAATATCTACCAATAGCTCGCGAAGACAATACGAGTTTATATTGTGTATATGTATGTGTGACTTGTTATGTTTTTATAAGTTACGTATTATGATTTATAAAAAGTATTAATGGAAGACATACAAATAATGGATAAATGCGACTTTTTCACAAGCACCTCATGTAATTAGTACAGTCTTGCAATGTCCTTACCAAATATATAGTAGACAGATTATTTAAAAATTTATTTTTTCAATTTTGTTTACAATTCACATATCAAAAGAAATAAACTTGAATAGAAGTTTTAATTTATAAATTTCCTTTTCTTTATTAACAGTATTATGTTTAATATTTGTTAAGTTTAATTTAGTATTTTATATAAAAGTAATGAAATCAGTGCCATGTGTATATATGAATGTTAACATTTATTGAATTGCTAGGATCTTTGCAGGAGATGTTAGTCTGCTACAAAACGGTGCAAGCAGTACAGAGCAGCCATATAAAGTATTACACGCTATATTTTTGCTGTATTAAGTACATATATGTATTACAAATAGCCAAAATTTTACATAAATATTTTACTTTGGTTTCAGCAATTGGAAAAGTTGGGAAATCATTTCTCAAACAAGTCCCGAGATATTAATGATCTATTTTTCTTAACTTTGACTAGTTTTCTAGTTGTTTATACTGTGATATGCATAAATAATATAGTATGTAAGGTAGTGCGTAGAAAAGTTATCCATAAATGCCATCAGAGATTTGAACTCTGCAGATATACGATGATTGATGTATATTGTATATTGAAACATGTTTTAAGTGAAATATTTAATCAGCAGAATGTTGAGCAGTTTTTCACCAACTGTTATTTATTATTCTATATATACCATATTTATCTGCGGGAAAACTTTGTTATTGCCAAGTGGCACATTTTATACATTCACATATTTTCTCTTACATTTCATACTTGCAATTGCACCATTAAAATTTAAAAAATGATATTATATACGTACTAAAGTTAAAAATTATTTTCTTACTGATGTTCTGTATATATTTTTTTAATATACCGCTAACTTTTCAGATTGAACTAAAACACAAAAATTAATAATACAGTATTTTGTTAGTTTGCTTTTAAAATATTTAAATAACCCTATTTTCCTCGCTGCTACACTGTACACTATTTGTTATATATTATTTATGATATTTTTCCTTTATATAATACTATTCTGTGATATTTTACAACGTTATTTCAAGCTAGTCATTTACACGGCTATTATTATTACTGTTTAATTAGTATTTTTGAAAACATGTTATTCATATAATTGTTACATAACTAGAGTTTTGCATTTCTCTTCCATTCCTGTAGACATTATATACTTTTAACGCAAACTACGGTACTGTAGATTTATTCAGTTCAAACAGATCGCAAATGACTTTAGGGAGGCGTTTAAAGTATATATTTATTTTTTTGTATATTAAGAGGTAGCATATGCTAATTGTATGGTGATATTAATATAATATTATGTTTAATTTCGTCAACCTGATTAAGCTACGGTATTTATTATTAGGACTACCTTATTAATTGAAAGTAATTCCTTATTTACGTTCCTCGAAAAGTTTTTTAACCTATGTAGTCGCATTTTTACCTTGGATTTAATGGTTTCAGGTACAATCTCAAAAATTATAGATATTCTGTGTTTTTATCTAAGAATTGAATTGATACAATTGAGTAAAATTTAAATTTCTGGTAATGAATAAAATATGTATACTGATCCTGCCCAAGTTAACAAATATAGTATATACTGGTAAATTACAGTTTTTATGCTGTGATTTTTCTTTGTAATTCTAACGCTTATTTTTAAAATGTTTTAGTTTTGTACATTTTTTAGGTTTTGTTCTGTATATAGAATGGGTTGAATGCATTAAATAAAAATAATCATTAATGTAAATGTGTCCCTAGGCCTACTACTAAGAAGAAATTTATTACATTCATTTTACTTTTGTGTAACGTATTATGTTTGATACAAATTAAATTAATCAACTAGAAAGATATAAAGTAAAAAATCAATTTATGGAAAAAATATTTAGTTGCTACCGAAGTTCGACCCTGGACCTCTTCCCATCCGGGGAAACGTGTTAACCATTCCACTACAACGATCAATTATGATTACTACAAATTTAAAACTTATATTTTTACAATTGATGTATATATGATGGATTAATTAATTTAATTCTGGCATCTCCTAGCGTGACTCTCAAAGGTATTTGAGAGATTTAACACAATGTAAAGTTGATTGCTTTTAAAAATGGAATAATAAATGTATCAATTGTAAAGATGTAAGTTCTAAATTTGTCATGATCGTAATTGCCTACTGTTGTGGAATGGTTAACACGTTTCCCCGGATAGGAAAAGGTCCAGGTTCGAACCCCGGTAGCAACTAAATATTTTTTCATATATCTTTCTAGTTGATTAATTTAATTTGTATTAAAAATACCACAGAACTGTTCTGAAAATGCAACTTTACTACAAAAATATGTTCTCCTTAAAAATATTATGTTTGCGCTAAACCCCGATCAATTGTTGTTATGCAACTAAACGACTGGTGGGACCATTTAGTACAACATTATATGGAACAAAATTTAGCACTTATTGTGAATTTTAGAGTTAAAGCGTCATATATTTTTTTATATTCTCGAGAATGTGTTTCACATGTGAGGTTGATCATTACTATTGGAGATACTTGGTCAAGAGGTTTGTCTCATTCACCTATGAACTAAATGTGTCTTGTCTTATTTTGATCAGTGAGTCCAATGTGAGGTATATATATCCCAGTTATATTGGAAACATTTTAAATTTAATGTTCTTGTTTAGTTGTTGTTAGCCATACTAGATGATGATGTTCAAGTTATTCCACAGTTTTTTCAATTGTTGATTAATTTTCAAAACCTTGATTATTCCATTCCCATTCGCCTCCATTGGAACTGGATGCATGGCGCCAATGCTAATAAGTAATGTAATAATAATTTTTAAATCTTCAACAAGGAAATTGATATAATAATGTTCTTTAGAATTTGTAACAATCTCCCTTTCAATCATAGACCAGTCGCTTCTATCTATATGTATTATCTAGGATTCTATATTATCATACAATTTTTTAACCTATGGTTTTTTTTTTGATGTTTAAAAATTTGGATGATATAATTTTTTTAAATTCTATTATAAGTAATTTTGTCTGAAGTCTGAAAGAATTAAATTTTAAGAAGTTGTTGGATAGATATTATAGTTTTGCAGTAAAACCCCGTTAATTCGAAGCATATATTCTAAATTCAACATAATTTGATTTTGTTTTAAATCAATTTTATTGTTAATTCGTAAACCCTTGAAGCCCTATAAATCAATACCTTTTTATGTCACATAATTGGATTATGTGAAGTTTAAAAATTCTCAATGCGTGCAGTTTTTTGCTCGCACCCGCCTGTGCAGAGCCTTCTTTGGTACCTGCCAATACATTTGTCTCATTGCTGGCACTGCTACATGCCTGTCAAATAGATTGATTTTAGCTGCTGTCGCACGTCGATAATTTTCAAACAGATACCTGTAGAACTAGCCGCTGCAATTATATATCGATTTTAGCAGCTGCCGTAAATTATCAAATAAATCGATACTAGAAGTTTTCACCTCAACTTGCGTGGATAGTTTGCGTTAATTACACATATAATAATGGATAATTTGTATAGCGCCAGTTTAGTTTAATACTTCACCTGTTGATGAGAGTTACCGTTTCTCTTGAAACTCAAGGAGTGCTAATAAACCCAAATAGAGTTTTGACATTGTTTCATTTATATCCATCCATTACAAATATAGCATCTCCGAGATGTTTCCTCTGAATATGCAAAAATGTATTTAAATATGCATATTTACTTTTTTATGCATAATTGTTCATTAATTTTGCGATGTTTTTGTGAATTCTGAATCCATTAATTTGATTGGCTCAATCAGTTCCGCGCGATAATTTTTTTTTTGGTTCATTAAATTTTGATTTAACTGGTTTATTGTGTAATTCTGATTTTTAGTTTTTGGTCTCTTGAATTTCGAATTAACAAGGTTTTACTTATCTAGTTCTTTATTGATACTTTTATTAGAATTGCATTTCTTACACCCTTCACATCCAAATAATTAAATATGCACCTTCATCAGATAAAAAAAAACTTGTCACGGTTCACCTAATACATATTGTAAATGTATCAGATAATATTAAAAAGTGAATAATGATCTATTTTAAACAATTAAATTAAAACAACTTTGTATTAACTGCTGTGGTTTTAAAAATCTGAGTTATTTATGTTACATTTTTTAAAATGTCAAATAATTTACTTAAATTTTTTTTTTAAACTGAAAATTTTTAGATAAAATAATATTTACCTTATCAATAGTAGTTTTGACATTTTTAATTAATATCACTTTCTTTATCATGCAATGAAATTTTCTTCTTTTCATATTACAGAAAAAGTTAACAAACCTTTAAGTATAAATTAGTTTACACAAAAATTACAAATTTGTGTTTTTTTAATATATCTTGTTAAATATTTATATACTTAATGAATATCATGTAGTCACTTCATGCTAATGTTGATTTTAGATTTTCCTATTCTCAAGAACTATGCCATTACATATATATATATATATTGTAAATTGTTATTTCCTCTATCCTCTGAAATCCTCATATCTATACTGTATTATAAAATGAAGCACACGTGTGTGAAGTAGTGACAAGAAGAATCGCTTGGTGTTTTGAGTCGGAGAGTTACGTCGATTGGTGTTTCCAGCAGGTGATAATGTCGACTTCAGAGCAGAACGGGGCGACCGCTCGATTCATGTCTGCAGAGGCTTGCGGAAGGTTCGTGCGCCGGTTCAACGGGCGACTCGTGGCCGCCTGCTGCCTGAAAGTTCGCCGAGCTACATAAGACATCTGAATTCTACAGTGGACGACCAAGTCGACAAATTTGGCATCAGATCTTCGTAGCACATAACTTTTTGCTTTTAAAAATTTATATTCAGAGCATAATACTTTTTTTCATTGATTGAGCTATATTTTACAAAATCAATTTAATGCATCATATTTTTCATACTTATTATTGTAGTTTGTTAAATTATGATTATCTTAGAATTAGTAGATGGTAACATTGTTTGCTTTTTTTATTGTTTGTTTTTTCAACACCCAAATTGCATTATTATTAATGCGGGTATACAAAAGATAAGTGTACCCAATCATTCAGATTGGGTTAATTGTAGGTAAGACATACTAGACGTAAGAACTATTCAGTGTTTTTTTTATTTGTTTTTCCATTAATAAGTTAATTTTCAAATCCCACGCTGTTTAAATTAATTTCTTCAAAGAAAAGTAATTCAATTACCAGCTTTTCATAAATAAGTAATTGTAAGTTTAATCTTTCCTAAAATGAGGCAGAATGTTGAAAAAAATCACTCCTCTTATACAAAATTGATACCCTCGGGGTATATCTCGAGTCGGCGTGTTGAATGTGTGCTATTTTGTATATTGTATGTAGCGCTTCATTTTTAAAAGCAACTTTAAATTCCTTGTGCTGCAATTTAGCGTAACCTTACCAATGGTTTTTTTTTATTAAAATAAGATGACGTTAAACTGGCAATCCTTTAATTTGTATATTCAATTTAATTGGCGATGTAACCGAACACTTTACATCTTAATAATGTTGACATTTCTTTTACTACTTGAAGCATTTAAACATACCTTAACATTTTGAATTATATTTTGCAAACCTCCTATTCGGCCATACCTCACTTAATAATAGTTCATTTAATAAAAAAAAATTGAGTTGTGACTATCGGATCATATTGTTCAGAATTTCTCTTTTAAGACTGTTCATCTCTAGTTTGTATTCACCAGAGACATGTATGCTTATTTAATCTGAATAAAATAATTTGTTAACTAAATTACTTAGTTTTAATAATGTACATACGATTTAATTACCTGTTATTAATTACTACTAGTTTGATTTTTACTGACACCAAATTAATGTTTTTTATATATATTTGATGGAAGAAAATATACAGCTTTTTTTTTTACAATTTGCAGTTTTTCATTCATTTTCCTTTCCTATCACTAAAAAATCAATAATTATTTTGTTGATTGCAAAGTTCACTCACATTAGAAATGAGACAACGTTACATTCAGAACTTCCGACTTAACATTTGAAATCCCAATATTACTGGCATCTGTATTCAAATAAAAAAAATTTGGCTAATAGAAAGTTTATATTATATGGCATAATTGAAATTGCGTTTAGTATGATCAGTTTAAAGGAACATCCTAATTTGTTTGTCTCAAAAATCTGACCATTTTAAAAAGGATTGCTGTTCCACACAGGGAAACAAGACTAAAACGTTGGGTGTGGTTCGCCGGTCCGCTCTGGTAGCTCGAACGTCGATTGTCTGCAGTGGTCCAGGGGGGTCCAAAGTCGAGAGAAGTTCCAGTCCAAAAGTCGGGAAGCCAGAAGATCCAAATGTAGTAGCAGGGGTCAAAACAGAGATGAATAAAAGACAGCTTTTTCTTCAGAGTCCAGCGGTGCGAGATCGTACAAGAGAGAATGCTTTTGCAGCTGCTGGACCATTATTTATTTAACAGATAAGTACATAGGGAGCGCAACATGCTCCGTCGAGTCAAGACCCAATGGGATAGCCAGAATAGTCCCCCTGCCGCCCCGCGGCGGTCCAGCGCAGCCACCCTCTGGCGGTAGGATCCCAAAACTTGGCTCATTTATTTCGCCGTCCGGTCTGGGGCGGCAGATCCCGGATTTCTCCGCTATTTTATTTTTCATCAACAAAGTCCTGCTTTCTCAGGCATCGCGAATATTTTATCTTATAGCCTTTATTCTCCCTCGCGATGCCTGATAAGCCTCACCGGGGTGATGGCCCGGGGAATTAATTATTGCACCTTAAACTTAAAAAATCCATTTTTACCATCTAAATGATTTTTAAGGTGCGTAATATTATCTCCGGGCGATTGCCCCTTCCATGCTCTCTTTATTAAACCATGATACATATATGTGACATTTTTCTATGCTACGTTATCTTAACTTAAAAAATATAATTTGTCCACTCGCTGGCGGGGGCGGAGTCTCGCGGTGGCCCGGTCCCCCCTCCACTCGGCGGTCCGTTGAGCGCAGAGGCATGGGGATTCCAGCAGCGCGGAGCGCCGTGCGAAATGTTCCTGTTCATTTCTCAGGGCCACGCTTATCGCGCCCGCGGGCTCAAGGCTGTGCGGAACAATTGCGATATTGATACCTTAATCTGCAAAGCAGCTAACTCCACCCACGGTCAAAAATCCTTTTTTTATGCCATTAGTTTCCTCTTGTATTGTTCTATGGTACACTAAAAGCCAAAAATTTTAAAACACGTGTTTTAAAATAATAAATAAGTACTACATGCTGAAAAACCTTACATTGATTCTTTTTACCTTAACCTTAAATGTTTACCTGACACAGTGTTGATGGCACCAGAAATAGTGGATGTCTGCGGAAATCATAATCACTACATTATCATGGAGAATCACCTAACTCCTAATATTTTACAATTTTGGTAAAGAAATTCAGAAAAACTCCAATGTTTCCATAAATACGAGATAAATCAAAATTTCTCAGCCACCCTATTTCTGCATAAATAATCTATCCGTGTGTTTTGGAATTTTCGTAATCCGTTTAATTACAAAATTAATCGGTTTCATATTTCTCCTGAACATTTTAGAAAAATTGAGTTAGCTGCTTTGCAGATTAAGGTATCGATATATGTATTATTAACAGATTATATACTAGTGTAATAAAACCCACCCTACAATGGGAGGCCAAATCCATTTATACTAATCTTGGGTACTAAAAGTCTATCCCTTTTGTTGATTTAATAATTTTTTTTAAAGTGGAGTTTTAGTGCAATGTCTTCAAGTCCGCCGGTTGATTCAGCTGAATTATGCGACGATGAGTATTTGTAAAAGTAATTATGAACAATAATTATTTATTATATATCATTATCAATACAGAATTAGAGCTACGAGTGTGGTTGCTGAAGGAAAATAAAAGGAAAGCGCCTTCAAAACACGTCTTCCCTTTTATAGCCTTTCGTACCCCCCTCCCCTCCAACACTCCTACTCGCGTGGGCTCAGATGCCCGGCGATCGGCGCGCTTAACCTTTTAAATGTAAACTTTGTATGTCACGCCAAGCTCTAAGCCTGTTAATACGCACTCTAGGACCTTGCAAACTTGCAGTTAATTAAAGTCGTATTTTTAAATTATTTTGCCACCTGTAGACGCGCTTTCAGTTAAACGGCACACGCCGTATTGGACTTACATCGACGATATATTTTTAAAACCTCTGCAAAGCTCCGTTTTGCCTAGATCCATAGTGGTGGCAGATAAAAATAAAATAAAAATTGATGAGGTTTTTTTTTTGAGTTGCCTTTATTTTCCCCTTGCTTTTTCTTACAAGGATTTATAAATAAATATAAGTAAGTAATCATAAAAACAATATAAGTAATGATAACTAGTAATCAAATATAAAAAAATAATAGTAAGCATAAGAGATTACATTATAAAATTATAGTAATTTCATAGTAATAATTTCACCACTCAGGTTTAGATAAGAAATTGGCGATGTTAGGTGGAATATAGATTGCATCGCTACACTGGGTTATTAAGTGTTGTTTATATTTTTTGCTTTAATAACAATTGCTTTTAGATATTTATATAGTCTGCCACAGTTCTTTCATTTTTCAATACTTCCACAGAGGGGTCCACGTTGTGTAGGTTGCAGAGTTTTTCAATATTCCGCCTATCATGCGAAAGGATATTACACTCAAATAATACATGTTCAGAGGTTTGCTTCTTTTCGGTATCACATAGGCACGTATTATCAATGCTTCTCGCATTTGGGTAAGCTCGAAACGTCTTCCATGTCTGTTTAATATTTTTATTATTGCATCGTGTACACTTTCAAAGAACATATTTGTGGTTTTTCCTTTGATCGATCCAGTATACCTCTTGTTCAGTATATTAGATTCAGTCTGATGGGGTTACCTATGGTAAAATAATAAAAAATATCTGAAATGGTCAAGCAACCATACCTAGGTGATTTCACATGGAATGACTCATTTGGCAATTCACAAAAGGCCATTTTCAGGGCCACCTACGAATTACCATATTCTGCGCTCGTAAAAGCAACATGCACAACGCTCAAATCCTGTTCGGCACACTAACTGAAGAAGGTGTGTAAATATTTCTTATAAATAGTTGTCTCTTTGTAATAAAACATGGATAAAATTCTAGAAATTTTTTTTTTGATACCCAAGACAAGCTGTCAAATGTAAGAATAGTGTAACCATATACGTAAAAAAATAATGTTCTTTCGTATTTAGATGATATTGGAAGTAGACTAACTATTAGACTCGTCTTGAAAAAGTATGGAATATACAAAGAATACTTTGAAATTCAAATTGGAAATATGAAAGTTCCCTCTTAAAGAATGATAAATATCCAAGTAACCACACAGAAAAAAATAATCAGATAACATAGGCAATATATGAACTGATCCAGCCAGTCATCTGGACCCAGTCGGGGAACTTCTTGATGAAATTTGTAAATTCAGGTGTCCTCTGGTCCTCGTGGTGGACATGGTTTCCCGCCAGGCCGATGTCTAGTATCGGAGCTGTCAGATCTGATGTTACCTGAATAGAAAATATTATTCAATTGTTAAAAAAATGTATTAAAAGTCAACTAAAACGAACAAATGAAAATTGAAACTAAATCAGAAAAAATATGAAAGTTTTAAACAATAAATTGGTAAGTAATACAGTAATTAAATGGTAATAAAGATATATGACACCAGAAATAAAAAACGTCCGCGGAAGACTTGGCACGAAGTCATAATAATCAGCGAGCTTGTATGAGATGTATGAATGTGGATGAAGCGAGAATTGTGTCAGGACAGAATAATGTGGCGCTCTATCCTCTCTGCCTACCCTAACTAAGTAAGTGTACATGAAGCAAAATTTTCAAGTTCAACATACACTCGCAAGGTATAAAACTAAACAATCAGAAATACACAAAGATAATAATTTATTTATAACAAGAGTATAACTGATTGATCTTTGGTTCTTGAATGTCGAGATATTAAAAACTATAGATGTCAGCAGATAGAGATGGAAAAACATGGATTGGGGTGGGGGTTCACTAGATTCATAAAAGGTCGAAGCGCAATGTTTATTTACTGCGGTACATCTTGCCAATTTGTAAAAAGTATTCCTCAATTTCAAATAATTTGCGGCGATCGAAGCAAGCCTACCTAGAAATATGTTGTAAATTTTGAATTTTTTCAAATTAGTTTTCTTATTTTAACCGCTTTTCAAAATGTTCAAATTTCAAATACACACATCTTCGTTTAGAATGCCTTTTTCAAATAATTTTGCATGCTAATGAAAGTTGGTTTTTTTTTTATTAAATTTCAGAATTCAGTAAAATACATGCATTAAATTATTCAAATCACAAAACTACTTATGATCACATTATACCACAAGTATAGTTACCACAATTTAAACATTCTCCTATTTTACATTTTAGCACAGTTCCCAGAAAAGTATAAAATAACGGTTCCAGTGTAGTGTACGATTTGCACTTTGCCTTTGATAATTTGACATTTGGTAATTTCACTTTCTTTCTTACACCTTGTAAATATCATACAATTGTTGACTAACATTAAACTCCATAGATAACTATACAATTGTTGACTAACATTAAACTCCATGCATAACTATACAATTGTTGACTAACATTAAACTCCATGGATAACTGATAATCAGTGGTAGCATCTTCCCTAACGATACTAATGAAGTATGAGGGTCTCCCTTTCCACTCTCCCGAAGCCAATGGTTGAGTCGGTAAGCTCCATCCATCAAGAGTGACTCCTTTTCTGGGTGAAAAGGTCACAGTCAGTCTGTCTGGGCCTGGAAATATGATTAACATAAGTGTCAACTAGTAATTTAAATATGAATTCAATCGGTACTATAATTAATTTTTAAAGGTTTTATTACATATTTTATATTTTTACATATTACATATTTTAATTTTATTACATATTTTGTATCGATAGATTTTAATTTTTTTTTTTTTAAATTAAAACTAGACCCACATTTAGACATTTGTCTGCAGGTACATTCAGATCAATTTTATTACATTTCATATAATCAAAACATAACAACTAATCAGTGTCACAGTTTAAACAATTTATTTCATTCTTACAGGTAAGACAGATTATTATCGATGAGCCACTTTTTAATAATTTCTTCCAAATTGGGAGAAAGCGTACTCTTTTGTAAAAACCCAGGTAGTTTATTTTTTAGTGTACGGACAACAAATTCTAATGTCCTCGATCCATACTTATTGATGATTTTGGGAATTGTTAAATTCAGATTAGCTACACCTGTTGTATTTTTTCCATGTGAAGCCACTCTATTTAGAGCATCGTTGCTGTAATTTTCTTTTATTAAAAGGAACAGTAACAGCCGAGTACGGGAAGAACGTTTACTGAAGAAAATAACAATTTTAGATTATGCCTCAATTTAAATGCTTCCAGGCTTACAATTTTTTTCACTATGTTTATAGTTTGTAGAATTGCAATATAAATAATAAGAATATTTTTAATTTTACTTTTATTTATTTTACATTGAGATGTCATTTCACTGGTGCATTCTATATTTTTATATGATGTGGAATTGTGGACCCTGAAAACAAGGGAGAGAAGATGGATTGATACCTTCGGGATGTGGTGCTGGAGATACGTGTTACGCATACAGTGGATAGTGAGACACACGAAAATCTCCATTCTGTAGGAAATATACATCAATGACAGACTCTCAACTATTTGCCTGAGATGAATCCTTTTGTGGTGAGCCACGTCGAAGGACGAAGAGGAAGATCCCCCACCGAACAGGCATTTCTCTGGTGACAGCCCTAAGGTCTGCAGAATGCCGAGAAAAGTGGAGGAGCATAATTAAGAGGGCGGGAGTTAATGGAGAACACGATCGGGACCGACATGCATGTCATTTTACCTCATAAGAATATTTATCAATCTAAATAATGTTACAAAAACAACAAATTCACATTTTTATAAAAATACACATTTTAACAAAAGACCGTAATTACGTATACAAAAGTGAGGAGAGACACAATCAGAATTCCTAGTAAGTTTATTGATTACACGGAGAAGTACACAAATATACAAATTAAATAAATGTATCAACTAGAAAGATATACAGAAAATATCAATTTATCAATATTTTAGTTGCTACCGGGATTTAAACATGGATCTTTTCCTATCTGGGAAATGTGTTACCAGTTACGCCACGTTGCAACTCTACAAAATAATAATGTATTCTCCTTAAAAATTAAAAACAACTTCTCCAAGACATATTATGTAATTTGACAATTAAATAAGTTTTGTGCTATATTTACCTTTGATTACAAAAAGAAGCGTGCACTTTGGAGGCGACGAAGAACATGAACGATTCTTTACACTCAAGCTGGTAGGAGAGGGGATGAAGGGGGCTTCCGATGGTATCCAGCTGCTAGTGTGGCTATCGACAGAGATGAGATAAAGTTAATCACACAACGGTTATGCTATTATTTATAACTTTTCACATGCCATCATATAAATTTATCTGTCAGCATATCCTAGAAGTAGTGAAACATCCTCTTGTTTTCGCAATTAAACTACCTGTTCTTCCTTATAAGTGTACTTATAATTTTTGTGATATTTTAATACATAAAAATACTTGTATGGCAAAATCTTAAGGATAAAGGCAAAAGGTCCAGCGCTTAGTAAATTATTTTTAAATAATTTAAAGCTTTGCTGTTAGGAATTTTCAAATTATGTATTATTATTTTCACTAAAAAATTGATTTATGGCGTGAGGATTACGTATAAAATATAATACAAAATATAAAAAAAAAACATTTATAAATACATTAATCATATATTTTAAAGAGAACACATTATTTGTGAAGTTGTAATTTTTTCAGAACACAGTTCTGCAATATTTTAATACAAATTAAATGCATCATTTAGAAAGATATATTTACATGCAGGGGATAAGATTTCAAATTCATTGCCGTCTCAGCCGGCATCGATGCTAGCGACATAGCGCTATCGGCTGCCGCTACAGATCTGGCCCGATCCCTCACCGACGATCTCTCTTCTGGTTTCAGCACTCCGCAACGGCGATCTTGTCAGCCCATGCTTCACTTTCATCACGTTCACCTTCTGTATCTCTTCATTTCTTAATACTACATGTCTTCCTTGTTCTGTCACATGGTCACAATAAACATCAACACGCCAATCATCACTCCTTCATCACTGACCTAACCCCCAAATACATATAGCTTTTAAATAAATGGAAAGTAGGATGTATCAATTTGAAATAGCTGCAACATATAAGTTCAAAAATTTGTCAACTATTTACAAAGCTGACGTAGTGTAATTAGTTATCTTAGTTATCGCACTTCCCCAGATAGGAAGAGATCCTGGTTCAAATCCCAATGACAGCTAGAATATTATTTCGATAAATTGAGTTTATCTGTATGTATGTCTTTTTAATTGATGCATTTAATTTGTATTACATTAATCATGAGAAATCAGTACAAACTGATTTAAGAACTTCTAGGTTTCGATCTACATATTTGACAATTACAGGTGCCCAGCATTGCTAAAATTCTGAGCGCATTGTTAATTTTTTTAACATCGTTTTTAAAAAATGTTAAATTATCTAACGTATAAATGTGTTGATTTATGGCGCAAGGGGGCAAAAATAATTTCAAATCATGAAATTGAGAATTTAGGTTTTGAAGTGTTAGAAAAATGTGGAATTTACAATTAACAAGATTTTAGTGTATCATATATAAAATGCATCAAGCGTATTAAATTGTGGATGTTAATCAGAAGTACAATACAGTGGAACCTCTATATTAGTCATTAATCCGTTCCTGAGGGCCTGACAAATATAGAAACAGTTTTTTTTCCATAACAAATAACTGAATTTCAATTAATTTGTTCCCAGCCCCCAAAAATAGTACACAAATGAATAAATTTTATGTCAAAACTTTACCTTTATAATACTGAGGAGACAATTTAAACATCAGGTAACATTAATTCTGGTGATGGTTTTTGTTTGAATGGAATTATAGCTAATGGGAAATTGTCAACTAAGGCAAGACTAGCGATTCACAGTGTAATCTTGATACCGACACTAATGTATGGAAACTGGCAGAAGAGGAACTAAATTAGACTGAATGCAGTGGAAATGAGATCACTTAGGCGTATATGTAGTAAATCCATTTATGACAGAGTAAAAAATGAAGAAATAAGGAAAGAATGTAAAGCTGACCTCAGTATAGTGAGTAAGATTAAGAAAGGATCAATTAGGTGGTTTGGTCATATGGAACGAATGAATAAGGAGAGAATGGTAAGAAAGATATATGACGCAAGTGTTAATGGCACTAGAAGTAAAGAACGTCCGCAGAAGATTTGAAGCGACCAGGTAAACCAGATACTGGAGGATTGTCCTGTTAGAAGCCTCAATAATCGGCGAGCTGGTATGAGAAGATGTATGAATGTGGATGAGGCAAGAATTGTGTATCTGGACAGAAGAGTGTGGCGCCCTATCCTCTCTGCCTACCCCCGCGGAAAACGGCATGATTGTAAGTATGTTTTCGTTTGCCAATGATTCAGTTGCACTCGATTTAACAAAGAACTTGCCCGATGTTGCCTGTCAACCACATTACCATTGAATCCATTTATGTTTTGGTTGACTATGGCAACATTTTGGTGCCACACTTCGACCATGTTCTGCGTTTCGGCCTAGTTAGACAGCATTAGTTAGACAAATATAGAAAATTTTAACGAATATGGAAACATTTGTTATCAAAATGTGACTAATATTGAACCAGACGAATATACAGGTTCCATTGTATACTGTAAGGTCAAGAAGTTGCAAATAATGTGCGAGATGTTTTACCTGATGGATACCATTCTCGTCGAGTATAACGGTAAACCGCAATATAACTCTTCATCGCAATCTTTAATCAAGGAATTTAAAGAGTGATCTGGTATTGGGACAGTCCGTGGACTGTTCCGGTCTAGATTTAGTACAAAGTAACCAGTATCGTGCCTCCTCAACATGTTGCTCTCATTGTAAAATTGTCGGTCCGAATGCTGAAATAAAAAATAAAGTAAAAAAAAAATTAAAAGAATTTCATTATTTGGATATTATTTTTATAGTAAGTATAATTTAATGTGAGGAAATAAATAATAGAAGATATCTCATAGAGACGAAACTATTTTTTTAAATTATATTTAATAGAAACATATGGACGTATGGGTAATTACAGGGCTTACGACCTGTCTTCGGCTGGCTTAAGTGATCACTTTATATAAATATAACGTTCACCATTTTCACCCATTAATCAATCTCCATATCTATCAAATTTTTGGAAGTTGTATATATGTTAATATGTGGAAACAGTTTGAGTACCACTACACTATTGTCATATATTAAAAAAAATAAAAAAATAATTAGATTCTCATTGTGACATATATGCTATTTCAGGGAAATGAATATCAAATTGAGACCGTAGATAGCGATAGTGTAGTGGTACTCGAAGTGTTTCCACATATTAATATTATATAAATATTCATCAGATCTTATACTTAAAGAGTACAATGCCCTAGACATAAGACAAATCTTTATGTGAGACTCGTCCAATTTTTCCATGCTAACAACAACTAACCCCAAGTAATAAATCATGGACACAACCCAAGACAAACAATGAACATCTACACGCCAAAACGACATTTTATCAAAGATTCTACATGTTCTTAGCTCCGAAACTGTACAACACACTCAGTACCAACTGGAAATCGTTCAACTCCAATAAGATATGGACCCAATATATGATCCAATCGGGTAGAGAGCAATCAGAAGCATGGCTATCCAACATTCTAACATAATCATTATACATTGCCTATACTAATAATTTACTAGTTCTACAACACTCCACTACATTTTCATTTAAAAAAAAATCTTTTTCTTTTTTTTATCTCTATTTTTATTTCTGCCAAATCTTTATTAAATAACACTACAATAGCACAAAAAAAAAAGGCTACTTTAACACAGCCTTCAGTCTATCAAAGTAGCCAGAATAATGCTGTATATATCAGAGGTGGAGTCTACTCCATTCCATACAATAAATGAGTATTTCTTATGTTTATCATGTTATATTAGAATATATTCACCTCTGTTACAACAAAAATATATATGTCAATAAAGTCTAAATAAATAAATACAGCTTCCAAAAATTTGATAGATATGAAGATGATTGGGTGAGAATGGTGAACTTTATATCTATAAAGTGATCACTAGCCAGCGAGACAAGTCGTAAGCCTATAATCCCATACTCCTATGTTCTATTAAATATAATAAAAAAATAGTTTTGTCTATGAGATATCTATTATTTGTTTAATAACAGTGCCTTTGTCGGTGAAAATCCATTAATTGTGTATTCTTGGACTACAAATATTGCTAATTATGTTTTAATTCACAACACAAGTGTTTGTCGTATATAGCCAGCAAACATATCAATGTGAAGTATAGCCGTTATATTACGTGGCAAGACAGGTTTAGGTCTACCCGAGTCACATTCAGCTCCAAGCGCACATGTTCATCAAACTCATTCAATTCAAAAATTGAGAGATATTATGGATTACAATTGCGTTACAAAATGTATTACATATTTAACAAACCATGATCCAATATCTTTGAGGTGCAGGAGCAATTGGTCCTGCACGGTAGGGCTGCCCGACAGAAGTGTAAAGAGACACTGGGATCATTACGAGGGAGAATGCCGCCAATAAACTCAAAACAACACCGGGTCTTCTTACTAGAGTCAGCAATGGAATCTGAAAATAAGATAGTCGTACAGTATACTCTCCATTATCCAACAGGGGTTGTAAAAATATACAAAGTATTATTTAATAAAATTACAAAATTTTATTTAATGTCTGCCCTACACTCTACGATATAACAGTCTCTGCCGCATGAGAGTACAAATGAAATACCAACTAATTTCTAATTGAAATTCAACCAGTTCAAGCGGACGCAAACAAAATAATGAATAGCAATATTAGAATATGTGCAAGAACCTACAAAGGCACTGTAAATAATAGATATCTCATGGAAACGAAGCTAGTTTTTATTATATTTTTTGGACATATTAACATATATACAACTTCCAAAAATTTGATAGATATGGAGATTGATTAATGGGTGAGAATTGGTGAACGTTATATTTATATAAAATGATCACTTAAGCCAGCCGAAGACAGGTCATAAGCCCTGTAATTACCCATACTTCAATATTTTTCTATTAAAAATATAATAAAAAATAGCTTTGTCTCTTTGAGATATCTATTATTTGTTTAAAATAATTAATGCTAACATTATCACTAATTTTCGCTAACTGAATATGCACTAGATGAAGAATGTGAGTGACTTATCTGAAGCTCCGTTAATTATGCAAACAAAACTGGCAGAATTGCACACATGTCATCGAACTGAAGTTACATCACATCACAATATCATGCCTGTCATATCGAAAATGATTCATTGTTATTTGGAGGCCGGGGCTGATCTTGACCGCATTTATTCAACAATTAATTTTGAGGTAAAGTGAGCATGTGCATTGAGCTCAGTTGTTTTAACTCATGTTGAAAGCTCTCTTGATTACTCGAAGCAACAGAAAGTATCCATTCTGATTAGCTAATGTTGTGAAATATGCATAGCACCAAAATGGGACTAACCTGGTGAGACCTAAACTATTGGAACCTAGGTCAACAAACAAGCAGTCAAATACAGGGTGAATATTATGTTCCAAGCCGATGTTGTTTTTGAATAACCAGGAAATGAAACACAATTTTTTAGTTTGATTTATGTATGAAATATGACATCGGCCAAGTGGCCGCCCTCTGGCAGCGGTACAAATGCGTGCTCTTTTAACCATATTTTTCATAATATTCTCGCACACTTTGCGAATTATTTCAACAATTTCATCTCAAATATTGTCCTGTAGCATCGGAATTGTTGTTGACTTATTGGTGTAGACCTTTCCTTTCAAGTACCCTCACAGTAAATAGTCAGGAGCCATCAAATCAGACACTTTTTGACATTTTGCAGCCAGAAAAAATTTCTCGCAAAATTTCAAGCATAACTTGGGCTGTGTGAGGGGCTCTGTCCTGTTGAAACCACATGTGTCGCAGGCCCAATCAACCCAATTCGGCCACCAAGATGTTTTCCAACATGTGACGATAGTGATCACCATTAATGGTTACAGCATTGCCATTATTATTTAGATAAAATGTTTTAATGACTTCAACACGTTGTTGAGACGTTAGATTCTCCATAATAAATTGTAATTAACCACTCTCTACAACTACCAAATGCGAACTGACAAATATCTGCCAAACCAAAATGGCGGCCAAACAAAATCGGGCTGGAACATAATATTCACCCCGTACTTGTATGCATTTCTACATCATTCAATTTCTTAAGACAAAGTCTTAAACACAATTTATTTAAAATATAAAAAATAAAGAATAAACTCACAGCAAAATTCAATAAGAGCAGATTGAGAACTGACGATAAGACCGCAATGATTAAGTCACCGTTAACAGTTCCGGAACGTCCCATGATTGGCAGGAATAACATATAGCACAGTATGCATACATACATGGTGAAGAGTAGAGACGGTGTGTGAACTATCAGATACACCCACACCCACTTGTGAACTAAACATATAACAATTTTTATTTAAATACAAATGTAATCTAAATACACATGCTCTTGTTTCATATATATTTTGGATATAGAAAAAGTTGTTGAACTGTCACTTTCAACAACGCAATCAAAACGTTTTTGAAACATAAAACTACCTAACCAATAATAATGTAAAAAATGGTTTGGTTATTTTATGTATCAAAACTTTTAAAACAATAAATATTTCAAGTTTATTTGGTTAAAATTCATTGTAGCCAAGATCATACAAACATGCAAAGAAAATTATACATATTGTAGTATCAGAAGATTAGAGATAAAACTCCTCCGTGCGATACTAAATAAATACATACATAAAACATAGTACAATTTGTTTGTCAGTGTGATGTATCTATGGAATGAGTGCAAGGCGCGCAAGAGAGCTAGAATGACGCGCGAGTGAAAGGTATAAAAGCGCACTCTCTCGTATCTGAACCATTGCTTGAAACGCATCTCTTATTTACTTACAACTCTATATCATTGTAGAATAAATACTATTATTACGTAGTAAGATTATTCTACTACCCAATCCCGCACACAGAAAGGACAACAGGAAATAATAAGTAAATACATTAAAAAAACAGTTAGGACATATTATTTAAATAATACTCTATAGATTCTAACCTGAACGATATAGCGGGGTGAGATGTATGAGCAGGTTAGCCAGAGCAGAAAACAGGACAGGAATCATGATCACATACGCGGATCTCAAATTGAAGCATGTCATTATAAACAGAACCACTGCCCAGGGTATCTGAGCAGCTACCAGATTCAGTTGGGCGGTCATCGACAGAGACAGACCTCGCTAAAAAATTAAATAAAAATATTTGTATACAAGTCTTGTTACAAAACAATATCTTGCCACAGTACTAAACTTTTTACTACTTTAGGTACACTTTGTTTTAATGCATTTTTTTTTATATACATATATAAAACAAATGTTATAGGTACTATATAAAAAAAAAAAACTATAATATGATGTATCTATCATTAAATAGGAGTTAAATCCTAGTCAAATTATAACAAAACTAAAAAATATAAATAAAAAAAAACTAGAAAAACATCAGATACAGCAAGTTTAATGTAAATCAGGATCTTATAAAAAATTTACTTCATATAATACAGTTTTTCTGGGCGGACACCAAAATAAGAAGAATACATTTTTAATATCTCTTTATTTATCTTAAGTAAGAAACATTAATTTATAATTTTATTTCATAGCTTACAAATAGATACATATTTACACTAATTATTATAATTGTATGAGTAACTCACCAAGTTTTGGTAACATGAATATATTGACTGTTGTTGATTGATATCGATTGTTTGATCAGTGGTAAATTATTACTATAGTAATAAATGAAAACGGATTGTTTGATCAAATAATCAAAAATCAAAAAAATATTTACTCATCGAAAGTACATGCAATAGTAAACTAATTTTACCCTCCAATACTGGATGGTAAAAACCGTAAATCGTTAGTTAAAAATGGCAGACTCTTCACAGCTGTTTCAGAAGACATCTGTCACGTTGATACTTTTAAAGTTGCAGTATATGACAATTAATCATTTAATATCTCACTATTTTAGTGATGAGTTTGTATGATGATGATCTCGCTATTGAATTTATATTAGCACATAGACTGAAGATTTTTCGCCAGCAAACTGACAGATTTCGAATGAAGAGTGAATAAAGCCATAGATAAAGCACAATATTGTATGAATTGCCAATGATGAATACATATTTGAAACAAATCAAATATGACAACATTCTCAGATATTTAATGATTATTCACTCTGCCACACTATTAAACGGGATTAACTTTGACAATAGAAAATTTAACATTTGAACAACCCACAAAGGTTTTTTACCACAGGCGATGGTAAAAAGTTACTACTCATCAAACAACCGGCCCTTAAGAGTCAATTTGGTGTAACTCCAAAAACATACAAATATTTGGGAGCTGAAGAATAATGCACAATTTATAATAATGAGATATTTTTATTGAAGATAATTTATTATAAGAGATATTTTGATTTAAATATAGGTAGGTACACAATAATCTACAAATTCATACACCTAGCATGCATTCTTTGAACGAATTAATAAAATAAATATTTTGACATCATCTAAGTAATTTTTTCATATTTGTAATTACACCGAATTGACTCAAGCAGTCAATATAAACTACAATATACATACCAATATATGACAATAAAAATAATAAAATCTATTCTGCAACATTTCAGTTGAAAAATTTTTAACAAATCATTTTACAGATGTGTCATCCAATCAGAATGTTATGATTAATTTCTAACCTTGCTCTCTCTCCACCAATCAATCA
This sequence comes from Eubasilissa splendida, assembly GCA_031772225.1. NCBI lineage: Eukaryota > Metazoa > Arthropoda > Insecta > Trichoptera > Phryganeidae > Eubasilissa > Eubasilissa splendida. The sequence continues at coordinate 21,914,352 of CM062862.1, read as the reverse complement.
GCATTGGAACGAGTCCAAATCCAGCCAGGCATGGACACCAAAACAGAGGGAAGACAAGCCAAACATTTGAGAACCACGGCATTGCTAGTGGTGCTACGCCATCGATAAAAGTGGCCACACCAATATTGAACAGCAGGCCGGCCAATATTCCACCAATCCTTGCGCCTAACGCATATGCCAGCTCAATCCAGGCATACCCTAAAGAAATAAAAAATGAATTGGGATATTGACAATGAATTATTAAATAAGCAAATAAAACAAAAGTTGATAGTCATAACTAGTAGTTGATAATAGTGATGGTAAACCGTTACGTGACTGTGATTGTGTTGATGATTGGTAACTGAGATTTAACGATGATTGGTAACTAAGATTTAACTGTTAGAGGATTACTTTCTAGTGTACCAGTCATTGCTCGAAGAATTATGTTAATCAGTTATCAATCATTATTATAATCGAACACAATCACAGTTACAATAACAATTAAAGTAACAGTTTAAATAACGATTTTACAATCACTAGTTGATAATGGTCAGATGAATGAAAACAGTCTCCAGCTGTATTACATTCCTAATTTGGTAAATATAAAGGTTGTTTTTTTTAGAGGTATAGAACTTTAAAATGAAATAAAACACATAAAAATCGTGGAAATGGCCGTGGTATTGGCTTTATTGGAAAGATAATTTTATGCCATTAATGTTTAAATATGATTTTGTGCATATGGGCGCGCCACGGCTGGCTCGAATAAAACGCAATCTGGAAGTCCAATTTTTGACTATACGACAATTTTGGAGCAGCTGGGACCGTATATCGGCAGTAACGCAACAAATGTTGGCTTCCGAGTCGTCTATCGTCTCTGAAACTCTTGTCTTGAAACCACAACTCTTCCACATTAATGACATTCAATTGGGAAATGAAAAAGTGGCACAAGTGACAAAAATGGCACCTAGCAAGACAACGTAATAACACCCATGGACATGATTGACAGTGAATATGTTAAGGAACAGCTAGCCAAAATTTATTCCAAATATACATCCTATTTCCGCCTATGAACAATTTGTGATCATTTTTCCAAGTAGTTTTAATTTTTACCGGCGTCGCATATTTAAAATCAAAACACACTCGGCATTGTCAACGGTCCGCCGTCAGTTGTCAACATTTTTTTCAAGAGCGATGGTTAGTTTACAAAATTGAGTGATTTCTTACGCTATGCTCAAAACATCTGTATTTTTTAAGTGACAAATGAACCAAGGGTATATTTGTAAGTTTTAGTGATTTCTTAATACTTTAAAAAAAATAACAGTATTTCTTGTACATAACATGACTGATTGATTGATGTAACCTGGATCAGACTTGCAAATAAATAGCACTAAATCTTGTATTGGGTTGTGATAATCTTTTTTATTCATAAAAAGTGTTTATTTCCAGACAAAATATAATGTTATGTATAAAATCAAAACTAAATAACTAAAAAAATTCACTCCTCACAAACATTTTCCAAAAACTGCAGAGAAAACAGGTATATATGTAATCAAATAGAAATCTAAAAGAGAAAAAACAAAGAATCATGTATGTGATAATCCCCAGCAGCTATCAGATAAGAAAAGAAAGCAAAGGCAAGCAGTGAAAATTAGTAGACCAAGCCATAGAGAAAAAGATGCAGATACAATACAACTCTGGATATGACAACACTATAATAAATATAAATATTTTTTTGACAGCCATAGAGTTGCATGTGATGATTTTACATACTGGCAATTATTGGAAGCATTTCGTTGTTCGATTTGTGGCAGGACCGGATTCCATTTCAGTAGTTTCATCATAATTTGAATTCACATTATTTATCCCAGCTATCACATTGCTTAGATTACATATAATCGTTGATACAGCAAATATGTATATGTCAAAAAAACATTGAATTTTTTTGATGTTTGCTGTATATTTAAGATCATTATGAGTGTAGCTACAGATTCTTTGGCAGTTTGTCATTTCTCAAGTTGGTCACAATAATATTGACACTCATAATTATCTTAAATAGATGTGCTTGTGATCTAGTGGTCAGGGGTTTGAACCATAGATAAGAGATATAGTTCGAACCTCGTTCCAGGAGGACATCAAATTAGTCCTATTTTCATAGCACACGCGTTTAGGTTAGTTGGAAAATAGAAAGAATATTGACAATACATAAAAAATATATACATACAATGATAAATCTTGATATTGCAGTATCAACGATGATATGTGTGTGTTTGAGCAGTAGAGTTTTAATCAAACACTAACAAATGGAAATATATTTAACAGAAAATTGTGATAATTTAGTGAGTCTAAACATTATAGTCCCGATATGAAAAATAAGTTTTGTTTATTATTTAAGTATTTGGATTTAGTGTCAAAATTAATAATAAATTTATCAAATAATAAAGTGCAAAGAAGATAATTTAAAATTATTACCAGATTAAATTCTTAAATTGAGTTTACATTAAAATTTATAGATGTTTTTCTGACAGTTATAAACTTCATATTAGTTCATTTTGCAATTATGCATGTATAACATAACATTGTTAACATGTTATAAAACGAGTTACGAATCCGATTGTACATGAGAAAAATATGAATTTCTCATAACCACACAATTATCACACTCATAGCCTCATTTATAGAAATAAAAACTAACTTGGACTGCTTTGGAAGATATATAGTGTTCTTTGCTTTTTAAAGTGAAATACAAACTCAAATATTTCACGACAACTGCACATAGTCAGTCTATTATAACTCTGCTGTGTTGACTTTGTATTAAATAACCTAACTTGCCTATCTTAAATTAATGTAAGCTATAATCGTACAGTAAGTTATATTCATTTATATGCAGTAGTTTACATGCATACACGTCATTGTGTGCAGTTACCATGTGTGCAATTACCAAGGAAAGACAGAATGTAAAAACGATGCATGGTTAGTGGAAGATGAGTCAGGATGTGCATCCGCAGTCTGATTGGTTCGGGTACTGGTTGCAGATTGTTCCCGCGCCAATCGCCTCCTCGGGTGCATGTATACGTGGCACATGTCGTGCACGTGTGTCATGCCCGTCGGGCGGCGTAACTTGGCCTTCCTCAAACACTCTCACTTTGTTCACGTGGGATGGCACAATACTGAGAAATGACAAAACGAGGAACATCTGGATGATGCGCACGAGCCGCCACAAATGTATTAATTAGAAAGATATACAAATAAAATAAATTTTATCGAAAAATATTGTTGCTGCTATCTGGATTCGAACCTGTATCTCTTCCAATACGGATGATGGCTTTCAAATAATGGAACGATAGACGTATTCATTTGAAAAGTGTAACATATAGGTTCGAAAATTTATCATCAATTCACTGTGGTGCTATAGCATAATTGGTTAATGCACGTTCCCTGGATTGGAAGAGATCCAGGTTTAAATCCCAGTAGCAACAACAATATATTTCGATAAAATTGATTTTATATGTATATCTTTCTAATTAATACATTTAATTTGTATTAAAAACATCACAGCCCCGTTTTGAATAATTACAACTTCACAATAAGAATGTGTTCTCCTTAATAATATAATATAATTCACTAGCCCATGCTTTGATTAAATCAGAACTTACTTGTCCATTTCTATTTACATCTCACATAAAATTAATTTTCAGTTTTTAATAGAATATTTGATAAACCCACATTCACATGTGCCGTTATTTCCAGAGTTGTATAATCAAATTGTAAAAATAAAAACTATAAGCGCCATAAAAATATGAAAACTTTTACCGAAAAAGTGCATATAATTACCTTGATTGCTGCCAACATATGAGACAATCCCCTTGTCGATTTGAGCTACATGTGCATATGTTAAATCATTTTTGTCAACACTGTGAGATTTTAATTTTTTACTGCACAATTCTCCAATACGACCGCATCCTTGGGGCAACCACTTCCCTACAACATCCCATTCCTTACACTCTCTCTCTCTCTCTCTCTCTCTCTCAATGGTGAGTGACACAAAAAAAGGAGATAAACACTAATAATCAAAAATGTAATTTAAAAAATAACAAACTTTGTGTAAACCATTTTGATTAATTTTATGTCTACTGGTTTCGATTCTACTGTATCTTTGTCAGGATGGACGCAAACTAACTAATCCATAAAATAAAATATGCAAAGAAATTAATTATCAGGCCATTTACATTTGATATATTTGCAAACTTTATTTTATAGACCAATTAGTGTGCATCCGTCCTGTCAAAGATTCAGTAGTATCAGATCAATGTTAAATTACCATATTGACCCGAATATTTTAGGTGTTTTCCCCTGAAATATCATTAAAAAACAAGAGTCGTCTTATATTCGGACATTTCGATTGTCAGTCATTTTCACAATGTTTTGCGAGGAACAATTTTTAAAATGTGTCGCACGAGTGCGCCATTGCTGATGCAAATCACACGGTCAAACGTCGAGTTGAATTGAAGCGCAGATTTATTTTACTGAAGCTGTGCATGAAGCATGGCTAGACGTAAACAATGACCTCACTATTCTGATCTGTTTAGTTCTTTTTCAGTTGTTGGATGTATACAGTAAATTAAGTGCAATTTTTAATTATTTTACTTATAATTTATTAACCCATTTAATATGAGCAATAATGTTGAACTGCGAGAAAGCAATTAACCAATGGTATTAGAATATGCTAATTTTTAATTAATGGTAATACGAGAAGCAGAAACACTGAATAACTCTTCTATAATGGGTAATTGATGCATGCTCTAAAATTTACGCAAAAAGCATTATTAATAGCTTTAAAAAGTGTTTCCAACACCGTGGATGGCACGGATGATGATATTTTGTGGCTGGAAGAAAATACTGGTGATGTAGACTCGAATGAAGAAAGTGAACCAGAAGATGTGATCAATGTGCCGTTAAAGATAATACTACTGGTGAAATATTTGGTGATTAAAAAGGACTACCATTGTGAATTTTTACATGTTTCTGTACATTATTCCTTATTTGCATTCTTTAACCTATTGAATGCTACCGTATTAACTGTTGATATGGTATAAATTGGTTTTTGTATGCGGCCATATCAATAGTTGATACAGCGACTTTGGTCCATGATCACATAATGCACCTATTTTATACAATATTTTAACATATACAAAAAGATTTTTAATACTTTGACTTTGTTAAAAACATTGATACTCTGTTACATGTTTCGAGCAGTGGCCGCATTGCTGTACCATTATGTATGGAGTTTATGTTTATTCATTTGTAAACATCCTAAGGGTTTTTACAATCATGTTTTGGTTTCATATTGAACAAAATTTTTTTATCTCTATCTGAAGCAATAAATCATATGTAATTCGTCAATTTTGATGATTTAATGCGTATTCAAAAAAATGTGCCGCGTGTGAGTATTGGAATGCCAGTGCTGGGAGTAGCGTTCAAAAGGATAATAAGGATTTTTTTTCCGTTAAATTTCATGTCTTATAACCGGAGTCTTAAATAAATGTATTTTTTTCTGATTTTTTCAGTAAAAAATGGGACTCGTCTTATATTCAGGCTAATACGATAATCAAAGCAATTCTACACAAAATTAATTATTTTTAGAATTAACAATTATGTTCAACTAAAAAGATAACATAAACATCAAAAATAAATCAAATATGTATGGTTTAAATTATTATAAAAAGTAATCTACCTACACAATATTCCGCTACTGATTTATTAATTAATTAATAATTAATTTATTAATGTTAATAATTTTAAATAAAACCACTACTTTTAAGTCACCTAGGTAATAATCATCTCACAGACTAGCAAATGTATAGACATGTACTAATGCAAATTCCTTGTTTTAATATTTTCATTTTGGTGTCACCCACGTGATCACATTGGTACCACTTACACAATCAAATAGCACTGCAACTTTTTAAAAATAACAAACGAAAATTTAAACGCTGACAAAATAATATGCATTAATATAAAAAATATGTCTTGTTTATACAAAGTATTAATTTTTGAAGAGTAAATACTTTTACTGTTGCATAAATGTATCATAAACTATTGGATTTATGTTTCCACCAAGAATATGTGTAGAATGCCCCTCATCCCGCAACTAAAACCTATATGCACACTTTATTTCATGTCTATTCATTTACTGGTCTGTGAATCATCTACAGTTTTCTAGTCATCATAATAAATTCAAAATATAATTGTGGTATTATTTTGTTTTCAGCAAAAAAATAATAATCTTAATTGAATTTCAAATAAAAAAACTCTTTCTACATCACAATATAGAAAGATAAGAAAATAATTCATCTTTATAACTGTATAAAATTATGTTGACTAGTACTTGTACTTTTAACTCATATAAATTTATATTCTACACCATACGCTCTAATAAAAATGTAAAAATACTAAATTGAAAACATCTTCTACATTTATACAATTTTAAACAAAGTACATATGTATAAGTTTGAAGGAAAGAAAATAATTAAAGAGAACACATTCTAATTGTGACGTTGTAATTATTCAGAACATAGTTCTGTGATATTTTAAATACTAATTAAATGTATTAATTTGAAAGAAAATTAGAAGTAATATGTATCACGTTAGTTAGCATCTTACATTGTGCTAAGCGCCCCATAAATACCACAACACTGAAGACCGACAGCAGAAGCGCCATGATGTTGATGGCGATTCCGGTTTCAAAAGAGTACCTGACCATGAACCATCCCAGGTAATCAAAGAAAATCATTTTCCCTTCCGTGTTAGCCTATAAACATTAACCATATTTACAAATCTTGATTGAAGTACATGGGTTGTGGTCCATAAAGTAAAGTCGGAAAAAGAAACCTAATACAAACCATTATATCAACCCCATATAAAATGTGATTTTCTGTTTCGAAAAAATAATTAAACATTCATAAATTTACTTGAACAAATAAAATAAAAATCTCCCTGGTCTCCCCCGGAATACTACCCACTACGCTACCAAGAAGTGAAAGAGATGTGAATAGCAGTTTTCAAGAATCTTAAGCTCTTATTAATACTAGTTCTTAGAAAGTTCAACAGAGAACTATTTTTTTAAATAAATTTAATTTATTGTTAAAATCAGATGTTAAGAATAAAAAAAAAAGTATGTAGGTCGTTTAATAAGTTTGGTAAATTTCTACGAAATGGCACCACAATTCATTTGATGACGTCACAATTGGCACGAGTCACTCTATAAACTAGTTCAGGTCAAATTTCAACTAGAAGCGAAACGTTATTAACGACTTTTGAAGCGAGCATATATCAATTGCCACAAAAACATTTTTATTTAAAGAAGCGGGTGGATGCTCAGATCAAAGTGGAATTGGATGATTTGGAAGACTGTTAACACCTGTATAAATGAGTTTAAACATGGCCGAACATATATTGAAGATGAAGCGTGCTCTGGATGCACAGTTGAGGTAACCATAATGGATATCGTTGAAATCCACGGTGGAAGACTGCCAAGTCAAAGTGTGACTGGTAAAATTGCACAAATTAGGCTTCAAATTGATTTTTTATCCACTCTATTCAACTGACTTGGGCATGTTTGACTGCTTCCTGTTTACAAACATGAAAATTTATTTGGTGGGAAGAAATTTTTGTCGAATGAGGATGTCATCGCCACCATAACCAATGCCACCGCCAACAATGCGTACTTTGCAGTCTTTGATAAAAGCTACTTTTTCGATGGCATGAAAAAATTGGAAACTCGCTGGACCAAGTATATATCCCTCAATGGATCTATGTTGCGAGATAAAATTGATTTTTTTTAATTATAAAAAAACAATATTTAATTGGTTTACCATACTTATCAAACAATCATCATAATCAGTGTTTTAATTTCTGACACAAAAAAAATCATGATATATACTTATAAGACAACTTCATGCGCTGGTAGGATAATGGCAATATGGAAGATTGCTCACTTAGTATCAAATATATTCCAGTACAATTGGGCAGGGTGTACAACATTGACCACACTTAAATATGGCGCATTTAAATAAATAGTGCATCAAATATAGAAAAAAGTGCAATAAACTAAAAAGAATGATAAATAATATAAATAAACATACATGCTAACTGTGTGATCACTGAATAAATTTAATAAAAAAATTGTCTGCAAATTCATTAAAATAATGAAATGACTTTACGTGTGATGATCGAATTTAGATTTTTTTAATACAAGCAAAATAAATAAAGAAAGCCGACAAATCCTCATCAAATCAAAATTTGAATCGTCTCTAGACTTCATTGCAATTGTAAATGTGATGAGGCAGAATAGGTTTATATTTATTAATATTTGAAGGATTATGTACATACAAATAAAATATTACTTTCGCTCTAGTATGAATAACTGAAAGATTGTAACCTGCATGTTGTTAATTTCTGGAGCATTTCCAAGGGCCCTCAAGAGAGCCAGGGTGTTGTCCCCCAAGTGCTGATGACTGCCAGGAAAAATATAAGCTTCCTTGTCATAAATGGTATGATAAACATAGCCGTTGTGACAGAAGGCAAAATCTAAACCTAGAAGTAATAGAAGATAATATCAGATGTAAGTAAATTATGCGCTCAACAGCGCACCAATGTCGATCAGGGCGCCGAGCAAGCCGGGCCGTCTGACCGGTGCTGTTAAAAAAGACTGACCGAAAAACTCACCAGTAATTTTAATAATAACTGGGAAATGAGCTAAGAAATCAAGGAATTTAAATATTTTGCCAATGTGAAGCGAAACTTGAGAGATATATGTAAAACAACTTTCTCCGCCTTATCATCAGTGAAAGATCGAATCACGAAAAAGAGGGTCTGGTCGTAGGAGGACATTGTAGTTGTGAAATCTAAGAGAATGATTCAACAGATCCATTGTTTTTTTTAAATCAGGGATGGGGGCGCCCAGAAAAATTTTGCCCAAGGGCACCACAGAGGCTACGGCCGGCACTGATGTCGATACAAAAAACAAAAAAATATGTATCAACTTAAACACATAATACTATAAATTTTCTATTAGCTACACACCAGTGGTGTAGACAGTTAAAATAGAATATTGTTTTTAAATTTAGAAGCTCAATCTTAATGCAGCTAATTTTGTTACCAGTCCAATAATGTGCATTGAGTGTGATACGTGAAATAAATATTTCATCAAGAATTTGTAATAAAAAATTCCCATCACAATCTTCTTACCTGGCATACCCCCGAAGTCTCTGAAAATCCTAAAATCCGTGTCGGATGGAATAGCTCCACTCTGGAACAGTTCCTCCCCTATTACTTGTCCATATGGGTGTGGCGCATTACGGGCATAGTACTAAAATTGTTTGAATAATTTGTTACACTATATCGGTTACATGTATCGGACAAGTGAATGTATTGCATAAAATATGTTTAAAAGATAACTCTCTGGCTTTTTGCTATTGAGTAAAAAATAAATAATGTTATTTTAATACACACACACATTCTTATTGTGAAATTGTAATTATTCAAAAGATAGGTCTGTGATGTTTATAATACAAATTAAATGTATCAATTAGAAAGATATACATATAAAATCAATTTTATCTAAAAATATTGTTGTTGCTACCGAGATTCGAACCTGGATCTCGTCCAATCTGGTGAATGTGCATTAACCGATTATGCTATAGCACCACAGTGCATTAATGATGAAATTTTCAAACCTATATGTTACATTTTTCAAATTAATACATTTATCGTTCCATTAGTTGAAAGCCATCTTCTTTATTTTACGGAATCTGAAATACCTTTGAGAAATCCGATAGGAGACCCCAGAATTATCAATTCATTTTTATTAAATTACAACTTATATATTATTAAGGAGAACACATTCTTATTGTGGGGTTGTAATTATTCAGAACATAGGTCTGTGATGTTTTTAATATAATGTATTAAATGTATTAATTATCATCAATGCACTGTGGTGCTATAGCATAATCGGTTAATGCACGTTCCCCGGATTGGAAGAGATCCATGTTCGAATTCAGGTAGCAACAGCAATATTTTTCGAAAAAATTGATTTTATATGTGTATCTTTCTAATTAATACAATTAATATGTATTAATAAATAATGGTCCAGTGTTCCGGTATTGGACGTATCAGGGTGTTGCTGCTCTCAAGAAAAATGATATAAGTTTGTCAGTGCTAGGTTTATGTGGATCCATTTTTAAATTTGAATTACAGGAGTATTTTTAGTTCATTCTTTCGTGAACATCTGTAACTAGCCCCGCTTACCTGCCAATCACGACGCCGTTTCTTATCATTAAACCGGCGCGCTGGCATGACAGGTGCCGAACTGAGTTTTGCCATATGTACATCAAATTCCATAGTGCATTTTATAAGATTTGTTGTTATTAAAATAATTTTTTCATTGAATCACTTGACCTAGTTTCTATGTTCATGAAACGTTGTGATTTGCGTATGTAGGTACTAAAGAAACTAAATCTTCCGTATTTAAATACGTTGACAGATTCTATTCATTTTTTTTCACGTTTCGTTCTCTTTAAATGGTATCAACACCTTGTAATTTGTATAAATCCTTGACCATTTGGAAAAATGGAGCATATTTTGAAAACTGACAAAAACTTGATATCAAAGATAAAACTTTTGGAAAAAATGGAATCCCAAATACCTCTCTGGGTTGGAACTTGAAAAATCGCAGGAAAATAATAAACTTCAACCATTAAGGCCAGCGAGACATGAAGATTTAAAAAATTTAAATTATTTTTCATGCACATTTTAAATATTCCAATTCTGATGGAAAAGGTGAATTCGATCGCTAATCAAATTAATGTGCGTGATTTTGTTGCGTTAAGTAAATCGCCGCGTCACTACACACCTTTCTTGGTGAAATACATTATTTGATAAACATTTCGACACACAAGAAGTTGAAATAATGGAGTCATCATGTTTCTTTATGCAAATCACGATATCAACAGCGGTGGCGCATACAAAATCGCGGACACAGTAAACTAACGCGTTTTAAAAAAAAAATATGCATGTTTGTTCTCATTATTCGTAATTCGGATTTTTTTTTAAATTTAGGCCCTGTGAGTTACGAATTAACGGAGTTTTACTGTACATACTGGAAGACGGTCTAGCTCCATGCCTCAACATTTGACGAACTTGTATGAATGTAGATGAGGCGAGAATTATGTGTCAGGAACTATGATAAGTAATTAAAGTATAAAACGTATATAAAAAATTAAAATGAAATAAAAAAGTATACATTGTATTGTCATTAATTGAATTGACAATCACTATATACATATTACTCAAGAGTTCAAACTCTAATTGTTTACACGCCTTGTTACTTCAATTGGCACCACTGGGTTTCCTGGTTTATAATAATGTACATGTATGTGTGTGTGAGTATTGCCGCCCTTTTTTCGGAAAGCCAAGAAGACGTAACCGACAGGTCTCATTCTTATTACATCCCGTGCTTAGACCAGTCCAGCGGTCCAAATAAATCACCAGTGCGCGCTTCGAAATCTAAAGAAGACAACCCAGCTAAAAGAACAACAACATCGGACCAGAAAGACAGCAAAGTTAAAGAGGTTAGTGCAATTCATATATCATGTGTGCTTATTGTTAATTGGAAACCTGGGAACCAGCTATCGAAGGCATTTACATAAACACAAACTGTACTAAAACACTTAAACAACAAAAACTTACGTTGAATAGCCAGGCATTCCCTGGTCCTGATTGGAAGAGAATGGCTTTCCCACCGAGTCCAGCAGCTTCCAAATTTAGAACAAGTCGAGAAGACGCAGCCCATTTATGCCTCAAGAAAAGATGTGCAGCCTATAAAAAAAAATATATGTCAGTCCATCAGAAGATTTAATAATCGAGACATATACAAGTTATGTGTCGAAAATCGCTTATACAGAAACAGGTGAATCTTATTCTTTACCAGATTTAAAAGGCTTCAACATACCGTTGTTCATTTGTTTTTATTTTGTTGATTTAAAAAAAGTATGTGATTCAAAGAAATAGAAACATTATAAAGTTTTTCTCAAAGTGGGAACACAAAAGCAACCAGTCCATAAAACAATACGCAAAACAAAGATGCATAACATTAAACATTAAAAAGGTCGTGAGAATAGTCTTGGAACATTGAAATTGAGGCGATCTCGATAAATAGATACGCATTGAATCGTTGCAGATGATCAACAATGTTCCAACTGTCCAACACGGCTGAAAACATTGAAGAGTTCATTGCCTCAATAACATGAGATCAACAATCAACACAGACAAGATCAAAATGACGATGTACAGGATATTTTAATAAAGCCTGTTAAATTTTCTCTACTTTAATATAAATAAATTGATTCATTGTCAAAAACAATATATGTACCTAATAAAGAAAGAGTACATACTTGTAACGGTGTTTCTTCAGCTCCGTTGAATAGAAAAATGACATTATGCTCGAGACGTACATTAGCCATAGAAAGAACTCTAACTAATTCCATCATCACGGCGCATGAAATCCCATCATCAGAAGCGCCTGCAAAGTGGTAAAAAATATTATTAGTAAATATTGGCCATAATAAATCTGTAAATGGGAACCAGGATAAAAATGTCAAAAAAGTTACGACGAGCATTGAAATACAAATTAAATGTACTAATTAGAAAGATATACATATAAAATTAATTTTATCAAAATATATTGTTGTTGCTACCGGGATTCTTTCAAATAATGTAACGATATATGTATCAATTCGAAAAGTGTAACATGTAAGTTCGAAAATTTGTTATCAATGCACTGTGTTGCCGTAACATAATAGGATACTGCTATTACCCCGGATAGGAGAGATCCAGGTTCGAATCCAATATTTCAATATTTTTTGATAAAATTAATTTTATATGTATATCTTTCTAATTAATTAATTTAATTAGTATTTAAAATATCGCAGACCTGTGTTCTGAATAATTACAACTTCACAATAAGAATGTGTTCTCAGAATATTGATGTTTAAATAATTGAGCTTGGTTCGTTCAAATATAAAGGCCCGCTAAACAAAAAAGGTAGAAATATTGAAGTAGTAAAGGGAACTTATCAACTGAGGCAAAAATAGCAGTTCATAATGGAGTCCTGGTACCGACACTGATGTATGTAGAGGAATGAAAGTATATTGAGTGCAGTGAAAATGAAATCACTTAGGCGTATATGTGGTTTGGTAATATGGAACGGATGAATGAGGAGAGAATGGTAAGAAAGATATATGACGCAAGCGCTGATGGCACCAGAAGTAGGGGACGTCCGCGGAAGACTTGGCACAACCAGGTAAACCAGATACTGGAGGATGGGACTGAGCTTGTATGAGAAGATGTATGGATGCGGATGAGGTGAGAATTGTGTCCGGACAAAAGAGTGTGGCGCTCTATCCTCTGTCTACCCCCGCGGAGAAACGGCGTGATGGTAAGTAAGTAAGTATTAAAGTAGTAAAGATGAAGGTAGAAGGGGGACGGAGTTGTGCATAACATTCTTAGTAATTCATATACCTATTTTTATTTCAAAAACAAAAAAAAAAATTGTACAATAATGAAAACTTGCCATCACTAGTGGGAACTGTATCGAAATGACAGTTGAGTAGAATGCCATGCTCCTTGTTAGATCCTTCCAAAATCGCAATAACATTCTGAATACCGTCATAAACATTAGTTAATCGCACCTTAAAATCCAGTGTGTACGCTCCACTACCGCTTTGAATCTGAAAATGAGAAAGTATGCTTAAAACTATTTAACAGAAGCAATACTAACAGTACACAATAGAGTACCAGGACTATGACAACATGAATATTAATGTACCATTATCATGAGAACTGTCACTTTGTAAATTTGTGTGTGTGTGTATCATGAAAGTGAGTAGATGTGTGGTGGGAGACGAACCTTATAAGGGGCCATCTCTGGGGAAAGAGCGCTCTTCCATTAGAGCTTCTTCTGAATAACAAGTCTATCTCTGAAGTGTATAATTATATTTACTATAATAACTTGTTGCGATAAACTTATAATTGTTACCCGGACATACTGAGTTTTATATTACAAGGAATTGGGACCCAAGTACATGGATAGTAATTAGATGATAGAACCCCAAGGGAATCTCGTGGTAATTAAAGAATTATCACAATTATAAAAGCCCAGAAATGTGAGTCTGCTATGTGACGCAGTACCTAGATAAAATCTCAAGGGATAATTTACGATATGTATATAGTGCGTATAATACACCTAGTGCAAAATGTTTTCGGAATAGATGCACATTAAAAACACGAGTCGTAAATATTCTAACTGCATGTGCCTAATATTCTAACTGCATGTGCCTAATATTCTAACTGCATGTGCCTAATATTCTAACTGCATGTGCCTAATCTCAACTATGTCAGAAATATAAGCATCGTCGTATTTAAATATTTCCAAAATCCCAGTTTCCCATACAAAAATGTTCATAATAATTTTCTCAGTCTTCCTACTTTAGTCAAGGTCCAAAGTCTGTTGTTTTAAAATATGCAAAATATCTCTCCCACCAACAAACATTTCTCACCTTTGAACCGTAGCTCCCAAGAAATGACCACCGGTACCATATGTCAAAGAATTGTTTCCAAAGTAAATATTGCTTCGTTGCTTACACGTATTTAAACCAGATGAAACAAATAATGCATACACTCTCGCTCATTACAAGCTCGTGTTTTCCCGAATAAACCTGAAGCCGTCTCTGTTAAACGGCGATCTCTGATCGATAGAATTAGTACTCACGAGCCCCCAGATCTATTAGGACGTGTGACCTCCGGCCCGTATTACCTAAGATGCCGCCGCATCAAATCTCCAATTTCAATGAGTTCTACGCATTTCGATTTAAATTTATTACGGGTCGTAATCCAGTTTTCCATTGAGTTCCTGTTTAACCATCAGTTATAATATACAAGATATTGCCTTTCACCACCTTGGTCGACGACAATCTGCACTCGTAGTCAATTTAAACCCGTGTGTCTAGAATCTGACATCTAGAGCTACATTTTGCCACATTGTGTGCACGCAAAATAGTGGTTTGTGAAATATGATTTGAATTTCTCACTTACCTCATACAACAGTGACTGAGAACTATGAGCTTTTAGTTGTGCTATTTTCAGCTCATCCATCAGAATAGTTGGTGCCTGGATTCTATTCTGCGGAGTGCCCACAACTCTTGGACCCAGACTGGTTAGTTTCCGGAGAGTATTTCTAGACCTTTCCCCGCTAAACAATTGAATGTTATCGATCTGCAGGACACCAAATAAACTTATTTCATATTAAATATGTACATATATTCTGATGAAATTAGACAATACATAATCGTGTGAATTAAGAATTATTTTCTTGAAAAATTGAGAAAGCCTCACCTCATATACTTTCTTAACCTTCCTCGCTCACACATTCCGCATGACCAAACCATCTCAGCAACGGATACTTTATTGTATTTATTATTACTTATTGTGTATGTGTAAAAACAGAACAAACAAAAGTTTATTTGTGTATTTTAAAATATTTATGTAATTATTAAAATGTTTGTGTTAATTAATCTGTTATTGTTCAACGTTTTTTTAATGCCTAATACTCAGGTCTTATGGACGCGGTTGCAATTATACACATCACTGTAACGTGACATATCGGCTATTATAGATCATTTATTTAACACTTAAAAACTTATTATGAAAAATAATATCGACCAAATGGCCGTCTTTAGACACTGCACTAATATGAGCTCTTTCAATCAAATTTTTCATTACATTTTGGCATAATTCTAAAATAATTTGTTCAACTTCTTGGCAAATAATATTTTTCAATTATTGATGAATTGTTGTTGGCCTATTACCACTCTTTCCTTTTTGTAATCTCAAAGAAAAAATCAGGCGCAGTTAAATCAGATGAACAAGGCATTGATATCATTGGCCAGGAAATGCATTGTACAAAATTTGCATGACATTCAATGACAGACGTATTTCTATATCAAACATACCAACCAAAAATTCACAATAATTATTTTTAATGAATTTACCGCATTTATCTCTGACACAACTGTGGGTAGTTGCATGTCTATTAGGTGTACGATGTAGTAAGAGAGGCAACCAAATAACAACATGACGAAAGGCCACCTCCATGAAATGGAGTGTATGCTATGCCGGACCTGCCGCCTCGATTTCTCAGGCCGGGCCCTGTCGCTGTACGGCATGGGCTCCAGACCTAAATCATCCACCTCAGAAATATCCATCAGATATCGACCGCGTTGTGACATCGCACCCTGAAACATGAGTTACCTTTCAGTATGGAATGTTAACATGCAAGAAGCGCTTTATAGAATAGATAACTTAATGCTGAAAGATATTTTTTAAGAATTTTAAAAACAATATCTAGAACTTTGCATCATTTATATTCTGAAATGGTATTAGTTTAGCACGATTCTCCAATCAAGAAAAAATAAGTTTATAATGTAGACATGTAGATTAATATCTTGTTTTGGCGCAAAACGCATTTGTTATTCTTAAGCTTTAGGCCATGAATTTAACTACTTTATACGTTTTTAGCTGTGAAAGATTCTTAGGAGGAATAAATTTTCTAGATTAATCTTTAATGCACTATTATAATGTTATAACCTGACTTGAGATCGTTTTCTTCAACTGACAGTAAAACCGCAATGATTCTGACATTTATTTATTTTTGTGATCATTTGTCATTTAGTTTTTAAAACTTTCTGTCAATAGTAAAATGTCTTACAACACTACGAATACCGACCTGGGCATCAGGACTTTTCAAGATCATCAAGTATTGTACGCAAGGTTCCCGAATAGATTACTCGCGGGCTGATAAGACAATGAAGAAAATATTACGCACCGATTACTTATATTTGAACGTTTGAACTTTGTGAACGGGTTTAAAGGTGATACTTCGCAGGATGTGGATATGATGTAAAGCCTCAGGTACGTTAGTATATCTCTTATCTATGGGTACGTTCGTCACGAAATCGGCGACTTTTGATTTGTTGACTAGAATCCTAGAGTGACCCAAAGTATCGTGAAATTATACAGTCGAAAACTTTTTGAAACTCTGAATTATTCTAGCCTTCGTCGGATAAAAGTCGCCGAGCGATGATGCAGAACGTGCCCATGATATTAAATGTCATATCAACATTTTATCAATAAAAATATATGAAATATTAGTCTTTCTGTATTTGTACACAAGGTTTATTTTTACATGACAATATATGTAATAAATTGATTTCCTGTATTTAGCCGTAAATACGCAAAATTATTTTTAAATAATTTAATATTACTATTACACGTACAGCACGGATTTCAAAATGAATAGCTATTTTATTTCATAAGCTTGTTATGCCCCAACATCGATTTGTGATGCGAGCGTATCAAATTCGACATTATTAACTAAATAATGTGAACGCGTAAGGGCCGGGCGGCGACAAAAGGCTAACTCGAGATGAATTGGACACTTCCTTGAAGATTATCCTAGGAGATTTATTTCGTCTACGTGTGGGTTCGATCATGAAAGCGGCCACAGGTCACCCAAAATAGTCGATATATCACGTTAGAGTGACGTGTATAATTGCAACCGTGTCCATAAGACCAGAGTATTAAGTAATAAAAAAACGTTAAACATTGACAGATAGTAACAGCTCCCGAATGAGCGTTTCTTGATAACAAAAGGGACCCATCCGGAATGGAATGCGGTAACGAAAGACCGACCTTTCGTTAAATCCGTGCAAGGATACTTGTCCAAAGACTGCTGTATATACATTCAAATACCGAGAAGCTATTGAAATAACGTACCATCACGCCGTTGCACCGCGGGGATAAGCAAAGAGGATAGAGCGTCACACTTATCAGTCCCGGTACTCAATTTCACCTCTTCCATATTCATGCATCTTATGTTATATACACTTCTTAGTATTTTCTCCTCATTCATTCGTTCCATATGACCAAACCACTTAATTAATGTTAAGTTAATGTATTAAATGATTGTTATTTAATAAATGATCAAACCGCATAAAAAAACTATAAAATGTGATGACATGTAAGATTTTTGATAAACAATATAATTAATATGACAATTAGTATAGATGCATAGTTTATATGTTATTTATTTTAGTGTATATATTCATAATTATATATGAAAACGATGTCCATTATCATTGTTATTACTGGACTATATTATTAGATAATGAGAATAAATAATTCATTGGTTTCCTCAGCAGAATGTTGGGCTATTAAAGAGGCCTTGGACATTTGTATACTCCAGAACGTCGATAAGGCTGTTATATTCTCCGACTCGCGAGCAGCTCTTGAATCCCTCTCTGCTAATATGAAAGTTTGGCTAGACAATGAGATAATCTGTTCCATCTTAATTTGGACATCAACAATAAACAGGTGTAATTCGTTTGGATTCCTGCACATAAGGGAATTCAAGGAAATGAATGTGCTGATAAACTGGCCAAGGAAGCCATTCTTTTTGGAGTTTTCCTCATCAATTCCATATCTCGATGTATGACAGACTTAATATGGTAAAAAATTGTATGAATTTAATTTGAACTGCACAATGGATGGATCCAAATCATCATAAGGGTAATCAACTTAAAATAATTAAAATATCTATTTCCCGCACTCCCTGGTCCTCCAAAAGAACAATATCAAATATCTCTAGAATGAGAATTGGGCATTGCCAGGTAGATTGAACTTAATAGATTCCCCAATGCGCGAGTGTGGTGCTGAGGAGGAAATCCTTGACCATATCTTTTTTGCCTGTCCATTGGGGATCATAGGTTTTTTTTACAGTAATCTCATCACCGGTATTTTTCAACTCCCGGTTAATTTATGTCATCTCCTTTCCCTTAACTCGACATTTAATCTATATAATAGCAAATTTTTTGAACGACAATGGTATTGACTTGTAATATAATATTTCCTATTCTGTAACATTGATTGTATAAAATAAAGTTTTAACTTGGTTAATGGCACAAATCACTCTTGAAGGGTGCATTGCTTATTTAAAAGAAGAAGAAGAATAAATAAAATAGTTTTGGTTTGATTTCACTTTTTATTTCTAAGCACCATCAGAATACACACAATACCATAGCTCATCCCTGTAGCGGCAATGTTGGCCATCTTTTGTAGTGACCTGCATGTGCAGCAATGTTTTTTTATTCAGTGCGTAACAATATTATATATTTGACTCATAATCAATGGCAAAAAAACTAAATGTTTACACATATATAGCGTGAGGTACGATCAAAATAAATTAAAGCAAACATAATTGTGCATACTCAACTTGACTGCACATCATAACGTTATAAGCTATTGTGAATGTACCTCGGTTGAATTTGTTAAGTCGCATGAATACCTTGGTTTAATTATCGATGAACACTTTAAATGAAATTTTTAAAATAAATGAAATTTTTTTATCGTAAATTTTTCCTAAAATTGTAATCCATTTTAAAAAGATTGATATCCTGTCATAAATTTTTCTTTTTTCAACTCTCAATACATGTTTAACCGAGCGAAACAGAAAAGAAAAAATGTAATTAAAACTTGTAAAGATTTAATAAAAATGTAGAAAATATATTTGTCGTTCTTCACGCACCGCCCGTTGTTCATTGCTGCCGTGTCTCGCAGCGGGTCATCACCATGTAGCATGAAGGATATTAACAGATGGGTCCTTCACCAGTAGATTTAGATTCTAGGTAATATATATTTTGTGAAGTAAATCTTTGAAACTTTCAAGATTAAAAATAATTTTAAAATCTATGTAATAAAAGTGTTTATTAAAATACACAATGTACACTATAAATGTAACAACAATGGCTTTTTACAAGCTTCCAAATAAAACTAGTGTAGCGAGCGACACTTGCGCAAGTAACATTCTTTTCATTAAATCTTTAAGTTTTCAATAATCCTTTATCCGCCGATTAGTGCAGTCTTTTATACAAATTGCAGGTACATATGAACATATAATAGTTTTTCAAGAATTCATCAATTTAATTTTAGGCGGATACAACATTTTGGTTAATGCAATTCTAAAAATCTAAGTTTTCTTTGATCGCTTCTTACTATGTACATGTACATATACAGTAAAACCTCGTTAAAACGACTCCCGCTATACCGAAAAATGACATATATCGAAATTTTTGTCAAAATTAATAATATAAAGAAATTTCGTAAATATGTATAACAAAATATTTTTGGCCTGTACGAAAAAATACCGATACATTTACATAAATATATAACGAAAAAAAAATTTTTACAATGAAAATATTTCAAAATATATTTCAGCCGGTTACGATCATGTTTGTCAATTGTTTTGTTGCCTTGGCGCAGGGGGCCGGTCTTGTAAAACTTCTCCTCCTGTAAAATAACTCCACTTGTCCATGGTTGGATTTATTGCCCATTATCAAAATAGGTTAGAATGGCACCGTTCCCACGCTCTGAAGTGTACACGTGTTCACGCCTCTAAAAACGTGTCTTATTTAAACCAGCTGGAGAAAATAAAAAACCCTTAAATTGCAATTGGCACATTACATTTTAGGGCATGCGCGCATCAGCTTTGCGCATGGTATCGTCCGCAAAGCTCGAGATACCTACTACTAAGGTGTTTATTTGACAATTGTTTTTGTGTTTGTTTACCGAGATTTATATGTACTAGTATTCCGTAATTTATTCTTTAAAGTATATTTTTTAATTTTTTGTGGAAACCTAAAATGGCTTCAGGTCGTGATAATTCTCGCAAAATTTTAACCCTCGAAAAAAAAACTATGATTCTGAATTCGTCTCTACGATTTAAAGAAATAGGAAGATCGATTGACCGATGCGAAATTCTCAATGCTTGTAACGGCTCTACAATTAAACACAGTTAAAATTGAATTTTGTTTTATATTTGCATGACATTTTGGAATTTCCAAAAATATTGCTGAATTTTAGGTTATATTGTTTCGCAAAATCTTTTTAATTTCTTAATTATTATCCATTTACTTATATATGTTGAAACAACAAAACTAAACAGATTATTCAGTTTTCTTTAAACAGAAAATCCTCCTTTGTTTGCAGAATGCCTTATGTTATATCCCATATTAAACTGACAATGGGTGTCTTGTTTGCGAAACTTGCAAACCTTTTTAAAGCTGCACTACATTTATTTATATGGCGCACGCGGAATATTAATATATTAAGTAAAAAAAAAAAATTTCACTATATGTGGGAATACGTTAATACGAATTTTTATATTTTAGTCCCTTGGATTACGCAATGACGAGGTTTTACTGTATATATATTTATTTTCTATCAAAATTCTGAAAGAATGATGCATATTACAGTGAAATAATGTATTAGATAACGTAGGCAATATAGGAACTAATCCAGCTAGTCATCTGGACCCAGTCGGGGAACTTCTTGATGAAATTTGTAAATTCAGGTGTCCTCTGGTCCTCGTGGTGGACATAGTTTCCCGCCAGGCCGATGTCTAGTATTGGAGCTGTCCGGTCTGATACCTGGAAAGAAAATATTACTCAATTGACAAACTAGAAGTGTTGAGTGAGAGTTGGTCAAATCAGTTAAAAAATATGATCCAGTATCAAATGATAATTTTTATCCAATGCAATAATGCTAGTCTTATGATTTTGCCAAAGGTATTCCTCATTTTCCAACAATTTGCAAGTCATAGTAGCTGTCATAGTAGGTCTACTCTGGTTGGAGAATAAATTGCATGTTGTAAATTTTGAAATTTAGATTTCCCATTTAAACAGGTACCTACTTTTCGAAGGTGATTTCGGAATTTCGAAATATGTGATGGAAAAATGTATTCTTTAACATCACAAGGACATTAGTTCACATTATGTACATATTTCTCTTTTATTTATTATATAAGGAGAACACATTATTATTGTGAAGTTGCAGTTTTTCAGAACATAGCTCTGTGGTATTTTTAATACAAATTAAATGAATCAACTAGAAAATTTTTTAGATAAAATCAACTTATCAAAAAAATATTTTAATTGCTACATGGGATTCGAACAATTCACCGGATAGGAAAATGTCCAGGTTCAAATCCCAAATAACTAAGTATTTTTTCTGTATTTTCTAATTGATTAATTTAATTCACTTCATAATTGAACACTTAGGGCCGGTTGTGTGATCAGTGGTAAGTTTTTATTATAGTAAAAAAAGTTAATTTACAATTTTACCATCCAAAATCGAATGGTAAAAATTGCAAATCGTTAGATAAAAATGGCAGACTCTTCACAGCTGTTTTAAAGGTGACCTGTTACATTGACACTTTGAAAATTGCAGTATACGACAATGGATCATTTAATATCCTGCTATTTTAATGATGAGAGTTTGTCCGATGACGATCTCGCTTTTTTTCACCAGCAAAGTGACAGATTTCAAACGCAGGGATGAATAAAGTCATAGATAAAGCATAGAATTATATGTATTACCAATGGTGAATATTCAAAATAAATCAAATTATCAGATATTTTATGATTATTCACCATGCCACATTATTAGATGGGATTAACTTTGATAGTAGTAAACCCGACATTCAAACAATCCGCAAATGTTTTTCATCACAAGCGATAGTAAAAAGTTACTATAGTAAAATTTACTAAACAAACTAACCGTAAATTAGGTAAACACTCGGCCCTTAATACAGTAAAACTCATAACGTTAATTCATAACTCACAGGATCGAAATTTAAAAAAAAAAACAAATTATGAATAATGAGATCAAAGTTTTTTAAAGGCAACATTAGAAAGAAATTTTTAGGAATTTAAAAAGATTATTTATTTTGGATGTCAAAAACGCATACGAACTGCGTATAATCAGATTTTACGAATTATCGGTAGAAATTAGTATGAAATGTTATATTCGGGGCAAATTTTTTTGAAAAAATTGCAAATTTCTTAAAAATACGAAATATAGGGTTACGAATTAACAGAGTTTTACTGTATTATTATATTAAACGTATACGTAAATATTTAAAGAATGCATTTTTCAATCAATTTTGGATTTCAAACAGTTTCAGCAATAAAGTATAATGACTATATTTATTCAAATCACAAAACTACTTTACTATCACGTAACACCAAATGATTATCCTCGATTTACACATTCACACATTTTACCTCAAACCTCAAAAACTGCACAGTATGAGATTTACACTTTCCCACATTTTACCTCAGACATAAAAAACTGTATGAGATTTGCACTTGCCAACGATAATTAAAAATATATTTCTAAATGACAACTGGTTATTTCATTTTCTATTTTAAACCTTCATAAATATATATTGTAATTTCACATTCTTTCTTATGCCTTGTAAATATCATACAATTGTTGACTTACATCAAACTCCATAGACAACTGATAATCAGTGGTGGCATCTTCCCTAACAATATTAATGAAGTAAGAGGGTCTCCCTTTCCACTCCCCCGAAGTCAATGGTTGAGTCGGTAAGCTCCATCCCTTCAGAGTGACTCCTTCTCTAGGTGCAAAGGTCACAGTCAGTCTGTCTGGACCTGGAAATATGATTATCGTAAGAGGCAAGATCGATATGACATTTTGTCTTGTAAAGGTATTTATCAAACAGTTTGTACATACTAAAAAAAACATTTTAACAAAGAACAGAGCTACATGCAGTGGCGTGCAGTAGGTATAGATTTAGGATATGCTGTTACTAATTATATTATACAGTTATATATAATATATGTACTATATAGGACACCATACCATAGGATACCATGCATTTATTTGTAATTTTAGAGTACTATTAATAGTGTTTTTAAAGTTTAAGTTTTAACGTAAAATAATACCTTCTTATCAATATCAAAAATGTATGGACATTTTTAAGAACACTTTTTATGACTGAACATGATTTTTTATTGTTTGAAAATCTTTCATGTAATAACTAAACAAAATAATTATTTTTATTAAAGGTAAAGTAGGAAATAGTTCTGCCAATTGTTTTTTGTTTTTCCCAAATCAAAAACAAACACACGCATCAAATGGACCTCGAACTCAAAGAACGACAATGAAATCAACACGTTAGAAACATTAAGACAGTAAAATTTGCAAATTAGTAAAAGAGGTAGTAAACACTTCAATGATTTGCACGCAGTTGTAAGCTTTTCTAATGTTATTCTGTTAAAAAACAGCTTAAGTAACGACTCCATACAAAACGGATCAACTGAAAGGAATTTTCAATTCAGTAAATAGCCAATTGTATGACTTGAGTAATTCACAAGCTTAAACGTAGACGATAGTTATGTGAATAGCTACAATGCGTTGATTGTACCTACTAACGCTACAGCTGCAGCGGTGGGTTGTCGTGGTAGTTTTTTAGAACTAAGCCATTAAAGTTTCTACTGGTATACAGATGGCACTAATTGTAATAAATCTGTAAATATACGTTCACGGTCCATATTAGATTATTTAATTTGTATTTGTTTCCCAGAATTTTTAGTAATGCATGGCTTTTTTGCTTGTATGCACTGCATTCCCCTGACTATATATATGTAATTATGTAAACATTAATTCCCAGTAAGTTTGCTGATTACATGTAGAAAGAGTGCTACCAATTTAGCCAATTAAAGATTTTTTAAATTGAGAAAAAAAACGCATGGAATATGTGTACACGCCCAAATTAGTCTATTTTCAAATAAAAGCTAAGCGCTTGTTCTAAGAAAACAGGGTTAACTTGGTGGGCCCTCAACTGAGTTCTCCAACCCCCCACCGTTTGATCACTAGACGAGTATCTTACTGCTAAACCAAACAAGCTATGACATTACAAAGCATCATTATCTTTGAAATTTTGAATCTATAGCGTTACGGAGGCAGGCGGCCGCGGGGAGGGGTTCACTCTCGCTCTTACGCAACAGACACGCTCTGGCCGCGAGCAGAGTGGGTTGGCCCTGTGTCAGCTAATCGGTCAAGCGGCCGAAATCGTTCCGCGACCGTTTCTTCAGAAATTCACGAGTCGAACATCTTCTAGTCAGATAGGTTTAATTGTTTAATTGACGAAGTACCCTGGTGTACGGGGCATACCGAATACTGCGCTAGAGATTATTTTTGTCACTTGATGGACGGCTGCACCTTAAATGGATCTATCTAAGTCGGATGGGAATAATACGGAAGGGAGGCAGAGATCTCATCTCGGATATCGCACATGTTTATGGACACGGATGGAACAAGATGATCTGCTAAATGCAAGCTAAGTGTGATTGATATCAATGATTTTTCTATGATCTATTATGACTTGACATTTGAAATTTGTATAGAATAAATAATTAATGTTTTAAAGTTGAAGTCCGCTTTCATTCTGGAATTAATGAGTTTATATGCTATTTACCTTTAATTACAAAATTAAGTATGCAATTCTGAGGTGAAGTACATAGACGATCCTTTACACTCAAACTGGTGGGAGAGGGGATGAAGGGGGCTGCTGATGGTATCCAACTGCTCGTGCGACTGTCCACAGAGAAGAGATATAATTAATCACATAATGTTATGCTTTTATTTATAAGTTTTTATCAAAAATATAAATACACATGAGTTCTTCTATGCATAATTATTTCAATCTTTAATTTTATATTTAACGTAGTAGGTATGTATATAATTTTCATGTAAAAATCTTAAATACAAATTATACGAATCAATTAGAAAGATATACATATAAAATCAATTTACCGTTACATCACGTCAACAGATTAAGGTCCGGTTGCGTCATCCTCGGTAACCATAAACTTTACTTTTAAACTTAGTTTATCCGAAAACGCGTTGCATCATCTCATTTTTGTCGCTTACTTTTGACTTTAACTATAAACCGCCGAAAATCTCCGCTTAAATGTAAACTTTACTAATGCACATGCGCACTGCGCGCGAGCCACTGACAGATGTCACCGAAATCGAGTATTTTTCAATTTTTGACACTGTAGTGTCGAAATGTACAATATTATGTCGGATAGCAGTGATATCACAGACTTTTTTGATGACAAACTAATTAAACAGTATATTCTTAACAGGAAAAGTAAAACTTGGACCTCGGCACATAATTTTTTGCAGGAAGAAATGGGTTTTAAAAAATCTTTTTCCGATAACGGATTGCATCCACTGGATTTGTCATCTAGGGCACATTTGCATTATGCGCATCCACTTGACATCCGTCATTAAAAGCATTCTTTTAAATTTTTCGACGTCGTATTATTGAAATGAACATTATTATGTCAGATAGCACTGCTACCGATTCTTCTGACGATCAAATAATTGTTCAATACATCCTTAACAAGATGAGAAAAATCTTTTAGGCCACAAACTGATCATTTTATATGGGAAGAAATAGATTTTATTGCAAGATTCCGCCTGTCCAAAATTATGGTTTGGCAACTGGTCTTGCTTATTTCAGACAATATAATGTCATCTAAAGTTATCTACTTCATAGGTATATAATAATATTTTTGTTAAAGATCAGAAATCAGGCAGTTTGTCCTGTAAACCAGGCTCGATAACTTTGCATTTCTATGCCACAGGATCAATGCAAAGATGCACGGGTAATATATCTGGTGTACACAAGAGCACTATTTCACGGATTGTAAACAAAGTGAGCAGAGTAATAGCCGCTCTCAGATCACAATTTATGTTTACCTGTACCTACCAAAGAAATTCAGCAATATCTGAATCAATTCTTCAACATTTAAAAATTTCCAAACACGATCGGTGCAATAGATTGCACTCATGTGGAAATCCTATTTCCAGGAGGAAATAATGCGAAATACTATCAAAATATGAAGGATTACTTCTCCATTAATGTGCTGGCAGTAATAGATGCCACAATGAAATACACAAATGTTGCAAGGTAGCCAGGCTCAACACACGATAGTATTCTAGTCATTCTAGATTAAAAGGGCAACTAGATTTTATTTATTATATTTTTAATGAGAAACATCTCATTGGTGACCGTGGTTATCTACTCAAACCATACTTACTTACTCCATTTACAAATCCAATATCTGTGGCAGAAAAACTATATAACGAGAGCCAAATCAGGACTGGGAATGTTGTAGAAAGAACATTTGGGGTGTGGAAAAGGCGTTTCCCCGCAATAGGTATGAAACTCAGGCGGAGTATTGAAAGAGTGGAAGCAGTCATTATAGCCACAGCAGTGTTGCATAATGTTACCGAGTCACCAGACTTTGTGACAATATTATATGAAATTGACTCTGAACCTGCACAGGATGGAAATAATGTAAGACGAGATCTAATAAATGGCTATTTTTCCCAATTATTAAACCAGCCATAGCATTTCATTTATTTATTCTTAATATTGTGCGTACAAATGTAAATATATATGTTATAATATAAATAAGATCAAACTTATCTTACACATATTGGCTTAGTTTCATTTTAAATCTATGAAGTATCTTCATCTGGCATTTCATTAAAGATCTTCATCGCTCTGTACATCATTCATTTCTGAGATTTAGCCTAAATTGTTGTCACATTTATTTTACAATAATATTGGATCTATAATAAAACAATTCTTCCTCTGTAAAAACTCTTTTATTATATTTATATATATACCTTTTAACATAAATCACATACAGAAATTACCATCATAAATTGAGTAAAGTCAAGTAAGTAAAATTAAAGTCAATAATTAGAAACTGTAAAGCCATACGACATAACTACACATTATTATTTTAGTAAATAGAAAAACGGTTTATGTTAATACCTTAAAATGAAAGGGGGTGAAACCACATTAGCTAAATACAGCAAGGCAGTAAACATTTAAAAATAGAGAAATTGTTAATGTTTATAAAATTAAAGAAGTAAATTATTAAATTAATTACATATTATTTTTTTCTTTGACTAATTTAAAATTTAGTTGGGCCAAATATCTCTCAGCTTGACGTCTGACTAAAATTACAACATGCATGTTGCACACAGGATTCCACCTCACGACTGGCTCAGAAAACAGCTTCTTGTGAGGAGTCGCCGAGCGCGGAGCGCCGGCGACTAAACTCGAGAAGGCCCACTTGGAAACGATATTTCAAATTCTACTGGACAAATTCCCCGATCATATGGGTTTTACAATTCAGCGGCCCTGAAAAGGGCCTTTTCATACTCAGGCCAGTGGCACCAAGCGGGCCGATGGGCGCTGAGCGCCAGTGGCGGGCTCCGTAAGGAGCCAGCTACCACGTACCAACTCGCTGTGGCGAAGCTATTTTGTATGGGGCGACCGTCCACCAAATATAACTGTTTTGTGTATTAAGATTTCGGACGGTCGTCCACATTTATAACTAGTTTATTGTGGATATCGCGAGCTGGTTTTGATAATTAATGTTTTAATACTCGCGATATCCACACTTGTATTGTCTTTGTATGGGGTGATCGCTCACTAAGAATGATTGTGTGAATTGTGGGCGATCGCCTCCCACCTCCTGTTTATTCCATGTTTCATACTTATTGTTTGTTAAATAAATGCCTTGATTGTGAATTTGTGGATATCGCGAGCTAGGTCTTATTTGTATTTGTTTATTACTCGCGATATTCCACAACTATTTTATATTTATTAATTTTGTGTCTGGAGCACGACTTTGGCACGGTATTAAGACCATTCGTTGTCGGGCTCCGGAAATTATGGTTCAACGGATCGCCGCATGGCAGCGGTCGTGTCACAAACGGTCAGGTGGTGGGGGTTGTGAGCCTCCCCCACCACTGCTGGCCATGTAACGGTTTTGAAATATGTAATAAATAGAGGGGGTACAGCGGTCGAGAGTCAGTTCTCGTCCGCGGCCTACCAGAGTAACATCTCTCTGTGTTTTACTTCTCTCCTGCACACATCACCTCCTGCACGCCTCGCTTCTATACGAAATATAGCAAAGCGGAGTATTACCACCGGCGATTTTGGAACACTCGGACTAGCTGAGTACTTTTCAGTGCGTTCGGCGACATCTGTCTGTTCACTAGCTATAGCGTAACTGGATGACCCTTGTGTTATCGTTGGAGCGTACTTGTGCCTGACGGTACTTGTGCGTAACAACTGGTCCTTCGGAGTCGGATTGTCCTTTTATGCTTTGCTAGCCGTCGGTGGTTTGCTTCGCCAAATGTCTCGATCGGGGCTGCAAAAACGAGAGAAGGGGTCGCTGGCGTCGAATGCGTCCACTACCATCGAGTGCGCAGTTCGCCGGCTGAGAACGGAACTCCGTCGCGAGAGGCAACAAAGGCAACTCAAGGCGGAGAATCATCGCCTGGAGAACGAGCTGCAACAAATCCAGATGAAGGCCTTCATCTGGGCGCACTCTGCGAACGCGGCGCTCGGCGCGGCCGGACCGGCCCCCCCGGGTGCTGCATGGGACGCGGCTAAGGATGCGGCCGCGGGCACCACTAAGGGCGCTGCACGGACTGCAGCGTCAATCACGACGCTTGGCGCGACCGGACTGGTCACCCCAGGTGTCGCCTGGGACGCGGCCATCAAAACGACCGCGGGCACCACGGCAGGCGCTGCACGGACTGCAGCATCAATCACGGCGCTTGGCGCGACCGGACCGGTCGCCCCAGGTGCCGCCAGGGACGCGGCCATCAAAGAAGCCACGGGCACCTCTGCGAACGCGGCGCTTGGCGCGACCGGACCGGTCGCCCCAGGTGCCGCCAGGGACGCGGCCATCAAAGAAGCCGCGGGCACCTCTGCATATGCGGCGCTTGGCGCGACCGGACCGGTCGCCCCAGGTGCCGCCAGGGACGCGGCCATCAAAACGACCGCGGGCACCACTGCAAGCGCTGCACGGACTGCAGCGTCAATTACGGCGCTTGGCGCGACTAGACCGGTCGCCCCAGGTGCCGCCTGGGACGCGGCCATCAAAGCAGCCGCGGGCACCTCTGCGAACGCGGCGCTTGGCGCGACCGGACCGGTTACCCCAAGTGCTGCACGGGACGCGGCCAAGGAAGCGGCCGCGGGCACCATAGAAAATACAGTATCTGGCACGATGCTGTACAGGCCACTGCATTGGACGCGGCGCACAACACGGCGTGGCCGCTGGCTCCGCACGAGCCACACGACCTACCTGCCAGGCCCGGCACGGTATTGCCGACGAGTTCGGACCCGTGTCCATGGCCCGCCAGCGCAGCCAGCGCGACATCACAAATTGTACGAACCACGCCTAACAACTGAGCCCGAGCTCTGTGGACGCGGAATGCTACACGGGGCGTCGCCCGCAGCGGCGCCGACCGCGGCATTACATCACGGGATGCTACACGGGGCACCGCTCCTAGCGGTGCCGTCCGCGGCATCATCCAGCAGAGCCTTGCGGACGCGGAAGGCTACGCGGAGACTAGCACATTACAACTTCGGCCGCGGCATCGTCCATTCAAGAGAAAGTAACGGTATCAGCATGTGTAGTTTGCTGCTACGCATTATAGGAGAGCGAGCAAAGCACGTCGGTGTAGGCAAGTGTCGGTCGCCACACCACGTGCCCAGGCCACACGGGGCGTCACTCGCAGTGGCGCCGTCCGCGGCAACATTCGGCCCATTCGCGAGATGCTACACGGGGTGTCGCTTGCCGCGGCGCCGTCCGCGGCATCATCTGGCTTGATTCTTGTAATGCTACACGGGGCGCCGCACGACGCGGTGCCGGCCGCGGCATCAGGCAATCAAGCAAAGCACGTCGGTGTAGGCAAGTGTCGGTCGCCACACCACGTGCCCAGGCCACACGGGGCGTCACTCGCAGTGGCGCCGTCCGCGGCATCATCTGGCTTGATTCTTGTAATGCTACACGGGGCGCCGCACGACGCGGTGCCGGCCGCGGCATCAGGCAATCTAGCAAAGCACGTCGGTGTAGGCAAGTGTCGGTCGCCACACCACGTGCCCAGGCCACACGGGGCGTCACTCGCAGTGGCGCCGTCCGCGGCATCATCTGGTTTGATTCTTGTAATGCTACACGGGGCGCCGCACGACGCGGTGCCGGCCGCGGCATCAGGCAATCAAGCAAAGCACGTCGGTGTAGGCAAGTGTCGGTCGCCACACCACGTGCCCAGGCCACACGGGGCGTCACTCGCAGTGGCGCCGTCCGCGGCATCATCTGGCTTGATTCTTGTAATGCTACACGGGGCGCCGCACGACGCGGTGCCGGCCGCGGCATCAGGCAATCTAGCAAAGCACGTCGGTGTAGGCAAGTGTCGGTCGCCACACCACGTGCCCAGGCCACACGGGGCGTCACTCGCAGTGGCGCCGTCCGCGGCATCATCTGGTTTGATTCTTGTAATGCTACACGGGGCGCCGCACGACGCGGTGCCGGCCGCGGCATCAGGCAATCTAGCAAAGCACGTCGGTGTAGGCAAGTGTCGGTCGCCACACCACGTGCCCAAGCCACACGGGGCGTCACTCGCAGTGGCGCCGTCCGCGGCAATATTCGGCCCGATTCACGGGATACTGCATGAAGCGCCGCACGGAGCTGTGCCGACGGCGGCATCAGACAATCGGGAAATGTGTTCCGGTTTAAGCGAATGCCGTTCGCTACACCGCGAGATGCTACACGAGGTGCCGCACGAAGCGGTGCCGGCCGCGGCATCAGACAATACGGGAGAACAACCGGGTGGCCGCGATGGACAACCGCCACCCGCCCTGTTTAAAAAACTTGAGAGGATCTTCCGACTCTCCGCGGCCCTAACATCAGGGATCTCGCTTGGGCTTTACGACCCCAGGCGGTCTCTTCAGACCGCATTGCAGAGACGTGGCCGGAGCCACGTCTATCCAGACTCTTCGTTGGACCTGGCGTCAGGCGGCCTCAGGCCTGAGGCCGCACTGGAGGACCAGCATCACCAATCCGGAAGAGTAACCGGGCGGCAGCGATGGACAAGCGCCACCCGCCCTTTTCTAAACTAGAGAGGATCTTCGGACTCTCCGCGGCCCTAACATCAGGGATCTCGCTTGGGCTTTACGACCCCAGGCGGTCTCTTCAGACCGCATTGCAGAGACGTGGCCGGAGCCACGTCTATCCAGACTCTTCGTTGGACCTGGCGTCAGGCGGCCTCAGGCCTGAGGCCGCACTGGAGGACCAGCATCACCAATCCAGGAGAGCAACCGGGTGGCCGCGATGGACAACCGCCACCCGCCCTGTTTAAAAAACTTGAGAGGATCTTCCGACTCTCCGCGGCCCTAACATCAGGGAACTCGCTTGGGCTTTACGACCCCAGGCGGTCTCTTCAGACCGCATTGCAGAGACGTGGCCGGAGCCACGTCTATCCAGACTCTTAGTTGGACCTGGCGTCAGGCGGCCTCAGGCCTGAGGCCGCACTGGAGGACCAGCATCACCAATCCAGGAGAGCAACCGGGTGGCCGCGATGGACAACCGCCACCCGCCCTGTTTAAAAACTTGAGAGGATCTTCCGACTCTCCGCGGCCCTAACATCAGGGAACTCGCTTGGGCTTTACGACCCCAGGCGGTCTCTTCAGACCGCATTGCAGAGACGTGGCCGGAGCCACGTCTATCCAGACTCTTCGTTGGACCTGGCGTCAGGCGGCCTCAGGCCTGAGGCCGCACTGGAGGACCAGCATCACCAATCCAGGAGAGCAACCGGGTGGCCGCGATGGACAACCGCCACCCGCCCTGTTTAAAAAACTTGAGAGGATCTTCCGACTCTCCGCGGCCCTAACATCAGGGATCTCGCTTGGGCTTTACGACCCCAGGCGGTCTCTTCAGACCGCATTGCAGAGACGTGGCCGGAGCCACGTCTATCCAGACTCTTCGTTGGACCTGGCGTCAGGCGGCCTCAGGCCTGAGGCCGCACTGGAGGACCGGCATCACCTATCCAGGAGAGCAACCGGGTGGCCGCAATGAACAAGCGCCACCCGCCCTTTGTGTACATGAGAAATCTGCCGTTCGCTTGGACGGTCTCTTCAGACCAAATTGCAGAAACATGGCCGGAGCCACGTCTACCCGAGACTCATGTTTGGACCCGGCATCAGGCGACCTTAGGCTTAAGGCCGCACTGGAGGAACAGCACCACCAATCTAGGACAGCCGAGTGGCCACGATGGACAAACGCCACCCGCCTTGTGATAAGACTTGTTTGACTATTTTAAATGAATGTGCATAATTTGAATTTTATATTGCATTGTACTTCTCTATGATCATTATGTAACTATTTTATTTATCACAATTGCAGAACCGTGGTCGGGTCCTCGGCTAGACGAAGGAATCCTGTGATGCCATTTTTGGTGCAGGCAAGCTGCACGGGGGGAGTGTTGCACACAGGATTCCACCTCACGACTGGCTCAGAAAACAGCTTCTTGTGAGGAGTCGCCGAGCGCGGAGCGCCGGCGACTAAACTCGAGAAGGCCCACTTGGAAACGATATTTCAAATTCTACTGGACAAATTCCCCGATCATATGGGTTTTACAATTCAGCGGCCCTGAAAAGGGCCTTTTCATACTCAGGCCAGTGGCACCAAGCGGGCCGATGGGCGCTGAGCGCCAGTGGCGGGCTCCGTAAGGAGCCAGCTACCACGTACCAACTCGCTGTGGCGAAGCTATTTTGTATGGGGCGACCGTCCACCAAATATAACTGTTTTGTGTATTAAGATTTCGGACGGTCGTCCACATTTATAACTAGTTTATTGTGGATATCGCGAGCTGGTTTTGATAATTAATGTTTTAATACTCGCGATATCCACACTTGTATTGTCTTTGTATGGGGTGATCGCTCACTAAGAATGATTGTGTGAATTGTGGGCGATCGCCTCCCACCTCCTGTTTATTCCATGTTTCATACTTATTGTTTGTTAAATAAATGCCTTGATTGTGAATTTGTGGATATCGCGAGCTAGGTCTTATTTGTATTTGTTTATTACTCGCGATATTCCACAACTATTTTATATTTATTAATTTTGTGTCTGGAGCACGACTTTGGCACGGTATTAAGACCATTCGTTGTCGGGCTCCGGAAATTATGGTTCAACGGATCGCCGCATGGCAGCGGTCGTGTCACAAACGGTCAGGTGGTGGGGGTTGTGAGCCTCCCCCACCACTGCTGGCCATGTAACGGTTTTGAAATATGTAATAAATAGAGGGGGTACAGCGGTCGAGAGTCAGTTCTCGTCCGCGGCCTACCAGAGTAACATCTCTCTGTGTTTTACTTCTCTCCTGCACACATCACCTCCTGCACGCCTCGCTTCTATACGAAATATAGCAAAGCGGAGTATTACCACCGGCGATTTTGGAACACTCGGACTAGCTGAGTACTTTTCAGTGCGTTCGGCGACATCTGTCTGTTCACTAGCTATAGCGTAACTGGATGACCCTTGTGTTATCGTTGGAGCGTACTTGTGCCTGACGGTACTTGTGCGTAACAATGCAGTTCTTGTGTATTGTCTATTTGTTCATTTGGGGTGATTGAATTCATTTTGCGTTTTGATTTATCTGCGAACAAAGAAAGGGTATATATTATAAATGAAATAATTAAACTAAATTAAAGCATTATCAATATCTAATATTTATATTTTTTTACATTATGTAAGTGTGCATACACCAGAAAATTAATTAATTATATTGTGAATTATCATTCTGTTCATTTTTTTGAGGTGATGCCATCAGTTGGCATTTGAATGCAATGCTAAGATATTCAAACTTGAGGCCTGTGCTCAACATCTTCCACCTATGAACATACAAACATATTACATTTGTATAATTGATCTGCTTACAACTGGGGTGTGCATTATTTATTTGTTTTTAAAAGGTACCATATTAAATGCAAAACGAGTGATAAAAAAGTTTTCTAAATTAAAGTGATAAGATTTGCATTGCAAGGCCTTGCAGAGTACTTACAGTTAGAATCTGTATCATCATCAAATACCGAAACCCGCTATCCATTCACATCTGCATCATACCTCGTATCCATTCTGCTGTTCTTGCTTCGTCTTGGATTGTCTGAATAAATATTAAAAATAATGTTTACTAATACGTAATTTACAACATAAACTTTTAAATATAGTTAAAATACAAGAATACTTACTTTATATTGACATTCATCGTTCAAAAACGGTCAATTGCTCATTTCGGGAAGGCAAACACACCAATTTAACGTAAACGTCAAATGTCAAATGAAGCGTTCTACACGTGTTGCCATAAGCAAAATTACTCGCGCGGCATTTGTTTTTGAAAATGAGATTTTAAGAGGCCTATGTAATTGCTACACTGGATAACTATAAACTTTGTTGACGCAACTCGATTTCTGTCAAATTATTTGAATCTCGTTTAAAAGTAAACGAGTTTGAAAGTAAACGAGTTTGAATCTCA